>CM040433.1:73574478-74850514 GCA_022702705.1 Papilionanthe hookeriana x Papilionanthe teres
AATTTTACCCCCCCCCCCCCCCCCCCCCCCCCCCCCCCCCCCCCCCCCCCCCCCCCCCCCCCCCCCCCCCCCCCCCCCCCCCCCCCCCCCCCCCCCCCCCCCCCCCCCCCCCCCCCCCCCCCCCCCCCCCCCCCCCCCCCCCCCCCCCCCCCCCCCCCCCCCCCCCCCCCCCCCCCCCCCCCCCCCCCCCCCCGAGAGAGCGTGTGTGTGTGTGTGTGTGTGTGTGTGTGTGTGTGTGTGTGTGTGTGTGTGTGTGTGTGTGTGTGTGTGTGTGTGTGTGTGTGGGGGTGGTGTGGCGGTGTGTGTGTGTGTGTGTGTGTGGGGGGGGTCTGCGTGTGTGTGTGTGTTGTGTGTGTGTGTGTGTGTGCTCTCTCTCTCCCCCCCCCCCCCCCCCCCCCCCCCCCCCCTTTTTTGTGGAGCCACGGGCGCGCGCGCGCGCGTGTGTGTGTGTGTGTGTGTGTGTGTGTGTGTGTGTGTGTGTGTGTGTGTGTGTGTGTGTGTGTGTGTGTGTGTGTGTGGTGTGTGTGTGCGCGCGCGCTCGGTCTCTTTCGGGGAAGTGCGGTCCTCTCTCTCTCTCTCTCGCGCGCGCGCGCGCGCGCGCGCGCGCGCGCGCGCGCCCCCCCCCCCCCCCCCCCCCCCCCCCCCCCCCCCCCCCCCCCCCCCGCGCGCGGGCGCGCGCGCCGTGTGTGCCTCTCTCTCTCCGTGTGTGTGTGTGTGTGTAAATTTCACTGAATTGAAGCATTTAACTTGGGAATGTCTCTTCTAGTTTTTTGTTAAAGAACGTCTCTGTTTTTGGTAGCGGGGTTTGGGTTGCTTGTAAAGGAAGGAAGGGATATCATATGAATTTTGCTTGTAAAGCTTGTTTTTGCCAAAGTCAATTTATCGGGTGTGTACATGTGGTGTTTAATGTGGTATCGATTTTGGGTGTCAATGTTATCGGGGTTTTACATTCTGGTATTTTGACCAAGTTTTTTTTTTTTCTGATTTTTGCTGCTGAATCAATGGTGCTGAGGGTGAAGGTCTACAGCCAAAATGATAAATTGACAAATCATCCTTCACAAAAAGCTGTTCTATCAAACAGAATGGGATTGAATGTGATCAACAGCCACCAAAACCCACTTTACAAAGCAATCAACAAAGGAAGGATCAAATAATAAAAGGAAACACAATGGAAGAAAAACATGACAAACAAACAAATAAACAAAGGTCTACGTCAGATCAGACGAGCTGCAAAGCTACTTTTGTCTGAATTAAATGACAAAGAACACAAGAAATAAAAACCCATTGAATTGAACAAGTCAATTTTGTCAAAAAAGCAACGGTCGTGCCGCCCGTTTAAAAAAAATGTTTGAATCAATTTGTCGCCAACGTTTGCCTTTTCGTCGTTGATCACCGGTCGTTGAATTACCGAAATAAAATCGAGGTTCGAACGAAATCGAATTTCAGTTAGAACCGCACCACAATGTCGGCAAAGGCCTATCGGAATCAACTTAAATTGTAGTTTACTTCAAACCAACGGTCAAACCCAAGGCCAGCATTCGAATTGACTAACCAAAACGACCTTTGTATAAAGTCGGTTCCATCCCAGCACTACCATTTCAGCCAAGAAATGTGGTCATTTCGGCAGTTCTAACTTTAAAAAGCAATGAACACCGTTGCACAACGTTGGCACTTAGCCACAACGTCAGGACCACCACTAAGTTCGTGTTGACCAAACAAAGCCAACGAAAGGCAGCATCACGAAGGATCAATTGTTTCAACAAAAGTTTGTCCCTTTTTAAAATAGTACCCACTAAACAATAAATCAAATGAAGTAAAACCCATCATTGTCAAACTAATTTCGTCAAAGTCATTGAATCAAAGGAACGAACAGGTCTTGGGCCAAGGGTTTGTTCCATCAAGAAGACCACAAGAAGTCATTGTAAACCGAATTTTCATCAAAGTCATACAGCGTCATCTCCAGTCACACGAAGAAATGGATTTGGGCATTTGAAACCAAAGCTGACGGTGCATACAAAAGGACCAGCCCATGTTTCAAGAACGTTCATTAAAGTCAATTTTTAAATGAATATACAAATAATAAATTAAAGGGGAAAACCACACATGATTAAACTGAAACTCACAGAAGGACCCATCAACATGCGTGCACGAAGAAAAATGTTTAAACCCATTCATATCAACAGAACTCCATGAACAAAGTCACTGAAACCGAGCTGAAACAAAGAAATAAGAGTCAAAACCAAATGGTATTGTCCTGAATGGTTCTGAAACAAGCGTCAATCCTACTGATTGCTCAAAGGAAATACAGTCCAGGATCAACTACCAAAAATGTTCAACGATCTGAATGAAGGAAGAAATGGTTCCAGCCATGTAAAAAGGAAGATTTGTAAAACTGAATCAGCCGAAATTAAACCAGACAAATGGAGGAAATGTGCTCAACTGATCTGAATGGGCAAAAGCGAAATTTCATCAAAAGTAATTTATCATCTATGGGTATCAAACAGCCTGAAACCCATCATCAACTATATCCACCCTGATAAGTTGAACCCACAATGGGAAAACAAATACTGAACAAAAAGAGTCCATTGACAAAATCGACTTTTCAAAAAAGCTGACACATTAAATTAATGAGCTCATCAATATCAAGAATCCATCTACTTGCTCAAAAGCCGACTTTAAATGATCAATTAGCTGGTCAATGGACACACAGAATAAAACTACATTGACTCAAATGATTTTTATCAGTAGACCCCTGAACTGAATATGTTGAATGCTCGGTCAATGACTCCATCACTTCCTCAGAATAAAATCATTTACACAAACAACGACGTCAATGTATAAATAAGAAATTAAAAGAGAAATCATATCTATGAATCAAAAGTATCTCTTTTAATGCAAGATTGGACCTATAGGAAGAATTCACAACACAGTCAAATTTACTATTTCAACAACTACCACGGAAAAAGTCAATTCCATCAAGTCATTAGGTTCAATGAATTTACATTTTTCTGACAGTGTTGACTTTTTTGAATGTGCAAGTTGATCCCATTAAATAACAATGGCCTGAAATGGGAAGATCTGATTCATTTCGACACACCAAAATCACTTTACTGAGACTGACTTCCGTCAGTCTGAATGAATCGGGCTTCATTGAAACAAAATTGAACCATTTTGAATAAAATCAAATTCTTCCTCAGTGCTTCAATCTACCTGAGTTTCAATGGGGTAATGGTCTGATCAGAATATGACTATTTAACCAATCTTCAGACTTGAATGGAAAGTTGAATCCATCAAGGCCATGCAGGAAGCATACTCCAAATCAATTTGATATCGATCGACTCGACTTTTCGGGTCAAAAGTTGACCTATTGTGTCATCAATTGGTCACTGTGTGAAGGATCGATCTATTTTGAACAAAGTTCACTTTTAGTGAAGAGTTGACTTATTGGGTCGATGGGTTGGTCATCAGGGTCAAGGATCGACCTTTTCGACCAAAGTCGATTTTTTGGTCTGAGATCGACTTATCGGGTCGAATAATCGTCATTACGCTACAAACTCGTCTATTTTGGTCAAAAGTTAAAGTATTGGGTCTATGGGTGTGGTCATTGGGTCAATGATTGATCATTTTGACCAAAGTTAACTTTTTCATTAAAAGTTGACTTTTTGGGTCAATGGGTTGGTCATTGGGTCAGAAATTGACCATTTTGACGAAACCTAACATTTTGGTCAAATGTTGACCTATTGGGTTAATAGGGAGGTCATTAGGTTAAAAATTGACCATTTTGACCAAAATTAACTTTTTGTTCAAAAGTCGACCTATCAGTCAATGGGATGGCCATACGGCTAAGGATCGAACCATTTGGACCAAAGCTCGACATTTTGGTCAAAAAGTCGAACTCTATCGGGTCTTTAGGTCAGTTATGTCAGGTCAAAGACTGAACATTTCGACCAAAGTTGAATTTTTTTGTTAGAGATTGACTTTTTGGGTCAATAATTGGTCATTAGGTCAAAAATATATTATTTTAGCCAAAATTTATTTTTTGGTCAAAAGTTGATCCATTGGGTCAATTGGGTGGTCATTGTGTCAGAAATTTACCATTTTGACCAAAGTTGACTTTTCGGCAAAAGTTGACCTATTGGGTCAATGGGTTGGTCATTTAGTAAGAAATCGACCTTTTAACCAACGTCGACTTTTTGGTCAAAAGTTCACTCGCCGGGTCAATTATTGCTTCATGCATTTTCGCCAAACGTCGACTAATCGGGGTTAATGGGCCGGGTCATCGGTTTAATGATCAATTATATCGACCAAAGTCGACTTTTGGTCGGAGATTAACTTTTCGGGTCAATAATTGTCATTAATTCAAAAATCGACTATTCGACCAAAAATCGTCTTTTGGTCAAAAAAGTTTACTCTATCGGATCAATAGTCGGGTCATTCTGGTAAAAAATCGATCATTTCGACCAAAGTCGACTTTTTAGATATAAAGTCGACTATTAGGTCAATCAGTTGGTCATTAGGTCAGCAATTGACCATTTTAACCAAAGTTGACCTACTGGGTCAATGGGTGGTCACTAGGTCAAAAATTGATTATTTTCCCCAAAATTCAATTTTAGGTGAAAAGTTGACTTATTGGGTCAATTCGTTGGTCATTGGGTCAGAAATTGACCATTTTTACCAAACTTTATTTTTTGGTCAAAAGTCGACCAATTGGGTCAATGGGTTGGTCGTTGGGTCAAGGATTGACCATTTTGACCAAAGTTGACTTTTTGATCAGAGAATGACTTATTGGCTTAAAAATTAGTCATTATGTCAAAAACTGACTATTTTGACAAAAGTTGACTTTTGCTCAAAAGTTGACCTATTAGGTCAATGGGTTGGTCATTGGGTCAATGATTGACCATTTTGACCAAAGTTAACTTTTAGGTCAGAGATTGACTTTTTAGGTCTATAATTGGTCATTAGGTCAAAATCGACTCATTTTGACAAAAATCGACCATTTTGGTCAAAAGTCGACCTATTGTGTCTATGGGTCGGTCATTGGGTCAACGGTCGATCATTTCGACCAAAGTCGACTTTGTGGTCAAAAGTCGACCAATTGGGTCAATGGGGTGGTCATTAGGTCGAAAATTGACTATTTTGACCAAACTTGACTTTTTTGTCGAACGTTGACCTATTAGGTTATAGGGGTGGTCATTAGGTAAAAAATTGTCAATTTTGACCAAAATTAACTTTTGGATTAAAAGTTGACCTATTTGGTCAATGAGTTGGTCACTGGGTCAAGGATTGACCATTTTAACAAAAATTGAATTTTTGGTCAAAAGTCGATCGCATGAGATCAATTAGCTACAATATCGGTCAACGATTAAACATTTCGACCAAAGTTAACTTTTTGGTCAGAGATTGACTTATTGGGTCAAAAATTGGTCATTCGATCAAAAATACATTATTTTGACCAAAATTGAATTTTACGTCAAAAGTTGACACATTGGGTCATTTGGGTGGTCAATGTGTTAGAAATTGACAATTTTGACCAAAGTTTACTTTTTGTCAAAAGTTGACCTTTTTGGTCAATGGATTGGTCATTGGGTCAGAAATTGACCATTTTAACCAAAGTCGACTTTTGATCAAAAGTCGACCTTTCGGGGTCAATGGGTGTCATCGGTTCAAAATCGACAATTTCGACCAAAATCGACATTTTGTTTAAAAGTTAACCAATCGGGTCAATGGGTTCGGCTATCGAGTCAATGATCGATCATTCCGACCAAAATCGACTTTTGGTCGTAGATCGACTTATTGGGCCAATAGTTGGTCATTAGTTCAAAAATTAAGTATTTTGACCACAATTGACTTTTTGGTTAAAAGTTGACCTATTAGATCAATAGGTTGGTTATTACGTCAAAAATTGGTCATTTTGACCAAGGTTGACTTTTTTATAAAAGATTTTACCTATTGGGTTAATGGGTTTGTCATTGGGTCAGCAATTGACCACTTTAACCAAAGTTTACCAATTGGGTCAATGGGTGGTCATTAGGTCAAAAGTTGATTATTTTGACCAAAATTGACTTTGTAGTCAAAAGTTGATTTATTGGGTCAATGGGTTAGTCTTGGGTCAAGGATTGACCATTTTGACCAAAGTTGACCTTATGGTCAAAAGTTGACCAATTGGGTCAATTAGTTAAGCATTGGGTGATGGATTGACCATTTTGACCAAAATTGACTTTATGGTAAAAAGTTCACCCGTTGGCTCAATGGGATGTTCATTGAGTCAGAAATTGACCATTTTGACCAAAGTTGATTTTTTGGTCAAAAGTTGACCTATTTGGATCAATATGGTGGTCATTAGGTCAAAAATTAACTATATTGACCAAAATTGACTTTTTGATCAAAAGTTAACCTATTGTGTTGTCGGCATATTTTTAGGTTGTGTGATATTTTTAAAAAAGGGGGTCGCCTAACAGAAGTTGTCGGCGAATTTTAGATTTAAATATAGATATAATTTAGAAAGTAGTATTTGATTTTAAAAATAATTTTAAATTTGAAGATTTTAAGATATGAAATCAAACTGATCTCACATCCCGAATAGTTTATATAAACGAGCACCGCATCGCAAACCGTGTATCTATCCCGAAGGATAGACACACTGCTTGATGATGGGGCTCGATTAAATAAACTAGAAAGGTTTGTGACATCCGTTTGGTCTGCGAACCAATTTTATAAGCCGACAAATTCCCCTGCTTAATATGAAAACATTAAACAGGGTTTATATTACCTGGGTTCTTTAAAATTCCCTATAAGGGCAAGCCCCTATAGTTAATTACATCTTAAGTGACGGGAATCACCTAAGAAAACTCTCGATAATAATCAATAATTCTGCTCTCAAGAATTTCAAAGTTTAAGTTTTCAAAGAATTGAATTTTTGAAATTTCAATAGGGAATGGACCAAGTTTAGAACATTTTATTTTGGGAATTCAAAGGAAGAAAAGTAGGAGAAATTACGGATCCGAAGTGAACTTCGATAATTTCCCGACTACCCTATTGTTTGGCTTGGATTTAGGAAAATCTTAATGTTTATTTAATGTTTTAATCTTGCCAATTTTAGTTAATTAGGGCTTATATTTATATGATAGAATCATACAAATACATCTAGAAGATATGAGGGTTTATGTCGTATCGGACGACTACCTCGGAATCCTAAGACCTATTAGGGCTTAATTTGCAATGCAAATGCCTAACGAAGAGTCGAGGATTTATGTTGCACTAGTGCAAACTACCTCGAAGTCCTATGGCTTTGTTGTTTAACTCTAGGAAAGTTTTGTTGATGTAGGTTCAAGTTTTGCCGACGACGATGGCCGTGCCGCCCACCATGCTCCGAGCTCCTTGTTGTTGCAGAGGTTTAGTTTTAGAAGTCATAAATCGTGAGATGAGAAAAGTGTTTGGTTTAGAGAAGTCTTAATTTCCAAGTGTTTTTTGTGTTTTAATTAAAACAAATCTTAAAGTTGATTATAACGACACCGATTAAGATCCCACGGTTCCATCCTTCCGCATCATTATTTTTATCGAATTCACTTAGTCCGTATGAATTTGCTAAACTCAACTGAATGAGTTCCACACTTTCATTTAGACCGTGGGAAATCCCGTTAGCAACACGTGGGTTACATCATCCGAGGTATTCCCGATCATTCAACGAGACGTTTTAATTTAATTGTAATCGTAGTTTCGTGTCTCGTTTGTGATTAAATTTCGAGTTGTCTTATATTTTGAAATGTCGTGGAGGTGAATTTTATCTCGTAGTGTCTTTTATTTTAGTTTTGGGTTTCAGCTTTTGGTTTCGTCCTAAAGGTGTCGGTTTTCATGCAACCGTTGTTTATCATGCAAGAAAAATAAAGTGCATTTCGCAATAAAAGTAAACCGCAATAAAATAAAAGCGTACCCTGAGGGTCTTCCCGTCATTCCAAGCCGCACTTAAAACACAATTAGAATATTTAAGCAAGTTCCTAGGTAAAGCTAAGGGAAAGGTTTATGGTTTTCTACCAAGTTCCTAATCCTATAGCTTAGTCATTTCCTACGACGTCTAGGTTCTTCATGTTTTTAGTTCGAGGACGATTTTCTTCATCAAAGAATAACTAAGTTCAATTGTTCTTATAAATATCCTAACATATCGAGGAAGTGCTTAAGAAGAATCTTAAACATCTTTTCAATATTTCTAGGATTGTTTTAAGTCCAAGAGAATTTAATTATGTAAATGAATCGATCGTCCGAGGTTTTCAAGTTTTGTTAACTCGCTCGATGAATCTAGACATTTGAATATCCTATAAGTGAAGTAACATTTCATTTTATATTCCATTTAGGAGTTATGATAACTAAAGCTCCTAGTGGCAAAATGATATTTAATGATTTATGATCCAAATTTAAGTTCAAATTAATAATTTAAGTTTGGAATAGTTGTTCAAGTTATTTTAGATTTATGTCTTCAAGTGATGTTATTTAATTCGACTTAATTTAATTTAATTTAATTTAATTTAATTTAATTTAATTTAATTCAATTTAGTTTGATTTGATTTAATTTTTAATTTAATTTAATTTAATTTAATTTAATTTTTAATTTAATTTAATTTAATTTAATTTAATTTATTTAATTTAATTTAATTTAATTTAATTTAATTTAATTTATTTAATTTATTTAATTTAATTTAATTTATTTTAATTTAATTTATTTAATTTATTTAATTTATTTTAATTTGTTTATTTAATTTAATTTAATTTATTTTGATTTAACTTTTAAATCTTAATTTAATTTAATTTAATTTTAATTGAAATTTTTGAAAGAGTTTAATGATTTAATTTTAATTTAATGATTAAGTCTTTTAATATTTTAAATTTGAGTTATCATTTTAATTAAGAGTTGAATATTAATGAGATGATTAATTTAGGGATTTTTAAATTAAAGAATAAATCTCTTCCTAATAATATCCCTATTTTAATAATTCCAATTTTATTATTCTTCCAAATTTAATCAATTATTTAATTAAGGTTTAATCATTTTTAAATTGCTCAATGGGTTTCTACCCTTTAATTATTTAAATTTCAATCATCCAAATCAGATTAGGATCAAATATTTTACTTGTTAATTTTTTTATTAAACCTAAAGTTTTAATTAAGGGTTAAAATTTAATTACCATTTTGCCCTTTAAGCTTAATAATTTTATAACTCACTAAATTGAACTCAAATGAACTTGAAATTTTTATGTGACTTCACTCATATATCAATAAAGACATGAGAGGAGAAAATGTGATTTTTCTGTATTTAATTTATTTATATAATTATTTTTAGTAGAAAATGGAGATTTTCAAGGAAAATTTGATAACATGACCAAGGGAAAGTTTCTGTCCTTAAGAAAATTAGGGGACATTCCTAATGACCAGAGGACCACTTGGACCAAATTTTGTGATTTTTTGAATTATATTTTATTTATTAGAATTATTTTAAGTTCTGGAGTATTAATTAATTTAAAAATAAAATATAATGTTAAAAAATGAATTTTATAATTTTTAAAATTCTCTCTGATATCAAGGATTCCAGAGAACCAAACTTTACAATTTTCTGATTTTTCTCTGATTTATTACAATTATTTTAGTGAAAATGCTAGAAAATACATTTTTTAATTTTAAAATTACCCTAGAGCTTTAAAATTTAATATCTCACTAAATAGACCTAGGAAAAATATGGGACTTGTTCCTAAGTGATTAAAATTCAAAATGTGACATTTTGGTGAATTTTATTATTTTTGTGATTTTTATTATTTTTTAATTATTAAAAATATTAAAATAATATTAAAAGTCAACTTTTTAGAAAATTGAAATTTTAATTTTCCTAAACTCCCCTGATATCAGAGAGACTCCAAAACCAATTTGGTGAATTTTTGAAAGATATTTTGAAAGTTATGAATTTTTAAAGTTTAAAATGACTAAGCGGCTTAATTACCCCAATTAGTGGGGCTAACCAAATCCAATCGACCTCAAATTTTTATGGTGGGTTCCTCTGATCCTAAAGGTCAGTGGAGAATTGATTTCAAGTCAATTTGATCTATGGTTAACTCTAATTAATTAGAGATCTATTTTGGGTATTTAAGCCAATTAGGGTTAATCTGAGTGAATTTACCCAAATCCTATTTTTCCTAGGGTTCTCTGGTCATATGGAACATCACCAAATTTTCCTAGAATTTATTTCACAACATGCTAATTTTTGAAATTAAAATACTTAAAACAGCAACATGCATTTGAAAAATCAATAACTTTTCACAGAGATGGCCTCTGACCTTGGAAAATTCAGGGAATGTTCCTAAGTTCAGAGGCTTCAAAAGCCCTATGGTCTCATGCCATGGTGAATTGTATGAATGCATGGAGAATTAAAACAATGCAGGGAGTAAATAATTAATTAAAAATAAAATACTGGACAAAATTAATTAATTTCTTTTCCACATTATTCTCCTCCGTTCACCGAGCAAGTAGGGTATTTTTATTTTATTTTTATGATTTTCCTACACAAAGTTATGAATTTTCCAAGTTTAGGGAATTTAAATAAATAGGAAAATACCCTATTTTTCTATTTATCCACGCGGCGCCGACGAAACATCGGCAGCCTCCGAAGGGCCGCGTGGCGCGCTCCTATTCGACGCCGCCGCTTGAGTCGGCGCTCCCGGGACCCGCCGTATCGCTCCGTCTTCCGATCCGACGCGATCCCGGCCGTCCGTCCGCGCGTGTATTAAATGGACGCGCATCCGTTCATCGTCCCCAAGTGTCCTCACCCGAGAGCCGTCCACACTAAATCCTTAATATCTCACTCGATACTCAATGGATTTTCATGTTCTTATGCTCTATGGATTCGTCTCGAAGAGACGAACACATCTATACGGTTATCATGCATCGAAATTAAAGCATTTGAAATGGAGAATCTCCGTAAGCTCGGGATGAAGAATTAACTCATACCTTAGCTCGAGAGGTGAAGCCTCGATCGTAGATGCTTGGCACGTTCGTTGGAGATGCAGGAGGCTAGTGGATGAAGCCCGGGGATGCGGTGAATTGCTCAGGTGTGATTTCCACCAAAGCCGATCACAACCTTTGGAGTCCGGAACAACCGGGTGGCCTGGAGATGGGGCTTTTGCTCGGTGGACACCTTCCCTCGGTCCGGTGAAGGTGTAGAACCAATCAATTTTGGGATTGGTCCACTCGTGGAGAAGTGTCCCGGTTTTGGGTGGAATTTCAACTCCGAAATCGAGCTCACGGAGAAGAAATGGCAGGGGGATCTCACCGGGGATCAAGTGCTCTGTGTGTGGGGAGGAGTCCGGAACAATTTTGGCGCAGTTTCGACAAGGTCCGGTTCAAGCACCTCTCATGGCCGAGAAGGTGAGGGGTTTAAATAGGAGAGGCTCGAGGGCCTCCCGTGGGAAGTTAGGGCTTGGGATCAGCCGCTTCTGGTGAGGAGAAGAACGAGCCATGGTGACCACTAGGCATGGGGCGGCCTCAGCAAGGGAGAATTCCAAAGTTTGGCTCCTCCCAAGGTTTCGGCCATGGTGTTTTCCGGCGGCCCGGTGGTCGGCCGGCCGTGCACCGGTCACCATCTTGTTCAGGTGGGTCAGTGGCTGGGGTTTGGTGCATTCAATCGAGGTTTGACATGTGTAAAGTGGTTGAATCAAAGTAGAAAGGGGAAGGGGCTATTTTAGCTTATTTTGGTCAACCCATGCAAATGGGTTAGGTGCACCTCCCCAAGACCTCGGTTTTGGGCCGAGGAGGTCGGTGGGTCAATCTCCCATGTGCGGTGGAGTCTCCATCAAGGATTAGGTGGCAAAGCATGGTTTAGAGTGTGACATGCTTAAGGTAAAAAAAGGCTTAAGAAGGATTAGGAAAGGGGGTCCTCCTTTTTCCATTAATGGCTTGATCACATGTCAAACTCTCCATGGCTTCATGTGGCTTGTCCATGGCTTGCATGGCTTGTCTTTGGCTTAGTGGAAAAGTTTAGTCAATTTCATAAAAATGGGTTTTAAGAATTTTGGGTATTTTGGTGAAAATTTGTATGAAGCTTGATTTGGAATGGTTTAAATAATGATTTTGAAACTTAGGGGTGATTTTGATTAAATGGATGATGAAAGGAAATGTCATGTGGGCTTTGGATGAATTTGGGCTTTTGAATTCGAAGGGAGTGGGTTTTTAGGAAAGTTTAAGGGAAATGGGCTTTTTGATTTTAGGATGGGCATTTGGGTAAAGATTTTGTGAAAGGCCTTGTCAAATAAATGTCATAATTGGTTTATGGATGTTCTATGAAGGGCTTGGAGTCACTTTGGTGTGATTTAGAGTCGAGTGGGTTTGAATTTGGGTTCATTTGGTAAGTGGGCCAATGTAGGTCAAATTGGGCTAACTTGGGCCAATGTTGGGCTAGGGTTGAAATTGATGTAAAATTAATGTTGAGAAACGTTTATGGGACTGTTTCAAAGAGGTTTTGGCTTTGGTTAGGTTTTGATTTTGGGATTTGGGCTCATTTGGGTTAGGTTTGGGTTTGGGTCAAAATCGGGCCTTTTAGCTTTGGGTTGAATTTGAGTGGGGTTTGGGTCTAAATTTTGGGCAAATCATGTTAGTGTTTTGTTTATGGGGATGTTAAGGAAGGTTTGGAAAAGATTTGGGGTTAATTGGAGTTGAATTGGGTGAGTTTGGGTTAGGTTTGGGTCATAGGTCCAAATTGGGCTTTAAGGCCAAAAGTGAAATTGGATCCTAATGCCAATCAAATTGGGCTTGGATTTGGTCTAGATTGGTGTTGGGGATGTTGAATTGAAGTTTAGAATTGAATTGGACCAGAATTTGAGTCAATTGGGTAGGTTAGGTTTGACATTGGGTTCACTTTGGGTTAAAATGGGTCAAATTGGGGATTTTGATAAAAGTGGGGTAAATTGACAAAATTGGCCCATGGTGTAGTTGAACAAAATGAAATTGGGAATATTTGGGATTTTCTGGAATTTTCTGGGAATTTTCTGAATTTTTGGATTTTTTGGCTAAGAGGGGTATTTTGGGTATTTGGAGGGTATTGGGGGTATTTTGGAATTTTTGGTATTTTTGGGTATGGATGATCAATTTAAGTGATGTGGAAATGTTTGGGATTGATTTTGGAGAATTTTGGGTAATTTGGAGATTTTTGAGAAATTCGGGTAGTTTCGAGGCATTTGGTAGGTTAAGCGGTGTAGGGTCCCTGGGGTCAAAAATTGAAAATTTGGAAAATTGAAGATTGGGTGGATGTGAGTGGAATAAATCCATTTTGGTTGAGCCATGAAGCCATATCAAGCCCACATGAGCCATGAAGGGACTCATTTGAGGTATTCACTATGTTGTTCCTAACCCTCTTAGCCAAGGGCTTAGGGGTTAAGGACCATCCATGTGAATCACCTACATGAGTCAGGAAGTCAAGTTAGGTATGGGTGTGGTTGTGTTTTTAGGAGGTGTATGGAAGTGTAGTGTGTGTGTAGTGTATGTGTATGTCAGCCCCTCACCCGCACTAGTGCCACCTGTAGGCGATCCTAAGGCCAAAGAGTCCTATAGGAACTCATCCTTTAAACTTCCACATTTGATCTCAACCCTCTAGGTGATTAGGGGTCTATAGTCAAGTTTGTGGAGTTTGCAGGGAGTTAAGAAGTGGTTTGAATTTCTAAAAGGTGGGTCTCAATTCTAGTCTTCTAAGATAGTCAAAGGAAAAGCCTAAGGCTAGATCCTAAGTACTAAAGAGAAGAAGAAAAGACCTCATCAAAAATGAGGTCAACATGTGTCAATGGGTTGGTCGTTGTGTTAAGGATTGACAATTTTGAATAAAGTTCACTTTTTGGTCAAAAGTTGACCTATTGGGTCAATGGGTTGGTCATTGGGTCAGAAAATGACCATTTTGACCAAAGTTGATTTTTTGGTCAAAAGCTGACCTATTGGGTTAAGGGGGTGGTCATTAGGTCAAAAATTGACAATTTTGACCAAAATTAAATTTTTGGTCAAAAGTTGACCTATTGGGTCAATGGGTTGGTCATTAGGTCAAAGATTGACCATTTTGACCAATGTTGCTTTTTGGTCAAAAGTTGACCCATCGGGTTAACGGGATCGTCATTGGGTCAAAAATTTACCATTTTGACCAAAGTTAATTTTTTGGGAAAAAGTTAACTTATTTGGTCAATGGATTGTTCATTGTGTCAAGGATTGACCATTTTGACCAAAGTTGACTTTTTAATCAGAAATTAACTTATTGGGTAAATAATTGGTCATTATGTCAAAAACTGACTAATTTGATCAAAGTTCACTTTTTGGTCAAAAGTTTAACTATTGCGTCAATGGGTTGGTCATTAGTTCAAGGATTGACCATTTTGATCAAAGTTGACTTTTTAGCACAGATTGACTTATTGGGTCAGTAATTCGTCATCAGGTCAAAAATTGACAATTTTGACCAAAATTTAATTTTTCAGTTATAAACTGACCTATTGGGTCAATGGGGTGGTCATTGGGTCAGAAATTGACCATTTTGACCAAAGTTTACTTTTTGGTCAAAAGTTGACCTATTGGGTCAATTGGGTGGTCATTAGGTTGAAAATTGATTCTTTTGACCAAAATTGACTTTTTGGCCAAAAGTTGACATATTGTGTTAATGGGTTGGTCATTAGGTCAAAAATAGACTATTTTGACAAAAATTGACTTTTTCCTTAAAAGTTAAGATATTGCGTCAATGGGTTGGTCATTGGGTCAAGGATTGACCATTTTAACCAAAGTTGATTTTTTAGTCAAAAGTTGACCAATTAGGTTAATGGGTTGGTCGTTGGATCAATGATTGACCATTTTGACCAAAGTTGACTTTTTGGTATGATAAAGACCTATTGTGTCAATAACTGGTCATTAGGTTAAAAATTGATTATTTTGATCAAAATTGACTTTTTGGTCAAAAGTTGACCAATTGAGTCAATTGGTTGGTCATTGGGTCAAGAGTTGACCATTTCGACCAAAGTTGACTATTTGGTCAAAAGTTGACTTATTGGGTCAATGGGTTGGTCATTGGGTCGGAGATTGACCAATTTGACCTAAGTTAACTTTTTGGTCAAGAGTTGACCTATTGGATCAATGGGGTGGTCATTAGGTCAAAAATTGATTATTTTGACCAAAATTGCTTTTTGGTCAAACGTTGACCTATTACGTCATTGGGTCACTGATTAAACATTTTGACGAAAGTTGACTTTTTGGTCAAAAGTGGACCTATTGGGTCAATGGGTTGGTCATTGGGTCAAGAATTAACCATTTTCACCAAAGTTGACTTTTTGGTCATAGATTGATTATTGTGTCAATAAATGGTCATTAAGTCAAAAATTAACTATTTTGATTAAAATTTAACTTTTGGTCAAAAGTTGACCCATTGGGCCAATGCGTTGGTCATTAGGTCAGAAATTGACCATTTTGACGAAAATCGGCTTTTTGGTCTAAAGTCGACCAATCGGGTCGATGTGGTGGTTAATAGGTTAAAATTGACAATATTAACCGAATTTGACTTTTTGGTCAAATGTTGACCTATTGTGTCGATGGGTTGGTCACTGTGTCTAGGATTGACCATTTTGACAAAAGTTGAATTTTTTATCAGAGATTGACTTATTGGGTTAATAATTGGTCATTAGGTAAAAATGTGACTATTTTGACAAAAATTTAATTTTCGGTCAAAAATTGACCCATTAGGTCATTGGGGTAGTCGTTAGGTCAGAAATTGACCATTTTCACCAAAGTTTACTTTTTGGTCAAAAGTTGACCTATTGGGTCAATGGGGTGAACATTAGGTCGAAAATTGACTATTTTGACCAAATTACTCATTTTACAAAATCGACTTTTTGGTTAAAAGTCGACATATCGGGCCAATGGGCCGGTCATTAGGTCAAAAATACTATTTCGATAAAAATCGACTTTTTCTTCAAAAGTCGACATATCGGGTCAATGAGTCGGACATCGGGTCAAGGATCGACCATTTCGACCAAAGTCGACTTTTTGGTATCGAGATCGACTTATTGGGTCAATAATTGGTCATTAGATCAAAAATCGATTATTTTGATCAAAATCGACTTTTTGGTCAAAAGTCGAACTCTTGGTCAATGAGTTGGTCATCGGGTCAACAATCGACCATTTTGACCAAAGTTGACTTTTTGGTCAAAAGTCGACCTTATTGGGTCAATGGGTTCGTCATTCGGTAAGAAATCGACCAATTTCGACCAAAGTTAACTTTTTGGTCAAGAGTCGACCTATCGGGTCAATCGGGTTGTCATTAGGTCAAAATCGACTATTTCGACCAAAATTGCTTTTTGCGTCAAAAGTCGACCTATTGTCAATAGTGTCACGGATCGAACATTTTGACCAAAGTTGACTTTTTGGTCAAAAGTTGACCTATTGGGTCAATGGGTCGGTCATTGCGTCAAGACTTGACCATTTTGACCAAAATTGACTTTTTGGTCAGAGATTGATCATTGGTTCAATAATTGGTCATTAGGTCAAAAATTAACTATTTTGAGAAAAATTGAATTTTTGGTCAAAAGTTGACCCATTGGGTCAATGGAGTGGTCATTGGGTCAGAACATGACCATTTTGACCAAAATTGACTTTTTGGTCAAAAGTTGACCTATTGGGTCAACGTGGTGGTTATTAGGTCAAAAATTGACTATATTGACCGAATTTGACTTTTTGGTCAAAAGTTGACCTATCGTGTCATTGGGTTGGTCATTGTGTCAAGGATTGACTATTTTGAATAAAGTTCACTTTTAGTCAAGAGTTGACTTATTGGGTCAATGGGTTGGTCATTGGGGTCAAGGATTGACCATTTTGACCAAAGTTGATTTTTTGGTCAGAGATTGACTTATTGGGTCAATAATTGGTCATTACGTCAAAAATTGTCTATTTTGGTCAAAAGTTGACGTATTGGGTCTATGGGTTGGTCATTGGGTCAACGATTGATCATTTTGACCAAAGTTGACTTTTTGGTCAAAAGTTGACCTTTTGGGTCAATGAGCTGGTCATTGGGTCAGAAATTGACCATTTTGACGAAACCTGACTTTTTGGTCAAAAGTTGACCTATTGGGTTAATGGGGAGGTCATTAGGTCAAAAATTGACAATTTTGACCAAAATTAACTTTTTGTTCAAAAGTTGACCTATTGGGTCAATGGGATGGTCATTGAGTCGAGGATTGACCATTTAGACCAAAGTTGACTTTTTGGTCAAAAGTTGACCTATTGGGTCTTTGGGTTGGTTATTGGGTCAAAGATTGAACATTTCGACCAAAGTTGAATTTTTGGTTAGAGATTGACTTATTGGGTCAATAATTGGTCATTCGGTCAAAAATATATTATTTTGACCAAAATTGAATTTTTGGTCAAAAGTTGACCCATTGGGTCAATTGGGTGGTCATTGTGTCAGAAATTTACCATTTTGACCAAAGTTGACTTTTCGACAAAAGTTGACCTATTGGGTCAATGAGTTGGTCATTTGGTAAGAAATTGACCATTTTAACCAAAGTTGACTTTTTGGTCAAAAGTTCACTTATTGGGTCAATGGTTCGTCATTAAGTTAAAATTTGTCTATTTTGACCAAAATTGGCATTTTGGTCAAAAGTTGACCAATTGGGTTAATGGGTTGGTCATTGAGTCAATGATTGACTATATTGACCAAAGTTGACTTTTTGGTCGGAGATTAACTTATTGGGTCAATAGTTGGTCATTAATTCAAAAATATACTATTTTGACCAAAATTGCCTTTTTGGTCAAAAGTTTACCTATCGGATCAATAGGTTGGTCATTGGGTAAAAAATTGATCATTTTGAGCAAAGTTGACTTTTAGATATAAAGTTGACCTGTTAGGTCAATGAGGTGGTCATTCGTTCAGCAATTGACCATTTTAACCAAAGTTGACCTACTGGGTCAATGGGTGGTCACTAGGTCAAAAATTGATTATTTTGACCAAAATTGACTTTTAGGTCAAAAGTTGAGCTATTGGGTCAATACGTTGGTCATTGGGTCAAGGATTTACTATTTTGACCAAAGTTGACTTTATGGTCAAAATTTGACCTATTCGGTCAATGGGTTCAGCATTGTGTCAAGGATTTACCATTTTGATCAAAGTTGACTTTACGGTCAAAAGTTGACTCATTGGGTCAATGGTGTGGTCATTGGGTCAGAAATTGACCATTTTTTACCAAAGTTGACTTTTTGGTAAGAGATTGACTTATTGGGTCAATAATTGGTCGTTAGAGCAAAAATTCACTATTTTGACCAAAATTGACTTTTTGGTCAAAAGTTGACCTATTGGGTCAATGGGTTGGTCATTGGGTCAACGATTGATCATTTTGACCAAAGTTGACTTTTTGGTCAAGAGTTAACCATTGGGTCAATGGGATGGTCATTGGGTCAGAAATTGTCCATTTTAACCAAAATTGATTTTTTGTTCAAAAGTTGACCTATTGGGTCAATGGGTGGTCATTAGTTTAAAAATTGACTATTTTGACCAAAATTAACTTTTTTGTCAAAAATTAACTCTTTGGGTTAACGGGGTGGTCACTAGGTTAGAAATTGACTATTTTGAACAAAGTTAAGTTTTTGGTCAAAGGTTGATTTATTGGGTCAATGGTTTGGTCATTGGGTCAAGGATTGACCACTTTGACCAAAGTTGATCTTTGGTCAAAAGTTGACTAATTGGATCAATGGGTTGGTCATTGGGTCAAAGATTAACCATTTTGACCAAAGTTAACTTTTTGATCGAGATCGACTTATTAGTCAATAATTGGTCAGTGTAAAAAATTAACTATTTTAACGAAAATTGATTTTTTTTATCAAGAGTTGACCATTGGGTCAATGGGTTGGTCATTGGGTCAATAATTGGACATTTTGACCAAAGATTACTTTTTGGTCAAAACTTGACCTATTAGGTCAATGGGTTGGTCATTGGGTATGAGATTTACCATTTTGACCAAACTTAACTTTTTGGTCAAAAGTTGACCTATTGGGTCAATTGGGTGGTCATTAGGTCAAAAATTGATTATTTTAACCGAAATTGCTTTTTTGGTCAAAAATTGACCCATTGGGTTAACGGGGTGGTCGTTGGGTTAGAAATTGACCATTTTGATTAAACTTGATTTTTTGGTTAAAGTTGACCAATTGGGTCAATGGGTTGGTTATTGTGTCAAGGATTGGCCATTTTGACCAAAGTTGACTTTTTGATCAGAGCATGACTTATTGGGTTAATAATTGGTCATTCGGTCAAAAACTGACTATTTTGACCAAAGCTGACTTTTGCTCAAAAGTTGACCTATTGGGTAAATGGGTTGGTCATTGGGTCAATAATTGACCATTTTGACCAAAGTTGACTTTTTTGTTAGAGATTGACTTATTGGGTCTGTAATTTGTCATTAGGTCAAAAGTTGACTATTTTAACAAAAATTGACCATTTTGGTCAAAAGTTGACCTATTGGGTCTATGGGTTGGTCATTGGGACAACGATTGATCATTTTGACCAAAGTTAACTTTTTGGTAAAAAATTGACCTATTGGGTCAATGGGGTGGTCATTAGGTCGAAAATTGATTATTTTGAGCAATCTTGACTTTTTGGTCAAAAGTTGACCTATTGGGTTAATGGGGTCGTCATTAGGGTAAAAAATTATCAATTTTGACCAAAACTAACTTTTTGATCAAAAGTTGACCTATTTAGTCAATGGGTCGGTCATTGGGTCAAGGATTGACCATTTTGACCAAAATTGACTTTATGGTCAAAAGTTGACCTATTGGGTCAATAGGTTGGTCATTGGGTCAAAGATTGAACATTTGGAACAAAGTTGACTTTTTGGTCAAAGATTGACCTAATGGGTCTAAAATTGGTCATTCGATCAAAAATATATTATTTTGACCAAAATTGAATTTTACGTCAAAAGTTGACCCATTGGGTCATTTTGGTGGTCATTGTGTCAGAAATTGACCATTTTGACCAATGTTTACTTTTTGTCAAAAGTTTACCTATTAAGTCAATGGGTTGGAGATTAGGTCAAAAATTGACCATTTTAACCATAGTTGACTTTTTGATCAAAAGTTGACCTTTTGGGTCAATGGGTGGTCATTCGGTTCAAAATTGACTATTTTGACCAAAATTGACTATTTTGACCAAAATTGACATTTTGTTTAAAAGTAAACCAATTGGGTCAATGGGTTCGTCATTGAGTCAATGATTGACTATTCTGACCAAAGTTGACTTTTCAGAGATTGAGTTATTGGGCCAATAGTTGGGCATTAGTTCAAAAATTAAGTATTTTGACCACAATTGACTTTTTGGTGAAAAATTAACCTATCGAATCATTAGCTTGGTCATTGCGTCAAAAATTGGTCATTTTGACCAAGGTTCACTTTTTGATAAAAAAATTGACCTATTGGGTTAATGGGTTAGTCATTGGGTCAGCAATTGACCATTTTAACCAAAGTTGACTAATTGGGTCAATGGGTGGCCATTTAGGTCAAAAGTTGATTATTTTGACCAAAATTGACTTTTTAGTTTATTGGGTCAATGGGTTAGTCTTGGGTCAAGGATTGACCATTTTGACCAAAGTTGACTTTATGGTCAAAAGTTGACCAATTGGGTCAATTGGTTAAGCATTGGGTGAAGGATTGATCGTTTTGACCAAAATTGACTTTATTGTAAAAGTTCACCCGTTGGCTCAATTGGGTGTTCATTGGGTCAGAAATTGACCATTTTGACCAAAGTTGACTTTTTGGTCAAAAGTTGACCTATTTGGGTCAATAGGGTGGTCATTAGGTCAAAAATTAACTATATTGACCAAAATTGACTTTTTGGTCAAAAGTTAACCTATTGTGTCAATGGGTTGGTCGTTGTGTCAAGGATTGACAATTTTGAATAAATTTCACTTTTTGGTCAAAAGTTGACCTATTGGGTCATTGGGTTGGTCATTAGGTCAGAAAATGACCATTTTGACCAGAATTGATTTTTTCGTCATAAGCTGACCTATTTGGGTCAATAGGGCGGTCATTAGGTGAAAAATTGACAATTTTGACCAAAATTAACTTTTTGGTCAAAAGTTTACTTATTGGGTCAATGAGTTGGTCATTGGGTCAAAGATTGACTATTTTGACCAAAGTTAACTTTTTGGTCAAAAGTTAACCCATCAGGTTAACGAGATCGTCATTGGGTCAGAAACTGACCATTTTGACCAAAGTTGATTTTTTGGTCAAAAGTTGACCAATTGGGTCAATGGGTTGTTCATTGTGTCAAGGATTGACCATTTTGACCAAAGTTGACTTCTTAATCAGAGATTGACTTATTGGGTAAATAATTGGTCATTAGGTCAAAAACTGACTAATTTGATTAAAGTTGACTTTTTGGTCAAAAGTTTACCTATTGCGTCAATGGGTTGGTCATTGGGTCAAAGATTGACCATTTTGACCAAAGTTGACTTTTTGGTCACAGATTGACTTATTGGGTCAATAATTGGTCATTAGGTCTAAAATTAACAATTTTGACCAAAATTTAATTTTCTGTTATAAACTGACCTATTTGGTCAATGGGGTGGTCATTGGCTCAAAAATCGACCATTTTGACCAAAGTTTACTTTTTAGTCAAAAGTTGACCTATTAGGTCAACTGGGTGGTCATTAGGTCGAAAATTGATTCTTTTGACCAAAATTGACTTTTTGGCCAAAAGTTGACTTATTCGGCCAATGGGTTGGTCATTAGGTCAAAAATAGATTATTTTGACAAAAATTGACATTTTCTTTAAAAGTTAACATATTGCATCAATGGGTTGGTCATTGGGTCAATGGGTTGGTCATTGGGTCAAGGATTGACCATTTTGACCAAAGTTGATTCTTTGGTCAAAGTTGACCAATTAGGTTAATGGGTTGGTCGTTGGGTCAATGATTGACCATTTTGACCAAAGCTGACTTTTTGGTATGATATAGACTTATTGTGTCAATAACTGGTCATTAGGTTAAAAATTGACTATTTTGATCAAAATTGAATTTTGGGTCAAAAGTTAACCAATTGGCTCAATTGGGCAAGAGTTGACCACTTCGACCAAAGTTGACTGTTTGGTCAAAAGTTGTGTTATTGGGTCAATGGGTTGGTCATTGGGTCAGAAATTGACCATTTTGACCTAAGTTAACTTTTTGGTAAAGAGTTGACCTTTTGGGTCAATTGGGTGGTCATTAGGTAAAAAATTGATTATTTTGACCAAAATTGCTTTTTGGTCAAATGTTGACTTATTGGGTCATTGGGTCACGGATTGGACATTTTGACCAAAGTTAACTTTTCGGTCAAAAGTGGACCTATTGGGTCAATGGGTCGGTCATTGGGTCAAGAAATGATCATTTTCACCAAAGTTAACTTTTTGGTCAGAGATTGATTATTAGATCAATAATTGGTCGTTAGGTCAAAAATTAACTATTTTGATTAAAATTGAACTTTTGGTCAAAAGTTGACCCATTGGGTCAATGCGTTGGTCATTGGGTTAGAAATTGACCATTTTGACGAAAATTGGCTTTTTGGTCTAAAGTTGACCAATTGGGTCAATGTGGTGGTTAATAGGTCAAAAATTGACTATATTAACCGAATTTGACTTTTTGGTCAAATGTTGACCTATTGTGTCAATGGGTTGGTCAATGTGTCTAGGATTGACCATTTTGACAAAAGTTAAATTTTTTATCAGAGATTGACTTATTGGGTTAATAATTGGTCATTAAGTAAAAAAGTGACTATTTTAACAAAAATTTAATTTTCATTCAAAAATTGATCCATTAGGTCAATGGGGTAGTCATTAGGTCAGAAATTGACCATTTTGACCAAAATTTACTTTTTGGTCAAAAGTTGACCAATTGGGTCAATGGGGAGGTCATTAGGTCGAAAATTGACTATTTTGACTAAATTTGATTTTTTGGTTAAAAGTTTACCTATTGGGCCAATGGGTTGGTCATTAGGTCAAAAATAACTATTTTGATAAAAATTGACTTTTTCTTCAAAACTTAACATATTGGACCAATGAGTTGGACATTGGGTCAAGGATTGACCATTTTGACCAAGGTTGAATTTTTGGTATGAGATTGACTTATTGGGTCAATAATTGGTCATTAGGTCAAAAATTGATTATTTTGATCAAAATTGACTTTTTGGTCAAAAGTTGAACTCTTGGGTCAATGAGTTGGTCATTGGGTCAACAATTGACCATTTTGTCCAAAGTTGACTTTTTGATCAAAAGTTGACATATTGGGTCAATGGATACTACATTTGGTAAGAAATTAATCAATTTGACCAAAGTTAACTTTTTGGTCAAGAGTTGACTTATTGGGTCAATTGGGTTGTCATTAGGTCAAAAATTGATTATTTTGACCAAAATTGCTTTTTGGTCAAAAGTTGACCTATTGGGTCATTAGGTTACGGATTGAACATTTTGACCAAAGTTGACTTTTTGGTCAAAAGTTGTCATATTGAGTCAATGGATCAGTCATTGCATCAAGACTTGACCATTTTGACCAAATTTGACCTTTTGGTCAGAGATTGATTATTGGTTCAATAACTGATCATTTGGTCAAAAATTAACTTTTTTGACTAAAATTGAATTTTTGTTCAAAAGTTGACCCATTGGGTCAATGGTGGTCATTGGGTCAGAAATTGACCATTTTGACTAAAGTTGAATTTTTGGTCAAAATTTGACCTATTGGATCAACGGGGTGGTTATTAGGTAAAAAATTGACTATATTGACCGAATTTGAGTTTTTGGTCAAAAGTTGACCTATTGTGCCATTGGGTTGGTCATTGTGTCAAGGATTGACTATTTTGAATAAAGTTCACTTTTTAATCAAGAGTTGACCTATTGGATCAATAGGTTGGTCATTGGGGTCAAGGATTGACCATTTTAACTAAAGTTGATTTTTTGGTCAGATATTGACTTATTGGACCAATAATTGGTCATTGCATCAAAAAATGTCTAATTTGGTCAAAAGTTAAAGTATTGGGTCTATGAGTTGGTCATTGGGCCAACAATTGATCATTTTTACCAAAGTTGACTTTTTTGTCAAAAGTTGACCTTTTGGGTCAATGGGGTTGTCATTGGGTCAGCAATAGACCATTTTGACCAAACTTGGCATTTTGGCCGAAAGTTGACCTATTGGGTCAATGGGTTTGTCATTGGGTCAATGATTGACTATTTTGACCAAAGTTGACTTTTTGATCAGAGATTGACTTATTGGGTAAATAATTGGTCATTAGTTCAAAAATTGACAATTTTGACCAAATTTGACTTTTTTGTCAAAAGTTGACCTATCAGATTGATAGGTTGGTCATTGGGCTAAAAATTGATCATTTTGACCAAAGTTGACTTTTTGATAAAAAGTTGACCTTTTGGGTCAATGGATTGGTCATTGGGTCGGAAATTAACTATTTTAACCAAAGTTGACCTATTAGGTCAATGGGGTGTTCATTTGGTCAAAAATTGACTATTTTAACCAAAATTGACTATTTTGACGAAAATTGACTTTTTAGTCAAAAGTTGACTAATTGGGTTAATGGTTTATCATTGGGTCAAAGATTGTCCATTTTGACCAAAGTTAACTTTTTGGAGAGAGAATTACTTATTGGGTCAATAATTGGTCAGTAGGTCAGAAATTGACTATTTTGACCAAAATTGACGTTTTAGTCAGAGTTGACCTATTGGGTCATTGCGTCGAGGATTGATCATTTTGATCAAAGTTGACCTTTTGGTCAAAAGTTGACATATTGGGTCAATGGGTCAGTTATTGGGTCAGAAATTGACCATTTTAACCAAGGTAGACTTTTTGGTTAAAAGTTGGCCTATTGGGTCAATGGGGTGGTTGTTAGCTTAAAAATTGACTATGTTGACCAAAATTTACTTTTTTGTCAAAAGTTGACCTATTGGGTCAATATGTGTCATTGTGTCAAGGGTTGACCATTTTGACAAAAATTGACATTTTGGTCAAAAGTTGACCCTTTGGGTCAATGGGGTGGTCATTAGGTTAAAAATTGACTATTTTGACTAAAAATGACTTTTTGGTCAAAACCTATTGGGTAATGGATTGATCATTTTGTCAAGGATTAACCATTTTGACCAAATTTGACTTTTTGGTAAAAAGTTAACCCATTGGGTCAATGGGTTGGTCATTGGGCCAATGATTGACTATTTTGACTAAAGTTGACTTTTTTGTCAGACATTGACTTATTGGTTCAATAATTGGTCGTTAGATAAAAAATTGACTATTTTGAGTAAAATTGACTATTTTGAGTAAAATTGACTATTTTGACTAAAATTGACTTTTTGGTCAAAAGTTGATCTATTGGGTCAATGGGTTGGTCATTGGGTCCAGGATTGACCATGTTGGCCAAAGTTGACTTTTTGGTTATGAGTTGACCTATTTGGTCAACGAGGTGGTCATTGGGTGAAGAACTAACCATTTTAACCAAAGTTGCCTTTTTGGTCGGTGATTGACTTATTGGGTCAATAATAGGTCATTAAGTCAAAAATTGACTTTTTTGACCAAAATTGACTTTTTCGTCAAAAGTTGACACATTGGGTCAATAGGCTGGCCATTGGATCAAGGATTGAACATTTTGACCAAAGTTGAGTTTTTAGCCAGAGATTGACTTATTGGGTTAATAGGGTGGTCATTCTGTCAAAAATTAACTATTATGATGAATATTTTCTGTTTCGTCAAAAGTTGACCTATTGGATCATTGAGTCAAGGATTGACTATTTTGACCAAGTTGACTTTTTGATCAAAAGTTGAACTATTAGGTCAATTGGTTGGTCATTGGGTCAATGATTAACCATTTTGACGAAAGCTGACTTTTTGATAAGAGATTGACTTATTGGGTCAATAATTGGTCATTAGGTCAAAAATTGACTATTTTGAAAAAAATTGACATTTTGGTCAAAAGTTGACCTATCGGGTCAATGGGTTGGTCATTGGGTCAACGATTGTTCATTTCGGCCAAAGTTGACTTTTTGGTGAAAAGTTGACCATTGGGTCAATGGGTTGGTCATTGGGTCGGAAATTGACCATTTTAACCAAAGTTGACTTTTTGGTCAAAAGTTGACTTATTGGGTCAATGGGTGGTCATTAGGTTAAAAATTGACTATTTTTACCAAAATTGACATTTTGGTCAAAAGTTGACCTATTGGGTCAATGGGTTGGTCATTGGATCAATTATTGATCATTTTGACCAACGTTAACTTTTTGGTCAGAGATTGACTCATTGGGTCAATAATTGGTCATTAGTCAAAATTGACTATTTTGACCAAAGTTGACTTCTTTGTCATAAGTTGACCCACTGTTTGACTTATTAGGTCAATAATTGGTCATTAGTTAAAAAATTGACTATTTTGACCAAAGTTGACTTTTTTGTCAAACGTTGACCCATTGGGTTAACGGGGGTGGTCATTGGGTCAGAAATTGACAATTTTGAACAAAGTTAACTTTTTTATCAAAGGTTAACTTATTGGGTCAATGGGTTGGTCCTTGGGTCAAGGATTGACCCTTCTGACCAAATTTTGTTTTTTTGGTCAAAAGTTGACCATTTAGGTCAAGGATTGACCATTTTGACCAATGTTGACTTTTCAATCAGAGATTGACTTATTGGGTCAATAATTGGTCATTAGGATAAAGATTGACTATTTTGATCAAAATTGAGTTTTTAGTCAAAAGTTAACCTATTATGTCAATGGGTTGATCATTGGGTCAATAATTGGTCATTTTGACAAAAGTTGACTTTTTAGTCAAAACTTGACTTATTGGGTCATTGGGTTGGTCATTGTGTCAGAATTTGACCAATTTGACCAAAGTTAACTTTTTGGTCAAAAGTTGACCATTGAGTCAATTGTGCGGTCATTAGGTCAAAAACTGAATGTTTTGACTGAAATTGCTTTTTTGGTGAAAATTTGATTCATTGGGTTAACGGGGTGGTCATTAGGTTAGAAATTGAACATTTTGACCAAAGTCGACCAATTGGGTTAATGGGTTGGTCATTGTGTCAAGGATTGACCATTTTGCTAAAAAGTTGACTTTTTCATCAGAGATTGACTTATTGGGTAAATAATTGGTCATTAGGTCAAAAACTGACTATTCTGACCAAAGTTGATTTTTTGGTCAAAAGTTGACCTATTGGGTCAATGGGTTGGTCATTGGGTCAAGGATTAACCATTTTGACCAAAGTTGATTTTTTTGTCTAAGATAGACTTATTGGGTAAGTAATTGGTCATTAGGTAAAAAATTGACAATTTTGACCAAAATTTAATTTTTGGTCAAAAACTCACCCATTGGGTCAGTGGAGTGGTTATTGGGTGAGAAATTGACCATTTTAACTAAAGTTTACTTTTTGGTCAAAAGTTAACCTATTGGGTCAATGGGGTAGTCATTAGGTCGAAAATTGACTATTTTGAACAAAATTAACTTTTTGACCAAAAGTTGATCTATTCTGCCAATGGGTTGGCCATTAGATCAAAAATAGACTATATTGACAAAAAATGACTTTTTCTTCAAAAGTTGACATATTGGGTCAATGGGTTGGTCATTGGGTCAAGGATTGACCATGTTGACCAAAGTTGACTTTTTGGTTATGAGTTGCCTATTTGGTCAACGAGGTGGTCATTGGGCCAAGAACTAACCATTTTAACCAAAGTTGACTTTTTGGTCGGTGATTGACTTATTGGGTCAATAATAGGTCATTAAGTCAAAAATTGACTTTTTTTGACCAAAATTGACTTTTTGGTCAAAAGTTGACACATTGGGTCAATGGGCTAGTCATTGGATCAAGGATTGACCATTTTGACCAAAGTTGACTTTTTAGCCAGAGATTGACTTATTGGGTCAATAGGGTGGTCATTCTGTCAAAAATTAACTATTATGATGAATATTTTCTGTTTCGTCAAAAGTCGAACTATTGGGTCTTTGGGTCAAGGATTGACTATTTTGACTAAGTTGACTTTTTGATTAAAAGTTGAACTATTGGGTCAATGGGTTGGTCATTGGGTCAATGATTGACCATTTTGACCAAAGCTGACTTTTTGGTAAGAGATTGACTTATTGGGTCAATAATTGGTCATTAGGTAAAAAATTTACTATTTTGACAAAAATTGACATTTTGGTCAAAAGTTGATCTTTCGGGTCAATGTGTTGGTCATTGGGACAACGATTCATCATTTCGGCCAAAGTTGACTTTTTGGTCAAAAGTTGACCATTGGGTCAATGGGTTGGTCATTGGGTCAGAAATTGACCATTTTAACCAAAGTTAACTTTTTGGTCAAAAGTTGACCTATTGGGTCAATGGGTGGTCATTAGGTTAAAAATTGACTATTTTGACCAAAATTGACATTTTGGTCAAAGTTGACCTATTGGGTCAATGGGTTGGTCATTGGGTCAATGATTGATCATTTTGACCAACGTTAAGTTTTTGGTCAGAGATTGACTCTTTGGGTCAATAATTGGTCATTAGTAAAAAAATTGACTATTTTGACCAAAGTTGACTTCTTTGTCATAAGTTGACCCACTAGTTGACTTATTAGGTCAATAATTGGTCATTAGTTCAAAAATTGACTATTTTGACCAAAGTTGACTTTTTTGTCAAAAGTTGACCAATTGGGTTAACGAGGTGGTCATTGGGTCAGAAATTGACAATTTTGAACAAAGTTAACTTTTTGATCAAAGGTTGACATATTGGGTCAATGAGTTGGTCCTTGGGTCAAGGATTGACCGTTCTGACCAAATTTGATTTTTTTGTCAAAAGTTGACCATTTAGGTCAAGGATTGACCATTTTGACCAAAGTTGACTTTTCAATCAGAGATTGACTTATTGGGTCAATAATTGGTCATCAGGACAAAAATTGACTATTTTGATCAAAATTGACTTTTTAGTCAAAAGTTAACCTATTATGTCAATGGGTTGGTCATTGGGTCAATAATTGGTCATTTTGACAAAAGTTGACTTTTTGGTCAAAACTTGACCTATTGGGTCATTGGGTTGGTCATTGGGTCAGAATTTGACCAATTTCACCAATGTTAACTTTTTGGTCAAAAGTTGACCATTGAGTCATTTGTGCGGTCATTAGGTTAAAAACTGAATATTTTGACCGAAATTGCTTTTTTGGTGAAAATTTGATTCATTGGGTTAACGGGGTGGTCATTAGGTCAGAAATTGAACATTTTGACCAAAGTCGACCAATTGGGTTAATGGGTTGGTCATTGTGTCAAGGATTGACCATTTTGCTAAAAGTTGACTTTTTCATCAGAGATTGACTTATTGGGTAAATAATTGGTCATTAGGTCAAAAACTGACTATTCTTACCAAAGTTGACTTTTTGGTCAAAAGTTGACCTATTGGGTCAATGGGTTGGTCATTGGGTCAAGGATTAACCATTTTGACCAAAGTTGATTTTTTTGTCTGAGATAGACTTATTGGTTAAGTAATTGGTCATTAGGTCAAAAATTGACAATTTTGACCAAAATTTTATTTTTGGTCAAGAACTCACCCATTGGGTGAATGGAGTGGTTATTGGGTGAGAAATTGACCATTTTAACCAAAGTTTACTTTTTGGTCAAAAGTTAAACTATTGGGTCAATGGGGTGGTCATTAGGTCGAAAATTGACTATTTTGAACAAAATTAACTTTTTGACCAAAAGTTGATCTATTCGGCCAATGGGTTGGCCATTAGATCAAAAATAGACTATATTGACAAAAAATAACTTTTTCTTCAAAAGTTGACATATTGGGTCAATGGGTTGGTGATTGGGTCAAGAATTAACCTTTTTAACCAAAGTTGACTTTTTGGTCAAAAGTTGACCTATTGGGTCACAGATTGACCATTTTAACCAAAGTTGACTTTTTGGTCAAATGTTTACCTAGTGGGTCAATGGGTCATTTATTGAGTTAAGAATTGACCATTTTGACTAAAGTTGACTTTTTGGTCAGAGATTGACTTATTGAGTCAATAGTTGGTCATTAGTTCAAAAATTGACTATTTTGACCAAAATTGATTTTTTGGTCAAAAGTTAACCTATTAGATCAATAGGTTGGTCATTGCGTCAATAATTGGTCATTTTGACCAAGGTTGACTTTTTGATAAGAAAGTTGGCCTATTGGGTCAATGGGTTGGTCATTAGCTCAAAAATTAACTATATTGTCCAAAATTGACTTTTTAGTTAAAGTTAACCTATTGTGTTAATGGGTTGGTCATTGTGTCAAGAATTGACTATTTTGAATAAAGTTCACTTTTTGGTCAAAATTTCTCCGATTGGGTCAATGGGTTGGTCATTGGAGCACAAAATGACCATTTTGACCAAACTTGATTTTTTGGTCAAAAGTTGACCTGTTGGGTTAAGGGGTGGTCATTAGGTCAAAATTGATAATTCTGACCAATATTAAGTTTTTGGTCAAAAGTTGACCTATAGTGTCAATGGGTTGCTCATTGGGTCAAAGATTGACCATTTTGACCAAAGTTGACTTTTTAGTCAAAAGTTGACCCATTGGGTTAACATGGTGATCATTGGGTTAGAAATTGACGATTTAACCAAAGTTGATTTTTTGGTCAAAAGTTGACCAATTTGGTCAATGGGTTGGTCATTATGTCAAGGATTGCCCATCTTGACCAAAGTTGACTTTTTCATCAGAGGCTGTCTTATTGAGTAAATAATTGGTCAATAGGTCAAAAACTGACTATTTTGACCAAAGTTAACTTTTTGGACAAAAGATGACCTATTGGGTCAATGGGTCGGTCATCTGGTCAAGGATTGACCATTTTGTCCAAAGTTGACTTTTTGGTCAGAGATTGTCATATTGGGTCAGTAATTGGTCATTAGTTCAAAATTTGAAAATTTTAACCAAAATTTAATTGTTGGTCAAAAACTGACCTATTGGGTCAATGGAGTGGTCATTGGGTCAGAAATTGACCATTTTGACCATAGTTTACTTTTTGGTCAAAAGTTGACCTATTGGGTCAATTGGGTGGTCATTAGGTCAAAAATTGATTTTTTTGACCAAAATTGACTTTTTGGCCAAGTTGACCTATTGGGCCAATGGGTTGGTCATTAGGTCAAAAATAGACTGTTTTGACAAAAATTGACTTTTTCTTCAAAAGTTAACATATTGGGTCAATGGGTTGGTCATTGGGTCAATAGGTTGGTCTTTGGCTCAAGGATTGATCATTTTGACCAAAATTGATTTTTTGGTCAAAAGTTGACTAATTGGTTAATGGGTTGGTCTTTGGGTCAATGATTAACCATTTTGACTTTCTGGTAAGATAGACTTATTGTGTCAATAACTGGTCATTAGGTCAAAAATTGACTATTTTGATCAAAATTGACTTTTTCGTCAAAAGTTGACCAATTGGGTCAATGGGTTGATCATTGGGTCAAGAATTGACCATTTTGACCAAAGTTGACTGTTTGGTCAAAAGTTGACCTATTGGGTCAATGGGTTGGTCATTGGGTCAGAAATTAACCTTTTTGATCAAAGTTAACTTTTTGGTCAAGAGTTGACCTATTGGGTCAATTGGGTGGTCATTAGGTAAAAAATTGATTATTTTGACCAAAATTACTTTTTGGTCAAAGGTTGACCTAATGGGTCATTGGGTCCGGATTGACCATTTTTACATAAGTTGACTTTTTGGTCAAAAGTTGACCTATTGGGTCAATGGGTCGGTCGTTGGGTTATGAATTGAACATTTTGACCAAAGTTGACTTTTTGTGAGAGATTGATTAATAGGTCAATAATTGGTCATTAGGTCAAAAATTAACTATTTTGACTAAAAATGAACTTTTGGTCAAAAGTTGACCCATTGGGTCAATGGGTTGGTCATTGGGCCAGAAATTGACCATTTTGACCAAAATTTACTTTTTAGTCTAAAGTTAACCTATTGGGTCAAAGTGGTGGTTAATAGGTCAAAAATTGACTATATTAACTGAATTTGACTTTTTAGTCAAATGTTGACCTATTGTGTCAAAGGGTTGCTCATTGTGTCTAGGATTGACCATTTTGACCAAAGTTGAATTTTGCTCAGAGATTGACTTATTGGGTTAATAATTGATCATTATGTTAAAAACTAACTATTTTGACAAAAAATTAATTTTCGATCAAAAATTGACCCATTGGGTCAATGGGGTAGTCATTGGGTTAGAAATTGACCATTTTGACCAAAGTTTACTTTTTTGTCAAAAGTTGACCAATTGGGTCAATGGGGTGGTCATTATGTTGAAAATTGATTATTTTCCCCAAAATTGACTTTTTGGTTAAAAGTTGATCTATTGGGCCATTGGGTTGGTCATTAGGTCAAAAATAGTCTATTTTGATAAAAATTGACTTTTTCCTCAAAAGTTGACATATTGGGTCAATGAGTTGGTCATTGGGTCAAGGATTGACCATTTTGACCAAAGTTGACTTTTTGGTATGAGAATGACTTTTTGGGTCAATAATTGGTCATTACGTCAAAAATTGATTATTTTGATCAATATTGACTTTTTGGTCAAAAGTTAACCTCTTGGGTCAATGAGTTGGACATTGGGTCAGGAATTGACCATTTGACCAAAGTTGAGACCTTTTGGGTCAATGGGTTAGTCATTTGGTCAGAAATTGACCATTTTGACCAAAGTTAACTTTTTGGTCAAGAGTTGACCTATTGGGTCAATTGAGTGGTCATTAGGTCAAAAATTGACTATTTTGACCAAAATTGCTTTTTGGTCAAAAGTTGACCTATTAGGTCATTGGGTCACGAATTGATCATTTTGACTAATGTTGACTTCTGGTCAAAAGTTGACCTATTGGGTTAATGGGTCGGTCATTGCGTCAAGAACTAAACAATTTGACCAAAGTTGACTATTTGGAAAGAAATTGATTATTGGTTCAATAATTAGTCATTAGGTCGAAAATTAACTATTTTGACTAAAATTGAATTTTTGGTCAAAAGTTGACCCATTTGGTCTATGGGGTGGTGATTGGGTCAAAAATTGACCATTTTGATCAAAGTTGACTATTTGGTCAAAAGTTGGCCTATTGGGTCAACGTGAAGGCTATTAAGTCAAAAATTGACGATATTGACTAAATTTGACTTTTTGGTCAAAAGTTGAACTATTGTGTCATTGGTTTAGTCATTAGGTCAAAGATTGATCATTTTGACCAAAATAAATTTTTTGGCCAAAAGTTGACCTATTAGGTTCAGAAATTGACCATTTTGACCAAACTTTACTTTTTGGTCAAAAGTTTAGGGCTGGCAATTTGGCTTGTTGTTCGCGAGCAGCTCGTGTTCGGCTCGTTAAGTAGCTCGTGTTCGGCTCGTTCGTTAAGCCTAACGAGCCGAAAAAGAACAAATTTTTAAGCTCGAAATGTTAACGAACCGAACACGAACAACTGTTTGTTCGCTCGTGTTCAGCTCGAATTGGCTCGAAATAAAAAAATAATCATATATTTATTTATATAATAATTTATTATATATATTATTATATATTAATATATTATATGTATTTATATTTAAGTTTAAATCATAACTCGCTTGTGTGGTAGCATGGTTATGCTTCTTGTTTCCATTCGTTTGGTTCAGGTTAGAATCCGGCGCTAGACATATTTTTCTAATTAATTTTAACGAGCCAATTTCGAGCCGAACACGAGGCGAACACGAACAAGAATATTTAATTTGAGCCGAACACGAACACACCTTTCACGAGCCATTTCGAACACGAGCCTTACAGCCCTACAAAAGTTGACCTATTGGGTTAATGGGGTGGTCGTTAGGTCAAAAATTGACAATTTTGACCAAAATTAACTTTTTGATCAAAACTTGACCTATTGGGTCAATTGGTTGGTCATCGGGTCAAGGATTGACCATTATGACAAAAATTGACTTTTTTGTCAAAAGTTGACATATTGAGTCAATGGGTTGGTCATTGGGTCAAAGATTGAACATTTCGACCAAAGTTGACTTTTTGGTAGAGATTGACTTATTGGGTTAATAATTGGTCATTTGATCAAAAATATATTATTTTTACCAAAATTGAATTTTTGGTTAAAAGTTGGCCCATTAGGTCAATTGGGTGGTCAGTGTGTCAGAAATTGACCATTTTGACCAAAGTTGACTTTTTGTTAAACGTTGACCTTTTGGGTCAATGGGTTGGTCATTGGGTCAGAAATTGAGCATTTTAACCAAAGTTGACATTTTGATCAAAAGTTGACCTGTTGGGTCAATGGGTTGTCATTTGGTTAAAAATTGACTATTTTGACTAAGATTGACATTTTGTTTAAAAGTTAACCAATTGGGTCAATGGGTTGTTCATTGGGTCAATGATTGACTATTTTGACCAAAGTTAACTTTTTGGTCAGAGATTGACTTATTGGGTCAATAGTTGGTCATTAGTTCGAAAATATACTATTTTGACCAATATTTACATTTTGGTCAAATGTTGACCTTTCGGATCAATAGGTTGGTCATTGCGCCAAAAATTGATCATTTTGACCAAGGTTGACTTTTTGATATAAAAGGTTGACCTGTTGGGTTAATGGGTCAGCAATTGACCATTTTAACCAAAGTTGACCTATTGGGTCAATGGGTGGGCATTAGGTTAAAAATTAACTATTTTGCGTAAAATTCACTTTTTGTTCAAAAGTTGACCTATTGGGTCAATGGGTTAGTCTTGGGTCAAGGATTGACCATTTTGACCAAAGTTGAGTTATGGTCAAAATTTAACCAATTGGGTCAATGGGTTAAGCATTGGGTCAAGGATTGACAATTTTGACCAAAATTGACTTTATGGTAAAAAGTTCACCCATTGGGTCAATGGGCTGGTCATTGGGTCAGAAATTGACCATTTTGACCAAAGTTGACTTTTTGGGTAAAAGTTGACCTATTTGGATCAATAGGGTGGTCATCAGGTCAAACATTGACTATATTGACCAAAATTGACTTTTTGGTCAAAAGTTGACCTATTCTGTCAAATAGTTGGTCATTGTGTCAAGGATTGACTATTTTGAATAATGTTCACTTGTTGGACAAAAGTTGATATATTGGGTCAATGGGTTGGTCATTGGGTCAGAGAGTGACCATTGTGACCAAACTTGACTTTTTGGTCAAAAGTTGACCTATTGAGTTAAGGGGGTAGTCAATAGGTCAAAAATTGACAATTTTGACCAAAATTAACTTTTTGGTCAAAATTTGACATATTGGGTCATTGAGTTGGTCATTGGGTCAAAGATTGACCATTTTGGCCAAAGTTGACTTTTTGGTCAAAAGTTGACCTATTGGGTCAATGGGTTGATCATTGGGTCAATGATATACCATTTCAACCAAAGTAAGAGATCAACTTATTGGATCAATAAACATCCTTTAGGTCAAAAAATAGACTATTTAGACCAAAATTGACTTTTTGGTCAAATTTTAACCTATTGGGTCAATGGAATGGTCATTAGGTCAAGGATTGGAGAATTTGACCAAAGTTGAATTTTTTGTCAAAACATGACATATCGGGTCAATTGGTTGGTCATTGGGTCAGAAGTTGACCTTATTGACCAAAGTTAACTTTTTGGTAAAAAGTTAACCCATTAGGTCAATGGGTTGGTCATTGGGCCAAGGATAGGCCATTTTGACCAAAGTTTCCTTTTTGGTTAGAGATTGACTTACTGGTTCAATAATTGGTCATTAGGTCAAAAATTGACTACTTTGACTAAAATTGACTTTTTGGTCAAAAGTTGATCTTTTGGGTCAATGGGTTGGTTATTGGGTCGAGGATTGACCATTTTGACCAAAGTTGACTTTTCAGTTAAGAGTTTACCTATTAGGTCAATTGGGTGTTCTTTGGGTCAAGGATTGATCATTTTGACCAAAGTTGACTTTTTGGTCAGAGAATGACTTATTGGATCAAAAATAGGTCATTATGTCAAAAATTAACCTTTTTCACAAAAATTGACTTTTTGGTCAAAAGTCGACACATTGGTTCAATGGGTTGGTCATTGGGTCAAGGATTGACCATTTTGACTAAATTTGACTTTTTAGCCAGAGACTGACTTATAATGTCAATGGGGGGTCATTCGGTCAAAAATTGACTATTATGATGAAAATTGACTTTTTGGTCAAAAGTTGACCTATTGGGTCATTTGGTCAAGGATTGACCATTTTGACCAAGTTCACTTTTTAGTCAAAAGTTAAACTATTGGGTCATTGGGTTGGTCATTGGGTCAAGGATTGACCATTTTGACCAAAGTTAACTTTTTGGTAAGAGATCGACTTATTGGGTCAATAATTGGTCATTAGGTCAAAAATTGACATTTTTGACCAAAATTGACTTTTTGGTCAAAAGTTGACCTATTGGTCAATGGGTTGGTCATTGGGTCAACGATTGATGATTTTGACCAAAGTTGGCTTTTTGGTCAAAAGTTGACCATTAAGTCAATGGGTTGCTCATTGGGTTAGAAATTGACCATTTTAACTAAAGTTAACTTTTTGGTCAAAAGTTAACCTATTGGGTCAATGAGTTGGTCATTGGGTTAATGATTGATCATTTTGACCAACGTTAACTTTTTTGTTAGAGATTGACTTATTGGGTCAATAATTGGTCATTAGTTCAAAAAATGACTATTTTGGCCAAAGTTGACTTTTTTGTCAAAAGTTGACCCACTGGGTTAACGGGGTGGTCATTGGGTCAGAAATTGATCATTTTAATCAAAGTTAACTTTTTGGTCAAAAGTTGACCTATTGAGTCAATGGGTGATCATTAGGTTAAAAATTGACTATTTTGACCAAAATTGGCATTTTGGTCAAAAGTTGACCAATCGGGTCAATGTGTTGGTCTTTGGGTCAAGGATTGTCCATTTTGACCAAAGTTGTCTTTTTGATCAGAGATTGACTTATTGGATCAATAATTGGTCATTAGGTCAAAAATTGATTATTTTGACCAAAATTGACTTTTTGGTCAAAAGTTGACCTATTAGGTCAATGTGTTGGTCATTGGGTCAATAATTAGACATTTTTGACCAAAGTCGACTTTTAAGTCAAAAGTGACCTATTGGGTCAATGGGCTGGTCATTCGGTCAGAAATTGATCTTTTTGACCAAAGTTAACTTTTTGGTCAAACGTTAACCTATTGGGTCATATGGGTGGTCATTAAGTAAAAAATTACCTATTTTGGCCGAAATTGCTTTTTTGGTCAAAAGTTGACCCATTGGGTGAACGAGGTGGTCATTGGGTCAGAAATTGACCATTTTGACCAAAGTTGATTTTTTGGTCAAAAGTTGACCAATTGGGTCAATGGGTTGGTCATTGTGTCAAAGATTGAACATTTTGACCAAAGTATCAAATCTCCCAAAATTAGTCAAAATCCAAAAAATTCCCAAAATGTTCCCATGCCCCAAAAATTCCCATTTTTGCACCAAAATCATTTAAAACCTCTCCAAATTACGTAATTGATCTAAAATACTCCACATTCCATAAAACTAGCCAAACTGTCCTTAATTCTCCAGAACTACCAAAATAACCCACTTTTCACCAAAATTCTCCAAAATTACCAGAATATCCTTAAAACTTTTAAAATATAAAAAATCTCCAAAATATATAAGAGTATACTAAAAGGCATTAAAAAAGACTCCAATTTACTCAAATTGCCCAAATTCATCTAAAATCTACCAAAATTAGCCAAAATTTTAAAAATTTTCAAATTGCCCTATGGCCTAAATATTCTCATTCTTCACCAAAATCAATTTGAACCTCTCTAAACTATCCAAATCATTTGAAATACTACAGATTTCTTAAAACTATCTAAATTGCCTAAAATTCTTAAAAACTATAAAAATAATCTAATTTTCACCAAAACTCTCCTAAATTACCAAAATGCACTTAAAAAACTAAAAATTCTAAAAATCAATAAATTCCTAAGATTTCACCAAACATCATTCTAAACCACTCAAAATTATTCAAATTGCCAAAACTCACCAAAAATCTCCTAAAATTAGACAAAATACAAAAACTTTCAAAAATGCCCCTATGACCCAAAAAATTCCCTATTTTTCACCAAAATCATTTTGAACCTCTCCAATTTACCGAATTTATCTAAAATACTACACATTTTCTAAACTTGTCAACATGTCCTAAATTGTCAAAAACTACTAAAATAATATAGTTTTCACCAAAGTTCTCCAAAATTACTAATATGCTCATCCAAAAAATCTCTAAATTCCTATGATTTCACCAAAAATCGTTCTACACCACTCCAAATTATTTAAATTTCCCAAATTCACCAAAAATTAGGCAAAATCCAAAAAATTCTTAAAATGCCTCTATGTCCCAAAAAATCTCATTTCTTCAGCAAAATGATTTGAAACATCTCCAAACTACCCATTTGATCTAATATACTACACATTTCTTAAAACAAGCCATATTACCCTAAAATCTCAAAAACCACAAAAATAATCCTATTTTCACAAAAATACTCCAAAATACACAAAATGCCCTTAAAACCGTAAAATTTCCAAAAAACTTCAAATTTCTAAGATGTTCAAAAAAATCATTCTAAACCACTACAAAATTTTCAAATTGCTTAAATTCGTCCAAATCTCTCTAAATCAGCCAATATCTCAAAATCTTCAAGTTTATAAGATTTCACAAAAAATCATTCTAAACCATCCAAATTATTCAAATTGCCCAAATTTGCCCCAAATCTCTCAGAATTATCCAATATCCAAAAATCACAAAATTTCTAAGATTTCACAAAAAATTATTAAAAAGATCTCCATATTATTTAAATAGCCCAAATTAACCCCAAATCTACCATAACTAGCCAAAATCCCAAAAACTATCAAAATGGCCCTACGAACCAAAAAATTCTCATTTCTTCACCAAATCATTTCGAAACTTTCCAAATTACACAATTGATCTAAGATACTCCACATTCCTCAAATCTAGCCAAATTGTCCTAAATTCTCCAAAACTACCAAAATAACCTATTTTTCACAAAAATTCTCCAAATTACCAAAATACCCTTAAAACCCTAAAAATCCCAAAATCTCAAAATTCCTAAAATTTCGCCAAAAATCATTCTAAACCACTTCAAAATATTCAAATTGCCCAAATTAAACAAAAATATCGAAAATTAGCAGAAATCCAAAAAATTGGCAAAATGCCATGCTGGCCCAAAAAATCTCATTTCTTCATAAAATCATTTTAAACCTCTCCAAATTACACAATTAACCTAAAATACTCCAGATTCCTTAAAACTAGCCAAATTGTCCAAAAATAACATAATAACCCAATTTTCACAAAATTCAACAAAATTAATAAAATTCTCTTAAAAGCCTAAAAATCCCAAAAATCTTCAAATTTCTAAGATTTCACAAAAAATCATTCTAAAACAATTCAACATAATTAAATTCCTCAATTTCTCCCCAAATTTTTCAAAATTAGGCAAAACTCCAAAATACCCAAAAAGCCCCATGGCCCAAAAATTGTCATTAATCACAAAAATAAATTTAAACATCTCCAAATTACCAAAGTGATGTAAAATAGCACAATTTTCACCAAAATTCTCCAAAATTACTAGAGTGCCGTAACAACATTAAAAATCCCTAAAATCTCCAAATTCCTAAGATTTCACCAAACTTCATTCTAAACTACTGCAATTTATTTAAATTGCCCAAATTTACCCCAAATCTTCCAAAAATAGCCAAAACACAAAGAAATCACAAAATGCCCGTGGCCCACAAATTCTCATTTCTTCATAAAAATCATTTTAAATATCTCTAAATTCCCCAATTGATCTAAAATACTCTGTGTTCCTTAAAACTAACCAATTTACTCTAAATTCTTCAAAACTGCCAAAAAAACCCGATCTTCACCAAAATTCTGCAAAATTACCAAAATGCCCATAAAACCCTAAAAATCCCAAAATCTCAAAATTCCTAAAATTTCGCCAAAAATCATTCTAAACCACTTCAAAATATTCAAATTGCCCAAATTAACCAAAAATATCCAATATTAGCATAAATCCAAAAAATTGGCAAAATGCCATGCTGGCCTAAAAATTCTCATTTCTTCACAAAATCATTTTAAACCTCTCCAAATTACACAATTAACCTAAAACACTCCAGATTCCTTAAAACTAGCCAAATTGTCCAAAAATAACATAATAACCCAATTTTCACGAAATTCACCAAAATTAATAAAATTCTCTTAAAAACCTAAAAATCCCAAAAATCTTCAAATTTCTAAGATTTCACAAAAAATCATTCTAAAACAATTCAACTTAATTAAATTCCTCAATTTCTCCCCAAATTTTCCAAAATTAGCCAAAACTCCAAAATATCCAAAAAGCCCTATGGCCCAAAAATTATCATTAATCTCCAAAATAATTTTAAACATCTCCAAATTACCAAAGTGATGTAAAATAGCACAATTTTCACCAAAATTCCCCAAAATTACTAGAATGCCCTAACAACAACAAAAATCCCTAAAATCTCCAAATTCCTAAGATTGCACCAAACTTCATTCTACACTACTGCAATTTATTTAAATTGCCCAAATTTACCTTAAATCTTCCAAAATAGCCAAAACACAAAGAAATCACAAAATGCCCGTGGCCCAAAAATTCTCATTTCTTCATAAAAATCATTTTAAATATCTCCAAATAACCCAATTGATCTAAAATACTCTGTGTTCCTTAAAACTAACCAATTTACTCTAAATTCTTCAAAACAGCCAAAAAAACCCAATCTTCACCAAAATTCTGCAAAATTAACAAAATGCCCATAAAACCCTAAAAATCCCAAAATCTCAAAATTCCTAAAATTTCACCAAAAATCATTCTAAACCACTTCAAAATATTCAAATTACCCAAATTCACCAAAAATATGCAAAATTAGCAGAAATCTAAAAAATTGGCATAATGCCATGCTAGCCCAAAAATTCTCATTTCTTCACAAATCATTTAAAACCTCTCCAAATTACACAATTAACCTAAAATACATCAGATTCCTTAAAACTAGCCAAATTGTCCAAAAATAACATAATAACCCAATTTTCACGAAATTCACCAAAATTACTAAAAATCACTTAAAAGCCTAAAAATCCCAAAAATCTTCAAATTTCTAAGATTTCACAAAAACTCATTCTAAAACAATTCAACTTAATTAAATTCCTCAATTTCTCCCCAAATTTTCCAAAATTAGCCAAAATTCCAAATAACCCAAAAAGCCCCATGACACAAAAATTGTCATTAATCACCAAAATCAATTTAAACATCTCAAAATTACCAAAGTGATGTAAAATACTCAATGTTTCTTAAAACTTTTAAAATTCCCCTAAATTCTCTAAAACTACTAAAACAACCAAATTTTACAAAAATTCTCCAAAAGTACCAAATTGTCCTTAAAACACTAAAATTCCCAAAAACTCCAAATTCTTACTATTTCACCAAAAATCATTCTAAACCATTTAAGATTATTAAAATTGCCCAAATTCACCATAAATTTCTCAAAATTAGCAAAAATCTTAAAAATTCCCAAAATGCCCCTTTGGCTTAATAATTCTCATTTCTACACCAAAATCATTTTAAACCACTCAAAATTGCCAATCATTCTAATATACTCCACATTGCTTAAAATATTGAAAATTGGCCTAAATTTTCCAAAACTACCAAAATAACCCAATTTTCGCCAATATTCTCCAAAATTACCAAGATGCCTTCAAAACCCAAAAAGTCATAAAAATCTCTAAATTCATAAGATTTTACCAAAAATCCTACGACGAAGCACTTACAATACTTCATATGCACAAAATTGCTCCCAACTATGTAAATCAGTAAAGTAACTAAGGAGAGTGCTATTTTCAATTATTGTATTCAAATGGGGCAATAATTGTAAAGACTTTTTTGGGATTGATAGTTCATGGATCTAAATATGGGCTTGGAAACCCTTCCACCATATTTCTACTCTGCAGTCAATCACAAGTGCCTTATGAGAATTGGGAGAAAGTGCTTCTACCTTGGAAGCCTATCGACTCAATAGATCAGTGTAGTAGCGAGGCCATTGGTGATTTGAATGATATGAGTATCATTGAAGATCAACCATCTCAGATATCAACACCTATTCCTCCTTACTTTCTTGAGAGTTCACAGATCATCCTGAAGAAAATTAAGAAATTGGAGAAAGAAGTTCAAGACTTGATGAATGCAATCAATAATCTATCTGACTTCTTTAATCATTTGGATTGGAGAATGAAGGAGCACTTTTATCATTCTAGATATCTTGAAGGAAGTTTGGTTCAATTGATGCGAGGGAACGGTTGGATTGAAGAGGATTCCACTGAAGAATTCTCGTTTCATTCTTTCTACAACTTGTTCATTCATGCTCATTCCATTGGTGATTTAAGAGTTAAGGAAAGTTCTGAGGAAGAGTGAAGGCTTGATTATTGTGTTTATGTATCTATGTTTGTGTGCTATTTGCTTTGCTTTAATTAGATGTTATGTTTGGACTTGCTTTCTTGTTCAATTTTCAGCATTATTATGTTGTGGTTGTGATCGACGTAGAATCTTAGAGTCTATGGTTTGATTGTACGTTATGTTAAGCGTTATTAGGATGCGTTTGTAATTTGGATTTTATATATATCAAAGTGATGCTTTGTGTTTTTTGTGTTATGAATATAGTTTGTCAAGGCTTAAGTACGTTATTTAATGCTTATTTAGACCAATTAGACGTCAGAGTGGGCTTGAGATGATCAAAATTGAAAAAGAAATTTGGAAACCCAGTTTTTGAACTGACACCGAATGGCACCCTATCTAGCACCGTTTCACGCCCAACGTGAGAGAGTTTGGCCTGTAATGCAGAAAATTGCACCGAACAGTGCTAGCGCCTGCGTCGTTCAGCGCTATGTCAAAAATTTTGTCCAAACTCTAGATTTTTGCGATTTAACCCCGGGACCCACTATTTTTACCTAAACCACCGTCTTCTACCTCCAACCAAGGCTGATTTTTGTACCTAGGGCTCACTAGCATTGGGTTTGGAAGCAATCTCGTGGCCAGAAAAGTATGGATTTCATCTTCTCTCGGTAAGAGCTTCACTTTAAACTAAATTATTTTCGATTTTTACCATGGAAATCTCCTACATTAGGATGATTTGATATTTTGAGATTTTTAGAAAAGATATAGAAATTTTCCATGAGATTCGAGTTCTTACCTACTTAATTTACTTAGGAGACATTTACATTGTGATTTTGTTATTTATTGGGATTAATTTGAAAATTTTCGACAAATGGCTCTAAGTTTGGCTAAGGTGAAGAGGAAGTTTGAATATGATGAGAGAAGATTTGTTATTTTCAAGGCTTATTCGCGCTTTAGTACATCTCTTACTAACAAGAAATGTATTGAAGAGCGAGCCTTTGAAAATCCTTGAGGAGAAATTGAAGAGTTGATAACGAGTCGTGAATGGGAGATTTTCTGTTGTTTTACTGCTGAAGCAATGTTGGGTATTATTCAACAATTCTATGCTAACCTCTACTATTCGGAGAGCGATCATATTTTGGTTAGAGGTTAGATGGTTAAGTTTACCCCTGCCCGCATCAATGCATTATTTCAATTGCGATAACCTTTTCGTTGCTAGTATGAGACTTTTTCTGTAACGAAGAAAGCATTAGATACGATTATAAACTTTTCGATTGACGTAAACAGGGAATGGAAGATTAAGCAGAGGATGAGAATTAATTTCCCTCTTTCTACTTTGAATCCTGTATCGAAAGCCTGACACTACTTTATTTCTGCGATACTGTTACCCACCTGTTGGTAGAGCTGTTCTGAATTATTGTATTCAGAACATGAAGGAGATAAATATTGGGGCTGTTATTTATAATAGTATTATGTTTATTTCAAAAGGAGAGACTACAGGAGGACTGGGACACCCTAGCCTATTTCATACCCTGTGTATTTAGTCAGGTGTAGTAGTTGATGATAATGATAAGGTGATCCACCCCCTGAAGTCCATTAGCAAGCTGAATCTGAAGACCTATGCAGCCCTTGTGAGATGGAAATAGAGTAAAACATCTGATGAACCTTCCTCTGGTAGACATATACCATCTACATCCAGTGAGCCTACTCTGCATGATGTTATAGGTCAGTTGGAGAGACTGAACACCAGAGTAGAGGGACTAGAGACAAGGAACAAGATTAATGATGATTATCAAGTGCGTTGAAGAGAGTACGAGATAGCCTACCATGACGCACAGATGAGATTCTTCATGGGTGATACTAGCACTATGTTTCCTACATACCCTGACTATACTCCATACCAGCCTGATGAACCAGAGATGGTGATGTCCCTATCGGTAGTGTTGTTGTTTTGTTTTATGTTTATTTGATGATGTAATTATGTGTTGTATTGTATTATACTTGGGACTCCTTTAATTTGTGATTGTATTGTACTTTGAATTTGGTTATGTGTGTGGTGAACTTGATTCTGAATTGTGATGTTTGTGATAAGATAGTATAGTTTACCTGTGTTTAGTTTGTTAGTTACTCTGTGATGGTACTTGTTGAATGTTTGTGATGGGTGTTTGATTTGTGGTAGTACCTATTGAGATATGTGTTTATTTTGTTAGTTGTTCTATGGAAGTACCTATTAGATGTTTGAGTTCTGTTTAGTTGATGTTGTGTGTTTTTAGATTTCCTCATTTGAAAATTTCAAACCCATATTTGTGTATAGAAATGCTCTCAAATATTTCAGGCCTACTGTTCTAATATCTAAAGAAAAACCTGCTTAAACTCAAAGGTATAAAGCCTAGCAAATGAGGTATGAATTAAATATGTTTATGTCTTTTATTTTTTCCCATGTTAATTGTATTGATATTTAAAAATTTAAGTTTGGGGGAGGGAAAGAATTAACTGTTAATTGTCCTCAATTAAAAAGTATTTTAAAAAATTATTAACATGATTTCCTGTGATAGAACTCAATTTCAGATAACTGTATTTTGATTTTATATAAGTATTTATGTGAAATTGAATGGAAGTATTTGGTAATGAAAAGTAGTTTTGTAGGCTAAAATATTTGGTATAAAAGAATAAGACTATAGTCAACTATTCAAAGTAAGAAAGACTGTATGATTGGTATATTGAGAATCTTAGAACTTTATGTGAATATAAAAGATTGACACTCTATGATGAATCAATAATAAACCTATGAAATGCCTATAAGGTAAAGGATTGTGGTAAGTTTCAAATTTAGAGTGTGAAGGGTGAAGTTCAAAATCATTAAAACCTATCCAGATATAGTATTCCTCACTTGAAAAAGAAAGAAAAAAGGAATAAAAAGCAAAAGAAAAAGAAAAGAAATAAAAAGTAAAAATAAAAGAAAAGAAAAAAAAAGAAAAAAAAAGAAATGTGAGGAGAAGCTTGAGGAAATGCCTAATTAAAAATTTGCTTCACTTGGACCTACCTAAAGAGAAAAACTTATTTACTTTCATAAACTTATATGTGTGGAATAGTATCCTTACTTGTAGAGTTCTCATGAACTTCTTTTCATGAAATGGTTTTGAGTGCCTTAATAAAACAATCTACAGTCATTTCTGAAATGAATAGAAGGCTAGAACTCTTAGACTTGATTACTAGATATTCCTACACCTGCAGAATCTACTTGAATGATTCAAAGATCTTTCTGAAAGTTTCACTATTGTACTTATCTAATTGAGAATATTAGTATTCTAGAAAGGAAAGTTCATTGCAGTGGATCATAATTTTATTTATTAACTAAAATTACTTGAGGACAAGTAATAGTTAAGTTTGGAGGATCTTGATCCACTGAAAATTTGATAGTATTTTACTATCCATTTCATACCTAATTTTTATGATATTACACTTTAAAGGAAGATATTTTTCATGATTTCATGCAGGTACAGTGATTAGAGGCCTTTAGAGCAAAAGGAAGTAAAAAGGAGCAAATTTGGAGCAAAAAGGAGCCAAAGTGTAAAAGTTAAACTGGTGCCTAACGTCGCCCTAACCAGCGCCAAATTGCACCCGTTTCCAAAGAGTTATTGTCCAAATGGCAGAAAATAGCATCGAACGGCACCCTATCCAGCACTGAACCGCGCCCTATCAAAATTTTAAACTTGATTCAATGTATTTGGATGGATTTTGGAGGGATGCATGCAAAAACGCTTGGGAAATCAGTTATGGCCGAATTTAAACCACTTTTGAGAGAGATTTCGAAGGGGTGTGTGTGTTTAGTGAGTGGTAGAGAGTATAGAGTGTTAAGGAAGTTTAGAGTGAGTGATCTAGGGTTTTTATATTCTCTTCCAAGGAGTGTAGGAGAAGAGGGAAAGTAAGAGATTTCTTCTTCCTTACTAATCTAAAGAGAGAATTGTGTGTTGTTGTGAAGAAAGAAGAGGAGTCAAAGGAATTCCTTGAGGTTCGCTTGGGGAAGAGTTTGAGATAAGTAGTCTTTTCTTAACTCTAATTGTATCACATTGTTTTTATATATAAAATCCATGTTTTGTCATCCTTTCCTCATGAGTCTTGAGTAGATTTCTTTATCATTCTCCTTCTTATGTGATGTGTTGATGTTGTGAAATGGAAATGATATGTCGATTAATTATGGATAATTTGTGATGATCTTTTCACTTAGAACTTCCTTTACTTTTTGATCTGGTCAATTGAATTGTTAAAACTTGCTGGGAAACTTATGTTCCAAATGGATTATGAGTTCCACAACTTAAGTGAAGATCACATTCGATGTCCATGAATTAGGAATGTAATTTATGGGGGTTGAGTCCAAATAAATAAGGAAATATACTTTGATGGGCGTAGAATTGGAGATTTTAGTGTGACAGGCTAAAATCCCCAATTTGGTCTTAAGATTTGGAAATCATAGCGAGAGTTAGCCTTTAATGGAAGGGAAGTGGGAGCTCTGGAATGAGAGCCAGTATCCTCTAGCCTAGCCACGGATTTGGGGACTAAACGTAAGACTAGCCAATGTTCTTTATATGCTAAAATTTGGGTAAAGAATAGGATTGCTCCTATTTGGCGCAATACATTTGCATCACTGATCTATGTCACAATAATCAACACATTAACATTGAAAAGGAGGAAGTCTCTTTCTTGCAACTGTGTTTATTTATAAAGTTAGTATTATGTGTTAGTTTAACTTGTTGTTGCATACTTTAGTAGTAATAGTAACTTTTACTGTTTGCACCTATTTCAAAAATCAAAATTACTTGCAATTGTGTTGTGATTTGAATAGTGATTTTTGTGCTACGCCTTGAAATTAATTGCCTCCCTGTGAGATCGATATCTAGGACTCCATTAGAGCCCTTTATTACTTGAGTGATACGTATACTTGCATTAATTGTGTGACTCATTTTGAAAATCTAAATTAATATAAATATAAATCTAACTTCCTAAATTTTGGTAAATTAAAAAAGTTGCACCATAGAACAGTATGTGAGGGAAGACTTAGCCTAGTCTAAAGGATGGGCATTAATTCGAAAGGGTAGACATTACCTGGAAGAATTTGATGCCATGCAATATCCAAAAGGCTTTGTACCACCTTTGTTGAAGACATTTCATGGAACAAAGAACCCTCGACATCATGTTGCACACTTCCGTGCAACATGCTGCAACACGAGGGGTAGCGATGCTTTGCTTTTCCACCAGTTTATTAGCAGCCTTTCAAAAGTTTCCTTCGACTGGTATGCAGACTTGCCCAACAGTCCACTTAAGACTTTCACAGAATTAGAAAACCTATTTTTGAAATAATTCTTTCGAGCTTAGGACTACGTCATCGTTGGTGACCTTGTGCTAGAGAAACAGAGGCCAGCCGAAACTTTGATGGACTATATTATACGATGAAGAAATTTAAGTATGAAGTGTGAACCACAACTCCAAGAGCACCATTCAATTGAGATTCTCCTTAAGGGATTTACAATAAAGTCATTCGAGAAGTTGCTCAGTAAGGTCACTAGTCTACAAGAGGAGGCAAAAAAGCTCAGTTTCCTGGAAATTTCTGATAAGCCAAAGCTAGGGAAAGTCTTTGAAAAGAAGTCCAGAACTATCACAGTGATATATAAGGGAAAATAACCAATGCAGATATGGACTGAACAGCTTCAACTAAGTTACCAACCGCCTTAACAGAATAACAACCATCTCAACAGTATAATTAGCAGCCGTCTCAGCAGAGGTATCATCAGGCAGAGAGAAGGCACACTTTGACGGAGCTCCTTAACAAATTATATTCCTTAAAAGATGAATTGTAGGAAAGATGTTCTGTAGCTTAATCAAGAAGGACAGATTCTAGTTGCCAGAACCCAGAAGGCCAGAAGAACAAGATAAGAAGGATCATCTGTTATACTGCCTTTTCCATAGAATGATTAGAAACAAGATATAAGATTGCTTTACCTTCAAGAATTGGCTCGAGAGTAACCTCAGAAAGGAAACATAATGATCCTGAAAGAGTAGATGAGAGAGCCCCAAGGAGGTTTTGTTAATGTCATTTCTGTTGATCTTATTGTTCCGATAAATCCGTACATAGCCGATGGTGGATGGAGTACAACATGGACAAGGGCATCAATGAAAATAATTTTTCACATCCAAACCGCTTCGGTGCACACTTTAATTCAGAGTTCAAGACCTACTAAGCTAGCATAATTGATTGCAAAGGAGGAGTAGCTTTAGAAGGAAGAAGAGAAGACCACCGAAGAGTAGAGTAGGGGTTGCATTTCCTAGAATGGTTGTTTCTGATTCGAGGGAGAAATCCATCGAACCTTTGACTCTGTTTGATTATTTGTTAACCCCCATGGGGTACTATAATGAGAAGAGTTATGGTGTTGGCTACGTTTTGATTGTTTCTATCAAAGACGTAATTAACGAAAATCGATCTAATCCAGATCACAATTTTGATTCTAATAACAATTCTCAAATCATACAAAACTTCAACAATAATAAGGAAGATTGCATTGAGGGAAGCTGTTACGATAGTCCAGGGAGTGATGAACTCGTCTGTGAGTTATGAGGGTTCCTTATCGTAATTGAACTCGAATCCTCATACTCTGAAGCAACTCTAGGAGAACCAGTCATTCTAATCCAAGAGGAAACAGTAGCAGACTCAGTGAATGACTTGGAAGAAATAACATAAATAAATTTAAGAGGTGCAAAAGTAAGAATGGGTCTGAAGGATAAATGAGATCAGACGGTTACCCAGGAAGAACCCAATCTAACGGTAAACAAAGTACCCTTTCGGGAAGAAGTGGAAGAACTAAGCAATAAAGTGGAGTATAACGTGTTAGCTCATATTCAGAAACTTCTAGCCAAACTAAGCATCTACGATGCTCTGACCCTGTCAAAGGAGATGAGGGAAACCCTGGTCAAGGCCTTACGCGATCCAATTTTTTGCTTAACTCAAATTGCTCATAATTCCTTAGATGAGGTTTACTCGATAAAAACACAGTACGATGTTACTTTCATGGATAACAACTTGCTACTCGGTATGACCGATCATAATCGGCCTTTGTACATCTCAGTCACCATCGACAATTTTACACTCTCTTGGGTGTTAGTTGATCCAGGAGCATCGATCAATGTGATGAACCTACAGACTTTAGCATATTTAGAAATCGATGCTCGTGAGCTTTCAACATATAGGATTTTACAAAAGGACTTCAACCGGAAAGGTGAAAGAGCTTTTGGATCAATAACACTATCAATGTGGATCAACAATCTGGCCATAACAACTGCACAATTTCACTTCATCGATTCAGAAACATCATTTAATGCCCTACATGATCGACCTTGGATCGATGAAACCGAATGGTACTGTCATCTCTACACCAGTGTATGATGTACTATGAAGGATATCAAGAACAATGCATCAAATGTGACTTACAGTCATTTTCCTTTAGCCTCGAAAATGATGTAAAAATAAAAGATATTGCTTCAACTGAATTAATGAAATTTCCATTTGAGTGGTATTCTCTCAGTGTTCAATATTTAATCCAGCGTGGTGTCATTCCTAAACAGTGGTCAAAAGAGCAATCACACCGCTTTGAGAAGCTTTGGAGCAAGGCCAATTGGCCTCATTCAAAACAGAGTCTCGGATTCGGCACGGTGGGGCTGGTTGATGATACAAAAGTTTGTTTGGTGGTTATTAATGAGCCTAATGAACATTACTTAAAAGCATCAGACCACCTTGAAGATCTGCCAGTTGAAGACGCTCCGCCAGAGTCTGAAGAAGAGATTAAGTAAACAATTAACGAATTAAGAGAAGTTAACATTGGGAATAGTGAAGAGCCTAAACAAACCTTTGTTAGCTCCTTGCTCGGTGAAGAAGACTCTGTCAACATGGTCAAACTATTAATGGAATTCAAAGTTTATTGTTTTGCCTGGAGTTACGAAGAGATAGCTGAATTAGCTGCAGAGGTTCCAGTACATAAGTTGGGAGTGGATCAAAATGTCGTTCCAGTCATATAAGCTCTAAGAAGAATACGTCCAGAAATTGAACAACAGGTCATAATAGAAGTTAATAAATTAATAGATGCTAAATTTTTCTGTGAAGAACAGTATCCGACCTGGTTAGCCAATGTTGTGCCGGTTAAGAAGATAAATGGTTAAATTCAGCTATGTGTGGATTTCAGAGACTTCAACATGGCATGCCCGAAAGATGACTTCTAGCTACCGATTCTGGAATTGATAATTGATATCACATCAACCTATGAGATTTTCTCTATTATGGACAGGTCATCCGGATATAATTAAATCAAAATTGTACCAAAAGATGAGAAACTCACAGCGTTCAAGACACCAATTGGAGTATACTGCTACGCACTAATGCCTTTCATATTGAAGAGCACCGGTGCAACCTATCAGCGAGCAATGACACAAATTTTTAATGATCTCATCCATAATCAAGTTGAATGCTACGCGGATGACCTAGTCGTCAAGGGCAAATTGAAAGATGACCACTTGTAAAATTTGAGAATTATTTTTTAGCGATTACGACAGCTTAATCTTAAGATGAATTCATTAAAGTGCACCTTCATTGTTACCTCTGGGAAATTCTTAGGTTTTGTTTTCGACACCACGAAATTGAAATTGATATGGAAAAGATTCAAGCCATCTTAGAAATGCCACCCACCAAGAACTTGAAGAAATTGCAATCATTTCAAGGTATATTGGCATATCTTAGACGTTTTATTTCTAATTTATCAAGTAGGTGTCAGCCCTTTTTAGCATTAATTAAATAGGACACCAAAATTTATTTGGGATAAGAAATGCCAATGGTCCATTGAAGATAATAAGCAATATTTAATGACACATCTTGTCTTAGCAGCCCCTGTCTCAGGTAGACTGTTGATAATTTACACCGCGTCTTTAGATGATGCCCTTGGAGCCCTGCTAGCTCAGCGTAATGATGATGGTAAAGAAAATGCTCTCTACTACTTGAGCCATCATTTATTTTTGATAGAAGTGAAGTATCCTTCAATTGAGAGGCATTGTTTGGCATTGATCTTTGCCTCTCAAAAGCTCAAGCACTACAAGCTTTCTCATAAGGTCAACCTTATTTCAAAGTTTAATCCATTGCAATACTTGATGAACCGTCCAATGCTTTCTAGAATACTAGCTATGTGGTCGATGATATTATTGCAATTCAATATAACTATCGTTCCTATTTGCACCATAAAGGGACAAGCCTTAGTAGACATTCTTGCACTGCACACTTTACCGGTAGAATCTCCTCTCAACGACGATTTTCCCGATGAACAAATAATGAACTTAGAAGACCTCAACAATCGAGGTTGGGAGTTTTAATTCAATGAAGCTTCATCAGCACAAAGAGACAAATAATCACAAATGATAGTGCCAAGCAAAGCATGAATTAGATTAATGTTCATTACACCAGAGCGGGAATGTTAAGGTACTCGTACCATCTAACAAAGTCGTGAATAACGAATCAGAGTACAAAGCCCTCATAACTAGATTAGAGTTGATCATTCAGATGGGTATAACTGACATCAATATCTAGAATAACTCGCAATTGTTCATACAACAGGTCAGTGGGCAGTACAAATTTCTAAAACCCATACTCGAGCAGTATTTTCATTACACAATGAAGTTGCTAGAGCAGATCTCCAACGTAAACAATATACAAGGTTCACAGAAGAGAGAATCCCTTGCAGATGCTCTGGCCCGACTTACAAAAGAATTTTTATGCCTACAGGAAGAATCCATTGAAGTGACAGTCCAAGTACGACGGGTCCTACCACAGATTGATATAGATATGCTGCACAGACTGGGAAATGAAAGAGCAGTTGTAGCAGCGGCAGAAACTATAGAAGATTGTTGTCTGCCATTAATAGAATATTTTCAAACGGGAAAGTTACCAGATGACAAGTTACAAGCTCATCAGATCAAGAAAAAACTTTGTTATATGCTTTAATAGGCAATGCCATGTACAAAAGGCCTTTCGATCAGATGTGGCTGAGGTGTCTAAGTGGGTCCGAAGCTCGAGAAATTGTTAAAAAGGTGCATGCAGGACTTTGTGGCGTTCATCTGTTGGTTCCGAAGATGAAAGTAAAAATTAAAAGGTTAGGGTACTGCTGACCATCAATGATGACTGACTGCATGGAAGCTTCCAAAAGTTGTCACCAATGCCAAGTGCATGGAGTGGTTCTACATAAGTTCCAAATGTGCTACATCCGACGGTCGCGTTGTGGCCAATGTTAGGGCATAGATATAGTGGGTCACATAGAACCGACATTTTCTAAAGAGCATCGCGTCATCCTCACAGCAATAAACTACTTTACAAAATGAGCAGAAGCAGTACCGCCTAGAGAAGTGAAAGCAGACCACATGCTACAAGTTTTGAAAAATCAAGTTGTCTGCTATCTTAGGGTAAGACACAGAATCATTTTGGACAATGGGTCTGCATTCAAGCGTATGAAAATCAACAATTTTTTCAGAATACATGGAATAGAGTGACGTTACTCAGCAATCTACTACCCAAGAGCAAACAGCTTGGTTGAGGCTTTTAAAAAAACTCTCATCCAAAGCCTTAAGAAAAATTTGGATGACAAAAAAGGAACTGGCATAAGCAGTTAATAGAAGCCTTGTGGGTCTACAGGACAACTTTCAGAACTTCGACACAATCTACGCCTTGCACTCTAGTGTACGGGTTTGGGGTAATGCTTCTGTTAGAGGTTAAACTTTCGTCTCTCAGAATTGTCGTCGCCAACAAGGTCATTAATCCCCAAATATTTATGCTTACGTTTTACACTTTATATTTCTTTTCAATGATAATATCTATTTTTTTATAATAGTACCAAAAACTTGATTCCAATGCAAATAAGAGAACAACTTTAATTATTTATAATATGGGATTCTACACAAGTATACGTATCGTTCATCTAGTAATATAGGACTTTCTGGTTAAGCCTCGAGATATCGAACCCACATGGAAATGTTCTAAAAATTTAAAGAAAGCAGAAAAATAACTTTTTAATTTTCAAATTGATTTTGCAAGTTATGTTTCATAATTAAAAAGTTTAATTTCTTTTTACTAAATTTTTTTTAGAAAAAGTAAAGTAAGCAACTAAAATTAACAAGACTATTAAATGATATGAAAGCAAATGAGAATAAAATATCTTTTTCCTTATTCAATGAATAAATAATAATTATGGAATTTCATTATGGAAGTATCTAAATGTGTTGTGTCAAATAGGGGCAGTTATATTCTTTGCCCTTACTTGGTTCTACAAAGAACATAGGTTAATTTAAAATTTTGAAATCTTGAAGATGAGTGAGGCGGGGAAGATAACTTGCAAAGCTCTCACTCTAGAGTTTCTTCATTTCCCTCCACCTGGGGGTTAACATCTCATAACAAAACTTAAAACATCAAACCAAATTAGTGGCTTTAGCATGTCACTCTAAAGTCCTCTAACTCTAAACCCATTAAAAAGTATATCTCCCTATTTATTTGCACTCAACTATATGGACTACAATCCTTACCCATTCAATTTCATGTGATTCACCCCAATTTTTGTTTAAGACAATAACGCATTGGTTCTTACAAGTTCTCACAACAAATTTTAACATCTCAATTGGCCAAATCAAGAGGTAAATGAAGTGCAAGGTAGTGGAATCATCACAAATTCTTGCAACATTAAACACCTATACTTCATACAACTTCTTCCATAATTTAATTACTTCATCATTTGAAAGGAAAGGATAAAGAAAACTACTCAGAACTCATGGATAAAACACATACAGAATTTGATTTGAAAGTATAAATCATTATGAAAACACAAGTCTTACTTTAAAACAAATGTAAAAATAATGATAAAAACTTATCTAAAAATCCTCTCCACAAGACTCTTAAAGTTCATATGAAACTTTTTCTTTCCACTAAATGACTGCTTAGGGTGTGGTGCCCAACTCTAAGGATTCACTCTTCCAATGTCTAATACAAACTATGATAAACTGAAATGAAAAAGTAAAGAAAGTATGGCAAGAAGAAGACTCTCTTTCTTCCTCTCTCCCTTCAACCACTTCAAGCTATTCTCCAAATTCTCCAGCCAAAAATTCCATTCAAAACTCTTCTCTTTTTATGATCTTGAAGTCTTCATTTTAATAATTCTTTAAAAGGTTCATTGGTGTCTGGTGTGATTTTTTTTATTTAAAAAAATTAATGAACTCGGATTTATATTTATATATTGATTTAAATGATAATGAGTCAGACAATTAACGCAATTATACATATCGCTCAAGTAATATAGAGCTCCAGTGGAGTCCTGGAATATTGATCCCACAGGGAGGCTTTACTTTTATAGCGTAGCACAAAAATCTATTATCGAATCACAGCACAATTGCAAGTGGTTTAATTTTAAAAGTAAAGACAAACAGGTTCAGTTATTATATCTACCAAAACACTTCTAAACTCTAGCAAGTTAAATTATTGCAAGACTAAATTTATAACAAAGTTCAGTTGTAAGAAAGAGTCTTCTTCCTTTCCATTCATAATGTGATGATTATTGTGACTGTCGGCATATTTTTAGGTTGTGTGTTTTATTTTTGAAAAGAGAGTCGCCTACAAAAATTTGTCGGCGAATTTTAATTTAATAAATAGTTTGAAAAGTAGTATTTGATTTTGAAAATAATTTTAAATTTGAAAATTTTAAGATATGAAATCAAACCGATCTCACATCCCGAATAGTTTATATAAACGAGCGCCGCACCACAAACCGTGTGTCTATCCCGAAGAATAGACACACCTTGCTTGGTAATGGGGCTCGATTAAATAAACTAGAAAGGTTTGTGACATCCGTTTGGTCCGCGAACCAATTTTATAAGCCGACAAATTCCCTGCTTAATATGAAACTATTAAACAGGGTTTATATTACCTGGGTTCTTAAAGTTCCCTATAAGGGCAAGCCCCTATAGTTAATTACATCTTAAGTGACGGGAATCACCTAAGAAAACTCTCGATAATAATCAATAATTCTACTCTCAAGAATTTCAAAGTTTAAGTTTTCAAGGGGTTGAATTTTGGAATTTCAATAGGGAATGGATCAAATTTGGAACATTTTTATTTTGGGAATTCAAAGGAAGAAAGGTAGGAGAAATTACGGATTCGAAGCGGACTTCGGTAATCTCCCGACTATCCTATTGTTTGGCTTGAATTTAGGAAAGTCCTAATGTTTATTTACTTGTTTTAATCTTGCCAATTTTAATTAATTAGGACTTATATTTATATGATAGAATCATACAAATTGCCTAGAAGATATGAGGGTTTATGTCGTACCGGACGACTACCTCGGAATCCTAAGACCGGTTAGGGCTTAATTTGCAATGCAAATGCCTAACAAAAAGTTGAGGATTTATGTTGCACTAGGCAAACTACCTCGAAGTCCTATGGCTTTGTTATTTAATTCTAAGAAAGTTTTGCTGAAGTAGGTTCAAGTTTTGCTGACGACGATGGCCGTGCTGCCCACCATGCTCCGAGCTCCTTGTTGTTGCAGGGGTTTTAGTTTTAGAAATCATAAATCAAGAGAGAAGTGTTCTGGTTTAGAGAAGTCTTAATTTCCAAGTGTTCTTTATGTTTTAATTAAAACAGATCTTAAAGTTGATTAAACAGAACCGATTAAGATCCCACGGTTCCGTCATCCCGGCACCGTTATTTTCATCGAATTCACTTAGTCCGGATGAATTTGCTAAACTCAACTAAATGAGTTCCGCACTTTCATTTAGACCGTGGGAAATCCCGTTAGCAACACGTGGGTTACATCATCCGAGGTATTCCCGATCATTCAACGAGACGTTTTAATTTAGTTGTAGTTGTAGTTTTGTGTTCTGTTTGTGATTAAATTTTGAGTTGTCTTATATTTTGAAATGTTATGGAGGTGAATTTTATCTTGTAGTGTCTTTTAATTTAGTTATGGGTTTCGGCTTTGGTTTACGTCCTAAAGGTGTGGGTTTTCATGCAACCGTTGTTTATCATGCAAGAAAAATAAGTACGATGCAATTAAATAAATTACAATAAAATAAATTGCAATAAAATAAAAGCGTACTCGGAGGATCTTCCCGTCATTCCAAGTCGCACTTAAAATACGGTTAGAATATTTAAGCAAGTTCCTAGGTAAAGCTAAGGGAAAGGTTTATGGTTTTCTACCAAGTTCCTAATCCTATAGCTAGTCATTTCCTATGACGTCTAGGTTCTTTGTGTTTTTTAGTTTGAAGACGATTTTCTTCATCGAAGAACAATTAAGTTCAATTGTTCTAGTAAATATCCTATCATATTGAGGAAGTGCTTAAGAAAAATCTTAAACATCTTTTCAATATTTCTAGGATTGTTTCAAGTCCAAATGAATTTAATTGTGTAAATGAATCGATCGTCCGAGGTTTTCAAGTTTTGTTAACTTGCTCAGTGAACTAGGATATTTGAATGTCCTATAAGTGAAGTAACATTTCATTTTAATGTTCTATTTAGGAGTTATGATAACTAAGGCTCCTAAGGGCAAAATGATATTTAATGATTTGTGATTCAAATTTAAGTTAATGATTTAAGTTCGGAATAGTGTTCAAGTTATTTTAGATTTGTTTCTTCATGTCTTAAGTGAGGTTATTTAATTTAACTTAATTTAATTTAATTTAATTTATTTTAATTTAATTTATTTAATTTAATTTGATTTGATTTAATTTAATTCAATTTAATTTATTTGATTTAATTTCTTAATTTAATTTAATTTAATTTTAATTTAATTTAATTTAATTTTAATTTAATTTAATTTAATTTAATTTAATTTAATTTAATTTTAATTTAATTTAATTTTATTTATTTATTTAATTTAATGTATTTAATTCATTTAATTTAATTTAATTTGTTTATTTAATTTAATTTAATTTTAATTTAATTTAATTCAACTTTTAATCTTAATTTAATTTAATTTAATTTAAAATTTTTGAAAGAGTTTAATGATTTAATTTTTATTTAATGATTAAGTCTTTTAATATTTTAAATTTGAGTTATCATTTTAATTAAGAGTTGAGTATTGATGAGATGATTAATTTAGGGATTTTTAAATTAAAGAATAAATCTCTCCCTAATAATATCCCTATTTTAATAATTCCAAATTTATTATTCTTCCAAATTCAATTAATTATTTAATTAAAGTTTAATCATTTTAAATTGCTTAATGGGTTTCTACCCTTTAATTATTAAATTTCAATCATCCAAATAGATTAGGATCAAATATTTTACTTGTTAATTTTTTTTTATTAAACCTAAAGTCTTAATTAAGGATTAAAATTTTAATTACCATTTTGCCCTTTAAGCCTAATAATTTCATAACTCACTAAATTGAACTCAAATGAACTTGAAATTTTTATGTGACTTCACTCATATGTCAACAAAGACATGAGAAGAGAAAATATGATTTTTCTGCATTTAATTTATTTATATAATTATTTTTAGTAGAAAATAGAGATTTTCAAGGAAAATTCAATAATATGACCAAGGGAAAGTTTCTGTCCTTAAGAAAATTAGGGGACATTCCTAATGACCAGAGGACCACTTGGACCAAATTTGGTAATTTTTTGAATTATATTTTATTTATTAGAATTATTTTAAGTTCTGGAGTATTAATTAATTTAAAAATAAAATAAATGTTGAAAAATAAATTTTATAATTTTTAAAATTCTCTCTGATATCAAGAATTCCAGAGAACCAAACTTTGCAATTTTCTGATTTTTCTTTGATTTATTATAATTATTTTGGTGAAAATGCTAGAAAATACATTTTTTTTTAATTTTAAAATTACCCTAGAGCTTTAAAAATTAATATCTCACTAAATAGACCTAGGAAAAATATGGGACTTGTTCCTAAGTGATTAAAATTCAAAATATGACATTTTGGTGAATTTTATTATTTTTGTGATTTTTATTATTTTTTAATTATTAAAAATATTAAAATAATATTAAAAATCAACTTTTTTAGAAAATTGAAATTTTAATTTTCTTAAACTCCCCTGATATCAGAGAGACTCCAAAACCAATTTGGTGAATTTTTGAAAGATATTTTGAAAGTTATGAATTTTTAAAGTTTAAAATGACTAAGTGGCTTAATCATCCCATTTAGTAAGGCTAACCAAGTCCAATTGACCTCAAATTTTTATGATGGGTTCCTCTGATCCTAAAGGTCAGTGGAGAATTGATTTCAAGTCAATTTGATCTATAGTTAACTCTAATTAATTAGAGATCTATTTTGGGTGTTTAAGCCAATTAGGGTTAATCTCAGTGAATTAACTCAAATCCTATTTTTCCTAGGGTTCTCTGGTCATAAGGAACATCACAAAATTTTCCTAGAATTTATTTCACAACATGCTAATTTTTGGAATTAAAATACTTAAAATAGCAACATGCATTTGAAAAATCAATAACTTTTCACAGAGATGGCCTCCGACCTTGGAAAATTCAGGGAATGTCCCTAAGTTCGGAGGCTTCAAAAGCCCTATAGTCTCATGCCATGGTGAATTGTATACATGCATGGAGAATTAAAACAATGCAGGGAGTAAATAATTAATTAAAAATAAAATACTAGACAAAATTAATTAATTTCTTTTCCACATTATTCTCCTCTGTTCACTGAGCAAGGGGGTATTTTTATTTTATTTTTGTGATTTTTCTACACAAAGATATGGATTTTTAAAGTTCTGGGAATTAAATAAATAGAAAATATTCCTATTTATCTACTTAAGTGACGCGGCGCCAGCGCATCCTCGGCATCTCCGAACTCACACGCGTCGCGCTCCCATTCGACGCCGCCATCTGAGTCAGCAGCCCGGGCCCCGCGGTTCTCGTACCGTCTCCTGGTCCGACGCCATCCGAGCCGTCCGTCCGCGCGTGTATTAAATGGACGGCATCCGTTCATCGTCCATGACTGGTGTGATCCCGTGACCGTCCACACTCTAACCCTAAGAACTCACTCGATTCTCAATGGATTTTCGTGTTCTTATGCTCTATGGATTCGTCTTGAAGAGACGAACACATCCATACGGTAAACATGCATTGAAATTAAGGCATTTGAAATGGAGAATCTCCGAAGCTCGGGATGAAGAATTAGCTCATACCTTTGCTCGGAGAAGTGAAGCTTCGATCCGAGAGTTGCTGCACCTTCGATTGGATCTCGGCAAGCTCCGGATGAAGTCTCTCGGTCCAGTGAATTGTCTAGGTTGAACTTCGACCACGATTGATCACAAAGCTTGGAGTCCGGAGCAACCGGGTGGCCCGGAGATGGGGCTTTTGCTGGTGGACACCTTCCCTGGTACGGTGAAGGTGTAGGACCAATCAATTTGGGGATTGGTTCACCGTGGGGAAGTGTCCTGGTTTTGGGCTTGGATTTCAACTCCGAAATTGAGCTCACGAGAGAAGAAATGGCAGGGGGATCTCATCGGGGATCAAGTGCTCGTGTATGAGGAGAGGTCCGGAACAATTTTGGCGAGTTTTGGCAAGGTTTGTGCAACTCTCTTCTCATGGCCGTGAGGGGGTGGTGTTTAAATAGGCATGGTCGGAGGCTCTCCCGGGGGGTTTAATGGTTGGGATCGGTTGCTTAGGTCAAGGAAGAACAGCCCATGCTATCCATTTGGGTTGGGACAAGTCGGCAATGGAGAATTCCAATGTTGGCTCATATGTGAGCTTTCGGCCATGGTGTTTTCCGGCGACTGGGGTGGCTGGCCGGCAGGCATGGGTCACCCTCAGGGTCAGGTGGGTCAGGGCTTGATGTTTGTGAAGGCAATTGGTGGCTGCCATGTGTAAAGTGGCTGAATTAAAATGGAATGGGGAAGAGGTCATTTTGGCTTCAATTTGGTCAACCCATTGGTTTGGGTTGGGTGCACCTCCCCATGGCCTGATTTTGGGCTGAGAGGATCAGTTGGGTCAGCCAAGAGAGAATGGTGGAGTCTCCATCAAGGATTAGGTGGCAAAGCATGGTTTAGTGTGTGACATGCTTAAGGTAAAAAAAGGCTTAAGAAGGATTAGGAAAGGGGATCCTCCTTTTTCCATTAATGGCTTGATCACATGTCAAACTCTCCATGGCTTCATGTGGCTTGTCCATGGCTTCGCATGGCTTGTCTTTGGCTTAGGGAAAAGTTTAGTCAATTTCATGAAAATGGGTTTTAAGAATTTTGGACATTTTGGTGAAAATTTGTATGAAGCTTGATTTGGAATGGTTTAAATAATGATTTTGAAACTTAGGGGTGATTTTGATTAAATGGATGATGAAAGGAAGTGTCATGTGGGCTTTAGGGCCAAATTTGGGCTTTTATATTTGGTGGAAATGGGCTTTTAGGGAGGTTTAGGGAAGTGGGCTTTTAGGTTTGAAAATGAATTTATGGATAGAAATTTTGTAAAGATATTGGGCCAAAAATTGTTGAGTTTGGTTTAAGGATGTGTCATGAGTGGTTTGGAGTCAATTTGGTGTGATTTGGGTTTGAATTGGGTTGGATATGGGCTTTTTGGTAAAGAGGCTAAAGTGGGCCAAAATGGGCTACCATGGGCCAAAGTTGGGCTAGAGTTGAATTTGATGTGAAATTAATGTTGGGAAATGTTTATGGGAGTGTTTCAAAGAGGTTTTGGCTTTGGTTGGGTTTTGATTTTGGGGTTTGGGCTCATTTGGGCTAGATTTAGGTTTAGGTCAAAATTGGGCTTTTTGATTTTGGGTTGAATTTGAGTGGGGTTTGGATCAAAGTTTTGGGCAAATCATGTTAGTTTTTTGTTTATGGGGATGTCAAGGAAGGTTTAGAAAAGATTTGGGGTTAATTGGAGTTGAATTGGGTGAGTTTGGGTTAGGTTTGGGTCATAGGTCCAAATTGGGCTTTAAGGCCAAAAGTGAAATTGGATCCCAATGCCAATCAAATTGGGCTTGTATTTGGTCTAGATTGGTGTTGGGGATGTTGAATTGAAGTTTAGAATTGAATTGGACCAAAATTGGGGTCAATTGGGTAGATTTGGTTTGACATTGGGTTTACTTTAGGTTAAAATGGGTCAAATTGGGGGTTTTGATAAAAGTGGGGTAAATTGACAAAATTGGCCCATGGTGTAGTTGAACAAAATGAAATTGGGAATATTTGGGATTTTCTGGAATTTTCTGGGAATTTTCTGAATTTTTGGATTTTTGGGTCAAAAGGGGTATTTTGGGTATTTGGAAGGTATTGGGGGGTATTTTTGGAATTTTTAATATTTTTGGATATGGATGATCAGTTTGAGTGATGTGGGAATGTTTGGGATTGATTTTGGAGAATTTTGGGTAATTTGGAAATTTTTGAGAAATTTGGGCTATTCAGGGCTTTGGGTAGGTTGGCGGGTGTTGGGTCCCGGGGGTCAAAATTGAAAATTTGGAGAATTGAAGATTGGGTGGATGTAAGTGAAATGAAATCATTTTTGTTGAGCCATGAAGCCATATCAAGCCCACATGAGCCATGAAGGGACTCATTTGAGGCATTCACTATGTTGTTCCTAACCCTCTTAGCCAAGGGCTTAGGGGTTAAGGACCATCCATGTGAATCACCTACATGAGTCAGGAGGTCAAGTCAGGTATAGGTGTGTTTTTAGGAGGTGTGTGAAAGTGTAGTGTGTGTGCAAGTCAACCCTTCACCAGACCAGGCTACCCAGGGCAGTCCTAAGGCCAAAAGGCCATATAGGGAACTCATCCTTTAAACTTCCACATTTGATTTCAACCCTCTAGGTGATTAGGGGTCTATAGTCAAGTTTGTGGAGTTTGCAGGGAGTTAAGAAGTGGTTTGAATTTCTAAAAGGTGGGTCCCAATTCTAGTCCTCTAAGATAGTCGAAGGAAAAGCCTAAGGCTAGATCCTAAGTACTAAAGAGAAGAAGAGAAGACCTCATCAAAAATGAGGTCAACAGTGACATAGATCAGTGGTGCAAATGTATTATGCCAAATAGGAGCATTCATATTCTTTATCCATATTTCAGCGTATAAAGAACATTAGCTAATCCTAAGTTTAGTCCCCAAATCCGTGGTTAGGCTGGGAGGATACTGCTCTCACTCCAGAGCTCCCACATCCCTTCACCTAAAGGCTAACTCTCGCTTCAGTTTCTAAACATTAAGACAAAATTGAGGATTTCAGCCTGTCACTCTGAAATCTCCAATTCTACGTCCATCAAAGTATATTTTCCTATTTATTTGCATTCAACCCCCATGAACTTCACCATTCATGGAATTTGAATGTGACATTCACTTTAGTTGTGGAACTCATAATTCTTTCGGAACATATGTTTCCCAACAAGTTTAAACAATTCAATTGGCCAGATCAAAATGTAAATGAAGTTCTAAGTGAAAAAGTCATCACAAATTCTTCGTAATAAATCGGCACATCATTTCAATTTCATAATTCCAACACATCACATGAAAAGAAGAAAAAAAAAGAAATCTACTCAAGACTCATTAGAAAAATATGACAAAACATGGATTTCATATATAAAAACAACGTCATACAAACAGAGTAAAGTAAGGACTACTTATCTCAAACTCTTCCCCAAGCAAATCTCAAGGAATTCCTTTAACTCCTCTTCTTTCTTCACAACCACACACAATTCTCTCTTTAGAATAGTAAGGAAGAAGAAATCTCTCACTTTCCCTCTCCTCTCACACTCCTTAAAAGAGAAAAACAAAAACCTAACTTCCTACACAAAATGGAAAGAACTCCCTCTCTAAACTCTAAACTCTTCTCTTCTTTTCTTCCCCCCTATGTAATGTGGCTCTAAAAGTGTTTAAATTCGGCCAAAACTAAATTCCTAAGAGTTTCCTCAAGCAACCTTTCAAAATCCGGCCAAATACATTGAATCTAGTTCAAAATCGGGATAGGGTGCTGTCCAGTGCAGGTTATTCCGCTAAAACGTCGTAACTCTTTGGAAATTGGCACTGTTCGGCGCTAGTCACAGCGCCATTCGATGCCAGTTTAATAAAATGCACTTTTGTCATTTTCACTCCAAATTAGCTCCATTTTGCATCCTTTTGTTCTAAAGGCCTAAAATAATTGTACCTGCATGAAATCATCAAAAATATCTTACTATAAAGTGCAATATCATCAAAAATAGGTATGAAATGAATAGTACAAAGCTATCAAATTTATAGTGGATCAAGATCCCCCAAACTTAACTACTACTTGTCCTCACGTAATTCTAGTTAATACATAAAATTATGATCCACTACAATGAACTTTTCTTATAGAATACCATAATTTTGATTTAGATAAGTACAATAGTAAAACTTTCAAAAAGAAATTTGAAAAATTCATGTAAGTTCTGCAGGTATAAGAATATCTAGTAATCAAGTCAAGAGTTCTAGTATTTTATTCATTTTAAAAATGACTGTAGATTGTTCTATTAAGACATTTAAAAGGATTACATGAAAAGAATTTTATGAGAACACTACTAGTAAAGATGTTAATTCATACATATAAGTTCGGGATAGTAATTAACTTTTTTCCTTTTAGGTTGGTCCAAGTGAAGCCAATTTTTTATTAGGCATCTCCTCAAGCTTCTCCTCACTTCTCTTTTCTTTTCTTTTTCTTTTGTTTTGCTTTTCTTTTCTTTTCTTTTTCTTTTGTTTTTTTTTCTTTTATTTTCTTTTTGCTTTTTTTCTTTTCTTATCATTTGCTTTTTTCAGTGAGGATTACTGTATCGGGATAGCCTTTAATGATTTTGAACTTCACCCTTCTCACCCTAAATTTGAAACTTAACACATTCCTTACCTTATAAGTACTTCTTTAGCTTATTAATGATTCATCATAGAGTCTCAATTCTTTCCTATCACATAAAATTTTAAGATTCTTAATCTTTCAAATATATAGTTTTTCTTACTTTGAATAGTTGACTATAGTCCTATACTTTTATACCAAATATCTTACATCACAAAATTATTTTTCATTACCAAATACTTTCATTCAATTTCATAAAATACTTAAATAAAATAAAAATACAGTTAACTGAAATTGAGCTTTATTACAGGAAATCATGTTACTAATTTTTAAAAATAATTCTATATGAGAACAATTAACAGTTAGTTCTTTCCCTTCCCCCAAACTTAGATTTTGAATATAATTAACATGGAAGAAAGAAAAAAATCTAAATATATAACTCATACCTCAATATACTGGCTTTTCATAACTCTGAGTTTCAGCAGGTTCTTCTTCATAATGTAGAACAATAGACCTGAAATAATTAAGAAGCATTTTTATACACAAATAAGGGTTAGAAGTTTATAAAGAATAATTTAAAACACAATAAATAGTACATATAACATTAACATCCAACTGTTACAGATAAATTAAACTAGCAATCCAAAACACATAAAAACTTCACTATCACATCACATACATCAACAACAAAGTCTACTACGAGTACATCCGACATGCATATAACATCTCAGATACAAAACATAAGGACTCTCAAGTAAATTACAAATACAAACACAAATACAAAATAAAGTACAATGAAAGATAAAAATAAACGAACTACCAATCTTCATCTTATGTAGGAGCTCCACCATCATAAGGTTCTTCAGGCTGGTATGGAGTATACTCAGGGTAAATAGGAAATACAGTATCAGTGTCTCCCCTGAAAAATCTCATCTGTGCGTCATGATAAGCTATCTCATATTTTCTCCACCACACATGGTATTCATTTTTAATCTTGTTCACTTCTAGTCCCTCTACTCTGGTGTTTAACCTTTCCAATTGATCCATAACATCATGCAGAGTAGCCTCCCTAGATGTAGATGGTCTATCGCGACTAAAAGAAGGTTCATCAGCTCTCTTACTCCATTTCCATCCAACATGGGCTTCATAAGTCTTCAGATTTAGTTTAGTAATAGGCTTCAAGGAGTGGACTACGTCATCATTATGTTCAATCACTACACCTGCCTGAGTACATAAAGCATGAACCAGACTGGGGTGTCCTAGTCCTCCTGTAGTCTCTCATTTTGAGCTTGTCAAAATAATTTTATGAATAAGCCCAATATTTATATTCTTCATTGTATGAATACAGTAATTTAGAATAGCTCTATCAATAGTAACATCACTGTGATGGTTGGTAGGTAACAGTCTTGCAGAAATGAAATAATGTCAGACTTTTGACACAGGATTCAAAGTAGAAAGGGGGAAGTTAACTTTTAGTCTCTGCTTAATCTTCCATTACCCTTTTCCATTAGTTAAAAGGTTTACAATCTTATCCAATGCTTCATTTGTTATAAAAAATTTTCATAATCACAATGGTAGGGTGCTCTCAACTGATAAAATGCATTTATGCTGGTAGGGGTAAATTCAATCATTTGGCCTCTAAACAGAATAAATTCACTCTCAGAATAAAACATATTAGCATAAAATTCTCAAACAATAACAACATAAAATCTCCCTTTGATGATTAGCAATCAATTCTTCAAGCATTCCTCCAGGATTTTCAAATGCTCTTTCTTGAATACATTTCTTATTGCTAAGAAACATGCTAAAACGTGAAAAAGCTTTGAAATTAACAAATTTACTTTCATCATAATCAAATTTCCTCTTCCCTTTAGCCAATCTTGGAGACATTTCTCTAAAAATAATAGATTTTTCTAAATTAATTTTCAAATTATGAAGTAATGGACTCCAATATAAATTTAAATAGATAAGAACTCAACATCCATGAAAAATCTCCAAAGTTTCTCTAAAAACTTCAAAATTCCAAATTTTCCTAATTTAGGAGATTTCCATGGACAAAATCAAAAATTTTTAGGTTAAAGTGTAGCTCTTATTGAGAGAAGATGAAATCTGAGCTTTTCCAGCCACGAAATCGCTTCAAATGTAAATGCTTGTGAGCTCTAGGCGCAAAAATCGTCCTTGGCTGGAGGTTGAAGACAATGGTTTGAGCAAAAATGTTGGGTTCCAAGGTTAAATCGCAAAAATTTGGAATTTCGGGCAGTTTTTGCGTTCGAGCGCTGTTCGGCGCTGGTTGTAGCACCGTTCGGCACATTATTATGTAAATAAGGCCAAACTCTCTGACTTTTGGTGCTGTTCGGCGTTGGTAGCAGCGCCGTTCGTTGCCAGTTCAAAAACTTGGCTTCCGACTTTCTTTTGTTATTTCGATCCTTTCGAGCCCGCTCTGATGTCTAATCAGTCTAATTAAGCATTGAATAACATCCTAAAACTTTGGCAATTGATATTTTCTTAACACAAACAACACATAACATTACTTTCATATATAAATCCATGAGTCATACACATACACACAACACTAAACAATACACATTTTTAAGACATATAATCTTTAAATTTATTTTCGCACACAACCACAACATAATAACGTTGAGAACTAAACAAACAAGCATGTCCAAATATAACATTCAAACCATATAAAGTAAAGCAAAGCAAAGCAATCCAATACACAAATACATAAATATAATAATCAAGTTCATTCTTCCTTCGAACTATGATCAATTCTAGGATTTCCCATTGATTGAGAATGGACAAATAAATTGTAGAATGGACGAAATAGGAATTCTTTAGTAGAATCCTCTTCAATCCAGCCTTGTCATCTTATCAATCGCGTCAAACTTCCTTCAAGCTATCCATGAAGGATCAAAGTGCTCCTTCGTTCTCCAATCTAGATGATTAAAGAAATCAGAAAGATTATTGATTGCATTCAACAAATGTTGTGCTTCTTTCTCCAATTTCTTGATTTTCTTCAGGGCAATCTGTGAACTTTCAGGAAAATAAGGAGGAATAGGTGCTAGCCTTTGAGATGGTTGATCTTCAATAATGCTAATATGATTCATATCACCAATTTCCTGGTTATTATATGCATCTGCTAGGTTTATAGGCTTCCAAGGTAGAAGTAATCTTTCCATGTTCTCATATGGCACTTGTGACTGACTGTAGAGAAGAAATATGGTGGAAGGATTTCCAAGCCCATACTTTGATCCATGAACTATCAATCCTAAAACAGACTTAACAATTATCGAACCAACATCAATAGGTATTCCCATTTGAATACAATAATTCAGAATAGCACACTTCTTAGTTACCTTATTGATTTTCATTGTTCGGAGCAATTTTCACAAATGAAGCAATGTAAGTGTTTCGACGTAGGATTTATAGTGTGGTCGTGAAACTTACATACCTACTATCTCTTATCTCCCATTCATCACCTTCATCGTCAGATATTGGTATATGTCATTCATATTGTCCTTAGTCAGGGCAAAATTTGAATAGTGGCAGATTGGCACATTCTTTATCATGTATAAATCATTAATCTTTTTATAAGTAAATGTGACCAACCTATCTCGCACGTAAATTGATCCTTGGTTGATTCCATGATGATTTACATAGAATTCCTTCACAACCGAAAAAACTACAGTGGTAGTAGTATAACAAATTACTTCCCAACGGCTCTAAACAATAATTTCTTCAATTTAATTTATAGGAGAATTCATACCTCTATTTACAAAGCCTCGCTCCTTAATTAATCTCATTTTTGAGATATTTTTTGTTGAAAAGCTGATGCGCCTCAAAACTCACAAACATTCTACGGTCGAACACTTGATATCTTTAAGTTTCCATCGAATTGGAATCCATTTGGACAAGATTTGGGTCTTCCTCTTTGTTCCTTTGGAAGTTCCAGCGTCTAACGGTTTTTGGAATTTTTTATGGAGGTTTTATCACCTAGAACCTCCATAGCTCGGATTTAAAGACGAGCAACGATTTTTCTAAACAGTGGCACTGTCGGGTGCTGCTAGCAGCGCCATTCGGCGCTAGTTCAATTTTCGGTAAACTTCACTTCGTTTAAATTTTTTCTAAATTTTGATTCGATTCAATTCTTAAATATTATTAATGATAATTAAGGAAGAATAAGACTTAATTAAGCAACAAAAAATCATACATATCACATCAAACAAAGCAAACACTCAATAACTGTGGGTTGCCTCCCACAATGCACTTAGTTTAACGTCATCAGCCTGACATAACTTTCAGTTAATCAGGTTGATCCAACATTAAAACCTCTTTAAAATTAGGTCTATTGCTTTAAAAATATGGTATTAAAGTTTTTCCATTAACTTTGAATATTCTTCCAGATTTAGGGTCTTCGATAATCACAGCTCCAAACTGATACACTTTTACAATAATGAAAGGTCCTGTCCATCTAGATTTCAGTGTCCCAGGAAATAAATTCAATCTTGTATTGTATAAAATTTTTTTTTGTCCTGGTTCAAACTTCTTTTTGAAAATCATCCGATCATGCCATATTTTTCTTCTTTCCTTGTATATTCTATCATTGTCATATGATTCATTTCTGATTTCTTCCAATTCATTCAATTACAACAGTCTCTTCTCACCAGCATCTTTCAAATTAAAATTCAATTTCATTATCATCCAATATGCTTTATATTCTAATTCAACTGACAAGTGACAGGTTTTTCCAAAGATTAATCTATAAGGGGACATTTCTATAGGAGTTTTATAAGCAGTTCTGTATGCCCATAAAGCAGTATCTAATATAGCAGACCAATCCAATTTTTTAGGATTAATGACTTTCTCCAAAATTCGTTTAATTTCACAATTAAATACCTCTGCTAAACCATTAATTTGGGGATGATAAGCTGTAGAGATTCTATGCAAAGTATTATATTTTTTCACCAATCTCTGAATCAGATTATTCTTCAAATGGGATCTTCCATTAGTGATGATTACTTTATGCATTTTATATCTTGTGAAGATTTTATTCATTAAAATTTTTAAAACACTTTTAGCATCACACCTAGGTAAAGCTATTGCCTCAATCCATTTTGATACATAATCAACAACAATCAGTATATATATTCCCAAATGAAGGCATAAATTGTCCCATAAAATTTAATCCCCATGTATAAAAAATTTCAACTTCTAGAGTAAAATTAAGACATATTTCATTTCTTTTAGATATATTGCTTATTCTCTGACATCAATCACAAGTTTTGATAAATTTATAAACATCTCTGAAAAGTGTAGGCCAATAAAATATTGATTGCAAAATCTTATTTGCAGTTCTATCAATTCTGAAATGTCCTCCAAATTCAGAATCATAACATTCTCAAATAATTTTTTCAGTTTTTTTAGAAGGCACTCATCTCCTAATAATAAGATCTTTACATTTCTTGTATAGATAAGTATCATCCCAGAAATAAAATTTAGCATCATGCTAAAATTTTTTCTACTGTTGCATTATTAAATCAGGTGGTAAAATATTACTAACGATATATCTCACAATATAAGCATACCACGGTAAATTTCTTTCAAAAATATTATATAATTGCTCATCAGGAAAAGTTCCAGTAATTTCTTTCTCAAAATCATCTAATTTAGGTTGTTCAAGTCTAGATAAATGATCAGCTATTTGATTATCGACCTCTTTTCTATTAACGATCTCAATATCAAATTCTTGTAATAAAAGCATCCATCAATTCAGTCTTGGTTTTGCATCCTTCTTTTGCATTAAGTATTTAAAAAAGAATGATCAGTATGCACTATACATTTAGCTCCGATTAAGTAAGATCTAAAATTTTCAAAAGCATATATGATTGCTAATAACTCTCTCTCAGTAGTAGTGTAATTAATTTGGGTAGTAATAAGAGCTTTACTAGTATAGTATGTAACTTTAAACATTTTATCATGTCTTTTCCCTAAAATGACTCCAATAGCATAATTGCTAGCATCGCACATTAATCAAATGGTTTCTCTCAGTAAGATGAAACTATTATAGGTGCAACAATTAATTTTTCCTTTAATAGATTGAAAGCATTTAAACATTCTTCATTAAAAATCAAACTTTCTATCTTTTTCCAAAGTTGTCATAGAGGCATAGAAATTTTTGAAAAGTCTTTGATATATCGCCTGTAGAAACCTACATGTCCCAAAAAGCTTCTTACCCTTCTCACATTTGCTGGAGGTAGTAATTTTTCTATAACATGAATTTTCGCAGGATCTACTTCCATACCATATTAAGATATTTTATGCCTAAGAACAATTCCTCCTGCAACCATTAATTGACACTTCTCCCAGTTTAGGACTAAATTTATTCTCTGTCATACCTCTAAAATTTCTTTTAGGTTGCATAGACATGCATCAAATGAATGTCCAAATACTGTGAAATCATCCATAAAAACTTCTATTCCATCATCAATTATATTGCTAAATATGGACATCATAAGTCTTTGAAATGTTGCATATGCATTACATAATCCAAAGGGCATTATTCTAAAAGAAAAAGTTCCATAAGGGTTAGTAAATGTAGTTTTCTCTTGACCCACAGGAGCAATAGATATTTGGTGATAACCGATATATCCTTCTAGAAAGCAATAGTACTTGTGTCCAGCAAGTCTGTCTAGCATTTGGTCTAAAAAGGGTAAAGGAAAGTGATCATTTTTGGTGGCGGCATTTAATTTTATGAAATCGATACATATTCGCCAACAAATGACTTGTTTTGTTGGAATAATTTTATTTCGATCATTTACGTCAATAGTCACTCCTCCTGTATTAGGAACATAATGAATTGGGCTCACCCAAACACTATCAGAAATAGGATATGTAATTCCAGCATCTAACCACTTTAAAATCTCTTTTTTAACTAGGTATTTCATTATTAGGTTCAGTCTCCTTTGTGGATCAACTCTTGGTTTATGTTATTCATCCAATCAAATTCTGTGCATATAGATCGAAGGACTTATTCCTTTAATATCAGCTATGGACCAACCAAAAGCCATTTTGTATCTTTTTAAAGTTTTCAATAATTTTTGTTCTTGATATTCATTTAAATACAAAGATATAACGACTGGTAAAGTATTTGATTCTCCTAAAAACATGTACTTTAAATGAATAGGAAGAATTTTCAGCTCAAGTTCAGGGGATTTAATGATAGATGGAATCTAACTTTTATCTCCTTTTTCCACATTTTCCAATCTTTCAAAATTTTCTTGAACAAAGTCTAACTTTTCATTCTTCATATCATCCAAATCATTTCATTTTCACTTTCATTTTCATCCTCACATTCCTGATTTTCTTCAAATATTTCTTTAAAATGATCTTCTCTCAAATAATCACAAACTTCCATTCGATAGCACTCATCATCTTTTTCAGTTGAAGGGTACTTCATAGATTTCAGAATATTAAAAGTTACCTCTTGGTCATTCACTTTCAAAGTTAATTCTCCTTTTTGGACATCAATCATATCTCTCCCAGTAGCAAGAAATGGTCTTCCTAAAATAATTGGAATTTCTTTATTTTCCTCCATATCTAATTCAATAAAGTCCACAGCCACAAGTCCCTTAGGATAAGTGATACAATGATCAGCAAATTGAAGAGTCACAGATGTAGGTAAAATTTCTCCTATTCCCAATCTTTTGATAGTTGATAAAGGCATAAGATTAATACTAGCTCTAAGATCACATAAAGCTCTTCCAAAAAATTTCTCTCTTATAGCGCACGGGATAGTGAAACAACCTGGGTCTTTAAGTTTTTCAGGAAGCTTTTTCTGGATAATTTCACTACACTCACCGCTAAGTGCAACAATCTCGTTGTCTTTAAAATTTCTCTTCCTTTTAAGAATATCCTTCATAAACTTTGTATAATCAGGCATCTGCTCTAATGCTTCAACAAAGTGAATATTAATTGTTTCCTATTTTGTTTCTTTAGTCTTTAAGGAAAAGGAGGAGGTGGTTTTTCAACAGTTATCTTCATTGCAACGTTTTGAGCTTGAATTTGATTACCCATATTCAGAATCATTTCTTCAGTAGACAACTTCTTTTCCTTAAATTGTTGATTACTATTAAAACTAAGAGGATAAGAAGGTCTAAAATTGGTACTTCCTTAGTTGTTTGGATTTCCAACTGGATTCATAAGATTATTTTCCCATTGCGAGTTAACGACAACATTGGTATTGCTCCAGTTAAAGTTCGGATGACTCCTCCAACTAGGATTATAATAATTCGAATAAGGATTATTGAGTTTATTATGTATAGCATTCAAGGTTTCATAATACATTTGAGAGTCCATCATCTGTTCCGATGTATTTTCTTCTAACACTGGAGGTGTTGGAGAATAATTCATTCCATATTGATATAATTTCTTAGAAAGTGCAACAATTTGAGAGACTATCATAGTTATTGCATCAGAATCATGAATACTGGCTACACTCTTAGGATTTACCCGCTTAGAGGGCCATTGAAAATTATTAGTAGTCATCGCTTCAATTAACGAATATGCTTCATCAAAAGGTTTTGACATTAATGATCCACAAGCAGCACCATCGATAATCGATCTCAATGATCCTACTAATCCGTTATAGAAGGTTTGAATTATTAACCAATCTGGTAAAGTATGGTGTGGACACTTCCTCAGAAGATCTTAAATCTTTCCCAAGCTTCATATATAAATTCTCCATCAAATTGACTAAAAGATGTTATATTATTTCTCAACTTAGCAGTTTTGGAAAGAGGAAAATATTTCGACAGAAAATTTTGTGAAAGCTCTCCCCTAGTTCTAATAGACCCAGGTGTTATTGAATTTAACCATGCCTTAGTTTTATCCCTAAGTGAAAAAGGAAAAAGTCTAAGTCTAACAACATCGTTTGACACTTCATTGTATTTAAAGTAGCACATAGTTATAGAAAAGTAGCGAGATGTAAGTTGTTGACCTCATTTTTGGTTGAGGTCTAGTATCTCTTTAAAATAGCCTAGGGTCTAGCCATAAGACTCTCCTGGTGACTTTCTTAGAAGACTAGTCATGGCACCCCCCCATAGAAATTCAAACTATTCCTACTTCACTGGGAGTTTTCATATGCTTAAGGCCTAACCTCTAGTTTGGGAGGAAGAGACCAAGCATAAGGAAGCCCAGAGGAAGTCACCTATAGGTTGTCAGACCTTAAAATCTACCCTGGAAGGTCTGAAGCTTACGCCACACTCAAACTCACAAACCTAAATAAAGCACACCACTTTTTGTTCCCTAACTCTTTGGAAACTCATGTAAGTGGTTTTCCCAAGCTCTTAGCCTCAGGCTAGGGTTTGGCTAGTACCAACACATAGAGGACCAAATGAGGGTGACCCTTGGTCCATGGCTCAATCTAAACAATTCCTTACTACTCACCTTCAACCAATCCCAATTTTCTTAAACATTCCAAATTCCTAACCCCCTTGCTCCAAAATACCTAAATTGCCCCCCCCCTCAAAGCCCTAAAATTCCCTAAATTTTTAAAATCACCTAAATTGCCCAAATTTCTTAAAAAATCATTCCAAAATACCCCCACCACTTAAATTGACCAAAATTACCAAATTTTCCAAAAAATCCCCAAAATGACCAAAATGCTCCTCTTAGCCCAAAATTCCAAAAAGTCAAAAAATTCCCATAAAATCCTAAAACCTCCCAAATATTCCCAATTTCATTTTTCTCAACTACCACATGACCCAATTTGGCCAATTTAGCCCAATTTAACTAAAAGCCCCAATTTGACCCATTTAACCCAAAAGTGCCTAAATTAAATTTAATGTCTACCCAATTGAACCCAATCTTGCCCAATTTCAATTCCAAGCTTTAATTCAACATCTCCAATACCAATCTAAGCCAAATCCAAGCTCAAATTGACCCACATTTGAGTTCAATTTCACTTAAAACCCAAAATCCCCAATTTTACCTAAGTGACCCAAATCCTTCAAATTAGCCTAATACCAATAAATTTCTCCCCAATTTCAATTCTAAACCATTCATAACACTCCCTAAATTGAATTAAACCATCAATTTCCCCCAATTTGAGCCGAAATATCACTCAAATCCACTTAAAGTCCAAAAAACCCAATTTTGACACAAGCATGCCATATGACCGAACGTCCTCAAATTGATTGCCCTACTCCCACAATTTCCATCCAATTGATGTTGGAAACTCTTTATGACATCCCCATAGGCCATTTGGAACCTTCAATTGGCCTAAACTCCACTCTATCCCAACCTAAACTCAAGTCTAGCCAACTTGGTCCAAATTGACCAAAGCACCAAACCAAGCCAAATTTAACCCTCAAACCTCTCCAAAACCACCCCAATTCTTTTCTAAACATTTTATGACAATCACGTAGACCATTTTGAACTACCAATTTGGTTCAAATAAAGCTTAAATCCAAGCTAGACTAACATAAACCCAATGTGACCTAAATTGAACCTATGACCTAATGACACTTAAATGGAACCCAATTGAACCAAATTGATCAAACCAACTCCATGGCAGCCAAACTTGGGACCCCAAAGACCAGCCAAAACCCACCAAACCCAAGTCCATTAAGCCATGGACCAAAGGTCCTTCACCAAGGACAACTCCCCCTCACCTTTTGGCTTAACCCATCTCTCCAAGCTTGCCACTCATCATGGCTGACAATTAACATCATTAACTCCTCTCTTGCCTCCCATCAGCCTACCAGCCATCTTCCCTGTCCTTGCCGGCCGCCTTACCCACGGGAACAGCTCAGCCCGAGCGCCCCCATACGCCTTAAAATTTAAAATTGAGCCTTGTCAGTGAGGGATCACCTCAGTGATCAATGACACTGCTCTGCCCTCACCCTAAGCGGCCTAAAGCACCCAAAGTCAGGCTCTGAGCTCAGCCAATTGGCCATGGCTATAAAATCACCCCCTCACGGCTAAAATCCATGTGCTGAAAATTTCTTAACTAAACTCTACCAAAATCTCACCAGAGCTCCTCCAGGCCTCCCCAGACTATTCTAGTCACTTTCCCCCTCGAGTTCCCACTGCCTGAGCTCAATTTTAGAGCTTATACTAGGCCAGAAATGAGGACACTTTCCAATACACCTCCACACAGTACCAAATCTCAATTAATTGCACCCACACCTTCCCAGCAGTAAAAGAAGAAGGTCCCCCAACAAAGCCCCATCACAGAAGGCCTCTGCACCAGACTTCCATCAAAGCTTAAAATCGGCCTTGGTCACTTTCAGACCTAGGAAATTCACTAGGGCAAGTGGCTTCATCTCTAAGCTCCTGGGACTCCAACGAAGGTGTAGAGCACCTTGATTGAAGCTTCACTTCTCAGAGCCAAGGTATTGTCTCCTTCTTCCTGAGCTTCTCTGGATTCTCCATATAATTAGGTTTAATTTAAACTGTGATTAGCCGTATGGATTTGTTCTTCATGCTTAAACGTCCATAGGATCAAACCCGAAGTGATTTGGTTGAGTCTAGGTTGAGATATTAGGATTTTAGTGTGAACGACTCTCGGGATGAACCAGTCAAAGACAATGAAGGAGCGTCGTCGGATAGCGCATGTAATGCTTGGACGACCAGGATGGAGTCAGATGGAGATTGGGTACATAAAGCACGACCGCGTGGCATCCAAGTCAGATGTCTGCGTTAAGTGGCAGAGCGACGCATGGTCTTTAGTAACTGCCGAAGATCCAGTCAGCGCCGCGTGGTTAAATAGAAAAATCTATATTTTCTGATTTATTTAAATCACGAGAACTTAGAAAATCCATATCTTGGCCGAGGAAAATCAGAAAAATAAATGAAAAATACCATGTTGCTCAGTGAACAGAGGAGAACAATGTGGAAATGGTTTGAAGTGTTTTCAATGTATATTTTATTTTTAATGACTTAATTACTGATTTCAGACATTTAATTCTCCACTTACCCAAACATTTTACCATCGCTTGAGCTTTAGGGGTTTTATTCTATCTGTTATAAGGGACCTTCTCTGATTTTTCCAATGTCAGGGGGATATCTGTGAGAAGATCTCTATTTTTTAAGTTATTGTGTCTATTTTGGTATAAAAGTTGTAATAATTAAAATGATAATCATTAAATTGCAAAGTAAATTTTGATAGGTCACTTATGATCAGAGGACCTTAGGAAAATCATTTCATGGGCTAAATCACTAAGATATGCACCAATCATCAACTTGACCTAAAACAAACTCTTAATTAATTACGATAAAATAAAAGTCAAAATAACCCAAAAATGATTCTCCACTGTGCTTCAGGGACAGAGGAACTCTACTATAAATTTTGAAGTCATTTGGAATTAATTTCATAAGTTAAACGATTTTATAAAGCCTATTGGCACTTTTGGCACTTAAATGAATTTTAATAATTAAAATACCACTCAAAAATTTATAAAATTAATTTTGGGAGTTCTATGTGATCAAAGGGATTTTATAAAAATAAAATTGGAATTTTTATAAAATTTTCATTTTTGAACATATTTTAATATTTAAATAATTAAAAAATATTAAAAATCACAAAAATAAAATTAAAATCATCAAATTGTTACATTTGGTCTCCTAATCACTTAGGAGCCATCCCCATAATTTTCCTAAGTTCCTATGTCAAGATATTAATTTTCTAAGGCTTAAATGAATTTTTAAAAGGCCAAAAGAGAATTTCCTTAAATTTAGACTACAATTATTCTATAAATTAAAATAAAAATCAGAAAAATATGAATTTTTTCTCTGGGTTCCCTGATCTCAGAGAGATTTTTGAAAAATATAAAATTGAATTTTCAATTTTTAAAATATTTTGTAATTAATTAAAACTCCAGAAATTAAAATAATTATAATAATTAAATTAAAACTGAAAAAATCATAAAATTTTGGTTTAAGTGGTCCTCTGGTTTAGGTTTACCTCCAATAAAAATTTCAAAGTAAAATATTTTATTTTGATCATGTTATGGAATTATTACTAAAAACCTCTATTTTTGCATTAAAATAAATATATAAATTAAATTAAATTTTGAAAAATAGCATTTTCTTCTCGGATGTTTTAATCAGCTCATTAGTAAGGTAATATAAAAATTTCAAAGTTATTTGAATTAAATTAAATGAATTATGCGGTGATAAGGTCCTAAGGGCAAAGTTATAATTTTAGGGGTTTTTTAGCCTTAATTAATATTTAGGCTTAATAAAATGATAAAATGGGCAGTTAAAGATCCTAAATAATATGATTGGATGTTGGAGACATTAAAGTAACAAATGCTGGAAACCAACTTCAATTTTGTCATATCAAAACTAAGTGTTCGGATTTTCCTAATTAGTTGTAATCTGGAAGATAAATAAACAAAACAATCCCAAGGGTTAGGGGTTGACCTTAGAGGTCAATAATCCACTAATTTACAGCCCTCTCTGGTATATTAAACGATAGCCCAATATTTTGATAAATATTAATTAAACACATTTTACTTTTTCCAAAAAGAATTACAAATCTATCCATTAAAATCTTAAGGGCTTAGTGGTGAGCTAGACTTAAATTATTCTTGCTAAAAGAAGTTTAGAAAAGCAAACATCATCAAATTCAAAATATTTGAAAACACTACAAGCCCAGTTATGAAATTAATTTGCTAATTTTCCCAAAAAAATTGACTTTGCCTAAAGGGGTTTTCACCCACATAATCTCAAAAAGAAATATCAAATGATAGTTACCTTGTCTTTTGGATTAATTAAAAACACTAACTCACTGTGCGTAAGGGTATAAAATAGATAGATTATGTAGTAAGTATGATAGGTTCAAAATGATCTCAAGGAAGCTCAAAAGAATTGTGAAATATTTAGATATCACCTGGAGGCTCTTCACGAGTCTTTTGGACACCTCACAGGACTATTGCACCGATCATAATTATTAAATGAAAATATCTCTCAAATGAACAAATAGGACCCACCCAGTTATGACCTAGAACTTGGTATACCTGTGACGAACAAATCCATAAAGTTTTACCTCCCTGTAAACATAAATTTTTATTGCAAAGAATACTAATGTTTCAGGTGGAGGAATGAGAAGACTCACCAGGTACACTTTTATAAGTCTACAGAGCTTTCTTTTTCCATGTTTTCTTTACTACACTTTACTTGTCTTGCAATTTGCATGATAAACAACAATGTCACCCTGATGAAAACTGAAACCTTTAGGACAGCCACAAAACCAAAACAAAAACTAAATTAAAGAGAAAGACAAGATAAAATATACCGCCACAATATTCATAATATAAAATAACTCAAAATTTAATTACAAGAAAAACAATAAAAACCACAACTGTAACTAAATTAAAAAATCTCATTGGATGATCGGGATTCCTTGGAGGAGGTAACCCAAGTATTACTAACAGGGTTTTCCCACGATCTGAATGAAATTATGGAGCTCATTAAGTTGATTTTAGTAAATTCATTTGGACTAAGTGAATCCGATGAAAATAGCGATGTCGGGATAATGGAACTGTGGGATCTTAACCAGTGTTGCTATAATCAACATTAATTTTCCCCTAATAAAATATTAAGGTATCTCAATCTTTAAATATTTCTAAAACATGATACTTCTTTTCTCTCCTCAATTAACACTTCTTTAAACTAAATATGCTGCGATGAGGAGCTTGGAGCATGCATAGTGGGCAGCACAGCCATCTTCAACAGCAAAACTTGTCTACATCAGCAAAACCATTCCTTAGAAATTGAAACAACAAGCCATAGGACTTTGAGGTAGCTTTCCTAATGTAGTATAAATCCTCAAATTTTCTTTAGGCCTTTGTACATCTCTGCTATGCAATATAAGCCCTGATTCCTTTTAGGATTCTGAGGTTGTTGTCCGGTACGACACAAATCCTCCCATCTTCCAGGTTGTTTGTATAATCAAATTTTTTGTGAATGTAATCCCTATAATTAATTGGCAGGATTGAAATTTAAATAACTTCATTTCTAAAATTTAAAGCCAAACTATAGGATAGTTCAAAAGGACATCAAGGTTTCCCTTGAATCTGTGTTCTTCCCTTAGCCTTCTCTCCTTTGGATTTCGATAAAATAAAATGTTCCAAAATTTCAGCCATTCACCTATTGAGTATTTGACCATGACATTTTCTTTGGAAACCTTACCTTTGGAAGTCATAAATATAAATATTTCCTGATCTATATCAAGAGTTTTCTTAGATGACTTCGGTTATCTAAGATGTAATTAACTATAGGGGCTTGCCCTTATAGGAAACTTAAGGACCACAGCTTAATATAAACCCTGTTTAATTCCTTCAAATTAGATAGGGGAAATTGTCGGTCAAAAATGGTTTACAGATCAAACATATGTCATGAATTCTTTAGTTTGTTTGATCACACCTTATCCCAAGTCATATATCTATTCTTCGGGATTGATATATGTCTTGTGGTGAAACACTTACATATCTAAACTAACGTTTGTATGAGATCAGTTTAAGTTTGTATTCTCCAAAACTAAAATATTACTTTCAAAAATCTATATATATATATACTAAATTAAATTGAATTTCTATTAAAACCCTTTTCAAAAATATCAACCTCAACACAATTAAAATGACCGACAATTTTCTGGCGACTCTGCTGGGGATCTGGTTTCTCTCTTCATTAAGATCATGAAATATTATATTTATGTATTGGTAATGTGCTCGTGTCCCTCATAAGCCAGAGTACCATTCTTCTGTTGACATACTTCACCCATTTCTTTCTTGGGAAAGTGTGATCAACTCCTCTGGATTTCAAGACCGTCTGTTTAGTAACTCCTTGTGGGATCAGACCCCCAATAGGTGTTTTGGCGAGCAAATCTCACTAGGGCAATCTGCTCTATAAAGGGGACCTCCGATGGGGCCCCATACTTCACCTCTTTTCTGTGCCTTTCGGGTTCAATCCTGCCTTCGACAGATTGATCCACTCTTCTTTAAACCTTAAAACTCCTTTAACCAAAATGTGAAAATCTAAAAAATGAAATAAAAAGATAATAAAATGAATTGAAATTTTTCTCAGTCTACAGAACAACCTTTTCGTATTGTTTGCACTATGTTGACAAGGTTTTTGGCCTTCACTAAATTTCAGAATGCTCCACCTGACAATAAAAGATGTCAGCGCCTACACTGAATTTCTCCTGCAACTTGCCTTCCTCCCGCGAAGCTCATCTTGAAGCACCGTTGACTCAATTCGGGACCGGCTTCAGTGAGTTTGAAGTCGTACTAAGAAAAGCTTCGTTTGTGGTCGTAAAAGTTGCCACTCCCGAAATTCAAGAACCGTCTGCTGAGTTCGACTTGAACTCCCATGAAGATTTCCCTTCTGCTAAGAAGGTGAAAATAACCGCTGCCCCCGTCAAGTCAACCGTCTCCATGCCAAGGAGAGTTGTCACCTCTACTTCCACCGGCTTTGCCGTCACTGCACCTACTTTTCCATCTATCAAAGGGAAAGAGATTATGTGTGAAGATGATTCTGAGGATACCTTTCTCGCCGTGCCACCAGTCTTCGAAGTTGGCTCAAGTTCTAGACCTCCCCTCGACCAAACCTCAAGGAAGAAACCGCAATCGCAAAATGCACAGGGCCGCCAAAACACAAGTTACAAATCTGCCAGTAATTGATGAGATTCCTCAACAGAAGGAACTCAGTTTACCAGATACCTCTCCTCTTCTTTGAGGCAGTAGGTTCCACCTGTTAGCTGGCACTACTGGAAATGGAAGTCTCCATAAGATTGTCGCTACACTTCCAGCACTACACACTCTTGATAAGGTGAGGGGAGGGCCTACGCCTATCACCTGTTCTCACACCCTTCTACGAAGGTTGTCTGAAATGGAGGGTTGTTCTGTCGCCAAACTTCTCAAGAGGATGGGATGTGCATTATCCCCCGAAATCAAGAATAAATTTCTTGAAATGGAAAGACCCGTCCAACTTTCCTTTAAAGACCATTTGGGAAATGTGTTGATGCAGCTGCTACAGATGATACTACTATAAGCAAGTCAGTCAAGTCCTGGCTGGGTCCAAGAGTACCAACTGCCGATGATCACGAGAAACCCCGAAAGAGAAAGAGTAAGAGAGGAGTATTATCCTCTATACATGGACTACACACTAGGGAGCACACTTCTCCTCGTCACCCGATGTCCTCGCCGAGACACCTCGTCTCGGGACGTCGACTTTTAAGAGGAAAGTGTGGTTACCGAGAGGTGTTGTACCTGTACATTTTGGAAGGTCTGTTGAACACAAAATGGATCATGAGTCCGATGTTCCCATTGCCACTGCCGCCATTGCTTCTGAATCAGTTGCAGAAAAGAGCGATAGCATAGGGAAACCTACAAATTTAAAGCTGACTAAGAAGAAAACAGTTGATGATAAAATTCAAAAGCTCCGGGTAGAAATTTTTGAGTTAGCCAAACAATAAGGGTTGAATATCAATGAAGAGGATTACTTCCTATCAGATTATATGGATGAAGAATTAATGGAAATCAATACGGTTGAAACTCGGACTACGTCATCTGCACGTGATGCTCCTAGTGAGGAGAACACCGCGGACGAGTTGCAGAGGACCGTCTTGACAAGAGATAAACATATTAACAGTTTGGAGAAAAGAATATAGGAGATGACTACTGCCATGAACGCCATAGCTACACTCCAAGCCATGACCAACAGTGTCTCCTGAGGTTAACCAGCCTGAAATTATACACATCACAGATGAAAGAAGAGAGATCGCTTCAGCCAATTAAGACGAACCACCCAGAAGAAATATGATTCTGAATCCGCCAGAAAAAGACATTAAACAGATGGTCGAACAACAAGTTCAGGAGGCCTTGGCTTAGTCCAAAGGAGGTGCATCAGTTTCAAAGGGTAGACCCTACCCGGAGGAGTTCAATGTCGTTCCTTACCCTAAAGGCTTCATGCCCAAACATTCAAGACGTTCAATGAGACAGGGAATCCTTGTCATCACATAGCACACTTCAGAGCTAGTTGTTGAAACACATGAGGAACTGAAGCTTTGTTGTTCTATCAGTATGTCAGCAGCCTGTCAGGAATAGCTTTCGATTGGTATGCCAAGAATCTCAACGGATCAATAATGACCTTTATAGAAATTTAAAACTAGTTCATGAAAAGATTTACCGGTGCCCGACATCATGTTGCCGTAGGAGATCTCATGATGAAGCGGCAGAAGCCTAACAAGTCCTTGGTTGACTACATTCTCAGATGAAGAAACTTAAGCACGAAATTTGAACCTCAGCTACAAGAACAGCACGCAATCGAGATACCACTCAAGAGCATCCACTGACTGGTAGCTTTCATGCTTAAGGGTCTCACCATCATGTCCTTCGAGAAGCTACTTAGTAAAGCCAATACCCTACAAGAAGAAGTCAAGTACATGGAACCAACAGAAAAAATAGAGAAGACAAAATCGGCTAAAGTGTACTAGAAGAGGTCGGGCATAGTGGCAACGGTTGACAAAGGAAAGTAGCCAATGAGGATTCAGCCTGAGTAGTAGCACAGTCAGTCACCCCAGTACAGTCAGCCTCAGCAGTATGGTCAGCCTCATGCACGAGTAGAGCAGTTAGCCTGTTCAACAACAGAGGTCATACAAGACAGATGGACGACAGGGTCCGACAATGTCAGAAACTACTATTTCAAAGACAAAACCGTAGCAAAAATGTTCAAAAGTCTAATGAAGAAGCCCGAACCGAAGAAGCCAGAAGAGGTGGTCAAGAAGGATCAATCCAACTTCTATCCCTACCACAGGATGCTTGGACACACTATAGAAAGCTGCTTTAGTTTTAAGGATTGGATCAAGCAGAATTACAAAGAAGGAAATATAACGAGACCAAAGGAATACTTAAAAGAACCTGAAAGAGGTTCTATAAATTTGATTTCAGCCCACCCAATCTCTCTGATTGATCCACATGCCGGAAAAGGTAGATGGAGCACAATTTGGAATGAGATTAAGAAAGTTCTAGATCAGATCCAGTCTAATCCAAAGAAAGCTGTTGTCCGAAGTCTGCCGCCAGCACAATTTAAGACGAAGGTTGCTCAAAGAAAACCACCACGACAAGAATGGAGGAAGAAGCAAATCATGAACGAAATTAAGGATGATAGTGCAAAGGGTAGGATAGAGGCTACCCCTGTTAGATTGGTTGTTTTAGATTTGGGGGTGAAACCCTTTGAACCTCTGACCTTGTACCATTATCTTTATGCCCCTCCAAGATCTCATAATGATAATATGAATGATGTTGGCTACGTTCTTGCTATCTCTAGTGATGACATAACTAACCACAAGCTCCCTAATTTCGATTCCCAAAATTATCCTCAATTCGTGATTGTTCCCGACGAGAATATTGAAGAGAACGAAGAAGATATCGACAATACCGGCTATGATAGTACCAGAAGTGAGGAGCCAGTCCTCGAATGCAAAGGAAATCCACTTGCCATCAATGTGGACTTTTCAGATACAGAAGAGCCAGATAAAGTAATAGAAGGATCTCTGGGTCGAGAAGAAAAAGAAATAATAGAAGTACACTTAAGAAGTGGCAACATGCTACCCCTCAACTACAGCTCCAACGGATAAAGGAAAATAGGCATTACTCAAGAAGAAGTGTCTCCAACAACGGAAGATGTACAAGTGTGAGATGAAATTGAAAATTTGAACAAAGTGGATTACAACGTGCTAGCTCATCTCAGGAAGTTGCCAGCCAAACTAAGCATTTACGATGCTCTGATCCTATCAAAGGAGATGAGAGAAAATTTGATCAAGGCTCTACTTGATCCGGATATTTGCTTAGCACAACTGGCTAACACATCCTCAGATAGAGTTTGCACTTTAAAAGAACAACCTGGTGTAATCTTCACCGATGAAGATCTGCTACTCGGTACAGCCGACCACAACCGTCTGCTCTACATTTTCTTCATCATCGGCAGGTTCGTCTTTCTAGAGTGTTTGTGGATCCTGGAGCAATGTTGAACATAATAAGTCTATGGACACTAGCCTACTTAGACATCAACGCTCAAGAAATGTCTATGGATAAAATGATACTAAGAGGATTCAATTAGAAAGGAGAAAGAACCCTTGGGTCTATAACGCTACACCTGAAAGTTGGCAATCTAGTAACAACTACTAAATTCCATGTCATCGATGCAGATACATCATTCAATACCCTGCTTGGTCGGTCGTGGTATCATGAGTATAATATAGTCCTGTCGTCACTACACCAATGCATCAAATACTACAAGGATGAACAAGAACATTGCATTAAGGGAGACTTACAACCTTTCTCAATACATGAAGTAGGCATTCACGAAGACGCCGCCTACTGCGCTCCCCCAAAGAAAGCAATACTTTTAAGAGAAATTGTCACAAATAAAGTTAAAGTTGTAGAAGAGCTGTGAAAATGGGACAAAAAAATTCCAGTTCAACGATTTCCCACCACTCACTCGCAACGAGTTCGTGGAAGTTCATTTTGCCCACGCATTCGAGGTCCAGGCCGGGGACATGGTCGAAGAAGAACTCATCAGATTGTTGAACAAATGAAGCCACCGATCAGCATTGAAGTAGAAGGATTCTCCGAAGAAAATAAAGAAACAATGATGATAAGTCAGAAGAAGCCTCATTTCGAGATTTCTACGGACAACACAGAAAGAGACAAATATGAATCAATGTATGATCAGATTAATCATTATGTGCAAGCCATGACTCTAACTTCGAGAGTATGGAAGTCAAAGAAGTCCATAATGATGGTTTTAAATCAATAAAGTTTTATAAAGCTTCTCCTTCTACTTTTGAACCTTGTGTAATTCTCGAAGAAAATGATTCTAATGAATTAATGGAATTACCTTTTGGTTACTTTATACCTTATGTACAAAAGTAAATTCAATAAGGATATTTGCCAAAGAAAATGCCAAAAGATAAGTTACAATCATTTGAAAAATTATGGAGTATCAAAGGAAAGAAACTCAACTCGAAAGAAGGTCTTGGGTTCGGTACAATCGGATTGGTTGATGACTTGGGATTTTGCATGGTTGTTACTAGTCAGCTAGTAGAAGATTGCCTGGACATCCAAGATGAATACGAAGATCAACCAATAGAAGAGGCTCCGCTAAAATTCGAAGAAGAAATCAAATCAACTATGGACGTAATAAAAGAAATCAATCTCGGGGATGTGGAGCAGCCCCGACCAACTTTCATAAGTTCGTTGCTCAACGAAGAAGAGGTTACAGACTTGGTCAGGTTACTCTCAGAATTTAAAGACTGCTTTGCTTGGAGTTATGAAGCAATTCCTGGACTACCTCCCGAGGTTTCAGTTCACCGACTAGGAGTGGATCAAAGTAAAACACCAGTAAAGCAAGCTCATAGAAGAATGCGCCTCAAATCGAACAATAAGTTACAACAGAAATAAACAAATTAATAGACGCTAAATTTGTCTGAGAGGAATAGTATTGGACATGGTTAGCCAATGTCGTGCCAGTAATGAAGAAAAATGAACAAATCCGAGTGTGTGTCGACGTCAGGAACTTAAATAAAGCATGCCCGAAGGACGAGTTTCCATTGCTGATACCAGAGTTAATGGTAGATATTGCGTCGTCACACAAAATTTTATCTTTCATGGATGGACCGTCAGGTTATAATCAAATCAAGATGGATCCTGAAGAAGCAACGCTTACAGCATTCAAAACTTCGATCGAAATTTACTACTACACCGTGATGCTGTTTTGATTAAAAAACACAGGAGCAATATACCAAAGAGCACTAACGAAGATCTTCGATGGCCTCATTCACAACCAAGTAGAATGCTACGTGGATGACTTGGTCATTAAGAGCAAAGTAAAGGATAATCACCTAAATGATTTGAGGATCGTATTTGAACGATTATGAAAATACAATCTAAAGATGAATCCCTTAAAATGCACTTTCAGCGTTACCTCTGGGTAATTTCTAGGATTTGTTGTCCCTCATCGGGAAATCGAAATCGACCTGAAAAAGATTAAAGAGATAATAGAAATGCCTCATCCCAGAACCTTGAAACAATTACGTTCTTTTCAAGGAAAATTGGCATATCTAAGTCGCTTTATATCTAATTTGTCAGGAAGTTGTCTCCTTTTTTCGAACTTACTTTGAAAATATGTCACATTTATTTGGGGAGAGCCGTGTCAAGGAGCTTTCAAAGATATTAGACAATATCTAATGACACCTGATGTTTTGGCAGCCCCTATCCCTGGTAGACCGTTGATACTTTATACTACGGCTTTACATGAGCCCCTCTGAGCCTTACTTACCCAAGTCAATGAGGAGGGTAAGTAAAATGCACTCTACTACCTGAGTTTACTTCTAATACCAACATAAGTAAAGTATCCTTCTATTGAGAAATACTTTCTGGCTTTGGTTTTCGTCGCTCAAGAGCTTAGATACTGCAAGTTGTCTCATAAGGTTAACCTGATCTCGAAAGTTAACCCATTGCAATATTTGATGACTCGACCAACACTTTTTGGATGTGTAGCAAGATGATCGATGATACAATTGCATTTTTACATAACTTTTGTGCCCCTTCACGCTATCAAAGGACAAATTCTCAAAGATTTTCTCGCTGTGCACCCACTACCGGCTGGGTCCCTGCTCAATGACGAATACCCAGATGAACAGATACTACAAATAGAGCAGCCTAGTGCCATGCGTCGGGAAATTTACTTCGACGGAGCATCATCAACTCGAAGAGATAAAGGACAATAGATAGTGATACCAGGCAAAGGAGGAATTGCTTTAATCTTCGTAACTCTGGATGCCATGCTAAGATTCTCCTATCACTTGTCAAAGCCGTGTAATAATAATGAAGTAGAATATGAAGCCCTAATCAACGGTTTAAAATTAGTAATACTAATGGAAATTGCAGACATTGCCATTTATGGCGACTCACAACTTGTCATTCAACAAGTGGTAGAACAATAAAAAATTTTGAAACTAAGATTAGAAGAATACCACCGGTACATGATGAAATAACTCGAGCAAATTCTGAGTGTGATATTCTATAGAATTCCTCAATTAGACAACGCCCAAGCAGATGCTTTAGCTAAACTCGCTAAAGAATTGGCTTGTCCACCCGAAGATTTTATAGATATTATAGTACAGGGACGTCAGGTTTTGTCACAAATCGACCTCGACAGTCTACACAAGATTAGAAAAGAAGAGATAGCAGCTACAGTGGCAGATAATACAGAAGATTAGCTTCAACCATTACTAGAATATTTACAAACAGAAAGGTTGCCAGAAGACAAATCAACAGCGCATCAAATTCAGAAGATAGCTCTCTCATATGCCTTAATTGACAATATTCTGTACAGAAAATCATTCGATCGGATGTGGATCAGATGCCTCAGCAGAGTAGAAGCACAGAAAATCATCAAAGAAGTGCATGCCTGATTGTGTGGTGCTCACCAATCAGGACCGAAAATGAAGATGAAAATCAAGATGTTCAGATACTACTGGCCGGCAATGATGACGCACTGCATGGACACAACGAAGAAGTTTCATCAATGCCAGGTGCACGGAGTGGTCTTGCACCAAACTCCGAATGTTCTACACCCCACGATTGTGTCATGGCCATTCAAGGGTTGGGGCATGGATATAGTAGGTCCGATAGACCCTCCGTCTTCAAAAGGACACAGATTCATACTCATAGCTACAGACTACTTCTCCAAGTGGGCAGAGGCAGTTCTGCTATGAGAGGTTACAACATAACAAATTCTACAGTTCTTTAAAAATCAGGCTGTCTACAGCTTTGGTGTGCCACGCAGGTTCATTTCTAACAATGGGTCTGCCTTCAAAAGTACGAAAATCAACAACTTCGTCAGATGACACGGGATAAATTTGCAGATACTCTATGATCTATTACCCCAAAGCGAATGGCTTGGTAGAAGCCTTCAACAAGACACTCGTTTAAATTCTAAAGAAGACGCTCGACGACAACAAAAGAGGATGGCACGTGAAATTGCTATAAGCTTTGTGGTCCTACCGGACGCCAGTCAGAATGCCGACACAGTCTACGCTGTATGCACTTGTGTACGGGTATGAGGAAATCCTTCCACTAGAAGTTTAGCTACCGTCACTCCGGGTCTCCATCACTAATAAAATTACAACAAAAGGGAACACCAAACTACGACTGACAAAACTTAAAAGTCTTGAAGGAAAAAGATTGCTGGCACAACAGAATTTGGAACTCTACAAAGCAAAAATGATTCAAGCCTAGGATAAGTTGGTCCGCCCGAGGTCGTTCAAAACTGTTGACCTCATGCTCATTCTCAGAAGGCCTATTCTTGCACATCACAAAATTTGTGGGAAATTTGAACCGACCTGGGAAGGACTGTTTGTGATAGAGAAGGTTTACTCTGGAGGATCGTACTAGTTTGTAGATTCTCAAGGGAGAGTCATGTTGCTGATAAATGGACGATATCTCATGAAGTACTATGCCACATGAGGAATCTGGAGAATAATTTCCATTATGATGTAGAATAGGGCCAGCGTCTGTGACTGGGTCCAAATTTTGTAATAAATTAAAATTAAATATAATAAAATAAATTTTCTCACAAAAATAAAGCATGCTTGTTGAAATTTATAAATCTAAAAATTATAAAATTATATTAAATAAAATAATGACATCAAAACATTTAGAAAACTTATTAAAACTTGAAAGATAATGACTTATGTCCTTGTTCTTGTTCATGCACAACACCACCCACTGAAATTTCTCCTGTTTACTTGTGTTGTCGGTGTCGGGTTGCGAGTTGGTGTTTGCCTCTGTAAATGTCTTGAACTTCGCGTCTTGAAAAATAAAAAAAATGAAAAAGAAAGTTACAAACATGGTGTCGATGAGGAAAAGTGGTCGCAGAGAGACCGGACAGACGTCAAGATACAGAGGAACTGGGGGATTCATCGACTTACACCTACTCGACATGAGACTGTCGGCATATTTTTAGGTTGATTGTTGTATTTTTGAAAAGGGGTCGCCTACAGAAATTGTCGGCGAAATTTAAATTTTAAATTTAATTTAAATATATATATAATTTAGAAAGTAGTATTTGATTTTGAAAAGAATTTTAAATTTAAAAATTTTAAGACATGAAATCAAACCGATCTCACATCCCAAATAGTTTATATAAACGAGCACCGCATCACAAACCGTGTATCTATCCCAAAGAATAGACACACTGCTTGAAGATGGGGCTCGATTAAATAAACTAGAAGATTTGTGACATCCGTTTGGTCTGCAAACCAATTTTATAAGCCGACAAGTTCCCCTGCTTAATACAAAGAAATTAAGCAGGGTTTACATTACATGGGTTCTTAAAGTTCCCTTTAAGGGCAAGCCCCTATAGTTAATTACATCTTAAATGACGTGAATCATTTAAGAAAACTCTCTATAATGATCAGTGGTTTTGCTCTCAAGAATTTCAAAGTTTAAGGTTTTCAAAGGATTGGATTTCTGAAATTTCAAAAGGGAATGACTCAAAATTTGGAACAATATATTTTTGAGAATCCAAAGGAAGAAAGGTAGGAGAAGCTGAGGATCCAAGAAGAATCTTGGCAACTTCCCGACTATCCTATTGTTTGGCTTTAATTTAAGAAAATCCTAATATTATCTGATATTTCAATCTTTCCAATTTTAATTAATTAGGACTTATATTCGTATGACATAATCATACAATCAGCCTCGAAGATGTGAGGGTTTATGTCATACCGAACGATCACCTCGGAGTCCTAAGACCAGTTAGGGCTTAATTTACATGATATGATCATGCAAATGCCTAACGAAGATTTGAGGATTTATGTTGCACTAGGTAAACTACCTCGAAGTCCTATGGCTTGGTTATTTAATTCTAAGAAAGTTTAGCTGAAGTAGATCCGAGTCTTGCTGATGACGATGGCCGTGCTGCCCACCATGCTCCGAGCTCCTTGTTGTTGCAGAGGTTTAGTTTTAGAAGTCATAAATCAGGAGATGAGAGAAGTGTTTTGGTTTAGAGAAAATCTTAAAATTCAAGAGTTTTTAATATTTTAATTAAAACAAATCTTAAAGTTGATTAAACAGAACCGATTAAGATCCCACGGTTCGGTCATCCCGGCACCGTTATTTTCATCGAATTCACTTAGTCCAGATGAATTTGCTAAACTCAACTGAATGAGTTCCACACTTTCATTTCGACCGTAGGAAATCCCGTTAGCAACACGTGGGTTACATCATCCGAGGTATTCCCGATCATTCAACGAGACGTTTTAATTTAGTTGCAATTGTAGTTTTGTGTTTTGTTTGTGATTAAATTTTGAGTTGTTTTATATTTTAGAATGTTGTGGCGGTGAATTTTATCTTGCAGTGATTTTTAATTTAGTTTTGGTTTCAGTTTAGGGACTATCCTAAAGGTTTTGGTTTTCATGCAACTGTTGTTTATCATGCAAGAAAAGAAAGTGCAATGCGATTAATTAAATTGCGAGAAGGTAAATTGCAATAAAATAAAAAGCGTACCTGGAGGGTCTTTCCGTCATCCCAAGCTGCACTTGAAATACATGTTAGAGCATTTAAGTATTTATAGCAATTACCTAGGTAAAGCTAAGGGCAATGTTTCTGGTTTTCTACTAAGATCCTAGTCCTATAGCTAGTCATTCCTATGACGTCTAGGTTTTCAATTTTGTTTATAAATGATTTTCTGCACCAAAGAATAATTAAGTTCAATTGTTCTTATAAAACACCCCGCCATATTGAGGAAGTGCTTAAGACGAATCTTAAACATCTTTTCAATATTGCTGTAATTATTCTAAGTCCAAATGGATTTAATTAATCAGGTGAATTAATCATCCGAGGTTTAATTAAGTTTTGTTCTTTTGCTCAGTGAACTAGGATATTTGAATATCCTATGAATGAAGTGACACTTCACTTAATACTCCGTTTAGGAATTATGACAATAAGAGCTTTTGAGGGCAAATTGATGTTTTAGTGTTTTGTGATTTAATTTAATTTTAATTAATGGATTTAAGTTTGGAATAGTGTTCAAGTTGTTTTAGATTTATTTTGAATTCTTTATGTCTTAAGTGATGTTATATTTAATTCAATTTAATTTAATTTAATTTAATTTAATTTAATTTAATTTAATTTAATTCAATTTAATTCTAATTTAATTTTTATTTTAATTTTAATTTAATTTTAATTTAATTTTTTAATTTGATTTTTTTTAATTTAATTTAATTTAATTTAATATGTTTTAATTTAATTTAATTTAATTTAATTTAATTTAATTTTATTTTATTTTATTTAATTTTAATTTTAATTTAATTTGTTTATTTTTTATGTTTAAAGATGATTTAATTTAATTGTTAAAGTATTAATTTAATTGAAATTTTGATTGAATTTAGTTTAAATGTTTTAATTTTAATTTAATTTAATGATTAAGTCTTTTAGTATTTTAAATCTTGAGTTTGGATTATCATTTTAATTGGGAATTAAATATTATTGAAGTGATTAATTTAGGGACTCTTAAATTAAAGAATAAATGTCTTCTTAATAATATCCCTATTTTAATAATTTCAATTTTTATTAATCTTCCAAAATTAATTAATTAATTGATTAAGGTTTACTTTAATTAATCTTAAAAATGATTGATGGGTCTCTACCCTTTAATTATTTAAATTTCAATCATCCAAATCAGATTAGGATCAAATATTTTACTCTCTCATTTTATTAAGCCTAAAGTTTTAATTAAGGGTTAAAATTTTAATTACCATTTTGCCCTTCAAGCTTAATAATTCCATAACTCACTAAATTGAGCTTAAATGAATTTGAAATTTTTATGTGACCTCACTTACATGTCAATTAAGACATTGGAGGAGAAAATGTGATTTTTCTGTATTTAATTTATTTATGTGATTATTTTTTATGAAAAATAGGGATTTTCAAGGGAAATTCAATAACATGACCAAGGAAATGTTTCTGTCTTTAAGAAAATTATGGGATATTCCTAATGACCAGAGGACCATTTGGACTAATTTGGTGATTTTTTGAATTATTTTTTATTTATTAGAATTATTTTTGAGTTTTGGAGTATTAATTAATTTTAAAATAAAATTGAAATTGAAAAATGGATTTTATATTCTTCTTAAATCTCTCTGACCTCAAGGATTTTAGATAAATAAATTTTATATTTTTTTAATTTTTCTTTGATTTATTAGAATTATTTTAGTGAAAGGGATGGAAAATACATTTTTTAATATTAAAAATTACATTAAGCCTTTAAAATTCAATATCTTACCCTAGGGACTTAGGAAAAATATTTGGTTTATTCTTAAATGATTAGGAGTCAAAATGTGACATTTTGGGGATTTTTAATATTTTTATGATTTTTATTATTTTTTAATTATTAAAAATATTAAAATAATGATAAAAATCAACTTTTTTAGAAAATTACAATTTTAATTTTCCTAAATTCCTCTGACATCACTGAAGCTCCAAAACTATTTTTGTGAATTTTTGAAAAGTATTTTGTGAGTTATGAATTTTTAAAGTTTAATTTTACTTATGGGACTTAATCAACCCATTTGGTGGATCAAATCAAGTCCAATTGATTTCAAATTTTTATGTGGTGTTCTCCTATCCCTAGAGGACAGTGGAGAATTGTTTTTAAGTTAATTTAATGAATGGTTAACCCTAATTAATTAAAGTTCAATTTTGGGTGTTTAGGCCAATTAGGGTTGTTCAAAGTGAATTAACTTAAAATTTATTTTTCCTAGGTCCCTCTGGTCACAAGAAACATCACCAAATTTTCCTAGAATTTATTTCTCAACATGATAATTATTGGAATTAAATTACTCAAAAAAGTAACATGACCTTAAAAAATCAATAACTTCTCATAGGGATGGCCTCTGACCTTGGAAAATTCAAGGAATGTTCCTAATTTCAGAGGCTTCAAAAGCCCTATGGTCTCATGCCATGATGAATTGCCTATGCAAATGAAGAATTGAAACAATGCAGAGAGTAAATAAATCATTAAAAATAAAATAGTTAATGAAATTACTTGATTTATTTTCCATATTATTCTCCTCTGTTCACTGAGCAAGAGGGTATTTTTATTTCATTTTTAGGATTTTTCTACACAAAGTTATGAATTTTTGAAGTTCTGGGAATTAAATAAATAGAAAATAGCCTATTTTCCTACTTATCCACGCGACGCCGTATCAACCTCGGCAGCTCCGAAGGGTGTGTGTGTCGCGCTGTGATTGGGCGCCGCCATTTGAGTCAGCTGTCTCGGGACCCGCCTTTCACGCAACATGTTCTGGTCCGACGCGATCCGAGCCGTCCATCCGATACACGCGCGATCCAAAGGCTCCCAGTCATCGTCTACGACTGGTGCGAACCCGTGACCGTAGACCTTCTAACCCTAATTTCTCACTCGATTCTCAACGGATTTATGCGTTCTTATGCTCTATGGATTCGTATTGAAGAGACGAACACATCCATACGGTAAACATGCACTGAAATTAACTCAAACAAAATGGAGAATCTCTGTAAGCTCGGGAGGAAGAGTGAGTCAATACCTTTGCTCAGAGAAGTGAAGCTTCAATCTGAGGGCTGTGTCACGTTCGATTGGGTCCAAGCAAGCTCCAGATGAAGTCCCTTGGCCTGGTGAATTGTCTAGGTATGATTTCAACCAAGCCCGATCACAAAGCTTGGAGGCTGGAAGCAATGGCTGGCCTGGTGAGGGGGCTTTTGCTGGGAAACTTCTCCTCTTGGTCTGGTGAAGGTGTAGAGTCAATCAATTTGAAGATTGACTCACTGTGGTGAAGTGTCCTGGTTTTGGGCTTGGATTTCAACTCCGAAATTGAGCTCGCGGAGAGGAAATAGCAGGGGATTTCAGTGGGGATCAAGTTCTCTATGTGTAGAGAGTGGTCTGGGATGATTTTGGCAAGGTTTCAGTAAGGTTTGATTCAGCACCACTCTTGGCCGAGAGGAGAGGGTGTTTAAATAGGAGAGGCTGGAGGGCCTCCCAGGGAGGTTTAATGGTTTGGATCAGCTGCTCTGGTGAGGAGAAGAACAGATGCAATGGCCATTTGGAGTGGGGCAGCTCAGCAAGGTGGAATTCCAAAATTTGGCTCCTCCCAAGGTTTCGGCCATGGTGTTTTCCGGCAATCCGAGCAGTGGCCGGCAGGCATGGGTCACCCTCAAGTTCGGGTGGGTCAGGGCTGGAGGTTTGTGCAGGCAATTGAGCTTTGCCATGTGTAAAGTGTTTGAATCAAAGTAGAATGGGGTAAAGGTGTATTTTGGCTAAGTGGTAAAATGCATGGATTGGGCTAGGTGCACCTTCCCATGGCTAGTTTGGGCTGAAGATAAAGTGGTTTAGGTCAGCTTAATTAGTGGGGAAGGGTCACCATCCAAGTACAATTAAGTTTAAGCAAGGTTTAGTGGAGTCATGGAAGTGGCTAATCCCCTTAAGGGAATATGGAAAGAGCCTCCTCCTCTTGCCATCTTGGGTATGGTGAGGTGTCCAAGGCTTTCATGGCTCCCATGTGGCTCATGCATGGCTTCGTGGCTCACCTTTGGCTTGGGAAAAGTTAAGTCAACTTCATGAAAAAGGGTTCTAGAAATTTTGGTAATTTAGGGATGATTTGATGGGATTTGACATATGGCTTGATTTGGAATTATTTCATTATGGATTTAGAACTTAGGGGATTGTTTTATCAAATGGATGATGATAGAGGATTGTCATGTGGGCTTCAAGATGGGTTTTGGGCTTTTTGAAATCATTTTGGATGGGCTTTTTAGGAAGTCTTAAGGAAGTGGGCCTTAGGTTTAAAATTAAATTTATGGATGGGAATTTTGTAAAATTTTGAGCCAAATAATTGTTGGGTTTGGTTTAGGGATGTGTCATGAGTGATTTGAAATAAATTTGAGGTGGTTTGGGTTTGAATTGGGTTGGATTTGGGCTTCTTTGGTAAAGGGGCCAATATAGGTCAAATTGGGCTAATTTGGGCCAATGTTGGGCTAGGGTTGAAGTTGATGTAAAATTAATGTTGGGAAATGTTTATGGGAGTGTTTCAAAGAGGTTTTAACTTTGGTTGGGTTTTGGTTTTGGGACTTGGGCTTATTTGGGTTAGGTTTGGGTTTAGGTCAAAATTGGGCATTTTGGTTTTGGGTTGAATTTGAGTGGTGTTTGGGTCCAAATTTTGGGCAAATTATGTTAGTTTTTTGTTTATGGGGATGTTAGGAAAGGTTTAGAAAAGGTTTGGGGTCAATTGGAGTTGAATTGGTTTGGTTTGGGCTAAGTTTGGGTCATGGGTCCAAATTGGGCTTTAAGGCCAAAAGTGAGATTGGATTCAAATGTTAATCAAATTTGACTTGGATTTGGTCTAGATTGATATTGTGGATGTTAAATTGAAGTTTAGAATTTAATTGGACCAAAATTGGGGTCAATTGGGTAGATTTGGTTTGACATTGGGTTCACTTGGGTTAAGAATGGGCTAGATTGGGGGTTTTGGTAAAAGTGGGGTAAATTGACAAAATTGGCCCATGGTGTGGTTGGACAAAATGAAATTGGGAATATTTGGGATTTTCTGGAGTTTTCTGGGAATTGTTTGAATTTTTAGATTTTTTGGCTAAGAGGGGCATTTTGGGTATTTGGAGGGTATTGAGGGGTATTTTTGGAATTTTTTGTATTTTTGGCTATGGATGATCAATTTGATTGGTGAGGAAATTTTCAAGGTTAATTTTGGGGAATTTTGGGTGATTTGGAAATTTTGGAGGATTTGGGCAATTCTAAGAGCTTTTGGTAGGCTTGATAGGTGTAGGGTCCCCGGGGCCAAAAATTGAATTTTGGGAATAATGAAGATTGATCAAATATGAGTGGAATGGAATCACTTTGATTGAGCCATGAAGCCATGTTAAGCCTATATGAGCCATGGGAGGACTCATTTGAGGCATTCACTATGTTGTTCCTAACCCTCTTAGCCAGGGGCTTAGGGGTTAAGGTCCATCCATATGAATTACCTACATGAGTCAAGGAGTCAAGTTGGGTATGGGTGTGGTTTTAGGATTTGGATTGTGTGTGTGAGAGTATAGAGTGTGAGTGTAGTGAGTGTGTAAGTCAACCCTCACCAGACCAAGCCACCCGGGGTGGTCCTAAGGCCAAAGAGTCCTATAGGGAACTCATCCTTTAAACCTTCACTTTTGATTTCAACCCTCTAGGTGATTAGGGGTCTACAATCAAGCTTGTGGGGTTTGCAGGGAGACAAGAAGTGGTTTAAATTTCTAAGGGATGGGTCCCGATTCTAGTCCTCTAAGATAGTCGAAAGGAAAAGCCTAAGGCTAGATCCTAAACACTAAAGAGGGAAGAGAAGACCTCATCAAAAATGAGGTCAACAGAGACATACTCAGATTCCATCCATAATCACTACTCCAGAAGGTGATCTTGTTGCTGTTTCAGCCGAGAGAGCTTCAGATGTGCCGTTAGCATGTATAAAGTGCAGAAATGCAAATCACCGCAAGCGTCGCCTCTTGAATTGAATAGAGAGGAGACAGGCTCGGGAGCTAGCTGCCGCGCTATCTCCCATTCCAAAACATTCTTACAATCCTGAAATGAGAGAAACTGACATCAGTGCTCCGCACACCGATACTGAGCCGGAGACTGCAGAGGATCCTGTACCGACATTTAATCTAATGGATGAAATTTTGACTGGCTGTCCGACTTGCAACGCGGGTTTACCCAGACTGCATACAGTGTCAGGGGCATTTTCAGAATGCCCAGAATTTCATGTATTACAGCTTGAAAAATATGACACATTTGAGGCATACACAGCTGCCTCAATGCTACTCAAGTGTTTGGAATATCCTGACGTAGAGGTGTACGTGCTAGAGTTCATCCTACCACCTCCGCCACCGCGAGAAGCTCTAGACTACATCATGGCAAAGATTAGAAGAATCAAAAAGCAAGAATTTAAACACTACGAAGACATATAAGGAAATTTCGTTAATATCATGGAAGGACTCGAGCTATACACTGATGTATCCTCAAGCAAGGATGAAGAGGAAATTTTGTACTCCATCGACACTCTACAGACAGTGGGCAGAGCAGGTCGTCTGAGGCCAAGGACATATACAAAGCAGTTAAAATGGAAAATAGAAAGGGTAAAGTTACTATCCAGTGTGGTTGTTGCTATAAATTCGTTGTAGATCGACAAGGCAATCCCCCGGGGATTCTACAACATGATGAGGTGGATCCGATGTCACCACAAATCAAGAAAATGATAAAGAGGATGGTCGAGTGGCACGTGTTGCCGAAAGACTGTGATCCTAACAGTTGCATCATAAATATTTGTGAGGACGGGGACTGTATTCCGCCTCATATCGACCACCATCTCCTTTATAAGTGAATGCAATATCTTGTTTGGACAAGATATCCAGATCGTTGGACCGGGAGAATTCTGAGGTTCTATTGAAATCCCCCTACAAGTAGGATCAGTACTGGTGTTAAAAGGAAATGGAGCAGACTTAGCAAAACACTGCATCACAGAAGTTCGAAGAAAAAGGGCGTCAGTCACTTTCAGATGAATGGATGAAGATAAAGCGCCATATTACTATGAACTAGATCCAGAATTGGATTTGTGCTTTTTCACTGTGATGGCTGTACCTCCAGGTGTTCGCAAGGGGACTTTTATTCCAGAGCATAACCATGGCAGGTTGGCTCTTCCCCACAGCAGTCTCAGATAGCAGAAATCTACCCCCTTACAGCGGGTCATGACAGTCGATGTCGCCACTTTTTTGTAGCAGTCAGATGATATGATATGTCAGCTCTGTTCAGTTTTGTATGCATGATCTACTTTTGGATGCTTGTCAGCATATGATCAGTTGTACTACATTTAGCAGAATTAATGAAATTTTCCATTTTCAGCAAACACTTTTTTTTCAGTACGATATTCGAAAGCCGTTGAACCACGTGTTTGGTTCCAAAATTAAAAGGAAAAAAATAATAATGCAGAAGAAAAGGATAAAATAAAAAATGATGAAATTAAAATTGAAATGAACCAGAAACTTAAATCAAATGAAAATGAAATTGAAATGAAATAAAAATTGAAATTTAAAATTGAAACTTAAAATTAAATGAAACATAATGAAACAAAGTAAATTTAAAGAAAATGTCGAATTAAAAACAAAACAAATTGATAATATTTGCTTTTCCTCTCTCTCTTGATCCTGAGTATTTGCACTCATCTTCAAACCCCCTCACTTTCGCGGGCACTCCATGAAATGTGACACTTTTCATATAACGCCATTCCTCACAAATCTGAAATATCTCGATATTCTACAAATCTTGCAATGGCTGCCAATTTTGGCCGAAATGCACCAAATCGCTTTCTTTGAAACTCAAATACCAAATTTCACTCATCTTTCCTCAAATGAAATTCTGGGATCAATACCTAAATTCCGATTCCCCTGTGTCACCTCTTAGGTTGGATATGAGTCCTTGAGCTTTCCCTCCTAATGTGATGCCTTGGGCCTGATGTGAGTCCTTGAGCTTTCCTTCTCAAGATCTCCTTCAAAATCCCCTAATTTTCCATCTTCCTTCCAAGAAATGTTTCCGCCCATCATGAAATTCCGAAAATGAAGCTTAGTCATCTGATTTCCCCAAAATTCCCTAATTTTCCATCTCACTTCCGAGAAATTTTTCCGCCTTCCATGAAATTCCGAGAATAGAGCTTCGTCGTATGATTCCCCGAAAATTTCCTAATTTTCCATCTCCCATCTAAGAAAATTTTCCGCCTTCCATGAAATTCTGGGAACAGAGATTAGTTGCCTGATTTCCCCCAAAATTCCCTAATTTCCATCTCCCTTTCGAGAAATTTTTCTGCCTTCCAAGAAATTCCTGGAACAGAGCATAGTCATTCGATTCCCCAAAATTCCCTAATTTTCCATCTCCCTTCCGAGAAATTTCTCTGCCTCCCATGAAATTCGGGGAACGGAGCTTAGTCATCCGATTCCCCCAAAATTCCCTAATTTTCTATCTCCCTTCTGAGAAATTTTTTCGCCTTCCATGAAATTCTGGGAATGGAGCTTAGTCGTCCGATTTCCCCAAAACTTCCTAATTTTCCATCTCCCTTCCGAGAAATTTTTTGCCTTCCATGAAATTCCGGGAACGGAGCTTAGTCGTCTGATTCTCCCAAAATTCCATATTTTTTCCATTTCCTTTTCGAGAAATGTTTCCACAGCCACAAAAAATTCATGGCTCGGTACAGAAATCTTGAATCTCATTTCTGAGGCTGGAAAATAAATTCCAGTGCTCATCCTTCCGAGATCGGTACTAAAATTCCAATTTCACCTCTACACTCAAATCTTTCCCCACAAAATTAAAATCTTCAAATTTAAAATTCCACAGATTCTGAAAATTTCATAAATTCCATAAAACATAAAATTAAAATTAAAACTCAAAAATCAAATTAAAGTTTAAAATTGAAAAATCAAAGTAAAATTTGAAATTTAAAATTTATACTAAAATCAAATCCAAATTTAAATCCTAATTCTAAATCCAAATTCCAACTTCAAATTGATTCAAATCAGACTCCTTTAGAGTTTGAAAGCTTGAAATCCATAGCTTCTCTCATGAAGGCATTCCATTTTCCTCCCTAGTGAGAGTTCCCGGGACTTGAAGTTCTATCTACTAATCCCCAGCGGAAACTTCCTTGCTAAATTTTGCTTTCGCCTTGACTTTTGACTCAGATAGTTGTGTTGGTTTTGTTGATCTCGTCGGTCAACACCAATACGTGCAGTGTGCTTGCCCAACACGCCACACCTATCGGGGGTCTATTTGTTGACCTGAGTTTTGGTTGAGGTCTAGTCTCTCTCTAAAATAGCCTAGGGTCTAGCCATAGGACTTTCCTGGTGACTTTCTTAGAAGACTAGTCATGGCACCCCTCCCCATAGAAATTCAAACATTTCCTACTTCACTAGGAGTTTTCATATGCTTAAGGCCTAACCTCCGATTTGGGAGGAATAGACAAAGCATAAGGAATCCCAGAGAAAGTCACCTATAGGTGATCAGACCTTAGAATCTATCCTGGGAGGTTTGGAGCTTACACCACACTCACACTCTCAACCCTAAATAAAGCGATTCATTTTTTTGTTCCATAACACTTTGGAAACTCATGTAAGTGGTTTTCTCAAGCTCTTAGCCTCCGGCAAGGGTATGGCTAGTACCAACACATAGAGGACCAAATAAGGGTGACCCTTGGTCCGTAGCTCAATCTAAATAATTCCATACTACTCACCTTCAACAAATCCCAATTTTCCCAAACATTCCAAATTCCTAACCCCGTTGCTCCAAAATACCTAAAATACCCCCCAATGCCTTAAGGTTCCCCAAATTTCCAAAATAACCCAAATTGCCCATATTTCTTCAAAAATCATTCCAAAATACCCCCCACCACTTAAATTGACCAAAATTACCCAAAATTACCAAATTTCCCAAAAAAATCCCAAAATGACCAAACTGCCCCTCTTAGCCCAAAATTCCAAAAATTCCAAAAAGTGCCATAAATTCCCAAAACCTCCCAAATATTCCCAATTTCATTTCTCTCAACTACCACATGACCCAATTTGGCCAATTTAGCCTAATTTAAATAAAATCCCCAATTTGACCTAGTTAACCCAAAAGTGCCTAAATTAAATCCAATGTCTACCTAATTAATCCCAATCTTGCCACAACATCTCTATTACCAATTTCAGCCAAATCCAAGCTCAAATTGACCACATTTCAAATTCACTTAAAACCCAAAATCCCCAATTTTGTCCAAGTGACCTAAATCCCCCAAATTGACCTAATACCAATCAATTTCTCCCCAATTTCAATTCTAAACCCTTCATAACGCTCCCGTAAATTGAATTAAACCATCAATTGCCCCCAATTTGAGCTCAAGTATCACCCAAATCCACTTAAAGTCAAAAATACCCAATTTTTAGCCAAACATGACATATGACCAAATGTCCTCAAATTTATTGCCCTACTCCCAAAATTTCCATCCAATTAATGTTGGGAACTCTTAAAGACATCCCCATAGGCCATTTGGAACCTTCAATTGGCCTAAACCCCACTCTATCCCAACCTAAACTCAAGCTTATCCAACTTGCCCCAAATTGACTAAAGCACCAAACCAAGCAAAATTGAACCCCCAAACCTCTCCAAAAACACCCCAATCATTTTCTAAACACTTTATGAAAATCTTGTGGACCATTTTGAACAATCAATTTGGTCCAACTCAAGCTCAAACCCAAGCTAGCCTAACCTAAACATAATGTGACCTAAATTGAACCTATGACCTAATGACACTTAATTGGAACCCAATTGAACCAAATTGACCAAACCAACTCCATGGCAGCCAACCTTGGGACCCCAAAGACCAGTCAAAACCCACTAGACCAAAGTACATTGAGCCATGGACCAAAGGTCCTTCACCAAGGACAACTCTCCCTCACCTTTTGGCTTAACCCATTACTCCAAGCAAGCCACTCATCATGGCAGGTAATTAACTTCATTAACTCCTCTCTTACCTCCCATCAGCCTGCTAACCACCTTCCTTGTCCTTGCTGGCTGCCCTAGCTACCGGAACCGCTCAGCTCGAGCACCGCCATATCCCTTAAAATTCAAAATTGAGCCTTGTCAGTGAGGGATCACCTCAGTGATCAATGGCACTACTCTGCCCTCACCCTAAGCGGCCTAAAGCACTCAAAGCCAGGCCCTGAGCTCTATCAATTGGCCATGGCTATAAAATCACCCCTTCACAGCCAAAATCCAAGTGCTGAAAATTTCTTAACCAAACTCTGCCAAAATCTCACCAGAGCTCCTCCAGGCCTCCCTAAGACTATTCCAATCACTTTCCCCCTCTGGTTCCCACTGCCTGAGCTCAATTTCATAGTTTAAACTTGGTCGAAAACTAGGACACATTCCAATACACCTCCACACAGCACTAAATCTTAATTAATCTTCCCAGCAGTAAAAGAAGAGATCCCCTCATTAAAGCCCCATCACAGAAGGCCTCTGCACCAGACTTCCATCAAAGCTCAAAATCGGCCTTGGTCACTTTCATACCTAGGCAATTCACTAGGGAAAAAGGCTTCATACCTAAGCTCGTGGGACTCCAACAAAGGTGTAGAGCATCTCTAATTGAAGCTTCACTTCTTAGAGCCAAGGTATTGTCTTGTTCTTATCGAGCTTCTTTGGATTCTCCATGTAATTAGGGTTAATTTAAACTGTGATTAGCTATATGGATATGTTCGCCACGCTTAGACGAGTCCATACGATCAAACCTAAAGAAATTTGGTTGAGTCAAGCCTGAGATATTTAGGTTTTAGTGTGAACGGCTCTCGGGATGAACCAATCGAAGACGATGAAGGAGCGCCGTCGGATTACGCGTGTAATGCTTGGACGGCCAGGATGGAGTTGAACGGAGATCGAGTACATAAAGCGTGGCCGCCTGTCATCCCAGTCAGATGGCGGCATCAAATGGCGGAGCGATGTGTGGTCTTTAGCAGCTACCGAGGATCCAGTCAGCGCAGCGTGGTTAAGTAGAAAAATCCATATTTTATGATTTATTTAAATTACCAGAACTTAGAAAATCTATTTCTTCACCTAGAAAAATTAGAAAAATAAAAAAAAATACCCTGTTGCTCAGTGAAGAGAGGCCAACAATGTGGAAATGGTTTGAAGTGTTTTTCATGTATATTTTATTGTTAATGACTTAAATGCTGATTTGAGTCTTTTAATTCTCCACTGACCCAGACATTTCACCATGGCTTGCGCTTTGGGGGTCTTATTCTATCTATTATAAGAGATCTTCTCTGATTTTTCCAAGGTCAGGGGGTATCTCTGTGAGAAGATCTCTATTTTTCAAGTTATTGTGTCGATTTTGGTATAAAATTGTAATAATTAAAACAATAATAAAAAAACTGCAAAGTAAACTTTGGTAGGTCTCTTATGATTAGAGGACCCTAGGATAATTATTTCATGGGCTAAATCACTAAGATATGCACTAATCATCAACTTGACCTAAAATAAACTCTTAATTAATTAAGATAAAATAAAAATCAAAACAACTCAAAAATCATTCTTCACTATGCTTCAAGGACAGATAAACTCTCCTAAAAATTTTGAAGTCATTTGGAATTTATTTAATAAGTAAAATGATTTTATTAAACCCAATGACATTTTTGGCACTTAAATGAATTTTAATAATTAAAATACCACTAAAAAATTTATAAAATTAATTTTGGGAGTTATCTGTGATCAAAGGATTTTTCTAAAAAATAAAATTAGAATTTTTATAAAATTTTCATTTTTGAACATATTTTAATATTTAAATAATTAAAAAATATTAAAAATCCCAAAAAATAACAAAAAACTATCAAATTGTTACATTTTGTCTCCTAATCACATAGAAGTTATCCCCATAATTTTCCTAAGTCCCTAAGTCAAGATATTAATTTTTAAAGGCCTAAATGAATTTTTAAAAGGCAAAAAATGTTCCTTTATTTTACACTAAAATAATTCTAAAAATAAAAAAAATTAGAAAAATATGAAATTTATTTCTCTCGGTTCCCTGACCATAGAGAGATTTTTGAAAAATATAAAATTGAATTTTTAACTTTAAAAATATAATGTAATTAATTAAAACTCTAGAAATTAAAATGATTATAATAATTAAATTAAAACTCAAAAAATCATAAAATTCGACTCACGTAGTCCTCTAGTCTAAGATTACCTCCAGTAAAAATTTCAAGGTAAGATATTTTGTTTTGATCAAGTTATGGAATTTTCACTAGAAACTTCTATTTTTGTATTAAAATAAATATATAAATTAAATAAAAATCACCTTTTCTCCTCTGATGTTTTAATCAGCTCATTAGTAATGTAATATAGAAATTTCAAAGTCATTTGAATTGAATTTAAGGAATTATAAGGTGATAAGGCTCCAAGGGCAAAGTTATAATTTTAAGGGTTTTTTAGCCTTAATTAATATTTAGACTTAATAAAAGGGTAAAATGGTTAGTTAATGATCCTAAATAATATAATTGGATGTTTAAGACAATAAAGGGACAAATGGTAGAAACCAACTTCAATTTTGTCATATCAAAACTAAATGTTTGGATTTTCCTAATAGTTATAATTTGGAAGATAATTAAACAAAACGATCTTTAGGATTATGTGTAGATCTTGGAGGTCAATAATCCACTAACTTACACCCCTCTTTGGCATATTAAACGATAGCCCAATATTTTGATAAATATTAACTAAACTCATTTTACTTTTTCCAAAAAGAATTACAAATGTATTTATCAGAATTTTAAGGGCTTAGTGGTGAGCTAGACTTAATTAATCTTGCTAAAAGAAGTTTAGAAAAGCAAACTTTGTCAAATTCTAAATATTTGAAAAAACTATAAGGTAATAAAATAGTTAGATTTTTTAATAAGTTTGATGGGTTCAAAATGATCTCAAGGAAGCTAAAAAGAATTGTGAATCATCTAGATATCTCTTAAAGGCTCTTCTTAAGTCTTTTGGACACCTCGCAGGACTATTGCACCGATCATATTTATTAAATGAAAATATCTCTAAATTGAACAAATAAGACCCGCTGGGTTATGACCTAGGACTTGGTAGGCCTATTACGAACAAATCCATAAAGTTTTACTTCCCTACAAACATAAATTTTTATTACAAAGAATACTAAAGTTTCAGGTGGAGGAACGAGAAGACTTGCGAAGTACACTTTTATAAGTCTACAGCGCTTTCTTTTTCCATGTTTTCTTTACTACACTTTACTTTTCTTGCAATTTGCATGATAAACAACAATGTCACCCTACATGAAAACTGAAACTTTAGGAGACCCACAAAACCAAAACCAAAACTAAATTTAAAAGCAAGAAAATATAAAGTCCACCGCCACAATATTCAAAATATAAAATAATTCAAAATTTAATTACAAACAAAACAACAGAAACACAATTGTAACTAAATTAAAACATCTCGTTGGATGATTGAGAATTCCTTGGAGGAGGTAACCCACGTGTTGCTAACAAGGTTTTCCCTCGATCCGAATGAAAGTATGGAGCTCATTAAGTTGAGTTTAGTAAATTCATATGGACTAAGTGAATCCGATGAAAATAGCGGTTTGGGATGATGGAACCATGGGATCTTAATCGGTGTTGCTATAGTCAACTTTAATGTGCCCCTAATAAAATTTTAAGATATCTCAATCTATAAATATTTATAAAACATGATACTTCTCTTCTCTCCTCAATTAACACTTCTTTAAATTAAATCTGCTATGACGAGGAGCTTGGAGCATGCATAGTGGACAGCACGGTCATCTTCAATAGCAAAACTTGTCTACATCAGCAAAACCATTCCTTAGAAATTGAAACAACAAGCCATAGAACTTGGAGCTAGCTTTCTTAGTGCAGTATAAATTCTCAACTTTTCATTAGGCCTTTGAACAGCTCTGCTATGCCATATAAGCCCTAATTCATTTTAGGATTCCGAGGTTGTTGTCCAATATGATATAAATCCTCCCATCTTCCAGGTTTTTTGTATAATCGATTATTATGTGAATGTAATCCCTATAATTAATTGACAGGATTGAAATTTAAACAACTTCATTTCTAAGATTTAAAGCCAAACTATAGGATAGTTTGGGAGGACATCAAGGTTTTCCTTGAATCTGTGTTCTTCCCCTAGCCTTCTCTCCTTCAGATTCCGATAAAATAAAATGTTCCAAAATTTGAGCCTTTCACCTATTGAATTTTCGACCATCACATTTTTTTTGAAAACCTTACCTTTGGAAGTCATGAATATAAATAGTTTCTGATCTATATCAAGAGTTTTCTTAGATGACTTCGGTTATCTAAGATGTAATTAACTATACGGGCTTGCCCAAAAAGGAAACTTAAAGACCCTAGATTAATATAAACCCTGTCTAATTCTTTCAAATTAGATAGGGGAAATTATCGGTCAAAAATGGTTCACAGACCAAACGGATATCATAAATTTTTTAGTTTGTTTGTTCAAGCCTCATCCCAAGTCATATATCTATTCTTCGAGATAGATATGTCTTGTGGTGAGACGCTTGATTATCTAAACTAATGTTTATATGAGATCAGTTTGATTTTGTATTCTCCAAAATTAAAATATTACTTCCAAATATATATATATATATATATACTAAATTAAATCAAATTTCTTTTAAAACCCTTTTCAAAAATATCAACCTCAACACAATTTAAATGATGGACAGTTTTCTGGCGACTCCACTGGGGATCTAGTTTCTTTCTTTATTAAGATCAAGAAATATTATATTTATATATCGGTAAAGTGCTTGTGTCCCTTAGAGCAAGATTACCATTCTTCCATTGACATACTTCACCCATTTCTTTCTTAGGAAAGTGTGATCAACTCCTCTAGATTTCAGGACCGTCTGTTTAGTCACTTCTAAATAGAAGTGTTCAGGAGTCCCTAGGTTTTCTTTTTGATCTTGTGGGGTCGAACCCCCAATAGGTGTTTCGGCAAGAAAATCTCTCTAGGGCAATCTGCTCTGTGACGGGGACCTTCGATGGGGCCCCGTACTTCACCTCTTTTCTGTGCCTTTTGGGTTCAATCCTGTCTTTGGCAGATTGACCCACTCTTCTTTAAACCTTAAATCACCTTTCAAAAAAAAGTGAAAATCTAAAAAATGAAATAAAAAGATAATAAAATGAAATGAAATTTTTCCCAGTCTACAGAACAACCTTTTAGTAGTGTTTGCACTATGATGACAAGGTTTTTAGCCCTCACTAACTTTCAGAATGCTTCATCTGACAGTTAAAGATGTCAGCCCCTGCACTAATTTTCTTCTGCAACTTGCCTTCCTCCCGCGAAGCCTGTCTTGCATAACCGATGAATCAATTCGGGACTGGCTTCAGTGAGTTTGAAGTCATACTTAGAAAAGCTCCGTTTATGGTCGTGAAAGTTAGCACTCATAAAATTCAAGAACCGTCTACTAAGTTCGACCTGAACTCCCATGAAGATTTCCCTTCTGCTAAGAAGGTGAAAATAACCGCTGCCGCCGTCAAGTCAACCATTTTCGTGCCAAGGAGAGTTGTAACCTCTACTACCACCAGCTTCACCGTCACTTGACCTACTTTCCCATCTCTCAAACGGAAAGTGATTCTGTATGAAGATGATTCTGAGGATACCTTTTTCACCTTGCCGCCAGTCTTCGAAGTTGGCTCAGGTTCTAGACCTCCCTGATACACCTAAAATATATAGTATTTTTTGTGCACATTTTTATACCTATTTTTAATGATATTGCACTTTAAGGGAAGGTATTTTGTGTTTTTCTTGCAGTTATGATGAAAATGGATGGTCATGATGAAAGGAGCAAAATTGGATCAAATTTGGAGCAAAAATAATGAAAAATCAAAATTTTGGAACTGGCGGCTAAGCGCCACTGGGCCGGCGCTTAGTCGCCACAGTTAAAAATCAAAATCTTCATGTATTTGGCAACAATTTCAAAGGGGATGGAATACAACTCTTGGTGGTAACTACCATAACTTCTTTTGGGCGGCAAGTTTGAATGAAGGGGTGCGTTCCTTGGTAGATACATTGAACCTGGAAACATTTTGAAGAGACACCAAGGCACCTTTTGGTTTACTATTTAAAGAGAGTCTTAGGAAAGATTAAGGGAGGCTTTAGGAGGTTCTTCCACTGCCTTTTGAAGGGAGGCTTTAGGAGGCTCTTCCACTGCATTTTGAAGGGTACTTCCATTGTTCTTCCACTGCCTTTTGAAGGGAGGCTTTAGGAGGCTCTTCCATTGCATTTTGAAGGGTACTTCTAAGAGTTTTTATTAAGAGTAAGAGTAGAGAGTAGAAAGGAGAAAAGGGTCGGAGTGAAGTCTACTTCTTCCCACTTCTTTTCTTGCTTTTAGTTTAGTTTTTATTGAAGTCTGAAGTCTGTATTCTGAGTCATCAGAGTTGGGAGACGTGCTCTGAGGAGTAGTTTAGTGAAGATGCAAAGTTTCAGAGGAACTTCCTTAGTCTTGTGGAGAGGATTTTCAGATAAGTGTTTACTTTTAATCTTTTTATTAATACTTGCTTTCGTTTGTTATTTTTCTTATTGTTTTTAATTTCAAATCAACGTATTTTTGTATTTTCCCAATGCATTCTGAGTAGTTTACTTTATCTTTTTCTTTCTTAAATGGAGAAGTAATTAATTTATAAAAAATTGTTGTGGAAAGTAGAAGTGTTTAAAAATTGGAAGAAGTTGTGAAGATTGATTCTGAAAACTTTGTGTACTTTTAATTTGGCCTGTTAAGTTGTAGAATTTCTTGAGATTATGTAAGATCCAATGCAGTATTGTCTCATAAAAGTTAGTAAGAATCACATGCAATTATATGGGTGAGAATTGTAGTCCATATAATTGAATGTAATATTAGAAGATATTTTTATGAAAGGGAGTAAAATTAGAGGATTTTAGAGTGACAGGCTAAAATCCCCTAATTTGGTTTGAAATTTTGAGTTTTGTTATGAGAAGTTAGCCTCCAGGTGGTGGGAATCGAGGGAACTCTAGAGTGAGAGACTGGTATCTTCCCTGCCTAACCATGTTAAAAATAATAAAAATTTCAAACTAAACTATGTTCTTTATAGAACCAAGTAAGGGTAAAGAACACATTTGCTTCTATCTGTCATAACAAAATTAAATACTTCCACAACAATACTTTAAGAATTATTACTACTTCATAAATGGAAAGAAAAAGATATTCTAGTTAATAGTATTTTGCATCCAGTGTTATTAGTTATTATAATTTTAATTTCATTGCTTAACATTTTATTAAGGAAATTTTAAAAGACAAATCAACTTTCAAAACTTTTCAAAATCAAGACATACTTTCTCAAAAACAATTAAAGAAAGTAAAAAGATAATTTTCTGATTTCTTTAAAAATTTACATATTTTCCCTGTGGGTTCGATATCTTGGGACTTAATCAGAAAGTCCCATATTACTTGATAAACGATACGTATACTTACGTAGTATCCCATATTATAAAATCATAATTTTCATATCTAAAATCTTCAGCGCATTTATCGGACGGTACCAAGTTTTTGGCACCATAATCCCCCAAACTTAAAATGTTACTTGTCCTCAAGTGATAGTTAATCTCATAGAATATTTTAGCATGCAAATTATGTAATGAGTTTCTTAGGAAGATAACAAAATTTTGTTCTAGAAATGGAATAGTCCAATTTAGAAAAAATTTCAGTAATTAAAACCAACTTAAAGTTTAGAAAGTTCTTAAGTAAAGAAAAATGACAAATATAATAAGTCTCTATCTATTTCAGCAATATTTGTAGATTCTTCAAAATATATGATTAAAACACTTATTTTTCTCACTTAAAAATCTTTATTTGAAAAATAATTTTACTTACTATATTATAACCTTATGTTTTAGATTTTCTCTGAACTTATATCTTAAACTTTAGGTATGAAACCAAGTTTTGATTAGGCCATTAAATTCTCAAGCTTCTCCTCCCTTTTCATATATTATTTTTCACTTTTTTTTATAAGGCAAGGATTACTATACCTGGATAGAACTTTAATGATTTTGAATTCCATCCTTTCATTTAAAATAAAGATCACATTTTATGTCTTTCACTTAACAATCATAATAATAATATTTGAAAATTACTCTTTAATAAAAGAAATTTAAGCTTTGAAGAATAAAAGTCAAATCTTCTATTTATCTAAAAATACAAAACTTCTTACTAAAGATAGTTTAACTTTATTTAACACTTCTTCATCAAAAAAATTTTAACTTTAAGTTTTTCATGATTACTATAAATTTTAATTAAATTCTTTTATTCATTTCTATATTCAAAATTTTGTTCCCCTAATATAACTTCATGTAGATAATTGTTCTCAATCAAAAATAAGATTTATTTTTAAGTATTCTTGAGAATCAAATAAAATTTTAGGTTTTTGAAAATCTTTGTTTTTTTTTTAAATCCCCCCCCCAAACTTTAATTTTTTAATTAAGATAAAACATTTAAGCATAAGAAATGATATATGAGTGAAAAATAAAAATTGACATATCATGCTTGCAGGAATTTTTAATATCCTAATATGCAAGTATAACAATTTAAATAACAGGAGTAAAATGAAATCAAATTTAGTTTTTTTTTTTTTCAAAACAATATATATATATATATATATAAAGAAAAGTAAAAATTTTAGAAGACTTCTACAGTAGTGGAGGTTTTCAAAGAAAATACACACCAACAAAAATAACACACTGATACAGATAACAAATGATAGTGGAATTTGAAAAAAATTTTAAACATATAGTTTCCTAAGTAGAAGTTCCTAATAGTGGTTTATAATCTCCTAACAGTTTTTTAATTAAGGTACACACTATTAAAAACTCTGACATAACATACACATAAAAACATTTACTATTATACACTATCACAAAGCAACATATAAATCCACAATAAAACAACAACAATACCTGAATATGCATAACAGGTAAATAGTATAACTACAATCTGCATACTATCAAGGTTCACATCACAACACAATCATAAAACAAAACACTAGATAAAGTATACAGTAACACAGTATAACAACACAATAACTAAAACAAACAACATACATCTACTTTTCATCCTCATAATCATCATCTTGCTCGTTCCAATCCCTGGATGGCACATAAGGTATGTAGAATGGATGAGGGGGCATCTCAGCACTCTGATCACCTCTAATCAGTCTATCCAAATAATGTTGATAACTCTCCTCATATTCATCATGTTTTATAATATATCTCTCCACATTATCCAGCTTACCATCCATATCTTTCGTATGCTCTCGAGTAAGACTCACTTTTTTTAAAATCTTTCTTAATAAACCAATCTGTGAATCAGTAGATGACGAAGCACGTGAAGTAGTAGCACGAGAAGTAGATGCAGTAGAAGCAGAAGCAGTAGAAGCCCTACCAAATCCTCCTCTCCAACCAAACTCTGAATGTACAGTGTAAGCACCAACGTTTACACTAGTAATTGGTTTCAATGGCTGAAGTACCTCTTCCTAGGTATCAAACTTCACTCCAAATCGTTCATATAGTAAATGAATCAAGGAATGAAATCCCATACCTGCAGTTGTGGTTGATCTAGAACAGTTCAAAACATAATAAAAAATTATACCTCCAATGTCAATAGGCTTCCCTTTGCTGAATACAATGGTTCAACACAGCTCTTTCTCTCGTTACATCACTAGTATAACTCGAAGGTAACATCTTAGATGAGATAAAATAATGTCATGCCTTAGAAATGGCATTCAATTTGGAAGATGGAAAGTTCACCTTCTATCATTTGTTATTTTCCATAATCCTCTTCCATCAGTCAGAAATTCCATGATCTCATCTAGTTCCCCTTCCGAAGGATGATAGTTAGAATAAAAACAGAACATGTCAGGAGGTAGTCCATAAAGAGTATTGATTTCCCCAGAAGAAAAGTTGACCTCATGCCTCCTAACCATCACTTGATTCTCTTCTGTAGCAGGCAAATTTGCATAAAATTCGCTAACCACAGAAACAACAGCAACATTGGAGAAGTAACAGTGATTCTCCCAATTTATTCTAGCAATCATATCTTCAATTACCTCTCCTGGCTTACTAAACACATGCTCAGGAATCAACTTAATTAAGTGCAATGCATCGACGTATCGTTCCTCAGCCCTCATACTAATAAATTTGTCAGAATCAAATCTTGTCTTTTCTCATGCACGCTTTTAACTTTGGAGCCTGGTACACCTAAAATATATAGTTTTTTATGCACATTTTTATACCTATTTTTAATGATATTGCACTTTAATGGAAAGTATTTTGTGTTTTTCTTGCAGGTATGATGCAAAATGGATGGTCATGATGAAAGGAGCAAAATTGGATCAAATTTGGAGCAAAAAAATGAAAAATAAAAAATTTGGCACTGGCGGCTAAGCACCGCTGGGCCGGCGCTTAGCTGCCACAGTTAAAAATCGAGATTCAAATAGATTTGGCGCCAATTTCAAAGGGGATGGGAGGCAACTCTTGGTAGTAACGTCCATAACTTCTTTTGGGTGGCAAGTTTTAATGAAGGGGTGCGTTCTTTGGTAGATACATCGAATCTGGACACATTTTGAAGAGACACCAAGACACCTTTTGGTTTACTATTTAAAGAGAGTATTAGGAAAGATTTAAAGGAGGCAATTTGAGGAGACTCTTCCACTGTATTTTGAAGAGTACTTCCATTGTTCTTCCACTGTATTTTAAAAGTTTTTATTTAGAGTAGGAGTAGAGAGTAGAAAGGAGAAAAGGGTCGGAGTGAAGTATTCTTCTTCCCACTTCTTTTCTTTCTTTTAGTTTAGTTTTTATTGAAGTCTGAAGTCTGTATTCTGATCCAACAGAGTTGGGAGACTTGCTCTAAGAAGTAGTTTAGCGAAGAGTCAAAGTTTCAGAGGAACTTCCTTAGCCTTGTGGACAGGATTTTCATATAAGTGTTTACTTTTATTTAGTTTATTAATACTTGTGTTCATTTATTATTTTTCTTATTGTTTTTGTTAATTTCAAATCAATGTGTTTTTATATTTTCTCAATGCATTCTGAGTAGTTTACTTTATCTTTTTCTTTCTTAAATGGAGAAGTAATTAATTTGAAGAGAATTGTTGTGGAAAGTATAAGTGTTTAAAGTTGGAAGAAGTTATGAAGATTGATTCTAAAAACTTTGTTTACTTCTTAATATGGCCTGTTAAGTTGTAAAATTTCTTGAGATTATGTATGATCCAATGCGGTATTGTCTCATAAAAGTTAATAAGAATCACATGAAATTATATGGGTGAGAACTGTAGTCCATATAATTGAATGTAATATTAGAAGATATTTTTATAAAAGAGAGTAAAATTAGAGGATTTTAGAGTGACAAGCCAAAACCTCCTAATTTGATTTGAAGTTTTTAGTTTTGTTATGAGAAGTTAGCCCCCAGGTGCTTGGAATTAAGGGAACTCTAGAGTGAGAGACTGTTATCTTCCCTGTCTAACTATGTTCAAAATAATATAAATTTCAAATTAACATATGTTCTTTATAGAACCAAGTAAGGGTAATTAACACATTTGCTTCTATCTGTCACAACAAAAATTTGAATACTTCCACAACAATACTTTAAGAATTATTACTACTTCATGAAAGGAAAAAAAAGATATTCTAGTTAATAGTATTTTACATCCAGTGTTATTAGTTATTGTAATTTTAATTTCTTGTTTAGCATTTTATTAAGAAATTTCAAAAGACATATTAACCTTCAAAAATTTTCAAAATTAAGACATTTTTGAAAACAATTAAAGAAAATAAAAAGATAATTTCTCTGATTCCTTTAAAGATTTCCATTTTCCCTGTAGGTTCGATATCTCGGGGCTTAATCAGAAAGTCCTATATTACTTGATAAACAATAAATATACTTGCGTAGTATCCCATATTATAAAATCATTATTTTCATATCTTAAATCATCAGCGCATTTATCCAGCGGATCCATGTTTTTGGCATTCGTTGCACTTATATCTATCGGGGATCAGAGCCATCTCTAAAAATTCACGAAAGATTCACCATAAATTCCAAAATCAAACTAAACTTGCTAAATTATCTTCCAAAAGATATTTTCACTAAATCCAAGCAATTTCTTAAGTCTTTCCTCAAATTTTCACCATGAATAGTGATTTTAAGATTTTCTATGATGTAGTCAAAATACATGGTGAAAATAAAAAATTTTACTTAGGAGTAGTGCTCTTACCTCAAGGAATCCAAATCTAATAATTTTTGTTGAGATCGGCTCTTAAATGATCCACAACATGATGCCATAGCCTCCTCTTTCGCGGTAAAATAAAGGTTTAAGATGATGGGGTGGTTGAAAATGACATTTTTTGGGTTTTTAACTTTTGGGAACCAATTTTTACGAACTTGCGCTTAAGCGCGAACTCTCAGCGCTAGCCTCAAAATCTGGTGCTTAAGCGCCGGCACTCTGGCGCTTAGCCGCCAATACCCAAATTTTCATAATTAAGGTATATGCACTAAATCACTTGGTTAATCACCCTTAATTACTCCAAAATAATTATTTCTCCCCACAATTCTTCCAATACTCCAAATTAAAATTTAATAACCATTGATTCCACACAATTTCACAAAAACACAAACTTATATTAAAACAAACATAACACTTAATACAATACTAGAATTTCTATCCAAACAAAAAGGATGAAATTCTCTAGATATAAGAGACATTAATCTCAAACTGATAAGTATACATCTCTAGGATGTAACCATCACATCATCAGTCTTAGTTAATATTTAAATAAAAACACTAAACACACCAAACATGAACTCATAAGAACAGTAAACATAACACATAAGAACATTAAACAAACAAAACACTCTTAATTCCATTCTCCATTAGGCGGAATACATCCTGGACCACTATTATTCTCATTTGACCCTTATGGAATATAAATTTGATAGAACGGGCGATAATTTTTCATTCTTACATCATCTTCTTCAATCCATTTGTTCTTCACAAACATCGCCTTATCTATTTCTTCCACGTACCTTGAGTGATTGAATTGCATCTTGAGTTGCCATCCCATGTGTTCCAAGTGTAAGTTAGTATCATTGATCTATGCTTCCATTGAAGTCACTCGGGCTTCAATTTTTGCAACCATCTCTTCAATACCCTAAATAGTAACATCGAGATATCCATTAAATAACTCTTTAGCACTATCACTAATGAACTTAATTTTGTCAGAATCTTGCTTCTTCTTCATCTCATTCTCCCAGGAAGACATGATGCACTCAAATTTCTCTTCTTAAAACTTCAGAAATGAAAATAGGACTTAGGGCAAATGTTTCTCTTAAGTCAGGTCCTTTTTTATAGACTTGGGAAATGTTAGAACAGCCGCAATACATTTAGAAACTCCAAAATTACTCTCAAAACTTCTCCCCCACGATCTAAGCTTCTAGATCCACATTTTTCACATTTTTTATAACTGCGGCGCCTAAGCGCCAACTAGTCGGCGCTTAGCCGCCAGTGCACAATTTAGCACAGGTCTGCTAAGTGTCCAAATTTTCATTCTGACTTCTCTAAATCATCAATTAAGGTCAAATAAATTCTACTTAAGTATAAAAACTCCAAATTACTATCACAAAAAACATAAAACAAACCAAACAATGCAAACAAAACACACTAAACAAACATAAAGCAACGCACACCGATAAATATGGGTTGCCTCCCACAAAGCGCTTGTTTTAACGTCTTCAGCCTGACATACCCAGAACTCATTCTGAGTGACCCAACATCAAATTCTCATTAGATTTAGATTTATTGACTGAAAAATATGGTTTTAGTCTATGTCTGCTAACTTTAAATATTTTTCCAGTCATAGGATCTTGAATATCTACAGCTCCATAAGAACAAACTTTTATCACAATAAATGGACCGATCCACCTGGACTTACGTTTTCCAGAAAATATTGTCAATCTAGCATTATACAACAAAACTTGTTGTCCTGGTACAAGATTTTTGGTAAGAATCTACTGATAATGTCATAACTTCATCTTTTCCTTATAAATCTTAGCATTTTTATAAGATTTATTCCTTATTTCTTCAAGCACATTCAATTGCAATAATCTCTTTTGAGTAGCATCTTTCAAATTATAATTGAACTCTTTAATAGCCCAATATACTTTATGCTCAAGTTCAAAAGGTCAATGACAAGCTTTTCCAAAAATCAGTATATATGGGGACATTCCTATAGATGTTCTGTAAGCAGTCCTATAGGCCTACAAAGCATAATCCAGTTTAATTGACCAATCCTTTCTATTTGGATTAAGAGTTTTTACTAATATTCTTTTAATTTCACGATTGGATAATTCAACCAAACCACTTATTTTTGGATGATAAGCAGTAGCAATGCGATGATTAATATGATATTTCATTGCTAACTTCTCAATAATCACATTTCAAAAATGAATTCCCCAATCAGTTATGATTACTCTTAGTATTCCAAATCTGCAAAATATATTCTTTTCTTAAAAACTTTGCAACACATTGAGCATCACATCGAGGTAAAGTAATAGCTTCAATCCATTTGGAAACATAGTCTACTGCTATCAAAATATAAACATTTCCGAAAGATGGTGTAAATGGTCACATAAAATCTAGTCCCCAAATATCAAATATTTAAACTTCCAACATATACTTAAGGGGCATCTCATTTCTTTTAGAAATATTGCCTACACGCTGACATCTATCACAATTTTTAATATAAACATTCACATCCTTAAAAATTGTAGGCCAATAAAATCCTGATTGTAATATTTTATATGCAGTTCTATCACTTCCAAAATGTCCCCCAAAATCAGAATTATGACATTTTTTAATAATTTCATAAGTCTCTTCCAAAGGTACACATCTTCGATTTATAAGATCCTTTCCTTGTTTATATAAAAATGGTTCATCCAAAAAATAAGTCTTAGCATCACACAGAAATTTCTTCTTTTCATTATATGTCAATCATAGGGTATATTATTACTAACAATAAAGTTTACTATGTCTGCATACCACTTAACATGCCATTCTTTAACAGTGAACAAATTTTCATCAGGAAAATGTTCATTAATTTCTTCAATATCACAGAGAGATTTTTTAATTTCAAGCCTGGACAAATGATCAGCAATTTGATTATCAGAACTCTTCCTATCTACTATCTCAAAATCAAATTCTTGCAAAAGAAGAATCCATCTTATCAGTCTCAGTTTTGCATCATTTTTCTTCATTAGGTATTTAATAGCAGAATGATCAGTACGCACAACACATTTAGTTCTAATTAAATATTATCCAAATTTATCAAAGCCAAATACTATAGCTAATAACTCTTTCTCAGTAGTGGTATAATTAATTTGAGCTTCATTAAGAGTTTTACTAGCATAATAAATTACTTTGAAAATTTTATCATATTTTTGACCCAAAACAGCACCAATAGCATAATCACTAGCATCACACATTAATTCAGAAGGTTTTTCCCAATTTGGTGAAATTATTATAGGTGCAGTGATTAATTTTTGTTTTAATGTTTCAAAGGTTTTACGACATTCATCATCAAAATTAAAAATTGCATCCTTTTCCAGTAAACGGCATAAAGGTTTTGTAATATTTGAAAAGTCTTTAATGTAACTCCTATAGAATCCAGCATGTCCTAAAAAACTTCAAATTCCCCTTACATTGGTTCGGCAAGGTAAATTAGATATAACTTGAATTTTTGCAGGATCTACCTCGAAACCTTTTTCTGAAATACGATGTCCCAAAACAATTCCTCCTGCTACCAAAATTGGCATTTTTCCCAATTAAGGACCAAATTAGATTCTTCACAGCATTTTAGAACTTTAGATAGATGTTCTAAACATGATTCAAATGAAATCCTAAATACTGAAAACTCTTCCATAAAAACTTCAATCCCTTTTTCAATTAAATCACAAAAAATAGCCATCATACATCTCTGAAATGTAGCAGGGGCATTACATAAACCAAAGGGCATTCTTTTAAAAGCAAACATACCATAAGGATTGGTAAACGTAGTTTTCTCTTGATCTTCAGGAGCAATTTGAATTTTGTGGTAACCAGTATATCCATCCAGAAAACAAAAGTATTTATGCCCAGCCAGTCTATCCAACATTTGATCTAGAAAAGGGAGTGGAAAATGATCTTTCCTTGTGCCAAGGTTTAATATTTTATAATCAATGCATATTTGCCACCCTGTAACTTGTTTTGTTTGTATCATGATCTTTTTGTTAACAGTCACAGTTACTCCTCCTTTCTTAGGAACACAGTGAATAGGACTAACCCATGCACTATCTGAAATAGGGTAAATAATTTTAGCATCCAACCATTTTAAAATTTCTTTCTTAACAATATCTTTCATGATAGGATTTAATCTCCTTTGGGGATTAGCCCGAGGTTTGCAATTATCTTTCATAAGAATTCTATGCATACAAATTGAATGACTGGTTCCTTTAATATCAGCAATTGTCCATCCAAAGGCTTTCTTGTGCTTCCTCAAAATTTCAAGCAAACACTCTTCTTCTTTTTCAGTTAATTGAGAGGAAATTATAACAAGCAAGGTTGAGGATTCACCTAGAAAAACATACTTCAAATGATCAGGAAGCATTTTTAACTCAAGTTCAGGAGGTTTTTCAATTGATGGACCATAAGATTTATCTTTCTCAGTCATATCAAACAATTCAAAACTTTCACGAACAAACTTTAAATCTTCCTCTTGAGAATCTTCAAAATCAAATAACTGCTCTTCTTACTTATATTCAAACTCTTCCCTTTCAGCTTTCTCTTCATAAGTTGATTTGAAATGACATTCATTTAAATATTCAATAACATCCATCCTATAACACTCATCTTCTTTACCTCTAACAGGATATTTCATCGATTTTGAAATATTAAATGTAACAGTTTGATCATTAACCCTCATCGTTAATTCCCCTTTTTGCACATCTATCATGGCTCTGCCTGTAGCTAGAAAATGACACCCCAAGATTATGGGTATCTCTTTATCTTTCTCCATATCTAACACAATGAAATCCATAGGAAAAATAAATTGATCCACTTTTACCAAAACATCTTCTATAACTCCTTTATGATATGTGATTGAACGATCTGCTAATTGTAGAGTTACAGTAGTTGGGGTTATTTCTTCTAGTCCCAGTCTTTTGAATATTGATAGAGGCATAAGGTTAATGCTTGCACCCAAATCACATAAAGCTTTTCCATAGAATCTTTCTCCGATTGCACATGAAATTGTGAAACTACCAGGATCATTAATTTTTTCAAGAAGCTTTTTCTGGATTATCGCACTGCACACCTCACTAAGTGCAACAGTCTCATTTTATTCAAACTTCCTCTTTTTATTAAGAATATCCTTCATAAATTTCACATAGCTTGGCATTTTTTCTAGGGCTTCAGCAAATGGAATATTAATGGTGTGCTTCTTTAATATCTCTAAGAATTTTGAAAATTGCTTATCCAACTTTTGTTGACAAAGTCTCTAAGGAAATGGAGGTGGTGGTATTTCTAAATCAACCTTAGGTGGAGAAAAAGGTCTTTCAAAACCTTTTGGAGCATCCTCTTTAGGTTTTTCAATCTCTTCTTAATCTACTTCAGTTTCTTTTTGAACTCTACCTTCCAATTCTTTTCCACTTCTCAGTTGAATTGCCTTCACTTGTTCTTTATTCTTTTCTCTTGGATTCACTTCAGTATTACTTGGAAGCATTCCTTGGGATCTATTACTTAAGGCATTTGTAATTTTTCCCAATTGATTTTCAATATTTTTTATGGTTGCTCCTTGAATTTGTAATTGATTTCCCATATGTGATACTACTTCTTCCATAGATGACAACTTCTCCTTATTTTGTAGAGCATTGTTATAACCTGAAGGATAAGTTAATCTATTATTATTATTACCTTGGTTGTTCCAATTCCCCAATGGGTTTACTTGGGTGTTCCCCCATTGTTGATTAACACCACCCTGATTATTGTTATTCCAGTGAAAATTTGGATGATTCTTCCAACCTGGGTTATAATAATTGGAATATGGGTTGTTAGGTTTGATTATAGCATTCACAGTTTCTGCTGAAGAATAAGAATCAACCATTTTGACTAATGAATTTTCTTCAATCATGAGATTTGGCTAAGAAAAATTCATCCCAAATTGGTCTATCTTCCTTGATACAACAGCAACTTTATTTGCTAACATTGTAAAAGCATCATTTTCATAAACACGGGCTACCTTTTTAGGATTTAACCTTTCAGAAGGCCATTAAAAATTATTAGTAGCCATTTCTTCAATTAAAGCATAAGCATTAGAAAATGGTTTAGACATTAATGATCCACCACTAGCAGCATCGATGATTGATCTAAGAGATCCAACTAATCCATTATAAAAAGTTTGAATTATTAACCAATACGGTATCGCATGATGTGGACATTTCCCGAGGAGATCTTTAAATCTTTCCCATGCTTCATATATTGATTCCCCTTCAAAGTGACAAAAAGATGTCATATCATTTCTCAACTTAGCAGTCTTAGATGGTGGAAAATATTTAGCAAGGAACTTTTGTGCCAGTTCACCCTAAGTTCTAATTGATCCAGTTGCTAACGAATGTAACCACATTTTAGCTTTATCCCTTAGTGAGAAAGGAAAAAGTCTAAGTCTAATAGCATCATCTGAAACCTCATCATATTTAAAAGTAGCACACAACTCTAGAAAATTAGCAAGATGCAAATTAGATCTTCAGTTGTTGCTCCCCCAAACTGATTATTAGACACCATTTGGATAATAGCAGGTTTAATCTCAAAAGAATTAGCAGCTACAGCAGGGTTTTGAATACTATCATGAAGTTCATCTACTGTAGGGTTAACATAATCTCTTAAAGGTCTTAATTCTTGATGGACGCCAACATTTTGATCTTGATGATTTGCCATTTCTTGAATATTTTTATCTTTTTTTTTGTATTTTTAATTTTTTTGATTTTTCTGATAGTTCTTTCTAATTCAGAATTGTAAGACACAAGTCCTTCAGAACCTGAACTACGCATACAACAATAAAACAAAACAAAACACAACACACTAACAAAAACAAAAAAATATATAAATTTAAAATTTCTTAATTCTCCATAAAATGCAATTTAAATTAAATTTCCCCGACAACGACGCAAAAAACATGATCCCCGATAAATGCAATGGCACATGGTACCAAGTTTTTGGTGCTGTTGCATTTATCCGGGATCACTCCTCTACTAACTGAATCTCAAAGAAGAAACCGCAACTGCAGGATGCGCAGGGCCACCAGAACACAAGTTACAAATCTGCTAGTAATTGATGAGATTCCTCAACAGGAGGAACTCGGTTTACTAGATACCTCTCCTCTTCTTCGAGGTAGCAAGTTCCACCTGTTAGCTGGCACTAAAAGAAATGAAAGTCTCCATAAGATTTCCGCTACACTTCCAGCACCACGCAGTCATGATAAGGTGAGGGGAAGGCTCACGCCTACCACCCATGCTCACACCCTTCTACGAAGGTTGTCTGAACAGCTGCTTCAAATGATACTACTATAAGCAAGTCTGTCAAGTCCCGGCTGGGTCTGAGAGTACCAACTACTAATGATCACGAGAAACCCCGAAAGGGAAAGAGTAAGAGAGGAGTATTTTCCTCTGTACATTTTCTACACACTAGGGAACACATTTCCCCACATCACCCCGATGTCCTTGCCGAGACACCTCGTCTTGGGATGTTAATTTTGAGAGGAAAGTGTGGTTACCAAGAGGAGTTGTACCTGTAAATTTTGGAAGGTCTGCTGATCGGAAAATGGATCATGAGTTCGATGTTCCCATTGCCACTACCGCCATTGGTTCTGAATCAGTTGCAGAAAAGTGTTATAGCACAGGCAAACCGAAAGATTTAAAGCTGAATAAGAATAAAATAGTTGATGATAGAGTTCGAAAGCTCCGGGCAGAAGTTTCTGAGTTAGGCAAACAATAAAGGCTGGAATTTGATGAAGAGGATTACTTCCTGTAGGATTACATGGATGAAGAATTAATGGAAATCAATATTGTTGAAACTCAGTCCACGTCATCTGCGTGCGATGCTTCTAGTGAGGAGAACACCGTGGATAAGCTGTGGAGGACCGTCCTGACAAGAGATGAACATATTAACCATCTGGATAAAAGAATAGAGGAGATGACCGGTGCCATGACCGCCATGGCTACACTCCACGGATAGTCACAAACGCGACCAACAACATCTCCTGAGGTTAACTAACCTAAGATTATACACATCATCAATGAATGAAGAGAGGTCGCTTCAGCCAATGAAGATGAACCGCCAAGAAGAAATTCGATTCCGAATCCTCCAGAAACATATAGTCGAACAACAAGTTCGGGAGATCTTGGCTCAGTCCAAAGGAGGTGCATCAGTTTTAAAGGGTAGACCTACCTGGAGGAGTTTGATGTCGTTCTTTACCCTAAAGGCTTCGTGCCCTCAACTTTCAAGACGTTCGACGGGACATAGAATCCTTGTCGACAGATACATTATTTCAGAGCAAGTTGTTGGAACACAGGAGGAAGTGAAGCTTCGTTATTCCGTCAGATTGTCAGCAGCTTGTTAGGAATAGCTTTCGATTGGTATGTCGAGCATCCCAATGGATCAATAAAGACCTTTGTAGAAATGGTAAACCTGTTCGTGAAAAGATTCGCCGGTGCCCGACATCATGTTACCATAGGAGATCTCGTGGTGGAGTGGCAGAAGCCTAACGAGTCCTTGGTCAACTACATTCTTAGATGGAGAAACTTAAGCATTAAATGTGAACCTCAGCTACAAGAACAACACCCGATCGAGATACTACTCAAGAGTATCCACAGTCCAGTAGCTTTCTTACTTAAGGTCCTCACCATCAAGTCCTTCGAGAAGCTACTTAGCAAAGCCAGCAGCCTACAAGAAGAAGTCCAGCACATGGAACTTGCAGAAAAGAAATAGAAGACAAAACCAGCTAAAGCGTATGAGAAGAGGTCCGACGTAGTGGCAACGGTTAACAAAGGAAAGCGGCCAATGAAGATTTAACCTGAACAGCAGCACAGCCATTCACCCCAGTACAGTCAGCCTCAGCAGTTTGGTCAGCCTCATGCACAGTAGAGCAGTCAGCCTGGTCAACAACAAGGTTTATACAGGACAGATGGACGACAGGGTCTGACAATGTCAGAATGGCTGCGCAGAAACTAAACCTTCAAAGACGATGCTGTAGCAAAAATGTTCAGGAATCTAATGATGAAGCCCGAGTTCAGATTGCCCGAACCGAAGAAGCCAGAAGAGGTGGATAAGAAGGATCAGCCTAACTTCTGCCCCTACCACATGATGCTCAGACACACTATAGAGAGCTGCTTCAGTTTTAAGGATTGGCTCGAGCAGAATTACAAAGAAGGAAATATAATGATACTAAAGGAATACTTAAATGAACCTGAAAGAGGTTCTATAAATGTGATTTCAACCGAGCTGATCTGTCCGATTAATCCATATGCCGGCAAAGGTGGATGGACCACAATTTGGAATGAGCTCAAGAAAGTCCTGGATCAGATCCAGTCTACTACAAAGAAAATTGTTGTCCAAAGTCTGCCACCAGCACAGTCCAAGACGAATGTTGCACCAAGAAAACCACCGCGATAAGAATGGAGGAAGAACCAAATCGTGAATGAAACTAAGGACGATAGCGCGAAGGGTAGGATAGAAAATGCTCCTGTTAGATTGGTTGTTTTGGATTCGGGGGTGAAACCCCTCGAACCCCTGACTTTGTACCACTATCTTTATGCCCCTCCAGGGTCTCATAATGATAATAATAATGATGTTGGCTATGTTATTATTGTCTCTAGTGATAATGTAACTAATCACAACCTCTTTAACCTCAATTTTGATTTCCGAAATGATCCTCAAATCGTGATTGTTCCTGAGGAGAATATTGACAAGAATGAAGAAGATATTGACAATACCTACTATGATAGCACCAGAAGGGAGGAGCCAGTCCTCGAATGCAAAGGAACTCCACTTGCCATCAATGTGGACTTTTCAGATATAGAAGAGCCAGATACAGTAATAGAAGGATCTCTGGGTCTATGAGAAGAAGAAATAACAAAAGTACATTTATGAAGTGGCAAGATGCTACCGCCAAGAATAGTTCCAACGGATAAAGGAAAACAGGCAATTACTCAAGAAGAAGTGTCTCCAGCAACGGAAGCAGTACAAGTGCGAGAAGAAATTGAAAATTCAAACAAAGTGGATTACAACGTGCTAGCTCATCTTAGGAAGTTTCCAGCCAAACTAAGCATTTACGATGCTCTGATCCTATCAAAGGAGATGAGAGAAAATTTGATCAAGGCTCTACTTGATCTGGATATTTGCTTAGCACAATTGGCTAGGACATCCTCAGATGGAGTTTGCACTTTAACAGAATAGCCTGGCGTAACCTTCATTGATGAAGATTTGCTACTCGGTACAGCCGACCACAACCGTCCACTCTACATTTCCGTCATCTTCGGCAGGTTCATATATTCTAGATTATTATTAGATCCTAGAGCGTCGCTCAACATAATGAGTCTACAGACACTAGCCTACTTGGACATCGACGCTCGAGAACTATCTATGGATAAAATAATGCTAAGAAGATTCAACCAGAAAGGAGAAAGAGCCCTTGGGTCCATAATGCTACAAATAAAAGTTGGAAATCTAGTAACAACTACGAAATTCCATGTCGTCGATGTGGATAGATCATTCAATACCCTGCTTGGTCGGCCGTGGCTTCACGAGTACAATATGGTCCCGTCGGGCATATTTATAGGTTATGTATTTTGAAAACGGGGGTCACCTACAGAAATTGTTGGCGAATTTTAGATTTTAAATTTAATTTAAATATTTATATATAATTTAATTTGAAAAGTAACATTTGATTTTTTGGAAATAATTTTAAGTTTGAAAATTTTAAGATATGAAATCAAACCGATCTCACATCCCAAATAGTTTATGTAAACGAGCACCGTATCACATACTGTGTATCTATCCCAAGGACTAGACACACTGCTTGATGATGGGGCTCAATTAAATAAACTAAAAGATTTGTGACATCCGTTTGGTCTGAGAACCAATTTTATAAGCCGACAAGTTCCCCTGCTTAATATAAAGGAATTAAGTAGGGTTTATATTACATGTGTTCTTAAAGTTCCCTATAAGGGCAAGCCCCTATAGTTAATTACATCCTAAATGTTCGAAGACACTCAAGAAAACTCTTGATAAAGATCAGTGTTTTTGGTTTCAAGAATTTTAAAGTTCAAGGTTTCAAACAAATTGGATTTTGGAAATTTCAATAGGGAATGGATCAAATTTGGAACAATTTTATTTTTAAGAGTCCAAAGGAAGAGAAGTAGGGGATGTCACGTACCCGAAGTGAACTTCGGTGACTTCCCGACTATCCTATTGCTTAGCTTCAATTTGAGAGTTTATTTAATGTTGTAATCCTATTAATTTTAGTTAATTAGGACTTATATTTGTATGACATAATAATACAAATAGCCTCAAAGATGTGAGGGTTTATGTTGTACCAAATGACTACCTTGGAGACCTAAGACCGGTTAGGGCTTAATTTGCATAATATGGTTATGCAAATGTCTAACGAAAAGTTGAAGATTTATGTTGCACTAGGCAAATTACCTCGAAATTCTATAGCTTAGTTATTTAATGCCAGGATTAGCTCCAGAGGTTGCAGTTCACGGGCTAGCAGTGGATCACACTGCTATTCCAGTCAGACAAGCTCCGAGAAGAATGCGTCTAGAGATTGAGAAACAAGTAATAGCTGAAGTTAAGAAGCTAATAGACGCTAAATTTGTCCGTGAAGAGCAATACCCGACTTGGTTAGCCAATTTGGTACCAGTCAGAAAGAAGAATGGTCAGATCAGAATCTGTGTGTATTTCAGAGATTTGAATAAAGCATGTCCAAAGGATGAATTCCCTCTACCAATTCCAGAATTGATGATCGACATCGCTTCAACACATGAAATCTTTTCTTTCATGGATGGATCTTCGGGATACAACCAGATAAAGATGGCACCGGAAGATGAAAAGCTCACAGCCTTCAGAACGCCAATTGGAGTGTACTGCTACACGGTGATGCCATTTGGATTGAAGAACGCAGGAGCAACCTACCAAAGAGCAATGACGAGGATTTTTAATGATCTCATTCACAACCAAGTCGAGTGTTACGTGGATGATGTGGTCATCAAGAGCAAATTAAAGGAAGATCACTTGTATGATTTGAGAATTATTTTCGAGCGATTAAGACAATTTAACCTTAAGATGAATCCCCAGAAATGCGCCATCGGCGTCACCTCTGAGAAATTCTTAGGCTTTGTCCTCCGACATCGTGGAATTGAAATCGATCTGGAGAAGATTAAAGCTATCTTAGAAATGCCACCTCCTAAAACCTTGAAATACCTACGGTCCTTTCAAGGGAAATTGGCATATCTTTGACGCTTTATCTCGAATTTGTCAGGAAGGTGTCAGTCTTTTTCTGCTTTAGTTAAGAAGGATGCTAAGTTTACTTGGGACTCCAAATGTCAACATGCCTTCGATGACATCAAACAATACCTAATGACACCTCCTGTCTTAGCAGCCCCAGTCTCGGGACGACCGTTGATACTTTATACCGCGGCTTTAGACGACTCTCTCGGAGCCCTGTTAGCCCAGGTCAATGATGAGGGAAAAGAAAATGCGCTCTATTACCTAAGCCGTCGTCTAATTCTGACGGAAGTAAAGTATCCTCTTATTGAGAAGCACTATTTGGCCCTGATCTTCGCCGCACAGAAGCTCAGACACAACATGCTTTCTCATAAGCTCAACCTTATTTCGAAGTTTAATCTGTTGCAATATTTAATGACCCGACTGACGATTTCCAGTAGACTTGCCAGATGGTCAATGATACTATTGCAATTCGATATAACTTTTGTTCCTCTTTGTGCCGTAAAGGGACAAGTCCTGGCAGACTTCTTTGCAGCACACCCTTTACCCGCAGAATCACCTCTCAACGACTACTTGCCAGACGAGCAGATACTGAGCCTAGAAGACCCCGATGATCAGCGTTGGGAACTGTACTTTGACTTCGACGGAGCATCTTCAACACAGAAAGATAAAGAATCACAAACGATAGTGCCCGGTAAGGCAGGAATCAGACTAATCTTTATAAGACCGGAGCGGGGGATGTTAAGGTATTTCTATCACTTAACAGAACCGTGTACGAATTATGAGGCAGAATACGAAGCCCTCATAACAGGATTGGAATTAACCATTCAGATGAGAATAATAGATATCAATATCTACGGAGATTCACAGTTGATCATTCAGCAAGTTGCGGGACGAGTGCGAGTCGAAGCCAAAACTTGAGCAGTACTTTCAGTACGCCATGAAATTGTTGGAGCAAATTCCAAATGTAACGATCTACAAGATTCCCAGGAGATAAAATATTCTTGCTGATGCGTTAGCCCGCCTTGCAAAAGAATTTGCCTGCTTACAGGATGAGTCAGTTGAAATGTCGGTTCAGGGACGGCAGATGCTCTCACAGCTCGACATGGATACAATACACAAATCAGCAGAAAAAGCAGAAGAAACAATTGCAGCAGTGACAGAAAATACAGAAGATTGGCGGCGGCCACTAATAGACTACTTGCAAACAGGAAACTTACCGGACGATAAGTCATTAGCCCATCAAATCAAGAAAAGAACTCTGTCTTACGCATTAATAAACAACACGTTATACAAAAGTTCTTTTGATCAGATGTGGCTAAGATGCCTGAGCGGGTCCGAGGCTCGTGAAATTGTCAAAGAAGTACACTCAGGACTTTGTGGCGCTCATCAATCGGGTCCGAAGATGAAAATGAAGATTAAAAGACTAGGGTATTACTGGCCCTCGATGATAACCGACTACATGAAGGTTGCAAAAAGTTGTCACCAGTGCCAAGTACATGGAGTGGTTCTACATCAACCTCCAAATGTGCTACATCCGACAATCGCGTCGTGGCCATTTGAGTGTTGGGGCACAGATATCGTGGGTCCGATAGATCTGCCTTCTTCAAGAGGACATCGCTTCATTCTTGCAGCTACAGATTACTTTTCCAAGTGGGCAGAAGCAGTACCGCTCAGAGAAGTAAAGGCACATCATGTGTTGCAGTTCTTCAAGAATCAAGTTGTTTACCGTTTCGGAGTACCGAGCAGAATCATTTCAGATAATGGGTCCGCGTTCAAGAGTACGAATATCAACAATTTTGTCAGAAGGCACGGGATTAATTGGCACTATTCAACAATCTATTACCCAAGAGCGAAAAGCTTGGCTGAGGTTTTAATAAAACTCTCGTCCAAATCCTAAAGAAAACCTTGGACGACAACAAAAGAAATTGACACGAGAAGTTGTTATAAGCCTTATGGGCCTACAGGACGACTTTCAGAACTCCTACTCAGTCTACGCCTTACGCTTTAGTGTACGGGTCCGAGGCTGTCTTACCCTTAGAGGTACAGCTTCCCTCACTCAGAATCGCAGTTGCAGAAAATATCACTACAAAAGAAAATGCCAAATTACGAATGGAAGAACTGGAAATCTTGGATGGAAAAAGACTTTTAGCACAGCAGAATTTGAAACTGTATCAAGCCAAGATGATCCAGGCCCACGATAAACTAGTCCGTCCAAGGACATTTAAAGTCAGTGACTTGGTTCTAGTTCTCAGAAGACCTATTCTTGCACACCGCAAGATAGGAGGTAAATTTGAACCAACATGGGAAGGGCCATTCGTGGTCGAGACAGTATACTAAGGAGGTTCCTACTAACTGGTGAATTGCAGTGGAGAACGACCTATGCCTCCAATCAATGGACGATATTTGAAGAAGTATTACGCAACCTGATGTTTCGAAGGATGAACTTTAAAAATGAGGTCTCATTCCTAGAAGCATGGATAGAGTAATCATTTGCGACTGGGTCCGAACCCAAAACATAAAAAAAAATGGATGATAAAAAAGAAAATCATTAGCAAAAAATGTGTTTAAAAAAAAAACGTGTGAAATTGTAAAAATAAAATGTCAATCTTTCCTTTTAGATCAATTCATTCCTTATCTTTCCCTCATCTCTTCCTACTTTCTTTAAAAATTAAAAGAGATAAATAAGAATTTTTCATTAATAAATGTTTTCTTATTGTTCTTGTTCTTAGTACAGCCCCTGATCCTTTCCTTGTTTTTCACAGGGAAATGTCGAATGGGCGGTTGTTTATGAACTTTAGAAATGGCGTGAGTCTAGCACTTGATGAAAAGAGGGTGAAGGATGGAGCCATGATTGAAATTGACTCTGATTTCACACCAGCCAGGTTACAATATGAAGAAAATGATTGGACCCCGATTGATCGGGAAGAGTTCCACAGTCAGACAATGATGAAATTGGGTGGCCCAAGTCAGCATTCTGCCAGCAAGAAGAGAAAAGCAAACGCCGCTCATGCAACAGGAGAAAATATGAAAGTTAAGTCTGTTGTTCCTACAACAGAGGGCAGGCTTGTCAGCGACATGCCCGCAGAAGTCCAAGGGGTAAGGAGAGCTACTCTCACTGTCAACCAGCGGAGGAACAAGAATCGCCGCAATTGCAAGATGTTAACCAAGTTAGCAGCAGATCAACATGAAGAGACAGTTGCTACCGTCAATACAAATACTCCGAAAAAATTGGTTCGTCAAGAACCGGAAAGGAGGAGATCAACTCTAAGGAAAGCAGAACAAATAAAGGAAATTCCAAGAAGAGCAGAAATAGAATCAGCGCCTTGACGCCAAGCAGATGCACCAGTTCTGAAGAGTCTTATTGCGAAAGCAACCCCGGAGGAAGTCCCGACAGAGACTATCCCCTAGGAGCCAAGACATGCAGAAGAGCGTGCCGGGGTTGAACCATACATTCCCCACTATGTTACTAGACCTCGCCAGTTGCAGATAATCCCGAAATACGAGCTGAAAAAATTACAGCAAGTTGAATAGAAAACTTTTGAATACTTCGAAAGAATTCGAGGAAAGAGGGTCAACATCTTGGAAGGCCTTGAGCTGCATACAGATGTGTTTTCGGACTAGGAACAACAGCAAATTGTAGACTGCGTACTTGAGCTTCAGAAAATGGGCTGAGCTGGTCGCCTGAGGGAAAAGACCTATTCGGAACTCCAGAGATGGATGCCAGGAAAAGGAAGAATTACAATCCAATGCGGATGTTACTACAATTCGCGGTAGACAGAAAAGGGAATCCACCAGTAATACTCCATTGCAGTGAGGTGGATCCGATGCCAAGAATTATCAAGAGAATGGTAAAAAGGATGATAACAGGGAGGGTATTACCTGCAGATTGCATACCCAACAACTGCATCATTAACATCTACAAGGAGGGTGACTGCATACCTCCACAAATAAACCATCATGACTTTCTCAGACCTTTCTGCACAGTGTCTTTTGTCAACACATCATGTTCGGATCTGACCTCCAAATTGCAGGCCCCGGTGAGTTTCGAGGGCCGGTGGAGATACCACTACCGGTAGGTTCCATCCTGGTGTTGAAAGGAGAAGGAGCAGACATCGCAAAAAATTGCATTCCAGGAGTGCCTGTGGAACTAATCTCCGTGACTTTCAGGAGAATGGATGACAGAAAAATGCCTTTCCACTTTCAACCTTATCCAGAGTTAGAGAGTCTCTGGCTCTACGAGCTGTGATTTACATGGGAAATATCACACCTCCAATGCACATCCATACGGCATTCCTGCCAAGGATGACTTGGAAGGTGATGTTATTGTCCATGTATCTCACTATTCGGACAAGCATTTTGACGAACTTGCTTTTAAAAGAAACTTGAAGAATCTTACACAATCCGTGTTGGATTTATATGGATTGTATGAGATATTGAATTCTCAGGGAAAATATCATCATGTTTTGGAGCAAGATGTATGATGTATTTTCGACGAGATTGGAATGAATACGACCATGTCATGTTTTGCCTTCACCTCTTTTTGTGCAAATTGACTGGGAAACACCATTAAGTTAAATGAACTTCGAACAAAGAATAAAGGGAAAATAAAAAAATAAATGAGAACTCTTTTAAAAATCTGAATGTCAAAACGAACCCCGAATAAATGTGAACCTTAAATTGAAAATCAAGTTAAAATCAAATCACAACAAGAGATTGAGACAAATTCCTGAATCTGAAATCCCCACCCTTCGGCTATTCTCAAATCTCTTTTTGACTCTCCATATTTCCTTCCCTCTTCTGAGAAGGTCGACTGAATCTACTGACACAGAACCATGAAAATTTTTGATTTGGTTAAGATGGCATGGATTCATATCCTTTGCCAAATAATCAGACTTTGATCTATCCTCGTGGGACGTGAAACACTTTCACGTCTCATTCTAAATCTTCTGCTAAACTCAAATCTCCACAGCAAATTTCAACCCTTTAAACCTTCGAGACTGGAACCAGATTCAAGTTCTCTTTAAACCTTCGGGACTGGAACCAGACTCCAGTTCTCTTTAAACCTTCGAGACTAGAACCAGATTCCAGTCCTCTTTAAACCTTCGAGACTGGAACCAGTTTCCAGTCCTCTTTAAACCTTCGATGGAACCAGATTCCATTCCTCTTTAAACCTTCGAGACTAGAACCAGATTCCAGTTCTCTTTAAACCTTTGAGACTGGAACCAGATTCCAGTTCTCTTTAAACCTTCGAGACTGATACTAAATTTCAGTTCTCTCCTTTCGAGGTCGGTACCAAATTCCGACTCACTTTCGGGGTTGATACCAAATTTCAACTCTTTAGACCTTCGAGACTGGTACCAAATTCCAGATCTTATTTCGAGATCAGTACCTAAATTCTGATTCTCATCCTTTTCAGTCGATACTTAAACTCCGATTCTTATTCTGAGGCTGGTACCTAAATTCCAGTTCTCTTCGCAATCCCTAGGTTGGAACCTAGGTTCTAATTCTCATTTCAAATCAAATTTCCTTGAATTGATTTTAAATTAAACCTCAATCGAAATTGAAACTCAGAACAAATCAAAATCTAAACTCACAGATTAAAAAAACTCAGAATAGAAAATGAAATGAAATCTAAATCAAATTTCCCCAGATCTTATGATATGAAATTCACCTCCTTTTCTCTTCCCCAGCGAGAGTACAGGGATCTCTAGTCTTGGAGATATACTCGATACTCCCCAGCGGAAATTTGTTTCTACTCTGCTCTAAGTGTGTCACTTAGACATCTGTGTTGGTTTTGTTGATCTCTTCTATCAACGCCATTACACGCGGTGTGCTTGGTTAGCACACCACACCTATTGAGGGTCCATTTGTTAACCTCATTTTTGATGAGGTCTTTTCTCTTCTCTCTCCTTAGTACTTAGGATCTAGCCTTAGGTTTTCCCTTTGACTATCCTAGAGGATTAGAGATGGCACCCACCATTTAGAAATTCAAACACCTCTTAACTCCCTTTAAACCCCACATGCCTGATTGTAAACCCCTAAGCCACTTGGAGGGTTAAGATCAAATGTGGAGGTTTAAAGGATGAGTTCCCTATAGGACTCTTTGGCCTTAGGACTACACTGAGTGGCCTGGTCTAGTGAAGGTTGACTTGCACACACACTACACTCCCACACACACATTCCAAGTCCTAAAACTACACCTACACCTAACTTGACTTCTTGACTCATGTAAGTAATCCATATGGATGGTCCTCAACCCCTAAGCACTTGGCTGAGAGGGTAAGGAACAACATAGTGAATGCCTCAAATGAGTCCTCTCATGGCTCTTATGGGCTTGATCTGGCTTCATGGATCAACCAAAGTGATTCCATTCTACTCAAACTTGATCAATATTTATTTTTCCAAAATTTCAATTTTTGACCTGCAGGACCCTACACCCACAAAACCTACCAAATGCCCTTGAAACTACCCAAAATTTGCAAAATCACCTAAATTACCCAAAATTCCTCCAAACCAATCCTAAACATTTCCCACCATTCAAATTGATCATCCTTAGCCAAATATACCAAAATTTCCAAAAATACCCCCCAATACCTTCCAAATACCCAAAATGCCCTTTTTAACCAAAAAAAAATCCAAAAATTCCAAAAATTCCCAAAAAATTCCAGAAAATTCCAAATATTCTCAATTTCATTTTGGTAAACTACACCATAAGCTAATTTTGTCAATTTAGCCCACTTTTACCAAAACCCCTAATTTGACCCATTTTTAACCCAAGTGAACCCAATGTCAAATCAAACCACTCCAATTAACCTCAATGTTAATCCAATTCATTTCTAAACTTCAATTACATATCCCTAATATCGATTAGACCAAATCCAAGCCCAATTTGATGAACATTTGGATCCAATTTCAATTTGAAGCCTAAGGCCCAATTTTGGCCCATAACCTAAACTTAGCCCAAACCAACCCAATTCAACTCTAATTAGCCCCAAATCTTTTCTTAAACCTTCCCAACATCCCCACAAACAAAACACTAACTTGATTTGCCCCAAATTTGAACCTAAACTCCACCCAAACCTAACCCAAAACAAAAATCCCCAATTTTGGCCTAAACCCACCATGAACCCAAATGGGCCCAAATCCCAAAATTAAAGCCCAACCAAAGTTGAAAGCTCTTTGTAACACTCCCATAAAAATTTCTCAACATTAATTTTACATCAAAACTAATATTAGCCCAACCTTAGCCCAAGTTAGCCCAATTTGACCCACTTTGGCCCCTTCACCAAAAAAATCCCAAATCAAACCCAATTCAACTCCAAATTACCTCAAATTTGTTTCAAATTACTCATGACACATCCCTAAACTAAACCCAACATTTGTTTGGCCCAATCCTTCACAAAATTTCCATCCACCAATTTTTTTTCAAACCTAAAGGCCCACTTTCTTAAACCATTCTAAAAGCCCATCTTCACTAAATCTAAAAAAAGCCCATAATTCATTCTAAAGCCAATGTGACACTCTTCTTCATCATGCATTCAATTAAAACCATCCCTAAAGTCCTAATCAAATATCAAATTGTTCTAAATCAAACCACATGACAACTTCCATCAAAATATCCAAAACCTTTAAAATCCATTTTTATGAAACTAACCCAACTTTTTCCAAGCCAAATGTGAGCCATGAAGCCATGCATAAGCCATATGCAAGCCATGGAAGCCACTTTCCACCTCACCAAGCCATTAATGGCAAGAGGAGGGGGCTCTTTCTTAAGCCTTCATTAAGCATTTTTAACCCCATTTATGATACACTCTAAACCAAGCTTAGCCACCTCACCATGGATAGAGACCACACCAGCTTCTCTTGGCTGACCCAAATGATTCCTTTCAGCCCAAAATCAAGCCTTGGTGGGTGCACCAAACCCAAATGCATGAGTTGACCAAAATGAGCCCAAAATATACTATCCCCCCATTCCACTTAAATCCACTCCTTTACACATGTCCAAAGGCAATTGACTGCACCAAACCCCAGCCCTGACTCCCCTGAGTCAGATGGTGACCTGACTCTGGCCGGCCAGCCACCAGGCCGCTGGAAAACGCCATGGCCGAGGAGCTTGGAATGAGCCAAATTTCAAATTCTCACCTACTGAGCTGCCCCACTCCAATTGGCCACCACAGCTCCTCATCTCCTCCCCTAGGCAGCTGGTCCCAGCCATCAATTGCCCATGGGAAGCCCTGGTCATGGCTATTTAAACCAGCCACCCCCTCTCGGCCAAAAGGTTTCTTTGAAATCAACCTTCATAGAATCCCTCCAAACTCCACACAGAGCTTCCCCTAGCCAAGAGCAATCCATCCCCACTGTTCTCCTGCCCTAAATCCCATTGATTGAGCTCAATTTTGGAGCTCAATTCTCAGGCCAGAACAGGACATCTCTCAAACCTCCACCAAAATCAAATTAAACTCACCCACTTCTGCGTAGGACCAAGAGAAAGAGTTCCCCAGTGAAAGCCCCCTCTCCAGGCCACCCAATTGCTCTAGCCTCCAAAGTCTGAAATCGGGCCTAGTCACTTTCATACTTAGATCTTTCACCAGTGCTAGAGGCTTCATCCCTAGGATGTTCCAGCTCCAACGAACGTGCCGAGCAAATTCAGTTGAGGCCTCACCTCCTGAACCAAGGTATGGAGACTTCTCTTTAACCCTAGCTTCCAGCGATTCTCCATTTTGTTTGAGTTAATTTCATAGCATGTAAACCATATGGATGTGTTCGTCTCTTTAAGATGAATCTATAGAGTATAAGAACACGAAAATTCATTGAGAAATGAGGAAGATATTAGGGTTTGAGTGTGGACGGTCACGGGTGCACACCAGTCGGATACAACGACCAGCCGCCGTTGGATCGAGCGTGTATAGACTGGACGGCTCCGATTGGGTCGGACCAGGGAATGATACGTAAATCGTGGGCCGCGTGGCGCAAAGTCGGATGGCGGGGCGAATAAGAGCGCGCCGCGTGGAGCTTCGAAGACACTAAGGTTGCTATGGCGCTGAGTCAGATAAGTAGGAAAATATGGAATTTATGATTTAATTAAATGCCTGAAACTTAGAAAATCCATATCTTTGTGTAGAAAAATCACAAAAATAAAATAAAAATACCCTCTTGCTCAGTGAACCGAGGGGAATAATATGGAAAAAGAATTGAGTTAATTTGATGAGTATTTTATTTTTAATTAATTATTTACTCATTTCAGTATTTTAATTCTCCATTTGCATAGACAATTCACCATGGCATGAGACCATAGGGCTTTTGAAACCTCTGATCATGGGAACATTCCCTGAATTTTTCAAGGTCAGAGGCTATCTCTTTGGTAAGTTATGTATTTTTCAAGTTTATGTCACTATTTTTGGTATTTTAATTCAATTAATTAGCATATTGCTTAGAAAATTCTAGGAAAATTTGGAGAAGTTTCCTAGGACCAAAGGACCCTAGGATAATTATGTTTGAGTTAATTCATTAAGAATAACCCTAATTGGCCTAATTACTCAAAACTGAACATTAATTAATTAGGATTAACCACACATCAAAAGAACTTGAAAATAATTCTCCACTGATCTTTAGGATCAGAGGGACCTCACATAAAAATTTGAAATCAATTGGAAATGTTTAACCCCACTAAATGGATTAATTAGGTCACATGAGTAAAATTAAACTTTAAAAATTCATAACTCCAAAAATACATTTTAAAAATTCACAAGATTAGTTTTGGGACTTCTCTGGTAATAGAGGAGTCTACGAAAATTAAAATTGGAATTTTCTAAAAATCTTCATTTTTCACCTTATTTTAATATTTTAATAATTAAAAAATAATAAAAATCACAAAATATTAAAAATAATAAGAATGTCACATTTTAACCCCTAATCACTTAGGAATAAACTAAATATTTTTCCCAAGCCCCTAGGATGAGATATTGAATTTTAAAAGCCCTAAAACAATTTTTGAATTAAAAAATGAATTTTCCAACATTTTCACTAAATTAATTCTAATAAATAAAAGAAAAATTATAAAATTATAAAATTTATTTCTCTAGACTTCTTGAGGTCATAGAGATTTATGAAAAATATAAAATCCATTTTTCAACTTTAATTTTATTTTATAATTGATTAATACTCCAAAACTCAAATTAATTATAATAAATAAAATATAATTCAAAAAATTACCAAAATTGGTCCAAGTGGTCCACTGGTCATTAGGAACATTCCATAATTTTCTTAAGAATAGAATCCTTACCTTGGTCATGTTGTTGAATTTCCATTGAAAATCCCTAATTTCTATTAAAATAAATATATAAATTAAATTAAAAACAGAAAAATCACATTTTCTCCTCTAATGTCTTAATTGACATGTGTGTGAAGTGACTTAATAAATTTCAAGCTCATTTGAGCTCAATATGATAAGTTATGAAATAATTAAGCTTAAAAGGGAAAATTAACAATTAAGAATTTTAACCTCTAATTAAAACTTTAGGTTTAATCAAAATGGGGTTTAAAATATTTCATCTTCATTCTTTCTTAGATGATTGAACTTTGGAAAATAAAAGGGTAGGAACTCATTGATCACTTTAAATAGACCAAAAAAATGAAACCTTAATTTATAAAATAATTTGAATTTTGGAAGAATAAATAAAAAAATTTGGATTATTAAAATGGGGATATAATTTAGAGAGACTATAATCACTTAAACTAAAATATTCAAATGAATCACTTTAATTATATTTAACTCTTAATTAAACTTAAGGTGATAATTGAAATTAATAAATTAATAATAAAGAAAAGGTAACCCTTAATTAAATTAAAACTTAAAACATTAAATAACTTGATAATTAAATTGAAATAAATTTAAAACATTAAAAAAAATTTAATTTCAAAAATCACTTGAAAGCAAATTTAAAAGAAACTCGAAACATCAAAATCAATTTCAAAAATAATTATTATTTAAAAAATCAATTTAGAAATAATTTAAACTCCTCTTTCAATTCAAATAGTTTAAAACACCTAAGAATAAAACAACTTGAACACTATTCCAAACTTAAATTTATTAAAATTTTATAACTAAATTAAATCACCTTAAAACATTAATTCTAATTCTAAATAGTTGAAATTCTTAATAAATTGATTTGCCGCTAAGGACTTTTATCATTATAACTCTTATATGGAGCATCAAGTGAGGTGTAACTTTATTCATAGGATAATCAAACATCCTAATTCACTGAGCAAGAAGCAAAATTGAACTAAATTCTTGGATGATTAATAAACCAGTACAATAAAACTCATTTGGACTCAAAATAATCTCAGAAGTATTGAGAAGATGTTTAGGACTCGTCCTAAACACTTTCTCAATACGATGAGGTGTTTTAGAAGAACAACTGAATTTAATTGTTCTTTGATGAAGAGAATCATCCACAAAATATAAAGAACCTAGACGTCATAGGAACCGACTAGCAGTAGGATTAGGATTTTAGTAGACAACTAAAACCTTCCCTTAGCTTTACTTATGTATTTTGCTTGCAAATTATATAAGTGCCTTAACAAGTTCTTTAACTGTGGCTTGGAAATGACGGGAAGACCTTCCAGGTACGCTTTTATTTTATTGCAAGTTACCTATATGTACTGCGCTTTACTTTTCTTGCATGTTAAACAAGATTGTTGCATGAAAACTAAAACTTTTTAGGATAGCCACAAAACTGAAACCAAAACTAAATTAAAAGTCACAACGAGATAAAATTCACCGCCACAACATTCAAAATATAAAACAACTTAAAATTTAATCACAAACAGAACAAAAAAACCACAACTTTAACTAAATTAAAATGTCTCCTTGAATGATCGGGAATACCTCGGATGATGTAACCCACGTGTTGCTAACGAGATTTCCCACGGTCTAAATGAAAGTGTGGAACTCATTCAGTTGAGTTTAGTAAATTCATCTGGACTAAGTGAATTCGATGAAAATAACGGTGTCGGGATGACGGAACCGTGGGATCTTAATCGGTTCTGTTTAATCAACTTTAAGATTTGTTTTAATTGAAACACTAAAGACATTTGGACTTTAAGATTTCTCCAAACCAAGAAACTTTTTTCATCCCCTGATTTTCACCTTCAAAAACTAAACCTCTGCAACAATAAGGAGCTTGGAGCACAGTGGGCAGCACAGCCATCGTCGTCAGCAAAACTTGGATCGACATCAGCAAAACCATTCTTAGAATTAAACAACTAAACCATAGAACTTCGAGGTAGTTTGCCTAGTGCAGCATAAATCCTCAACTCTTTGTTAGGCATTTGCATAATCATGTTATGTAAATTAAGCCCTAACCAGTTTTAGGATTCCGAGGTAGTCTTTTGGTACGACATAAACCCTTACATCTTCGAGGCTATTTGTATGATCATGTCGTACAAATATAAGTCCTAATTAATTAAAATTGGCAGGATGAAATATTAAATAAACTCTCAAATTGAAGCCAAACCATAGGATAGTTGGGAAGTCACCGAAGTTCACTTGGGGTTCGTGACATCCTCTATTTCTCTTCCATTGGACTTTTAAAATATCTGTTCCAAATTTGATCCATTCCCAATTGAAATTTCCAAAATCCAATTATTTGAAAACCTTAAACTTTGAAATCCTTGAAAGAAGAACCACTGATCATTATCGAGAGTTTTCATAAGTGATTCCCCTCACTTAGGATGTAATTAACTATAGGGGCTTGCCCTTATAGGGAACTTTAAAAACTCAGGTAATATAAACCCTGCTTAATCTCTTTATATTAAGCAGGGGAACTTGGCGGCTTATAAAAATTGGTTCTTAGACCAAACAGATGTCACAAATCTCCTAGTTTATTTAATCGAGCCCCATCATCAAGCAGTGTGTTTATTCTTCGGGATAGATACACGGTTTGTGGTGTGGTGCTCGTTTATATAGACTATTCGGGATATGAGATCAGTTTGATTTCATAACTTAAAATTTTCAAACATAAAATTATTTTCAAAATCAAATGCTGCTTTCCAAATTAAATATATTTAAATAAAATTTAAAATATGAAAATTCACCGACAATTTCTGTAGGCGACCCCTTTTCAAAACACAAACCTAAAAATATGCCGATAGAAAAATGTTTCAACACCTCTCTCATGCCCGAGAGAGGTGAGTAATATGGCCAGGGCCATGGGGCTGAGCAAGGGTTCAATTGGGGGGTGAGTTCAAGTTCTTAGGTGGAGGGCAGTGGAGCTCCAAGATCAATTTTAGCTGAGGTTGATAGTTTGGGAGATTTGTGTGAGTTTAGCCTAGTGGTGGCTCTCGGTTTTGGTCCCCTCTAGCGACTAGCCCAGCCGTCATGGACAGGGGAGCTGGTTATGTGTCAGGTCAACCAGTGTTCAGGTCAGCCAGGCCATCAAATGGAGTAATTAAAGCTTAGGGAGCAAATATGGTAAGGATCCAAGGTGTTTAAGGCAATTAAGGAAGTAAATCCCTTAATTTTGGGATCCTTTGGTCCATGGATCACTTTCTTGGGCTAGGTGGATCTAGGGTGATTCCTATGGTTCATTTAGTTGCTGTGGAAAGGTTGGTTTAGCCACATTTGGTTCAAATTGGTTTGGTTAGGCCATGGGTTCAAATTGACTCCCTTAGGTTTAGGTTGGGCTAACTTGAGTTAGGTTTTGATTTAGGTCCAAGTTACTTGAGCAACATTGTAGGAATGATTTCCATGAAAAACTTTCATGAAGACATGGAATGGATTTGAGTTCAATTGAAAGGTCAATTAGGTAGATTTAGGGATTTTGGTTAATTTAGGCAAGGTTGAATCAACTTGGGTCCAAGTTGGGTTAAGGTGGGTTCTAGACCCAATTTAAAGTTTCCAATTGTCTAGGGGAATGTATTGAAGAGTTTCCAACATCAATTGGGAAGAAATTTTTTGCTTAGGGGATTGAATTTGGAGGATTATGGATATTTGACAACTTTAGGGCAAGTTTGGGGGTTTTGATTTCAAAGGGATTTTGAGTAGAGTTTGAGCATAAATTGGGATAATTGAATGTTGCATGTGTTTCATGGGAGAACCATTGAAGGTTTAGGATTGAAATTGGGGAAAATCGAGTTGGATTGGGTTGGTTTGGGGCAAGTTTGGGTTATAGGCCAAAATTGGGGCTTTAGGTTTCAAGTGGAATTGAACTCAAATGTGAATCAAATTGGGGTTGGATTTGGTTTAAATTGGTATTTTGGATGTTGAACTAAAGTTTAGAATTGAATTTGGGCAAGATTGGGGTTAATTGGATTGATTTAGTTTGACATTGGGTTCACTTGGGTTAAAATAAATTAAATTGGGGATTTTGATAAAAGTGGGTTATTTTTGCCAAATTAGCTTATTATCTAGTTAAACAAAATGAAATGTCGAATATTTGGGATTTTCTGGAATTCTTTGAGAATTTTTTGGATTTTTGGAATTTTGGGCTAAAAGGGGTATTTAGGGTATTTGGAGGTTACTTGTAGAGTATTGGGGTATTTTGGTGGATTTAAGAGGTGGGAATAGTTTCAAAATGTTTCTTAGGAATTTAGGGAATTTTTGGTACTTTTTGGGAATTTTCTGGATGATTTGGTGGTTGTGGGGGGCAATTTAGGTAATTTTGGGTATATTTAAGGACCCAATGTCAGAATAAGGAATTTTGGCAAAAATAAAGTTTGGTTAAGGTTGAGGGGAATGGAAAAGCTTAGAGTGAGCCATGGACCAAGAAGTGTCCATTTTGAACATCTCATAGGTTGTTCCTATGCCTCTTTGCCAAGGGCTAGGGGTTTGGAGTTAGCCACATGAGTGCTCCAATGAACTAGGAGACAAGATTGGGTAAGGATGGTTCAGGGTTTAGGACGGGTGTAGGAGTGTAGTGTGTGTACGCTAGACCTCAACAAGACCAGGCCACCTAGGGTAGTCCTTAAGGCTTGAACATCCTATAGGAATTCGTCTTTGTCTTATCACACATTGGTCCCAACCTTCTAAGTGATTTGGAGGTTAATGACCATCTATGTAAGATTCCAAAGAGAACCAAGATTTGGTTTGAATTTCTAAATGGTGGGTTCCATCTCTAGTCTTCTAAGATAGTCAAGGAGAAGTCCTATGGCAAGATCCTAAGCACTAAAAGGAAAGAAAGTACCTCACCATAAATGAGGTCAACAAATGGATCCCCAATAGGTGTGCTGTGCTAACTAAGCACATCGCGCGTATTGGCTTTGACCAAAGAGATCAAAAAAACCAACACAGACGTCTAAGTGACACACTCAGAACAAAGCGTAGAAAATTTATGCTAGGGAGTATCAGGTAAATCTCAAAGACTGAAGATTCCAGAACTCTCGCTAGGGAAATCGGAGGTGAATTTCAAATCACAAGATTTTAAGAGATTGGATTTTAGATTCATTTCATTTTTTTTTCAAGTTTTAATTTTGAATCTGACTTTTGATTTGTTCGGAATTTCAATTTAAATTAAAGCTTAATTTAAGATTGATTTCAAGATTGAGTCCATGGAAATTCTGGATTTAAAATGAGAATTGGAACCTAGGTTCCAACTTCGGGACTGCAAAGAGAACTGGAATTTAGGTACCGGCCTAGAAGAGAGAATCAGAAGTGATGAGAATCAGAATTTAGGAACTGATCTCAAAAAGGATGAGAATTTGAATTTGGGTACTGATCTCGAAAGGGAGAGAACTAGAATTTAGGTACCAGTCTCGAAAGAGAGAGTGTTGAAATTTAGGTATCAATCTCAGAAAGAGAGTCGGTGGTACCGACCTCGAAAAGGAGAGAACTGGAATTTAGGTACCAGACTCGAAAGAGATGGGAATCAAAGTTCAGGTACTGATCCTGAGATTTTGGGAGTGCAGAAAAGGTTCTCGAAAAGAGTGCGAGATTGGTGGTGACCGAGGTTAGGATGCCTTGTTGATCTTATACCTAAGTCGAAGGATTAGAATGCAGAAAAGTTTCTCGGTAGGATACGGGATTAGCGGTCACCGAGGTTAGGATGCCTTGTCGGTCTTATACCGAAGTCGGAGGATTAGAATGCGGAAGAGTTTCTCGGAAGGATGCGGGATTGGCGGTCACCGAGGTCAGGATGCCTTATCGGTCTTATACCCAAGTCGGAGGATGAGAATACGGAAAAGTTTCTCGGAAGGATGTGGGATTGGTGGTCATCGAGGACGGGATTGGCGGTCACCGAGTTCAGGATGCCTTGTCGGTCTTATACCCAAGTCGGAGGATTAAAATGCGGAAAAGTTTCTCGGAAGGATGCGGGATTGGCGGTCACCGAGGTTAGGATGCCTTATTGGTATCACACCTAGCTCAGAGGATTAGATTGCGTAAAAAGTTTCTTGGAAGGATGCCGGATTGGCGGTCACCGAGGTTAGGATGCCTTGTCGGTCTTGTACCCAAAATGGAGGATTAGAATGCGGGAAAGTTTCTCGGAAGGGTGCGGGATTGGCGGAAATTCAGAGAATAGAATTGAAATTTAAGTATCGATCTTGAAAAGAGAACTGGAATTTGGGTACTAGCCTCAGAAGGATGGGAACTGGAATTTAGGTACCAATCCCAAAAGTTGGTATTTGATTTGGGTTTTCAAGATTCTGCAGAAAATTTAGGGCAGTAGAAGATTAGAATGAGACATGAAAGTGTTTCACAGTCCGAGAGAGTTGATCAAAGTTTGATTGTTTAGCGAAGGACATAAATCCATGCCATCAGAACCAAATCAAAAATTTCATGATTCTGTGTTAGTAGACTCAGTCGACCTTCTCAAAAGAGGAAAGGAATCGCGGGGAGTCGAAAAAATTTTGAGAACAGCCTCAGGCTGGGGATTTCAAATTCGGGAATTCATTTTCATTTATTCGTTATTTTTTTTAGTGATTTGATTTTGTTTTGATTTTCAATTTTCATTTTGATTGAAATTTCATTTTGATTTAGATTTCTTATTCATTTCTTTTGTTTGCAATTCGAGAATTTGGATTGATTTGTTTTGAGTTTCGTTTTGTGTTTTATTTGGATTTTGAATTTGAATTTTTATTTTGTTGTTATTATTTTACTGGACTTTTTTTATTCCATTTTTCTGTTATATTCAAATCGTTCTTCGTTCAACTTTCTTTAAATTGAGTCAAACTCAGATTTAGTGGCATTTACAGTCAATTACACAAAACTGAAGGCAAAACACGACATAGTCGTTTCCATTAAAAATGTCGAAAGTACATCAGGTGATTCCAACAAAATATTTCTGATGACATCTTTCTGAAAGAGAATTTTTAAAAAATCCATGTATGTCTGAACACAGACTATACTGATATCTTCATGTATTCTGACAAAACTGTCTGTTTGATTCATCCATGTCTGAAAAGTAAACTTCATAGGTGATAACATCACCTTCTAACCACTTTCCGGAGGAGAATCCCATGCAAGTGTGCTTTAGAGGTGTGCTACTACCATGTAGCTTACAGCTCGTAGGGCTGCAAATTTTCTAACTCTGGATCTGGTTGGAAGTAGACCAAAATCTTGCTCTCATCCATCCTTCTAAAGGTGATGGAGATCCGCTGGTAGGGAACTCCTGGGATACATTGCTTTGCCACATCTGCACCATTTCCTTGTAGTACGAGGACATAGCCTACTGGTAGAGGTATCTCTACTGGCCCACAGAATTCTCCGGCGCTGACTATCTAGAGTTCTGTCCTGAACATGATGTTGTAATGTTTGATGAAGGAAACGGTGCAAAAAGGTCTCACAAAATCGTGATGGTCCACGTGAGGTGGAATACAGTCTCCTTCCGTATAAATGTTGATTATGCAGCTGTTTGGTATGCAGTCAGTGGGTAAGACGTGCCAAGCCACCATCCTCTTTATCATTTTCTTAATCAGAACTGGCATTGGATGCACTTCATCGTAGTGGGGTATCCCTGGTGGATTTCCTTTCTTGTCATTAGCAAATTTGCAGCAGCATCAGAATTGGATTGTAATCCTTCCCTTGTCTCCTTTCCATTTCTTCAACTCAGAGTGGGTCTTGCTTCGTAGTCGTCCTCCACGACCCTGCTTCCTCAGCTCAGAGACCTAGTCCACAATCTTACTCTGCTCATAATGAGAGAAGACATCTGTATGTAACTCCAGTCCATCCAGGATGTTGACATACCTGCCTCGGATTCTCTGAAAGTATTCAAAATACTATTTTTGCACCGTCTGGATCATCTCCAACTCGTGCTCTAAAATTATCTAGAACTGTCGGGGTCTAGTGACGTACTGTGGGACGTACGGCTCTACACCATCACGCTCTCCTGGAATCATCACTGTCTCAGGTGCAGGCTCTGTAGTAACCTCCTCTGGAACAACCTCTGCTATGGTGCTCCTGAGGACTGGCCTCCTTGGGACAACTGCTGTGGTCATCAGAATTTCTTCCTTGTTCTGTTCTTCAGTCAATTTCTATAGTATTTTGTGGATACAGTAGTTCTTGTTTCTTCTTTGAGTTGGGGTCAATGTAGCTCTCCTCTCCCCTGGATTTCAGTAGGGACGGCAGTGACAAGCCTCCCTCCTACGGTAGTTATCACTGATTTCATTTTGTGGTCGTCGATCGAATTGATCTTCCTTTTCTGGTTTGCAGTATGCAGAACCTTCTCGCTGAGTTTCATCACCGTCTTTCCATGGGACTGCCCGAGGTCTACAGTAGTCCAAGCAGTTTCTTCATATTCTAGCTTCAGCTGCGCAAAGTCTGAGTCAACCTCGATCACGGCACCAGCTTTCAGCTCTTCTTCGTTAAGTGCAAGACTTACACCATCCTTAAAGTTCAGAACCAACCGCCCGTTCGACATTTCCCTACAAAAAAGTAAGGAAAGGATCAGGGGCTGTACTTAGAACGAGAACAATAAGAAAATTTTACTTATTAATGGAAAATTCTTATTCATTCCTTTTCAAATTTTAAAGGAAAGGGAAAAGATGAGGAATGATTAGGAGTGAGATTAGCTTGAAAGGAAGGATAAAAATTTATTATTATAATGATTTTTTTCTTCACATGTTTTTCTTTTAAAACATATACTTTTTTGTTAATCATTTTTTTTTTCAATTTTGGGTTCAGACCCAGTTACAAGTGATTACTGTGCCCGTGCTTCTAGGGGTGAGACTTCACTTCTTTTTTTTTAGTCCATCCTTCCAAACATCAGGTTGTGTAATATTTCTTTAGATATCATCCATTGATTGGAAGCATTGGTCGCTCTCCACGGCAATCCACGAGCTGGTAGGAACCTCCTGAGTAGACTGTCTCGACCACGAACGGCCCCTCCCAAGTCGGTTCAAATTTACCTCCTATCATGCGGTGAGTAAGAATAGGTCTTCAGAGAACTAGAGCCAAGTCGCCGACTTTGAACGTCCTTGGGAAGACCAGTTCTTCATGGGCCTGGATCATCTTGGCTTGACACAATTTGAGATTCTTCTGTGCTAAAAGTCATTTCCCTTCCAAGTTTTCCAGTTCTTCTAGTCATAGTTTGGTATTCTCTTCTGTAGTGATTCTATTTGTGACCGCAATTCTGAGTGAGGGAAGGTGCACCTCCAAGGGTAAGACGGCTTAGGACCCGTACACTAGAGCGTAGGGCGTAGACTGAGTAGGAGTTCTGAACGTCGTTCTGTAGGCCCATAAGGCTTCAAACAACTTCTCATGCCAATTTCTTTTGTTATCGTCCAAAGTTTTCTTTAGGATTTGGACGAGAATTTTATTAAAAGCCTCAACCAAGACGTTTGCTCTTGGGTAGTAGATCATTGAATAGTTCCAAACTATCCCATGCCTTCTGACAAAATTTTTGATCTTAGTACTCTTGAAAGCGGATCCGTTGTCTGAGATAATTCTGCGCGGTACCCCGAAACGGTAGACGACTTGATGCTTGAAGAACTGTAACACATGATGTGCTTTCACTTCTCTGAGTGGTACTACTTCTGCCCATTTGGAAAAATAATCTGTCGCTGCAAGGATGAAGCGATGTCCTCTTGAAGAAGGTGGTTCTATCGTACCCATGATATCTGTGCCCCAACATTCAAAAGGCCATGATGCGATTGTTAGATGTAGCACATTTGGAGGTTGATGTAGAACCACTCCATGCACTTGGCACTGGTGATAACTTTTAGCAGCTTTCATGCAGTCGGTCATCATCGAGGGCCAGTAGTACCCTAGTCTTTTAATTTTTATTTTCATCTTTGGACCTGACTGGTGAGCGCCACAAAGTCCTAAGTGCACTTCTTTAACAATTTCACGAGCCTCGGACTCATTCAGGCACCTTAGCCACATCTGATCGAAAGACCTTATGTATAACATATTGTTTATTAATACGTATGACAGAGTTCTTTTCTTGATCTGATGGGCAAATGACTTATCGTCCGGTAGGTTTCCTGTTTGCAGGTAGTCTATTAATGGCCCCCGCCAATCTTCTGTAGTTTCTTCCACTGCGGCAACTATCTCTTCATTTCCTAGTCTGGACAAAGTGTCTATGTCAATCTGCGATAGGACTTGTCGTCCCTGTACTGTCACTGCAACTGACTCTTCCTCTAGACATGCGAACTCTTTTGCAAGGCGGACCAAAGGGTCTGCAAGGGCATTTTCTTTTCTGGGAATCTTGTATATTGTCACATTCGGAATCTGGTCTAGCAAGTTCATGGCATACTAAAATTACCGCTCGAGCCTTGGTTTAAAAATTTTGTATTGTCCTGCACCTGTTGTATGATCAACAGCGAATCACCGTAGATGTTTATGTCTATTATCCCCATCTGAATGGTTAACTCCAATCCGGTTACAAGGGCTTCGTATTTTGCTTCGTTGTTCATATACGGCTCTGTTAAATGGTAGGAGTATCTTAACATCCCCCGCTCTGGTGTTATAAATATTAGTCCAATTCCTTCCTTACCAGGCACTATCATTTGCAATTCTTTGTCCTTCTGTACTGAGGATGCTCCGTCGAAGTACAGTTCCCAACATAGATCATCGGGGTCTTCTAGGCTCATTATCTGCTCGTCTAGCAAATCAACGTTGAGAGGCAATTCTGCCGGTAAAGGGTGTGCTGCGAGAAAATCTACTAGGACTTGTCCCTTTATGGCACGAAGAGGAACGAAAGTTCTATCGAATTGCAATAGTATCATCGACCACCTGGCAAGTCTGCCAGAGAGTGTAGGGCAGGTCATCAAATATTGCAATGGATTAAACTTCGAAATGAGGTTGAACTTATGAGAAAGCATGTAATGCCTGAGGATTTGAGCTGCAAAGACCAGGGCCAAACAATGCTCTCAATCGAAGGATACTTTACTTTCGTCAGAATTAGACGACAACTTAATTAGTAGAGAGCGTTTTCTTTACCCTTGTCATTGACCTGGGCTAATAGGGCTCCTAGGGATTCGTCCAAAGCCGCGGTATAAAGTATCAACGGTCTACCCGAGACCGGGGCTGCTAAGATAGGAGGTGTCATTAAATATCATTTGATGTCATCGAAGGCATATTGATATTTGGAGTCCCATGTAAACTTGGCATCCTTCTTAACCAAAGCAGAAAAAGGCTGACACCTTCCTGACAAATTCGAAATAAAGCGTCGAAGATATGCCAACTTCCCTTGAAAGGATCGTAGTTGTTTCAAGGTTTTGGGACGCAGCATTTCTAAGATAGCTTTAATCTTCTCCGGATCGATTTTAATTCTGTGATGTCGTACAACAAATCCTAAGAATTTCCTGGAGGTGACGCCGAAGGTGCATTTCAGGGGATTCATCTTAAGGTTAAATTATGTTAATCGCTCGAAAACTGTTCTCAAATCATACAGGTGAACTTCCTTCAGTTTTCTCTAGATGACCACATCATCCACATAGAACTCAACTTGGTTTTGAATGAGATCATCAAAGATCCTCGTCATTGCTCTTTGGTAAGTTGCTCCTGCATTCTTCAATCCGAAAGGCATCACCGTGTAGCAGTACACTTCGATTGGCGTTCTGAAGGCTGTGAGCTTCTCATCTTCTGGTGCCATCTTTATCTGATTGTATCCTGATGATCCATCCATGAATGAGAAGACTTCGTGTGTCGAAGCGATGTGAATCATTAATTCTGGAATTGGTAGCGAGAACTCGTCCTTTGGGCACGCTTTGTTCAAATCTCTGAAATCCACGCAGATTCTGATCTGACCATTATTCTTTCTGACTGGTACCACGTTGGCTAACCAAGTCGGGTATTGTTCTTCACGGACAAATTTAGCGTCTATTAGCTTATTAACTTCAGTTATTACTTGCTGTTCAATTTCTAGACACATTCTTCTCGGACCTTGTCTGACTGGAACGACAGTGTGATCCACTCCTAGCTTGTGAGCTACAACTTCTGAATCTAATCCCGATATCTCATCGTAACTCCAAGAAAAACAGTCCTTAAATTCCATGAGTAGCTTGATCATGTTTTTAGAATCTTCTTTGTTGAGTAAGGAGCTAACAAAGGCCAGCCTAGGCTCTTCGCTAGTACCTAAGGTAACTTCCATTAACTCGTCTATTGTAGATTTAATTTCTTCTTCAAATTCTGGCGGAGCATCTCCGATTGGCAAGTCCTCGAGATTACCCGAAGCTTCCAAGCAATCTCCATTAGACTCGCAAGTGATAATCAAGTAAAATTCTAAATCGTCAGCTGGCCCTACTGTGCCGAATCCAATACCATGTTTTGAGTTGGGAGGCCATCTAACATTACTCCATAACTTTTCAAAGCGGTGAGATTGATCTTTTGACCACTGCTTAGTTAAAACACCACGTTGAATTAAATTTTGATCACAGAGAGAATACCACTCAAAATACAATTTCATTAATTCAGATGAAACAACATCTTTAAATTTTACATCATCTTCAATTTTGGAAGAAGAAGCACACATGGTAGAATTTGATTGGCTTAGCACCTCCACCATGTACTTCCTTGACCACCATACCCTCAACCTTACTAAGATAGATCAGGGTCAGGGTCATAGTTTGTACATAGTGGTTAATCTTGTCATACATCGCTTTGTATTCTTCGTTCTTTTCATCTTTTAGCGAGATCTTGAATTGAGGTTTCTTCTGACTTATTGTTGTTGCTTCTTTCTTGATTTCTTTTTCTTTTTCAGAATTGTCTTCCCAATCAACTTTAATAACCAGATTCCTTTGTCCAACTATTCCACCGTTTCTTCCTTAATCTCGTCCCCGGCCTCGACCTCATATGCGAACTCTGGAGAAACCTTCACCATCTCACCGTAAGGGAGTGGTGAGTAATTGTTGAACTAGAATTTCAGGCTCTTCGTCATCTCAAACTCTTTTTTCTTCATTTGGTATGACATTTATGGAAAATATAGTTTTTTTCGGAGGCGCGTAGTAGGCTGCATCTTCGTCGATTCCGATTTCATGCACGGAGAACAGTTGCAAGTCACCTTTGATGCACTGTTCTCCCCCTCCTTCATAATACATTATGCATTGGTGCAGAGACGACGATACCATCCGGTTTTCATGGATCCACGGCTGACCCAGTAGAGCGTTGAACGATGTCTCAGAATCAATTATGTGAAATTTTGTGGTTATTCTTCCCAAGTCACTTATTTTCATTAATAGTGTTATTGACCCAAGAGCTCTTTCTCCTTTCTGATTGAAACCTCTCAGTAACATCCTGTCTACTTTGAGATCACGGGCATCAATCTCCAAGTATGCTAACGTCCGAAGGTTCATTATGTTGATCGATGCTCCTGGATCAACTAACATCCTAGAGAGCATGAACTTTCCGATGGAGACTGAAATGTACAACGGTCGATTGTGATCAGCTGTTCCATGTAGTAGATTATTGTCCATGAAGGTAACACTGCGCTGTTCTTTCAAATACCAAACCTCGTCTAAGGAATCACCGGCCATTTGAGCTAAAAAAATTTCTAGATCAAGCAAGGACCTGACCAGAGTTTACCTAATCTCCTTTGATAGGATCAGAGCGTCGTAGATACTCAGTTTGGCTGGTAGATTTCTATGATGTTCTAGCACATTATAATCCACTTTAATATTAGGTTCTTCAATTTCCTCCCGAATGGGCAATTCCTCTGCTGAGGTTGGCTCTTGGACCCATTCTTGGGGGTAGAACTTTCCCACTTCTTAAATTGACTTTTGTTATTTCTTCTGAATTTGGTGCTGAATTTGTCGGTGTCTCCTCTTGAATCCAAACGACTGGCTCTTCTGGAGTTGCTTCGGAATCTGACAGCTCTAATTCTATCGCAATCGGAGCTCCTCAGAATTCACAAATGGGCTCGTCACTTCTTGAGCTTTCATAGCCATTCTTGTGAACGTCTTCTTCTCCGTCGTGGCCGTCGAGGTTTTGTATTATTTTAGAATCGTTAATCGTATCAGAATCGATATACATATTAGGTTCTTGTTGTTAGTTACATAATGGTTAGAAACAGTCAAAACGTAGCCAACACCAAAACTCTTATCATTATAAGATCCCGCTGGGGCAAGCAAATAATCATACAGAGTCAGAGGTCCGAGGAATTTCTCCCCTGAATCAGAAACAACCATCCTAGGAAAAGCAGCCCCTAGTCTAATCTTCGGAGCCTCGGTCTTCTCTTCTTCCATGATCTTCTCCTCTTTCTGGGGCTGTTCTTCAATCGCAATCGATAGTGCCGGCTTATTGGGTTTTGAACTCTGAGCTGAAGCGTGCACCGAAGCAGTTTGGAGGTGATCTAAAGTTTTCTTTTAAGACTTCATCCAAACTGTACTCCATCCATCGTTGGTTGTATACGGGTCTATCAGAACAGTAGGGTCCATTGAAATATCATTGACAGAACCTCCTTTTTGGGGCTCCTTCATGTATTCCTTCGGGATCATTATGTTCCCTTTCCGGAGGTTATCCTCGAGCCAATTCTTGAAGGTGAAGCAGTCCTCTATCTTATGTCCAAGCATCCTATGGTAGGGACAGTAATTCGGATGATCTTTCTTGTCGACTTCTTCTGGCCTCCTGGGCTCTGGCAGCTGAAAGTCAGGCGTCTTAATCAAACTGTGAAATATCTTGGCAATGCTTTAGTTTTGAAGGGGTATTCCTTATTTAAAAGTTCTGCTAGGCTGCGCTTTTGCTGAAACGGCTGCTGGTTGTATTGCTAAGATGACTGCTGGCCATACTGCTGCGACAGCTGATAGTTATGTTGAGGTGGTTGATAACTTGGTGGAGGTTGTTGATAGCTCTATTGAGGTCATTTTGTCCATATTTACATTGGTTGTTTGCCCTTTTCTACCGCTGCGACGGTCCCAAACTTCTTCTCGAAGGCTCTGACTGGCTTCTGCTTATCGTTCTTATCGGTGAAGCTAAGTTGTTTCGCTTCCTCCTGTTGACTCGCGGCCTTGCTGAGCAATTTCTCGAACGTCTTAATTGTAAATCCCATAAGGAGAAATGCTATCAGACCGTGAATACTCTTCAGTAGAATTCGAATGATATGTTGTTCCTGGAGCTGTGGCTCGCATTTCATGCTTAAATTCCTCCATCGCAGGATGTAGTTCACCAAAGTTTCATTTGGTTTTTGTTGCTAGACCACAAGATCACCGATGGTGATGTGGTGCTGAGCACCAGTAAACCATTTCATGAATAGGTTTTCCAATTCTGCGAATGTCTTTATTGAGCCGTTGGGCAGCTCCGCATACCAGTCGAAGGCAATTCCTGAAAGGCTGCTGACAAACTGATGAAAAAACAAAGCGTCGCTCCCACCAACGTTGCAGCAACTAGCACGAAAATGTGTGACATGCTGCCGGGGGTTTCCTGTACCGTTGAATGTCTTAAACAGAGGTGGTACTAAGCCCTTTGTGTATTGGACGACATCAAATTCCTCGGGGTAAGGTCTACCCGTCTGAATAGATGCTCCATTCTTAGACTGGACTAAGGCTTCTCGCACCTGCTGTTCCACAATGTTTTTAATATCCTTTTCGGGGATCATGCTCTGCGCAGAATCTTTCTTTGGCTGTTCATCTCCATTGATGGACGTAATTTCTTTCCCTCCATCTACAATGTGAATGATCCCTGGGGGTGTTTCCTTCTGAGATTGAGGCTGACTCTCGAGTGTGGCTAAGGCAGCCGCCATCTCCTCCATCTTCTTTACCATACGAGAGATCGTGTTATCCTTTTCCCATAGATGTGCTTTCATTGCTTCTGGTTCATCTCCTTCCGAAGTTGACTGAGCTCCTTACAAAGCTGACGATGCTCGGGTCTCGACCATGTTTATCTCAGCAAATTCTTAATCCATGAACTCTGACGAATCCACTTCACTTCCCAATTCTTCTCTTCTTTCTCTTGCCAACTGTTGTATGTCAGTTCTTAGCTTCCTTATGGCGGCCTCCAGTGGTGTTTTCCAAACAGTTTCTCGGTTGTCAGGCGACGACTGTTGAACTTCATCTTCAGGAGTTTCCTTCGAGGCTGTAGCACTTTCTTCAGATTTGGGCTCTCTGACGAGACTTCTCTTCCCAGAGCATTCTGTCAGTATCGGTTCAGCAATAATAGGTTGCCACACCATCCTTCTTGCAGTAGAACGCCTAGGATTGGATGGTCAGTCGGCTGTACGTCAGTAGGTGGTGTGTTCCCTAATTTGGTGACCTGATATAACAACAGGAGAACTCCTTTCGCTAGCTCGTACCTTCTTCTGTAGCCTTTCTATGGCAGTGACATGGTCTACTCATGGTCCGAGGCGGGATCTAGCTGGCACCCGTCCCATCCTTCTCAAGATTTCTAACACGGGGCATCTGTCCTTTCTGGCTAACTTCTCCATCACGGTTTGTAATCAAGTAAGTGATGTAGTCTTGATCTTCTTCTTCTTACAATTACTGTAGTATGCAGGCAAGGGTGACGCAACAACAATCCTTCGAGCATCTTCCTCATCAGATGCAACAGAGAGAGGGTGGAATCTACTTCCTTCTAACAGTGGTGAGATCTGAGGCAGCTCTTCTTCCTCTTTAGGAATCTCTTCAAGAAAGGCAGCTTCAACAGCTCTGGTCTTTCTGATCGTGGCGATCTTTCTGTTTTTATTCCTTCTTTGCGTCCGGGTTAAGGGTGCAAACCTCGAACTAGATCCTATTTAAAAAATAGACGGTATTGTAGCAATGTCTGAACCCTCCACGATAACAGGCTCATCATTGACTTGGACTTCTTTCCCGTTCAGTTTGGCGGGAGCCGGCGTAGGTGAAGTGATGACCAGACCAGTGGGGGTAGAGATGACCGTCCTAGGGGTAGCAGCTAACCTCATATGAACATCGGTATTTCTTTTAACTGGGACCCTCTGCAAGGGAGGAAACTCTTGGGTCGACTTCATATTGAACTCAATTATGGGTTCCATGATCTCTGGTACTTTGTCCATCAGTGTGAAAAGAGTAACATCGGTGAACTTAATATCCGTGTTGTCGAATCCTTGTCCAAAGCGAATGATCGCATCATCGGGCAGCTCATCCTTGTAGACAGCTAAGTCCATCCCGTTGGTGAAGGAGAAAATCAGCTTTGGCGCAGACATCTTCTGCAAGATAGACTCTGAACACATCAGGTTTGGTGCAGACATCTTTTGCAGGATAGATTCCAAATTACGCTTGATCTCGTCACAAAACTTTCCAGGACGAGAATGAGTCCGAACACATTTCCATTTATATTTTCATTTTCTTAGTTTTATAATATATTTTCAGATTCTGTCTTATTCGTGTATTTGCGATTTTAAAAAGGTTTGCTTATTAAAAGGTTGTTTGTTAGAAGGTTTGCTCGTTAGGAATGAAAAAATTAAAGGAGGAAGGTTATAGAAAGGTAAGGGATCCAATCCAGAATTGGAAAGGAAGAGAAATTCTCGTAAGACTTCTTAACTCAAAGGATCGCTCCTAAGCTAACACCTATTGGGGGTCTAGCTCGCCCCTAAGAGGTAGAATGATTCTGGAACCTCTTTGTTTAGAGGTGTCTAAACACTGGCTCCAAAATCCAAGAGAGTTGACTATACCCGTTCAAGACAGAAATGGACGTGGTATGTCAACGGAAAGAATGATAGTTTGATCCACAAGGGGCATGGACTCACTACCGATTTATGAAAGCAAAACCATCTGATCAAAATGGAGAGAAGAACTAGTCCCCAAAGGAGTCTCCAAAAATTTGTCGGCATATTTATAGGTTATGTATTTTGAAAAAGGGGGTCTCCTACAAAAATTGTCGGTGAATTTTAGATTTTAAATTTAATTTATATATATATATATATATATAATTTAATTTAAAACGTAACATTTGATTTTTTGGAAGTTTGAAAATTTTAAGATATGAAATCAAACCGATCTCACATCCTAAATAGTTTATATAAACGAGCACCGTATCACAATAGTGTATCTATCCCTAGGAATAGACACACTGCTTGATGATGGGGCTCAATTAAATAAACTAGAAGATTTGTGACATTCGTTTGGTCTGCGAACCAATTTTATAAGCCGACAAGTTCCCCTACTTAATATAAAGGAATTAAGCAAGGTTTATATTACCTGGATTCTTAAAGTTCCCTATAAGGGCAAGCCCCTATAGTTAATTACATCCTGAATGTCCGAAGACACTCAAGAAAACTCTCGATAAAGATCAGTAGTTTTGCTCTCAAGAATTTCAAAGTTCAAGGTTTCAAACAAATTAGATTTTGGAAATTTCAATAGGGAATGGATCAAATTTGGAACAGCTTTATTTTTAAGAGTCCAAAGGAAGAGAAGTAGGGGATGTCACGGACCCGAAGTGAACTTCGGTGACTTCCCGACCATCATATTGTTTGGCTTCAATTTGAGAGTTTATTTAATGTTGTAATCCTGCCAATTTTAGTTAATTAGGACTTATACTTGTATGACATAATCATACAAATAGCCTCGAAGATGTAAGGGTTTATGCTGTACCAAACGACTACCTCAGAGTCCTACGACCGGTTAGGGCTTAATTTGCATAATATGGTTATGCAAATGCCTAACAAAAAGTTGAGGATTTATGTTCCACTAGGCAAACTACCTCAAAATCCTATGGCTTGGTTATTTAATTCTAGCAAAGGTTTTGCTGAAGTAGACACAAGTTTTGCTGTTGAAGATGGTTGTGCTGCCCACTGTGCTTCAAGCTCCTTGTTGTTGCAAAGGTTTGGTTTTAGAAAGTGGCAAACAAGAGATGAGAGAAGTGTTTTCTTTTAAAAAAGTTGAAAATTAAGATGGCTTAGTATTTTAATTAAAAAAAATCTTAAAGTTGATTAAGCAGAACTGATTAAGATCTCACAGTTCCGTCATCCCGGCACCGCTTTTTTCATCGGATTCACTTAGTCCAAATGAATTTGCTAAACTCAATTGAATGAGTTCTACACTTTCATTTAGACCATGAGAAATCTCATTAGAACCACATGGGTTACATCATCTGAGAGATTCCCGATCATCCAACGAGACGTTTTAATTTTAGTTGTAATTACAGCTTTTTTTATATTAAATTTTGAGTTGTTTAAACATGCTGGTTTCAATCATTTTCATGCATTTGTAAATGCGGGAAAGTAAGACATTTAATAAATTGCAGAATGTAAATTGCAATAAACATAAATGCATACCTGGTGGGCTTGCCCGTCATTTTCACCTACACTTAAAATACATGTTAAGGCATTTATATGTTTACAACAAGTTCCTAAGTAAAGCTAAGGGAAGGTTCTGGCTGTCTACCAAAATCCTAATCCTATAGCTAGTCAATTAATATGACGTCTAGGTTCTTGTGTTTTATTAAGGATGATTTTCTTCACCAAAGAACAATGAAGTCTCACTGTTCTTTTAAAACATCCCATCAAGTTAGAGAAGTGCTCGGAATTGAATTCTGAACAACTTCTTAAACATTTTAGGGGTTATTTTAAGTTCAGTTAGTTTCATTATGGTGATGAATCAATCATCCGGGTTACTCTTGGTCAGTGAATTAGGATGTTTGATTATCCTTGTGAGTAAGGTGATATTTCGTTTAATGCTTCATTTAAGAGTTATGATAATGAAAGCCTTTAGGAGCAAGCTAATTCATTAATGGATTTAACCATTCTTAATTGAAGTTGGATTAATGATTTCAAGGTGATTTATTTCCATATGTTTTGGGTCATTTAAGTTAAAAAAATATCTTTTGGTTGAGTTAAGTTTTAATGACTTGAGCTTGTTGTAACTTAATTATGATGTTTTTGAATTATTTTTAAATCGGTTTAATTTTAATGACTTGATTATGTGTTGCTTTAAATTGACCTTAATATTCCAATTTTGTTTTAGTCTTGGTTATGGGTGATTTCAAATTAGTTTTAAGTTATCTTAATTTGATCTTTAAATCATCTTTCCTTAACTTAAGTATTTTTAAGCTCTCAATTTAATTATAAAATTTCAAAGATTATCCTTTCTTTTTTTTTATTTCAAGCATTATTTGTTACAATTTCATTTAATAAAAGTTAGGTGATGTTTGATCAATTCATTTATTAGGGATTGAATTTCAAAGAATTAGAATCTTCCTATATTAAACCCTTAACCCTGATAATTCATTACTAAATTAACTTCCAAAGTTTAATGATTTGATTAATTAAGGCTTCTCTTTTAAATGTTCAAGGTGATTAATGGGCCCCTTACCTACCTTAGTTTCAATCTTTCAAATGGAAAGTTATGATTAAATATTTTACCTCTCCCTCTGGTTAAGCCTAAACATTAGTTAAGGTTAAAGCCTTTTAATTACCTTAATGCCCTCTTAAACTTGTTTATCTCATAACTCATTGAATTATGCTCAAATGAACTTGAAATTTTTATGTCACCTTACCCATATGTCAATTAAGACATTAGAGGAGAAAATATGATTTTTCTACTTTTAATTTAATTTATATAATTGTTTTAATGAAAATAAGGGTTTTTCAATGAAAATTCAACAATATGACCAAGGTAAAGTTTCTGTCCTTGGGAAAATTATGGGAGGTTGCTACTGACAAGAGAACCACTTGGACCGATTTTAGATTTTTTTTGAACAATATTTTATTTATTATAATTATTTTAAATTTTATGGTATTAATTATATATAAAATAAAATTAAAGTTAAAAATTAAATTTTATATTTTTCATAATTCTCTCTGACTTTAAAAAACTCAGAGAAACAAATTGTATAATTTTTTGATTTTTTTTTGAATTTTTAGAATTATTTTAGTGGGAAAGGTTGAAAAATCCATTTTTAATATTAAAAATTACATTAAGCATTTAAAATTCAATATCTTTTCCTAGGGACTTAGGAAAAATATTTGGTTGGTTCCTAAGTAATAAGGAAGCAAAATATGATATTTTTTGAATTTTATTATTTTTTTTATTTTTATTACTTTTAATTATTAAAATATTCAAAAATAGGTTAAAAATGAAAATTTTAGAAAAATTCCAATTTTAATTTTCATAGGCTTCTCTGATACCAGAGAGGTCATGAAATGAATTTGGTGAATTTTTTAAATGTATTTTAGGGTTTATGAATTTTTAAAGTTTAAAAGTGGCCATTGGTTTAAATAATTCATTTAGTGGGTTAAATAATTTTCAATTGATTTCAAATTTTTATGTAAGACTCCTCTTACCCTAAAAATCAGTAGAGAATTGATTTTTTGTTATTTTAATGAGTGGTTATTTGAAATTAATTTAATCTTAGTTTTAGGGGTTTGGCTAAATTAAGGTTCATTTGAATGAGTTAAGCAAAACCATAATTTTTCTAGGGTCCTCTATGCCAGAGATACTTACCCTATTTTTTCTAGAATTTATTACCCAACATGCTAATTATTGGAATTAAAATACCAAAAAAGACACATAAACGTGGAAAATAGATAACTTGTCACAGAGATAAGCTCTGGCCTTGGACAATTCAGGGAATGTTCCCAATATCTGAGGCTACAAAAGCCCTATGGTCTCATGTCATGGTGAATTGTATGCATGAATGGAGAATTAGAATATTCAAAACAGTATTTAATTAATTAAAAATAAAATACTTAACAAAATAATTTAATTATTTTTCCACATTAATCTCCTCTGTTCACTGAGCAAGAGGGTATTTATAGTTTGTTTTTAGGATTTTTCTACACAAAGATATGCATTTTTAAAGTTCTGGGCATTTAATTAAATCAGACAATAGGTAATTTTCTACTTAACCACGTCGGCGCCACCCCGTCCTACGGCAGGTCGAAGCTCCATGCGGCGCGCTCCTGTTCGACACCGCCATCTGACTCGGTAGCCATGTGGCCCGCAGTTCCGTTCCATGCTCTTATTCGGCGCGATCCTGGCCGTCCATTCAATACACGCTCGATCCAACGGCGGCTGGTCATCTTCTACGACTGGAGCGTCCCAAGAGCCATCCACCTTCTAACCCTAAGATCTCACTCGATACTCAACCAAAATCGAGTGTGGTTTCTTCCTACATGCTCGTCTAAGCAAGGGCTACACATCTATATGACTAAAGCGCATTGAAATCAAGTGAAACAAAATGAAGAATCACTGGAAGCTCGAGAGCAAGAGGAGTTTCCATACCTTAGTTCAAGAGGTGAAGCCTCGATTGAATGTGCTCAACATGTTCGTTAGAGCTGGAGGAGTCTACGGATGAAGCCTCTGGTCCTAGTGAATTGCCTAGGTGTAACTTTGTCCAAGCCCGATTTCAAGCTATGGCCGACATAATGAATGGCTGGCCTAGTGAGGGGGCTTTCACTGGGAAACTTCTTCTCTACCTCTGGTGAAGGTGTGGGAGAAGTTAAATTGGTTTCAATGGAGATTTGGTGAGTGTCCTATTTTTTTGTCTGAGATTAAACTAAAAAATTGAACTCAACCAGTAGGGGTGAGGGGTGGAAAGCATTGGAGCTAAGCTTCTCTTGGCTGGGAGGAGCTCTAGGAGCAATTGGGAGGGGTTTTGATGAAAAAGGTTTCAATACCTCTCTCATGGCTGAGAGAGGTGAGTTATATGGCCAAGGCCATGGGGCTGAGCCAGGGTTCAATTGGGGGGTGAATTCAAGTGCTTAGGTGAAGGGCAGTGGAGCTACAAGTTCAATTTTGGCTGAGGTCGATAGTTGGGAAGATTTGGAAAGAGTTTAGCCTAATGGTGGCTCTCGGTTCTGGTCCCCTCCGATGACTAGGTCGGCCGGCAAGGACAGGGGAGCTGGCCATGGGTCAGGTCAACCAGTGGTCAGGTCAGCCAGGCCTTCAAGTGGAGTAATTAAAGCTTAGGGAGCAAATATGGTAAGGATCCAAGGTGTTTAAGGCACTTAAGGAAGTAAATCCCTTAATTTGGGGATCCTTTGGTCCATGGCTCACTAGCTTGGGCTAGGTGTATCTAGGGTGGTTCCTAGGGTTCACTTAGTGGCTGTGGAAGGGATGGTTTAGCCACATTTGGTTCAAATTGGTTTGGTTAGGCCATGGATTCAAATTGTCTCTCTTGGGTTTAGGTTGGGCTAACTTGAGTTTGGTTTTGATTTAGGTCCAAGTGTCTTGAGCAACATTGTTGAAATGATTTCCATGAAAAACTAGACATGGAATGGTTTTGAGTTCAATTGAAAGGTCAATAAGGTGGATTTAGGGATTTTGGTTAATTTAGGCAAGGTTGAATCAACTTGGGTCCAAGTTGGATTAAGGTGGGGTCTAGACCCAATTGAATGTTTCAAATGGTCTAGGGGAATGTATTGAAGAGTTTCCAACAACAATTGGGAAGAAATTTTGGGTTTAGGGGATTCAATTTGGAGGATTATGGATAGGTGACAACTTTAGGGCAAATTTGGGGGTTTTGATTTCAAAGGGATTTTCAGTAGAGTTTGAGCTTAAATAGGGATAATTTAATGTTGCATGGGTTTCATGGGAGTGCCATGGAAGGTTTACAATTGAAATTGGGGAAAATTGAGTTGGATTGGGTTGGTTTTGGGCAAGTTTGGGTCATAGGCCAAAATTGGGGCTTTAGGTTTCAAGTGGAATTGAACTCAAATGTGAAACAAATTGGGGTTGGATTTGGTTTAAATTAGTATTGTAGATGTTGAATTGAAGTTTAGAATTGAATTTGGGCAAGATTGGGGTTAATTGGATTGATTTGGTTTGACATTGGGTTCACCTAGGTTAAAATAGGTCAAATTGGGGATTTTGATAAAAGTGGGTTATTTTGGAAAAATTAGCTTATAATGTAGTTGAACAAAATGAAATTGAAAATATTTGGAAATTTCTGGATTTTTTTTGGAATTTGTTGGATTTTTGGAATTTTGGGCTAAAAGGGGTATTTAGGGTATTTGGAGGTTATTTTGAGAGTAGTGGGGGTATTTTGGGGGATTTAATAGGTGGGAATAGTTTCAAATGATTCTTAGTAATTTATGGAATTTTTAGTATTTGTTTAGAATTTTCTGGTGATTTGGTGGTTGTGGGGGGCAATTTAGGTAATTTTGGGTAACTTTAAGGACCCAATGTCAGAACCAGGAATTTTGGCAAAAATGAAGTTTGGTTAAGGTTGAGGGGAATGGGAAAGCTTAGAGTGAGCCATGAACCAAGAATTGTCCATTTTGAACATCTCATAGGTTGTTCCTAACCCTCTTAGCCAAGGGTTAGGGGTTTGGACTTAACCACATTTGTGCTCCAAAGAACCAGGAGTCAAGATTGGGTAAGGATGGTTCAGGGTTTTGGACGGGTGTAGGAGTGTAGTGTGTGCAAGCTAAAACTCACCAAGACCAGGCCATCCAGAGTAGTCCTTAAGGCTTGAACATCCTACAGGAATTAATCTTTGTCTTATCACACATTGGTCCCAACCTTCCAAGTGATTTGGAGGTTAATGACCATCAATGTAAGATTCCAAAGAGAACCAAGATTTGGTTTGAATTTATAAATGGTGGGTTCCATCTCTAGTCTTCTAGGATAGTCAAGCAGAAATCCTATGACTAGATCCTAAGCACTAAAAGGACAGAAAAGACCTCACCCAAATTGAGGTCAACACGTCACTACACCAATTCATCAAATAGTACAAGGATGGACAAGAATATTGCATTAAGGGAGACTTACAACATTTCTCAATACATGAAGTAGGCATTCACGAAGACGCCGCATACTACGCTCCCCTGAAGAAAACAATAATTTCAAGAGAAATTGTAATAAATAAAGTTGAAGTTTTAGAAGAGCTGTGAAAACGGGACCATACAACTCCAGTTCAACAAACTCCCGCCACTCATTCGCAACGAGTTGGTGGAAGTTCTTTTTTCCCACTCATCCAAGGTTGAGGCCGGGGACGTGGTCGAGGAAGAACTCACTAGATTGTTCAACAAACGAAGCCGCCGATCAGAATTGAAGCAGAAGGAAGCTCCGAAGAAAATAAAAAAATAATGATGATAAGTCAGAAGAAGCGTCTTTTCGAGATTTCTACGGATGACACAGAAAGAGATGAATATGAATCAATGTATGATTGGATTAATCATTATGTGCAAGCCATGACTCTAGCTCCAATCCATTCTCAAAAGATCGAGAGTATGGAAGTCAAGGAAGTTTTTAATGATGGTTTTAAACCGATCATGTTTTATAAAGCTTCTCCTTCTACTTCTGAACCTTGTGTAATTCTCGAAGAAAATGATTCTATTGAATTAATAAAATTACACTTTGGTTACTTTTCACCTTATGTACAAAAGTTAATTCAACAAGGATATGTGCCACAACAAATGCCAAAAGATAAGCTACAATCATTTGAAAATTTATGGAGACCAAAGGAAAGAAACTCAACTCAAAAGAAGGTCTTGGGTTCGGTACGATCGGACCTATCAATGATTCGGGATTTTGCATGGTTGTTACTAGTCAGCCGGTAGAAGATTGTTTGGACATCCAAGATGAATGCGAAGATCAACCAATAGAAGAAGCTCTGCCATAATTCGATGAAGAAATCAAATCAAATGTGGACGAATAAAAGGAAATTAATCTCGGGACTGTGGAGCAGCCTCGACCAACTTTCATAAGTTTGTTGCTCAATGAAGAAAAGGTTAAAGACTTGGTCAGGTTACTGTCATAATTTAAAGATTGCTTCGCTTGGAGTTATGATGAAATGCCTGGACTATCTCCCGAGGTTGCAGTTCACCGACTAGGTGTGGATCAAAGTACAACACCAGTAAAGCAAGCTCCTAGAAGAATGCACCTCGAAATCGAACAGCAAGTTACAACAGAAATAAAGAAATTAATAGATGCTAAATTTTTCCGAGAGGAACAATATCTGACATGGTTAGCCAACATCGTGTCAGTAAAGAAGAAAAATGGACAAATCTGAGTGTGTGTTGACTTCAGAGACTTAAATAAAGCATGCCCGAAGGACGAGTTTCCATTACCGATACCAGAGTTAATGAAAGACATCGTGGCCTCACACGAAATTTTCTCTTTCATGGAATGATAGTTGGGTTATAATCAAATCAAGATGGCTCCAGAAGATGCAACGCTTACAACATTCAGAACTCCAATCAGAATTTACTACTACACTGTTATGTCATTTGGATTGAAGAACACAGGAGAAACATATCAAAGAGAAATGACAAAGATCTTTGATGACCTCAGTCACAACCAAGTGGAATGCTACGTGGATGAATTGATCATTAAGAGTAAATTAAAGGATAATCACTTAAATGATTTGAGTATCGTATTTGAACTATTAAGGCAATACAATCTAAAGATAAATCCCTTAAAATGTGCTTTCAGCGTTACCTTTGGGGATTTCTAGGATTTGTTGTTCGACATCTGGGAATCGAAATTGACTCGAAAAAGATTAAAGCGATATTAGAAATGCCTCCTCTAGAATCTTGAAACAATTACATTCTTTTCAAGGAAAATTAACATATCTTAGACGCTTTATATCTAATTTGTCAAGAAGGTGTCTCCCCTTTTCGAACTTACTTCGAAAGGATGTAACATTTGTTTGGGGAGAGCCTTGTCAACAAGCTTTCAAAGATATTAAACAATATCTAACGACATCTCCTATTTTTGGCAGCCCCTATCCCGGGTAGACCTTTGATACTTTATACTGCGGCTTTGAACGAGTCCCTCAGAGCCTTACTTGCCCAAGTCAATGAGGAGGGAATAGAAAACGCACTCCACTACCTGAGTTGACTTCTAATACCGACAGAAGTAAAGTATCCTCCTATTGAGAAACATTATCTGGCTTTATTTTTCCCCGCTCAAAAGCTTAGACACTACATGTTGTCTCATAAGGTCAACCTGATCTCAAAAGTTTACCCGTTGCAATACTTGATGACCTGACCAACACTTTTCGGATGCTTAGCAAGATGGTCGATGATACTATTGAAATTTTACATAACTTTTGTGCCCCTTAGAGCTAACAAAGGATAGATTCTTGCAGATTTTCTCACAGCGCACCCATTACCAGATGGGTCCCCGCTCAATGAAGAACTACCAGACAAACATATACTACAAATAGAGCAACCCAGTGTCGGATGTTGGGAAATGTACTTCGACGGAGCATCATTAGCCCGAAGAGATAAAGGACAACAAACAGTGATAACCGGCAAAGCGAGAATTGGTTTAATCATCATAACTCTGGATCAGGCCATGCTAAGATTCTCTTATCACTTGTCAGAGCCGTGTGCTAATAATGAAGCAGAATATGAAGCTCTAATCACCGGTTTATAATTAGCAATACTAATGGAAATTACAAACATTGTCATTTATTGCGACTCACATCTCGTCATTCAACAAGTGGCAGGACAATACAAAATTTTGAAAATAAGATTAGAAGAATACCACCGGTACACGATGAATTTACTCGAGAAAATTTTGAGTGTGATAGTCTATAGAACTTATCGAGCAAACAATGCTCACGCGGACGCTTAAGCTAAAGTCGCTAAAGAATTGACTTATCCACCTGAAGATTTTATAGATATTACAGTACAGGGATGTCAGCTTTTGTCACAAATCAACCTCGACAGTCTACACAAGATTATAAAAGAAGAGATAGCAGCCACAGTGGCAAATAATACAGAAGATTGGCGTCGACCATTAATAGAATATTTGCAAACCGGAAGGTTGCCAAAAGACAAATCAGCAGCGCATCAAATTTAGAAGAGAGCTCTCTCATATGCCTTAATTGATAGTATTCTGTACAGAAGATCCTTCGATCAGATGTGGTTCAGATGCCTCAGCAGAGTAGAAGCACAGAAAATTGTCAAAGAAGTTCATGCCGGGTTGTGTGGTGCTCACCAATCAAGACTGAAAATGAAGATGAAAATCAAGAGACTCAGATACTACTGGTCGACAATGATGACGGACTGCATGGACACAACAAAGAAGTGTCATCAATTCCAGGTGCACGGAGTGGTCTTGCACCAACCTCCGAATGTTCTACACCCCACGATCGCCTCGTGGACATTCGAGTGTTAGGGTACGGACATAGTTTGTCCGATAGACCGTCCATCTTCAAAAAGGCACAGATTCATACTCGCAGCTACAGACTACTTCTCCAAGTGGGCAGAGGCAGTTCTGCTATAAGAGGTTACAGCACAGCAAGTTCTATAATTCTTCAAAAATCAGGTTGTTTACCACTTTGGTGTGCCACGCAGGATCATTTCTGACAATGGGTACGCCTTCAAGAGCACGAAAATCAAAAACTTCGTCAGAAGACACGGGATAGATTGGATATACTCTACGATCTATTACCCCAAAGCGAATGGTTTGGAAAAAGATTTCAACAAGATGCTCGTTCAAATTCTAATGAAGATACTCGACGACAACAAAGAAGGATGGTGTGAAGAATTGCTAGAAGCTTTGTGGGCCTACAGAATGCCAGTCAAAACGCCGACGTAGTCTACGCCGTATGCATTTGTGTACGGGTCCGAGGCCATCCTTTCGCTAGAAGTTTAGCCATTGCTAATCAAATTACAACAGAAGAGAACGCAAAACTATGATTGGCAGAATTGGAAAGTCTTGAAGCAAAAAAATTGCTGGCACAGTAGAATTTGGAACTCTACTAAGCAAAGAGGATTGAAGCCCACAATAAGTTGGTCCGCCCGAGGTCGTTCAAAATTAGTGACCTCGTGCTCGTTCTCAAAAGGTCTATTCTTGCACATCGCAAAATAGGTGGGAAATTTGAACTGACATTGGAAGGACCATTTATGGTAGAGAAGGTTTACTCTGGAGGATCGTACCATTTAGTAGATTCTCAAGGGTATAGACCTATGTTGCCGATAAATGGATGATATCTCAAAAGTACTGTGCAACATGAGGAATCTAGAGAAAAATTTCTGTTTTGATGTAGAATACGGCCAGCATCTGTGACTGGGTCCAAATTTTGTAATAAATTGAAATTAAATATAATAAAATAAATTTTCTCACAAAAATAAAGTATGCTTCTTGAAATATCTAAATCTAAAACGTATAAAATTATATTAAATAAGATAATGACATCAAAACAATTATAAAACTTATTAAAACTTGAAAGATAATGACTTTTGTCCTTGTTCTTGTTCATGCACAACACCCCCTCGGACATTTCCCCTATTTACTTGTGCAGGCGGAGTCGAGTTACGAGTTAGTGTTTTCCTCCATAAACGGCTTGGACTTCGTGTCTTGATAAGAGAAACAAACGAAAAGAAGGCTACAAACATGAAGTCGATGAGGAAAAGTGGTCGCAGAGAGACCGGAAAGACGTCAGGATACAGAGGAACTAGGGGATTTGTCAACCTACACCTCCTCGACATGAGACATACTCAGATTCTATCTGTGATCACTACTCCAGAAGGCGATCTTGTTGCTGCTTCGGCCGAGAGATCTCCAGATGCGCCGTTAGCATGTACAAAGAGATCAAATGCAAATCGCCGCAAGAGTCGCCACTTGGATAGAAAAGAGAGGAGACAGGCTCGGGAGCTTGCCGCCTCACTATCTCCCATTCTAGAAGATTCTTACAATCCTGAAATGAGAGAAACTGATGACACTGCACCGCGCACCGATACTGAGTCAGAGATTGTAGAGGATCCCGTGCTGACATTTAATCCAATAGAAGAAATTTTGACTGGCTGTCCGACTTGCAACATGGGTTTACCCAGACTGCCTACAGTGTCAGGGGCATTTTTAGAATGCCTGGATTATCATGTATTACAGCTTGAATAATATGGCACATTTGAGGCATACGTAGCTGCCTCAATGCTACTCAGCAACCGGGAATATCCTCATGTAGAGCCGTACGTGCCACAGTTCATCCTACCGCTGCCGCCGCCGCGAGAAGCTCTGGACTACATCATGGAAAAGATTAGAAGAATTAAAAGCAAGAATTTCAACACTACAAAGACATACAAAGAAAGTTTGTTAATATCCTGGAAGGACTCGAGCTATACACTGACGTATTCTCGAGGAAGGATGAAGAGGAAATTTTGTACTGCATCGACACTCTACAGACATTGGGCAGAGCAGGCCGTCTGAGGCTAAGGACATATACAAAGCCGTCCAAATGGAAAAGAGGAATGGGCAGAGTCACTATCCAGTGTGGTTGTTGCTATAACTTCGCTGTAGATCGACAAGGTAATCCCTCAGGGATTTTACAGATGATGAGGTGGATCTGATGCCACCACAAATCAAGAAAGTGATAAAGAGGATGGTCAAGTGGCACGTGTTGCTGACAGACTGTATTCCTAACAGTTGCATCATAAATATTTATGTGGACGAGGACTGTATCCCGCCTCATATCGACCCCCATGACTTTGTAAGACCCTTCTACACGGCCTCCTTTATAAGTGAAAGAAATACCTTGTTTGGAGGAGAGATCCAGATCGTTTGACCGGGAGAATTCTGAGGTTTTGTTGAAATCCCCCTACCAGTAGGATCAGTACTGGTGTTAAAAGGAAATGGAGCAGACTTAGCAAAACACTGCAATCTCAGAAGTTCAAAAAAATAGGGTGTCAGTCTCTTTCAGATGAATGGATGAAGATAAAGTGCCATTTTACTATGAGCCAGTTCCAGAACTAGAGAATTTTTGTCCTTTGCCACTGTGATGGCTATACCTCTGGGTGTTCACGAGGGTACTTTTGTTATGAAGTGTAACCTTGGCAGGTTGGCTTGTCCCTGCAGCAGTCTCAAATAGCAAAAATCTACCCCCTTACAACTGGTCAAGATAGTCGGTGTCGTCACTTTTTATAGCAGTCAAATGATATGACATGTCAGCCCTATTCACTTTTGTACGCATGATCTACTTTTGGATGCTTCTCAGTATATGATCAGTTGTACTACTTTCAGTAGAGTTAATGAAATTTTCTGTTTTCAAAAACGCTTTCTTTTTAGTGTGATAGTTGAAAGCGTTGAACCACGTATTTTGTTCTAAAATGAAAATGACAAAAATAATAATGCAGAAGAAAATGATAAAATGAAAACATGATGAAATTAAAAATGAAAAGAACCTGAAACTTAAATCAAATGAAAATGAAATTGAAATAAAATTAAAATTAAAATTTAAAATCGAAACATAAATTAAATGAAACATAATGAAACAAAATAAATTGCAAGAAAATGAAGAAATAAAAACAAAACATATTGATAATATTTGCCTTTCCTCTCTCTCGAGATCCTGAGTCTTTGCACTCATCTTCAAACCCCCTCACTTTCGCCGGCACTCCGCAAAATGTGACACTTTTCATATAATGCCATTCCTTACAAATATGAAATATCTCGAAATATACAAATCTTGTAATGGCTACTAATCTTGGCTGAATTGCACCAAATCTCTTTCTTTGAAAGTCAAACACCAAATTTTACCCATTTCTCCTCAAATGAAATTTTGGGATCAATACCTAAATTCTGATTCCCCTGTGTCACCTCTTAGGTTGGATATGTGTACTTGAGCTTTCCCTCCTAATGTGATGCCTTGGGCCGGATGTGAGTCCTTGAGCTTTCCTCTCCAAGATCTGCTTCAAAATTCCCTAATTTTCAATCTCCTTTCCAAGAAAGTTTTCCACCCATCATGACATTCTGGGTATGGAGCATAGTCGTCCGATTTCCTCAAAATTCTCTAATTTTTCAGCTCTCTTCTGAATAATTGTTTCGCCTTTCATGAAATTCCAGGAACAGAGTTTAGCCATCCAATTCCCCCAAAATTCCCTAATTTTCCATCTCCCTTATGAGAAAATTTTCAGCCTTCCATGAAATTCCGGGAACGGAGCTTAGTCTTCCGATTCCCCCAAAATTCCCTAATTTTTCATAACCCCTTCCAAGAAATTTTTCTGCCTTCCAAGAAATTCTAGGAACGGTGCTTAGTCGTCCGATTTTCCCAAAATTCACTAATTTTCCATCTCCATTCTGAGAAATTTTCTGCCTTCCATGAAATTCTGGGAATGGAGCTTAGTTGTCCGATTCCTCCAAAAATCCCTTTTTTTTCCATTTCCTTTTCGAGAAATTTTTCCACATACACGAAAAATTCCGAGGTCAGAACCGAAATCCCGATTCTCAATTCTGAGTCTGGAACCTAAATTCCAGTGCTCTTCATTCCGAGATTGGTACTGAAATTCTGATTTCCCCTCTACACTCAAATTTTTCCCTGCAAAATTAAAATCTTCAAATTTAAAATTCCATAAATTCTGAAAATTTTGTAAATTCCATAAAACATAAAACGAAAATTAAAACTCAAAAATAATAATCCAATTTAAAATTTGAAATTCAAATTTTAAATTGAAATCAAATCCAAATTCTAAATCCTAATTCTAAATCCAAATTTCAACTTCAAATTGATTCGGATCGGACTCCTTCACAGTTTGAAAGCTTGAAATCCGTAGCTTCTCTCATAAAGGCATTCCATTTTCCTCCTCAATGAGAGTTACCGAGACTTCTATCTCCTAATCCTCAGCGGAAACTTCCTTTCTATATTTTGTGTTTGTCTTGAGTTTTGACTTAGATAGTTTTGTTGGTTTGTTGATCTCATCGGTCAACACCAATACGTTCAATGCGCTTGCCCAGTACACCATACCTATTGGGGGTCCATTTGTTGACCTCACTTTTGGTTGAGGTCTAGTCTCTCTTTAGAATAGCCAAGGATCTAGCCATATGACTCTCCTGGTGACTTTCTTAGAAGACTAGTCATTGCACCCCTCCCCAAAGAAATCCAAACTTTCCCTACTTCACTGGGAGCTTTCATATGCTTAAGGCTTAACCTCCAGTTTAGGAGGAAGAGACCAAGCATAAGGAAGCCTAGGGGAAGTCACCTATAGGTGGCCAGACCCTAAGATCTTCCGTGGGAGGTCTGGAGCTTACACCACACTCACATTCACAACCCTAAAAAAAGCACACCACCTTTTTGTTCCCTAACTCTTTGCAAACTCATGTAAGTGGTTTTCCCAAGCTCTTAGCCTCAGGCTAGGGTTTAGCTAGTACTAACACTTAGAGGACCAAATGAGGGTGACCCTTGGTCCATGGCTCAATCTAAACAATTCCATACTACTTACCTTCATCCAATCCCTATTTTCCTAAACATTTCAAATTCCTAACCCCTTTGCTCCAAAATACCTAAAATGCCTCCCCCCAAAGTCCTAAAATTCTCCAAATTTCCAAAATCACCCAATTTTCCCATATTTCTTCAAAAATCATTCCAAAATACCCCCCACCACTTAAATTGACCGAAATTACCCAAAATTTCCAAATTTCCCAAAAAAATCCCAAAAATGACCAAAATACCCCTCTTAGCTCAAAATTCTAACAATTCCAAAATTCCAATAAACTCCAAAAAAATCCTAAATATTACCAATTTCATCTCTCTCAACTACCACATGACCTAATTTGGCCAATTTAGCCTAATTTAACCAAAAGCCCCAATTTGACCCATTTAATCAAAAAGTTACTAAATTAAATTCAATGTCTACTCAATTTATCCCAATCTTGAATTTCAATTCCAAACTTTAATTCATTATCTTCAATACCAATTTAAGCCAAATCCAAGCTCAAATTGACCCACATTTAAGTTCAATTTCACTTAAAACACAAAATCCCCAATTTTTCCTAAGTGAGCCAAATCCCCCAAATTGACCTAATAACAATCAGATGGCAGTGTCAAATAGCAAAGCGACGTTTGGTCTTCAGTAGCTACCGAGGATCCAATCAGCGCCACGTGGTTAAGTAGAAAAATCCATATTTTCTGATTTATTTAAATCACCAGAACTTAGAAAAACCATATATTGGCTTAGAAAAATTAGAAAAATAAAAGAAAAAATACCCTGTTGCTCAGTGAACAAAGGAGAACAATGTGGAAATGGTTTGAAGTGTTTTTTATGTATATTTTATTTTTAATGACTTAAAAATTGATTTTAGTCTTTTAGTTCTCCACTGACCCAGACATTTCACCATGGCTTGAGCTTTGGGGATCTTATTCTATCTATTATAAGGGACCTTCTCTGATTTTTCCAAGGTCAGAGGGGATCTCTGTGAGAAGATCTCTATTTTTCAAGTTATTATGTTTGTTTTGCTAAAAAAATTGTAAAGTAAATTTTGGTAGGTCTCTTATGATCAGAGGACCCTAGGATAATTATTTCATGGGCTAAATCACTAAGATATGCACTAATCATCAACTTGACCTAAAATAAACTCTTAATTAATTAAGATAAAATAAAAATCAAAATAACCCAAAAATGATTCTCCACTGTTCTTCAGGGACAAAGGAACTCCCCTAAAAATTTTGAAGTCATTTAGAATTAATTCAATAAGTTGAATGATTTTCTTAAGCCCAATGGTATTTTTGGCACTTAAATGAATCTTAATAAAAAAAATACACCTCAAAAATTTATAAAATTAATTTTGGGAGTTCTCTGTGATCAGAGTGATTTTCTAAAACTAAAATCAAAATTTTTATAAACTTTTCATTTTTGAACATATTTTAATATTTAAATAATTAAAAGATATTAAGAATAAAAAAAATATTAAAAATCATCAAATTATTACATTTGGTCTCTTAATCACTGAGGAGCTGTCCCCATAATTTTCCTAAGTCCTTGAGTCAAGATATTAATTTTTAATAGCTTAAAAGAATTTTTAAAAGACCAAAAATGAATTTCCTTAATTTTGCACTAAAATAATTCTAAAAATTAAAAGAAAAATCAAAAAAATATGAAATTTGTTTCTTTTGGCTCCGTGACCTTAGAGAGATTTTTTAAAAATATAAAATTGAATTTTCAAATTTTAAAATATTTTGTAATTAATTAAAACTCCAAAATTAATATAATTAAAAAAATTAAATTAAAACTTAAAAAAACATGAAATTTGGTTCAAGAGGTCCTCAAGTCTAGGTTTACCTCTAGTAAAAATTCCAAAGTAAAATATTTTGTTTTGATCAAGTTATGGAATTTTCACTAAAAACCTCTATTTTTGCATTAAAATAAATATATAAATTAAATTAAATTTTGAAAAATCACATTTTCTCCTCTGATGTTTTAATCAGCTCATTAGTAAGGTAATATAAAAACTCCAAAGTCATTTGAATTGAATTTAAGGAATTATGATGTGATAAGGCCCCACATGCAAAGTTATAATTTTAAGGGTTTTTTAGCCTTAATTAATATTTAGGCTTAATAAAAGGGTAAAATGGGCAGTTAATGATCCTAAATAATATGATTGGATGTTTGAGATATTAAAGGGACAAAATGTATAAACCAACTTCAATTTTGTCATATCAAAACTAAATGTTTGGATTTTCCTAATTAGTTGTAATTTTGAAGATAATTAAAGAAAACGATCCTTAGGGTCAGGGGTTAATCCTTACACCCCTCTTTGGTATATTAAATGATAGCCCAATGATTTGATAAATATTAATTAAACTTATTTTACTTTTCCCAAAAAGAATTACAAATGTGTCCATCAAAATTTTAAGGGCTTAGTGGTGAGCTAGACTTAATTAATCTCACTAAAAGAAGCTTAGAAAAGTGAACATCATCAAATTCTAAATATTTCAAAACACTACAAGCTTACGAAATTAATTGGCTAATTTTCCCAAATAAGTTGACTTTGCCTAAAGGGGTTTTCACCCGCATAATCTCTAGAAGAAATAACAAATGATAGTAACCCTGTCTTTTGGGTTAATTAAAAACACCAACTCACTGAGCATAAGGGTATAAAATAGATAAATTATTTAACAAGTATGATAAGTTTAAAAAGATCTCAAGGAAGCTCAAAAGAATTGTGAAACATCTAGATATCTCTTAGAGGCTCTTCACAAGTCTTTTGGACACCTCGCTGAACTATTGTACCAATCATATTTATTAAATGAAAATATCTCTCAAATGAACAAATAGGACCCGCCAGGTTATGACCTAGGACTTGGTAGGCCTGTGACGAATAAATCCATAAAGTTTTACTTCCCTGCAAACAAAAATTTTTATTGTAAAGAATACTAAAGTTTCAGGTGGAGGAATGAGTAGACTCGCCAGGTACTCTTTTATAAGTCTACAACACATTCTTTTCCCATGTTTTCATTACTACACTTTACTTTTCTTGCAATTTGCATGATAAACAACAATATCACCCAACATAAAAACTGAAACATTAAGGATAGCCACAAAACCAAAACCAAAACTAAATTTAAAAGAAAGACAAGATAAAATCCACTACCACAATATTCAAAATATAAAAAAACTCAAAATTTAATTACAAACAAAACAACAGAAACCACACTTGTAACTAAATTAAAACATCTCGTTTGATGATCGGGAAGTCCTTGGAGGAGGTAACCCACATGTTGCTAACAGGGTTTTCCCATGACCTGAATGAATTTATGGAGCTCATTAAGTTGAGTTTAGAAAATTCACTTGGACTAAGTGAATCCGATGAAAATAGCGGTGGTGGGATGATGGAACTGTAGGATCTTAACCGGTGTTGATATAATCAACTTCAATGTTCCCCTATTAAAATATTAAGATATCTCAATCTTTAAATATTTCTAAAACATAATACTTCTCTTCTCTCCTCAATTGACACTTCTTTAAACTAAATCTGCTGCGATGAGGAGGTTGGAGCATACATAATGGGCGGCACACCCATCTTCAACAACAAAACTTGTTTACATCAGTAAAACCATTCCTTAGAAAATGAAACAACAAGCCATAGGACTTCGAGGTAGATTGCCTTGTGCAGTATAAATCCTCAACTTTTCTTTAGGCCTTTGCACAGCTCTGCTATGCAATATAAGCTCTAATTCATTTTAGGATTCCGAAGTTATCGTCCGATACGACATAAATCCTCCCATCTTCCAAGTTGTTTATATAATCAAATATTATGTGAATGTAATCCTTATAATTAATTGGCAGGATTGAAATTTAAATAATTTCATTTCTAAGATTTAAAGCTAAACTATAGGATAGTTTGGGAGGACATAATGGTTTCACTTGAATCTGTGTTCTTCCCTTAGCCTTCTCTCCTTTGGATTCCGAAAAAATAAAATGTTCCAAAATTTGAGCCATTCACCTATTGAATTTTTGACCATCACATTTTCTTTGGAAACCTTACCTTTGGAAGTCATGAATATACATATTTACTGATCTATATCAAGAGTTTTCTTAGATGACTTCAGTTAGCTAAGATGTAATTAACTATAGGGGCTTGCCCTTATAGGAAACGTAAAGACCCCAGATTAATATAAACCCTGTCTAATTCCTTCATATTAGATAGGGGAAATTGTCAGTCAAAAATGGTTCACAGACCAAACGGATGTCATGAATTCTTCAGTTTGTTTGATCAAGCATCATCACAAGTCATATATCTATTCTTCGGGATAAATATATGTCTTGTGGTGAAACGCTTGATTATCTAAACTAACGTTTGTATGAGATTAGTTTGATTTCAAATTCTCGAAAATTAAAATATTACTTTCAAAAATCTATATATATATATATATATATATATATATAGATTTTTGAAAGTAATATTATAATTTTGGAGAATACGAAATCATATATATATACTAAATTAAATCAAATTTCTATTAAATCCCTTTTTAAGAATATCAACCTCAACACAATTAAATCGTCCGACATAAGTTAGGATCTTCATCAGGTGTTCCTCCAAATTGATTATTTTGTACCATTTGGGTAATAGTAGGTTTAAGCTCAAATTAAGTAGCAACAACATCAAGATTTTGAATAGTTAAGTGAATTTCATCTCCTGTTGGATCAACGTAATCTCTTAAAGGTCTTGTATATTTTCATTTTGATTGTTTAAATTGTTTGCTATTTTGTGAGGATTTGCAAATTTTTTTGTTGTTTTCAAATTTTTTTAATAGTGCACTCTAATTCAGAATCGTATGGCACTAAACCTACAGATCCGATACTACACATACAAACACAATAAACACACACTAACAATAAACAAACACACACAACTATGACTTGCAATTCAAATTTATGATTTCCAATACCACAAAAATAAATTTTAGCAGTTACTTTTTTTTACCTTGCCTCCCCGGCAAAGGCGCTAAAAACTTGGTCTAAATTTTTTTATTTGCAAAAAATTAATGAACTCAGATTTAGATTTATATATTGATTTAAATAATAATGAGTCACACAATTAACGCAAGTATACATATCGCTCAAGTAATACAGGGCTCTAGTGGAGTCCTGGACAATTGATCCCACAAGGAGGCTTTACTTTTATAGCGTAGCACAAAAATCTATTATTGAATCACAGTACAATTGCAAGTGGTTTAATTTTAAAAGTAAAGACAAATAGGTTTAGTTACTATATCTACCAAAGCACGATCTAAACTCTAGATAGTTAAACTAATACAAGACTAAATTTATAACAAAGTTTAGTTGTAACAAAGAGTCAGTGGTGCAATTGTATTGTGCCAAATAGGAGCATTCCTATTCTTTACCCATATTTCAGCGTAAAAAGAAAATTCGCTAATCCTAAGTTTAGTCCCAAAATCTGTGGTTAGGATGGGACGATACTGGCTCTCACTCCAAAGCTCCCACTTCCCTTCACTTGAAGGCTAACCCTCGCTTCAATTTCTAAAGATTAGGATCAAATTGAGGATTTCAGTCTATCACTCCAAAATCTCCAATTCTACGCCCATCAAAGTATATTTTCCTATTTATATGCATTCAACCCCCATGAACTTCACAATTCATGGAATTTGAATGTGACCTTCACTTTTGTTGTGGAACTCATAATCCTTTCGGAACATATGTTTCCCAACAAGTTTTAACAATTCAATTAGCTAGATCAAAAAGTAAATGAAGTTCTAAGTGAAAAGGTCATCACAAATTCTTCATAATAAATCGACACATCATTTCCATTTCACAATATCAACACATCACATGAAAGGGAGAAAGACAAAGAAATTGTCTCAAGACTCATGAGGAAAAGATGACAAAACATGGATTTCATATATAAAAGCAACTTTATGCAAACAGAGTAAAGTAAAGACTACTTATCTCAAACTCTTCCCCAAGCAAATCTCAAGGAATTCCTTTGACTCCTCCTCTTTCTTCACAACAACACACAATTCTCTCTTTAGAATAGTAAGGAAGAAGAAATCTTTTACTTTCCCTCTCCTCTTACACTCATCATAGAAGAGAAAAACAAAAACCTAATTTCCTACACAAAATGGAAAGAAATCCCTCTCTAAACTCTAAGTTTTTCTCTTCTTTTCCTCCCCCTTTGAAATGTGGCTCCAAAAGTGTTTACATTCGGCCAAAACTGAATTCTCAAGAGTTTCCTTAAGCAAACTTTCAAAATCCGGCCAAATGAATCTAGTTCAAAATCGGGATAGGGTGCTGTCCGACGCTGATCCATAAAAAAAATACCTGTTTTATGCCTTGATTTTTATCGAATTTTTAAGGATATTATGCTTTAATGAAAGGTATTTTTGCGTTTTTGGATGTAGGTGATGCAAAAATGTTCAAAAAGGACAAATGATGTAAAAAGAGCAAAAATGGAGCCAAAAATGCAAAATTTCCAAAATAATGGGCCTGACGCCTAGGCGCCAGAATCCGGCGCCTAAGCGCCAACTCGATACCAAATCTGTGACGGATTTTGTAACTAATTTGGGCGGTTATTTTGACGGTTAAGGTGTTTATTGGACCATCTAGAAGATTGATAGTTATTCCTGGATTATAGGACATGTGAAACATTGTATCTAGATGCTTGGAAACGATTTGAATCGTGAAGAGGTGCGATCCAAAGTGAAGAGGTACGAATAACTGGACGCAGAGTCTGGCACCTAGGCGCCAGACTCACTTTCTAGAAGATTCATTGAACTTGGACAAATTTTGAAGAGATGCTTTAGGCAACCCTTGAAGCCTATAAATAGGAGACCATTTCTATAGAGAAAAATGCCTAATAAGAAGCCCACCTTTGTCTGCTCCAATCAGAGAGTTAATTTTAAGGGCCACAATTTTAGTTTACTTTCTTTCATAAATTAGTGAGTTTATTTTATTTAGAGTTTTTATTGAGTGTTTGAAAGAGTTGGTGCTTTTGAAGTCTATTTTGCTTTGAAGTCAGAAGGAATCAGAGGTTCAGTTGAAGAAACACTTGAGATAAGTTTTTTTAATTTGAATCAAAGTTTTGTTTATTTGTTTTGTTATTTAAATTCAATGTGTTCTGAGTAGTTACTTTACTTTCTCCTATCAATTATGAAATGATAAATAAGATAATATTAAATTTGTTGGAGAATTAAAAACTAAATATGTTTAAATATTGTGATGATATTAATACCGGATCTTAATTTACTATTTAAATTGGTCATTTAAATTGTTAAAATCTGTTGAAGATTTTTGAGACCTAGATGGAGATGAATTCTTAACTAGTAAATATCACATGAATCCTTGGTTAGTCGAAGGCCTTGGGCGGGTTTTTCAAGGTGAAGTGCAAATAAATAGGAAAATATTATTCAATGGGCGTAAAATTGATATGTTTCTAGAGTGACAAACTAAATTCTTGTAATTTGGTTTATAGAGAGGGAACGAATCACTAGTAGGGCCGACCATAGCCACCCTTGGAAATCTAGTAGTGTGAGCCTAGATTAACCCATTCTACTAACAATACATCCAGACCTGATCTATAGATTAGCTGATGTTCTTTATACTTATCGAGCGAAGGTAAAGAATAGGAATGCTTCTATTTGGCACAATACCATAAATTTATATTCTCCACGAATATTATATTATCTAAAAAGTCTTGGATTAATTGAAAGGAAGAAAGTTGTTTGCTTATTATTATTTACATCACTCATTATTTTATTATTGCTTTAATTCTGCATTTAGTAAATTAAATATTAAATGTATAACTTTAAAAGAAATACATAAAAATAAAATTAAAATATTTAAAAATTTATAAACCTCCTCGTGGGATCGATATTGGGGTCTTTATTTAAAGCCCTATATTACTTGAAACGATACGTATACATGCGTAGTACCTCTAGTGTGTAAAATATATTTCATAAAATTATATTTATATACACTAGTCGCTATTATTATTTGGGTCAAAGTATTGGCTATAACATATTTTTGAAAGCATAAATTCTTTGCGTTGACCGCGGATTGTGGTCAAGTTTTTGGCGCCATTGCCGTGGAGGGAAAATTTTTAGATTTTAAATATTTATTTTATTTATTTCTTTTATTGTCAAAATAAAAAAATATAAAATACAAAAACATTTATAAAAACAAAAATAAAAAATACAAAAATAAAAAAAATAAAAAAAAAGTAGAGATTTTATTTCTTGCTATTTTATATTACTTTTTATTTAATTTTTATGCGTAGTTCTGGATCTAAAGGAATATTACTTTTAGACTCTGAATTAGAAAGAACTGTTAGAAGAATTAAAAAAGGAAAACAAATTCAAAAATATCAAGAGATGGCTAATTTACATAACAATTTACAGAATCCAATTGAAATTAATTAGCAAAATGTTGACAAACCATTAAGGGATTATGCTAACCCTACAGTTGATGAACTTCATAATTGTATTTAAATACCTGCTGTAGATGCTAATTCTTTTGAGCTTAAACCGTCTATTATTCAAATGGTTTAAAATAATCAATTTGGGGGAACACCAAATGAGGATCCAGATTTATACCTTGCTAGTTTTTTAGAACTTTGTGCCACCTTTAAATATAACAATGTTTCTGATGATGTTATTAGACATAGACTCTTTCCTTTCTCTTTAAGAGATAAAGCAAAGATGTGGTTGAACTCATTAGCAACAGGTTCTATTAAAACATAGGTTGAAATGGCACAAAAATTCCTTGCTAAATATTTTCCTACTTCTAAAACTGCTAAATTAAGAAATGACATTACTTCATTTAGTCAATTTGACAGGGAGACAATTTATGAAACTTGGGAAAGATTTAAAGAACTATGAAGAAAGTGTCCTCATCATGCTTTACATGATTGGTTAATTATTCAAACATTTTATAACGGACTTATTGGATCACTGAAATCAATTATTGATGCTGCTGCTGGAGGTTCTTTAATGGCTAAATCATTTGAAGAAGCTTATACTTTAATTGAAGAAATGGCTAACAATAATTTTCAATGACCTTAAGAAAGGATTAATCCTAAAAGAATGGTAAGTATTCATGATAACGAAGCCTTTTCTATCTTAGCTTCACAAGTAGCTACAATATCTGAGAAATTAGATAATTTTGCTATCAATTTATGACATAACAACTCTGTTAATATGAAAGATTCTCAAACTATTGAAACTTTACAAGCTATTGCTAGTAAAAATAACCATTATTCAAATTATTGTTATCCTGGATGGAAAAATCACCCTAATTTTAACTGCAATAATTCACAACAACAATGGGGTAATAATCAATCTCATCCAACTGGAAATTGGAACAACTAAGTAAATTCAAACTATAAACCTCCTGGATTTAATAATCAACAGAAAAAGTTATCTATAGAAGAATTAATTTTACAACTGAGTAATCAATTACAAAATCAAAACACTACTATTCGTAATATTGAGAATAAAATGGGACAAATCACTAATTTAATTAATTACAGACTTCCAGGAACACTTTCTAGTAATGTTGAAATCAATCCAAAAGAAACTGGAAAAGAACATGAACATGCTAAGGATGTACAACTTAGAAGTGGAAAGGAATTAAATGAAAGAATTCAGAATGAAATTGAAAATGAGATTGAGGTTGAAGAGATTGAAAAACCTAAAGAGGCTCCTTCTCCTAGTAATGATCATACTGTTATTCATATTAATGTGGAAGTTGAAAAACCACCACCACCTTTTCCTCAAAGATTAAAACAACAGATGCTTAATCATCAGTTTTCTAAGTTCTTTGAAATTTTTAAGAAACTTACCATTAACATACCTTTTGCTGAAGCTTTGGAACATATGCCAACTTGTGCAAAATTTATGAAGGATATTTTAAGTAAGAAAGGAAAATTTGAAGCTTTTAAAACTGTTGCATTAAGTGAAGAATGTAGTGCAATAATTCAAAAGAAATTACTTCAGAAACTTAAAGATCCTGGAAGATTCACTATACCTTGTGCTATTGGAGAAAAATTTTGTGCAAAAGTTTATGTGATTTAGGAGCAAGTATTAATCTCATGCCATTTTCTATTTTTCGAAGGTTGAATTTAGGAGAGATTACTCCCACCACTGTAACCCTTCAGTTAGCGGATAGATCTATCACTTACCCTAAAGGAGTTAAAGAGGATTTTCTTGTTAAAGTGGTGGATTTCATTGTACTTGATATGGAAGAAGATAAAGAAATACCAATTATTTTAGGGAGACCTTTTCTAGCTACCGGACGGGCTATGATTGATGTGCAAAAAGGAGAATTTACTATGAGAGTTAATGATCAAGAGATTAAATTCAATATCCTTAAATCAATGAAGTACCCTGATATAGAAAAATGCTATCGAATGGATATTATTGATTATATAATTGAAAAATATTATTAAGAAAAATGTAAAGTTATTTCTGAAGAAAAAATTGAATTATTAACTGAAGAAAATGAAGAACTAGAAGAAGAAGAATTATTTAAAGAAACTCATTATATTAAAGATAACTGGGAAATTTGGGACATAACTCAAAATGATATACTTTTACCCTCGATTAAAAAAGCCCCTGAACTGGAATTAAAAATGTTACCTGCACATTTAAAATATGCTTTTCTTGGAAATTCATTAACTTTACCTGTTATTTTTTCTTCTCAACTAAGCATAGATCATGAAGAAAAATTAATGGGAGTGTTAAAGAATTATAAGAAAGCTTTTGGTTGAACTATTGCTGATATAAGAGGAATAAACCCTTCTATCTGTATGCATAGGATTTTAATGGAAGAAGATTTTAAACCTACTATTGAACCTCAATGAAGATTAAATCCTATCATGAAAGAGGTTGTTAAAAAAGAAATTTTAAAATGGTTAGATGCTGGAATTATTTACCCTATTTCGGATAGTCAATGGGTGAGTCCTATTCATTGTGTTTTGAAGAAAGGAGTAACTATCATTGTCAATGATAAAAATGAACTAATTCCTATAAGACAAGTTACTGGATGACGAATTTGCAATGATTATCGAAAATTAAATAATGCCACTATAAAAGATCATTTTCCTTTATCTTTCTTGGATCAAATGCTTGATAAATTAGCTGGACCCTCGTAATTCTGTTTTCTGGATGGATATTCTAGTTATCATCAATTACCTGTCGCTCTTGAGGACCAAGAGAAAACAATATTTACAATTCCTTATGGAACATTTGTGTTTAGAAGAATTCCTTTCAGTTTATGTAATGCACCTTCAACTTTTCAAAGATGTATGATGTCAATATTTTGTGATTTGATAGACAAAGGAATTGAAATATTTATGGACGATTTTTCAGTTTTTGGAACTTCTTTTAAATCTTGTTTAGAAAATATTTCCAAAGTTCTGAAAAGATGTGAAGAAACAAACTTAGTTCTTAACTGGGAAAAATGTCAATTTATGGTCACAAAAGGCATTGTACTTTGTCACAAAATTTCACAAAAAGGGATGGAAGTTGATCAAGAAAAAGTGAAAATTATTGCTGAACTGCAACCACCTACTACTGTTACTGATGTGAGAAGTTTTCTTGGACATGCTGAATTTTATAGAAGATATATAAAGGGTTTTTCTAAAATTGCTAAACCTCTTAGTCATTTTTTGGAAAAAGAAGCTAAATTTGAATTTAATGAAGATTGCGTTAATTCTTTCAATATTTTAAAAGAAAAATTAATAACTGTACCTATAATTTTTGCACCTAATTGGAATAAACCTTTTGAATTAATGTGCGATGCAAGTGATTTTGCAATTGGAGCTGTATTGGGACAAAAATATGAGAAAATTTTCAAAGTTATATATTATGCTAGTAAAACTCTTACTGAAACTCAAAGAAATTACATTACTACTGAAAAAGAGCTTTTAGCTATAGTCTATGCCTTTGATAAATTTAGACCTTATCTTCTTGGTACCAAATGCATAGTTCATACAAATCATTCTGCCATTAAATATTGAATGTCAAGAAAGGATACTAAACCTAGACTGATAAGATGGGTTTTACTTCTGCAAGAATTTGATTTTCAAATAGTGGATAGAAACGGAACTGACAACCAAATTGCTGATCATTTATCTAGAATTAAGAATGATATTATTATTGAAGAAAATATAAGTGAGAAGTTTCCTGATGAACAGTTATATGTTTTTCAAGGATGCCAAACACCTTGGTATGCGGATATAGTTAACTATTTAGTTTGCAATATTCTACCTTATGGATTGAATAACAAATATATTGAGAAATTTAAAAATGATGCTAAATCATATATTTGGGAAGATCCTCATTTATTTAAATTGGGAAGAGATTCTGTAATTCGATGATGTGTACCTTATGAAGAAACTTTTGCTATTATTCAAAAATGTCATGATTCCGAATTTGGAGGACACTTCGGAGTAGATAAAACTGCATTTAAAATTTTAAATTCAAGATTTTATTGGCCTACCTTGTTCAAGGATGTGAGACATTATGTTAAAACATGTGATCGATGTCAAAGGATGAGAAATATATATAGGAAAGATGAAATGCCTTTAAACTATATATTGGAAGTTGAAAATTTTGATATATGGGGTTTGGACTTTATGGGACCATTTGTACCGTCATCTGAAAAGATTTATATTTTATTAGCAGTTGATTATGTTCCTAAATGGATTGAAGTTGTAGCTTTACCTAACTGTGATTCCAAAAGTGTTTTGAAAGTTTTAAAGAAATGATTTTTTCAAGATTTGGAATGCCTAAGGTAATTATCACAGATGGTGGAAGTCATTTCAGAAATATAAGAATTCAATCATTCTTTGGAAAAATTTGGAATAAAAAACAGAATTGCAACTGCTTATCACCCACAAACAAGTGGAATGGCTGAAGAATCAAACAGAGAAATTAAAAGAATTTTAGAGAAGACTGTTAATCCTAAGAGAACTGATTGGGTTGAAAGACTTGATTCTGCATTATGGGCTTATAGAACAACTTATAAGACACCAATCGGAATGTCACCTTACCGGTTAGTTTATGGTAAACATTGTCACTTACCTGTTGAACTAGAACATAAAGCTTATTGGGCGATAAAGGAGTTTAATTTTGATTTGAATACTGCAGGAGAAAAACAATTATTACAATTAAATGAGATGGATGAAATAAGAAATGAGTCATATGAAAATGCAAAGATTTATAAAGAGAAAATGAAGATATTACATGATAAAAAGACTTCAGGAAAAATATTTAAGCCTGGACAAGAAGGATTATTATTTAATACTCGTTTAAAACTTTTTCCTGGAAAATTAAGATCTAAATGGATGGGACCATATATAATTGAGAAAGTATACCATTATGGAGCTGTGGATATTAAAGACCTCAAAACGGGAAAAATACTTAAAGTTAACGGATTAAGACTGAAGCCTTATTTGGGAGAAATAAAAATGATTTAGAAAGAGACTTACGAGTTGAGTCTACCTGATTAAAGACATAATTAGGCCGGGCTGACGACGTTAAACCAAGCGCTTTGTGGGAGGCAACCCATAGTTATTTTTGTGTGTTTTTACATTTTTAATGTAAGGTTATGCCTCAATCTTAACTAATTTTATATAACTGTAGAAAATTGGATGCTAAAAAGTCTTTATTGACTTAAGCTAAAAATTATCTCGAAGTATATAAAGTTTGGACTTTGGATCACTCCATTTCGTATGTGAGCAAAAAAAGAGATCAAGTTAACCTTCATTATGATATTTTATTATTTGAGATAATTTTTATTATTAAGTCTATATGGATCTTATCATTTACCTATTTTGAAGATCGAAACTTTGAAATTTGATGTTATGCGAAACGGACTCGAACATGGTTCCGATGCCTAGGCACCAAAATTCGGTGCCTAAGCGCCAAAGTAGACTGTGTGTCGATGGGTCCGGTGCCTAGGCGCCAGATTTGGCGCCTAAGCACCACAGTCTTGGGTCGTGTAAAAACCGAAAATTTTCAGTTTTTCACACGATTTTCTCCTATAAACTACCCCATCTTCGTTCCCAATTCCTAAGCAACCATAGTTACGACCTTTACACTTCATTCTTGAGGAGATAAGAGAAGATTTTGAAGAAATGGAGAGAAGAAATAATGGAGAAGAGGCAAGAGATAAGTGTTCTAAGGATCCTCAACCTTTCTTTTTATGGTTTTATTCTTTGTAAGTTTAGAGAATTTTAGAGTCTCCTAGATAAGTTTGAAGCGGAATTCAAAAGTACTGGAGATCGCCTCCATGAGATGTATCATCAAATTGAACATCTGGAATGGCAGGCAAAGCTTTAATTCGATCTTCTAGCGGCCTATCAAGATGCTCAAGTGGAGATGTATGCGAAGAACAAATGGATCGACGAGAAAATGACTACTGATTTTGCAAGGGCGTTAGCGTTATTCCCAAGTGGGCTGAATAATCTTCATTGCGATGAGAATGGAAATTTCTAATTTGAAGATTAGATAGTAAATTTTGTTAGATCAAGACTTTATCTAGTGTGTCATTACATCGATTTAGTAAATCAAATGTATTGTTTGTGTGTATGTTTTATTGTTCAATGTGTGTTGTATTTGCTTTGAAATTGTGTTGTTTTATTGTTTGTTAGGACTTGAATCTTATTATTATACTTATCTGTATTTTATTGAGCCAAATTAAAGATTATGAATGGAATTAGAAGAGTTTGACTTAAACTTGTGTTTAATTGATGGATTTAATTTTTAATTTTTAAAATTTTTAGAAAATATTTTGGAAGTTGGAAATTGAAGCAATACTCCCATATGAGTAATTAGAAGTTGAATTTGTGAGTTTTGGTGGAAAATAAAAGTTTTAAAGTGATCTTTTTGGTTGGCGAGTCTGGCGCCTAGGCGCTAGAAGGCCTAGGCTCCGGATCAGCCTGCAACCTGAAAATCAGGATTTAAACCCCCAAATGCCATGGCCGACACCTAAGCTTCATCTCCTTCATCATTTTCGTGAAAATACACCCCCTAGATCCATCTTAAGGTCAAAACGTCACGTTTTTTAGCCCGAAAACACTCGATTTCTTCATCTTAAGGTCAGATCTACATTCTAATCAATTTATTTTTTATTTCTACCATGGATTTTCCTATTTCTGCTAAAAACCAAAATTTTGGAGAAAAATTTTGATTTTTATAAATTCTCCATGGATTTTCTTAACTCATTTTATGTTTCTCAAGCTTAAAAGAGTTTAGATATTTGATTCGTTAATTTATTTTGTGTTTTCTTTCACGTTTAGATGGTACCTAAATCTAAGCGAGGAAAAGCACGAGAAAATTTCGACAGCAAGTTCGCTACTGCGACAGCGCACTTTCGTTATCACGAATTTGCGTCATCAAGTAAATTTATCTCGGAGCGCGGTTCTTACAATCCTGGAGAGATGATCGTGAACACGATCGTTGCACACAACTGGCAGCGATTCTGTTATTTCACTGCCGTTGCTATTATTCAAGTTGTACGAGAGTTTTATGCCAACTTTATGAATGCGGAAGACTAAGAAGTCTTCGTTAGAGGTGTCAGAGAGGGATTCACTCCAGAACGGATCAATATTTTCTACGGCCTACCACCTACCGTCGAGTGCTACTATTCTGGTCTATCTCCATCTGAAGGAGATCTAGAGATAATTATTGCATATCTGACTGACGACACTGGAGCTTGGAAGATCCAGAATGACAAACGGGTAAACTTTAAATCTTCTAAGCTGAATGGTATTTCAAAGGCTTGGCACTATTTTATTTCTGCTAGACTACTTCCTTCCAACCACCTGAGTGAAGTTACCAGAGATAGAGCTATCCTGAACTACTGCATTCAGGAGAGGAAGCCGATAGATGTTGGCAGCATTATCTATGATTATGTGGAATCAGTTGCACGATCCAGCACTTCTGTGAGATTAGGATTCCCAACCTTGATATATTCTTTATGCATGAGCAATGGAGTTATTGCTAATATTTCTGAGGAGAAGCTAAAAACTACAAAGCCCATTAGGCAGGAGAGTGTTAGTATTTATGATCGTCTTCACGGGAAGAGATCTACTGCTCCTTTTACTTCTGTACCTACTCCAGGTAGAGCTTCTACTTCTAGACCTTCTACTTCTACTACTGAGCCACCATCTAGTTTCTGGGAATCCATGCATGATCAATTTTTGGCGCAGCAGAATGAGTTATTTCTAACTCACTGCAGTGTAGATACTATAGCAAGAAGATTGATCATCTATCTGAATATACCCAAAGGAAGTGTGATTATGATGCTGAGTATTTGGAGTCTTTAGTTAGATTCTTGAAGGGTCAACATGATGTTCAGTTCCCTACCTGTCCTAGATTTTCACCGTATGTTGATCCAAAGGTTGTGGAATTTTCTTTTGGTGTTGACGATGACGAGGCTACAGATAGTGATTAGTAGCTTGATTTACCTCTTGAGATGAGTTGATTCTGTTTTTAGTTTATTTCTTGTTTGTTATTTCTGATTAGTTTGTTGTTAGTTAGTGTCGATTTGTTTAAGTAACTTTGTGTGGATTTTTTTGATGTTGAGACTGTTTTTAGAGTATCTAGTGTGATAAGTGTTTAAGACTGAAATATGGATGAATTGTTTTTTCATTTTCTATGATAAATGTTTATTTCTATTTCAGCCTACTGTTTAGTATTCTTGAATAGCTAGTGATGTTGTTTTGTTTCTGTTAATGTGATTAGTATAGTCGTTTAATTTAGCTAATGATATAAAAATTGAGCCTGCTTACTTTTATATATGTTTCATTATTTCAGTAATATTCATAAAAAGCATGTGTAGAAGTAAATTTTTCTTTGTAGACTGTTTTTACATACTTATAAAAATTCATATTTAAAATTATGCCTTTCTTTCTCTCATATTTTAAAATTTTTCATGATATATCAAAACTTAAGTTTGGGGGAAGGGAAAATACATGCAAATTTAAATTTTATTTGTCCTTACGTGATAATATTTTCTGTAATAAAAAAAAATATTAACATAACATAAGGAATGAAAAATCTATTTAAGATTACTTAAATTATTGAAATTATAAATAATTTAGTAGACTAAACCAAAATTTTAATAACTTTGATTGATTTCAAGAATATAATTAGTCAACTTAAAGAAGAGTAAGATTAAGAATTTTTTATATTCATGGTAGAGATAATTGAATCTTAGAAGTATTAAGAAATCATGAATTATAACTTGAATAAGAAAAGATTGAAAGTCTTTTTGAAATCTATTAAGTGAAAATGTATATGTTTGAAAATATAAGTTAAGGATAGTGAAGTTCAAAACCATTAACAGGCTATCCATATATAGTAATCCTCACTGTGAAAAAAAAAATGAAGAGAGGAGAAGCTTGAGGAGATGCCTAATCAAAAATTGGCTTCACTTGAATTATCTTATAAGAAGAAAACTAATTACATATTTTAATTAAATTTTTATATATGCATCTTTATTAGAAAAGATTTTCAGGAAGATCTTTTTCTTGTAAATAATTTATGTGATCTTAATATAATAAACTACAATTATTTTTGAAATGAATGAAAAATTTTTGAAGTCTTACAATTTGGTAGTTAAATATTCTTTAAATTCTTCAAATTAAACTTAGTTAGTGAAATTTGGTTAATGAATTACTAAAGCCTTTATAAAATCAAAAATTACAAGGAATCTTAAATATTTACCTTTTATTCCAAATGTTATACATTTTATATAGTAAAAAGAGTTACTTGAAGATAAGTAACATTTAAGTTTGGGGGATTTTGATCCATAAAAAAATACCTATTTTTATGCCTTGATTTTTATCAAATTTTTAAGGATATTATTCTTTAATGAAAGGTATTTTTGTGTTTTTGGATGTAGGTGATGCAAAAATGTTCAAAAAGGAAAAAGGATGTAAAAGGAGCAAAAAGGAGCAAAAATGGAGCCAAAATGCAAAATTACCAAAATAATGGGCCTGGCGCCTAGGCGCCTGAATCCGGCGTCTAAGCGCCAGCTCGATACCAAATATGTGACGGTTATTGTAACTACTTTGGGCGGTTATTTTGACGGTTAGAGCGGCTATTGGACTATCTAGAAGATTGGCAGTTATTCTTGGATTATAGGACATGTGGTACATTGTATCTAGATGCTTGGAAACAGTTTGAATCGCGAAGAGGTGCGATCCAAAGTGAAGAGGTGTGAAGAACTGGATGTGGAGTTCAGCGCCTAGGTGCCAGATGCCGGTGCCTAGGCGCCAGATGCCGGCGCCTTTGCGCCAGACACACTTTATAGAAGATTCATTGAACTTGGACACATTTTGAAGAGATGCTTTAGGCAACTCTTGAAGCCTATAAATAGGAGGCCATTTCTACAGAGAAAAATGCCCAATAAGAAGCCCGCCCTAGTCTGCTCCAATCAGAGAGAGAATTAGAGAGATAATTTTAAGTGTCACAATTGTAGTTTACTTTCTTCCATAAATTAGTGAGTTTACTTTATTTAGAGTTTATATTGAGAGTTTGAAAGAGTTGGTGTTTTTGAAGTCTATTTCGCTTTGGAGTCAGAAGGAATCAGAGGTTCAGTTGGAGAAACACTTGAGATAAGTATTTGTAATTTGATTTAAAGTTTTGTTTATATGTTTTGTTATTTAAATTCAATGTGTTCTAAGTAGTTACTCTACTTTCTCCTTCCAATTATCAAAAGATAAATAAGATAATATTAAATTCGTTGGAGAATTAAAAACTAAATATGTTTAAATATTGTGATGATAATAATACCGGATCTTAATTTACTATTTAAATTGGTCATTTAAATTGTTTAAATCTGTTGAAGAATTTTGAGACCTAGAAGGAGATGATTTCTTAACTAGTAGATATCACATGAATCCTTGGGTAGTCGAAGGCCTTGTGCAGGTTATTCAAGGTGAAGTACAAATAAATAGGAAAATATTATTCAATGGGGGCAGAATTGATAAGTTTTTATAGTGACAGACTAAATTCTTGTAATTTGGTTTATAGAGAGGGAACGTGTCACTAGTAGGGCCGACCATAGCCACCCTTGGACATCTAATAGTGTGAGCCTAGATTAACCCATTCTACTAACAATACATCCAAACCTGATGTATAGATTAGCCAATGTTCTTTATACTATCGAGCAAAGGTAAAGAATAGGAATGCTTCTATTTGGTACAATACCATAAATTTATATTCTCCACGAATATTATATTATCTAAAAAGTCTTGGATTAATTGAAAGGAAGAAAGTTTTTTGCTTATTATTTTTTACATCACACATTATTTTATTATTGCTTTAATTTTGTATTTGGTAGATTAAATATTAAATTTATAACTTTAAAAGAAATACATAAAAATAAAATTAAAATATTTTAAAATCTATAAACCTCCTCGTGGGATCGATACTAGGGTCTTTATTTAAAGCACTATATTACTTGAAACGATACGTATACTTGCGTAGTACCTCTAGTGTGTAAAATATTTTCCATAAAATTATATTTATATACACTAGCCGCTATTATTATTTGGGTCAAAGTATTGGCTATGACATATTTTTGACAGCATAAATTATTGCGTTGTCCGCAAATTGAGGTCAGACACTGGTAGGAGCTCTGTTCGGCGCATTATTCCGCCAAAACGTTGTAAGACTGTAGAAACTGGCGCTGTCCGGTGCTGGTTAAAGCGGTGTTCGGCGCTAGTTCAATAAAATGCACTTTTGTCCTTTTTCACATGAAATTTGCTCATTTCACTTTCTTTTGCTCCAAAGCCCTGTCGGCGAATTTTAATTTTAATTTAAACAAATAATTTGAAAAGTAATATTTGATTTTGAAAATAATTTTAAATTTGAAAATTTTAAGATATGAAATGAAACTGATCTCACATCCCGAATAGTTTATATAAACGAGCACCGTATCACAAACCATGTATCTATCCCGAAGAATAGACACATTGCTTGATGATGGGGCTCGATTAAATAAACTAGAAGATTTGTGACATCCGTTTGATCTGCGAACCAATTTTATAAGCCGACAAATTCCTCTGCTTAATATAAATTAATTAAGCAGGGTTTATATTACCTGGGTTCTTAAAATTCCCTATAAGGGCAAGCCCCTATAGTTAATTACATCTTAAGTGACGGGAATCACCTAAGAAAACTCTCGATAATAATCAGTACTTCTTCTCTCAAGAATTACAAAGTTTAAGTTTTCAAGGGATTGAATTTTTTGGAATTTCAATAGGGAATGGATCAAATTTTGAACATTTTTATTTTGAGAATTCAAAGGAAGGAAGGTAGGAGAAATCACAGTCGAAGCGAACTTCGGTAATTTCCCGACTATCCTATTGTTTGGCTTGAATTTAAGAAAGTCCTAATATTATCTTATATTTCAATCTTACCAATTTTAATTAATTTGGACTTATATTAGTATGATAAAATCATACAAATAACCTTGAAGATATGAGGGTTTATGTCGTACCAAACGACTACCTCGGAGTCCTAAGACCGATTAGGGCTTAATTTGCAATGCAAATGCCTAAAAAGAAAAGGTTGAGGATTTATGTTGCACTAGGCAAACTACCTCGAAGTCCTACGGCTTGGTTGTTTAATTCTAAGAAAGTTTTGTTGAAGTAGATCCCAGTTTTGCTGATGACGATGGCCGAGCTGCCCACCATGCTCCGAGCTCCTTGTTGTTGCAGAGGTTTAGTTTTAGAAATCATAAATCAAGAGGTGAGAGAAGTGTTCTGGTTTAGAGAAAGTCTTAATTTCCAAGTGTTTTTAATATTTTAATTAAACAAATCTTAAAGTTGATTATAACAACACCGGTTAAGATCCCACGGTTCCATCCTTCGGCATCGTTATTTTTATCGGATTCACTTAGCTCGGATGAATTTGCTAAACTCAACTGAATGAGTTCCACACTTTCATTTAGACCAGTGGAAATCCCGTTAGCAACACGTAGGTTACATCATCCGAGGTATTCCCGATCATCCAACAAGACATCTTAATTTAGTTGTAGTTGTAGTTTTGTTGTTCTGTTTGTGATTAAATTTTGAGTTGTCTTATATTTTGAAATGTTGTGGCGGTGAGTTTTATCTTGTAATGACTTTTAATTTAGTTTTGGTTTCGGTTTTAGGGACTATCCTAGAGGTGTAGGTTTTCATGCAACAGTTGTTTATCATGCAAGAAAAGTAAGTGCAATGCGATTAAATAAATTGCAATAAGGTAAATTGCAATAAAATAAAAGCGTACCTGTAAGGTCTTCCCGTCATCCCAAGCTGCACTTAAAACACAGTTAGAATATTTAAGCATTTAAAGTAAGTTCCTAGGTAAAGCTAAGGGAAGGGTTATGGTTTTCTACCAAGTTCCTAATCCTATAGCTAGTCATTTCCTATGACGTCTAGGTTCTTGTATTTTAGTTTGAGGACGATTTTCTTCATCAAAGAACAACTAAGTTCAAATGTTCTTATAAATATCCTATCATATTGAGGAAGTGCTTAAGACGAATCTTAAACATCTTTTCAACATTTCTAGGATTATCCTAAGTCCAAGTGAATTTAATTATACAAATGAATTAATCGTCCGGGAATTTAAGTTTTGTTATCTTGCTCAGTGAACTAGGACATTTGAATATCCTATAAGTGAAGTGACGCTTCTTTTAACACTCCTTTTTAAGAGTTATGACATCACGAGCTTTCGAGGGCAAATGGATGTTCAAGTGGTTTATGATTTAATTTTAGTTAATGGATTTAAGTTTGGAATAGTGTTCAAGTTATTTTAGATTTATTTTTGAATTCTTCATGTTTTAGGTGATGTTATATTTAATTCAATTTAATTTAATTTAACTTAATTTAATTTATTGTGGTTCAATTTAATTTTAAGTTAATTTAATATGATATGGTTCAGCTTTATTTGATTTAATTTAATTTGATTTAGTTTTAATTTAATTTAGTTTAATTTAATTTAATTTATTTTTAATTTAATTTAATTTAATTTAATTTAATTTAATTTAATTTAATTTAATTTAATTTAATTCAATTTAATTTGATTTGATTTAATTTAATGTGTTTTAATTTAATTTAATTTAATTTAATTTGATTTAATTTGTTTTAATTTAATTTAATTTAATTTAATTTAATTTAATTTAATTTAATTTAACATTTTATTTTAAAGGGATTTGCTTTAAATAATTTAACTTTAATTTAATTTAATGATTAAATCTTTTAGCATTTTAAATCTTAAACTTGGATTATCATTGTAGTTAGGAATTAAATATTATTGGGATGATTAATTTAGGGATTCTTAAATTAAAGAACAAATTTCTTCCTAATAACATCCCTATTTTAATAATTCCAAATTTATTATTCTTCCAAATTTAATTAATTGTTTTATTAAGGTTTATTTTAATTATTTTTAAATTGTTTAGTAGGTTTCTACCCTTTAATTATTTAAATTTCAATCATCCAAATCAGATTAAGATCAAATATTTTACCTTTTCATTTTATTAGGCCTAAAGTTTTAATTAAGGGTTAAAATTTTAATTACCATTTTGCCCTTCAAGCTTAATAATTTCATAACTCACTAAATTGAGCTCAAATGAACTTGAAATTTTTATGTGACTTCACTCATATGTCAATAAAGACATTAGAAGAGAAAATGTGATTTTTCTATATTTAATTTATTTATGTAATTATTTTTGGTAGAAAATAGAGATTTCCAAGGAAAATTTAATAATATGACAAAGGGAAACTTTCTGTCCTTAAGAAAATTATGGGACATTCCTAATGACCAGAGGACCACTTGGACCAATTTTGGTGATTTTTTGAATTATATTATTTTTATTATAATTATTTTGAGTTTTGGAGTATTAATTAATTTAAAAATAAAATAAAGTTTAAAAAAATGAATTTTATATTTTTCAAAAATCTCTCTGATATCAAGAAAATCAGAGAATCAATTTTTGTAATTTTCTGATTTTTCTTTGATTTATTAGAATTATTTTAATAGAAATGCTAGAAAATACATTTTTTTTTATTTTAAAATTACCCTAGGGCTTTAAAATTTGATAACTCATCATAGAGACCTAGGAAAAATATGGGATTTGTTCCTAAGTGATTAAAATTCAAAATGTGACATTTTGGTGAATTTTATTATTTTTGTGATTTTTATTATTTTTTAACTATTAAAATATTAAAATAATACAAAAAATCAACTTTTTTAGAAAATTGAAATTTTAATTTTCTTAAATTCCCCTGATATCAAAGAGGCTCCAAAACCAATTTGGTGAATTTTTGAAAAGTATTTTGAAAGTTAGGAATTTTCAAAGTTTAAATTGGCTAAATGGCTTAATCAACCCATTTGATAGGGCTAACCAAACCCAATTGACTTCAAACTTTTATGGTGGGTTCCTCTCGATCCTAAAGGTCAGTGGAGAATTGATTTCAAGTCAATTTGATGTATGATTAGCTCTAATTAATTAAAAACCTATTTAGGGTGTTTAAGCCAATTAGGGTTATTCCAAGTGAATTAATTCAAAACCTATTTTTCCTAGGGTCCTCTGAGTCATAGGAAACATCACCAAATTTTCCTAGAATTTATTTCACAACATGCTAATTATTGGATTTAAAATACTCAAAACAATAACATGAATTTGAAAAATCAATAACTTCTCATAGGGATGGCCTCTGACTTTAGAAAATTCAGGGAATGTTCCCAAATTCAGAGGCTTCAAAAGCCCTATGGTCTCATGCCATGGTGAATTCCCTATATGCATGGAGAATTAAAGCAATGCAGAGGGTAAATAAATCATTAAAAATAAAATACTGGATGAAATTAAATGATTTCTTTCCCACATTATTCTCCTCTCGTTCACCGAGCAAGAGGGTATTTTTGTTTTATTTTTCGATTTTTCTACACAAAGTTATGAATTTTCAAAGTTTCTGATATTTAATAAATACATTAAATACCCTATTTATCTACTTATCCATGCGGCGCCAGCGAAACATCGGCAGCTCCGAAGGGGTACGTGTCGCGCTGTGATTGGACGCCGCCATTTGAGTCAGCCGTCCCGGGACCCGCGGTTCACGTAACATTCTCTGATCCGGCGCAATCCGAGCCGCTCCGCTCGATACACGCGCAATCCAACGGTTCTCGGTCATCGTCTACGGCCGGGTGTGCACCCGTGACCGTCGACCTTCTAACCACTAATTTCTCGCTCGATTCTCAACGGATTTTCGTGTTCTCATGCTCTATGGATTCGTCTTGAAGAGACGAATACATCCATACGATAAACATGCATTTAAATTGACTCAAATTAAAATGAGAATCTCCGGAAGCTCGGGAAGAAGAGGGAGTCCATACCTTTGTTCGGAGAAGTGAAGCATCGATGCGAGAGTTGTGTCACCTTCGATTGGGTCCAAGTAAGCTCCGGATGAAGTCCCTTGGCACAGTCGGTGTCCAGCTATGAAGTGACCACGGTCGATCACAAAGCTTGGAGGCTGGAGCAGGCGGGTGGCTTGGAGATGGGGCTTTCGGTGGGAAACTTCTCCTCTTGGTCCGGTGAAGGTGTAGGACCAATCGATTTGGGGATTGGCTCACTGTGAAGAAGTGTCATGGTTTTTGGGCTAAAGTTTGAGCTCGAAATTGAGCTCAGTTGGAGGAATTGGGGCTGGAATTCGGTGGGGATCAAGTGCTCTATGTGTGGAGAGTGATGCGGAATGATTTTGACGAGTTTCCTTAAGGTTTGGTTCAGCACCTCTCATGGCCGAGAGGGGTGGTGTTTAAATAGGCATTGGCTGGAGGCTCTCTCAGGGGTGGCCAAGGGTTGGGATCAGCTGCTCTTGGCATGTGAAGAACAGCCATGGTGGCCATTGGGCATGGGGCAACTCAGCAAGGTGGAATTCCAAAGTTTGGCTCCTCCCAAGATCTCGACCATGGTGTTTTCCGGCGACCCAGGCGGGCGCTGCGAGCATGGGTCACCCTCAGGTCCAGGTGGGTCAGGGTTGGAGGTTTGTGCAATCAATTGGCCATGGACATGTTTAAAGGGTTTGTATTAAAATGGTTTGAGGAGAGACTCATTTTGGGTCCAAATGGGTCAACCCACCATTTTGGGTTTGGTGCACCCTTCCATGGATGATTTGGGCTGAGGGAGGATCAGGTGAATCAGCTAGAAAAGGGTGGAGAGGTCACCATCCATGAATATTTTGATTAATCATGGATTAAGGTGAAGCATTAAAAGGGTTAAAACCTTTTTAAGGGGGCTTAAAAGAGGCTCCTCCTTTTGCAATTAATGGCTTGATCACATGTCAAACCTTCCATGGCTTCATGTGGCTTGTTCATGGCTTACATTTGGCTCCATTTAGCTTGGGAAACGTTTCGTCAACTTCATAAAAATGGATTTTAAGGATTTAGGATATTTTGGTGGAAAGTTGGATGAAGCTTTATTTAGAATTATTTGATCATTGGATTAGGACTAAGGGATGATTTTAATTGAATGCATGATGAAGAGAATTTGTCATATGGACCTTGGATTGATTTTCCCCCTTTAGATTTTGGTGGAGATGGGCTTTAGGAAGGTTTAAGAAAGTGGGCTTTTGGTTTTGGAAATAAATTTATGGATGGGGAATTTGTGAAGGATTGGGCCAAACAAATGTTGGTTTTAGCTCATGGATGGGTTATGAGTGATTTGGAGCAAATTTGGGGTGGTTTGGTTTGAATTGGGTTGGATTTGGGCTTTTTTGGTGAATGGGCCAATATAGGTCAAATTGGGCTAACTTGGGCTAATGTTGGGCTAGGGTTGAAATTGATGTAAAATAAATGTTGGGAAATGTTTATGGGAGTGTTTCAAAGAGGTTTTGGCTTTGGTTGGGTTTTGATTTTGAGGTTTGGGCCTATTTGGGTTAGGTTTGGGTTTAGTTCAAAATTGGGCTTTTTGATTTTGGGTTGAATTTGAGTGGGGTTTGGGTCTAAATTTTGGGCAAATCATGTTAGTGTTTTGTTTATGGGAATGTTAAGGAAGGTTTAGAAAAGATTTGGGGTTAATTGGAGTTGAATTGGGTGAGTTTGGGCTAAGTTTGGGTCATGGGTTCAAATTGGGCTTTAAGGCCCAAAGTGAAATTGGATTCAAATGTCAATCAAATTGGACTTGGATTTGGTCTAGATTGGTGTTGGGGATGTTGAATGGAAGTTTAGAATTGAATTGGACCAGAATTTGGGTCAATTGGGTAGGTTTGGTTTGACATTGGGTTCACTTTGGGTTAAAATGGGTCAAATTGGGGATTTTGATAAAAGTGGGGTAAATTGACAAAATTGGCCCATGGTGTAGTTGAACAAAATGAAATTAGGAATATTTGAGATTTTCTGGAATTTTCTGGAATTTTCTGGGAATTTTCTGAATTTTTGGATTTTTGGCTAAGAGGGGTATTTTGGGTATTTGGAGGGTATTGGGAGGTATTTTTGGAATTTTTGGTATTTTTGGGTATGGATGATTAATTTGATTGATGAGGAAATGTTTAGGAATGGTTTTGGGGAATTTTGGGTGATTTGGAAATTTTGGAAGATTTGGGTAATTTGAGGGTTTTGGGTAGAGTTAGGCGGGTGTAGGGTCCCGAGGGTCAAAAATTGAAAATTTGGAAAATTGAAGCTTGGGTGAATGTAAGTGGAATGAAATCATTTTGGTTGAGCCATGAAGCCACATCAAGCCCACATGAGCCATGAAGGGACTCATTTGAGGCACCCACTATGTTGTTCCTAACCCTCTTGCCGAGGGCTTAGGGGTTAAAGACCATCCATGTGAATCACCTGCATGAGTTAGGAGGTCAAATTGGGTATGGGTGTGGTTTTAAGAGGTGTGTGAAAGTGTAGTGTATAGGTGTAGTGTGTGTGTATGTCAGCCCCCTTCACTAGATCAGGCCACCCAGGGCAGTCCTAAGGCCAAAGAGTCCTATGGGAACTCATCCTTTAAACTTCCACATTTGATTTCAACCCTCTAGGTGATTAGGGGTCTACAATCAAGTTTGTGGAGTTTGCAGGGAGTTAGGAAGTGGTTTGAATTTCTAAGTGGTGGGTCCCAATTCTAATCCTCTAGGATAGTCAAAGGAAAAGCCTAAGGCTAGATCCTAAGTACTAAAGAGAAGAAGAGAAGACCTCACCAAAAATGAGGTCAACAAGGCCTAAAATCATTGTACCTGCATGAAATCATCAAAAATACTTTCATTTAAAGTGCAATATCATCAAAAACAGGTGTGAAATGAATAGTAAAAAGCTATCAAATTTTCAGTCGATCAGTGTCTCCTCAAATAATGTCCAAATTTAATGTTTCTACCATAAGATGCATCTCTTCATTTGAATTTGTCACCATAAAGGAGTTAAGGAATTTTAAACCAAAAGTTGCTTCAATCACCCCTTGTATATGACTCCAAATTTGATTTAAGTCATCACTTTTAACTATCGCGCCTATGTGCCAGCCATCGACGCTTAGGCGCCAGAGACTAATTTTGCACACCTTTCCTTTTTGCTTCAAATTTGATCCTTCTTTGCTCCTTTCATCACAATCACTCATTTTAATCATACCTGCAAGAAAAAGATGAAAATACCTTCCATTAAAGTGCAATATCATAAAAAATAGGTAAAACATGTGCATAAAAACACTATATATTTTAGGTGTATCAAAATCCCCTAAACTTAAAATGTTACTTCTCCTCAAGTGAGACTATAATTATATAAAAATCAAACATGCAAATAATGTAAATGAGTTTCTTTAGGATGGTTTCAAATTTTTTTTCTAGAAATGAAATAGTCCAATTTAGAAAAAATTTTAGTAAATGAGACTAACTTAAAGTTTAGAAATTTCTTAAGTAAAGGATCATGAAAAATATGATTTCTTATCTAATTCATAAATACTTGTAGATTTTTTAAAATATAAGATTTAAACATTTTACATTCCTCACTTAAAAATTTTTTTAGAAAGTAATTTTACTTCATATATTATATTCTTAAGCTTTAGATTTTCTCGGAACTTGTAATTTAAAAATTCAGTTGTGGAAATAATTTTTGATTAGGCCCTTAAATCCTCAAGGTTCTCTTTCCTTTTTTTAACATACTATTTTTTTTACTATTTTTCTTTTTCCTTTTCTTTTCAGGTAAGGATTACAACATCTGGATAGGCCTTTAATGATTTTGAATTCCACTCTTTCATTTAATCAAAGGTTTGATATATATCCTTCACTTAAATATTATAATAATAGTGTTGAAAATTATTTTTACTTAAAAGAAATTTATGTTTTGAAAAATAAAAGTAAAATCTTTTATTTTTCTAAAAGTATAACATTTTCTACTAAAGATAGTTTATCTTTATTTAACATTTCTTTACAAAGAAAATTTTAACTTTAAAATTCTCATCAATACTATAGATTTTAACTAAATTTTCTTACTCATTTCTATATTCAAAATTTTGCTCTCTTAATATAACTTCATATACATAATAATTTTCAAACAAAAATCAAAATTTTTTATAGTGTTTTTGAGAACAAATAAAATTTTAGTTTTTGAAAATTATTTTTAAATTCCCCCAAAATTTTAAAATTTTAATTAGGAAAAATATTTAAGCATAAGAAATGATACATGGGTAAGAATTAAAAATTAAAATAACATGCTTACAAGAATCTTCATAACCTAAATATGCAAGTATAACAGTTTAAAAATAGGAGAAAACAAAAATCAAATTCAGTTTTTTAGTCTTTCATAAAATAAAAATTTCAAAGCATTTCTAAAGTAGTGGAGGTTTTCAAAACAAATACACACCAACTTAACATAAAAAATAATCACAAAAATACTATAAAATGTATGGTAGAAAGTCTTAAAAAGTTTAAACATGCAATTTAAATAGAGATTTCTAATGGTGTTCTAAATTTCCCTAACAACTTTTGGAATTAAATTATATACTACTAAAAACACAAGACACTATAACAAGATTAAAACATTTACTACCACGAACATCCTACAACAATACATCACATAAATCATAACTATCACAAAACATCAATCCAATACAAATATATCTGAATATGCATAACCGAAATAATCCAACTATAAACCACACATATCAGAGTTCACAACAAAATACATCAAACACTAAAAATTCTAAACGGCAAAAATCACAAATAAAAAATCATATACTCAGCAAATATCTATCCTACTCATCATCCCCATCATCATCATCTCCCTCGTTCCAATCTCTGGAAGGCACAAATGGACTATAATAAGGATGAAGAGGCACCTCAGCACTGTGATCTCCTCTAACTAGTTTGTCAATATATGGTTGATAATTCTCCTCGCACTCATCATGTTTCTAAATGTATCTCTAAAAAATTTCCACCTTCCCATCTATATCTTTAACATGTTCTCTAGTTAGACTTACTTTCTTCAAAAGCTTCTGTAATAATCTAGTATGTGAACTAGCAAACTCGCCTCCAGATGATCATGCTTGCGAAGTAGATGCATGAGAAGTAGAAGTAGCAGAACTAGGAGCTCTTGTAGATCCTCCTGTCTAGCCAAATTCTGAATGCAAAGTGTTAAGTTTTCACATTTACACTAGTAATAGGTCTAAGCGGCTGAAGAACCTCTTCCCAAGTTTCAAAATTTATTCCAGACAGTCACAAATTGAATGAATTAAGGAAGGAAATCCCATACCTGCAGTAGTAACAGTTCTGGCACAATTCATGATATAATAAAAAATAATAGCTCCAATGTCTATCAGCTTTCCATGCTGAATACAATAATTCAGAACAGCTCTTTCTCTCATAACATCGCTAACATGATTCGATGGTAATAACTTAGATTTGACGGTAATAACTTTCGATCGTCACCAATTCCTGGGCATTATGTCAAATGTCAATGAGTCGACAGTCTATTTATATTGCCCCAGTCTTTAATTCCATTTTAAAAAGGGTGAAAGAAAAGAGACAAAATAGATAAGCATAGGAAAAGGAAATGTGATATCTTTACAAAGAGAACTCTAGAATGTTCTTATCCTAATAGGAAAAATCACAAGTCTGGTAATCATAGATTTTTAGGTATTTAACCTATTCTTAGTTCTTTTTATTTCTCTTATAGAAGAAAGCTTCAATAGTTAATTACATCCTAGAAAATTCTAGTTTTGCCTAAGTAAACTCTTGATTAATGTTAAAAACTCATTTTTTTGAATACATTTTAGGAACATACGAATGTTTTATTTCTAATGTTTATCTCATTTTGTCATGAGATATTATGTTAATTATTTTTGTCATGAGGTATCATCTAAATTATCTTGTCATGTCAAAAGTTTTATCACCGTTAATGTTTTATTTTTTCATTATTTTAATGTCCTTTCGTTATTTTTTCCTTAAGTTTGGTGACTATCCTAATAGTTCAATTTTTTTTTATTCACGGCTTTTCTAATAGTTCAGTTTTATTATTTTTGTTGTCATGTCATTTTTGCTGTTTGTTTAGGTTTCCTGGCTAACTTAAAAGTTCCAGTTTTATCATTTTAATTATTTTTTGTCTTTTTATTATCAATTTTTATTATATTTTAATGTCACCAATCGTCATGCAAAACAGAGTTTGCACACCCTATGACATGTAAAGAAAATTTAAACGAAACTTGTCTTCATCTTACAAAGAAAATATCGACAAAAATAATGTAAAAAGAAAGTTTAGATTTTTGGTAAAAATGTCCGTTGTTTCAGAATTGTCGGTATATCCAATTTTGGTTGAAATTTTCATTTGATATCGAAAATTGAATTTTTGATTTTAATTTATATCAATTTGGATTTGATAATAATTTAGATTAGACTTTTAAATTTAGTTGTCATTTGAACTCAATAAACCTAATGAAATTTTAGACTTAATGTCGTTTAATTTTAAGATTTTGGAATTGATTTAGATTGTTAGTTGAAAAAGATTTTTAGACTCAATGTCATTTGAGCATAAAGGTTTGGATTTTAGATTTTTAGATTTAATTGTCACTTGAATCTAAATTTTCAGACTCAGTGTCATATAGAGTCTAAAGGTTTGGATTTTAGATTTTTAGATTCAATTGTTACTAGAATCGAAATTTGATCTTTAGACTCGATGTCATTTAGAGTCTTAAGGTTTGGAATTGAGTCTAATAGAAATTAGACTTTAAAAATTTAGATTCAGTTTTATTTGAATCTAGAATTTTTGAATTTTATGTTGATTTTGTTAAATTATGTCAAGTTAAATTATGTTGATTTATAATGTTTTAAACTTAGGTTTTATGTTTAGATATGTTGAGTTGAGTTGAATTTTATGTTGAACTTAGTTTGATTTTAATTTATGTCAGAATTTAGACTTAACTCAAACGATTTTAACTTAAATTGAATTTGACTTGGGTTTAAATTAAGCTTAAAACATTAGGTTTGACTTAAGTTTAACATGGTTTGAATCTTAATTTGGGTTTGGGTTAAATTAAGTTCAAGTTGAACCTAGGCTTAAGGTTGACTCAAGTTCATATGAGTTGAACTCAAGTTAGATTTAAGTTTGAGTTAGGTTCAAGTTAGGTTGAACCTAGGCTTAAAATTGACTCAAGTTCAATATGGGTTGAACTCAAGTTAGGTTTAACTTGGGTTCAAGTTAGGTTAAACCTAAGTTATAAGTTTTTGACTTAAGATCAATATAGTTTGAACTTAAGTTTAGGTCAACTTAGGTTCAAGTTAGGTTAAACCTTAGTTATAAGTTTTTGACTTAAGTTCAATATAAGTTGAACTTAAGTTTAGGTCAACCTAGGTTCAAGTTAGGTTAAACCTAAGTTAAAAGTTTTGTTTGATAAGAGTTTCTGGTTAATTAAACTTAATTAGGGTTAAATTTAATTGGTTCAATGTTAATTAAACCTAAGTTGAGTATTGTTTAATTGATTAATTAGGCTTAATAAGGATTAAGCGTAATTGGTTCAAGGTTAACTAAACCAAATTTGGGAAAGGTTTAATGGATTAATTACGTATAATTAGGGTTAAGCCTAATTGGTTTAAGGTTAATAAAACCTAATTTTGATAAGGTTTAATTGATTAATTAAGCTTAATTAGGGTTAAAACTAATTAGTTTAAGACTAATTAAACCTAATTAGGGAAAAGTTTAATTGATTAATTAGGCTTAATTAGGGTTAAGCCTTATTGGTTTAAGGTTAATTAAACCTAATTTGGATAAGGTTTAATTTCTTAATTATGCTTAATTAGGGTTAAGCCTAGTTGGTTTAAGGTTAATTAAACCTAATTTGGGTAAGGTTTAATTGATTAATTAGGCTTTATTAGGGTTCAGCCTAATTGGTTTAAGGTTAATTAAACCTAATTTAGGTAAGGTTTCATTGATTAATTAGGGTTAAGCCTAATTGGTTTAAGGTTAATTAAAACGAATTAGTTTAAGGTTTAATAGATTAATTAGGCCTAATTAGGGTTAAGACTAATTGGCTTAAGGTTAATTAAACCTAATTTGTGTAAGGTTTAATTAATTAATTAGGCTTAATTAGGTTTAAGCCTAATTGGTTTAAGGTTAATTAAACCTAATTTGGTTAAGGTTTAATTGATTGGGTTTAAGTAGATTAAGTCTAATTTAGTTAAGACTTAATTAAGGATTAATTTGTATTAAACTTAATTTAATTAATGTTTATGTTTTGATTAAGCTTAAGCCTAATTAAAATTTGATTTATATTAAACCTAATGTCTTTAAGGTTTAATGATGGTTATTAAGCATAATGATGTTTTAGACTTAATTAAATTTTGTTTTATTTTATTAAACCTAATGACTTTAAGGTTTAATGATGGTTAATTAAACCCAATGATGTTTTTAGACTTAACTAAAGTTTGATTTATATTAAACCTAATATCTTTATGGTATAATAATGGTTAATTAAGCCAAATGATGTTTTTAGACATAATTAAAGTTTTATTTATATTAAACCTAATCTCTTTAAGGTTTAATAATGGTTATATAATCCTAAAGATGTTTTAAACCAAATTAATATTTATTTTGTCTTAAACCCAACATGATTAGAGTTTAAATTATTAACTAAGTCTAAAGTGATTAAACTTAATTAGGATTTACGGGATTTTTAGGGTTAAGTGAATATAAATTAAAATATTTATTTTTATTTACCCTAAGGATTTAAAATGTCACTTTTAAATTTCCCAAAGTCTAAGTTATGTCACTTTAGATTTTTTGTCAGTCACTCTAAGTTACTTGATCAATTCTCAACTTTATTTTCTTATTTTTTATATAATTATTTTTAGAAATAATTACAATGTTATTTAGAAATTAGGAAATGTCACCATAAATAATTTTCCTGTCCTTAGAAAAATTAGGGAACATGCCTAAATATAAGAGGACCATTTTGTAAAAATATCAAATTTTTGGAGTTATAATTAATTTTTAATAATTAAAGTACTCCAGTGAGTAATTAATTAATTAAAAATTAATTACAGAAAATAAAATTATGATATCTATCTCATAATTTTCTCCTCTTCATGGTGAGTTTAGGGATATTTTTATCTTATTTTTTTGAATTTTCTATAGCAAGGTATGAAATTTTGATTATTTTAAAGTTAACCTGAGTTTATTTCAATCCAGGTTATCCTTAAATTCCCGGGAGAAGACACGTGTCTTCGTACGCTTGAAAACGCACTGAATCCCCTGCGAGGCTCCAAACGGCGGATCCACAGGGACTTAATCTCGACCGTCCATTTCTAAAACATGAAAATGGAAGGTATCGGATCGTCTCCTTCATCCTGGTTCAACCCGTGCACCGTCTAAACTCAAGAGAAAATTCTCACTCAAATCTTAATGGATTTAAGATATTTTTGTTTCTATAGGATCGTCTTGAGACAACGAACCTATCCATATGATGATGATAGGGTTTTGAATTACTTTTTTCATAATGTATGAAATCGAACGCCATTAGAGCTCAACAATCCATACCTTGGCTTTAATCGATTTAGACTTAACTTGAATGCTTGAGCATCTTTGCTTTCACCTATTTAAGATTTGCCCTAAGTCAATTTTTAGTCAAAAATAGGTCTAGGTATGAAATTGAATTTGAGTGGCTCGGCTTGAGTGGCTATGGTCAAACAGTAGCCTAAAAGCTTGGGGAAGGGCCAATTTTGGTTGGGCTTCTCCTCAATTGGTCCCCTAATGGATTTGGGATATTTAATTTGGGATTTTAGAGAAGTTAGTTTCACATTTCTAAATGTCCTATTTTTTTAGCATTTTGGGAGCACTCGGGTTAGCCAAATTGAGAGGATTTTCTAGGTTTCAATGCTAGGGTTCTTTAGGAAATAGTTGATAAGGTCCTAATGAAGGTTTTTTTTGTATTGGAAGTATTTGAATTTGGACAATGTATTGGGTTTTCACTTTTCCTCCTCTCCTGTTCCATGTATTCATGTATAGGCATCTATTTATAGCAATGGCAAGATTATGGATAAGCTTGGGTGGCTAGGATTTACATGGGGGAGTTCTTATCTCCCTCATAAATGTTTTGGATAAAATGGTGGTTTTCAATTGAATGGAGTTTGGAATTTAAAATGATTAAATCATGTAGGGTTTGTTCATAGTTAAACTTGAGCTTGAATTTTAAACTTCTCTCATTTATTCTTTTTGTAGGTGGATATGGTATGTTAACTTACCATGGTATAGGCTTCCCTTCATGTTTTAATAATTTTTTAATGGTGTTAAGGAGAAAAAGCCACCTTAGTCCCCTTACTCATTTCATGCATAAATGGATTATCATGGTATTTAACCATGGTAAAAATTCTATCCTATGCTTGTTTTTTTTTTTATTGGATGATCAAGGAGTTGGCTAAGATAACCTTTGTCATGGCTAGCCACATCATCTTGGAGAGGAAGATGATTCATACCTTGAAATGGTAAGATTATGCCACCTCATTTTCCATAAATGATGGCTTTAACCATGGTTAAAATTTTAAATTATAAATTATTAATGGGTCAATTCATTTTTGATGGGTCATATGGGTTGTGTCTAACCTATATGAGGTCATCCATGATGTCATTAGTGAGCTTAAAATTTTGAAAGCCATTAATTATGTCATAATTGGTGCCATGGCTCAAAATTTCTTTTCATGGATTTTTAAATATAATCAATTCTTAATTAACTATTTCATTAATTAAAATGTTGGAAATTATATTATTGGCTAATATATTAATCAAAATAATTTTGAAATTTATTTGATTAATTTTTGTTCAAAATTATGCATGGTCTTATTTTATAGCTTTTAATTATATTTCCTCTTTTTAATTAATTAAGTCATTAATTAAAAATAATGGAAATTATATTTTGGTTAATAAATTAATCAAAAATAATTTTGAAATTAATTATTTGATTAATTCACTTTATTTTTAGCTCAAAATTACATATGGTTCTTTCATAGTTTCTTAATTATATTTCAAATTTTTTAATTAGTTATTAATTAATCAAAATATCAAAAATTATAATTTTAGTCAGTAAGTTCATCAAAAGAATTTTAGAATTAATTATTTGATCAATTTTATGATTTTCGGTGTAAAATTGGGTATTTTGACCAAATTTGATAAATATTGGTTAGGGTTGACCAATGTTGACCCAGGTTGACCAAAAAAATTTCCAATATGATTTCCTCAATCCGATCATGATTGATTTGGTCATGACCTTTATAGATTTTGTTGTTTTAAAGGTTTAAGTTCGTCATATTGGTCATATTGAACAATTTTAAGGTTTAAGTCAATCCATTGGTCAAAGTGGTAAACATTGAGTCAGTAAGGGGGTTATTAAGTCATGGATTGACTTCTTTAACCATATTTTGATCATTTACTAATTTAGTTAAATAGGTTAAGAAAATTAATCATTTCAGAATTTATCATTTTTTGTTTCATTAACTGAATATGTCATTAAAATTTTAAGTAAAAAAGACTTTGTTTGAGTTTTACCCTAAATCTTTAGGGTTTTTTATCTCTTGTTAAATTTTTAGGAGGTCAATATGGATAAACATTCTTTCTTAATATATTTAGTTAATGATCCTCACAAAAGTGAGGTCAACAAATGGGCCCTCAATATGTGTAGGATACTGTAAAAGTATGCCGCACATATTGGCGTTGACCGAAACTGTCTCGATGTCATAAATGTCAATTTGTCGAAATGTATTCTATATCATTATTTGAAGGATGATATTGTATGTCATAAAATGTCGAATGTCTTTATGTCGATTTTAATAAAGAATATTGTGTGACTTAAATCCTTTTTTGAAGAGAGAGTTAGAGGAATGCCTTATTTCCATGTTAGGTAGAGGTCTTATATCCAATAACGAGAATGAGAAAGTGGATGTCATATTTCATCTCTCGGAGGTGTCAAAATGTCAATGTCAACTTTGAGAAAGAATGTTATGTGATTTGTATCTTGTCTCAAAGAAAAGTTAAAGGAGTGTCATGTTTCCATGTCACGAAGGGACTTATATCCAAAAAAATAGAAAGAGAAGATGGGTGTCATATCCCATTTCACGGAAATGTCAAATGTCGATATTAAGTTAAAGAATTTCATAACTCCGCGTCAGGAAAGGACTTATATCTAATATCTAGAAAGAGAAAATGGGTGTCATATTCCATTTCTCAGAAATATCAAATGTTAATATTAAGTTAAAAGAATGCCATAACATTCGTGTCAGGAAAGGAAATATATCCAATAACTAGAAAGAAAAGATGGGTGTCATATCCTATTTCTCAGAAATGTCAAACTTCGATGTCAAATTAAAGGAATGCCATAACTTCTATGTCAGGAAAGGACTTATATCTAATAACTAGAAAGAGAAAATGGGTGTCATATCCCATTTCTCAGAAATATCAAATGTCTCGTGTGAGGAAAGGACTTATATCCAATAACTAGAAAGTGTGAAAAACTCACTAGAAAAAAGTGTATTCGATGCGGAACTGATCTTTACAAGTGAAAAGGTAATAGTTATTTAATTGCCATTTTTACTGTCATTTTTATTTAAAGAATTCATTATGCCACTTTTTAGGACCTGCTGACACGTCATAGACAACAAGGAATATTTTTAACATTTTATTTTATTTCCAAAAGATATTGTACAAGAGTCACTTGCACATATCATTGCAAACCAAAGTCAACAGTACATATATGTGCATATATCATATAGCACGCATGCTGCAAACTACTGATATATCATATGTCGAAAGCCTTCATGTTCTTCCTTTCATCATAACACAGCCTGGGATACTATTAGACCAACCATAAACATCTAACACTCCAAGACATTGTCCACCAAACATGTCTCAGGTGTTTTGATATTCACGGGATCATGGTAGCTCCAAAGGCTTCAACCCTTCAAGTTCTAGAATAGCCTGATATCCGATGGGTCTTTTGTCTGGTGGAAATCGATGCAGAGTGATCAAAATGTGTGGCTACTGACACTTGGTACACAGTGTTTCATGACATCAGCACTGTTTCCTTGTAGTAGAAGAACTGATCCTCGTGGCTAAAGAACCTGGTACGTTCCTATGAATTCTCCTAGTCAAAGGATTTGTATTTCACTTCAGAAAAGGATAAAACACTGGTTCATCAAGGACACCTTGTAAAATGGTCTTTTGAAGTCATGACTGTCGATCTGAGGTGGGATACAATCCCCCTCATCATACATGTTGATAATACAACTATCTGGAGCACAGCTTGGCAACATGATTCCCCAGGTAATGAGTCATTTGATAATCTGGATGATTATTATAGGAAGTGGATCCACCTGTTTGTCCTATAGGAATCCTGGAGGATTTCGTTCATTGTCCCTAACATAATTATAGCAACATCCATATTGGATTGTCAGCCTTCCCTTATCACGTATCCATTTCTTAGGCTTAGAGTAGGTTTTCCTTCTAAGACGTCCAGCACGACCTATGTCTCGGGATTTCATCACATGCACTATGATGGCTGTCTGTTCATATTAATCAAATATCCTAGTGAAGAACTTAATTCCTTCAAGGATATTGATTGTTCATCCGTTGATGTGCTTGAATTATTCTAAGGACTTTCATTTAATAGCTAGAATCCGTCTTGTTTCTACTTTAGTGATGTTTCTCCAAGGGATTTCTTTCTCTGGCATTGTGGTAATAAGATAAATTTTAGAAAATGAAGTCTCGAGGTCAAGAGATTGAAACTGGTTGATGTCATCTTCCTTAACTTTTCTATCTTGTAATTATTTTTCTTCTTGTAACATTAGTCGTTTCTTTCGATTCCGCCTTTGTGAACGGGTAAGTCCTACTGTCATCTTGTTAATCTCTGCAACCTCCTAGGCCGCAATCGTCACTATTGATTTCAATTTCCTAATATTATGATTCGATTCATGATTACCATTTTCTGATTCATCCTCGAAATCATATTGTTCCCGAAGTTTAAATTCTATAAGAGGTGTATGTTCCTTAATTTCATTTTGATGAACTAGGCACAATAATGAACCATGGTATATTGATTTAATCTGTAGTAGATCAAAGTTGAAATGAATTCTTGAATCTTTATCAAAATGTCGGCGGTCCATTGCAAATGTCGTATCATTTTGAAAAGTGAAAAGTAGTCTATTGTCAGACATTTTCCTGCAAATAATAGGGTTATATGATATGTCAGACTAAATTTCATTTTCAAAGTTTGATATTATTATTATTATTATATATTTTTATTTTGAAGAATTGTGCTCACAAGTGTATAGTTAGTAAGCAAGAAGAAAATGTCAAGAGACAAACTCAAATTTGTACAAATGAGACGAAAGATTATTATTATTATTTTTCCAGTCGAAAAACAAGTCATTGTCTTATGTCACATAATACTTTTTCAAGAAATGACCATTAATTGGTGGCAAAACTCTATCTCCTTGACAGTCAACTAACTGATAGGATTCTCCTGAATAGGTCTTTTCAATTACATATGGGCCCTCCCACATTGGCTCAAATTTCCTAGTTATTTTTAATTGTACGAGGATAGGTCTTCAAAATACTAAGACTAAATTTCTGCTTTGAAATGTCCTAAGATGAACCAATTTATCATGGGCCCATATGATTTTAGCTTGGTACAGTTCTAGATTTGGTTGAGTTAACGTAGTTTGCCTTCTAGATTTTCTATTTCTTCAAGACGTAATTTTGCTTTTTCTTCTTCAGTGATTTGTTTGTAACTGTAATCCTAAGAGAAGGAATTTGAATTTCCAATGGAAGTATGGCTTCAGAACCATATACAAAAGAAAACGGTGTTGACCGTGTTGGTGTTTAGTATGTAGTCCTATAAGCCAATAACAATTCAATTAATTTCTCATGCCATTATCTTGGATTGCTAGTCAATGTTTTCTTTAAAATTTGGACTAATGTTTTATTGAAAGCTTCAGCTAAACCGTTGGCCTTTGGGTAATAAATTGTTGAATATCGCCAATCTATTCCATGTCTTTGAATAAAATTATTTATTTTTGTGTTCTTAAAGGCTAAACCGTTATCTGAGATAATCCTTCGAGGAACATTAAATATATAAAAAATTTGTGTCTTAAGGAAATGATGAACTTGTTCTTCTTTTACTTCCCTAGGTTGCACAGCTTCTGCCCATTTTGGGAAGTAATCAATGGCTGCTAATATAAATCTATGTCCTTTGGTTGACGGAGGATCTATAGGGCCCACGATATCTGTGCCCCAACATTCAAATGACCAAGATGTAATTGTCGGATGTAATACAGTTGGCGGTTGACTTAAGACCACTCCATGAACTTGGCATTGATGACATTTTCTTGCTACTACAAGGCACTCGATCATCATTGATGGCCAATAATACCCCAATCTTTTTATTTTCATTTTCATTTTCATCTTGGACCTAGACTGGTGTGCACCACATAAGCCTGAATGAACTTCTTTGACTAGTTCTTGAGATTCGAATTGAATTAAACATCTTAACCACTTTTGATGAAAACATCAACGATAAAGAACATCATCTATTAAGTCATAAGATAATGCTTTCTGTTTAATTTGAAATGCTGTGGAACTATTGTCAGGTAATGTCCCAGTTCATAAGTATTCAATAATCGGTTGTCGCCAATTATCGTTCTTTTCTTCATTGAAAATCGTTATTTAATATTTTCTTTCTTATTTTCCAAACTATCGAAATCAATTTGAGATAAAACTCACCATTCTTTTACAGATACTGAAATATTATTCCCTTCAGGACAAGCAAATTCTTTTGTATGTTTTGCCAAAGCATCTGCTAGTGAATTATCTTGCCTTGGAACCAGGAAAAATGTCACATTAGGAATATCTTGCAATATTTCCATAACGTAATTAAAATATTTTTCAAGCCGTGATATCAAAGTTTTATATTTTCCTGTTATCTGATTAATAATCAGTTGAGAATCACTGTAAATGTTAAGACTTTTGATGTTCATTTTGATTGCTAGTTCTAATCCAAATATGAGTGCTTCATACTCAGCTTTATTATTTGTACATGGCTCAGTTAGATGATAGAAAAATGGTATCATTCCTTTGTTCGGAGTAATAAAGATTATTCCTACCCATGCTTTGCCAGGTATAGTGGTTTGCTCATCTTTATTTTTTCTAGCGGAAGAAGGTCCATCAAAATATAACACACATTACTTTGAGTCAGAATCTTTTATTTTGAATACTTGTTCATCAAGAAAATTATCATTAAGTAGAGATTTCTTCGGTATCGTGGGTGCTGCTAGAAAGTTTGCCAAAATTTGTCCTTTGACAGCATGCAACGACATGAACTTTATATCAAATTGAAGTAACAACATTGCCCATTTTGCCAATCTTCCAGAAATAGTTGGTCGAGTTATTAAAATATTGCAATGAGTTAATCTTTGAAATAAGGGCAACTTTATATGATAACATATAATTTCTTAGCTTCTAAGCCACAAAGATCAACGTTAAACAATGTTTTTCGATCGCAGGATACCTTCTTTCAATTGGATTTAAACAACGACTTAGGTAATACAGATCATTTTCCTTACCTTCATCATTATTTTGAGCCAGCAATGCTCCTAAAGAATTTTCTAAACCCGCAGTATAAAAGATAAGAGGTCTTTCTAACATAGGGGCTGCTAGAACAGGAGGTGTCATTAGATATTGTTCGATATTTTCAAAAACAATTGACATTTTTCAACCCATACAAATTTGGTGTCTTTTCTGGCCAGGGTAGTGAGAGGTTGACATCTTCCTGACGGATTGGAGATGAAACAACGGATGTATGCTAATTTTCCTTGGAAATATCGTAATTGTGTTAGATTTTTGCGAGGAGGCATATTCATGATAGCTTCAATTTTGAGCGGGTCAATTTTAATCGAATGATGCTGAACAACAAATCCTAAAAATTTTCTTAAGGTGACACCAAATTCACTTTTAACATGATTCATTTTAAGATTAAATTGTCGTAATCACTTGAAGATGATTCTTAAGTCATATGTATTTTCATTTTTGTATTTACTATTAACAACCAAGTCATCTACGTAACTTTCAACTTGCTTGTGAATAAGCTCATCCAAAACTCTTGTCATGGCCCTCTGGTAAGTAGCATCGGCCTTCTTTAGTCCAAATGGCATTACTTTATGTAGTATATCCCAATGGGTGTTCTGAAAGCTGTATTTGGTTCATCTTCAGGGGACATTTTCATTTGGTTATATTTTGACATTCCATCCATAAAGGAGAATATTACATGTGTTGATACAATATCTACCATTAATTCGGGAATGGGAAATGGAAATTTGTCTTTTTGGACAGGCTTTATTTAGATCTCGGAAGTCTACACTAACTCAGATTTGACCATTTTCCTTCTTTACTGATACTATATTGGCCAGCCATATTTGGTTTTTTTATTTCTTGAATAAAATTGGCCTCAATTAGTTTCTTGACTTCTGTGATGACTTGTTGTTCTATGTCAATACACATTCTACTTGGACCGTGTTTTACAGGGATGGCTTTTTGATCTATGCCTAGCTTGTGAACTACAACTTCTGGAGCAAGTTCGGGCATTTCGTCATAATTCCAAGAAAAGTAGTCTTTGTATTCTCTTAATACTTGAACTATTTCTTCTGCTCCTATATTATTAAGAAAATTGCTAATAAAAATTAGTATTGAGTTTTCGTCAGTCCCCAACGTTGTTTCTTTTAATTCGTCCATCGTTGATTTAATTTTTTCTTCGATCGAGTATTTTTTCAAAAGTCAGATCATCTGTGAAAACCAGGCAAAATTTTGTATCATCTAAAGGTCCTAAGACACCAAATCCTACTCCCTCTTTGGAAATATAATTTTATTTATTATTATTCCATAAATGCTCAAAATCATAAAGTTGGTTTGATGAATTTTGTTTAGACATTAAACAATTTTGAAAAAGTTTTTGAACACATGGAGAATAAAGCTCAAAAGGAATTTCTATTGATTCCAAAAAGTTTTCATCTTTTGATTTTACATCAACATCTGAGCTAGTAGAGCCATGTTAAAATTTTATTGGTTTCTTGTCTTCACTATGTATTTCTTTGACCACTAAATCTTCAATTTTTGTAGAAGAAAGAGGAGTTAGGGTCATAGTATTCACATAGTGATTTATTTGTTCATACATAAATTCAAATTATTTTTCTTTATCTTCCTCTTCAAGAAGTATCTTAAACTGGGGATCCTTTGGAATTGTTTTCTTCCTTTCTTCTTCTTCATAAGCCAAATCAATTTCAAACTTTGGTGTTTTCTTCATGTTAGTAGTAGGAATCCCTTTTTGTTGTGCTGTTTTTATCTTTTTCCTTCATATTTGATACTGCATCTCTAGAGAATATCAATTTATCTACTGAGGCATATTATGCGGCATCCTTGTGTACAACAATTTCTTGGATTGAAAATGGTTGGACATCCCCTATTATGCAACATTATTTTTCTTTTTTGTAGATGTTTGATACATTTGTGTAATGATGACTATACCATTTTATTTTCATGGAGCCAAGGTCGGCCAAGTAAAGCATTAAAAGACGTATCTGAATCAATGATGTGGGATTTTTCTGTTGTCAACAAATTATTTGTCTTTAAGAGCAAAGTTATTGATCATACAGCTCATTCTCATTGTTGATTAAATACCCGTAACATGATCGTATCAGTTAACAATTTGTCAACATCAATGTCCAAATGAGTAAGAGGTTTTAAATTCATAATATTAATTGAAGCTCTAGGGTCAATGAGTACTCTTGAAAGCATAATATCCTTGTTGTTCAATGTAATATAGAGTGGACGATTATGTTCAGTCGTACCGAGTAGCAAATCATCATCAGAAAAGGTTAATTTTGTTTGTTCTTTGAATGAATATACTTCATTCATGGAAGTACTAGCATGTTGAGCTAAATAGATTTCGGGATCTAAAAGAGGCTTTATTAAAGATTCTCTCATTTCCTTAGATAGGACAAGATCATCATATATGCTCAATTTTGTTGGTATCTTCCTTAAATAAGCCTATACATTATAATCCACTTTTCCATGGATATCATCTTTATTTTTGTAATGGAGGGATGTTTTCTTTGGGTGCCACTATTTGTTTTTCTTTTCCTACAGGGGCCATTCTTGAAGGTAGAATTTTTCCACTTCTTAAGTTGGCTTCAGTTATTTCTTGTGTTACAAGGTTTAATTCTTAAGTTTCTAAATCAGAAAATTTCAATTCTATGGAGATTGGCACTTTTCCTAATTCGAGCGTAAAGGTGTCAACTTCACTGTTATTATTGTTTTGGTTGTCATTATTCCCGTCAGATTTACATATGATCGCAATATCATTTACAGGATCAAAATTGACTAGCACATTTTCATGAGTATCATGAGAAATAGTCAAGATATAAGCTAAATGAGAAACATTTTTATTTATGAACAAAAAGACATACAAAGTTAACGGTCCAAGGGACTTTCTCCCTTTGTCTGAAATAACTATCCTAGAAGGATATGACAAAGTAGGAGTAAAAGATACAAAAGGAGGAGCAGCCCCTATGTTTACAAGACTCTAATTTCCTTTCTGCTTCTTAGAAGATTTATTACAAAGATTCTCAGGACTGATAAGCACTTCTTTATAGGATTTGCCTGGAATAGTATTATCGTCTTCAAAGCGATCTTCGTGAGGATTTACTGAGATTATGTTTACTGAACCATTTTCAGTCTGCTTCAGATATTTTTTTGGGATAGTAATATTTTCTTCTTCAAATTTTTTCTCCAACCATTCCTTGAAGATGAAGCAATCTTTAATCTTATGTCCCAACATCCTATGATATGGACAATAGTTAGGATGGTCTTTCAAATCGACCTCTGCTGGCCTTTTAGCCTCAGGTAAATTGAATTCAAATATCTTTAGCGAATCACAAAATATTTTAGCAATCACCTCTGTTTTAAATCGATATTCCTTATTCTTTCTATCGGCTATCGTTCTTTTATCTGTTTGTGGTAAGGATGGTTGTTGAAATTACAATTGGGAAGGCGACTGTTCTTGTTGTTGATTTTGTTGTTGCTTCTTTCGTTCAGACTATATTTTCATCACATGTTTCCCTTTTTCTATTGTGGTAGATTTCTTTTCTAGTATCTTGACTGGTTTTGTTTTATATGTCTTTTCCTTCTGCTTAGCTTCTTCTTGGAGATTAGCTGCTTTGCTGAGCAATTTTTCAAATGTTTTTATGGTAAATCCCTTAAGCATAAAAGTTATAGGGCCATGAATATTTTTAAGAAGTATTTCCGCTGCATGTTGTTCTTGAAGATCTGGCTCACATTTCATACTAAGATTTCTCTAACTCAAAATATAATCCACAAGTGTTTCTCCTAGCTTTTGCTTTTCTACAACCAGATCTCCAACTGTTACATGATGTTGTGCTCCAGTAAATCATTGGATAAAAAGATTTTCTAATTCTGCAAAAGTTTTAGCAGAACCATTAGGAAGTTCGGCGTACCAGACGAAAGCAACTCCAGTTAAACTATTGACAAATTGTTGGAATAATAGGGGTTCCCCCCCTCCTGCATTGCAATAGCATGCTCTAAAGTATGCAAGATGTTGTCTTGGATTTCTATTCCTTCAAACATTTTGAATGTAGTGGGACAAAACCTCTAGGATATTGAACTGAATCAAATTCCTCTGGGTAAGGTCTACCCCTTGAAATTAATGATCCAATTCATTCTTGTGCCATGGTTTCTTTTATTTTTTTTCCAATAATTGTGAATGTTTATTTTCAGGAATCCCACTTTGAATGGGTTCCTTTTTCTTTTGTGAGCTTTCTTCAACTTTAGTTTTATTTTCATGGATATGTATTATTTTAGGTCGAACAACTTCAATGACTGGTGATGGAGTTGTTGGTGAGTTTTGTAAGGCCGCTGTCAATTCTTCCATTTTTTATTCAAGACGATTGATTTTTCCGTCTCGTTGTCGAATGACAGATCGAAAATCTTCAATAAAATTTTCATCATTTTAAGGAGATTCTTCCCGAGCAGCACTAGACCATGTTTCTACAACATGTATTTCTATAAACTCTTGATTGTGCTGATTAGAAGAATTTTCCTTTCTTCATGAAGCTAATCGTTTAATTTTATCTCTTAATATCTCCAATCTTTCCTCAATTGTTTTACTAGAATTCTTTTCAGGGGTATTGTCTTGAGAAATATCCCTAGAAGTATCCATGATACTAGAAGCTCCATCTAAAAGTTCTTGTTTCATTTCACTCTTTTTTAATGTAGATTTATGATTTTTTTATTGTAATTGATCTCCATCTCATAGTTTGTGCACAATAGCCTTCATCATAATTGTTGTTTCTTCATCTTCTAATAATAATTTATTGTGTTTTATAGTGTTTGTCAAAGAAAATATCTTGTTCATTTTTAATTTTGAACGGAGCTTAGTTGACACAGAAGTATTTTGATGATAAATGGATTTATCATATTCAAGTATTTTTTTTAATGGTAGTGGTAACTGCACATCCCATTTTACCCAATAACTTGGTAATTGAAAATCTATCTTTTCGGGCCAATCCATTGAATACAATGTGTATTATTTGGATGGGTGGAAAATTCACTTCTTTTTAAGACTGATACATACCCTCATTATATTCAACGGGTACGGGATACAACTCAGTTTCTTCCCAAGGGTATGTATATTCCTTCTATCTAACGAGAGTAAACTTTTCATATTCATTTTCATTTAGATTCTTATTCTTTCTTTGGGTATGAGTTAAAGGAACAGTTTTGGAGCTAGATCCAAACACATACATTGATCTTGGAATATTGTCTTCTTGTTCCTCATAAAGTCCTTTCCCTTTATTGTTAACTTCCTCAAAGCTACATTGTTCAATAGGAAGTTATTGGGATAAAAAAAAAGATTTTTCATAAGGATCCTCATAAATATTTGGAAAATATGGAAAAGGTTCTATTATCATGGAAGGATTATTCCAAATATATTCAGCTTCGTCATTAAATATTCCAAATCTGTTTTGTGAAATGTAAGCAGCTTCATTAAACGGTGAACTCCGATCTTGAAAATAAGAAAAGTCTGAATTGGGAGAGAATCCATAGAAGTTTTCTTTCAAAGTCCAAAGAAATCTTAAGTCAAAATTTTATGACAGAATTATTTATGAACAGGAATCATTATTATTTTATCAAAAATAGTTCTTTTAAAAGAGCTAGAAGAGATGATTTTGTTTATCGAATGAGATTTTGAAAAACGAGCATTTTAACAAAAAATGAAGAGAAAGAATCTATAAAGATCAATTCCCCAGCGGAGATGCCAATCTCTTGTTGACGAAGGAAAACTCGTCGCTTCCGACATCGATAATTCCTTGGCGTCATGTCAAATGTGAAAGAGTCAACAGTCTATTTATATTGCTCCAGTATTTAATTCCCTTTTGAAAAAGGGTGAAAGAAAAGAGTCAAAATAGACAACCATAGGAAAAGGTAATGTGATATTTTTATAGGGAGAACTTTAGAATGTTCTTATCCTACTAAGAAAAATCACAAGTTTAGTAACCAGAGATTTTTAGTTATTTAACCTATTCCGAGTTCTTTTTATTTCTCCTATAGAAGCAAGCTTCTATAGTTAATTACATCCTAGACAACTCTAGTTGTGCCTAATAAAACTCTTGATTAATGTTAAAAACTCATTTTTTTAATACATTTTAGGAACATATGAATGTTTTATTCCTAATTTTTATCTCATTTTATCATGATATATTATGTTAATTATTTTAGTCATGAGGTATCTTCTATATTATCTTGTCATTTCAAATGTTATACCAACATTAATGTTTTTATTTTGTCACTTTTTTAATGTGATTTTGCTATTTTTTCCTTAAGTTTGATGACTATCATAATAGTTCAGTTTTGTTTTATTGGCGGCTATCCTAATAGTTCAACTTTGTTATTTTTGTTATCATGTCATTTTGTTGTTTGTTTAGGTTTCGTGGCTAACCTAAAAGTTCCAGTTTTGTCATTTTTATTGTTTTTTTATTTATTTTGTCGATTTTTATTATATTTCAATGTCGTCGATCATCCTGTAAAACAGAGTTAGCATACCCTATAACATGTATAGAAAATCTAAACGAAACTTGTCTTCATTCTGCAAAGAAAATATGATCAGAAATAATGTCAAAATAATGTTTAGATTTCCTCGTCAAAACGTCCGCTGTTTCAGAATTGTCGGATATCCAATATTGGTTGAAATTTTGATTTGATATCAAAAATTGAATTTTTATTTAAATTTATATCGATTTGGGTTTAATAAAAATTTAGATTAGACTTTTAAATTTAGTTGTCATTTAAACTTAATAAATTTAAAGAAATTTTAGACTTAATGTCATTTAGTTTTAAGGTTTTGGAATTGATTTAGATTGTTACCTGAATAAGATTTTTAGACTCAATGTCATTTGAGCCTAAAGGTTTGGATTTTAGATTTTTAGAATCAATTGTCACTTGAATCTAAATTTTTAGACTTAGTGTCATTTAGAGTCTAAAGGTTTGGATTTTAGGTTTTTAGATTCAATTGTTACTTGAATCTAAATTTGATTTTTAGACTCAATGTCATTTGGAGTCTAAAGGTTTGGAGTTAGGACTAATAGAAATTAGACTTTGAAAATTTAGATTATGTTTTATTTGAATATATAATTTCTATGTTTTATGTTGATTTTGTTAAATTATGCAAGTTAAATTATATTGATTTATATTGTTTTAAACTTAGGTTTTATGTTTAGATATGTTGAGTTAAGTTGAGTTTTCTGTTGAACTTAGTTTGTTTTGAATTTATGTCTGAATCTAGGCTTAACTCAAACATAAGATTTTAACTTAAGTTGAATTTGACTTGGGTATAAATTAAGCCCAAAACTTTAGGTTTGACTTAAGTTTAATGCGGTTTGAATCTTAAGTTGGGTTTGCATTAAATTAGGTTCAAGTTGAACCTAAGCTTAAGGTTGACTCAAGTTCATATGAGTTGAACTCAAGTTAGATTTAAGTTTGAGTTAGGTTCTAGTTAGGTTGAACCTAGGCATTAAGTTGACACAAGTTCAATATGGGTTGAACTCAAGTTAGGTTTAACTTGGGTTCAAGTTAGGTTGAACCTAAGTTATAAGTTTTTGACTTATGTTCAATATAGGTTGAACTTAAGTATAGATCAACTTAGGTTCAAGTTACGTTAAACCTAAGTTATGAGTTTTTGACTTAAGTTCAATATAGGTTAAGTTCAAGTTTAGGTCAACATTGGTTCAAGTTAGGTTAAACCTAAGTTATAAGTTTTGTTTGATAAGGGTTTGTGGTTAATTGAACCTAATTAGGGTTAAATATAATTGGTTTATGGTTAATTAAAACTGATTTGAGTAAGGTTTAATTGATAATTAGGCTTAATTAGGGTTAAGCCTAATTGGTTTAAGGTTAATTATACCTAATTTGGATAAGGTTTAATGTATTAATTAGGCTTAATTAGGGTTAAGCCGAATTAGTTTAAGGTTAATTAAACCTAATTTGGGTAAGATTTAATTGATTAATAAGGCTTAAATAGGGTTAAGCCTAATTAGATTAATGTTAAATAAACCTAATTTGGATAAGTTTAATTGATTAGTTAAGCATAATTAGGGTTCAGTCTAATTGGTTTCAGGTTAATTAAACCTAATTTGGGTAAGGTTTAATTGATTAATTAGGATGTATTAGGGTTAATTAAACCTAATTTGGGTAAGATTTAATTGTTTAATTGTGCTTAATTAGGGTTAAGCCTAATTGGTTTAAGGTTAATTAAACCTAATTTGTGTAAGGTTTAATTGATTAATTAGGCTTAATTAGGGTTAAGCTTAATTGGTTTAAGGTTAGTTAAACCTAATTTGGGTAAGGTTTACTTAATTAATTAGACTTAATTAGGTTTTAGGTATGATTAATTCTACTTTAGTTAAGACTTAATTAAGGATTAATTTGTATTAAACCTATATTAATTAAGATTTATTGTTTTGATTAAGCTTAAGCCTAATTAAAGTTTGATTTACTTTAAACCAAATGTCTTTAAAGTTTAATGATGGTAAATTAAGCCTAACGATGTTTTAGACTTAATAAAGTTTGTTTTGTTTTATTAAACCTAATTTCTTTAAGGTTTAATGATGATTAATTAAGCCTAATGATATTTTTAGACTTAATTAAAGTTTAATTTATATTAAACCTAATGTCTTTAAGGTTTAATAATGGTTAATTAAGCCTAATGATGTTTTTAGACTTAATTAAAGTTTGATTTATAATAAACCTAATGTCTTTAAGGTTTAGTAATGGTTAATTAAGCCTAATGATGTTTTAGACCTAATTAATATTTATTTTGTCTTAAACCCAACATGATTAGGGTTTAAATTATTAACTAAGTCTAAAGTGATTACACTTAAATAGGATTTATAGAATTTTTAGGGTTAATTGAATATAAAGTAAATAATTTATATTTATTTACCGTATGGTTCTAAAATGTCACTTTTAAATTTCCCAAAGGCTAAGTTATGTCACTTTAGAGTCTTTGTCGGTCACTCTAAGTTATTTGATCAATTCTCAATTTTATTTCCTTATTTTTCTAATTTTTATAATTATTTTTAGAAATAATTACAATGCTATATATAAATTAGGAAATGCACCCTAAAGAATTTTCCTGTCCTTAGAAAAATTAGGGAACATATCTAAATGTAAAAGGACCATTTTGTAAAAATTTCAAAACTTTTTGAGTTATAATTACTTTTTAATAATTAAATTACTCCAAAGAGTAATTAATTAATTAAAAATTAATTACAGAAAATAAAATTATGATTTTTTTTTCATAATTTTCTCCTCTTCATGCTGAGTTCAGGGATATTTTTATCTCATTTTTATGAATTTTCTATAGCAAGATAAGAAATTTTGAGAATTTTAAGGTTAACCTGAGTTTATTTAAATACAGGTTATCCTTAATTTTCCGGGAGAAGACACGTGTCCTCGTACGCGTGAAAACGCGCTGAATCCCCTGCAAGGCTCCGAATAGCGAATCCACAGGGACTTAATCTCGACTGTCCATTTCTAAAACACAAAAATGGACGGTATCGGAGCGTCTCCTTCATCCTGGTTCAACCCACGCACTGTTCAGGTTCAAGAAGCAAATTAGCGCTCAAATCTTAACAGATTTAAGTGATTTTGTTTCTATAGGATGGTCTTGAGACAACGAACCTATCCATATGGTGATGATAGGGTTTTGAATTACTTTCTTTCATAATGTATGAAACTGAACGCCATTATAGCTCTACAATCCATTACTTGGCTTTAATTGATTTAGACTCGATTTGAATGCTTGTCCATCTTCGCTTTGACCTCTTTAAGCTTTTCCCTAAGTCAGTTTTGAGTCAAATTGAGGCAAGGTATGAAATTGATTTTGAGTGGATCGGCTTGAGTGGCTATGGTCAAACAGTGGTCTAAAAGCTTAGGGAAGGGCCAATTTTGGTTGGGCTTCTCCTCACTTGGCTCCCTAATGGATTTGGTATTGTTAATTTGGGATTTTAGAGAAGTTGTTTTCACATTTCCAAATTGTCCTATTTTTTAGCATTTTGGGTGCACTCGGGTTAGCCAAATTGAGAGGATTTACTAGGTTTCAATGCTAAGGCTCCTTGGGAATCCGTTGCTATGGCCCTAATGAAGGGTTTTTTGTATTGGAAGTAATTGAATTTGGGCATGTCTAGGCTTCTATTTATATCCATGGAAAGATTATGGATAAGCTTAGGTGGCTAGGATTTACTTGTGGGAGTTCTTAACTCCCTCATAAATGTTTTGAATAAAATGGTCGCTTTCAATTGAATAGAGTTTGGAATTTAAAATGGTTAACTCATGTAGAGTTTGTTTTTAGTTATACTTGAGTTTGAATTTTAAACTTATCTCATTTATTCTTTTTGTAGGTGGATATGGTATGTTAACTTACCATGTTATAACCTTCCTTCATGTTTTAATAACTTTTTATTGGTGTTAAGGAGAGAAAGACACCTTAGCCCCCTTACTCATTTCATGCATAAATTGATTATCATGGTATTTAACCATGGTAAAAATTCTATCTTATGCTTGTTTTTTTTTATTGGATGATCAAGGAGGTGGCTAAGATAACCTTTGTCATGGCTAGCCACATCATCTTGGAGAGGAAGATGATTAATACCTTGAAATGATAAGATATTGCCACTTCATTTTCCAAAAAATGATGGCATTTAACTATGGTTAAAATTTTAAATTATAAATCATTAATGGGTTAATTCATTTTTGATGGGTCATATGAGTTGTGTTTAACCTATATGAGGTCATCCATGATGTCATTAATGAGCTTAAAATTTTGAAAACCATTTATTATGTCATAAATGGTGTCATGCGTCAAAATTTATTTTCATGACTTTTTAAATATAATTTCATTCTTAATTAATTATGTCATTAATTAAAATGTCGGAAATTTTATTATTGGCTAATAAATTAATCAAAATAATTTTAAAATTTATTTGATTAATTTTTGTTCAAAATTATGCATGGTCTTATTTTATAGCTTTTAAATATATTTCCTCTTTTTAATTAATTATGTCATCAATTAAAAATATTGGAAATTATATTTTGCTTAATAAATTAATGAAAAATAATTTTGAAATTAATTATTTGATTAATTCACATTATTTTTAGTTCAAAATTACATATGGTCGTTTTCATAGTTTCGTATTTATATTTCCAATTTTTTAATTAATTACTATTTAATCAAAAGATTTAAAATTATAATTTTAGTCAGTAAATTAATCAAAATAATTTGAAAATTAATTATTTGATTAATTTTATCATTTTTGACCAACTTTAATAAACATCGGCTAGGGTTGACCAATTTTGACCCCGATTGACCTCGATTGACCAAAAAAATGTCCAATATTACTTACTCAATCCTATCATGATTGATTTGGTAATGAAGATTATAGATTTTGTTATTTTAAGGGTTTAAATTTTTCATATTGGACATAATGACCAATTTTAAGCTTTAGGTCAATCCATTGGTCAAAGTGGTGAACATTGAGTAAGTAAGGAGGTTATTAAGTCATGGATTAATTTCTTTGACCATATTTTGATCATTTACTAATTTGGTTAAATAGGTTAAGAAAATTAATCATTTCAGAATATATCATTACAGATTTGATAAACTGAATATGTCATTAAAATTTTAAGTCAAAAAGACTTTGTTTGGGATTTACCCTAAATCTTTAGGTTTTGTTATCCCTTGTTAAATTTTTAAGAGGTCAATATTGATAAACTTTCTTTCTTAATATATTTGGTGAATGACCCTCACATAGGTGAGGTCAACAATTAGCATAAAACTCTCTTACTGCAGAAACAACAGGAGCAGTAGAGAAGGAACAATAGTTTCTTCAATTTCTTTGAGCAATCATTTCATCAATATCTCTTCCCAGTTTACTAAAAACTCACTCAAGAATCAACTTACGTGACCATTAACGTAACGATCCTCAGCTCTAGAACTGACAAACTTGTCTGAATCGAATCATCCTTCTCCTTCAAACGCTTCAATTTTGGAGCCATGTCTAAAAATTGCAAAAATATTCACTATAAATTCTAAAATCAAACTAAACTTGCCAAACTCAACTTCTAAAGGTACAATCTACTTAATCCAAGCTATTCTTAAGCTTTTTCTCAATTTATCAGCATGAATAGTGATTTTCTGATTTCTCAAGAATGTACTCAAAATACATAGTGAAAATAAAAATTTTTGCTTAGGAGAAGTGCTCACACCATAAGATGTTGAGATCTAACAAATTTCGTTGAAATCATCTCTAAATTGATCAAATTATGTGAAGCCCTAGGAAGCTCATCGCGACTTTGGAAGGTTGAAGGTGACAGTGGGGTAAAAAAAATTCAATTTTTGGGATTTTAACACCTGTAAACCACTTTTCACGAACCGGCGCCTATGCGTGAAAATTCGGCGCATAGCCACAAATGTTGACACTTATGTGCCAAGGGTTTGGTACTTAGGTGCCAGTGCATAGATTTTGTCATGTATTAATTTGCACTAATACGCCTAGTTAATCACCCTTAAACAATTTAAATTATTCTTTCTAGCTCATACACACTTAAATACTCCAAAATCTCACTTAATTTCATTAAAATCAAAACACTTAATACAACTAAAAATTTCGATCCAAAATCCTTGGATGAAATTTTCTAAAATACAAGCTCCTTACACAAATAACTAAACACAAAACCACATAATTAAGATGCAACACACTTAAAACATAAACACTAAAAAGACATTACAACAATCACAACATTAACATAGATAACTAAATCACAAGACCGCACTAGAACTTAATTTCATTCTCCATTAGGTGGAATATGACCTGAACCACAATTTGTTTCTTTTGAAATATTTGGAATGTTAATCGGATAAAATGGGCGATGTTTGAAAACTCTCACATCTTCTTACTCTAACCATTTGTTCTTCCGAAACATCGCTTTATCCGCTTCTTTCACATGACTTGTATGACAGAATTAAATTTTGAGTTGCCATCCAATGTGTGTTAAATGTGCATTAGTTTCATTAACCTTAGCTTCGATTGAAGCCATGTCAGCCTCAATCTTTGGTATCATTTCCAATTTCTATGAATACTAACGGCTAGAAACCCATTGTATAACTCTTGCACATTCTCACAAATGAACTTCGTCTTGTTTGCTTCCTCTTTCTTTTTAACTTCGCTATCCCAAGAAGCCATTTTGGTTCTCAAAATCCTCTTCCTTAAGACTCGGAATTGAAAATAAGAACTAAGGCAAGTATCTCTTAATTATGGGTCTTATTATAGACTTGGGAAGTCTCTAAAACTGTCCCTAGATGTGTTTTAACTTTTAAATAACTCCCAAAACCACTTACCCATTATTTAGGCATCTAGAACCACATTTATCACATTTTTTAAAGCTGTGGTACCTAAGCACCAACATCTGGCACATAAGCGCAAGTGCTCATTTTAGAACAGGTTTGCTAAACGTCCAAAACTTCATTTTGAGTTCTTTAAGTCATCAATTATATATCAAAAACACCACTATATCATAAAAACTTTAAAATAATACCACTTTTTTAAAATCAACCAAACAAAAGCACTCAATGAAAACATAAAGCAAAGCACACCAATAAATATGGGTTGCCTCTGATCTACCTAAAAAATACCCATTTTTATGCCTTATTTATGATTCAATTCTTAAGGATATTATGCTTTAATGAAAGGTATTTTGATGTTTTTTGATGTAGATGATTTAAAAAGAGTCCAAGAAAGAAAAATAAGGAAAAAAGAGCAAAAAGGAGCAAAAATGGAGCTATAGAGCAAAATTTTGGAATTATTGGCCCGGCGCCTACACGCCAGAATCCGGCGCCTAAGCGCCAGTTCGATACAGACGCTCTCAAGTTTTTTTGATGACTTTGGGCAGTTATTTTGATGGTGTTAAGCAGATAATGGAGCCTCTAGAAGACTAGAAGTTACTCCTAATATATATGACATGTGATACAATGTATTTGGACACAAGGAAACGGTCTGGATCGCGAAGAGGTGCGAAAGACCTGGTCACGGAGTCCGGCGCTTAGGCGCCAGATCCCGACACCTAAGCGCGACAGTTACCTTCTAAAAGATACATTGAATTTGGACAAATTTTGAAGAGGTGCGTTAAGCAACCCCTGGTCAAATTCAGAGCTCTATAAATAGGAGCCCATTCTACAGAGAAAATAGCACCAAAACCCCCCCTCTTAGTACATATACCCATTTAGCATCTTCGCTCTCATCTCTAGTTTTATTTAGTCTCTTCCATACTTAGGGTTCCACTTTATTTTGTATTTAGTGAGTTTATTTTGAGTTTTTATTGTGTATTATTACAGTTGGAGTCTTTCATCATTGCTTTGGAATCAGTAGAAGTCAGCAAATCACTTGAAGGAACACTTCAGATAAGTTTTTGTACTATGGTTCAAAGTTTTATAAATACGTTGTGTTGTTTTATTTCAATGTGTTCTGAGTAGTTAGTTATCTTTCTCCATTCAACTATGAAAAGATTATAAATTGATTAAATTTTGTAGTAGAATTAAATATAAAATATTTTAAAACATTGTGATGATATTAATACATGATCTTAGTTTACTTTATAAATTGCCCATTTACTTTGTTAAAACCTGTTGAAGAATTTTGAGACCTATCCGGAGATAAATTCTTAACTAGTAGATATCACATGAATCCTTAAGTAATCGCAGGCTATACACGGATTATTCAAGGTGAAATGCAAATAAATAGGAAGAACATATTTATTGGGTGTAAAATTAATTAGTTCTTAGAGTGACAGACTAAATTCTAATAATTTGGTTTATAGAAAGGTAACGGGTCACTGGTAGGGCCGACCATAGCCACCCTTGTACATCTAGTAGTGTGAGCCTAGATTAAGTCATTCTACTAATAAAACATCATGAACCTATCTATAGATTAGTCAATGCTCTTTGCACCGGGATCAAACGGTAAAGAATAGGAATGCCTCGATTTGGCATAATATCATAATCTTAATTCCCTACAAAAGATAATTACTCTATAATTCTTGGATTAGTTGAAAAATGAGAAAGTCATTTTTATACTTGCATTAAATTTTAATTACTGCTTACTTTAATTTACTGTTTACTACTTGCTTTTAGTAAAAATTATTAGTAAATTAAATTTGAATATATATATATATATATATATATATATATATATATATATTAAAAGTATTTATAAATTTCTTTTGAAAATTCTAAAATATTAATTATATTTCTTACGTTTTATAAATTCACTATCCCTGTGGGATCGATAACCAAGACTCCACTAGAGCTCCTGTATTACTTGAGTGAGACGTATACTTGCGTTTAAAATTGTGATTTTTACAATAATAAAATTTAAATATAAAATTATAAAAGTAAACCTCGCACATCAAGTTTTTGAAGTCATTTATCGGGAATTAAATATTCTTAAAAGTGGTATCAAATTCTTGTATTTTAAAGCTTATATAAAGTCGCATTGCATCAAGTTTTTGGCGCCGTTGCCGGGGATAGAATAGAACAGAATATTATAAAAGTAAAAATTAAAGAATATAAATTACAAAAAACAAAAACAAAAACAAAAACAAAACAAAAGAAAAATATTTTAAATTTTTATGCGATTACTACCTTTTTATTCTGAATTAGAAAGAACAATTAAAAGACTCAAAAAAAGAAAACAAATTTTAAAACATCAAGAAATGGCTAACTTACTTAATAATAATCAAAATCCAATCTAAATTAATGAACAACATATTTATAAACCATTAATGGAATATGCAAACCCTACAGCTGATGAACTTCATGTTAGTATTCAAATTCCAGCTGTAGATGCTAATTTTTTTGAGCTTAAACCTTCTATTATTCAAATTGTTCAAAATAATCAATTTGGAGGAACACCTAATGAGGATCCAAATTTACATCTTGCTAGTTTTTTAGAAATTTGTGCTACCATTAAATATAATAATTTTTCTGATGATGCTAGTAGGCTTAGACTCTTTCCTTTTTCTTTAAAAGATAAAGCAAAGATGTGGCTTAATTCATTAGAAACTTGTTCTATTAAAACATGGGCAGATATGACACAAAAATTCCTTGCTAAATATTTTCCTCCTTCTAAAACTGCTAAATTGAGAAATGATATTAACTTATTTATGCAATTTGATGGAGAAACAATTAATGAAGCTTGGGAAAGATTTAAAGAACTATTAAGAAAATGTCCTCATAATGCTTTACCAGAATGGTTAATTATTCAAATATTTTATAATGGACTTATTGGATCACTTAGATCTATTATTGATGCTGCTAGTGGTGGTTCTTTAATGGATAAGACATTTGAAGAAGCCTACATCTTAATTGAAGAAATGACTAATAACAATTTTAAATGGCCTTCTGAAAGGGTTAATCCTAAAAGAATGGCCAATATTCATGATAATGAAGCCTTTTCTATTTTAGCTTCACAAGTGGCACTGAAATCTAAGAAATTAGATAATTTTGCTATTAATATATCGCATGTAAGTAATGATAATTCTGCAAATTCTGATGATTCTCAAACAATGGAAACTTTGCAAGCTATTACTAGTAAAAATAATAACCCTTATTCCAATTATTATAATCCTGGTTGGAAAAAAAATCCTAATTTTAATTGGAGTAATGGACATCAAGCTAATCCAAATTGGAACAATCAAGGAATTTCAAACTATGGACCAACTTATCCTCTTGGTTATAACAGTCAGCAAAAAAAGTTGTCTGTAGAAGAATTGATCTTTCAACTAAGCAATCAGCTACAAAATCAAAACACTACTATTCGTAATATTGAGAATCTGATGGGTCAAATCGCTAATTTCATCAATTACATACCTCAAGGAACACTGCCTAGCAATGTCAAAATTAATCCTAAAGGATCTAGAAAAGAACATGAATAAGCAAAAGCTGTACAACTCAAAAGTGGAAAGGAATTAAAAGAGAAAACATGGAATGAGATTGAAAAAGAGAAAGAAGTTGAAGAGATTGAAAAACCTAAAGATACCCTTTTTCCAAATAAAGATCAGACTGTTGTATCTATTGAAGGGGAAGTTGAAAGACCACCACCACCTTTTCCTCAAAGACTTAAACAGCAGAAGCTTGACCATCAATTTTCTATGTTTTTTGAAAGTTTTAAGAAAGTTACCATCAACATTCCTTTTGCTGAAGCTTTGGAGCAAATGCCAATCTATGCAAAATTTATGAAGGATATTTTAAGCAAGAAGAGAAAATTTGAAGCTTATGAAACTATTGCACTAAGTGAAGAATGTAGTGTAATAATTCAGAAGAAATTACTTTAGAAACTTAAAGATCCTGGAAGTTTCACTATACCATGTGCTATTGGAGAAATATTCTGTGGAAAAGCCTTATGTGATTTAGGAGCTAGTATTAATCTAATGCCACTTTCAATCTTTTGAAGGTTAGATTTAGGAGAGATTTCTCCGTTCACTATAACTCTTCAGTTAGCTGATCGATCGATCACTTATCCTAAAGCAGTTATAGAGGATGTTCTTGTTAAGGTAGATAAATTTATCTTCACTGTGGATTTCATTGTTCTAGATATGGAAGAAGATAAAGAAATACCTATCATTTTAGGGAGACCTTTTCTAGCTACCGGTAGAGCTATGATTGATGTGCAAAAAGGAGAATCAGTGAGAGTTAATGATCAAGAGATAACACTCAATTTTCTAAAATCAAAGAGATATCCTGATAAAGAAAAATGCTATTGGATGGATATTTTTGATTGTATAATTGAAAAGCATTATCAAGTAAAATTTAAGGTCATTTCTGATGATAAAGATAAAGAATCTATGTTACATAATGAGTCATTAAATGAAGAAAATTTATCTGAAGAAACTCATTATATTCATGAAAATTAGGAAATTTTAGACACAAATAAAAATGATATACTTTTACCCTCAATTGAAAAAGCCCCTGAACTAGAATTAAAAATGCTACGTGCACATTTAAAGTATGCATTTCTTGGAGATTCATTAACTTTACCTGTAATTATATCTTCAGAATTAAGCAAATATCAAGAAGAAAAATTATAGGAGTTCTGAAGAATAATAAGAAAGCTTTTGGTTGGACTATTCCAGATATAAAAGGAATTAGCCTTCAATCTGTATGCATAGAATTTTAATGGAAGAAAATTGTAAACCCACTATTGAACCTCAAAGAAGATTAAATCCAATTATGAAAGAGGTTGTCAAGAAAGAGATATTAAAATGGTTAGATGCTGGAATTATTTATCCTATTTTGGATAGCCAATGGGTAAGTCCTATTAATTATGTTCCGAAGAAAGGAGGAGTAATTGTCATTGTTAATGAAAAAAGTGAATTAATCCCAACAAGACGAGTTACTAGATGGTGAATTTACATTGACTATCAAAACTTAAACAATGCCATTAGAAAGGATCATTTTCCTTTACGTTTCTTGGATCAAATGCTGGATAAACTTGCTGTACACTCATATTTCGTTTTTCTGGATGGATATTCTAGTTATCATCAATTACCCGTTGCTCCTGAGGATCAAGAAAAGAAAACATTTACAAGTCCTTATGGAACACTTGCCTTTAGAAGAATGTCTTTCGATTTATGTAATGCTCCTGCAACTTTTCAATGATGTATGATGTCAATATTCTGTGATTTGATTGAAAAAGGAATTGAAGTATTTATGGAACGATTTTTTAGTTTTTGGAACTTCTTTTGAATCTTGCTTGGAAAATATAACGAAAATTTTGAAGAGATGTGAAGAAACAAATTTAGTTCTAAACTGAGAAAAATGTCAATTTATGGTCACAGAAGGGATTGTACTTGGACATAAAGTTTCACAAATAGGGATGTAAGTTGATCAAGCAAAAGTGAAAATAATTGCTGAGCTGCAACCACCTACTACCATTACTAATGTAAGAAGTGTTCTGGGTCATGCTGGATTTTAATAGGAGATATATAAAAGATTTTTCTAAAATTGCTAAACCTCTTTGCCATTTATTGGAAAAAGAAGCAAAATTTCAATTTAATGAAGATTGTGTGAATGTATTCAATATTCTGAAAGAAAAATTAATCACTGCACCTGTCATTGTTTCACCTGATTGGAATAAACCTTTTGAATTAATGTGTGATGCAAGTGATTATGCAATCAAAGCTGTATTAGGACAAAAATATGAGAAGATTTTCAAAGTTATATACTATGCTAGCAAAACTCTTAATGAAAATCAAATAAATTACACTACTACTAAAAAGAGCTTTTAGTAATAGTATATGCCCTTGATAAATTTTGACCATATCTTCTTGGAACAAAATGTATCGTGCACACTAATTATTCTGCCATTATGTATTTAATATCTAAAACGGATGCTAAACCTAGATTATTAGATGGGTTTTACTTTTACAAGAATTTGATTTCGAAATTGTGAACAGAAAATGGACTGACAACCAAATTACTGATCATTTATCAAGATTAAAAAATAATTACGAGAAGATTTATGAAGAAAATATAAATGAGAAATTCCCAGACGAGCAATTATATGTCATTCAAGGATTACAAATGTCTTGGTATGCAGATATAGTTAACTACTTAGTTAGCAATATTTTACCATATGCGATGAATAGCAAATACAGTAAGAAATTCAAGAATGATTGTAAATCATATATTTGGAAAGATTCTCATTTATTTAAATTAGGAAGAGATTCTGTGATTCGAAGATGTGTACCTTATGAAAAAACTTTTGCTACATTAAAAAATGTCACGATTCTGAATTTGGAGGACACTTTGGAGTGCATAAAACTGCGTTTAAAATTATAAATTCTGGATTTTATTGTCCTACTTTATTTAAAGATGTTGAACATTATGTGAAAACTTGTGATCGATGTCAAAGAATGGGAAATATATCCAGAAAAGATGAAATGCCTCTAAACTTTATATTAGAAATCAAAATTTTCTATGTATGGGATTTAGACTTTATGGGACCTTTCGTACCATCATCTTGAAAGATTTATATTTTATTAGCAGTTGATTATGTTTCAAAGTGGATCGAAGCTGTAGCTTTACCTAACTGTGATTCCAAAAGTGTTTCGAAATTTTTGAAGAAAATGATTTTTACAAGATTTGGAATGCCCAGGATAATTATCATAGATGGGGGAAGTCATTTCAGAAATATAAGAATTCAATCATTACTAGAAAAGTTCAGAATTAAACATAGAATTGCAACTGCTTATCATCCTTAAAAAAGTGGAATGGCTGAAGTGTCAATTAGAGAAATTAAGTGAATATTGGAAAATACTGTTAATCCTAAAAGAACTGACTAGGTTGATAGAATTGATTCTCTATTATGGGCTTATAGAACAGTTTATAAGATATCTATCGGAATGTCACCTTATCGGTTAATTCATGGTAAACATTGTCACTTACCTGTTGAACTTGAGCATAAAGCTTATTGGGCGATAAAGGAGCTCAATTATAATTTGAATACTGCAAGGCAAAAATGATTATTACAATTGAATGAAATGGAAGAGATAAGAAATGAGTCTTATGAAAATTCAAGAATTTATAAGGAAAGAGTGAAGAAATTGCATCAAAAAATGATTTTAAGGAAAATATTTGAGCCTGGACCATTTTTAATTGAAAAGTACACTCTTATGGAGCTGTGGATATTAAAGATCCCAAAACTGGAAAAGTATTTAAAATTAATGGATTAAGATTGAAGCCTTATATGAAAGAAATGAAATTAAATTACAAAGAGGCTTATGAGCTGAGTCTACCTAATTAATTCAATTAATTATGTCAGGCTGACGACGTTAAACCAAGCGTTTTGTGGGAGGCAACCCATATTTATTAGTTTGAGTCTAACGAGTCTGTATTGGCTTAAGCAAAACATTTTCTTGAAGTATATAGAAATTTGACTTGGACCACTCCATGTCAAATGTGAGTAAAAATGAGATCAAGTTCGCCTTCGTTTGTGATTGTTTGTGATTTGAATTTTTTGAAATTGTGTTTGTTTGTTGATCATACTCATTTATTAGACCTATTTTTACGACCAAAATTTTGCAAATTTGATGATCGCCAAATCAGAGTCGATCGAGGTTCCAGCGCCTAGGCACCAAAAGTTGGCACCTAAGCGCCAGAGTGGCCTGCATATCGATGATCCGGCGCCTAGGTGCCAGATTCCGGCGCCTAAGCACCGCGGTTACAGATAGTGGGAAAACCAAAATTCTTCAGTTTTTCACACGAAATCTCTTTATATATAGCCTATTTTTCGTCCCAATCCCATAGAAACACTAATTTCGACCAGAACAATCCATTTTGGAAGAGTTAGTAAGGATTTGGAGGCAATGGATGGAGGAAATCATGGATATGAGGTAAGGGACAAATCTCCTAAAGATCCTCAACCTTATTTTAATGGTTTTATTGCTATTAGTTTGGAGAAAATGTTTAGTTGAATGGATAAGATTGAAGCGGAACTTCAAAGTATTGGTAATCGTCTCCATAAGATGTAACACCAATACAAACACTTGGAATGGAAAACCAAACTTCAATCTGATCATATGACTGCCTATCATGACGCTCAAGTAGAAATGTACGCGAAGAACAAGTGGATCGATGAAAAGCCGGCTTTGGAATTTCCAAGGGCGTTGGTTTTCTATCCCATCGGTCTGAGCGAACTTCATTGCGACAGAGATGGTAATTGAAGATCGGTGTTAAATAGATCCTATGTGTTTTTTAGGTGTGATCGAGTCTTATGTTAGTATGTTGAATATCGAATTTGTGTGTGTGCTTAATTGTTCATTGTGTGTTGTTGGATTTGAATGTTTGCTTTGAATATGTTGTTATTTATGTTATTTATAAAACGATGAACCATGATACAGTCTTGTACTGAAAGTTATTGAAATTGGAATGGATGTTAGGATTTGGAATTGAAGAATTTGGATACATTTTTTGTGGATCTATACTATCATTTTAATTTGATTGTGAATATACTTGGAGGATATAAAATGGATTAATACTCTCATAAGAGTAGTTAGAAGTCAAATTTGATAAGATTTGGTGGAAAATATTTAATTTAAATCAAATTTTTGGAAAGGCGAGTCTAGCGCCTAAGCACCAGAATTCGGCGCCTAGGCGCCGGTTCAGCCTGAACCCGAAAACTCATCTTTTTAAATCCCCCCACACTATTTTTAACGCCTATGCTTCCTTCTTCACTGTTTTTCGTGAAAATACCACCTAGAGATCCCATTTAAAGTCGGATTTTGCAAGTTTTTGAGTTTGAAATCACCCGATTTCTTCATCTCGAGGTCAGATCTACATTCTAAACTCATTATTTTTTATTTTCACTATGGATTTTGCTCTCACTATGAAAAACTAAAATTTTGAGAAACATTTTGATGTTTTATGGTTAAATCCATGAATATTTAAACTTTTTCAAGTTTAAAAATCTTAAATTAGTTTATATTCCTAGATCCGTTGAATTTATTTCGCGTTTTTATTTTCACGTTTAGATGGCACCCAAATATAAGCGAGGAAAGGAACGAGAAAATTTTGATCGTAGCAAGTTCGTCACTGCTGCTGCACACTTCCTATACAATGATTTTGCTATAACTAGGAAATTTATCTCGGAGCGAAGTTTTTATAATCATGGAGGAAGAATTGAGAAGACAATCGTTGCACTCAAATGGCAACGATTCTACTATTTCACTGCTGTTGTCGTTATTCCGGTTGTTAGAGAGTTTTATGTTATTTTCGTGGATGCGAAAGAATATGAAATTTTCGTTCGAGGAGTTAGAGTAGGATTCACTCCTGAACGAATAAATATTTTCTATGGCTTGCCGCCAAGCATAAAGTGTTATTACTCAGGACTATCTCCATCTGAGGGAGATTTGGATATGATCATTGCCTACCTGACTGATAGTACTAGAGCCTGGATGATTTGAAATGGAAAAAGGGTAAATTTTTCATCTTCTAAGCTTAATGGTGTTTCAAAGGCATGGCACTACTTTATTTATGCTCATCTCCTTCCATCCAATCATCTGAGTGAAGTTACCAAAGATAGAGCTATTCTTAACTACTGCATTCAAGAGAGAAAATCTATTTATGTAGGGAGCATTATTTATGATTCTATAGAAGCTACTTGCTCGTTTCTAGCACTTCTATTGGACTTGGTTTTCCATCTCAATCTATTCTCTATGTCAAAGTGCTGGAGTAGTTCTTTGAGCTTTCTGAGGAAAAGCGCAAGTTGACAAAGCCTATAGGAAGAGAAAGCGTCAACATTTATGATCGATTGCGAGGTAAGATTTCTACTGCACCTTCTAGTTCATTACCTACTTCAGGTAGAGCTTCTACTTCTAGACCATCTACTTCTGCTGAGTCATCATCTACTTTTTGGAAAACCATGCATGATTAGTTTATAGAGCAGCAGCATGAGTTATTCTTAACTCACTATAGAGTAGATACGATAGATAAGAAGATTGATCATCTTTCTGAGTATACACAAACAAAGAGTGTTTGTGATGCTGAGTATTCAGAGTCTTTAATGAGATTTCTGAAGGGTGAGCATGATGTTTAATTCCCTACTTGTCCTAGATTTTCACCATATGTTGATCCAAAGGATATGGAGATTTCTTTTGGAGATGATGATGACGAAGCTACAGACAGTGATTAGTAGCTTGACTTATCTCCAAAGATTGTCAATTCTATTTTTAGTGTGTTTTCTTGTTTCTTGTGTTGTTTATTGTGATGTTATATGTTTGTGTTTATGTGAACATTTTATGTTAAAACAGTTTTTAGATTATCTGATGTGTGTTTAAGACTGAAATGTGAATGAATTTCTATAAAATTTTATTTCTGTTTTAGCTTATTGTTTAGTGTTCATGAATATTTAGTAAATTTGCATGTTCAAACACAAAATAAAAAAATTTAACTCCTGCTCTGCAAAACTTTTCTATATATGCTTAATCATTTCTGTTATATTCATATTGAAGCATGTGTAGAATTAGAAGTTAGTTTTTCCTTACTACATCATTATTGTACTTAGATTAATTCCTATTTATTTCTTTCTCTCATGCTTTAGAAAATTTCATGATTCATATTTACACTAAAGCTAAAGTTTGGGGGAAGGGAAAACATGTATCAAATTTAAATATTATTCGTCCTTAAAGAACTAATATTTTCTTTAAAAATATATTAACATAACATAAGGAATGGAAAATCTTTTTAAGATTACCTAAATTTTTGAATTTATAAATAATTTAGTAAACTTAACAAAAACATCAAAAATTTTGGTTGATTTTAATAATAAAATTAATTAGCTTAAATAATAATAAGATCAAAATTTTTCTATTTATAGTAAAGAGAACTGTACTTTTGAAATACTAAGGAATCAAGACTATTGCTTGAAAAAAAAAAGATTGAAATAAGTTTTGAAAATTAATAAATTATTAATGTCATATTCATTAAGTAAGAATGTATAAGTTTTTGAAAACAAGTTAAGGATAGTGAAGTTCAAAATCATTAAAAGGCTATCCAAAAATAGTAATCCTCACTTAAAAAAAAGAAGAGAAAAAAAAGAAAAGAAAGAATAGAAAGTGAGAAGAAGCTTGAGGAAATGCCTAATCAAAAATTGGCTTCGCTTGAAATATCTTATAAAAATAAAACTGATTACAATTTTAACTTAATTTCTATGTACATAAATTTTTACTAGAAAAATATTTCATGAAAATCTTTTTCTTATAAATATTCTATAAGACCTTGATATGATAACTACAATTATTCTTGAAATAAATAAAAAATTGGAAGTATAATGATTTGGAATTTAAATATTCTTAAATTCTTGACATTAAACTTAATTAGTGAACTTTGGTTAATGATTTGCTAAAGCATTTATAAAAACAAAAATTACTAGGACTCTTAAATATTTTTACTTCATTCCAAATGTTATCTATTTTATGTAATTAAAAGGGTTACTTGAGGATAAGTAACATTTAAGTTTGGGGGAATTTGATCAACCTAAAAAATACATATTTTTATGTCTTATTTATGATTCAATTCTTAAGGATATTACACTTTAATGAAAGGTATTTTTATTTTTTTGGATGTAGATGATTTAAAAAGAGTCCAAGAAAGAAAAAGAAGGAAAAAGGAACAAAAAGGAGAAAAAATGGAGCTTATAGAGCAAAATTTCGGATCTATTGGCCTGGCGCCTAGGCGCCAGAATCCGGCGCCTACACACCAGTTCGATACAGACACTGTCAAGTTTTTTTGATAACTTTGGGCAGTTATTTTGACGGTGTTAAGTGGTTATTGGAGCTTCTAAAAGACTGGAAGTTACTCCTAATATATAGGACATGTGATACAATATATTTGGACACAAGAAACTAGTCTAGATCTAGAAGAGGTGTGACCCAAAGTGAAGAGGTTTGAAAGACCTGGTCACGGAGGCTGGCGCCTAGGTGCCAGATCCCGGATCCTAGATGCGAAAGTTACCTTCTAGAAGATACATTAAACTTTGACGAATTTTGAATAGGTGCCTTAAGCAACCCTTGTTCAATTTCAGAGATCTATAAATAGGAGCCCATTCTACAGAGAAAATCGCACCAAAACCCCCCTCTTAGTACACATACCCATTTAGCATCTTCTCTCTCATCTCTAGTTTTATTTAGTCTCTTCCATACTTAGGGTGCCACTTTATTTTGTATCTAGTGAGTTTATTTTGAGTGTTTATTGTGTGTTATTGTTGTTGGAGTCTTTCATCATTGCTTTGGAGTCAGTAGATGTCAGCGGATCACTTGAAGGAACACTTCAGATAAGTATTTGTACTTTGGTTCAAAGTTTTATAAATATGTTGTGTTGTGTTATTTCAATGTGTTCTGAATAGTTAGTTATCTTTCTTCTTTCAACTATGAAAATATTATAAATTAATTATATTTTGTAGGAGAATTAAATATGAAATATTTTAAAACATTGTGATGACATTAATACCTAATCTTAGTTTACTTTTTAAATTGGCCATTTTATTTGTTAAAACCTATTGAAGAATTTTGAGACCTATCCGTAGATAAATTCTTAACTAGTAGATATCACATGAATCCTTAAGTAATCACTGGCTATAAGCAGATTATTCAAGGTGAATTGCAAATAAATAGGAAGATAATATTTATTGGGCGTAAAATTATTCAGTTTTTAGAGTGATAGATTAAATTCTAATAATTTGGTTTATAGAACGGTAACGGGTCACTGGTAGGGCCGACCATAGCCACCCTTGGACATCTAGTAGTGTGAGCCTACATTAACCCATTCTACTATTAAAACATCCTGAGCCTATCTATAGACTAGTTAATGTTCTTTGCACCTGGACCAAAGGGTAAAGAATAAGAATGCTTTTATTTGGCACAATACCATAATCTTAATTCTCTACAAAAGATAATTACTCTATAATTCTTGGATTAGTTGAAAAAGGAGAAAGTCGTTTTTATACTTGCATTAAATTTTAATTACTGCTTACTTTACTTTACTGCTTACTGCTTACTTGGTTTTAGTTAAACCTGTTAGTAAATTAAATTTGAATATATAATTGCTTTTAAAAATTCCAAAATATTACTTATAATTCTTACCTTTTATAAATTCACTATCCCTGTGGGATCGATAACCAGGACTTCATTAGAGCTATGTATTACTTGAACAATACATATACTAGCATTTAAAATTGTGAATTTTACAATAATAAAATTTAAATATAAAATTATAAAATTAAACCTCGCATATCAAGTTTTTGAAGCCATTTACCAGGAATTAAATATTCTAAAAAGTGGCATCAAATTCTTATATTTTAAAGCTTATATAAAGTCGCATCGCATCAGCCTCCCATAAAGGCCATGATTTAACGTCTTCATCTTAACTTACCCAGAGCTTATTCTGAGTGACCCAAAATTAGATTATCATCAAATATAAGTTTATTGACTGAATAATAGGGTTTTAGTCTTATGACTGTTGACTTTGAATATTTTTCCAGTCTTAGGATCTTTAATATCCACAGCTCCATAGGAATAAATTTTCATCATAATAAATGTGCCCATCCACCTGGACTTAAGTTTTTCAGCAAATATTTTCAATATATCATTATATTAAAAAACTTGTTTTCTTGGCTCAAGATTTTTAGTAAGAATCTTCCGATCATTGCATAACTTCATCTTTTCTTTATAAATTTTTGCATTTTCATAAGATTCTTTCCTTATTTCTTCAAACTCATTTAATTGCAACAATCTCTTTTCTCCAGCATCTTTCAAATTATAATTGAACTCTTTAATAGCCCAATATGCTTTATGCTCAAGTTCAATTGGTAAATGACAAGCTTTCCCAAAAATTAACCTATATGGGGACATTCCTATAGGAGTTATGTATGCAGTCCTATAGGCCCACAAAGCATAATCCAGTTTGATTGAACAAGCTTTCCTGTTTGGATTAACAGTCTTTTCTAATATTCTTTTAATTTCATGATTAAATAATTCAACCAAACCACTAGTTTGCAGATGATAAGCAGTAGCAATGCGATGATTAATATGATGTTTCTTTACTAGCTTTTCCAAAATCACATTTCTAAAATGACTTCCCCAATTAGTTATGATAACTCATGGTATTCAAAATCTGCCAAAAATATTCTTTCTTAAAAATTTTGCAACACTTTAAGCATCACATCGAGGTAAAGCAACAGCTTCAATCCATTTGGACTGCTATCCGAATGTATATTTTTCTGAAAGATGGTATAATTGGTCCTGGGAAATCTAATCCCCAAACATCAAATATTTCAACTTCCAACATGTAATTGCGGGGTATCTCATTTCTTGTAGAAATATTGCCTACACGTTGACATCGATCACAAGTTTTAATATAAGCATTAACATCCTTAAAAATTGTAGGCCAACAAAATCCAGATTGCAAGATTTTATGTAGTTTTATCAGCACCAAAATGTCTCATATAATTAGAATTATGACATTTTTGAATAATTTCATAAGTTTCTTCTAAAGGCACACATCTTCAAATAATCAAATCATTTCCTTATTTATATAAAATTGGTTCATCCAAATAATAAGTCTTAGTTTCAGATAAAAATTTCTTCCTCTCTTGGTATGTCAAACCATAGGGTAAAATATCACTAACAATAAAGTTTACAATGTCGGCATACCACCGAACACGCCACTCATTGATAGTGAACAATTTTTCATCGTGAAAATGTTCATTAATTTTCTTTTCAAAGCAGAGAGATTTTTCAAAATCATGCGTGGACAGATGATCAGTAATTTAATTATCAACACCCTTCCCATCTACTATGTCAAAATATAACTATTGCAAAAGAAGAATCTATCTTATCAGACTCGGTTTTGCATCATTTTTTTCATTAAATACTTAATAGCAGAATGGTCAGTATGCACCACACATTTTGTTATAATTAAATATGATCTGAATTTATCAAAGGCAAATACTATAGCATGTTTTTCTCAGTTGTGGTATAATTAATTTCGGCTTTATTAAGAGTTCTACTAGCATAGTAGATCACTTTGAAAATCCTATCATATTTCTGACTTAAAAAGCTATAATAGCATAATCACCTACATCACACATTAATTTAAAAGGTTTTTTCCAGTTTGGTGAAACTATAACAGGTGCAGTGATTAATTTTTTTTTCAATGATTCAAAAGCATTTAGGCATTCGTCATTAAAATGAAAAATCACATCTTTTTCCAGTAAAAGGCATAAAGGTTTTGAAATCTTTGAAAATTCTTTAATATAACGCCGGTAGAATCCAACATGTCCCAAAAAACTTCTAGTTCCCCTTAAATTAGTTGGGCAAGGTTATCGGCCGTTAAACTTATAAGGGTAATTTTAAAATATAGTTTTTTTAAAAAATAGTTTAATTGAATATATATTGATATATGGTTTAAAATACCATTTAAAGTTTTTTTAAAATAAGAAATCAAACTGATCCATATAATCAATAGTTTAAATAATCAGGAGCTTCATTAAAATACATGTATCTATCCACGAAGAATGGATGCATCTCTTGGTAATGAGCCTTGTTCAAATAAACTATAGAATTCATGTCATCCATTTGGTCTGCGAACCTTTTGTGTTGACTTACGATTCCCCTATCAAATAACAAGGAATTAGATATGGTTTATATTAATATGGGGTCTTTGAGTTTCCTATAAGGGTAAGCTCCTATAGTTAATTACATCTTAGATAAACGAAGTCAACTAAGAAAACTCTTGATAAAGATAAGGAAATATTGAATTCATGAATTTTAAATGATAGTTTTCTTCAAGAAAATGTGGTAATATGAAATCCAGTAGGTGAATGACTCAAGTTTCAGAACATTTATTGCAGAAGTCCAAGGGAGAAGAAAGCTAGGGGAAAGGCTTGAATCTGAGAAAATCATACTGTCTTCCCAAATTATATTATTATTTGGCTCTAATTTGAGACATGTATTTAATATTTCATCTTGCTGATTTTTTTATTTAGGATTTATATTCACCTGATACCAATTATGTGAATAGCCTAGAAGATAGGAGGATTTATGTAATACCTGATGACAACCTCAGAACCTAAGATGAGTTAGGGATTATATTGCATGACATGGTCATGTAAAGGCCTAAAGAGATAAATTGAGGGTTTATGCTGCACTGGGGAAACTACCTCGAAGTCTTATGATAAGTTGTTTAATTTCTAAGGAGTTTTGTTATTGACGATGGTCGTGCTGCCCACTGCGCATGCTCCAAGCTCCTCGTCGTAGCAGGTTTAGTTTAAACAAGTGTCAATTGAAGTAAAGAGAGAGATGCCATCTATTAGAAGGTTGAAAATTGAGGTGGCTTAATATTTTATTAGGGGATAATCTTTAAATTGATTAAGCAGAACTGATTATGATCCCACAGTGCCATCATCCCGGCACCACTATTTTATTTTGATTCACTTAGTCTAAATGAATTTACTAAACTCAACTTAATGAGTTACATACTTTCATTCAGACCGTGGAAAATCTCATTAAAAAACGTAGGTTGTATCCTCTGAGGTATTCCAAATCATTTGATAGAAACATTTTAATTTAGTTGCAATTATGATTTTGGTTTTGTTTATGATTAAATTTTGAGTTGCTTTATATTTTGGCTATTGTAGCGGTGAATTTTATCTTGTTTTGACTTTTAATTTTGATTTTTGGCTTTGGTTTTGTGGCTATCCTAGAAGTTTTGATTTTCATGCAGGGTGACATTGTCATTTTAGCATGCAAGTTTGATAAGCAAAAGAAGTAAAGTAAGTGCAGGAAAAGAAAGCACTGTAAACTATAAAAGTGTACCTGACGAGTCTTCTCATTCCTCCACCTAAAACTTTAGTATATTTTGCAATAAATATTAATAATTTTCCAGAAAGTAAAGGCCTATATATAGGTTCATCACAGGCCTACCAAACCCCATGTCATAACTAGTGGGTCCTATTCATTCATTTTAAGTGGTTTCTTCATTTAATAAATATGATAGGTCAAGTTGTCTTACAAGGTGTCCAGAAGATTTATGAGAAGCTTCTAGGAGATACCTAGTCATTTCAAAATTCTTTTATGCTTCCTTGAGTTCATTTTTGGCATATCATAATCAATAAATGATTCATCTATTTCATACCCTTTTGTTTAGTGCACTAATGTTTTGATTATCCCAATAAGTGGGGTAAAAACATCACTTGATATTCAAATTAGGAATTATGTAACTGGGGCTTTTAGAGGTAAACTTCATTTATGAAAGAATTTAATTAATTTTGATGGCTTGTAGTGGTGTTTCCTTTTCTATTCTTCATTAGTCAAATTTTCAATTAAGCCTAGCTCACTACTTAGCCCTTTTAAGGTTTTAGTGTGTACATTTTGTGATCAGAGAAAAGTTAAGTTATATAATCATTACTAAATTAATTATCATTAAAACATCAAGTAGGGGTATTAGATTAGTCTAATATTAACTTTTAAAACTCAAACTCTAACCTTAAGGATCACTTAATACAATTTTCCTCCAAATTATAATGATTAATTAAATCATAAACATTATCTTTTAATGTGGCAAAAATGAGATGGATTTATGCCATTTATCCATTTATATTTCAATCATTCAAGCATAATAACTAAGTTCATTCACTACTCATTTCCCACTTAAATTAAGCCTAAATAATAATTAACACTAAATTCTTCAAAATTAAAGTTTTTCCCTTAAAGGCCTTTATCACTTTATAACTCATTAAGTTTAACTCAAATGACTTTGAAATTTTTATGTAACTCCGCTCATGGGTCAATTAAATCATGAGAGGAAAAAATATGATTTTCTAAATTTTAATTTAATTTATATATTTATTTTAAAACAAAATTATGGATTTTCAATGAAAATTCAATAACTTAGTCAACATAAAATATTTCTCCTTAAGAAAATTATTGGAGGTTCACTTGGACCAGAGGACCACTTAGACCAAATTTCATTATTTTTTGAGCTTTAATTTAATTATTATGATTATTTCAATTATTGGAGAATTAATTAAATATAAAATATTATTTGAGTTGAAAATTAAGTTTTGTATTTTTCATAAATACCATTATGGTCAAGGAACCCAAAAAAATAAATTTCATTTTTTTCTGATTTTTCTTAAATTATTAGAATTTATTTAGTGAGAAATTAGGGAAATCCCATTTTTAGCTTTTAGAAAATTGTATTTAACCTAAAAAATTAATATCTTCACTTAAAAAATTCGGAAAAATATTCTAATTGTTCCTAAATGCTTAGAAGACACTTTAGAAAATTTTTAATAATTTTATTAATTTTGTAATTTTGTGAATTTTTAATTATTTAAATATTAAATTATTGCTTAAAATGAAAATTTTATTTTAATTACAACTTTATTTTTTAGAGACTCCTCTGATTACAGAGAACTCTCAAAATTAACTTTTTAATTTTTGAAGTGTATTTTAATTATTAAAAATCATTTTAATGGTAAAAATGTCTTTTTTCTTAAAAATTTCAATTAGGTGTTTAATGAATTCCAAATGATTTAAAAATTTTTAGGGGAGCACTTCTGACCTTAAATTACAATGGAGAATAATTTTTAGGTCATTTTATTTCTAGTTTGTTCAAATTAATTCACTTTAATTTTAAGTTAAAATGACAATTAGGAGCATTCCTGAAAATTTAGCTCAATTCCAAATTTTTTTAGGATCCTCTAATCACAAGTAACCAACAAAAATTTATCTTACATTTTTCTTATCAATATTTTAATTATTATAATTATTACGCCAAAAAAAACACAATAACTTGAAAAATAGAGATTTCTGTCTAGAGGTCTCCTCCTACATGGAAAAATCTGGGAAGATTCTCTTTGAAAGGCAACAACATACCAAAATATCAAGCCATGGTGAAATTTCTAAGGGCATTGAGAACTAAAATACTTCTGACTATATTTATTTAATTAAAAATAATACATGCATCAAATAAACCTCAAGCCATTTCCACATTCTTCTGTTCTGATCACTAAGCACTAAGGTATTTTTCTTTTATTTTTATGATTTTTCTACACCAAGTTATGGATTTTTGAAGTTGGACTGATATAAATAATTCAAATAAATACTATTTTCTCACTTAAAGATGCGGGTATCCTCATCAGCTCCAAAATATCACGCGGTGCACTCCTATTTGATGCCGTCATCTAACAAAATGTCCACGCCACTATGCTTTATGCATCTGATCTCCATTCGATTCCATTTTGGTCGTTCAAACAAAACATGCGTGATCCAACGACTGCGGGTCATCGACATCGACTAACCTAACCCGTGAGCCCTTCATTCTAGACTTAAGAACTTGAGCTAAACTCAACTAAATCGCATGGGGTTTGTTATTAAAGCTTCATATAATCTAGAAGAACCTAGTTATATGGCTAGCCTAGCTTGAAATTGAACCAATAGGCATGGAGATTAAAAAATAATCTCGGGAGGAACGCGAAGTTTTATAACTTTTTCTGAGAGGGGAAGCCTCAATCAGATGGTTGTGGTAGCTTCAATTGGTCCCAACGAGCCTCCAAATGAATCCTATTGCAGTGATGAAATGACTAGACCTAAATTCGACCAATATCGATTTCGGCTGTTGATCAAAGTCTGGTGCAGAGGCTCTCTGTGATGGGCTTTGATGGGGGATCTTCTTCTTTCTGTTCTGTGAATGTGTGGGTGTAATTAATTTGAATTGGATGCACTGTGAACCTATGATGGAATGTGTTCTAGTTATGGCTGGAATTTCAATGAGGAAATTAACTCTGAACAGTGGGGTTCAATGGCTGAGGATGGTGAGCTTGCACTTAGGAGGTCTTAGGAAAGCTCTGGTGAGGTTTTGGTTGGTTTTTCTTGAGAAAATTTCAGTACCCCTCTTGGCCGTGAAGGATTGCTTTTATAGACATGGCTAAAATGTGGAGCTCAGGACTTTAATTTAGGTGCTTTAGGCCTCTTGTGGTGAGGGCTGATCAGTGCAATTGATCACTGAGAGGATGCCTCATTGACAAGGCTTAATTTTGAGATTCAAGGGATATGGGGGTGCTTGAGCTCAGCCATTTGGACGGCTAAGGCGGCAAGCAAGAAGAGGGAAGGTGGCTGGCAGGCTGATGAGAGGTAAGAGAGGTTTAAATGATACTTAATCGGCTGCCATAATGGGTAGTTTGCTAGGAGTAATGGTTTAGCTTAAAATGTGAGAAAAGTTGACTTAAGTGAAGGACCTTTAGTCCATGGCTCAATTGGCTTTGGTTTAGTGGCTTTTGGCTGGTCCTTGGTATCCTAAGGTGTGTTGTAGTGGAGCCAAATTGGTCAATTTAGTTCAATTCAAGTGACATTGGGTCATGAGTCCAATTTAGGTCATATTGGGTTTAGGTTGGGCTAGGTTTGGTTTGAGCTTGGGTTGTACCAAATTTATTGTTCAAAGTGATGTATATGATTTTCATAAAGTGTTTAGAAGGGGATTGTAGTGGTCTTGAATTGGTTTGGGGGTTTAATTTGACTTAATTTTGATATTTAGCCAATTTTAGGACACTTGGGTTAGGTTGGTCTAAAGTGGAATTTAGGCCCAATTGATTATTCCAAAAGGTCTAGGGGGATGTGGTGAAGAGTTTCCAACATTAATTGGGTGGAAAATTTTAGGATTGGGACATTCAATTTGGAGTGATTTGGTTATGTATCCAATATGGGGGAAAATTAGGGATTTTGGCTAATTTGGACTTGGATGAGACTTGAGTTCAAACTAGGGGCAATTGTATGTTGCATTCCATGTAGGGGAGTGTCATGAGAAGTTTAGTATTTAAATTGGGGAACATTGATTTACATTGAGTCAATTTGGGGTAAATCAGATCATGTGGCCAAAATTGGGGCTTTTGAATTTGAATTGAAATTGGGTTTAAATGTGGATCAAATTGGTCTTGGTTTTGGTTTAGATTGGTGTTGGGGATGTTGAATTTTGGTTTAGAATTGAAATTGGGCAAGATTGGTTTAATTGGGTGGACATTGGGTTTAATTTCGACATTTTTTGGTTAAAATGAGTCAAATTGAGGTTTTTGGTTAAATTGGGCTAAATTGGTCAAATTGGTTCATGTGGTAGTTGAGAGAAATAAATTGGGAATATTTACAATGTTTTGGGAATTTTTGGAATTTTTTGTAATTTTGGGCTAGGAGGGGCATTTTGGTAATTTTTGAAAATTTGGGGCCATTTTAGAAATTGGTAAATTTAGGTAATTCTAGTCAATTTGAGTGTTAGGGAGTAATTTGAAATAATTTTTGGAGAAAAATATGTAATTTGTGTAATTTTGGAGGATTTTAGGGTTTAGGGGTATGTTAGGTAGATTTAGGGGGTCAAAAACTGAAATTTTGAAAAAATTGAGCTTAATTAGAGGTGAGTAGTATGGAATTATTTAGATTGAGCCATAGACAAAAGACAATCCTCATTATGTCCTCTATATGTTGGTACTTTCCAAACCTTTAGTTTGGGGCTAAGAACTTGGGAAAACCACGCACATGAGTTTCCAAAGAGTTAGGGACTCAAAGTGGGATGTGTTTTGTTTAAGGTTGTCAGTGTAAAGTGTGTGAGTGTAATGTGCAAGCTTCAGACCTCCCAGGGGTAAATCCTAAGGTCTGAGCTCCTATAAGAGGCTTCCTCTGGGCTTCCTTATGCTTGGCCTCCTCCTCCTAAAAGTTGGAGGTTAGTCCTTAAGCATATGAAAACTCCCAGTAAAGCAAAGAAGATTTTAATTTCTAAGGGGGGGATTCCAAGACTAGTCTTCTAAGAAAGTCACCAGGAGAGTCCTATGGCTAGTCCCGAGGCTATTCTATAGAGGGACTAGACCTCAACCAAAAGTGAGGTCAACAATGGTAAATTTGCAATCGCTTGAATTTTTTGCAGGATCTACCTCCATATCTTTTTCTGATACAAGATGTCCCAACACAATTCCTCCTGCTACCATCAATTGAGATTTTTCTCAACTAAGGACTAAATTAGTTTCTTCACACTGCTTAAGAACTTTTGATAGATGTTCTAAACATGATTCAAATGAAAATCTAAACACTGAAAAGTCATCCATGAAAACTTCAATTCTTATTTCAATTAAATCACAGAAAATCGCCATCATAAATCTCTTAAATGTAGCAGGGGCATCACATAAACCAAAGGGCATTCCTATAAAAGTAAATCTTCCATAAGAACTGGTAAACGGTATTTTCTCTTGATCCTCAAGAGAAATTTATATTTAGTGGTAACCATTATATCCATCTAGAAAACAAATGTATTTATGCCCAGCCAGTCTATCCAACATCTCATCTAGAAAGGGTAGTGGAAAATTGTCTTTCCTTGTGGCAAGGTTTAATTTTCTATAATCATTACATATTCACTATTCTGTAACTTGTCTTGTTGGTATTGATTCATTCTTTTCATTAGCAGTCACAATAACTCCTCCTTTCTTATTCAGAAATAGGGTAGATAATTCCAACATCCAACCACTTTAAAATTTTTTTATTAAAAAAATCTTTCATGATAGGATTTAATCTCTTTTGAGGATCAGCTCGAGGTTTGTAATTCTCTTCCAAAAGGATTCTATGCATACAAATTGAAGGACTGATTCTTTTAATATTAGCTGTTATCCATCCAAAGGCTTTCTTATATTTTTTTAGAACTTTAAGCAAACTCTCTTCTTCTTTTTTAGTCAATTAAGAGGAAATTATAACTAGCAAAGTTGAGGAATCACCTAAAAAAACATATTTTTATTAAGTAGGAAGCAGCTTTAATTCAAGTTCAGGAGGTTTTTCAATTGATGGACTAAAATATTTATCTTTTTCAGTCATTTCCAACAATTCAAAATTTTCAAGAATATAATTTAAATCTTCCTCATGAAAATCTTTAGAATGTTGAAATTCCTCTTCTTGCTCTATTCCAGCTTTTTACTTTCAGATTTCTCTTCATAAGTCGATTTGAAATGACATTCTCTTAGATATCTGATAACATCTATCCTGTAGCATTCATCATCTTTACCTCTTGCAGGATTTTTCATTGATTTTGAGATATTGAATGTAACACTTTGATCATTGACATGCATAGTTAATTCCCCTTTTTGCACATTTATCATTGCTCTGCCTGTGGCTTGGAAAGGTCTCCCTAAAATTATGGGTATCACTTTATCTTCTTCCATACCTAGCACAATGAAATCAACAGGAAAGATAAATTGATCTACCTTCACTAAAACATCTGCTATAACTCTATTAGGATATGTGATTGAACGATCTGCTAATTGCATAGTTACAGCAGTCAGGGTTATTTCTCTTAATCCCAGTCTTTTGAATATAGATAATGGCATAAGGTTAATACTTGCACCTAAATCACATAAAGCTTTCCCATGAAATTTATCTCCGATCGCACATGGAATTGTGAAACTATAAGGATCATTAAGATTTTCAGCAATCTCTTTATGAATTATTACACTGCACTACTCACTAAGTACAACAGTTTCATTATCTTCAAACATCCTTTTTCTGTTGGGAAAAACCTTCATAAATTCACATAGCTTTGCATTTGTTCTAAGGCTTCAACCAATGGAATGTTGATTGTAATCTTCTTAAATATTTCCAAAAACTTTGAAAATTACTTATCCAACTTTTATTGTCGAATTCTCCGAGGAAATAAAGGTGGTGGCTTTCCTAAATCAATTTTAGTTGAGAAATAAGTCTTTGCATACCTTTCAGAGTGTCCTCTTTTGGTTCCTTAATCTCCTCTTTCTACTTCAATCTCTATATGAACTCTACCTTCCAACTCTCTTCCACTTCTCAAGTGAATAGCTTTTACTTGCTCTTTATACTTGTCTCTTGGATTTACTTCTATATTACTAAAAAGTGTTCCTTGGGATCTATTACTTAATGAATTGGCAGACTGTCCCAATTGATTCTCAATTTTTCTGATTGTAGCTCCTTGAAATTGCAATTGAATTCCCATTTGTAACACCACTTCTTCTATAGACAACTTCTTCTCCTTAAATTGTGAAGAATTTTTAAAATCTGCAAGATAGGTTTGTCTATAATTATTATTCCCTTGGTTGTTCCAATTCCACAATGGGTTTACTTAATTATTCCCCTATTGTTGATTACTACCACCATGATTATTGTTGTTCCAGTTAATGTTTGGATGGTTCTCTTATAATAATTCGAATAAGGGTTATTAGGCTTATTAATGGCATTCAAAGTTTCTAATGATGTTTGAGAATCAACCATTCGACCTAATGAATTTTCTTCAATCATGGAAATTGGATGAGAAAAATTCATTCCAAACTGGTCTATCTTCCTTGAAATCGCAGCAACTTGATTTGTTAGGATCGAAAAAGCATCATTTTCATGAATATTGGCTACATTTTTTGGATTTAACCTTTCAGAAGGCCATTGAAAACTAATAGTAGTCATTTCTTCAATTAAAGCATAAGCATCAAAAAATTTTTTAGATATCAATTAACCACCAACAGCGGCATCAATAATATATCTAAGAGATCCAGCTAATACATTGTAAAAAGTTTGAATTATTAACCAATCTGGTATTGAAAGATGTGGACACTTTCTTAGGAGATCTTTAAAACTTTCCCATAGTACATTAATAGATTCTCCTTCAAACTGACAAAAAGATGTAATATCATTTCTAAGCTTCGCACTCTTTGATGATTGAAAGTATTTAGCAAGGAATTTTTGCACTAAATCACCCCAAGTTCTGATAGATCTAGGTGCTAATGAATTTAACCATATCTAAAGTAGTTATAGAACAAATGCCTAGCTATGTGAAGTTTATGAAGGATATTCTAAACAGAAAAAGGAAGTTTGAAGATAATAAGACTGTTGCGCTTAGTGAAGAATGCACTGCAATAATTTAGAAGAAGCTTCGTGAAAAGTTTAAAGATCCTTATAGCTTCACAATTCCACGTGCATTCAGAGATAGATTTTTTGGGAAAGCTTTATGTGATTTAGGTGCAAGCATTAGCCTTACGCATTATCTATATTTAAAAGACAAGGTTTAGGAGAAATAACCCCTACTACTCTAACTCTATAGTTAACATATCGTTCGATCACATATCCTAAAGGAGTCATAGAAGATGTTTTAATAAAAAGGATCAATTTATCTTTCCTGTTAATTTCATTGTGATAGATATGAAGGAAGATAAAGAGATATCCATTATTTTGGGGAGACTTTTTCTAGCTACAGGAAGAGCAATGATAGATGACAGAAAAGGGAATTAACTATGTGTGTTAACTATCAAAATGTTGCATTTAATATTTTAAAATCAATGAAATATCCTGCCAGTGGTAAAGATGATGAATGTTTCAGGATGGATGTGATGAGATATCTAAGTGAATGTCATTTCAAAACAAATTATGAAAAAAAATCTGAAAGATAACAATTGGAACATGAGCAAGATGAGGAAAAACAATATTCTGATGATTTTATTGAGGAAGACTTAAATTATATTCAAGAAAGTTTTGAAGTTTTGGACATGACAAATAAAGATTAATCTTTTTGTCCATCAATTAAAAAACCTTCTGAACTTAATTTGAAGTTACTTCCTGAACATTTAAAATATGCCTTTTTTAGTGATTCCTCATCTTTGTCTGTTATAATTTCCTCGATAATAACTACAGAAGAAGAAGAGATTTTTCTTGAAACTTTAAAGAAATATAAGAAAGCCTTTGGATGGACCATAGCTGACATTAAAAGAATCAGTCCTTTAATTTGTATGCACATAATACTTATGGAAGAAAACTGTAAACCCAGGGCTAATCCTCAAAGAAGATTAAATCCTATTATGAATGAAATTGTTAAGAAAGAAATTTTAAAGTGGTTAGATGCTGCAATTGTCTACCCTATTTCATGGAATAGTCTTATTCACCATGTTTCTAAGAAAGGAGGAGTAACTGTAACTGATAATGAAAATAATGAATTAATACCAGCAAGACAAGTTATAGGATGGTTAATATGCATTGATTATTAGAAATTAAATCTTGCCACCATGAAAGATCATTTTTCATTTCCCTTTCGTGATCAATTATTGGATAGATTTACTGAGCATAAATAGTTTTGTTTTCTGGATGGATATATTGGTTATCACCAAAAAAAAATTGCTCCTGAGGATCAAGAGAAAAAAAGTTTACCAGTCCTTTTGGTACATTTGCTTTTAGAAGCATACCCTTCGATTGATGTAATGTCCCTCCAACATTTTAAAGATGTATGATGGCAATTTTCTGTGATTTAATCAAAAAATGATATGAAGTATTTATGGATAATTTTTCAGTGTTTGAAATTTCATTTCAATCATATTTAGAACATTTATCTCAGGTTCTTAAACGTTGTGAAGGAACAAATCTAGTCCTTAATTCAGAAAAAAGGCAATTTATTGTAGCACTAGGAATTATTTTACCAAGATTAATAATATGGATTCTTCTTTTGCAGGAATTTGACTTTGAGATAGTAGATAGGAAGGGTGCTGCTAATCAAATTGTTGATCATCTGTCTAGGCCTAATAATGAAAAATCTGTCTTTCCTGATGAAGAAATTAATGAACATTTTTCTGATGAAAAACTATTCACAATTAATGAGTGGCTTGTTCCATGGTATGCAGACATTTTAAACCTTATTGTCAGATATGGATTGACAAACCAATAAAGATATAAATTTTTATCTGATGCTGAGACTTATTTTATGGATGGCCCATTTTTATATAAACAAGGAAGGGATCTTATTATTTGAAGATGTGTACCATTAGAATAACTTATGAAATTATTCAAAAATGTCGTGATTATGATTTTGAGGATCATTTTGGTGTTAATAAAATTGCATATAAAATCTATAATCTGGATTTTATTGGCCTACAATTTTAAGGATGTTAATGCTTATATTAAAAATTATGATATATGTCAGCGTGTAGGCAATATTTCTAGAATGAATGAAATGTCACTCAGTTAAATGTTGGGAGTTGAAATATTTGACGGTTGGGGATTAGATTTCATGGGACCATTTATATCATCTTTTGAAAATTTATACATTTTGTTTGCAGTAGACTATGTATCTTAATGGATAGAAGTTGTTGCTTAACCTCGATGTGATGCTCGAAGGGCTGCAAAACTTTTAAGAAAGAACATATTTTGTGGATTCGAAGTGCCAAGAGTAATCATAACTGATAGGGGAAGTCATTTTAGAAATGTAATTATGGAGAAATTAGTAAAGAAATATCATATCATCCATAATATTGCTACTGGTTATCATCCTCAGACTAGTGGTTTAGTTGAATTATTCAATCATGAAATTAAAGAAATTTTGAAAAAATCTATTAATCCAAATAGAAAGGATTGGTCAATCAAACTACTTTCTTTATGAGCTTAGAGGACTTCTTATAGGACTCCTATAGGAATCTCCCCATATAGAATAATTTTTGGGAAAGCTTGTCATTTACTAGTTGAACTTGAGCATAAAGCATATTGGGCCATTAAAGAGTTCAATTATAAATTGAAGGATGCTGGTGAGAAGAGATTATTGAAATTAAATGAGCTTGAAGAGATAACGAATGAACTATATGAAAGTGCTAAGATATATAAAGAAAAGATGAAGATGTGACATGATCGAAAGATTCTAAATAAATATATTGAACTAGGACAACAAGTTTTACTATATAATGTCAGATTAAGATTATTTGCTGGAAAACTTAAGTTAAAGTGAAAGGGCCCATTTATTCTAATAAAATTTTATCCCTATGGAGCTGTGGATATTAAAGATCCAAAAACTGAGAAAAAATTTAAAGTAAATGTTCATAAACTGAAACCTTATTTCTTATTAGATCAACTTAAACCTGATGAAAATTTGATGATGGGTCACCCAAATTAAGTATTGGGTATGTCGGGCAGACAATGTAAAACCAAACGCTTTGTGGGAGGCAACCCATATTTATCAGTGTGCTTTGCTTTAAGTTTGTTTTGTGTGTTTTATTTTGTTTTATGTAAGAGTTAGATGGTAGTATTTTGCTTATATTATGTCAAAGGAGATCGATAAGACCTTATTTGACTATTTAGATGAGTTAAAATGAATTTTCAGATGTTTAGCTAACCTGTGCTAAATTGAGCACTGGCGGCTAAGAGCAAGCAGTTGGAGCTTAGGCGACGGAGTTATGAAAAATGTAAAAAATATGTTTCTAGAAGCCATTATCATGGGGAAGTTGCATGACATGTTATAGGAAGGTTTGTAAATGTAAGAGGACAGTTTTAGGTTATCTAAACTCTATAAAAAGGGACCAAATTAAAAGAGATTCATCCCATTTCTATCCTGAAAGCCTTATAGAAGAGTTTAAATTGGAGAAATCTATTCTTGGGAGAGTGAAATGAAGAAGAAGGAGGATGCCAATAAGATGAAGTTTGTTAGTGAGAGTGCGCAAGTGTTACATAATGGATTTCTGGCCATAAGTATTTAAGGAATAGCTGAGAAGATTGCAAAGATCGAGGCTGATGTTGCATCAATTGAAGCAAAGGAAAATGAAACTAATGAACATTTAACACATATTTGATGGCAAAATGCAATTTAGTCATACAAGTTATGTTGAGCAAACAAGGCAATGTATCTGAAAAACAAGTGGATTGAAGAAGATTCTATCAAATGTCTTCATCATCGTCAGTTCTATCAAATCTATATACCAAATGGTTCAGATGGAACTAATGGAGGTACTGGATATATTCCACCTAATGGAGATTGGAATTAAGTTTATAGTGTGTTAAGTGTTTATTATTTGTGTTTTATGTTTAATTAATTGTGTTAAGTGTTTGATGTTTATGTATTTTGTGTTTTATTTGTTTTATGTTTTATGTTAGTGTTTGAGTGTTTTATTGTGAATAGAAAATATGAGATCTTATCCAAGTATCTTGGATTAAAGACTTGTAGTTTATACTTGTAATTTTTATGAGTTTTTTTAAGTAAAAGTTTGTGTTTGTGTAAAACTTGTGTTAAATTGTATTTATTCTAAAAAAGTGTAATTCTAGAGATAAGAAGATTATAAGGTGATGAGATACTTATTAAATTAATTTAGGGTTGATTAAAAGAGCCAGAATATTTATTTAATGAAAAAAATTTAAAACTGCAAGTTGGCGTCTATATGTCGAGATCCCACGCTTACGCGCCAGAGCTCTACAACTAAGAGACATAATTTCACGCTTAGGCGCTGGTTCGCAAAAATTGGCTTTTCAGGTTTAAAAACCAAAAAATTTCCATTTTTACACCTCTGTTGGCATTTTTTTTTAGGTTGTGTGTTGTATTTTGAAAAGGGATCACCTACAGAAGTTGTCGGCGAATTTTAAATTTTAAATTTAATTTAACTATATATAATTTAGAAAGGTAGCATTTGATTTTGAAAATAATTTTAAGTTTAAAAATTTTAAGATATGAAATCAAACCGATCTCACATCCCAAATAGTTTATATAAACGAACGCCGCATCACAAAATGAGTATCTATCCCGAAGAATAAACACACTGCTTGATGATGGGACTCGATTAAATAAACTAGAAGATTTGTGACATCTGTTTGGTCTGCGAACCAACTTTATAAGCCGACAAGTTCCCCTACTTAATATAAAAGAATTAAGCAGGGTTTATATTACTTGGTTTCTTAAAGTTCCCTATAAGGCTTAGCCCCTATAGTTAATTACATCTTAAATGACGGGAATCATTTAAGAAAACTCACGATAATGATCAGTAGTTTTGCTCTCAAGAATTTTAAAATTTAAGATTTTCAAAGGATTGGATTTTGGAAATTTCAATAGGGAATGGATGAAATTTGGAACAGTTATTCTGAGAGTTCAAAGGAAGAGAAGTAGGAGATATTGAGGATCCAAGAAGAATCTTAGCAACTTCCCAAACTATCCTATTGTTTGGCTTCAATTTGGAAATTTATTTAATGTTGTAATCCTGCCAATTTTAGTTACTTAGGGCTTATATTTATATGACATGATCATTCAAATAGCCTCGAAGGTGTGAGGGTTTATGTCGTACCAAACGACTACCTCGGAGTCCTAAGACCGGTTAGGGCTTAATTTACATAACATGAATATGCAAATGCCTAATAAAGAGTTGAGGATTTATATTGCACTAAGAAAACTACCTCGAAATCCTATGGCTTGGTTATTTAAAACTAGGAAAGGTTTTGCTGATGTAGATTCCAGTTTTGCTCGACGACGATGGCCGTGCTGCCCACTATGCTCCAAGCTCCTTGTTGTTGCAGAGGTTTGGTTTTAGAAGGTGACAATCAGGAGATGAGAGAAGTGTTTTGGTTTAGAGAAATCTTAAGGTTCAGGTGATTTAATATTTTGTTAGGGGAATCTTAAAGTTGATTATAACAACACCGGTTAAGATCCCACGGTTCCATCATTCCGGCACCATTATTTTTATCGGATTCACTTAGTCCAGATGAATTTGTTAAACTCAACTGAATGAGTTCCACACTTTCATTTAGACCGTGGGAAATCCCGTTAGCAACACGTAGGTTACATCATCCGAGGTATTCCCGATCATCCAACAAGACGTTTTAATTTAGTTATAGTTGTAGTTTTGTTGTTCTGTTTGTGATTAAATTTTGAGTTGTTTTATATTTGAATGTTGTGGTGGTGAATTTTATTTTGTAGTGACTTTTAATTTTAGTTTTGGTTTCAGTTTTGTGGCTATCCTAAAAGATTTCAGTTTTCATGCAACAATCTTGTTTAACATGCAAGAAAAGTAAAGCGCAGTACATATAAGTAACTTGCAATAAAATAAAAGTGTACCTGGAGGGTCTTCTCGTTATTTCCAAGCTACACTTAAAACACATGTTTAAGGCATTTAAATGTTTATTGCAAATACCTAGGTAAAGCTAAGGGAAGGTTTTGGTTGTCTACCAAAATCCTAATCCTATTGCTAGTCAATCCCTATGACGTCTAGGTTCTTTTGTTTTGTTAAGGATGATTTTCTTCATCAATGAACAATTAAGTTCAATTGTTCTTCTAAAACACCTCATCATATTGAGGAAGTGTTTAGAACGAGTCCTAAACATCTTTTCAATACTTCTGAGATTATTTTGAGTCCAAATGAATTTTATTGTATTGGTGAATTGATCATCCAAAAATTTAGTTAAATCTTGCTTCTTGCTCAGTGAATTAGGATGTTTGATTATCCTATGAGTAAAGTTACATTTCACTTGATGCTTCATTTAAGATTTATAACAACGAAAGCCTTTAAGGGCAAATTAGTTTATTAAAGATTTTAATGATTTAAAATTGGAATTTATGATTTAAAGTGGTTTAGTTTAGTTATGAAATTTTAATAATTTTAAGTTTGGAATATTGTTCAAGTTGTTTTAATTTAATAAAATCTTTACATTTTAAATGATCTCAATGTTTTAGATTAACTTGGGTTGAAAGAGGTGTTTAGATTATTCAATTTAGATTTTAATGATTTAATTTTAATTTAATTGAAATATTTTAGGTTAATTTTTAATTAGTTTGATTTGTAATTATGAATTATTTTGGAGGTTGATTTAATGTTTCAAGTTTGTTTTAGATTTGCTTTCAAGTGATCTTTGAGATTAATTTTTAATGTTTTAAATTTATTTCAACTTGATTATCAAGTTATTCAATGTTTTAAGTTTTACTTTAATAAAGGTTACTCTTTTTCTTTTAATTATTTAATTTATTAATTTCAATTATCACTTTAAATTTAATTAAAAACTAAATATTATTAATGTGATTCATTTAGGGATTTTAACTTAAGTGATTATAGTCTCCCTAAATTATATCCCCATTTTAAAAATTTAAATTTCAATTAATCTTCCAAAATTTAAATTATTTAATCAATTAAGGTTTCTTTTCTTTGGATTATTAGAAATGATTAATGGGTTCCTACCCTTTTATTTCCCAAAGTTTCAATCATCTAAGAGAAAATTAAGATCAAATATTTTACCCTCCGTTTTAATTAAACCTAAAGTTTTAATTATGGGTTAAAATTCTTAATTATTATTATGCCCTTTTAAGCCTAATTATTTCATAACTCATCAAATTCAGCTCAAATGAGCTTGAAATTTTTATGTCATTTCATTCACATGTCAATTAAGACATTAGAGGAGAAAAAGTGATTTTTCTAATTTTAATTTACTTTATATAATTATTTTAATGAAAAATAGGGATTTTCAATGGAAATTCAACAACATGACCAAGGCAAAGTTTCTGTCCATAAGAAAATTATGGGATGTCCTTAGTGACCAAAGGACCACTTGGACCAATTTTGGTGATTATTAAAATTATATTTTATTTATTATGATTATTTTGAATTTTGGAGTGTCAATTAATTATAAAATAAAGTTAAAGTTAAAAAATGGATTTTATATTTTTCATAAATCTCTCTGACCTCAAAGAGTTCAGAGAAACAAATTTTATATTTTTCTGATTTTCTTTGATTTATTAGAACTAATTTAGTGAAAATGTATGGAAATTCATTTTTTTAATATTAAAAATTGTTTTAAGCCTTTAAAAATTCAATATCTTAACCTAGAGACTTAGAAAAAATATTTGGTTTGTTCCTAAGTGATTAAGAATCAAAATATAACAATTTTATGATTTTAAATATTTTTGTAATTATTATTATTGTTTTTATTAAAATATTAAAATATGATTAAAAATGAAAATTTTTAGAAAATTTTAATTTTAATTTTCTTAGACTCCCCTAACATCACAGAAGCGCCAAAACCATTTTAGTGAATTTTTTAAATGTATTTTTAAAGTTATAGATTTTTAAAGTTTAATTTTGGTCATGTAACTTAATTAGTCCATTTAGTGGGGTTAATCACCTCCAATTGATTTAAAATTTTTATGTAAATCTCTCTGATCTTAAAGACCAGTGGAGAATTGTTTTTAAGTGATTTTGATGTGTGGTTAATCCTAATTAATTAAAATTCAATTTTGAGTATTTAGACCAATTAGGGTTATTCTTAATGAATTAACTCAAACAATAATTTTCCTAGGGTCCGCCGGTCCTAAGATACTTCCCTAAATTTTCATAGAATTTTCTAAGCAACATGCTACTTACTAGGATTAAAATATTAAAACAGGCACAAAAAAATTGGAAAATCAATAACTTGCCATAGAGGTGGTCTCTGACCTTGAAAAATTTAGGGAATGTTCCCAAGATCAGAGGCTACAAAAGCCCTATGGTCTCATGCCATGGTGAATTGTATATGCAAATGGAGAATTAAAGCATTGAAATGAGTAAATAATTAATTAATAATAAAATACTCATCAAATTAACTCAATTATTTTTCCACCTTATTCTCCTTTGTTCACTGAGAAAGAGGGTATTTTTAGTTTATTTTTATGATTTTTCTATGCAAAGTTATGAATTTTTTAAGTTCTGAGTAATTAAATAAATCAAAAATACCCAATTTATCTACTTATCCACGCGGTGCCGACTCATCCTAGGTAGCTCTGAAAGCCCACGTGTCACCTCCCTATTCGGCACCGCCATCTGACTCAGCATCCGGGGGCCCGCAGTTCATGTCCTGTTTACTCGTCCGGCGCGATCTGCACCGTCCATTCGATACACGCTCGATCCAACGGCTGCCGATCATCGTCACCGCCTGGTGTGTCTCGAGACCTGTCCACACTCAAACCCTAAGATCTCTCTCATTTCTCAATGGATTTTCGTGTTCTTATGCTCTATGGATTCGTCTTGAGGAGACGAACACATACATACGGTTTATATGCTATGAAATTAAGTCAAGCAAATTAGAGAATCACTGGAAGCTCGAGAGGAAGAAGGGGTCCAAACCTTGGCTCTGAGAAGTGAAGCTTCAATCAGAGAGTTGTGGCACCTTCGATTGCACCCAAGGAAGCTCCAGATGAAGTCTCTAGCTGCGGGAATCGCCAGTATGTAAGTGACCAAGGCCGATTTCAAAGCTTGCGCCGATAAAGAGGATGGCCGGCCTCGGTGAGGGGGCTTTCACTGGGGATCTCCTTCTCTAGGTCTTGTGCAAGTGTGGGTGAGTTTAATTTGATTTTGGTGGAGGTTTCAGAGTTGTCCTAGTTTTTGGGTGGATTTTTTGACTGAGAAATCGAGCTCTGTTAATGGGGATTGGGGCAAAGGGATATTTGGGATCAATTGCTCTTGGATAGGAGAAGGTCCTGGAGCAATTTTGGCAGAGTTTTGTTAAGCTCTGGTTCATCACATTATTTGGCCGAGAAGTGGTGGTGTTTAAATAGAGGTGGCTGGAGGGCCTCCCAGGGGGAGTTGAGCCTTGGGATCAGCTGCTCTATGCAAGGGAAGAACAGCCATAGTGTCCAATTGAGTTAGGACAAGTCAGCAATGGGGAATTGAATTTTTGAATCAAATTATCCTTCTCGGCCCGGTGGTTTCCGGCGACTGGGGTGGTGGTCCGGCCAGGGTTAGGTCACCCTCAGGGTCAGGGAGGTCAGGGCTTGATGTTTGTGAGTTCAATTGGCAGATGTCATGTGTAAAGGGATTAATTCAAATGGAATGGGGGAAGTGGCTCTTTTGGGTTGATTTTGGTCAAATCATGTATTTGGGTTTGGTGCACCCACCATGGGACTGATTTGGGCTGAGGGAGAATCATTTGGGTCAGCTAGGAAGGGGTGGTGAAGTCCCCATCCAAGGTGATGTGGCTAAACTTGGTTTAGAGCGTGACATGAATGGGGTTAAAAAACTTAATGAGGGATTAAGAAAGAGGCCCCCTCCATTTGCCATAAATGACATGGTGACGTGTAAAGTGACTCCCATGGCTTCCATATGGCTTGGCTCAATTTCATGAAAATGGATTTTGGGAATTTTTGATGGATTTAGGGGAAATTGGCATGAGGCTTTATTTGGAATGATTTAACCATTGATTTAAAACTTAGGGATGGCTTCAAATGAAATGGATGGTGAAAGAAATGCTATGTTGGTTTTAGGGTCAATTTTGAGCTTTTTGAACTTTGGTGAAAATGGGCTTTTAAAGGCTTTATGGGAGTGGGATTTAGATTTTAAAATGGACTTTTGGATGTAAGTTTTGTGAAGGACCATGCCAAATAAAATGTTGGGTTTAGTTTAGGGATGTATCATGAGTGATTTGGAAAAGGTTTGGTGTCATTTGGAGTTGGAATGAGTTCAATTTGGGCCTTTTTTATAATGGGTTCAAAATGGATCAAATTGGGCCAACTTGGGTTAAAGTTGGGCCAATGTTGGGTTTGATGTAAAATTAATGTTGAAAAATGTTTATGGGGGTGTGACAAAGAATTTTCAACTTTGGTTGGGCTTTGGTTTTGGGATTTGGGCCTATTTGGATTCATGGTGGGCTTTAGGCTAAATTGGGGATTTTTGATTTGGGTTAAGTTTGGGTGGAGTTCGGATTCAAATTTGGGGCAAATCATGTTAGTTTTTTGTTTGTGGGGATGTTAGGAAGGCTTAGGAAAAGATTTGGGGCTAATTGTGGTTAAGTTGGGTTGGTTTAGGCTAAGTTTAGGTCATGGGCCAAAATTGGGCTTTAAGCTTCAAATTGAAATTGGATCCACATGTTGATGAAATTGGGTTTAGATTTGGTCTAAATTGGTATTGGGGATATTGAATTGAAGTTTAGAATTGAATTGGATAAAAATTGTGGTTAATTGGGTTGTTTTGGTGGGACATTGGGTCCACTTAGGTTAAAAATAGGTCAAATTAGGGGTTTTGGTAAAAGTGGGTTAAATTGAAAAAATTGGCTTATGGTGTAGTTGAACAAAATGAAATTTGGGATATTTGGGATTTTCTAGATTTTTTTGGGAATTTTCTGAATTTTTTGAATTTGTAGGTTAAAAGGGTATTTTGGGTATTTGGAGGGTATTTTTGGAAAATTTTGGTATAATTGGCCATGGATGATCAGTTTGAGTGGGGAGAAGTGTTTAGGACTGATTTTGAGGAATTTTGGGTAATGTAGGCAATTTTGCAAATTTTGGGCAATTTCAAGGGCATTTGGTAGGCTTGGTGGGTTTAGGGTCCGGGGGGTCAAAAATTGAAATTTTGGAAAAGTGAAGATTGATCAAGTCTGAGTGAAATGAAATCATTTTGGTTGAGCCATGAAACCATATTAAGCTCACAAAAGCCATGAGAGAACTCATTTTTGGCATTCAGTATGTTGTTCCTAACCCTCTTAGCCAGGGGCCAAGGGGTTGAGGTCCATCCTAATGAGTTACCTACATGAGTCAGGGAGTCAAATTGGTTAAAGGTAGTTTCAAATTTTGGAATGTGTGTGTGGGAGTGTGCTGTGTGCAAGCTTACCCTCACCAGACCAGGCCACCTAGGGTAATCCTAAGGCCAAAGAGTCCTATAGGAAACTCATCTTTTAAACCTCCACATTTGATCTTAACCCTCCCAGTGGCTTAGGGGTTTACAATCAAACTTGTGGGGTTTGAAGGGAGCCAAAAAATGTTTTGAATTTCTAAGTGATGGGTTCCATTTCTAGTCCTCTAAGATAGTCAAGGAGAAGCCCTATGGCTAGATCCTAAGTACTAAGGAGAGAGAAGAGAAAAGACCTCATCAAAAATGAGGTCAACAACCTCACCATCATCTTCTACTTTCAGATTTTTGTGATTTTGGAGGCTAGAGCATCACCACATTTCCACCGTTTTAAGTGAAAATTGTTAGATTCTATCTACTTGAGGTAACAACACTGCTCCTAGGTAAAAATTTTTTTATTTTCACCATATATTTTGAATGTGTTTTGGGGAAATCTGAAAATCACTTTTCATGGTGACAATTTGAGAGAAAGCTTGAGAAATTACTTGGATTTAGTAGTTTAAGCCTTTAGGAATTGAGTTTACTAATTTAAAGTTGAATATGGAACATATAGTGATTTTTTATGCAAATTTTAGACAAGGCACCTAAGAGGAACAAAGCAAAAGCCACTTTTGATTCAGATAACTTTGTTAGTTTGAAAGCTCGAGATCATTATTTGCAAGCATTACAATTACATAAATTGATCCAGGAGTGAGGATTCGATAGACCAGATGGAGAACTTGAAGAAACGATTGTGAATCGCCTCTGGGATAAATTATGTTGTTTTACTGCTATAGTTGTTACTTCTGTTGTTCTGGAGTTCTATGCAAATCTCCTGGAGTAAGATGAAAACTTTGTCTGACTACGAGGACAACTGATACATTTTACTTCTGAGGTAATTAACAGATTTTACCTACTACCACCTAGTATGCTTTGTTTTCATTCAAATTTCAATCCTATTGAGGAAGAATTGGATGAGATTATCTCTACTTTGACTGATGGGAGAGGATTATGGAAAATTATTAATGAGAGAATAGTTAACTTCCCTGCATCAATGTTAAATGCCACCTCTAAAGCATGGCATTATTTCATATCATCCAAGCTGCTTCCATCATCTACGCGAAGTGACTAGAGAAAGAGCCAGTTTGAACTACTATATTCAGCAGAGGATGGCGATAGTCATTGGAAAGATTATTTATGATTGTATCTGGAGTACTAACAGATTTGCCCCCACTGTAGGTATAAGATTTGCTTCTCTTATATATTCATTGTGTGAGCAGGCTGGTGTTAGATCTGAAAATTGAGAAGATGTCAATTTGAATTTGAAGACTTATGCTGAGCATTCACTTTTTGGCTGGAGAGGGGAATTTTCTAGGGGTTCCAGTGCATCTGGTTCTGCTGCATCTATATCTCATACTTCCACATCCTAGGCATCTTCAGGTTAGTTTTATGATTCACAGTTTGAGCTTTTGAACAAGATAAAAGATAATATTAACTATACTGCGAGTCGAGTGCATGATATAGAGAGGAAAGTAGACCGTATGGGGGACTATCTTCAGAAACATAGTGAGTATGAGAAGAAGTATCACAGTTATATGGATAGATTGATTAGAGGTAATTTTAGCACTGTGCTACCTACTCATCCATAGTATAACCCATATGTGTCTACTCATACCTGGAATGAAGGGGATGATGAGGAAGAGGAAGAAAATGAATAAGATTGATATTTTTTTTGAGTTATGTTACATGCAAGCATTGCAGACACGTAAATTGATCCAGGCGCAAGGATTCGATAAACCAGGTGGAGAAACTGAAGACATGATTGTGAATTGCATCTTGGATAAATTCTTTTTTTTTATTGTTGTAGTTTTTATTTCTGTGGTTCGGGAATTCTATGCAAATTTCCCGAAGTTAGATGAAAACTTTGACTGGGTACGAGGACAACTGATCCATTTTACTCCTGAGCTAATTAACAGATTTTACCTACTTTCGTCTTGTATGCTATGTTTTTATTCAAATTACAATCCTGTTGAGGAAGAATTGGATGAGATTATCTCTACTTTGACTGAAGGGAGAGGATTATGGAAAATTACTAATGAGAAAAGAGTTAACTTCCTTGCATCAAAGTTGAATGCCACCTCTAAGGCATGGCATTATTTCATATCATTCAAGCTGCTTCATACAAAAAATCTAAGTGAAGTTACTAGAGAAAGAGCCTATTTGAACTACTGTATTCAGTAGAGGAAGGCGATAGACAATGGAAAGATTATTTATGATTGTATTTGGAGTACTGCGCATCTACCACCACTTAAGGTATGAGATTTGATTCTCTTATATATTCATTGAGTGAGCAGGTTGTTGTTAGATCTGAGAATTGGAAAGAGGTTCTATAGCCTCTTAAGCTTATTACCAATTTAAATTTGAAGACTTATGCTGAGCGTTTAATTTTTGGTTGGAGAGGAGGATTTTCTAGGGGTTCCAGTGCATCTGCTTCTACTACATCAATATCTGGTTCTTCCACATCCCAGTCATCTTCCGATTAGTTGTTTGATTAATAGATTGAGCTTTTGAACAAAATAAAATATAATGTTAATTATACTGCAGATCAAGTGCATGATATTGAAGGGAAAGTAGACCGTATGGGGGACTATCTTCAGAAACATAGTGAGTATGAGGGGAATTATCACAGTTATATAGATAGATTGATTAGAGGTGATTTTAGCGTTGTGTTACCTACTCATCCACAATATAACCCATATGTGCCTACCTGTACATGGAACAAAAGGGATGATGAGGAAGAGGACAAAAATGATTAAGATTGATATTTTATTTTGAGTTATATTTTGTGATGTGATTTGTGGTGGACAATTTCTATTGTTATTGCTGTTGTGTGTTTTATTATCACTTGTGGATGTTTTAGAGGACTGCTCTATATCTTTCATTCTATTTTAATAGTTTCTTAGACACTTTAGTTAGTGTTTATTTTTGTTTTGGATGTTGTGCTTGTGAAGTATGATGTTATATGTTTGTGGTAGTAAATGTGTTAGTGATTTGTTAGTGTATTTTGTTTGTTAGTTTAGAACTTCTTCCATAAACTATTTAGGAAGCTTTTAAAATACTATTAAAATCCACTAATTAATTTTTCATACTAAACTTTTCTATTTACTACCATATATATGTCTTAGTTATGGATTTCTGTTTAAGTGTGTGAATTTACTTTTATGTCCTCCACTACTTGAGAGGTCCTATGAATTTCTTTTATAAAATGAAAAATATTTAAAATTTTGGATTAAGTCATTTTCATTCATGTTTTTAATACCTTTATTATTAGGATATAAAATATCCTGCATGTTTAATACTTATATTTTTCTGTTCCTACCCATGTATCTTGTTACTATGCTTAAATGTTTTATCATAACGAAAATTTAATGTTTAGGGGGAAGGAGAAACAATTTTCAAAAAACTTAAAATTTTATTTGTTCTCAAATGTACTAAAAATTTAATTTTGAATGAAAAGTAATTATGCGGAGGAAGTTATGTTAGGGAAATAAAATTTTGAATATAGAAATGAGTAAGAGAATTTTGTTAAAATCTATAGTAAGGATGAAAAATTTAAAGTTAAAAACTTCTTAGTAAAGAAATGATTAATATTTTGTAACTATCTTTAGTAGGAAAGTTATATTTTTAGAAAAATAGAAGGATTAGAGTTTTATTTTTAGTACTTAAGTTTCTTTTATTAAAAATAATTTTCAAAACTTTTATTATATTTCTAAGTTAAAGATATATATCTATCTTATGCTTTAAGAAAAGATGGGTGGAATTCAAAATCATTAATGGTCTATCTAGATACAATAATCTTTGCCTTAATAAAAGAAAAAAAAGAAAAGAATAGAAAAGAAAAAAAAAGAAAGAAAAGAAAATAAAAGAAAAGTAAGAAAAAAAGAAGAGTATGTCAAAAGGAAGTAGAAGCTTAAGGATTTAAGTGCTTAATAAAAAATTGGTTCTACACTTGATCTTTTTAGAGTATACAATTTGATGAAAATCTTGAAGCTTATAATTACAATATAGTGAGTATACTTACTTCTAGTAATGATTTTTTAAGTAAAAAAAATAAAATGCCTAAGCCTTATATTTTGAAGAATCTATAAGCATTTCTAAATAAGATAGGAACTAGTATTTTTCATTAACCTTTACCTAAGAGATTTCTAAACTTTAACAAAATTTTAAAAACTCCTAAAGAAGCTCATCACATAATTTAGTTGTATGATTTTTATATGATTAAAGTGTCACTTGAGGAAAGTAACATTTCATGTTTGGGGGATTTTGATACACCTAAAATATATAGTGTTTTTATACACATTTTTATACCTATTTTTAATAATAATCCACTTTAATAAAATGTATTTTGTATTTTATTCTTGCGGGTATGATCAAATGGATGAATATGATTAAAGAATTGAAAAAGTATCAAAATTGGAGTAAAAATGATGAAAATTAAAGAAGTTGTCTATGGCGGCTAAGCGCCGGGACCCGCGCTTACGCGCCAAGGCTTCGCGGATATTCACCATAGTTGGAGCTTACACGCCAGGTGAACCACAGCTAAGAGACGGTACCCCGTGCTTACGCGTGGTAGTTATAAAAGACTAGTTATTTTAATTTAGGTACCATTTTGAAGAGGTTTTCGAAGCACCTCTTGGTGAGAACGTGGGTAACTTCCTATTGGCGCCAAATTCATTTCAAAATACTCTTGAATGGATGCATCTCTTCAAAGATACCTTGAATCTTGACATAATTTGAAGAGATATGAAGACACCTTTTAGAAAAGTATAGAAAGAGGACTTGAAGATCAGAGAAAGTGCTATTGTTGGCGGGTGTGGTTAGTGTTTAAGAGTGAGGTTTATGTTAGAGAGTTACTTTAGAACACACCTCTCCACATCACAATCTTTACTTTATTTTATATAGTTTGTATTAGGATTAGAAATGAGATTTGGAGTCTACGGAGTTAGGCGCCAACCACTAAAGAGTATTATAAGGAAATTAAACTTTTTAAAGGAACTTCAAGAGTTTTGTGGAGAGGATTTACAGATATGTCTTTACCTTTGTATTACATTTGGGTTTTAATTAAGACTTCTTGTGTTTTCACTATGATTTCTACTTTTAAACCAAGTTGTGGTTGCATTTTCTCCATGAATTCTGAACAGTTTTCTTTAACTTTTTCCTTAAGTGATGAAGTAATTAAGTTATGGAAGTATGTTGTGTGAAGTATTGGACTTAAATGTTTGTGATGATTCAATACCTTGCACTTTATTTATTTCTTGATTTGGCTAATTAAGATGTTAAAATATATTGTGAGAACATGTAAGATCCAGTGCGGTATTGTCTCAGTCAATAATTGGAAAGAATCACTTGAGATTGTATGGGTGAGACTGCAATTCATATGGTTGAGTGCAAATAAATAGGGAGATATAATTTGATGGGTGTAGAATTAGAGCACTTTAGAGTTACAGGCTAAAGCTCCCAATTTGAATTATTGTTTTAACTTTTGATACGAAATATTAGCCCCAGGTAAAGGGAATCAAAAAAACTCTAGAGTGAGAGCTAGTATTTTTTCTGCTTAACCCGTCTTCAAGATTTTAAAATAGTGAATTAACCTATGTTCTTTATAGCATCTCTAGTAAGGGTAAAGAATATAATTGTTCATCTTTGGCACAACACATTTAAGATACTTCCACAACAAAAATTCTCCATAACTTGTTACTGATTCATAAAAAAGAGAAAAATATTTCATTTGCATAAGTTTTCATCTTACAAAAGTTTAGTTAAATTTGTTTTTTACTTTTAATTCAAATTATAAAATTAAAAAAAAGAATCAAAATTTCATTTCCTAAAATATTATCTTTAGTTTGAGTAAGATCTTTCTTTAAAATAGTAAAAAGTTAATTTTCTTGTTTCCACTGTTTATCACATTCCCTATGGGTTCAATATCTCGGGGCTTAATCCAAAAGTCATATATTACTTGATAATGATACGTATACTTGTGTAGAATCCCATTTTAAAATATCAATTTAATCTCTTATTTATATTGGCATCATTAAAAAGAAGGAGATATCATTAAAGAGAAGTATCAATTTAAATATAAAATGTAAGCATAAATATCTTGGATCATTCTCGTACTATGAACAAATTAAGATCGTGAAATGTGTCTTCGGTCTGAGGGATAAAGTCTGTGTAGGAAAATTAAGGAGGAGAACCTAATCAGAACCACACAATTGGAAGCAAGGCTAAGGGAGAATTACAATTCAGTGCTGGTGTTGCTACAATTTCGCCAAGGAACATGACGGAAACTCGCCAGGAATAATCTGCCACAATGAAGTAGACCCTATGCCAACATTGATCATAAGGACGATCAAGTGGATGGTGTCCTGGCGAGTGTTACCTGCTGAATACATACCTAATAGTTGTATCATCAACATTTATGAAGAAGATGACTGCATCCCGCCTCATATAGACCTCATGACGTCATGTGGCTCTTCTGCACAATATCATTCATCAACCTGTGCAACATAATGTTCGAGACAGACCTCCAGATAATCGGTCCTGAAGAATTTTGAGGGCCAGTAGAAATACCTATACCGGTAGGTTCAGTTCTGGTACTGAAGGGAAATGGTGCAAATATAGCAAAGCATTGTATATCAGTAGTTTCTTATGAGTGAGTCTCCATTACTTTTAGAGGGATGAGTGACGACAAGATACCATTCCAATTTTAGCCAGATCCAGTGCTAGAGAACCTGTGAGCTCTCGAGCTAGGAGTTGCATAGAGTAACACACCTCTAATGCACACACATACGATGTTTCCTTCTGAGGGTGGCTTAGAAGGTGATGTTATTACCTATGTAGCTTACTATTCAGACATGGATGAATATGACTGAATGTTTTGACGAACAACCTGAGGGCCTAAGATAGTGTCTGCATATGGATATGCATGGACCAAGTAGAACTTTTTTTCAAGGGAAATATCATCAGAAATGTTTTGGTGGAACTCTGTGATGTAATTTCGATGATTAAATGGAAACGACCATGTCGTAGTTTCCTTCAATTTTTGTGCAATTGACTAGGAATGCCATTAATTTGAGTTTAGCTCAATTTAAAGAAAGTCGAATGAACAATGATTTTAATGAGAAAAAGAAAAGATAAAAGATTATCCATTAAAATTGAATAAGGTGGAAATGCAAAAGATGAATAAAATAAAATAGAAAATTGAAATTAAAGTGAAACTAAAATCGAAACAAAATTTGAAATCAAAACAAAGTAGAATCATTAAAGTGAAGAAAATAAAGAAAATAAATTCCAAATCTGCATTTCCCTGCCCTATATTGTGATCAATTTCCTTTGAATTTTCTTCCTCGTTTGAGAAAAGACCAGTTAATTTTAATGACATGAAGCCATAAAGTTTTCGATTTGGTTCTGTTGGCATGGGATCGCAGCCTTTCCCCGCACGAACAACTTTTTTTAGTCAACTCTTTGAGTGGGAAATGAAACACCCTCATATTCCATCCCAATCTGCTTCCTTTTACAATAATCTCTCACAACTCTCATTAAAAGCTCCTACTCTCGATTTTCACAAAATCTCCACGAATCCTTCATAAATTCACAAGAATTTTGAGTTCGGTTGTCAAATGTCGATTATCATCCCGAGATTGGTCTCTAACATATAGTTCTCACTTAAAATTTTGAAGTCGGTCGTCAACTGATGAATCTCATCCTAAGGCAGGTCCTTAACTTCCATTCCTAAACTTATAATTTCGAGGTCGGTCATCAACTGCCGATTCTTATCACGAGGTTGGTCCTTAACTACCAATTTTTACTTAGAATTTTGAGCTCGGTCGTGATCTCCCGATTCTCATTCTGAGGCTGGTCCCTAACTTCTAGTTCTTACTCAGAACTTCAAGGTCGGTCGTCAACTGTTGATTCTCATCCTAAGGCTGGTCCCTAACTTCCAATTCTCACTCTAACTCAGAATTTAGAGGTTAGTCGTCAACTGCCGATTATCATCCTGAGGTGAATCCCTAATTTCCAGTTCTCACTTAGAATTTTGAGGTCGGTCGTCAAATGCTGACTCTCATCCCGAGACTGGTCCCTAACTTCCAGTTCTCATTCAGAATTTCGAGCTCAGTCATCGACTGTCGATTCTCATTCTGAGGCTGGTCCCTAATTTCCAATTCTAACTCAGAATTTTGTGGTTGGTCTCTAACTGTCGATTCTCATCTTGAGACTGGTACCAAAATTTTAGTTCTTAACTCAGAAATTCGAGATAGCTATGAGACAACCTTAAATGGAGTAAGGCATCCTATTCTCTTCTTTGCCCTACAAATTTCTACATCCTACCCACCAAATTCTACGCATTCATCAAATTTCAATACTCTTGAGAAATTGAAATCCTGAATCAAAACTTAGAATTTACACTCAACTCAAATCTAAATCAAAATCCAAAATTCCCTCAGAATCAATCTCGAAATAAATCCTAAATCAAACTTCAATCAAAATCAAAACTCTAATTGAAATTAAAATTCAAAATCAAAATCTAAATAAAAAATGAAATTAATATAAAATCTAATCCTTGAAATCTTGCAATCTAGAAATTCACCACTTAATCCCTAGTGAGAATTTTGGAATCTTCGATCTCGATCGATGTTTCACCAAATACTCCCCAGCGGGAACATTCTTCACTCTTTCTCTGATTTTTTCTAAGTGTGTTGTCTTGGAACGGTTGTGTTGGTCTTGTTGATCTTTTCGGTCAACGCCAATACGTGCAGTGTGCTTGGTTAGCACACAACACCTATTGGGGATTCATTTGCTGACCTCATTTTTGGTGAGGTCAAAACTTCATCTCAATACTTAAGATCTAGCCATAACGTTTCCCCTTGACAATCTTAGAAGACTATAGATGGAGCACACTAATCTAAACCACTTCCAAGCTCATCTTGAAATTATACATGGATGGTTAACCTCCAAATCACTTGCAAGGTTGAGAGCAACATGTGGAGGCTCAAAAATGAGTTCCCATAAGAATAATTAAACTTAGGGCAACTCTGGGTGGCTTTTTCTTCGTTAAGTTTGCACACACACCCCTGATCCATTAAATGTCCCACTTGTTCCAAAACCCTAAAGCACGTGCACTTAACCTATCGCTTGGCTCCTTTTAGAAACTCGTATGGATGGTCCCAAGTCCCTAGCCTTTTGTTAAGATGGTTAGGACCAACAGATGGAAGATCCAAGATGAGCTCACCTATGGATCTTGTGGCTTTAAGGCAGGCTTCATGGCTTGTATGATCACCTTACCAAATCACTTCCAAAATATCCAAACTTTTGCTTTTTGTCCCGAAAATTTCCTAAAATTACCAAAATACCCATGAAATGCAATGTCATTCTAAATCCCAATTTTCAATCCAAAATTCCCAAATTTACTCCAAAACCTCACCCAAATCATTTTGAGCCAACAATTGACACAATTGCACCCAAAACCTACCAAAATTAGCCAAATTACCAAAATATCCCAAAAATGCCAAAAATTAAAAAATTCAAAATTTACCTAGTTCAATCCCAAAAATCATTTGAAAATTCGCCACATGACCCAATTGTCCAAAATTTGAGAAATTTGACCAAATTGATCAATTTTGACCAAAATTCACAAATTACCCTTAAGGGCTCAAAATCTTTAAATCACTCATAGTTTCCACCAAATTGAATTCAAACTTCCACAATTTCAATTCCGAATCAAAATTCATCATCTCAAAACCCAATTGAAATCAATTTCAAGCCCAATTCAAACCAATTACAAACCCAAATTTCAAGCCCAAGTCAAATGCCCCAAATTGGCCCAGACTCCAAAATTCCGCAAATTGTGCTCCATAAGCAATTCAGTTTCATCAAATTTCAAATCTATATTGAACAACACCATGCCTAAACCCAATTTTTTCAAATATAAATCAATTTTATTAGCCCATGACCAACTTCATAATTAAATCAAGCCCATCGTGCATGCTAATAGCCCATACCCATGTGCACTTTCAAAGGCCCATGACACTAAATTTAAAATCCCAATTGGAGCTCACTTGACAAAGAATTAACCCTTCATCTTCCCATGACATGTAAATCATTTTACCATGACATCACACCAAACATACCATGCATAAATGACACCTTACCCAAATTAGGCATTTTGGCATAATATTCCAAAATTCATGAAAATTAGAAATTCCTTTTGCATGAAATATTTCTATGGGCTGATACATAGCATGGCATGGCTCATGGAGCCTTCCATGAGCATCATTAAATCAAAATCACCCAAATTTGTCCTCATGAAAATTTCTCCTAATATTACCCAAAATTCAAAAAATCCATTCTCATGCAAATGAGCTAAGACAAATGCAAGACATGAAGCCACCTCCAAGCCACATGCAAGCCATGAGAGCTTTGCCATGTCACCACTCCTCGAGTGGAAAAAGGTGGACTCTCTTTTATGATTCCACTTAAAGCACATAATCCCTCTCATGACTCACTCTAACCTAAGCTTAACCCAAATCCCCATGATTGAGACCTCACCACCCAAGCCCCCATGAAGCTAAATTTTCATGATGGGTGAGTACAACCTTTTTCTATGACATGGACCAAAAGGCACCCAAAAAGTAATTCAATTCCATTTCCTCCAAACAAAATCAAATCTCTCATGACACAAAATGATAAAAAAATATAATAATAGAAATAAATATATAATTAAAATATTATCCATGAAAAACAAGATAAGTAATAATAATAATAATATATATATATATATATATATATATATATATATATATATATATATATATATATATATTTCTAATCCTTAAGGGTTGGTTTTCTTTCGATTTTTGATTCTTATTGCATTCCTTATTTCCTGGGTGAATTCAAATCTTCTTGAATTTGCTTCTTGTTTGGTGAATTCTTTCTTTTGTGTGAGAATTCGAATTTGTTTCCCGGGTTTTTTGGTCCTTTCTTTTCTGGTTTGATTTTTGGGTAGTTCGATTTCGGTTGTTGTTTCTCTACCTTGTGGTGTTGCTGTTGGTTGTTTTCTCCTTTCTTTTGTTCAATGGCTGCTCCTCCTGTGAAGGCTTCTTTTCTTGAAGTTGTTGGTACTGATCTTGGTATTCAACATGACAAACTCATTTTCCCTCAAATCTATCATGATTCTGCGGCTGGGAAGGGTGGCTGCCCTTTCATTAAGCAGGTGGTCAAGAAGGGGGGTAAACCTGCACTTATTTTCTCTGAGAATGAACTTTCCTCTTTGGTAGATCTCCACAAATTTACACTGATAGGTAAATTCCAATATGGTCATCCAAAAATGGATCTTATTAGAAAATGTTTTGAGGATTTCAAATTATTGGGTAATTGGAAGGTTGGTCTTTTTGATGGTAAGCATATAATGATACATTTATCTAGAGAAGAAGATTATGCCAACCTTTTCTCTAAGAAGGTTATGGTTATTGAGGGAAAATATATGAAGATTTTGAAATGGTCTCCAGATTTTGATCCCAATCAAGAAGCTCCAATAGTTCCTATTTGGTATAGACTACCTAATCTGAAATTGCATTTCTTTAATCATCAAGTTATTTATGCCATTGGGACTGCCATAGGAAGGCCTTTGAAATTAGATATGTCCACTTTTAACTTGTCTAGGCCTTCATTGGCCAGAATTTTAGTGGAAAGAGACATCACTCTTCCTGATATTGATGAGATTTGGCTAGGTTCACCTCATAATGGGTATTGGCAACCTATTTTAATGGAACAAAGACCTGTGTACTGTCACCATTGCAAAATGTTTGGTCATTACAAGGACCTTTGTTACAGGCTTCAGCCTAATCTGAAACCCATTAAAAACAAGGATGTTAATTTAAATATTGATGCTGGGAAAGAGAATCTGATGGTTAATACTCAAGATGTTATTTCTACTGGTGGTATCTCTGCTGGAATTGCTGAGAAGGAAAATTTGATTATTTTTGCTGGAGGTATGTCTGCTAGAGGTATTTCTGCTGAAGGTATTTCTGCTGGAGGTGTTGAGAAGGATAATTTGATTACATCTGCTGGAGGTATGTCTGCTGGAGGTATTTCTACTGGAGGTAATGAACAAAATTTGATTTCTGCTGATGACAACAATGCTGTTGGGAATTCCATTATTGCCCACAATCCTTTAATCAGTGAATTGACTACTGATAATTTACTTTCAATTGAAACTGCTTTAGACGATTTCATTCCCTGTAATTCTGTTGGTTTAATGAATAATGTGGAGATTGATCCTGCTCTGGATCCACAAAAAGAGAAGTCTGACGTTCTTGTTTCTGCTGTTACTAAGGCTCTAGCTGTTGTTCCTGATTCTTCAACAGAAGCTAATCAGAATGTTTCTAATCTAGATGGGGAGCCATTACATCAACATACCAATTATCCTGTTTTTCAGCATAAAGATCAAATTGGTGCTGAAACAGCTTTAAACACAGCTGTTATATCTAAGGAATTGCACAATGACTAGGTGGTGCAGAAAAATAAGAAGAAAAAAACCATAGAATTGAAGCATCTTTCAGAAGCTAATATCATTCATTCAAGTGCCTCTACTTCTTCCCTTTCTAGGTTGACTAGAGGGGGTAGAGTAATTATCAATGATTAAATTCATCTGTTGGAATATTAGGGGAGTAGCTAATCCTGGCTCCCTTAATAGAATATTGAGTTTAAACAGGATTCATAAATTCTGGGTTGTAGTTCTTCTTGAACCCTTGGTAAAATCAAATTTTGATAGATTCACCAATAAATTCAAAGGCTTTAACTTTTATTCAAACACTTCCAACAAGATTTGGCGTTTCTGTAGGAAAGAGATAAAGATTGATATTATTAGGGATCATTCCCAGTTTTTGCATTTTCATTTTGAATTGGAGCATTTCAGTGGTCTGGCAACTTTTATTTATGATGCATCTTCTATCAATGATAAAAAGGAGCTTTGGAATAATCTACACATTGTTAGGCAGAATGTTAATCAAGGCTGGCTTGTTGGAGGGGATTTTAATTCTATTGCTCATCCTAGTGAGAAGAAGGGTGGAAGAGCTCCTAAATTACAAGATCTTCTTACCTTCTCCAATCATATTAAAGATTCTAATTTATTTGATCTTGGGTTTGAAGGATCTCCTTTCACTTGGAGGAGAGGTAATATTTATGAAAGGCTTGATAGGCTTTTAGTTAATCAAGCATGGTTTGATATGTTCCCTATTTCTAAGGTACAGCACCTTGCCAGGCTTGGATCTGATCATAACCCTTTGATAGCCATCTTTTCTGTATTGCCTGTTGTTAAAAATCAGTTTTTTAGATATTTAAATGTTTGGTCTTCTCATCCCTCTTTTCATAAGGTAATTGAAGACAATTGGGTTTGTCCTCAGGCTTTCTCTAATGATAATCCTATATCCCAACTTTGGCAATCCCAAAAGGCATTGGCTAAGGTTCTAAAAGATTGGAACTGGAATGTTTTTGGACACTTGACTGAGAATGTTATCAAGGCTGAGAAGCTGGTTAAAGATATTGAGATAGAGGTTGAGTCAGGTATTTGTGCTGAATCCCAGTTGTATGAAGCCAATGAAAAATTAAGTTCTGCTAGAGCTAATGAGGAGCTTTTCCTATTGCAAAAGGCTTCTGCTAATCATTTTCTCTATGGTGATCGAAATTCCAAATATTTTCATGCTATAATCAAATATAGTAGATCTCTTAACACCATTCTTAAAATCAAATCTGATCAAAAGGGTTGGATATATAATTCTCAAGATATTGCTGAAGATGCTATTGATCACTTTCAAAAGCTATTTTCTTTTAAATCCACCAATGCTGATTTCTTTTCTGCTGATTTATTTAATGATGGTATGTTCAATGGTAATGGAGGTATGCTGGTCCAGATTCCTGATGAGGAGGAGATAATTAATGTTATTAATTCCATGGATGTTAATAAAACTGCTGGTCCAGATGGTTTCTCATCTGATTTCTATAAAAGACATTGGGATATAATCAAAGGCATAGTAATTCCTGCTGTTCATGCATTTTTTCAGGGTGTGGAGCTTCCTAAGTATTTTGCTGCATCATCCATTGTGCTTATTCCCAAGGATAGAATTAAATCTAGCTGGCATGATTTCAGACCAATTTGCATATCATCCATCTTTTCAAAGATTCTTAGCAAGATTATTGTGGAAAGATTGCAGCCTTGTTTATCTGAAATGATTTCGGCCAATCAATCTGCTTATATTAAGGGTAGAAATATCTCTGATAATGTGCTTCTAGCACAAGAATTACTTACTGATATTGACAAATCTTGTAGTGGCTCTAATTTAATCTTTAAATTAGATCTCTCCAAAGCTTTTGATTCCATCAGCTGGGCTTTTGTTTTGAAGGTTCTTCGTTGCTGAGGATTTGGATCTGATTTTTGTCACTTGATTTCTAGATGGCTTCAAAATAACTACTATAGTCTTTTGATCAATGGTAGGAGTTATGGCTTCTTCAAATCTGGTAGAGGGATTAAACAAGGGGATCCCTTATCTCCTAATATCTTCATATTGGTATTTGACTATTTTTCTAGAATGCTAAATCAGTTACAACATAACCATCCTCATGTCCAATTCCAGCATAGGTCTAATCTCTTGGTTAGCCATCTAGCTTATGCAGATGATGTTATTGTCTTCTGTAATGGCAGCAAAGGCTCAATTAAACACATTATGAAAACTTTGGCCAGATTTGAAGATGTTTATGGTATGACTTTCAATAAATCAAAATGCCTTTTTCTCCCTAGCTCTTGTATGAATGTCCATGCCAGAAACTGGATCTCTGATTTTACTGGATTTAAAGAAGTTGTTTATCCATTTAAATATTTGGGATTTCCTTTAATTAAAGGTAGAAGAAGGCTTTCTCATTATGATGGTGTGGTCTCTAAGATTTCTTCTCAACTTCAATGCTGGTCTAACTCTTTTCTATCCAATGGGGGTAGAATAACCCTACTCAAAAGTGTTTTAACCTCCTTTCCTTTATACACTCTTCAGATGGTTAAAATGAAGAAAAGTACTCAGAAGTTACTTTCCCTAATGTTTAATAAGTTTTTGTGGGAAGGTCAGCATAAGAATTATCATTGGTCCAGCTGGGAGAAGTTATGCAAACCTATGTCTAGTGGAGGTTTGGGCTTTAAGAGTTTTCAGCACTTAAGCTTTGCTTATTTCTGTAAACAATGGTTAAATTTCAGATCCAAATCTTCTCTTTGGGCTAAATTTATGCATGGTAAATACTGCTTTAATACTCATCCAACTCAGACTCTTGCTAAGCTAGGTGATTCTACAACATGGAAGGAGCTGTTAAAAATCAGAGAATATGCTGAACAACTTGTTGTTTGGGAGGTCGGTGATGGTCAAATAGACTTCTGGAATGATAATTGGCTATTTAATGAAACTTTATTATCTCAATATAAATCTTCTACTGCCATTAAGAAGGTCTCAGATAGCTGGATTAATGGAACCTGGAATACATCTGCCCTTCAAAATACTGTAAACAAGGAGACCATGGAGAAAATATTAACTGTGCCTATTCTGAAAGATAGAAAGGATAGATTGCTTACTAAGGTTCCTGCCTATCAAAGTCTATCTAAATTCATTTTACTTTCTAATATATCTTGCTCGAATAATGACTGGGGGAATAAAATCTGGAATAAATTCATCTCACCCTCCATGTCTTTTTTTCTGCTGGAAGCTCTTTAGGAATTTTCTTCCCACTGATGATATATTGAAATTAAAGGGTATTAGAGGTCCTTCTCGTTGTGTCTTTTGCTGTTCCATGGAAGAATCCATCCATCATCTTTTTCTTACTTGCCCTGCTGCTCAGTTAATTTGGAATTCTGTCATTAGCCGTAGCTTCTCTAAACACAAATTCTGCTTGTGGAGATCCATTAAAGATTGCTGGATGGATTGGAAAGGGGCTACTGACTTTTATATCCCATTAATAGTATTCTGGTTTCTCTGGCTTTCAAGAAATGATGCTATATTTGCTGATAAACAGTTCTCCCCTCAGTTGGTGACTAATAACTGTTTGACTTACATATTCAGGATAAGGAAGCATTTTAACATAAATTACAAAGTGTCATCTAAACCAATGTTAATTCAGTGGGCTCCTCCTTTATTCCCATGGATTAAAATCAATGTTGATGGTAGTTATAATAATGATGCAGCAGGTATTGGTATTCTTGGAAGAAATTGTAAGGGAAAATGGTTATGGTTTCTAGCAGCACCTATCATTGCCAGCAATGCTCTTATGGCTGAAGTTATAGCTATTTTTGGGGTACGAAAGCAGCTATGATTAATAATCATACCCTTGTCATTATTGAAACTGATTCAGCAACCCTATTAAATATTCTATTAAAGAATGCTATTGCTCCTTGGTACATTCAAATTTGGATCAACAAAATCATTCTCATCGCTTCTTCTATACAAGTTAGGTGGAGCCATGTGTATAGAGAAGGAAATCAACCAGCAAATTGGCTTGCCACCAAAGCTTCTTCATCAAATTTGCTAGTTTGCTGCCCTTATGATGATCTTTTTGATAGATCTTCTATTTTCTTTGATTTTAGATTACTTTTACATGGGGATCTTTTCCCTATTCCTCATTTGAGATGTAAATAGACTTTCTTAGATTTAATAGAAAAGCTTTTTTTTTAAATATATATATATATATATATATATATATATACACACACACACACACACACAACACACACACACACACACACACACACACACACACACACACACACAGATATATATATATATATATATATATATATATATATATATATATATATATATATATATATATATATATTACACATTTTGTTCATAGAAAAAGAAGAAAAGAAGGTGGGAAGCTCACGGTTTAAAGGAGAAAGACAAAACAAAGCATTATTTTTTTTTGTGATTTCCCTCTCAGACCTCCCTTTCCCAAATCACTCACGTCACTTTCTCTCTCTCCCCCCCAATATTCTTATCCTCTATGTAAGCTCTCTCCCTCTCTCTCCTATATTCTCTCCTATATTCTCTCCAAAAAAAAAAAAAAAAAAATTGTAAACTCCCTTCTCCTCCACACAGCAGCCAACTCAAAGTCCCTCTACTTCTCCACTCCACTCATCTCCTTGTCGTAGAAAGCCCACCACGTAGCAAGGAACCAAGCTCCCCACTTCATCTCCAACAAAAAAAAAAAATAATAATAATTCTTCTCCCCCACTCTTTTCCCTTCAACCTAGCACTCCCTGCTCCTCCCTTGCTTGCCGTGAATTTCTAGGCTTCAGGTTCTCTCCACTTTAATTTTCTTTCTTTTTTTTTTATTTTCTATTTTTTTATATGCATACAATTTAATTTCTATATATTTACATTTCTAACACCTAAGCCTTTTTTTTTAAATAGAGAGAGAGAGAGAGAGAGAGAGAGAGAGAGAGAGATTTACCTGCATGCCACACATTTCTTATGTATTTACATGTATGTTTCCAAAAATTTATCTATTTACATTCCTAAAACCCAAAATTTGTTGCAAACCACCTACATGTTGTGTATTTACATGCAACAACCAAAATTTTATGTACCCTATTCTCATGTACTTATATGTCTAGCACCTAAGTCTTTATTTTAAATAAAAAAAAATGGAAAACGAACTTTACATACACACCACCGCCTAGCCCTTGAACATATAGCATGCACATTTTTTTTTAAATCTTAAATATTTACGTGTCACTCAAATCATCAATATTTACTGGTTCGTCACCCAAGATCTATTTATTCATATGCAAATTATTCAAATCTTTTATATTCAAATGCAGGTTATTTGGATCTAGGGTTATTACATGTGCACAACACAAATTCAGTTTATGCATATACATGTTACATATTTCTAGAATATTTATAGGCGTGCCACTTAATTTTTATGTGTTTACATGTCAAAAGATTTAAACTTTGACGATCGTCTTATACGTCGTTTAAACATGTCCAAAACTTAGACTTGTTAGATGCAAAATAACTTAGGCTTCAGAGATGACGAGTTCGGCGCGGTTCCAACGTGGAGAAGTAGAGCAATAGGGTGTTTTTGATTTAAATAAATACATTAAATTTAAAAATGCATAACTTGGTGTAAAAAATCTTAAAAATAAAATAAAAATACCCCTATAATCAGTAAATATTGGAGAATTATGTGGACTAAAAATAAAAAAAAAAATTCATTAATATTTATTTTTTAATTAATTAAAAACTCTAGAACTTGTTTAAATCGTAAATAATTAAATATTAATCTAAAAAATATGAAATTTGGAGGATTTAAACCTCTCATACTTATGTGTGTTCCCTAATTTTTCCTAGATCAGAGAACACCTTTAAGTATGAATGCTCTAATTTTCAAAGTAAATCATCACTAATTTAACTAAAAATTCATAAAAGTTAGAAGATAAATCAGAAAATTGTAAGAATGAGTTTAGTAGGTTTATTATGGTCAGATAATTCTAGGAAAATATAAAATGGAATCAGTAATTAAAAATGACACTTTATGTAATTAACTCTTTAAAGCTTAATTAAAATAATAAGAAATAAAATATAGTCCAAAAAATCACAAAAATTAGACCACACTAAAGTAAATGATCAGAAGAACTCCCCATAAAAACTTGAGCTGAATATGAATTGATATGATTACTAAACTTGAATTTTCAAGTAAAATGACATTTTTTATATTAAAATAATTATAATAATTAAAATATAAGTAAAAAAATTACAAAAATGATTTTGGGTGTTCCTTATAACCAGAGAAATTTATGAAAAAAGAACTGGAATTAAAATAAATATTTCATTTTTAAGCTATATTCCAATATTTACATAATTAAAAATTAGTTAAAAATCTTAAAAAATATTAAAATATAAAAATTCACCAAAATGTCAAATTTAGCCTGTTGATCACTTAGGAGCAATTAATATAATTTTCCTAATTTTCTAATTGAAGATTTTAATTTTTAAAGGCTTAAAATAATTTTTAAAGGCTTCAATGGATTTTCCTTAATTTTGCATTAAAATAATTCCAGTAAGTCAAAGAAAAATCACACAAAAATGAAATTTATTTCTCTAGATTCCTTGATCTCAAAAAGATTTAAGGAAAATATAAAACTTAAGTTTGAACTTAAATAATATTTTATATTTAATTAATACACAAAATAAATAGTTAATTAAAATAATTAAAATAAAACTCAAAAAATCATGAAAATAGGTTTAAATCGTCCTCTAACCTAGGTGAACCTCCAATAAATTTCTTAAGGATATATCTTTTACTTTGCTTAAGTTATTGAATTAACATGGAAAATAACCAACTTTGAATTAAAATATAAATATAAAATAAAATAAAAATCATAAGATCTGATTTTATCCTCTTATATTTTATTTGACTCATGAGTGGGGTAACATGAAAATTTCAAAGTCATTTGAGTTGAATTTAAAAAGTTATGAAGTGATAAGCCTAATAGGGCAAAATGGTATTTTTAAGATTTGAGTCTTAATTTATATTTAAGCCTAATCAAAGGGTAAATAGGCAACGAATAATCTTAATTAACATTCTCATATGATTGAAACATAAGAGGATAAGAGGTAGATACTAATTCACCACTTTTCAATATTAAGGGTAAAGTCGTAGTTTCTTAAATTATTAAAATTTGAAAGTTAATCAAATTTGATGATCCAAAAGTAATGGGTTTTGATCTAGGAATATTTTATCTCACTAATCTAAAACCCCTAATCAATGTTTCGATGATAATGAAATTTTTAATGAAGATCAAATGTCACATAAATCAACATCCCCTTAAACTATAAATCTACCCATAAGAGTCTTAAGGGGTAGATAATGAATCAGGTTTGATCTAAATTTATATTGATGAGGATTAGAAAATAAAACCCAATCATTTAGAAAAAATTTAAAAACACTACTTACCCAAACTCAATCAAACTGGCTAAGTCCCCTATTAATTTAATTTGCCCCTAAAGACTTTCACTCACATAACTCATAAATGAAACTCCAAATGAATGTTACCCCACTCAAGGGATAATCAAGACATCTAAGTTCACTAAGCAAGAATTAAAAACATTATTAAGTATCTCTAAGTGAACATGAGTGATTGATTGGATAACATGATGAAACTAATTGAACGGTAAGTGGAACCAAAGCTTTGAGAAAGATGTTCAGGGTTATGCTCCTAACACTTTCTTAATCTAATGGGATATTTAGAAGGACATTCGGATTTCATTGTTCTTTAATTAAAAAAATCATCCTTAACACACCTTAGGGACCTAAAAAGTTATAAAATAGGTTCCATCACTGAATTTAAATCATTGAACTTTAATTTCTACGTTTTACTTGCTTGGAATGTTAAAACTTCAGCGAATGCACTTGAACACTGCTAGGTACACATTTATGTTTATTTATTACAATTTACATTGTTTTATTTACTATATGCTCAACTTCTTCCTGCATACTAAACCAAAACAAAATTCACAGCCATAATAACAAAATATAAGACAACTTAAAGTTTAATCGCAAACAAAATAAAACAACAAAAACGAACTAAATTATTAAACCCGCTATAGGATGACTGGGAATCCCTCGACTAGTGCAAGTTACACCTGCTAATGAGATTTCCCACAATCTAAATGAAAGTATTGAATTCATTTACTGAAAATTGATAAATTCATCTAGACTAAGTGAATCCGAAGAAAATAGTGGTGATGGAATAAGGGAACCATGGGATTCTAACAAGTGTCGCTGTAATCAATTTAAATTCCCCTTAATAAAAATTAAGACATTAAATTTGACACACTAGAAAACTTAACCTCTAACCCATGATACTTCTCTCATCTCTACATTTTGAAATTTCTAAAACATAACCTGCTGCAACGGGGAGCTCGAAGCAGACAATGTGAGCAGCATGACGAGGAAGCCAACAACTCTAGAACAATAAACTATCTTAGAAATAAATAACAAGCCATAGGACTTTAAGGTAGTTCATCTAGCGTGACATAAATCCTCACTTATATCTTTAGGGTCGTTGCACCTCGTGCAATATAAGCCCTAACTTGTCTTAGGTTTCTGATGTTGTCATTTGGTAAGACATAAATCCTCCTATCTTCCAGGCTATTTGCATAATCAATATTATGCAAATGTAAGCCCTACTTAATAAAACTAGCAAGATGAACCCTTAAATAATTTTCTCTTCAAAACTAAAGCTCAACAATAGGATAGTTTGGGAAGTCACCATGTTTCACCAATGGATCCATGACATCCCCTAACTCTCCTTCCTTCGGATTGCAAAATAACTGTTCCTATAGGATCTATTCCCATTTGACATCCCCTACCTCTTTTTCCTTTGTTGTTGTGCTCATTTAATTCAAACTATTGAATATATGGTATCTTTTCTTATTTCTTTAAAATTAAAATAATATTATTTTCATAAGGAAATATACCTTACTACTTTAAATTAAATCGAAAAATAAATTTTTAAATAACGACTGACAATCATGGCGTCAACACTTTCTTAGGAGTTCTTTAAATTGTTCCTAAGCTTCGTAAATATATTCCCATTCAAACTCATAAAAATATGTATTTTCATTTTTAAGCTTCGTAGTTTTTTTTGCTGGAAAATATTTAACAAGGAATTTTTCTGCTTAGTCTTATCCCCAAGTTTTGATAGATCCAGTGCTAAAGAATTCAACCATAACTTAGTCTTAACCCTAAGTGATAATGGAAAAGCCTTAGCCTAATAGCATCATTAGAAACACCATCATATTTAAATATAGCACACAATTCTAGAAAATTGGCAAGATGAAAATTTGGATCTTCAGTTAGTGATCCCCCAAACTAATTATTAGATACCATTTGAATAATAGCAGGTTTAAGTTCAAATGAATTAGCAGCTACAACTGGACTTAGAATACTACCATGAAGTTCATCCACTATAGGTCTTGCATAATCTCTTAAAGGTCTTAATTCATGATGAATTTCAACATTTTAATTAATTTGATTTGTCATTTCATGAAAACTTTAATTTTTTCTATTTTTTTAATTTTTTTTAATTTTCCTAAAAATTCATTTTAATTCAGAGTTGTAAGGTTTAAGTCCTTCAGAAGCTAAACTTCTCATAAACTACTACAACACAACAAAAAAATAAAAATAAAAAATAAAAATAAAACACAAATAAACATATGAAGTTTAAATAAGACTTTCTACAAATAGAAATTTTGTTTTTCTAAAAATTCTTTTAAAATTTTCTTTTAAATTCGAATCCAGAGACAATTTGATTAGATCCCAAGCAACGACGCCAAAAACTTGATCCTGGTTTTCATTATTAACAGATGAATACTGATAAAATTATGCTTGTGATAATCCAATTATACTTATATTTTTTATATAAATATTCCTCTTTACAGCAATGTCTAAAACTTGATCATGATGTAAATAAGAATACAACAGTGATACTTTAATTTACGGATTCTACGCAAGTATACACATCATTATCAACTATTATAGGACTTTCTGATTATGCCCCGAAATATCAATCCCATTGGGAAAATTTATGAATATTAGAAGATTAAAATGTTTTTAGAATACAAATTCATTTTAGAAAAGACTCTTACTTAAAGATAGTTTTGGATATAAAATAACTTTAGAAATGCTATTTTTTGGTATTTTTTGAATTATGAAATAAAGTAAACAATTTAATAAAAACAATGAGATTTTCGTATAGATGAAAATGTCTTTTTCTTATCATCAATAAGTATTAAGTACAGGAATTCTATTGTGGAAATATACAAAATGTGTTGTGCCAAATAAAATAAATTTTATTCTTTACCCTTACTAGAGAAGCTTTAAAGAACATTGGCTAGTTTAATGTTTAAATAGTTTTGAAGACACGTTAGGTAGGGAAGATACTAGCTCTCACTCTAGAGTTCCCTCCTTTCCCTCCACTTGGGGGCTAACTCTTGCATCAAAACCTAAAACAATAAGTCAAATTAGGGGCTTTATTTTGTCACCCTAAAGTCTCTAATTCTATTTTAATTAAATTTTCATTGAAAGATGTTCATTAATTTATTTTTCAAGACAGAGTGGTTTTTTTATTCAAGGCTAGATAGATGATCAGCAATTTGAATATCAGATCCCTCCCTATCTACTATTTTAAAGTCAAATTTTAGCAAAAGAAGAATCCATCTTATCAGTCTTGGTTTTGCATCCTTCTTTTCATTAAATACTTAATAGCAGAATGGTCTGTATTCAAAACACATTTTGTTTCAATTAAATATGATGTGAATTTATCGAAAACATATATTATTTCTAATAAATCTTTCTCAATAGTCGTATAATTAGTTTGAGCTTCATTAAGAGTTCTACTAGCATAGTAAATTACTTTCAAAATTTGATCATGTTTTTGTCCTAAATCAACACCAATAACATAATCACTTGCATCACACATAAATTCAAAAAGATTTTCACAATCAGGTGAAACAATAATTGGTGCAGTGATTAAATTTTTTTTCAGTAGCTCAAAGATTTTAGACACTCCTGATCAAAATTAAAAATTAAATCTTGGTTAAGCAAATGACATAGAGACTTAGTAATTTTTAGGTGTCTTTGACATATCACCTATAAAATCTAGCATGTCCTAAAAGACTTATATTTTCCTTCACATTTGTGAGTTGAGGTAAATAATAAATCACTTAAATTTTTGCAGAATTACTTCCATACCATTTTCTGATATGCGGGGTCCTAAAACAATTCCTCCTTATAACATAAATTGACATTTTCCCAATTAAGGAAAAAAATTGTTTCTTCACAGTGCTTTAACACACTTGATAAATGTTCTAAACATGATTCAAATGAAGTCCCAAACAAAGTAAAATCAATCATAAAAACTTCAATTCCTTCTTCAACTAAATCACAAAAAACATCCATCATACATCTTTGAAATTTAGCAAAGGAAATATATAAACAAAAGGACATTCTTCTAAAAGCAAATGTATCATAAGGACTAGTAAATGTTGTTTTGTCTTGATCCTCAGGAGCTATTTGTATTTGCTGATAACTAGAATAACCATAAAAAAACAAAAGTATTTGTGCCTAGCTATCCAACATTTGATCTAGAAAGGGTAGTGGAAAATGATCTTTCTTAGTGATGACATTTAATTTTTTGTAATCAATGCATATTTCTAAACAGTGACTTGTCTTGTTGTTATTAACTCATTATGTTCATTAATAGTCAAAGTCACTCATCCTTTTTTAAGAATACAGTGAAATGGACTAACCCATGCACTATCCGAGAAAAGATATATAATTCCAGCATCTAACACCCTTTAACATTTATTTCTTAATAATTTATTTCGCATCATGATTCAATTTCCTTAGAGGATTAGCCCTTGTTTTGCAGTTTTCTTCCATTAGAATTCTATGCATACAAATTGAATGACTGGTTCCTTTAATATTAGGAATTCTTCATCCAAAGGCTTTCTTAAATATCTTCAAAATTTTCATTAAGCTTTCTTCATTTTCTAAAGTTAAATTTGAGGAAGTTATAACTGGTAATGTTGAGGAATCACCTAGAAAGGCATATTTTAAATGTTTAGGAGGTAACTTCAATTCAAGTTCAGGAGGGTTTTCAATCGATGGACAAAAAGATTTATTTTTTTATGTCATGTCCAAAACTTCAAAACTTTCTTGAACATAATTTGATCTCCTTATAAAAATCATCAGATTGCTCTAATTCTTCTTCTTAATGTGCTCCAACTCTTTCATTTTAGATTTCTCTTCATAAGTTTCATTAAAATGGAATTCACTCAGATATCTTATTACATCCATCTTGAAACATTCATCCTCTTGACGTTTTACAATATACTTTATCGACTTTGAAATATTAAAATAAATGTTTGATCATTGATGCGCATAGTTAATTCCCATCTATGCACATCTATCATTGCTCTTCCTGTGGTGAGGAATGTTCTCCCCAAAAATGATTGGTAACTCTTTATCTTTCGTCCATATCTAGCACAATGAAATCAACAGGAAAAATAAATTGATCCACTTTCACTAAAACATCTTCTATAACTCCTTTAGGATATGTTATTGAACGATCTGCTCACAACAAAATTACAGTAATAGGGGATATTTATCCTAATCTCAGTCTTTTAATTATTGATAATGACATAAGATTAATGCTTACTCCTAAATCACATAAAGCTTTCCCATAAAATATATCTCCTATTACATGTGGAATTGTGAAGCTACCAATATCTTTGAACTTTTCATGAAGTATTTTTTTTTGAATTATAGCATAGCACTCCAAACTAAGTGCCAAAGTGTCATTATCTTCGAGCTTCCTATTTCTGTTTAGAGTATCCTTCATAAACATTACATAGCTTGGCATTTCTTTTAGGGCTTCAGAAAATGTAATATTAATCATATGCTTTTTAAAGATTTCCAAAAATTTTGAAAATTGTTTATCCAAATTTTGTTGACGAAGTCTCTAAGGAAATGGAGGAGGTGGTTTTTCCAAATCAATTTTTAGTGGATAAATAATCCATTCTAAACATATTGGAGTGTCCTTATTAAGCTCTTCAATTTACTCTCTCTCTACTTGAATCTCTTTTTAAACTCTATCTTCAAACTCTTTTCCACTTCTAAGTTGGATGACTTTTACTTGCTTTTTATTCTAGTCTTTTGGATTTACTTCTATACTACTAGGAAGTGTTCCTTGTGGTCTATTACTTAATGAATTTGTTATTTGGCCCAGTTGATTCTCAATATTCTTAATTACAACTTCTTGAAATTGCAACTGATTTCATATTTGTAACATCACCTTTTCTCTAGACAACTTCTTTTCTTTAAATTGTGGATTACTGTTAAAGCCCAGAGAATGAGTAGGTCTATAATTATTACTACCTTGGTTGTTCCCCCATTACTGATTATTACCACCCAAATTATTATTGATCCAGTTAAAGTTAGGATGGTTTTTCCACCTGTGTAATAATTTGAATATGGGTTATCTGGCTTATTATTTATAACATTCAAAGTTTCTAATGATGTTTGAGATTCTACCGTTTGGCCAAATGAATTCTCTTTAATTATTGAAATTGGTTGAGAAAAAATCATTCTAAATTGGTCCAACTTCCTTGAAATTATAGCAACTTGATTTGCTAACACTCCAAAAGCATCAAACATGAATATTGGCCACTTCCTTAGGGTTTACCCCTTAGATGGCAATTGAAAATTATTACTAGCCATCTCTTCAATTAAAGTTATGAAGCGGCATCGATAATAGATCCAAGTGATCCAACTAATCCATTTTAAAAGGTTTAAATTATTAACCATGCTGGAACAACATGGTGTGAACACTTTCTTAGGGGTTTTTTAAACCGTTCATACATTTAATAAATAAATTCCCCTTCAAACTGACAAAAAGATGTAATATAAATTCTATGCTTCAAACTTTATTATGGTGGAAAATTATTAGCAAGAAATTCTTGCGCTAAATCTCCCTAAGTTCTAATAGATCAAGTTGCTAATGAATTTAACCATATCTTAGCCTTATCTCTCAGTGAGAATGGGAAAAGTCTAAGTCTAATAACATCATCTGAAACACAATTCATATCTAAATGTAGCACTGATGCTCAAATATTTATGCTCAAGATTTATATATGAAATTTATGATTTATAATATTGTATTCTACGCAAGTATATGTATCATTTGTCATGTAATATAGGACTTTTTGATTAAGCCCCAAGATATCGAACCCACAGGGAAATGTGTAAAAATTTAAAGAAATAAGAAAAATAAATTTTTACTTTTTAAATTATTTTTTGTAAGTATGTTTAAAGGTTTTAATTTCGAAAAGTTGTTTTTGATATTTTTAGTGACAAGCTTAAGCAAGAAATGAAATTATCAATACTCTAAACACTATATAAATGTTATAAGAATCAAATATCTTTTTCTTTCTTCAATGAATCAGTAATAATTATGGAGTTTTAAGTTATGGAAGTATTCAAATGTATTGTACCAAATAGGAGCAATTATATTCGTTACCCTTACTTGGTTCTATAAATAAAATTAGTTAATTTGAAATTTTAAAATTTTGTAGATGGGTTAAGCAAGGAAGATACCAGCTCTCACTCTAGAGTTCCCTATATTCCCTTCACCTAGGGGCTAACATCTCATAACAAAATTTAAAATAACAAACCAAAGTAGGGGGCTTTAGCTTGACACTCTAAAGTCCTCTAATTTTACTCCCTAATAAAGCATATCTCCCCATATATTTACATTCAAACATATGGAATACAATTCTCACCCATATAATTACAAGTGATTCTTTCCAATTGTTGTTTGAGACAATACAGCATTGGATCTTACATAATCTCATAACAAATTTTAACATCTTAATTGGCCAAATCAAGATGTAAATTAAGTTAAAGGAATTTAATCATCACAATTTATTCCAGCAAAAACACTTATACTTTCCACAACATTACTTCCATAATTTATTTACTTCATCATATAAGAAAGAAAAAGTTAAACTAAACTACACAGATTTCATGAAGTAAACACAAACAAAACTTGATATGAAGCATAAACCATAATGGAAATACAACAATCTTACTTAAAAGCAAATGTAAAAATAAAGATAAATACTTATATAAAAATCCTCTCCACCAGACTCTGAAAGTTCCTTTGGAATTTTGCTTTCCACAATACAACTCCATAGAGATTGGGGCCTAACTCTGGGGATTCTAATAAAAACTTCAAACTTCAATAAAAACTAGATATAAAGATAAAAGAAGATTGGTGAGAAGAAGGCTTCACACCAACCATTTTTCCTTTCTTACTCTCTACTCTCTGTTATAGAGAAGAAGAACTCTAAAACTTAACACACTCTAATAACACACTCTGAATAATAACACTCTCTACACTACAATAACAACACTCACTTGTAAATTAAGAGGCTTCATTTTAGTAATTTTCCAAAAGGTGCCTTGGTTTCTCTTCAAATCATGTCCAGATTCAATGTATCCACCAAAAGATGCTTCCCTTCATTCAAATTGGCCACCCAAAGGAAGTTTAGGAAGTTATCACCAAAAGTTGCTTCAAACACCCCTTGAAAATGGTGCATAAATTCATTTTAATTTGACTTTTAATTGTGGCGCTTAAGTGCCGTCACTTTAGCGCTTAGGCGCCAGAGGTCGAATTTCTAAAACTTCATAATTTTGTTCCAAATTTGGTCCTTTTTTGCTCCTTTCATCCTAATTAATTATTTTCATTATACCTGTAAGAAAAATACAAAATATCTTCCATTAAAGTGCAATATCTTCAAAAATAGGTATATAAATGTGCACAAAAACACTATACATTTTAGATGTATAAAAATCCCCAAAACTTAAAATGTTACTTGTCCTCATGTGACTCTTAACCATAAAAAACATTAACATGCAAATTATGTAAATTTGTTTCTTTAGGAAGGTTACAAAACTTTGTTCTAGAAATAAAATAATCTCATTTAGAAAAAAATTTAGTAAATAAGACCAACTTAAGGTTTAGAAAGTTATTAAGTAAAGGATAATGAAAATATAGGTTTCTATCTAAGGGTTCATTTGGCTTGGCGGTAGAGCCGCTGCACGGCACTGCGCCGCCCTTTTCTATCGTATGGGACGGCGTTGTCACCTCGATCTGCCGCGATTTACCACGAACGCGGAAAGTTCACTCTCTCCTGTGCCACAGCTCCTCCTTCGGCTTTTTACCCTTCTGCCCTGTTGCAACACTATTTAGGAGATCTATTTTACGGTTTCGTATATATATATATATATATATATATATATATATATATATATATATATATATATATATATATATATATATGTATTTATTTATTTATTTATTTATTTGTGTTTTTGTGAGTTAATTGAATTCTGTTTTATTTTGCTGAATTAAGCTCTTATTGCAATCTTATTTTTCTCATAAAATTATTGTTTTGACTTGTGAGTGTATATAATTGTTATTATTATTACTTTGTAGATGTTGAGGTTCCTATTGAATGTGTCATATTGATTTACAGTTTCACAGTGAAAAATTTTGGTACCCATCAAGTAGTATCAAAAATATATTTTTGTCACAGTTCTGTATTAAACAGTTTTACCAAATAGGGGCAGGATGGTTATTTTTCCAGAAACAACTGCCTTAAAGCTGTTTTCACACAGCTGCACCAAACAGACAGCCAGCTTCTCCGCAGCAGCTTCCGTGGACAGCGCAGCTGTAGCTGAGAAGCTAAGAAACTGCAGCTGTGCCAAACAGAGCCTAATTCATAAATACTTGTAGATTTTTCAAAATATAAGATTCAAACATTTTATTTTTCTCACTTATAAATTTTAATTGAGAATAATTTTACTTATTATATTATAACCTCAAGTTTTAGATTTTCTCAAAAATTATATTGTGAACTTTAGGTATGGAACTAATTTTTTTATTAGGCTCTTAAATCCTCAAGCTTCTCCTTCCTTTTCATATACAGTTTTTCACGTTTTTCTGTTTTTCTTTTTCTTTTTCTTTTCTTTTCTTTTCTTTCATTTTTTTATAAGGCCTGGATTACTATATCTGGATAGGTCTTTATTGATTTTGAATTCCACCCTTCTGTTGACCTCATTTTTGGTGAGGTCTTTTCTCTCCTTAGTACTTCTTAGGATCTAGCCATAAGGTTTTCTCTTTGACTATCCTAGAGGACTAGATATGGGACCCACCCTTTAGCAATTCAGCTACTTCTTGACTCCTCTTGGGACCCCCATTTGGATGGTTACAAACCTCTAAATCACCTTAGAATGTTAAGACTACCATATGGGGAACCAATAGTGAGCTCCTATAAGGTTGTTCAAGCCTTAGGATTACCCTGGGTGGCCTGGTCCTGGCGAGGTCTTGCTTACACACACTGCACTCTCACACACACCATCCTTACCCATTTCTCCCCCTGGTTCATTTGAGAACTCATAGGGCTAAGTCCAACCCCCTATTTTTTGGCTAAGAGGGTTGGAAACAACCCATGAGATGTTCAGGGTCGACATTTCTTGGTCCATGGCTCACTTTAAGCTTCATCATAATCAAAATTCAACTTTTGTCAAATGCCTAGTTGTGACATTGGGTCCTTCAAACATACCTAAAATTACCTAATTACCCCAAATTTTCCAAAATTCCCCAAAAATTACCCAAAATCCCCAAAAAAACTTAAAAATCATTTTGAAACAACCCCCACCTTTTAAATTTACCAAAATACCCCAATACCCTCCAAATAACAAAATTCCAAAATTTCCAAAAATTCCCAGAAAATTCCAAAAAAATCCCAAATATTCCCAATTTCATTTTGTTCAACTACACTATAGCCCAATTTTGCCAAAATAACCCACTTTTATCAAAATCCCTAAATTAACCCATTTTTAACCTAAATGGACCCAATGTCACACCAAACCAACCCATTTGACCTCAATTTTGCCCAATTTCAATTCTAAACTTTGATTCAACATCATTACTATCAATCTAAACCAAATCCAAGTCCAAATTGATTCATATTTGAGTTCAATTCCATTTGAAATCCAATACCCCCATTTTAGCCTAAAGTGAACCCATGCTCTAATCCTACCAAATTGATTAGCCAAACCCTAAAATTTCTTCCCAATTGATGTTGGGAACTCTTTAATACATTCTCCTAGACCATTTGAATCTTTTAATTGGGTATAAACCCCACCATAACCAAACTTGGACCCAAGTTGATTCAACCCTCCCCAAATTAACCAAAATACCAAAATCCACCAAATTGACCTTCCACTTGAACTCAAAACTCCCCATGTCTTCGTGAAACTTCTTCATGGCAATCAACTTTTCAAAATTGCTCAAGAAATTTGGACCCAAATCAAGATCTAACTCAAGTTAGCCCAACCCAAACCCAAATGAGTCAATTTGAACCCATGACCAAACCAAACCAAATTGAACCAAATGTGGCAAAACCAACCTATCCACAGCCACTAAGTGTGCCCTAGGAACCACCCTAGATCCACCTAGCCCAAGCTAAGTGAGCCATGGACCAAGGGTTCCCCATTTTAAGGGATCTCTTCCCTTAAATGGACAAATCCTCTTTTGCCTCACCCCAAATCCCCACTCGCTCGGTTTATCACCATTAAACCCTACTCCTCGGTCGACGTGACCCATGGCCGGCTCCCTTGTCCTTGCCGGCCGGCCTAGCCGCCGGAGGAGTCAAAGCCGAGAGCCAACACCAAGTGAAAAAAACCCAAACTCACCCAATTGGCCACCTCAGCCAAATCAAACCTTGGAGCTCCTCTGCCCTCCACTTGAGCAGTGGAATCCACCCACCAATTGAGCCCTAGCTCAGCCCAGTGGCCTTGGCCATTTAAACACCTCTTCTCGGCCATGAGAAAGGTGTTGAAGGGTGTTGAAATTTTTCTCAACCAAACCTCACCAAATCACTCCCAGAGCTTCTCCCAGCCTAGAGAAGAAGAACCCCACTGTTCTCCTGCCCTGAATTCTCCCAGCTGAGCTCAATTTCTCAGCTAAAAATCAGGCCAGAAACAGGACACTCTCTGAAACTTCACCAAATCCAAATTAACTCTTCCCACACCTTCAGCGAGAGGTAGAGAAGGAGTTCCCAGTGAAAGCCCCTCTCCGGACCACCCGCAGTTGTTCCAGCCTCCAAGCTTTGTGATCGGGCTCAGTGGAAGTCAAGCCTGAGACATTTCACCACAACTCCAGGCTTCATCCCTAACCTCCTTGAACTCCAACGAACATGCCAAGCCTCTCTGATAGAAGCTTCACTTCTCAGAGCCAAGGTATTGCCCTCTTCTTCCTCCCGAGCTTCCAGCGATTCCTCATTTTATTTAAGTCAATTTCAATGCCTGTTTACCATATGGATGTGTTCGTCTTCTCAAGATGAATCCATAGAGCATAAGAACTCAAAAATCTGTTTAGGATCGAGGGAGATATTAGGGTTAGAAGGCCGACAGCTCACAGGACGCACCAGCCGTAGACGATGACCAGGAGCCGTCCGATAGATTGTGTATCAGTTGAACGACGGAGATCAAGTCGGACCAGAAGATGGAGCGGGACCGTGGGACGCGTTGCAGCTGACTCGGGTGGCGGCGTCGAATGGGAGCGCAACACGTAGAGCTTCGGAGCCGCCGAGGTTGACGCGGCGCTGACTGGTTTAAGTAGGAAAATCCGATTTTTCTTATTTATTTAAATACCTGAAACTTCAAAAATTGATATCTCCGCATAGAAAAATTATAAAAATAAAAGAAAAATACCCTCTTGCTCAGTGAACAGAGGAGAATAATGTGGAAAAAAATTGATCTATTTTGTTGAGTATTTTATTTTTAATTAATTTAATACTTCTTTGAGCATTTTAATTCTCCATGAATGTATACATTTCACCATGGCATGAGACTATAGGACTTTTGAATCCTCTCATCTCGGGAACATTCTCTGAAAATTTCAAGGTCAGAGGCCATCCCTGTGGTAATTTATGTATTTTTCAACTTTATGTCACTGTTTTTGACATTTTAATTCCAAAAATTAGCATGTTGTTCAAAAAATTCCAGTAAAATATGGTGAAGTTCCATATGACCAGAGGACCCTAGGATAATTATGGTTTGAGTTAATTCATTAAAAATAATCCTAATTGGCCTAATCACTTAAAATTGAACTTTAATTAATTAGAGTTAATCACACATTAAAATAACTTGAAATCAATTCTCCACTAATCTATAGGATTAGGGGAACCTCACATAAAAAATTGAAGTCAATTGGAAATGTTTAACCCCACTAAATGGATTAATTAAGCCACATAATCAAAATTAAACTTTAAAAATTCATAACTCCAAAAATACATTTCAAAAATTCATCAATTTGATTTTTGGACTTCTCTAATATCAGAGGAGTCTAAGAAAAATAAAATTGGAATTTTCTAAAAATTTTCATTTTTGAGCATATTTTAATATTTTTAATAATTAAAAAATAATAAAAATCATAAAAATGTCATATTTGGTCCCGTAATAACTTAGGAACAAACCAAATATTTTTCTCAAGTCACAAAGTAAAGATATTGAATTTTAAATGCTTAAAACAATTTTTGAATTAAAAAATGGATTTTCCAACCTTTTCACTAAATTAATTCTAATAAATCAAAGAAAAATCATAAAAATATAAAATTTGTTTCTCTGACTTTTTTGAGGTTAGAGGGATTTTTGAAAAATATAAAATCCATTTTTTAACTTTTATTTAATTTTATAATTAATTAATACTCCAAAACTTAAATTAATTTAATAAATAAAATATAATTCAAAAAATCACCAAAATTGGTCCAAGTGGTCCTCTGGTCATTAGGAATGTCCCATAATTTTCTTAAGGATATAGACTTTACCTTGGTCATGTTGATGAATTTTTTTTGAAAATCCATATTTTCCATTAAAAAATAATTATATAAATAAATTAAATTAAAAAAAATCATGTTTTCCTCTCTAATGTCTTAATTGACATGTGAGTGGAGTGGCATAAAAATTTTAAGTTCATTTAAGCTTAATTTAATGAGTTATAAAATAAATAAGCTTAAAGGGGCATAAAGGTAATTAAAAGATTTTAACCCCTAATTAAAACTTTAGGTTTAATCAAGATGGGGGTAAAATATTTGATTTTAATCTTCTCTTAGATGATTGAAACTTTGGGAACTTGAATGGTAGAAACCCATTGATCACTTTAATAAACCCAAAAATGAAATTTTAATTAATTGAGTGATTTAAATTTTGGAAGATTAATTAAAATTGGATTATTAAAATGGGGATATAACTTAAGAAGATATTAATTCTTTAATTTAAAAATCCCTAAATAAATCATTTAATAATATTTAACTCTTAAACTTAAGTGGATAAGTGGAATTAATAATTAAATGATTAAAAATAAATAATTCTTAATTTGACTAAAACCCACATCATTAAATAATCTAACAATCTTTTAAAACCTAAAATGTTAAATAATTTAAATAGTAAATTAAAATATTTGGAACTAATTAAGAATCATTTCAAAACAAACTTAAATCAAATTTGCAAATTTTAAATAATTTTAAGATAACTTACCTTAAAACATGATGTAAAAATTAAATTAATTGATATCATTTATAAAAGGTTTAACTTAAACGAATCAAACACCATTCTAAACTTAAAATCATTGATTAAAATTTCATAATTAAATCACATTAAGATAAATCATCAACTTTAAATAAAAATCATTAAAAATTTTTAACAAATTAACTTGCCTCTGAAAGCTTTAAATTATTATAACTATTAAATGAAGCATTAAGTGAAATGTCACCTCACTCATAGGATAATTAAACATCCTAGTTCACTGAGCAAAGGAACAAAACTTAACTAAACCCTTGGATGATTAATTCAACAGTACAATGAAATTCATTTAGACTTAAAATAATCTCAGAAGTATTGAAAAGATAATTAGAATTTGTTCTAAACACTTCCTCGATACAGTGAGATGTTTTAAAGAACAATTGAACTTAATTGTTCTTTGATGAAGAAAATCATCCTTAACCAAAATCAAGAACCTCGATGTCATAGGAAATGACTAGCTATAGGATTAGGATTATGGTAGACAACCAAAATTACTCCTTTAGTCTTTACCTAGGCCTTGTTGAAATGTTTAAATGCCTTAACATGTGTTTTAAAGTGTAGCTTGGAATGACGGGAAGAATCTCCAGGTACGCTTTTTATGTTATTGCAATTTACTTTATTGCACTGCGCTTTAATTTTATTGCATGTTAAACAAGATTGTTGCATGAAAACCAAATCCTTTAGGATAACCACAAAATAGAAACCAAAACTAAATTAAAAGTCACTACAAGATAAAATCCACCGCCTCAACATTTCAAAATATAAAACAACTCAAAATTTAATCACAAACAGAACAACAAAAACTTTAACTAAATTAAAACGTCTGGTTGAATGATCGGGAATACCTCAAATGATGTAACCCACGTGTTACTAACGGGATTTCCCACGGTCTAAATGAAAGTGTGGAACTCATTCAATTGAGTTTAGCAAATTCATCTGGACTAAGTGAACGGTGCCGGGATGACGGAACCGTGGGATCTTAATCGGTTCTGTTTAAACAACTTTAAGATTTGTTTTAATTAAAACACTAAAAGACATTTGGACTTTAAGATTTCTAAACCATAAAAATTCTCTCATCTCTTGATTTTCATCTTCTAAAACTAAACCTCTGCAACAACAAGGAGCTCGGAGCATAGTGGGCAGCACGACCATCTTCGTCAGCAAAACTTGTGTCTACTTCAGCAAAACTTTCTTAGAATTAAATAACCAAGCCATAGGATTTCAAGGTAGTTTGCCTGGTGTGACATAAATCCTCAACTTCTCGTTAGGCATTTGCATAATCATGTTATGCAAATTAAGCCCTAAACCGGTCTTAGGACTCCGAGGTAGTCATTTGGTACGACATAAACCCTCACATCATTGAGGCTATTTGTATGATTATGTCATACTAATATAAGTCCTAATTAATTAAAATTGGCATGATTGCAACATTAAATAATTTTCCTAAAATTGAAGCCAAACAATAGGATAGTTTGGGAAGTTGCCAAGATTCTTCTTGGATCCTCAGCTTCTCCTACTTCTCTTCCTTTGGATTCTTGAAATAAACCGTTCCGAATTTGAGCTAATCCCTATTGAAATTTCCAAAACTCAATCCTTTGAAAAACCTTAAACTTTGAAATTCTTGAAAGCAAAACCACTGACCATTATCGAGAGTTTTCTTAAATGATTCCCGTCATTTAAGATGTAATTAACTATAGGGGCTTGCCCTTATAGGGAACTTTAAGAACCCAGGTAATATAAACCCTGCTTAATTCCTTTATATTAAGCAGGGGAACTTGTTGGCTTATAAAATTGGTTCGCAAACCAAACGGATGTCACAAATCTTCTAGTTTATTTAATCGAGCCCCATCATTAAGCAATGTATTTATTCTTCGGGATAAATACACGGTTTGTGGTGCGGTGCTCGTTTATATAAACTATTTGGGATGTGAGATCGGTTTAATTTCACATCTTATAATTTTTCAAATTTAAAAATTATTTTCAAAATCAAATGTTAATTTCTAAATTATTTATATATTTAAATTAAAAAAACTTAAAATAAAATAAAAAAAATACACCGACACGTTTCTGGGGACTCCGCTGGGGATTAGTTCCTCTCTCCATTTTGATCGGATGGTTTTGCTTTCATAAATCAGTAGTAAGTCCATGCCCCTAGTGGATCAAACTACCATTCTTCCGTTGACATATCTTGTTCATTTCTGTCTTGAACAAGTATGATATACTTTTCTCGGATTTTGGAGCCAATGTTTAGACACTCCTAAATAGAAAAATTCCGAAATCCTCCTTTTGATACCTCTCCGGAGAGGCGAGGTAGACCCCCAATAGGTGTTAGTTTAGGAGCGGTCCTTCGGGTTAGGAAATCCTACGAGATTTTCCCTTCCTTTCTGAGCTCTGGATTGTGTCCTTTATCTTCACTCATCTCCTCTCATTTTTAACGAATAAACTAACCGCCTAACAAACAAAACCTCTTTTTAATAAAACTTAAATAAATTGTGTTCAGACTCTTTTCGATTTCTTTCTTTTCGTCCTGACGAAGGAAGCATAATTCTGGACTGATAGTCGGAACTTGCCTTGTAGAAGATGCCTGCCCCGAAGCTGATCTTCTCTTTCACCAACGGACTCGACTTAGCCGTCTACCGAGACGAGCCGCTAGCGATGCAATCATCCGCTTCGGACAAGGGTTCGACAATACGGACGTTAAGTTTGCCGATGTTACTCTTTTCGCACCGATGAACAAAGTGCTCGAGATCGAAGAACCTATGATTGAGTTTAACCCGAAGTCAACTCAAGAATTCCCTCCCCGCGAGAGCACCAGTTGAAGGGAACGCTACTGTTTACAAGAAGTTGACTGCTACCCCCAGAACTGTCATCTCTACCCCCACCGGTCTGGTCATTACTGCACCTACCCCGGTTCCTGCCAAATTGAAAGGAAAGGAAGTACAAGTCAGTTATGAGCCTGTCACCGTGGAGGGTTCAGACTTCGCTGCATTACCGTTTGTTTTCGAGATAGGGTCTGGTTCGAAGTGTAGGCCCTTAACCTGGACACAAAGGAGGAATAAAAATAGGAATTTTGCTAAGATCAAGAAGGTCAGAGAAGCTGAAGCCGCCTGTCTTGAAGAAATCCCCGAAGAGAAAGAGGAAGAACTGCCAGAATACTCACCACTGTTGGAAAGAAATAGATTACACCCTCTCTCTGCTGCATCCGATGAAATAGATGCCGGAAAGATTATCGCCGCGTTACCCCGGCTCCGCATATTACGAGTGACAAGAAGAAGAAGAAGAGCAAGGCTACACCGCTCACCCGATTGCGTGCGGTAGTCGAGAAATTAGCCAGAAAAGAAGGATGTCCTGTATCAGGGATTCTGAGAAGAATGGGACGAGCGCCAGTTAAGTCTCACCTCGGTCCTCGAGTAGAGCCTGCTACTGTCCCTGAAAGACCAAAGAAAAAGGTATGAGTTAGCGAGGAAGGCTCACCTGTTGTTGTATCGTTTCTCCATATTAGGGAGGACACCACCTACTTACGCACCGCCGACAGACCGCACCGGTCCTAGGCTTTCTGCTACAAGAAGGATGGTGGGGCGACCTATTATTTATGAACCAATACAAACACAACGTTATGGAAAGAGAAGTCTCACTGAAGATCTCAGATCTGAAGAGAGTGCCGCAGTAAAGGAAACTTCTGAAAGAGATGTTCAACAGTCGTCTCCTAATGACCATGAGATCACTCAGAAATGCCACTTGAGGATGCCATAGGGAAACTAAGAATGGACATCCGATGTCTAGCATGAGAAAGAGGAGAAGAATTAAAGGACGAAGTGGATTCATCAGAATTTATGGATGAAGAGTATGTTGAGATTAACATGGTTGAAACACGAGCATCGTCAGCCTCGCAGGGAGTCCCGCCAGCTTTAGAAAGAGATGAGCCAGAATTAATGAGAGCACGGCTTCGAGAAAAAGATGATACGATTTCCCAGATGGCGAAAAGGATGGAAGAGATGGCTGCAACTTTAGCCACTCTCCAGAGTCAGGCCCAGCCTCAGAAAGAAATACCCACGTAGGTCATCCATATTGCAGATGGAGGAAAAGAGATTACATCTGTTAACGGAGATGATCAACTGAAGAAAGATTTTGCACAGAACATGATTCCCGAAAAGGATATTAGGAGCATGGTAGAACAACAGGTGCGAGAAGCCTTAGCTCAGTCCAAGAATGGAACATCTATTCAGACGGGTAGACCTTACCCCGAAGAATTTGATGCGATCCAATACCCGAAGGGCTTTGTACCACCTCTCGTTTAAGACTTTCGATGGAACGGGAAACCCCGGCAACATGTCGCACATTTTCGTGCCGATTGCTCGCAATGCCTGGTGGGAGCGACGCCTTACTTTTCTGACAATTCGTCAGCAGTTTATCAGGGATCGCCTTCGACTGCTATGCAGAATTGCCGAACATATCAGCCAAGACTTTTGTAGAATTAGAAAATCTCTTCGTTAAGCGGTTTGTTGGAGCTCAGCACCACATCACTATCGGTGATCTAGTGGTGGAGCGACAAAAACAGAATGAAACTTTGGTGGATTACATACTTCGATGGAGGAACCTGAGCATGAAGTGTGAACTACAGCTTCAGGAACAGCATGCGGTCGGTATCTTGCTTAAGAGTATCCATGGCCCGATATCACTTCTCCTTAAGGAATTCACCATTAAGACGTTCGAAAAGTTGCTTAGCAAGGCCAGGAGCTTACAAGAGGAAGCAAAACAGCTATGTTTCATCGATAAAACCGATAAGCAGAAGCCTGTGAAAGCATTCGAGAAGAAATCTGGGACCATTGTAGCCGTGGACAAAGGTAAGCAGCCAGTGTAAATATGACCAGAGCAACCGCAACAGACTTATCAACACCCTCAGCAGAATTATCAGCCTCAACAGAGTTTTCAGCCTCGACCAAGTTACCAGTCGCCGCGGTACAATCAACAACTGTCTCGTCCGCTCCATCCTCTGAAGGAACTGTTGAACAAAGAATACCCCTTCAAGACTGAGGCAGTGGCTAAGATGTTTTGCAGCTTGATGAAGACACCCGACTTTTAATTGCCAGAGCCCAGGAAGCCTGAAGAAGTCGATAAGAAGGATCATCCGAACTACTGTCCCTACCATCGGATGATCGGACATAAATCGAAGACTGCTTAACTTTCAAGAATTGGCTCGAGAACAACCTTTGACAAGGGAACATAACGATCCCGAAGGAATACTTGAAGGAACCCCAAAAAGGAGGTTCCGTCAATGTTATCTCGACGAAGCCTATTGTTCCGATCGAACCCGTACATGACTAACGATGGATGGAGTACTGTCTGGACGAAGTCTTCAAAGAAAATTTTGGATCACATCCAAACCGCTTCGGTGTGCGGTTCAACTCAGAGTTTGAAACATGTCGAGCTGGTATTATCACTTGCTATTGAAGGACTGCCTCAGGAGGAGGAGAAGATCGTAGAAGAAAAGAAGACCGACGCTTCGAAGACTAGACTAGGGGCCGCTTATCCTAGGATGGTTGTTTCTGATTTGGGGGAGAAATCCCTCGAACCTCTGACTCTGTATGATTATTTGCTCGCTCTGGCGGGATCTTATAATATAAGAGTTTTGGTGTTGGCTACGTTTTGACTGTTTCTAACGATTACGTAACTAACGACAACCAACCTAATCCGGATCTCGATTTTGACACGAATAACGATTCTCAAATCATACAAAACCTAGATAACCACGACGAAGAGGAAGACATTAACAAGGATGGCTACAAAAATTCAGTAAGTTACGAGTCTATTTGTGAATTCCAGGGAGCTCCGATCACGATAGAGTTAGAACTATCAGACGCCGAGGCAACTTCAGAAGAGCCAGTCGCTCCGATCCAAGAGGAGACACGGGTAGATTCAGTTGAAATTACTGAAGTCAATCTAAGGAGCAGAAACGTCTTACCTCCGAGATTGGGTCCAAAGGACAAAGGAAAGCTGGTGGTTCCTCAGGAAGAGCCAACCCCCGCGGAAGAATTGCCCATTCGGAAAGAAATTGAATAGCCTGGTAACTGATCTATAAAAAAAACCTATTTCTTTATGTCTTAATTCTTATTAATTTCTAAGGATATTATGCTTTAATGAAAGGTATTTTTGTGTTTTTGGATATAGGTGATGTAAAAGGTCTAAAAAGGAAAAAGGAGCAAAAAGGAGCAAAAATAGAGCAAATACAAAAAGTATATGCCTTTGATAAATCTTTTGAATTAATGTGTGATGCAAGTGATTTTGCAATTGGAGCTGTATTAGGACAAAAATATGAGAAAATTTTCAAAGTTGTATATTATGCTAGTAAAACTCTCACCGAAACACAAAGAAATTACACTACCACCGAGAAAGAGCTTCTAGCTATAAGTATATGCCTTCGATAAATTTAGACCTTATCTTCTTGGTACTAAATGCATAGTTCATATGATCATTTTGCTATTAAATATCTATTATCTAAGAAGGATTCTAAACCTAGACTTATAAGATGGGTTTTACTTCTACAAGAATTTGATTTTCAATTAGTAGATAGAAAAAGAACTGAAAACCAAATTGCTGATCATTTGTCTAGAATTAAAAGTGATATTATTTCGGAAGAAAATATAAATGAGAAATTTCCTGATAAATCTTTATATGTTATTCAAGAATGCAAAATAGCTTAGTATGCTGATATTGTTAATTATTTAGTTAGCAATATTTTGCCTTATGACTTGGATAACAAATTTATTAAGAAATTTAAATATGATGCTAAATCTTATATTTGGGAAGAACCTCGTTTATTTAAAATTGGTAAAGATTCTACGATTTGAAGATGTGTACCTTATGAGGAAACTTTTGCTATTATTCAAAAATGTCATGATTCTGATTTTGGAGGACACTTTGGTATAGATAAAACTGCATTTAAAATTTTAAATTCTAGATTTTATTAGCCTACCTTATTTAAAGATGTAAGACATTATGTGAAAACATGTGATCGATGTCAAAGGATGGGAAATATATCTAGGAAGAATGAAATGCCTTTAAACTATATATTGGAAGTTGAAATTTTTGATATATGGGGTTTAGACTTTATTGGACCATTTGTTCCATCATCTCGGAAAAATTTATATTTTATTAGCCGTTGATTATGTTTCAAAGTGGATTGAAGTCTGTTGCTTTACCAAACCGTGATTCCAAAAGTGTTTCTAAATTTTTAAAGAAAATGATATTTTCAAGATTTGGAATGCCTATGGTAATTATCACTGATGGTGGAAGTCATTTCAGGAATATAAGAATTCAATCATTACTACAAAAATTTGGAATCAAACATTGAATAGCAACTGCTTATCACCCACAAACAAGTGGAATGGCTGAAGTATCAAACAGAGAAATTAAAAGAATTTTAAAAAAGACTGTTAATCCTAAAAGAACTGATTGGTTGATAGACTTGATTCTGCATTATGGGCTTATAGAACAGCTTATAAGACACCAATCGAAATGTCACCTTACCGGTTAATTTATGATAAACATTATCACCTACCTGTAGAACTTGAACATAAAGCTTATTAGGTGATAAAGGAGTTTAATTTTAATTTGAATAAAGTAGGAGAAAAGTGATTATTTCAATTAAATGAGATGGAAGAAATAAGAAATGAAGCATATGAAAATGCGAGGATTTATAAAGAGAACATGAAGATGTTGCATGATAAGAAAGTTTCAGGAAAAATTTTTGAGCCTGGACAAGAAGTATTACTGTTTAACTCTCATTTAAAACTTTTTCCTGGAAAATTAAGATCTAAATGGATTGGACCCTATTTAGTTGAGAAAGTATACCATTATGGAGTCGTGGATATTAAAGACCCCAAAACAGAAAATTTTTTTAAAGTAAATGGATTAAGATTGAAGCCTTATTTGGGAGATATTAAAAAGATTTATAAAGAGGCTTATGAATTGAGTCAACCTGATTAAAGATTTTCTTAAGTCGGGCTGACAACGTTAAACCAAGCGCTTTGTGGGAGGCAACCCATAATTATCTTTTGTTATGAGTGTTTTTGTGTTTTAATGTAAGGTTATGCCTCGATCTTGATTAATTTTATATTACTTTAGAAAATTTTGATGCTTATAAGTCTTTGTTGACTTAGGATGAAAATTATTTTAAAGTATGTAAGATTTAAAAATAGGATCACTCTATTTTGAATATGAGTAAAAAGGAGATCAAGTTAACCTTCATTATGATTGTTTACGATGTGAGTTATTGAGTCTAAATTACTCTTACCAGTATAATAAACCTATCTTGAAGAACAAAATTTTAAAATTTGACGATTATGCGAAACAGAGTTGAACATAGTTCCGGTGCCTAGGCGCCAGAATTCGGCGTCTAAGCACCAGAATCAACTATGTATCAATAGGTCCGGCGCCTAGGCGCCAGATTCGGCACCTAAGCGCCACGGTTACTGAGTCGTGCAAAAACCGAAAATTTTCCGTTTTTCACACGATTTTCCCTTTTAAATCAACCTATCTTCTTCCCTAACCATCAAGCAATCAAAATTACGTCCCTTGCACTTCATTGTTGAGAGATTTGAGAAAATTTTGAAGAAATGGAAGGAAGAAATCATGGAGAAGAAGCTAGGGACAAGGTCTCAAAGGATCCTCAACCCTACTTCAATGGTTTCATCGCTGTAAGTTTAGAGAAAATTTCTAGTCGTTTGGATAAGTTGGAAGCGAAGTTTAAAAGCATTGGAGATCACCTTCATGAGATGTTTCATCAAATTTAACATCTAGAATGGCAAATGAAACTTTAATTTGATCATTTTGCGGCTTATCATGATGCTCAAGTTGAAATGTATGCGAAGAACAAGTGGATTGATGAAAAGACGGCTACGGATTTCCCGAGAGCGTTAGTGTTCTTTCCAAGTGGAATACACAATTTCCCTTGTGAAGATTAGAATATTTTATTAATGAGGTAGTTATTATATGTTTTGTTGAGTCGTTGTATCGATTTAGAGAATCGATTGTGTTTGTTTGTGTATTTGCTTTCATGTTCAATGTTTGTTGTTTTTGCTTAGAAATTGTTGTGTTTGAGTGTGTATTAGGAACTTGAATCAAGTATAATACTTATCTGGAATGTATTGAGTCAATATTGAAGATTATAAATGGAATTTAGTGAGTTTGATTTAAACCTTATGTTTGATTGGTGGATTAAATATTTAATTTTTATAAATTTTTGAAAAAATGTTGTGGAAGTTAAAAAATTGAAGCCCTACTCTGATATGAGTAATTGGAAGTTGAATTTATGAATTTTGGTAGAAAATTAAATTTAAAAATAATTTTTTTGTGAAAGGTGAGTCTGGTGTCTAAGCGCCAGAATTCGGTGCCTAAGCGCCAGTTCGGCCTGTACCCGAAAATTTACTTAAATAACCCCCAAAAGCCATTTTTGACGCCTAAGCTTCATCTTCATCCCCATTTTCACGAAAATACACCTTTTAGATCCATTTTGAGGTCAAAACATCAAGGATTTGAGCGCGAAACCATGCTATTTCTTCGTCTCAAGGTCAGATCTACACTTTAAACCATTTATTTTCGATTTTCACCATAGATTTCCCTAGTTTTGCTAAGAACAGAAATTTTGAAAAAAAATTTGATTTTTAGTGATTTCTTTGGATTTTTAAACTTATTTTAAGTTTTATAAACTTAAAAAGAGTTTAAATCTTTGATTCCTAAATTTGTTCTTGTTTTCTTTCACGTTTAGATGGCTCCAAAATCTAAACGCGGGAAGGCACGGGATAACTTTGATAGCAGCAAATTTTCTACTGCGACTGCGCATTTTCGTTTCCACGAATTTGTGACGTCCAGAAAGTTCATTTCAGAACGAGTTTCTATCATCCGGGAGAAATGATCGAAAATACTATCGTTGCATGCAATTGGCAACGATTCTGTTATTTCACTGTTGTTGCTGTTATCCCTATTGTTCGAGAATTTTATGCAAATTTTCTGGATGCCAAAGATTATGAAGTCTTTGTCAGAGGTATCGGAGTAGGATTTAGTCCTGAAAGAATCAATATATTCTATGGCCTGCCACCAACTATTGAATGCTATTATTCTGGATTATCACCATCTGAGGGAGATTTGCATATGATCATTGCTAATTTGACTGACGGTACTGGATCTTGGAAGATCAGGAACGGAAAAAGGGTAAACTTCAAATCCTCCAAATTAAATGGTATTTCTAAAGAATGGCACTATTTTATTTCTGCAAGATTGTTACCTTTCAACCACCTGAGTGAAGTGACTAGAGATCGAGCAATCTTAAACTACTGCATTCAGGAGAGGAAGCCTATTGATGGCGGTAGTATTATTTATGATTCTGTGGATTCTACTGTGAGATTCAGCACTTCTGTTTGATTGGGATTTCCATCTCTGATTTATTCATTATGTGTTAGTAATGAAGTCACTGCTGATATTTCTGAGAAGAAGTTAAAGTATACCAAGCCAATTGAGCAGGAGAGTGTTAGTATCTATGATCGTCTTCGAGGGAAGAGATCGACTGCTCCTTCTACTTCTGCACATACTCTAGGTAGACCTTCTACTTCTCGACCCTCTACTTCTACTGAGCCACCATCAAGTTTCTGGGAATCAATGCATGATCGACTTATAGAGCGACAGCAGGAGTTATTTCAAACTCACCTGCAGGATTGATACTATTGATAGGAAACTTGATCATTTATCTGATTATACCCAGAGGAAGAGTAGTCATGATGCTGAGTATGATGAAGCCCTAGTCAGATTTCTGAAAGGTGAACATGACGTTAGTTTCCTTACTTTTCCTAGTTTCACACCATTTGTTGATCCTAAGGTCGTAGAATTTTCTTTTGGTGATGATGATGATGATGAGGCTACAGCTAGTGACTAGTAGTTATAGATCTTTATGATGTGTTACTTTGTTCGTTTGTTTTGTTTGGATTGTTTGTTAGTTTTGTGTTTGATGTATGTTAATTTGTTTAAATATTTGTGTGGATTGATTAGTGTTAAGATTCTGTTGTTAATATATTCTTAGTATATTGTATTGAGACTGAAGTTAGAGTTAATTGATATGTTTGTTTTAGTCTACTATTTAGTAATTAGTAATTTTTCACTGCTTTAATTTTGTTTCAAATTTAGTATAATCATAAAAATTAGCCTGCTTACTTTTTTTACATGCTTCAATTTTATCTTAATTATTCTTAATTTTTCTTTTTAAGATTGTTTTTACATACTTATAAAAATTCTTATGATTTTCTTTCTCTCATACATTCAAATTATCATAGTATACCAAAACTTAAGTTTGGGGGAAGGGAAATTAAATTCAAATTTAAATTTTATTTGTCCTTAAAGAGCTAATATTTTCTTAAAAATAAAAAATTTTTAACATAACTTAAGGAATGAAGAATTTATTTGAGATCACTTTTATGTTTGAAATTATAAACAATTTAGTGAAATTTAACCAAAATTTTACTAACTTTGATTGATTTTAAGAATAGAATTATTTAACTTAAAGAAGAATAAGATTAAAGAATTTTTCTATTCATGATAGAAACAATAGAATTTTAGAAATATTAAGTAATAAAAAATTATCACTTGAAAAAGAAAAGATTGGAAATCTTTTTGAAATCTTATTTATGTTATAATAATTAAGTAGAAATGTATAAGTTTTGAAAATATAAGTTAAGGATAGTGAAGTTCAAAACCATTAACAGGCTATCCAGATATAGTAATCCTCTATATATATATAAAGAAGAGAGGAGAAGCTTGAGGAAATGCCTAATCAAAAATTGGCTTCACTTGAATTATCTTATAGGAAGAAAACTAGTTACATATTTTACTTAATTTTTATACATGAATATTTATTTAGAAAAGATTTTTTAAGAAGATCTTTTTCTTGTAAATAATTAATGAGATCTTAATATAATAGACTTCTATTATTTTCAAAATGAATGAAAAGTTTGAAATCTTATGATTTGGTAGTTAAATATTCTTTAAATTCTTAAAATTAAACCTAGTTAGTGAAATTGGGTTAATAATTTACTAAAACCTTTATAAAATAAAAAAATTATAAGGAATCTTAAATATTTATCTTTATTCCAAAGGTTATATTTTATATAGTAAAAAGAGTTACTTGAGGACAAGTAACATTTATGTTTGGGGGATTTTGATCTATAAAAAAATACTTATTTATTTATGTCTTAATTCTTATTAATTTCTAAGGATATTATGCTTTAATGAAAGGTATTTTTTGTGTTTTTGGATATAGGTGATGTAAAAAGGTCTAAAAAGGAAAAAGGAGCAAAAAGGAGCAAAAAGGAGCAAAGATGGAGAAAAATACAAAAAGTATAAAAAATATGGCTGGCGCCAGAAGTTGGCGCTTAAGCGCCAGACTCGATACAGAAACTGTCAAGTTTTTGACAATGTTTGAACGGTTAGTTTGACTGAGTGAGCAGTTATTGGACATTCTAGAAGACTGGCAGTTGTTCCTTGATAATAGGACATGTGATACATTGCATTTGGACGCTCCAAAACGGTTTTAATCGCGAAGAGGTGCGAGCCAAAGTGAAGAGGTGCGAAGAACTGGAATCGCTGTCCGGCGCCAGCGCCGTACGTACCTTATATAAGATTCATTGAATGTGGACATGTTTTGAAGAGGTGCCTCAAGGCAAACCTTGAAGCCTATAAATAGGGGTCCATTTCTTCAGAAAACGTGCCCCTCCCATTTTAACCCTTTCTCTTATCCACTTTAGGATCTCTCATCCTTAGAGAGAGAAATAGAGAGAAATTTAGGGCCACTTTTGTTTAGTATAGTGAGTTTATTTTCAAGTTGTTGCATCTAGAGTTCATTACACTGTGGAGTCAGTAGGAATCAGAAGATCTGTAGAAGGAATATTTGAGATAAGTATTTTATATTTGATTCAAAGTTTATTTATTATGTTTTATTGTTTATATTTAATGTGTTATGAGTAGTTAGTTTACTTTCTTCCTTCAATTATGAAGAGATAGATAAGATAATATAAAAATTCGATGGAGAATTGAAATTCAAAATATTTTCAAAAAATTGTGATGACATTAATACCTGATCTTACTTTACTTTTTAAATTGGCCATTTAAATTGTTAAAACCTGTTGAAGAGTTTTGAGACCTTGAAGGAGAAGAACTCTTAACTTGTAAATGTCACATGAATCCTTGGGTAGTCGAAGGCCAGGTGCGGGCTATTCAAGGTGAAGTCCAAATAAATAGGAAGATAAGATTTAAAGGGCGTAGAATTGATAAGTTTTTAGTGTGACAGACTAAATTCTTATAATTTAATTTATAGATTAGGAAAGGGTCACTAGTAGGGCCGACCATAGCCACCCTTGGACATCTAGTAGTGTGACTCTAGATTAACCCATTCTACTAACAATACATCCGGACCTGATCTGTAAATTTGCCAATGTTCTTTGCACCTGGATCAAAGGGTAAAGAATAAGAATGCTTCTATTTGGCACAATACCATAAATCCAATTCTCCAACGAATATTAAATTATCTTAAAAATCTTAGATTAATTGAAGGGAAGAAAGTTGTTTATTTTATATAGTTTTCATAAATCATTTTCTTATTATTGTTTTCTTTATTTGCATCTAGTAAATTAATAGTAATTTATAGTTAAATTAAAATATAAAAAAATATATATTTTTGAAATATAATATTTAGAAAACTTATTACTATAATTTTTTCCCGTGGGATCGATACTAGTGTTATAAAAGAAAACCCTATATTACTTGAAATGATACGTATACATGCGTAGTACCCCTAGTGTGTAAAATATTTTCTAAAATTTTACAACATTTTGACTTTATACACTTGCCGCTATTTATAAATTGGGTCAAGTTTTTGGCCATCTTTTGGAAGCAAATATTACTGTGTTATTGCGGGTTGGGTCAGTAACAAAGGGGACTATAATGTGCTAGCCCATCTTAGGAAGCTACTGGCCAAACTGAGCATCTACGACGCTCCGATCCTGTCAAAGGAGATGAAGGAATCTCTGGTCAAGGCCTTGCTTGATCCAGAAATTTGCTTAGCTCAAATGACTGGTAATTCCTTCGACGAGGTTTGCTCAATGAAAGGACGGCGCGGTGTTACCTTCACGGATGATGATTTACTTCTTGGAACAACAGATCACAATCGACCGTTGTACATTTCAGTCAGTATTGGAAAGTTCGCACTCTCCAGGGTGCTAGTCGATCCAGGAGCATCAATTAATATAATGAACCTTCGAACGCTAGCCTATTTAGAGATTGACGCCCGTGATCTCGAGGCAGACAAGATGATGCTGAGAGGCTTCAACCAGAAAGGAGAAAGAGCTCTTGGATCGATAACACTATTAACGAAGATTGGTGGATTAGCCAAGACAACCGCAAAGTTCCACATAATTGATTCTGAGACATCATTCAACGCTCTACTGGGCCGGCCATGGATCCATGAGAACCGGATGGTACCGTCGTCTCTACACCAGTGCATAAAGTACTATGAAGGAGGACAAGAACAGTGTATCAAAGGTGATTTGCAACCATTCTCTGTGCATGAAATCGGAATACATGAAGATGTAGCTTACTACGCACCAAAGAAAACTATCTTCTCCAGAAATGTCATACCAAATCAAGAAAAAGAAGCACGAGACGACAAAGAACCTGAAATCCTCGTTCAACAGTTACTCACCACTCCCTCACGACGAGATGGCGAAGGTTTCTCCAGAACTTGCACCCAAGGTCAAGGCCGGGGACTAGGTCGGGGAAGAAACGGTGGAAAAGTTGAACAGAAGAAACCGGTCATCAATGTTGATTGGGAGAATAGCTCTGAAGAAGAAGAGGAAATCAAGAAAGAAGCAGCAACAGTAAACCAAAAGAAACTCCAGTTCAAGATCTCTCTCGAAGATGAAAAGAATGAAGAATAAAAAGCAATGTACAAGAAGATTAACCACTATGTGCATACTATGACCCTGACCCCGATCCATTCTAATAAGATCGAGGGTATGGTGGTCAAGGAAATACATGGTGGCGGTACTAAAGAAATCAAGTTCTACCGTGGTGCTTCTTCTTCCAAAACTGAAAAAGATGTACAATTTGAAGATGTTACTTCTTTTGAATTAATGGAATTGTCGTTTGAGTGGTATTCTCCCTGTGTTCAAAATTTAATTCAATGTGGTGTTTTACCTAAACAGTGGTCAAAAGGTCAATCACAGCGCTTTGAAAATTTATGGAACAATGCCAGTCGGCCTCCCAATTCAAAATATGGTCTTGGATTCGACACAGTAAGATCAGTTGATGATTCAGGATTTTGCTTAGTTGTCACTCACGAGCATGATGAAGACTTCTTGGAAACCTCAGATGATCTCAAAGATCTACCAATCGAAGATGCTCTGCCAGAATTTGAAGAAGAAATTAAATCTATAATAGACGAGTTAATGGAAGTTAACTTAGGTACTAGCGAAGAGCCTAGGCCGACCTTTGTTAGCTCCTTACTCAATAAAGAAGACTCCAAAGAAATGATCAAGCTATTAATGGAATTCAAGGACTGTTTTGCTTGGAATTATAACAAGATGCCAGGATTAGCTCCAGAGGTTGCAGTTCATAGACTAGGAGTGGATCCCGCTGTCATTCCAGTTAGAAAAGCTCCCAGAAGAATGCGTCTAGAGATTGAACAACAAGTTATAACTGAAGTTAAGAAACTAATAGAAGCTAAATTTGTCCGTGAAGAACATTACCCTACTTGGTTAGCCAATGTGGTACCAGTTAGAAAGAAGAATGGTCATATTAGAATCTGCGTAGACTTCAGAGATTTAAATAAGGCATGTCCAAAGGATGAATTCCCACTACCAATTCCAGAATTGATGATCGACATCACCTCAACGCATGAAATCTTCTCTTTCATAGATGGATCATCAGGATACAATCAGATACAGATGGCACCAGAAGATGAAAAGCTCACAGCCTTCAGAACGCCAATCGGAATATACTGCTACACAGTAATGCCTTTCGGATTGAAGAACGCAGAAGAAACTTACCAAAGAGCAATGATGAGGATTTTTTATGATCTCATTCACAACCAAGTCGAGTGCTACGTGGATGATGTGGTCATCAAAAGAAAACTGAAAGAATATCATTTGTATGATTTAAAAATTGTTTTCGAGCGATTAAGACAATTTAACCTTAAGATGAATCCCCTGAAATGCGCCTTCGGCGTCACCTCTGGGAAATTCTTAGGATTTTTTGTTCGACATCGTGGAATCGAAATCGATCCGGAAAAGATTTAAGCTATCTTAGAAATGCCGCCTCCCAAAACCTTGAAACAACTACGATCCTTTCAAGGAAAATTCGCATATCCTCGATGCTTTATTTCGAACTTGTCAGGTAGGTGTCAGCCCTTCTCGGCATTGGTTAAAAAGGATGCCAAATTTGTTTGGGAAGAGAAATGCCAACGGGCGTTCAAGGACATTAAGTAATATCTAATGACACCTCCTGTCTTAGCAGCCCCAGTCTCGGGTAGACCGTTGATACTTTATACCGCAGCTTTAGACGACTCCCTTGGAGCCCTGTTAGCCCAGGTCAATGACGAGGGAAAAGAAAATGCACTCTACTACTTAGGTCTTCGTCTAATTCCGACGGAAGTAAAGTACTCTCCGATTGAGAAGCATTGTTTAGCCCTGATCTTCGCCGCTCAGAAACCCAGGCATTACATGCTTTCTCATAAGGTCAACCTTATTTCGAAGTTCAATCCATTGCAATATTTGATGACTCGCCCGACGCTTTCTGGAAGACTTGCTAGGTGTTCGATGATACTATTGCAATTCGATATAACTTTCATTCCTCTTCGTGCCGTAAAAGACATGTCCTAGCAGACTTCCTTGCAGCACACCCTTTACCGGCAGAATCGCCTCTCAATGACGACTTGCCAGACGAGCAGATAATGAGCTTAGAAGACCCCGATGATCAACATTGGGAATTGTACTTTGATGAAGCATCTTTAGCGCAGAAAGACAGAGAATCGCAAACGATAGTGCCCGGTAAGGCAGGAATCGGACTAATCTTTATAACACCGGAGCGGGGGATGTTAAGATACTCCTACCACCTAACAGAACCGTGTACAAATAACGAGGCGGAATATGAAGCCCTCATAACATGATTGGAATTAACCATTCAGATGGGTATAACAGATATCAACATCTACGGAGATTCGCAGTTGATCATTCAGCAAATTGCTGGACAATACAGAGTTCGAAGCCGAGACTCGAGCGGTACTTTCAGTATGCCATGAAACTATTGGAGCAAATTCTGAATGTAACAATGTACAAAATTCCCAGAAAAGAAAATGCTCTTGCAGATGCATTAGCCCGCCTCGCAAAAGAGTTTGCCTGCTCACAAGATGAATCAGTTGAAGTGTCAGTTCAGGGACAACAGGTTCTCTCACAGCTTGACATGGACACGATACATAAATCAGAAGGAGGAGAAACAATTGTAGCAATAACAGAAAATACATTAGATTGGCGGCAGCCACTGATAGACTACTTGCAAACAGGAAACCTACCGGACGATAAGTCGTTAGCCCATCAAATCAAGAAAATAACTCTGTCTTACGCATTAATTAACAATACGTTATACAAAAGGTCTTTTGACCAAATGTGGCTAAGGTGCCTGAGCGGGTCCGAGGCCCGTGAAATTGTTAAAGAAGTGCACTCAAGACTTTGTGGCGCTCATCAGTCAGGTTCGAAGATGAAAATGAAGATTAAGAGACTAGGGTACTACTGGCTCTCAATAATGACCGACTGCATGAAGGTCGCCAAGAGTTGTCACCAGTGCCAAGTGCATGGAGTGGTTCTACATCAACCTCCAAATGTGCTACATCCGACAATCGCGTCCTGGCCATTAGAGTGTTGGGGCATAGATATAGTGGGTCCAATAGAACCGTCTTCTTCATGAGGACATCGCTTCATTCTTGCAGCTACAGATTACTTTTCCAAGTGGGCAGAAGCAGTACCGCTCAGAGAAGTAAAGGCACATCACGTGCTACAGTTCTTCAAGAATCAGGTCGTCTACCGCTTCGGAGTACCGCGCAGAATCATTTCAGATAATGGGTCCGCGTTCAGAAGCACGAAGATCAACAATTTTGTTAGAAGACACGGGATCGATTGACGTTGTTCAACGATCTACCCAAGAGAGAACGGCTTGGCCGAGGCTTTTAATAAAACTCTCATCTAAAACAAAAGAAATTGGCACGAGAAGTTGTTAGAAGCCTTATGGGCCTACAGAACGACTTTTAGGACTCCTACTCAGTTTACGCCCTACGCTTTAGTGTACGGATCCGAGGCAGTTCTACCCCTGGAAGTTCAGCTCCCATCACTCAGAATTGCAGTTGCGAACAAAATCACTACAGAAGAAAATGTCAGACTATGGCTGGAAGAATTGGAAAACTTGGAAGGAAAACGAGTTGCAGCGCAACAGAATATTGAACTGTATTAAGCTAAGATGATCCAGGCCCACAACAAACTGGTCCGCCCAAGGACATTCAAAGTCGGTGACTTGGTCCTAGTTCTCAAGAGACCTATTCTTGCACATCGCAAGATAGGAGGTAAATTTGAACTGACTTGAAAGGGTCGTTCGTGGTCAAGACAGTCTACTCAGGAGGTTCTTCCCAGCTTGTGAATTGCCGTGGAGAACGATTTATGCTTCCAATTAATGGACGATATTTGAAGAAGTATTACGCAACCTGATGTTTCGAGGAATGAAATTTCATTCCTAGAAGCACGGGTATAGTAATCACTTATAACTGGGTCCGAACCCGAAAGAAAATGAATGATAAAAAATCATAAGAAAAAGAATGTATTAAAGGAAAACATATGCAATTGAAGTAATAATAAAATTTTAACTCTTCCTTTTGAGCCCAGCTCACTCCTGATCTTTTCCTATCTTCTCTTACTCTTATAAAATTTGAAATAATTAAATAAGAATTTTTCATTAATGAGTAAATATTCTTATTGTTCTCGTCCTGAGTACAACCCCTGATCCTTTCCTTGTTTTCTTTTCAGGGAAATGTCGAACGGGCGGCTGTTCCTGAACTTTAAGGATGGCGTAAGTCTTGCACTTAACAAAGAAGAGCTGAAAGCTAATGCTATGATAGAGGTTGGCTCAGACCTTGCACAGCTAGAGTTGTTATATGAGGAAACTGCTTGGACTGCTGTGGATCCCAAACAGTGCTGTGGGAAGACAGTGATGAGGCTCAACAAGAAGGCTCCCCAAGATGCGAACAAGAAGAGAAAGATCAATATGATCGAGGAAAACAAGATGAAATCAGTGATAACATCCGCAGGAGGAAAGCTTGTCAGTGCCGCTTCTACCGAGATTCAGGGAGAGAGGAAAGCCACCCTGAGCCCAACTCAGAGAAGAAACAAGAATCGCTGTATCGCCAAGATGATGAAGAAATTAACAGAGGAGCAGAACAAAGAAGAAACCCCGACGGCTATGGCGTTTACCCCGAGGAGGCCAGTCCTCAGGAGAAACATAACAAAGGTTGTCCCGGAGGAGGTTACTATAGAGCCTGCACCTGAGATAGTGATGATCCCAGGAGAGCGTGACGGTGTGGAGCCATATATCCCACAGTACGTCACTAGACCCCGACAGCTGCAGATAATTTCAGAGCACGAATTGGAGATGATCCAGAGGGTACGGAAGCAGAATTTTGAATACTTTCAGAGAATCAGAGGCAGTTAAGTCAACATCCTGGAAGGACTAGAGCTAGATACAGACGTTTTCTCTCATTACGAGCAGAGTGAAATTATAGACTACTTCAATAAACTGAAGAAACAAGGTCGTGCAGGATGATTACGTAGCAGGACCTACTTCGAGCCAATGAAGTGGAAACGAGGCAAAGGGAGGATTACAATCCAATTTGGATGTTGTTACAACTTCGCTGATGACAGGAAAGGGAATCCGCCAGGGATACTCCGCTACGATGAAGTGGATCCAATGCCAGTTTTAATTAAGAAAATGATAAAAAGGATGGTGGCTTGGCGAGTCTTACCCGCTTATTGCATACCGAACAGCTATATTATCAACATCTATGCAGAAGGAGACTGCATTCCACCTCACACAGATCATCATGATTTTGTAAGGCCCTTTTGTACCGTTTCCTTCATCAACCAATGCAACATTATGTTTGGGACAGAACTCCGGATAATTGGCCCTGAAGAATTCCGAGGGCCGGTGGAGATACCTGTACCTGTAGGCTCTATTCTCCTACTACAAGGAAATGGTGCAGATGTAGCGAAGCACTGCATACCGAGAGTTCCCTACGAGCGAATCTCCATCACTTGCAGAAGGATGGACGAGAGGAAAATTCTGGTCTACTTCCAGCCAGATCCAGAACTAGGGAATTTACATCCCTACGAGCTGTAGACTACATAGTAGTAGCACACCTCTAAAATACACTTACGTGGGATTCTCCTCCAGAAAGTGGCTTAGAAGGTGATGTTATTACCTATAGAGTTTACTTTTCAGACATGGATGAATCAAACAGATAATTTTGTCAGAGTACATGAAGATATCAATGCAGTCTGTGTTCAGATATATTATGAACTTTTGTCAAAGTTTGTTCTCAGAAGAATGTCATCAAAAATATTTTGATGGAATCACCTGATGTATCTTCGACATGTTAATGGAAATGAACTTTGTGTTTTACCTTTAGTTTTGTGCAATTTACTGCAAACGCCACCAGATCTGAGTTTAACTCAGTCTAAAGAAGAAAGTCGGACGAAGAACGATTTGAATGAAATAATAACAACAAAATAAAATTTGAATTCAAAGTCTGAATAAAACACAAACCAAAACTCAAAACAGATCAACTTAAAACTTCAAGATGTGAACCAAGTAAATCAATTAAAATCCGAATCAAAGTGAAATTTCAATTGAAAATGATACTAAAACAAAATCAAATCACTAAAAGCGATGAATAATGACAATGAAATTCCCGAATCCAATATCCTCAGCTTCCGTACTGTTCTCGAAACCTTTTTGACTCTCTGCGATTTTTCCCCTTTTTGAGAAGGCCGACTGAGTCTACTGACACAAAACCACGACATTTTCGATTTGGTTCTGAAGGCATGGATTCATATCCTTCGCCAAACAATCAATCTTCAATCAACTCTCTTGGGATGTGAAACACTTTCATGTCTCATTCAAATCTTCCACTAAACTAAAACTTCCACAGAATCTTCAAAACCAAATCAATACCAACTTTTGGGATAGGTACCTAAATTCAAGTTCCCATCCTTCTGAGACTGGTACCTAAATTCCAGTTCTCTTTTCGAGATCGATACTTAAATTTCGATTCTCTCTTCTGAATTACCACCAATCTCGCATCCTATCCGAGAAACTTTTCCGCACTCTAATCCTCCGACTCGGGTATAAGACCGCTAAGGCATCCTGATCTCGGTGTCCCTAATCTCACATCCTATCCGAGAAACTTTTCCGCACTCTAATCCTCCGACTCGGGTATAAGACCGCTAAGGCATCCTGATCTCGGTGTCCCTAATCTCGCATCCTATCCTAGACCTTTTCTGCACTCCTGAAATTTCGAGATCGATACCTAAATTTCGATTCTCTTTCAAGACTGGTACCTAAATTCTAATTCTCACCTTTTGAGGTCGGTACCTAAATTTTGACTCTCTTTCCGAGATCGATACCTAAATTTTGATTCTCTTTCGAGACTAGTACCTAAATTCCAGTTCTCTCCTTTTGAGGTCGGTACCTAAATTTCGACTCTCTTTCCGAGATCGATACCTAAATTTTGATTCTCTTTCGAGATTGGTACCTAAATTCCAATTCTCTCCTTTTGAGGTCGGTACCAAAATTCCGACTCTTAGTACCTAAATTCTGATTCTCATCCTTTGTGAGGTCGGTACCTAAATTCTGACTCTCTTTTCAAGATCGATACCTAAATTTCAATTCTCTTTCGAGACTGGTACCTAAATTCCAGTTCTCTCCTTTTGAGGTCGGTACCTAAATTCTGACTCTCTTTCCGAGATCGATACCTAAATTTCGATTCTCTTTCAAGACTAGTACCTAAATTCCAGTTCCCTCCTTTTGAGGTCGGTACCTAAATCCCGACTCTCCTTCGAGATCAGTAGCTAAATTCTGATTCTCATCCTTTGTGAGGTCGGTACCTAAATTCTGACTCTCTTTCCGAGATAGATACCTAAAATTTCGATTCTCTTTCGAGACTGGTACCTAAATTCCAGTTCACTCCTTTTGAGGTCAGTACCTAAATTCTGACTCTCTTTCTGAGATCGATACCTAAATTTCGATTCTCTTTCAAGACTAGTACCTAAATTCCAGTTCCCTCCTTTCGAGGTCGGTACCTAAATTTCGACTCTCTTTTTGAGATTGATACCTAAATTTCAATTCTCGCTCCTTCGAGATCAGTACCTGAATTTTGATTCTCATCCTTTGTGAGGTCGGTACCTAAATTCCGATTCTCTCTCCGAGGCTGGTACTTAAATTCCGGTCCTCATTCCTTTCGATCAGTACCTAAATTTTGATCTTCTTTTTGAGGTTGGAGCCTAAATTCCAACTCTCTTCGTCGAGGCTAGAGCATAAATTCTAGTTCTCTTTCAAATTCTGAGGTTAGAACCCAGGTTCTGATTCTCATTCCAAATTCTGAATCTGAACGAAATCCACCTTAAAATCAATCTTAAACCGAACTTTAACTAAAATTGAAACTCAAATCAATTTGAAACTCGAAATTGAAACTTGAAATAAAAATAAAACGAATCTAAAGTTCGATCTCTCCAAGTCTTGTGATTCGTAATTCACCTCCTTCTTCCCCAGCGAGAGTTCAGGGATCTTCAGTCTTAGAGATCTGCCTGACACTCCCCAGCAGAATTTTTTTTTCTCCACTCTGTTCTAAGTGTGTCACTTAGACGTCTTTGTTGGTTTTATTGATCTCTTCGGTCAACGCCAATACGCGCGGTGTGCTTCGTTAGCACACCACACCAATTAGGGGTCCACTTGTTGACCTCATTTTTGGTGAGGTCTTTTCTCTCCTTAGTACTTCTTAGGATCTAGGCATAAGGTTTTCTCCTTGACTAGACTAGAATTGGGACCCACCCTTTAGCAATTCAGCTACTTCTTGACTCGCCTTGGGACCCCACTTGGATGGTTGCAAACCTCTAAATCACCTTAGAAGGTTAGGACCACCATATGGGGAACCAATAGTGAGCTCCTATAAGGTTGTTAAAGCCTTAGGACTACCCTGGGTGGCCTGGTCCTGGCGAGGTCTGGCTTACACACACTGCACTCTCACACACACCATCCTTACCCGTTTCTCCCCCTGGTTCATTTGAGCACTCATAGGGCTAAGTCCAAACCCCTATCTCTTTGGCTAAGAGGGTTTGAAACAACCCATGAGATGTTCAGGGTGGTCATTTCTTGGTCCATGGCTCACTTTAAGCTTCATCATAATCAAAATTCAACTTTTGCCAAATGCCTAGTTGTGACATTGGGTCCTTCAAACCTACCTAAAATTACCTAATTACCCCAAATTTTCCAAAATTCTCCAAAAATTACCCAAAATTTCCAAAAAATCCTAAAAATCATTTTGAAACAACCCCCACCTTTTAAATTTACCAAAATACCCCAATACCCTCCAAATAACCTCTTGATACCCCAAAATACCCTTTTGGCACAAAATTCCAAAATTTCTAAAAATTCCCAGAAAATTACAAAAAATCCCAAATATTCCCAATTTCATTTTGTTCAACTACACCATGGCCCAATTTTTCTAAAATAACCCACTTTTATCAAAATCCCCAAATTGACCCATTTTTAACCTAAATGGACCCAATGTCACACCAAACCAACCCATTTGACCTCAATTTTACCCAATTTCAATTCTAAACATTGATTCAACATCATTACTATCAATATAAACCAAATCCAAGTCCAAATTGATTCATATTTGAGTTCAATTCCATTTAAAATCCAATACCCCCATTTTAGCCTAAAGTGAACCCATGCCCTAAACCTACCAAATTGATTAGCCAAACCCTAAAATTTCTTCCCAATTGATGTTGGGAACTCTTCAATACATTCCCCTAGACCATTTGAAACTTTCAATTGGGTCTAAACCCCACCTTAACCCAACTTGGACCCAAGTTGATTCAACCCTCCCCAAATTAACCAAAATACCAAAATCCACCAAATTGACCTTCCAATTGAACTCAAAACCTCCCTATGTCTTCATGAAACTTCTTCATGGCAATCACCTCTTCAAAATTACTCAAGACATTTGGACCCAAATCAAGATCTAACTCAAGTTAGCCCAACCCAAACCCAAATGAGTCAATTTGAACCCATGACCAAACCAAACCAAATTGAACCAAATGTGGCTAAACCAACCTATCCACAGCCACTAAGTGTGCCCTAGGAACCACCTTAGATCCACCTAGCCCAAGCTAAGTGAGCCATGGACCAAGGGTTCCCCATTTTAAGGGATCTCTTCCCTTAAATGGACAAATCCTCTTTTGTCTCACCCCAAATCCCCCCTTGCCTGGTTTATCACCATTAAACCCTACTCCTTGGTTGACCTGACCCATGGCCAGCTCCCTTGTCCTTGTCGGCCGGCCTAGCCGCCGGAGGGATTCAAAACCGAGAGCTACTACTAAGTGAAAAAAACCCAAACTCACCCAATTGTCCACCTCAGCCAAATCAAAACTTGGAGCTCCTCTGCCCTCCACCTGAGTAGTGGAATCCACCCACAAATTGAGCCCTAGCTCAGCCAAGTGGCCCTAGCCATTTAAGCACCTCTTCTCGGCCATGAGAAAGGTGCTGAAGGGTGTTGAAATTTTTCTCAACCAAACCTCACCAAATCACTCCCAGAGCTTCTCCCAGCCTAGAGAAGAAGAACCCCACTATTCTCCTGCCATGAATTCTCCCAGTCGAGCTCAATTTCTCGGCTAAAAATCAGGCCATAAACAGGACACTCTCTGAAACTTCACCAAATCTAAATTAACTCTTCCCACACCTTCACCAGAGGTAGAGAAGGAGTTCCCCAGTGAAAGCCCCCTCGCCAGACCACCCAGTTGTTCTAGCCTCCAGGCTTTGTGATCGGGCCTGGTGGAAGTCAAGCCTAGGCATTTCACCACAACTCGAGGCTTCATCCCTAGCCTCCTTCGACTCCAACGAACGTGCCAAGCCTCTATGATAGAAGCTTCACTTCTCAGAGCCAAGGTATTGCCCTCTTCTTCCTCTCGAGCTTCCAACAATTCTTCATTTTATTTAAGTCAATTTCAATGACTGTTTACCGTAAGGATGTGTTCGTCTTCTCAAGACAAATCCATAGAGCATAAGAACTCAAAAATCCATTGAGAATCGAGGGAGATATTAGGGTTAGTAGGTCGACGGCTCATGGGACGCACCAGTCGAAGACGATGACCAAGAGCAATCCGACTGATTGTGTATCGGTTGAACGGCGGAGATCAAGTCGAACCAGAAGACGGAGCTGGACCGTGGGACGCATGGCAGCTGACTCAGGTGGCGGTATCGAATGGGAGCACGACACGTAGAGCTTCGGAGCCGCCGAGGTTGAGGCGGCGCTGACTGGTTTAAGTAGGAAAATCAGATCTTTCTTATTTATTTAAATACCTGAAACTTCAAAAATTGATATCTTTGCATAGAAAAATCATAAAAATAAAAGAGAAATAACCTCCTTCTCAGTGAACAGAGGAGAATAATGTGGAAAAAGAATTGATCTATTTTGTTGTGTATTTTATTTTAATTAATTTAATACTATTTTGAGCATTTTAATTCTCCATGCATGTATACATTTCACCATGGCATGAGACCATAGGGCTTTTGAAGCCTCTGATCTTAGGAACATTCTCTGAATTTTTCAAGGTCAGAGGCCATCCCTGTGGTAAGTTATGTATTTTTCAAATTTATGTAATTGTTTTTGACATTTTAATTCCAAAAATTAGCATGTTGTTCAGAAAATTCCAGTAAAATATAGTGAAGTTCCTTAGGACCAGAGGACCCTAGGATAATTATGGTTTGAGTTAATTCATTAAAAATAATCCTAATTGGTTTAATCACTCAAAATTGAACTTTAATTAATTAGAGTTAATCACACATTAAAATAACTTGAAATTAATTCTCCACTGATCTCTAGGATTAGGGGAACCTCACATAAAAATTTGAAGTCAATTGGAAATGTTTAACCCCACTCAATGGATTAATTAAGCCACATAATCAAAATTAAACTTTAAAAATTTATAAATCCAAAAATAAATTTCAAAAATTCACCAAATTGATTTTGGGACTTCTCTGATATCAGAGGAGTCTATGAAAAATAAAATTGGAATTTTCTAAAAATTTTCATTTTTGAGCATATTTTAATAATTTTAATAATTAAAAAATAATAAAAATCATAAAAATAATAAAAATCATAAAAATGTCATATTTGGTCCCCTAATTACTTAGGAACAAACCAAATATTTTTCCCAAGTCTCAAAGTAAAGATATTGAATGTTAAATGCTTAAAACATTTTTTGAATTAAAAAATGGATTTTCCAACCTTGTCACTAAATTAATTCTTATAAATCAAAGAAAAATCATAAGAATATAAAATTTGTTTCTCTAACTTTCTTGAGGTTAGAGGGATTTTTGAAAAATATAAAATCCATTTTTCAACTTTTTTTTTATTTTATAATCAATTAACTCTCCAAAATTTAAAATAATTCTAATAAATAAAATATAATTCAAAAAATCACCAAAATTGGTCCAAGTAGTCCTCTGGTCATTAGAAATGTACCATAATTTTCTTAATGATAGAGACTATAACTTGGTCATGTTGATGAATTTTCTTTGAAAATCCCTATTTTCCATTAAAAAATAATTATATAAATAAATTAAATTCAGAAAAATCACATTTTACCATCTAATGTCTTAATTGACATGTGAGTGGAGTGGCATAAAAATTTTAAGTTCATTTAAGCTTAATTTTAATGAGTTATAAAATAAATAAGCTTAAAGGGGCATAAAGGTAATTAAAAGATTTTAACCCCTAATTAAAACGTTAGGTTTAATCAACATGGGGGTAAAATATCTGATTTTAATCTTCTCTTAGATGATTGAAACTTTGGGAACTTGAAGGGTAGAAACCCATTGATCACATTAATAAACCCAAAAATAAAATTTTAATTAATTGAGTGATTTAAATTTTGGAAGATTAATTAAAATTGGATTATTAAAATGGGGATATAACTTAAGAAGATATTAATTCTTTAATTTAAAAATCCCTAAATAAATCACTTAATAATATTTAACTCTTAAACTTAAGAGGATAAGAGGAATTAATAATTAAATGATGGAAAATAAATAATTCTTAATTTGACTAAAACCCAAATCATTAAATAATCTAACAATCGATTAAAACCTAAAATGTTAAATAATTTAAAAAGTAAATTAAAATATTTGGAACTAATTAAGAATCATTTCAAAACTAACTTAAATCAAATTTGCAAATTTTAAATAATTTTAAGATAACTTACCTTAAAACATGATGTAAAAATTAAATTAATTCATATCATTTATAAAAGGTTTAACTTAAATGAATCAAACACCATTCTAAACTTAAAATTATTGATTAAAATTTCATAATTAAATCACATTAAGATAAATCATCAACTTTAAATAAAAATCATTAAACATCTTTAACAAATTAACTTGCCTCTGAAAGCTTTAAATTATTATAACTATTAAATGAAGCGTTAAGTGAAATGTCACCTCACTCATAGGATAATCAAACATCCTAGTTCACTGAGCAAAGGATCAAAACTTAACTAAACCCTTAGATGATCAGTGCACCAGTACAATGAAGTTCATTTGGACTCAAAATAATCTCAGACGTATTGAAAAGATGTTTAGAATTCGTTCTAAACACTTCCTCGATACGGTGAGATGTTTTAAAGAACAATTGAACTTAATTGTTCTTTGATGAAGAAAATCATCCTTAACCAAAATCAAGAACCTAGAAGGGAAGACTTAATTGTTGAACATCCAAAATCACTTTGATGAACAATTGAACTTAATTGTTCATAGAAAATGACTAGCTATAAGATTAGGATTCTGGTAGACAACCAAAATCACTCCTTTAGTCTTTACCAAGGTACTGGTTGAAATGTTTAAATGCCTTAACATGTGTTTTAAAGTGTAGCTTGGAATGACAGGAAGACTCTCCAGGTATGCTTTTTATGTTATTGCAATTTACTTTATTGCACTGCGCTTTACTTTTATTGCATGTTAAACAAGATTGTTGCATGAAAACCAAAACCTTTAGGATAGCCACAAAATCAAAACTAAAACTAAATTAAAAGTCACTACAAGATAAAATCCACCTCCACAACATTTCAAAATATAAAACAACTCAAAATTTAATCATAAACAGAACAACAAAAACTTTAACTAAATTAAAACGTCTCGTTGAATGATCGGGAATACCTCGGATGATGTATCCCACGTGTTGCTAACGGGATTTCCCACGGTCTAAGTGAAAGTGTGGAACTCATTCAGTTCAGCTTACCAAATTCATCTAGACTAAGTGAATTCGATGAAAATAACGGTGTCGGGATGACGGAACCGTGGGATCTTAATCGGTTATGTTTAAACAACTTTAAGATTTGTTTTAATTAAAACACTAAAAGACATTTGGACTTTAAGATTTCTAAACCCTAACACTTCTCTCATCTGTTGATTTTCATCTTCTAAAACAAAACCTCTGCAACGATAAGGAGCTCAGAGCATAGTGGGCAGCACGGCCATCTTCGTCAGCAAAACTTGTGTCTACTTCAGCAAAACTTTCTTAGAATTAAAAAACCAAGCCATAGGATTTTGAGGTAGTTTGCCTGGTGCGACATAAATCCTCAACTTACAGTTAGGCATTTGCATAATCATGTTATGCAAATTAAGCCCTATACCGGTCTTAGGACTTCGAGATAGTCATTCGGTACGACATAAACCCTCACATCTTCGAGGCTATTTGTATGATTATGTCATACTAATATAAGTCCTAATTAATTAAAATTTGCATGATTGCAACATTAAATAATTTTCCTAAAATTGAAGCCAAACAATAGGATAGTTTGGGAAGTTGCCAAGATTCTTCTTGGATCCTCAGCTTCTCCTACTTCTCTTCCTTTGGATTCTTGAAATAAACCGTTCCGAATTTGAGCTAATCCCTATTGAAAATTCCAAAACTCAATCCTTTGAAAAACCATAAACTTTGAAATTCTTGAAGGCAAAACCACTGACCATTATCGAGAGTTTTCTTAAATGATTCCCGTCATTTAAGATGTAATTAACTATAGGGGCTTGCCCGTATAGGGAAATTTAAGAACCCAGGTAATATAAACCCTGCTTAATTCCTTTATATTAAGCAGGGGAACTTGTCGGCTTATAAAATTAGTTCGCAAACCAAACGGATGTCACAAATCTTCTAGTTTATTTAATCGAGCCCCATCATCAAGCAATGTATTTATTCTTCGGGATAGATACACGGTTTGTGGTGCGGTGCTCGTTTATATAAACTATTTGGGATGTGAGATCAGTTTAATTTCACATCTTATAATTTTTCAAATTTAAAAATTATTTTCAAAATCAAATGTTTGTTTCAAAATTATTTATATATTTAAATTAAAAAAACCTAAAATAAAATAAAATAAAAAATACGCCGACACCTTCCATTTAAAACAAAAGGTCTGATATTTATCTTTCACTTAAATATCATAATAATAGTGTTGAAAATTATTCTTCAATAAAATAAATTTAAGCTTTGAAAATTAAAAGTCAAATCTTCTATTCATCCAAAGATACAATATTTCTTACTAAAGATAGTTTAACTATATTTAACATTTCTTTATTAAGAACATCTTAACTTTAAAATTTTCATTATTACTATAAATTTTAACTAAATTCTTTTATTCATTTCTATATTCAAAATTTTGTTTCCCTAATATAAATTCATATAAATAATTATTTTCAATCAAAAACCAAATTTATTTTAAGAATTCTTCAGAAAAAATAAAATTTTAGGTTATTTTGAAAATTTTAGTTTTTTAAATTCCCCCCAAACTTTAATTTTTAGTCAGGATAAAAACCTTTAAGCATAAGAAATGATACATGAGTGAGAATTAAAAAACTAAAATAACAAGCTTACACAAATTTCAATATCCGAAATATGCAAGAATAACATCTTTAAAGATAAACAGAAGTAAAAAGAAACTAAATTCAGTTTTTCATAAAAGAAAATTTTCAAAAGTCTTCTACAGTACTGGAGGATTTCCAAGTAAATACACACCAACTTAAGATAATTAAAATCACAACAATAGTAGATAATAATTGGTAGTAGATTTTGAAAAGTTTAAACATGCAATTATCAAATAGTGGTTTTAATTGGTGTTCTAAATTTTCTAACAAATTTGGAATGAATTTATACTATATTAGAAATTTAAACACTAAATACCCATTTAAAACTTTTACTACTATACACATATCACAAATTACAACATAAAACATTACTTTATAATAAAAACATCTGAATGTGCATAAAAAGAAATAGTCCAACTATACTCTATACAAAATCAGAGTTCATATGATAAATACATCACACAACAATCAAACATAACATCACATATAAAAATATCAAAATAAAAACATAACTACACATAAGAAATCACAAATCAAAACAATCTAAACACAACAACTCTAATCATCATCCTCATCATCATCTTCTTCAGCCTAGTCTCTAGATGACACATAAGGTATATAAAATAGATGAGAGGGCATCTCAGCATTATGATCACCTCTAATCACTTTATCCATGTACTGCTGATAATTCTCCACATATTCATCATGCTTAATAATATACCTTTCAATATTTTTAATCTTACCATTCATATCTCTAACATGTTCTCTGGTGAGACTCACTTTCTTCAAAATCTTCTTTAATAGTCCAGATTGTGAATCACTAGATGATGATCCTCTAGATGTAGTGGCACGTGAAGTAGAAGCAGCAGAAGCAGAAGCAGAAGCAGTGGAAGTTCTAAATCCACCTCTCCAGCCAAACTTTGAATGTACAGTGTAAGCACCAACGATTACACTGGTAATAGGTCTCAATGGCTGAAGAACATTCTCCCATGTTTCAAACTTAACATCAAATCGTTCACAAATTGAATGAATTAAAGATGGAAATCCCATACCTAAAGTTGTAGCAGATCTGACACAGTTCATTACGTAGTTAAAAATAATAGCCCCTACATTAATAGGCTTTCTCAACTGAATACAATGATTTAGAACTGTTCTCTCTCTTGTAAATTCACTAGTATGACTTGAAGGCAACAGTTTAGATGAGATAAAGTAATTCCATGCCATTGAAATGGAATTCAACTTAGAGGCCTGAAAATTTACTCTTCTTTCATTTGTTATCTTCCACAAACCTCTTCCATCAGTAAAAAATGATATGATCTCATCTAATTCTCCTTCAGTAGGATGACAATTAGCATAAAAAGAAAACATCGCAGGAGGCAGTGGTAAAAGACATTTATTACCGCAGGTGAAAAATGTGCTTGTTCACCTCTAAGCATCACCAAATTTTCTTCTGCTGCAGGAAAGTTTGCTTAAAACTCTCTGACCACAGAAACAAAAACGTCAGTGGAGAAGTAACAGTAATTCTCTCAATTTCTTCTAGTAATCATCTCTTCAATAACTTCTCCTGGTTTACTATACACTCGTTCTGGAATCAATTTACATGATGACAGTGCGTCTACATATTGATCCTCAGCTCTTGCACTAAAAAATTTGTTGGAATCAAATTTCGCTTTATCGTTTGATCGCTTTGACTTTGGAGCCATCTCTAAAAAAAATCACAAAAGTTTACCATAAATTCCAAATCAAACAAAACTTGCTAATTTAACTTCAAAAGGTAATTTCCATTAAATCTAACTAATTTTTCATGCTTTTCTCAAATTCCACCATAAATAATGATCTTAAGATTTTTCAATAATATAATAAAAATATATGATGAAAATAAAAAATTTTACTTAGGAGTAGTACTCATACCTCAAGGAATTCAAGTTTGACTAATCTCAATGAAATTGGCTCTTAATTGATCCAACTTAAGGATGCCCTAAATCCTATTTCGTGACTTTGAGAGGTTGAGGATGACGGGAGGTGTAAATAATGTAAATTTTCGGGTTTTTAACTACAGAAAATCAGTTTACGCGAACCGGCGCTTAAGCGTGGGGCTTTGGGCTTAGCCACGAATTCTGGCGCTTAAACGCCTAAGTTCTGGCGCTTATCTGCCAGCATTCTTATTTTCACAATTAATTTAAATATTTACTAAACCCCTTAGTTAATCACCCTATATCACTTTAAATGATAATTTATCCCTTCTAAACTTTTCTAATTCTCCAAAAAAAGTTAAATTTCCATCAATTACAAACAAATTTCACACAAACACAAACTTTCATTAAAAACAATCACACATAATACATACTAAAAATTTCTATCCAAACATTTTGGATGAAATTTCCCAATACATAATAATTCAAATATATCAAAACAAAGATAATTTTTACATCTTTAAGATGTAATAAACACACATTAAAATTCAATAAAACACAAACATATAACACTAGACACTAAACACTTAACACATCAAACCACAATACTAGATTATACTCAAATTAATTCTAATCTCCATTAGGTTGAATGCATCTAGAACCACCATTAGTTCCATTTGAACCATCTGGAATATAGATCTAATAAAACGGGCGATGGCTGAAAACTCTTACGTCTTCCTCTTCTAACCATTTGTTTTTCAGAAATATCACCTTATCTGCTTCTTCCACATGACTTGTATGACTGAATTGCATTTTAAGTTGCCATCCCATATGCACTGAATGAGCGTTAGTTTCATTTACCTTTGCTTCAATTGACTCCACATTGGCTTTAATCTTCGCAATCCTTTCTGCAATACCTTGAATACTAACTCCTAGGATTTCGTTATATAACTCTTGCACACTTTCACTAATAAATTTCTTCTTGTTGGCTTCCTCCTTCTTCTTAATTTTACTCTCCCAAAAAGACATTTTGCACTCAAAATACTCTTCTTAAGACTAAGAAATGGAAATATGGATTGGGGCAAGTGTTTCTCTTAATCCAAGGCCTTTTTATAGACATAAGAAGTGCTAAATCTTACCCTAGGCATTTTAAACTCCAAAATAACTCCTAAAACCACTTTCCCACGATTTTGGCTTCTAGAAATTTATTTATCACGTTTTTCTTAACTGCGGAGCTTAAGAGCCAACCAGGCGGCGCTTAGCTACCAGTGTACATTTTTGCACAGGTCTGCCAAATGTCCAAAATTTTCATTCTGACTCTTTTAAGTCATCCTTTAATGTAAAATAAACACCACTATAACTATTCTCTTCAAAATACTACCACAAAATCATAAAAACAAACCAAACAAACCACATAAAGAAAACATAAAGCAAAGCACACTGATAAATATGGGTTGCCTCCCATAAAGTGCTTGGTTTAATGTCTTCAGCCTGACATACCCAGAACTTATTCTGAGTGACCCAACATAAGATTATCATCAGATTTAAGTTAATCGACTGAAAAATAAGGTTTAAGTCTATGACCATTAACTTTGAATATTTTTCCAGTCTTAAGATCTTGAATATCCACAGCTCCATAAGATTAAACTTTTATTACAATAAATGGACCCATCCATTTAGACTTATGTTTTCCAGCAAAAAATTTTCAGCCTTGCATTATATAATAAAAATTTTTGTCCAAGCTCAAGATTTTTAGTAAAAATCTTCCGATAATGACATAACTTCATTTTCTCTTTATAAATCATAACATTTTCATAAGATTCATTCCTTATCTATTCAAGCTCATTTAATCGCAATAATCTCTTCTCAGCAACATCCTTTAAATTATAATTGAACTCTTTAATAGCCCAATATGCTTTATGCTCAAGTTTAACAGGCAAATGACAAGCTTTTCCAAAAATTAGCCTATATGGGGACATCCCAATATAAGTTCTATAAGCAGTCCTATAAGCCCACAATGCATAATCCAGTTTGATTGACCAATCATTTCTCTTTGGATTAATAGTTTTTTTTTCTAATATTCTTTTAATTTCACGATTGGATAATTCAACCAAATCACATGTCTACGGATGATAAGCAGTAGCAATGTGATGGTTAATATAAAATTTCTTTACTAACGTCTCCATAATCGCATTTCTAAAATTACTTCCCCCATCTGTTATGATTACTCTTGGTATTCCAAATCTACAAAATATATTCTTTCTTAAGAACTTTACAACAGTTTAAGCATCACATTGAGATAAAGCAACAGCTTCAATCCATTTGGATACATAGTCAACTGCTATTAAAATATAGATTTTTCTGAAAGATGGTGTAAATGGTCCCATGAAATCTAATCCCCAAACATCAAATATTTCAACTTCCAACATATATTTGATGGGCATCTCATTTCATCTAGAAATATTGCCTACACGCTGATTTCGATCACAATTTTTAATATATGCATTAACATCTTTAAAAATTGTAGGCCAATAAAATTAAGATTGTAAAATTCTATAAGCAGTTCTATCAACTCCAAAATGTCCCCCATAATCAGAATTATGACATTTTTGAAAAATTTCGTAAGTTTCATCTAAAGATACACATCTTCAAATGATCAGATCATGTCCTTGTTTATATAAAAATGGGTCATCCCAAATATAAGTTTTAGCATCAGATAAAAATTCTTCTTTTCCTGGTATGTCAAACCTTATGGTATAATATCACTTACAATAAAGTTTGCAATGTCGGCATACCATGGATTACGCCATTCATTAATAGTGAATAATTTTTCGTCAGGAAAATGTTCATTAATTTCTTCAATATCACTAAAAGATTTTTTCAGTTTCAAGCCTGGATAGACGATCAACAATTTGATTATCAACACCCTTTCTATCTACTATCTCGAAGTCAAATTCTTGTAAAAGAAGAATCCATTTAATCAATATCAGTTTTGCATCTTTCTTTTTCATTAACTATTTTATAGCAAAATGATCAGTATGAACCACACATTTAGTTCCAATTAAATATGATAGAAATTTATCAAAAGCAAATACTATAGCAAATAATTTTCTCAGTAGTGGTATAGTTAATTTGAGCTTCATTACGAGTTTTACTAGCATAATAAATTACTTTAAAAAATTTATCATAGTTTTTACCCAAAAGAACACCAATAGAATAATCACTCGCATCACACATTAATTCAAAAAGTTTTTCCCAATTTGGTGAAATTATAATAGGTGCAGTGATTAATTTTTCTATTAATGTTTTCAAAGCTTTTAGGCATTCATCATCAAAATAAAAAATTACATCCTTTTCCAATAAACGGCATAAGGGTTTTGAAATTTTTGAAAAGACTTTAATGTAACGCCTATAAAATCCAACATGTCGTAGAAAACTTCTAATTTCCTTACATTTGTTGGATAAGGTAAATTAGAGATAACATGAATTTTTGCAGGATCTCCTCTAAAACTTTTTCTGATGTTCTATGTCCTAATACAATTCCTCCTACTTCCATAAATTGGTATTTTTCCCAATTAAGGACCAAATTAGTTTTTTTACACCGTTTTAGAACTTTAGATAAATGTTCTAAACATGATTCAAATGAACTTCCAAACACTGAAAAGACATCCATAAAAACTTCAATCCCTTTTTCATTTAAATCATAGAAAATAGCCATCATATATCTCTAAAATGTAGTAGGGGCATTACATAAAACAAAAGGCATTCTTCTGAAAGCATACGTACCATAAGGACTGGTAAACATTGTTTTCTCTTGATCCTTACGAGTAATTTGAATTTGGTGGTACCCAGTATATCCATCCAGAAAAAAAAAGTATTTATGTCCAACCAGTTTATCCAACATCTGATCTAGAAATGGGAGTGGAAAATGATCTTTCCTTATAGCAAGATTTAATTTTCTATAATCAATGCATATCCACCACCCTGTAACTTGTCTCATTGTTATAATCTCATTTTTGTCATTAACAGTCACAGTTACTCCTCCTTTTTTAGGAACACAGTGAATAAGACTCACCCAAGCACTATCTGAAATAGGATACATAATCCTAACATCCAACCATTTTAAAATTTCTTTCTTAACAACATCCTTCATAATAGGATTTAATCTCCTTTGAGGTTCAACCCTAAGTTTACAATTATCTTCCCTAATGATTTTATGCATATAAATTGAAGGACTGATTCCTTTAATATCAGTTATCATCCATCCAAAGGCTTTCTTGTACTTCTTTAAAACTTCAAACAAACTCTCTTCTTCTATTTTAGTTAATTTAGAGGAAATTATCATTGGCAAAGTTGAGGAATCACCTAGAAAAATATTCTTTAAATGATCAGAAAGCAACTTTAATTCAAGTTCAGGAGGTTTTTCATTTGATGGACCAGAAGATTCATCTTTTTTAGTCATGTCCAACAGTTCAAAATTTTCATGAACATAATTTAGATCTTCCTCGTTAAAATCTTCAGAATGATGTAACTCCTCTTCTTGCTCTTGTTCTAATTCTTCTCTTTCAGATTTCTCCTCATAAACTGATTTGAAATGACATTCACTCAAATACTTGATAACATCCATCCTATAACATTCGTCATCTTTACCTCTTGCAGGATATTTCATAGATTTTGAAATGTTGTATGTAATAGTCTGATCATTTCTCTCATTGTTAATTCCCATTTTTGCACATCTATCATTGCTCTGCCTGTAGCTAGGAAAGATCTTCCTAAAATTATGGGTATCCCTTTATCTTCCTCAATATCCAGCACAATGAAATCAACAGAAAAGATAAATTGATCCACTTTTACCAAAATATCTTCTATAACCCCTTTAGGATATGTGATCAAACAATCTGCTAATTGCAGAGTTATAGTAGTTAGAGTAATTTATCCTAATCGCAGTCTTTTAAATATTTATAGAGGCATAAGGTTAATGCTTACACCCAAATCACATAAAGCTTTTCCATAAACTCTATCTCCGATTGCACATGAAATTGTGAAACTACCAGAATCTTTAAGCTTTTCAGGAAGCATCTTCTGAATTATTGCACTGCACTCCTCACTAAGTGCAACTTTCTCATTATCTTCAAACTTCCTTTTTTTATTGAGAAGATCCTTCATAAATTTCACATAGCTTGGCATCTGTTCTAAGGCTACAACAAATGGAATATTGATTGTTAGCTTCTTAAATATCTCCAATAATTTTGAAAATTGCTTATCCAATTTTTTTTAACGAAGTCTTTGAGGAAATGGAGGTGGTGGTTTTTCCAAATCTTCTTTAAGTGGAGAAATAGGTCTTTCCAAACCTTTCTGAGCTTCCTCTTTTGGTTCTTCAATCTCGTCTTTCTCTACTTCAATTTCTTTTTGAACTCTACCTTCCAACTCTCTTCCGCTTCTCAGTTGAATTGCTTTTACCTGGTCTTTATTGTTATCTCTTGGATTTACTTCAGTATTACTTGGAAGAATACCTTGGGATCTATTACTTAATGTATTGGCAAATTGTCCCAATTGATTTTCAATATTTCTTATTGTAGCTCCGTGACTTTGCAATTGATTTCCCATTTGTAACACAACTTCTTCAATAGACAACTTCTTCTCTTTAAATTGTGAAGCATTGTTATAACCCAGAGGATAGGTAGGTCTATAATTATTATTCCCTTGGTTTTTCCAGTTTCCCAATTGGTTTCCTTGGTTATTTCCCCATTGTTGATTAATACCATCCTAATTATTGGTATTCCAATTAAAGTTTGGATGATTCTTCCAACCTGGGTTATAATAATTATAATAAGGGTTATTAGGCTTACTTATAGGATTAATACTTTCTAGTGAAGTACGAGAATGAACCATTTAACTTAATGAATTTTCTTCAATCATGGCAATTGGCTGAGAAAAATTCATTTCAAATCGGTTTATCTTCCTTGAAATTGCAGTAACTTGATTTGTTAACATCGCAAAAGCATAGTTTTCATGAATATTGGCTACCTTTTTAGGATTTAACCTTTCAGAAGGCCATTGAAAATTGTTAGTAGCCATTTCTTCTATCAAAGCATAAGCATCAGTAAATCTAAGAGATCGAACAAATCCATTATAAAATGATTGAATTATTAATCAATCTGGTATTGAATGATGTGGACATTTCCAGAGGAGATCTTTAAATCTTTCCTATGCTTCATATATAGATTCTCCTTCAAACTGACAAAAAGATGTAATATCATTTCTAAGCTTCGCAGTTTTTCATGGTGGAAAATATGTAGCAAGGAATTTTTATGCTAAATCACCCCAAGTTCTGATAGATCCGGTGCTAATGAATTTAACCATATCTTAGCTTTATTCGTTAGTGAGAAAGGAAAAGTCTAAGTCTAATAGCATCATCTGAAACACCATCATATTTAAAAGTAGCACACAACTTTAGAAAGTTGGCAAGATGTAAATTAGGATCTTCAGTTGGTGCTCCCCCAAACTGAATATTAGAAACCATTTGGATAATAACAGTTTTAAGCTCAAAGGAATTACCAGCTACAGTATGGTGTTGAATACTACCCTGAAGTTCATCCACTGTAGGGTTAGCATATTCTCTTAATGGTCTAAATTTTTTATGGATGTCAATATTTTGATTTTGATGATTTGTCATTTCTTGAATATTTTTATCTTTTTCAGAATTTTTAATTTTTTTAATTTTTCTGATTGTTCTTTCTAATTCAAAATTGTAACGCACAAGTCCCTCAGGCCCTGAACTACGCATACAACATTAAATAAAATAAAACATAACACACTAACAAAAGCAAAGAAATGTAAAAAATTTTAATTTCTCTTAATTTTCTTTAAATAATATTTTAAAAAATTTCTCTAGCGACGGCGCCAAAAACTTGATGACCAAATATTTATGCTTATAATTTATATATAAAATTAATGATTTATAATATGGCATTCTACGCAAGTATACGTATCGTTTATTAAGTAATATAGGACTTTCTGATTAAGCCCCGAGATATCGAACCCACAGGGAAATGTGTAAAAATTTAAAAAAATAAGAAAAATAACTTTTTACTTTTTTTAATTAATTTTTGCAAGTATGTTTTAAGGTTTTAATTTGAAAAAGTTGCTTTTTATATTTTAATAACAAGTTTAAGCAAGAAATGAAATTATTAATACTCTAAACACTATATAAAAGTTATAAGAATCGAATATCTTGTTTTCTCTTCAATGAATCAGTAATAATTATGGAATTTTATGTTGTGGAAGTATTTAAATGTATTGTACCAAATATGAGAAATTATATTCTTTACCCTTACTTGGTTATATAAAGAAATTTGGTTAATTTGAAAATTTGAAATTTTGTAGATGGGTTAGGCAGGGAAGATATCAGCTTTCACTCTAGAGTTCTCTCTATTCCCTCCACCTGGGGCTAACATCTCATAACAAAATTTAAAATAATAAACCAAGTTAGGGGGCTTTATCCTGTCACTCTAAAGTCCTCTAATTTTACTTCCCAATAAAGCATATCTCCCTATATATTTGCATTCAATCATATGGACTTCAATACTCACCCATATAATTGCATGTGATTCTTTCTAGTTATTATTTGAGACAATACCTTATTGGATCTTACATAATCTCACAACAAATTTTAACATCTTAATTGGCCAAAGCAAGAAGTAAATTAAGTTCAAGGAATTCAATCATCACAATTTATTCCAGCATTAAACACTTATACATTCCACAACATTACATCCATAATTTAATTACTTCATCATCTAAGAAAGAAAAAGATAAACTAAACAACTCAGATTTCATGAAGTAAACACAAAAAAAACTTGATATGAAAGCATAAACCATAATGAAAACACAACACATACTTAAAAACAAAATGTAAAAACAAAGATAAATACTTATCTGAAAATTCTCTCCACCAGACTCTAGAAGTTCCTTTGGAATTTTGCTTTCCACAATACAACTCTACAAAGGTTTGCGCCCAACTCTAGTGACTCTAATAAAAACTTTAAACTTCAATAAAATCTAGATATAAGGATAAAAGAAAATTGGTGAGAAGAAGGCTTCACACCAACCCTTTTTCCTTCCTTACTCTCTACTCTCTACTTTAGAAAAGAAGAACTTTAAAACTTAACACACTCTAATAACACACTCTGAATAATAACACCCTCTAAACTACAATAACAACACTCACTTGCAAATTATGAGGCTTCATTTTAATAATTTTCCAAAAGGTGCTTTGGTGTCTCTTCAAATCATGTCTAGATTCAATGTAGCCACCAAAAGATGCATCCCTTCATTCAAATTTGTCACCCAAAGGAAGTTAAGGAAGTTACCACTAAAATTTGCTTCAAACACCCCTTGAAAATGGTGCCAAAATTCATTTAAATTCGACTTTTAACTGTGGCGCTTAAGCGCCGACACTTTGGCACTTAGGTGCTAGAGGCCAAATTTCTCAAACTTCATAATTTTGCTCCAAATTTGGTTCTTTTTCACTCCTTTCATCATAATTAATTATTTTCATCATAGCTGTAAGAAAAACAAAAAAAACCTTCCATTAAAGTGTAATATCATCAAAAATAGGTATAAAAATATGCATAAAAATGCTATATAATTTAGCTGTATCAAGCACACAATTCTAGAGATTTGGCAAGATGTAAATTTGGATATTAAGTTGGTGCTTCCCCAAACTGATCATATGATAACATTTAAATAATAACAGTTTTTAGTTTAAATGAATTAGCTCCTATAGTAGAATTTTAAATACTACAATGAAGTTCATCGATTGTAGGGTTTGTATAATCTCTTAAAGGTCTAAATTATTGATGAATTTTAGCATTTTGATTATTTTGGTTTGCCATTTCTCAAAATTTTTGAACTTTTCTATATTTTTATTTTTTTTAAAATTTTTCTAATAGTTCATTCTAATTCAGAATTTTAGGGCACTAGTCCTTCGGAACCTAACTATACATACATTACAAATGAGAACTTTTATAATAAAAAGACTATGATATTCCTGTAATAAATCTATAAGTTTAAATAAGGCTTTCTAAAAATAGAAAATTGTTTTCCTAATAATTCCTTCAAATTTAACTAAAATTAGTTTTTTCTTTCCTGACAACGGTGCCAAAAACTTGATCCCAATTTATTTTATATACTTTTATGTGTATGTGATTATATTTTCAATTCTCTTTATTTAAATATCTTTCTTTCCAACGTTGCCACAAACTTATTTCCAAGGCAAGAAAGAATGAAACTATTATATTAAATTATAAGGATTCTACGTAAGTATACGTATCGTTATCAAGTAATGTAGGACTTTCTGATTGAACCCGAAAAATTGACCCCACGAGTTCAAACTCTTAAAAAGAAATTAGATAACAAAGTCTACTTTGAAAAGGATTCTTACTTTGTAGGAATAAAAGTTTAATTTTTTTTTATAATTTTGATAATTTAAAACAAAGTAAATAACTAACTACATTTAAACAGATTATTGTAAGATGAAGGTAATATAACTACAAGTATAGGAATTTTGTTGTGGAAGTATATAAAATGTATTGTGCCAAATAGGAGCAATAATATTATTTACCCTTACTAAAGATGTTATAAAGAACATTGGTTAATCTAAAGTTTCAATAGGCTTGAAGATGGGCTAGACAAGCAAGAAAATAGCTCTCACTCTAGAGTTCCCTCTACTCCCTCCACGTAGAAACTAACTTTTCACATCAAGACATAAAACAATAAACTGGATTGGGGGCTTGTCAGTATATTTTTAGGTTTGTGTTGTATTTTGGAAAGGGGTCGCCTACAGAAATTATCGGTGAATTTTAGATTTTAAATTTAATTTAAATATATATATAATTTGAAAGTAGTATTTAATTTTGAAAATAATTTTAAGTTTGAAAATTTTAAGATATGAAATTAAACCGATCTCACATCCCGAATAGCTTATGTAAACGAGCACCGCATCACAAACCGTATATCTATTCCGAAGAATAGACACACTGCTTGACGATGAGGCTCGGTTAAATAAACTAGAAGATTTGTGACATCCGTTTGGTCTGCGAACCAACTTTATAAGCCGACAAGTTCCCCGCTTAATATAAAGAAATTAGCGAGGTTTATATTACCTGGGTTCTTAAAGTTCCCTATAAAGGCAAGCCCCTATAGTTAATTACAGCCTAAGTGACGGGAATCACTTAAGAAAACTCTCGATAATGATCAGTGGTTTTGCTCTCAAGAATTTCAAAGTTTGAGGTTTTCAAAGGATTGGATTTTGGAAATTTCAATAGGGATTAGCTAAAATTTGGAACAGTTTATTTTGGGAATCCAATGGAAGAGAAGTAGGAGAAGCTGAGGATCCAAGAAGAATCTTGGCAACTTCCCAAACTATCCTATTGTTTGGCTTCAATTTGAGAGAATCATTCAATGTTTACATCCTGCCAATTTTAATTAATTAGGACATATATTTGTATGATATAATCACACAAACAGCCTCGAAGATATGAGGGTTTATGTCGTACCGAACGACTACCTCAGAGTCCTAAGACTGGTTAGGGCTTAATTTACACGACATGATCATGAAAATGCCTAACGAAGAGTTGAGGATTTATGTTGCACTAAGCAAACTACCTCAAAGTCCTATGGCTTGGTTATTTAATTCTAAGAAAGTTTTGCTGAAGTAGATCCGAGTTCTGCTGATGACGATGGCCGTGCTGCCCACTATGCTCCGAGCTCCTTATTGTTGTAGAGGTTTAGTTTTAGAAAGTGGCAATCAAGAGATGAGAGAAGTGTTTTGGTTTAGAAAAGTTAAAATCCAAGTGTTTTTTTTAATATTTTAATTAAAACAAATCTTAAAGTTGTTTAAACAGAATCGATTAAGATCCCACAGTTTCGTCATCCCGGCACCGTTATTTTCACCAAATTCACTTAGTCCAAATGAATTTGCTAAACTCAACTGAATGAGTTCCACACTTTCATTTAGACCGTGGGAAATCCCGTTAGCAACACGTGGGTTACATCATTCGAGGTATTCCCGATCATTCAACGAGACGTTTTAATTTAGTTGTGATTGTAGTTTTGTTGTTTTATTTGTGATTAAATTTTGAGTTGTTTTATATTTTGGAATGTTGTGGCGGTGAATTTTATCTTGTGGTGACTTTTAATTTAATTTTCATTTCATTTCAGGGACTATCCTAATGGTTTTGGTTTTCATGCAACAGTCTTGTTTAACATACAAGAAAAAGTAAAATACAGTGTGTGTAAGTAAATTGCAATAAAGTAAATTGCAATAAAATAAAAGCGTACCTGGAGGGTTTTCTCGTCATTCCAAGTTGCACTTAAAACACATGTTAAGGCATTTAAATATTTCAACAAGTACCTAGGTAAATCTAAGAGAAGGGTTTTGGTTGTCTACCAAATTCCTAATCCTATTGCTAGTCATCTCCTATGACGTCTAGGTTGTTATGTTTTTATTTAAGGATGATTTTCTCCATCAAAGAACAGTTAAATTCAATTTTTCTTCTAAAATATCCCGTCGTATTGAGAAAGTGCTTAGGACGAGTCCTAAACATCTTTTCAATACTTCTGGGATTATTTTGAGTCCAAATGAATTTTTATTGTACGGATGAATTGATCATGCAAGGATTTGTATTTTTGTTTTGTTTCTTGCTCAGTGAACTAGGATGTTTGAATATCTTATCTGTGAAGTGACATTTCACTTAATACTCTATTTAAGAGTTATAATAATTAATGCCTTTAGGGGCAAGTCGGGTTGTTGGGAATTTTAATCATTCTTAATTTAAAGTTTGAGTTAATGATTTAAAGTGATTTAATTTAATTATGAGGTTTTAGTTAATAATTTTAAGTTTGGAATAATGTTCAAATTATTTTAGATTTAATTTAAATCTTTACACTTTCAGTTATCTTAGTAATTCAGATTGATGTTTATGTTTTAAATTTTACTTATATAGAAAGAGGTGTTAGGATTATCGATATGTTTTGATTTAACTCTTAATGATTTCATTTAGGTTTTTTGTTAAGTGATTTTAATTTAATTTAATTTAATTTAATTTGATTTAATTTAATTTAATTTAATTTAATTTTAATTTAATTTAATTTTAATTTAATTTAGTTTTAAATTTTAATTTAATTTTAGTTTCAATATTTTAAATTTGGTTTAATTTAATTTTAATTTTAATTTTAATTTCAATATTTTAAATTTAATTTAATTTAATTATGAAGGTGTTAATTTAATTTAATTTAAACCTTGACTTGGATTAATTTATTTTTAATTTAATTTAATTCCAAGATTTTAAATTTAACTTTAATTTTTATTTTAATTTTTTAATTAAGAATTAAATATTGTTAAAGTGACTTGTTTAGGGATTTTTTAAATTAAAGAATAAACATCCTCATAATAATATCCCTATTTTATTAATCCAAATTTAAATATATTCTTCCCAAAATTCAAATTATTTAATTAATTAGAGTTTCATTTTGATATTTTCAAAGTGTTTAATGGGTTTCTACCCTTTAATTCCCTAAGTTTCAATCATCCAAGAGAGAGTTAAAATCAAATATTTTACCTTCCATTTTGATTAAACCTAAAGTTTTAATTAAGGGTTAAAAATTTTTTAATTACCTTTATGCCCTTTTGAGCTTATTTATTTCATAACTCACTAAATTGAGCTCAAATGAATTTGAAATTTTTATGTCACCTCACTCACATGTTAATTAAGACATTAGAGGAGAAAAATATGATTTTTCTGAATTTAATTTATTTATATAATTATTTTTAGTAGAAAATAGGGGTTTTCAAGGAAAATTCAACAACATGACCAAGGAGAGGTTTCTATCCTTAAGAAAATTATGGGATGTTCATAATGACCAGAGGACCACTTAGACCAATTTTGGTGATTTTTTGAATTATATTTTATTTATTATAATTATTTTTTATTTTTAGAGTATTAATTAATTTTAAAATAAAATAAAGTTAAAAAATAGATTTTATATTTTTCTTAAATTTTGTTGACCTCAAGGAGTTCATAGAAACAAGTTTTATAATTTTATAATTTTTCTTTGATTTATTAGAATTATTTTAGTTAAGAAGGTTGAAAATTCATTTTTTTAATATTAAAAATTACATTAAGCCTTTAAAATTCAATATCTTACCCTAGGGACTTAGGAAAAATATTTGGTTTGTTCCTAAATGATTAAGAGTCAAAATGTGACATTTTTATGATTTTTAATATTTTTGTGATTTTTATTATTTTTTAATTATTAAAATATTAAAATATTGTGAAAAATCAACTTTTTTAGAAAATTCCAATTTTAATTTTCCTAAACTCCCCTAATATCAGAGAAGCTCCAAAACCATTTTTGTGAATTTTTGAAAAGTATTTTTGGGGTTATGAATTTTTAAAGTTCCATTTTGCTTATGAGGTTTAATTAATCCATTTGGTGGGGTTAATCAAGTCCAATTGATTTCAAAATTTTATGTAAGGTTCCTCTGACCCTAAAGAGCAATGGAGAATTGTTTTCAGTCAATTTGATGTGTGGTTAGCCCTAATTAATTCAAATTTAATTTTAGGGGTTTAGGCCAATTAAGGTTATTATGAATGAATTAACTCAAAATATATTTTTCATAGGGTCCCCTGGTCCTAAGAAACATCACCAAATTTTCCTAGAATTTATTTTACAACATGCTAATTACTAGAAGTAAAATACCTAAAACAGTGACATGAACTTGAAAAATCAATAACTCTTCACAGAGATGGCCTCTTACCTTGAAAAATTCAAGGAATGTTCCAAAGATCAGAGACTTCAAAACCCCTATGGTCTCATGCCATGGTGAATTGTTTATGCAAATGGAGTATCAAAACATTGGAAATAATAAATAAATTATTAAAAATAAAATACTCATCCAATTAACTTGATTTCTTTTCCACATTATTCTCCACTGTTCACTGAGCAAGAGGGTATTTTTATTTTATTTTTGTGATTTTTTCTATGCAAAGATATGAACTTTTGAAGTTCAGGGCATTTAAATAATTCAAAAATACCCTAATTTTCTACTTATCGACGCGGCACCGTGTCAACCTCGGCAGCTCCTAAAGCCTACGCGTCGCGCTGTGATTCAGCGTCACCATCTGACTCAGCTCTCCAGGGGCCCCCGGTTCACATACCATTGCGCTGCCTGGCTTGATCTCGACCGTCTGTTTGATACACGCGCAATCCAACGGCTCCTGGTCATCATCTACGCTTGGTGTGCACCCTTGACCGTCCACACTTAAACCCTAATATCTCTCTCAATTCTCAATGGATTTTTGAGTTCTTATGCTCTATGGATTCGTCTTGAAGAGACGAACACATCCATATGATTTATAAGCTATGAAATTATCCCAAACAAAATGGAGAATCACTGGAAGCTCGGGAGGAAGAATTAGTTCATACCTTTGCTCAGAGAAGTGAAGCATCGATCTGAGGATTGTGTCACCTTCGAGTGAGTCCAAGCAAGCTCTAGATGAAGTCTCTGGCTCTAGGGAATTGCCTTCGTATGAAAGTGTCCACAACTGATCACAAAGCTTGGTGGCTGGAAGCAATGGCTGGCTTGGTGAGGGGGCTTTTGCTGGGAAACTTCTCCTCTTGGTCCGGTGAAGGTGTAGGGTCAATAAATTTGAAGATTGGCTCACTGTGGTGAAGTGTCCTGTTTTTAGGTGGATTTTCAACTCAGAAATTGAGCTCTGTCAATGGGGATTAGGGCAAAGGAACATTGTGGATCAACTGCTCTGGGTTAGGAGAAGGTCCTGGAGCAATTTTGGCAGTGTTTCCTTAAGGTATGGTTCATCACCTTGTTTGGCTGAGAGGTGGTGGTGTTTAAATAGGCAAGGCTGGAGGGCTTCCCAGGGGCAATTGGAGGCTGGGATCAGCTGCTCAGGGGAGGAGAAGAAGAGCTCTAGTGTCCACTAGGGTTGGGATAGCTCAGCAAGGGAGAATTTGAAATTTTGGCTCACATGGAGCTCTCGGCCTTGGTGATTTCCGGCGACAAAGGTGATTGGCCGGCCAGGCATTGGTCACCATCTTGACCAGTGAGGTCAGGGTTGGGTTTGGTGAGTTCAATTGGCTTTGGACATGTATAAAGGATTTGATTTAAATGGAATGGGGAAGAATTGATTTGGGCTTAATTTGGTACAATGCATGGATTAAGCTAGGTGCACCTCCCCAAGGCTGGTTTGGGCTGAAGAGAAAGTCATTTGGAGCAGCTTGATTAGTGGGGTCAATTCACAATCCAAGTACAATTAGGCTTAACAATGAGTTAGGGGTGACATGGGAATGGTTAATGACTTTTAAGGAGTGCTTAAAGGCCTTCCTCCTTTTTCCACTTATGGGGTGTTGACAATCCTAAGATCCTCATGGCTCTCATGTAGCTTGTGCATGGCTTCAAGGCTTGCTCATGGCTTAGGAATGGATTGGCTCACTAGCATAAGAAAGGGATTTTGGGATTTTTGAAATTTAGGGAAATTTTGGTATGAGGCTTAATTGAGATTTATTTGATGATAGAATTGGAACTTAGGAAAAGATTTTGATTAAATGGATGACAAATGAAAATGTCATATGGGCTTTAGAGTCAATTTTGGGCATCTGAAATTGTCTTGGGATGGGCTTTTAAAGTGGTTTAAGGAAGTGGGCTTTTGGATTTAGAATAAATTTGGGATGAAAGTTTTGTAAAGGATTGTGCCAAATAAATGTTGGAATTGGTTTAGGCATGTGTCATGAGTGGTTTGGAATCAATTTGGTGTGATATGGAGTAGAATTGGGTTGAATTTGGGCTCTTTAGTTAAAGGGACCAAGGTGGGATAAATTGGGCTAACTTGGGTTACGGTTGGGCTAATGTTGGATTTGATGTAAAATTAATGTTAGGAAATGTTTATGGGAGTGTTACAAAGAGTTCTCAGCTTTGGTTGGGTTCTAATTTTGGGATTTGGGCCCATTTGGGTTAGGTTTAGGCTTAGGTCAATTTAAGGGATTTTGGTTTTGGGTTAGGTTTGGGTGGAGTTTAGGTTAAAATTTTGGGCAAATCAAGTTAGTGTTTTGTTTGTGGGAATGTTAGGAAGGTTTTAGAAAAGGTTTGGGGCCAATTGGGGTTGAATTGGACTAGGTTTTGGCTAGGTTTAGGGCATGGGCCAAAATTGGGCCTTAAGCCCCAAATTGAAATTGGGCCCAAATGTCAATCAAATTTGGCTTGGAATTGGTCTAAATTGATGTTGGGGATAATGGATTGCAGTTTAGAATTGAATTGGACCAGAATTGAGGTCAATTAGGGTGGTTTGGTTTGACATCGGGTTCACTTGGGTTTAAAATGGGTAAAATTAGGGGTTTTGGTAAAAGTTAGGTAAATTGGAAAAATTGGCCCATGGTGTAGTTGAACAAAATGAATTTGGGAATACTTGGGATTTTATGGAATTTTCTGAGAATTTTTAGAATTTTTGGATTTTTTGGGGTAAGAGGGCATTTTGGTAATTTTGGGGGTTTTAGGGGTATTTTATGGAAATTTTGGTATTTTTGGTCAAAGATGGTCAATTTGAGTGGGGGGAAATGTTTAGGATTGATTTTGAGGAATCTTGGGTAATTTAGGTAATTTTTGCAAATTTTGGGTAGCTTCAAGTGTATTTAGTAGGTTTGGTGGGTGTAGGGCCCCGGGGGTCAAAAATTGAAATTTTGGAAAAATGAAGATTGATCAAGTGTGAGTGAAATGGAATCACTTTGGTTGAGCCATGAAGCCATATTAAGCCCATATGAGCCATGAGAGGGCTCATTTGAGGCATTCACTATGTTGTTCCTAACCCTCTTAGTCAGGGGCTTAGGGGTTAATGACCATCCATATGAATTACCTACACGAGTCAGGAAGTCAAGTTGGGTGAGAGTGTGGTTTTAGGACTTGGAATGTGTGAGAGAGTGTAGTGCATGTGCAAGTCAACCCTCACCAGACCAGGCCATTCAGGGTATTCCTAAGGCTAAAAAGTCCTATAGGGAACTCATCCTTTAAACCTCCTCTTTTGATTTCAACCCTCTAGGTGATTAGGGGTCTACAATCAAGCTTGTGGGGTTTGCAGGGAGTCAAGAAGTAGTTTAAATTTCTAAATGGTAGGTTCCATTTCTAGTCCTCTAAGATTAATCAAATGAAAAACTTAATGCTAGATCCTAAGTACTAAAGAGAGAAGCAAAAGACCTCACCAAAATCGAGGTCAACAAATGGACCCCCAATAGGTGTGGTGTGCTGACCAAGCACACCGTGCGTATTGGTGTTGACTGAAGAGATCAACAAAACCAACACAGATGTCCAAGTGACGAACTTAGGGCGAAGTAGAAGAAATTTCGCTGGGGAGTATCAGGTATATTTCCAAGACTGGAGATTCCTGTACTCTCGCTAGGGAAAAGAGAAGGAGGTGAACTCCAAATCACAAGATCTAGGGAATTCGATTTAGATTTCATTTTACTTTTAAATTTCAAGTTTCAATGTGTGAGTTTAGATTTCGATTTGTTCCGAGTTTCAATTTCGATTGAAGTTTAATTTAAGATCAATTTAAGGAAATTTTGAATTTGAAATTTGGATTTGAAATGAGAATTGAAACCTGGGTTTCAACCTCGGGATTGCGAGGAGAACTGGAATTTAGGTACCACCCTCGGAGTGAGAATCAGAGTTTGAGTATCGACAAAAAAAGGATGAGAATTAGAATTTAGGTACTGATCTGAAGAGAGTGAGATTTGAAATTTAAGTATCAATCTCAACAAGAGAGTCAAAATTTAGGTACCGACCTCGAAGGAAGAGAACTGGAATTTAGGTACCAGTCTCAGAAAAGAGTCGAAATTTAGGTATCGATCTCAAAAAGGATGAGAATCAGAATTTAGGTACTGATCTCGGAATGAGAGCTAGAATTTAGGTACTAGTCTCGAAAGTGAGAATTGAAATTTAGGTATCAATTCGAAAGCGAATCGAAATTTAGGTATCGACCTCGAAAAGGATGAGAATCAGAATTTAGGTACTGATCTCGGAATGAGAACTAGAATTTAGGTACTGGTCTCGAAATGAGAACTGAAATTTAGGTACCAGTCTCGGAATTTAGAATTAAAATTTAGGTATCAATTCGAAAGAGAATCGAAATTTAGGTATCATCCTCGAAAAGGATGAGAATCAGAATTTAGGTACTGATCTCGGAATGAGAACTAGAATTTAGGTACTAGTCTCGAAAGTGAGAATTGAAATTTAGGTATCAATTCGAAAGAGAATCAAAATTTAGGTATCGATCTCGAATGAGAGTCGGAATTTAGATACCGACCTCGAAATGAGAGCTGGAATTTAGGTACCAGTCTCAGAGGTTTAGAATTGAAATTTAGGTATCAATTCGAAAGAGAATCAAAATTTAGGTATCGATCTCGAATGAGAGTCGGAATTTCGATACCGACCTCGAAGGAAGAGAACTGGAATTTAGGTACCAGTCTCGGAAATTTAGTGAGAAATGGAAACTTGTTCCAATCTTGAAGATTTATCTGTATGAAGATGGACCCAATCTCATGCCATCAGAACCAAATCAAACAAAGTTCGTGGCTCCGTGTCAATAGAACTAGTCAATCCTCTAAGACACAGAAGAAAGAGAACTGAAAAAGAGCTGGTAAGTGTACCAAGCAGAAAAGACTTGACTTAGCAATAAGTCGAGGAAAATATTCAAATTTCAAAAGAGTTTCAAACATATTTCGATGGAGTAAAGAACTGAAAGGCTCGAATCAGAGGATTCAGATCGGAATTCAATTTGAGATTTAGATTCATTTTATTTGTCCTTTAACGATCCCATTTTATTTTTTGTTGTTTATTTAGTGTTAATGTGAATTTGAAGTTCGTTTTAATATTCAAGTTTTTAGAAAAAATTCTCATTTATTTTCTTTTCTCTTCTGTTCTTCGTTCAAAGTTCATTTAACTCTAATGGTGTTTCCCAGTCAATTTGCACAAAAAGAGGTGAAGGCAAAATATGACGTAGTCGTTTTCATTCCAACTTGTTGAAAATACATCATACAACTTGATCTAATCATGATGACATTTTCCTTGGAAATTTAATGTCTCATACAGTCCATGTAAATCCAAAACGGATTGTGTAAATTTCTTGTTGATCCATCCAAAAGCGTCTGTCAAAAATCCATGTCTGAATAGTAAGAAACATGGGCAATAACATCACCTTCCAAGCCAACCTTGGCAGGAATGCCGCATGGATGTGTATTGGAGGTGTACTATCTCCCATGTAACGCACAGCTCGTAGGGCCGGAGACTCTCCAGTCTCGGATCCGGTCGAAAGTGGTAAGGCATTTTGTTGTCGTCCATTCTTCTAAAAGTAACTGAGATCCGCTCCACAGGCACTCCTGGAATGCAATGCTTCGCAACGTCTGCTCCGTTTCATTTCAACACCAGGACGGAACCTACTGGTAGTGGTATCTCCACCGGCCCTCGAAACTCACCGGGGCCTGCAATCCGGAGGTTAGATCCGAATATGATGTTGCACTGGTTGACGAATGACACTGTGCAGAAGGGTCAAACGAAATCATGATGGTCTATATGCGGAGGTATGCAGTCGCCTTCTTTGTAGATGTTAATAATGCGAGTTGTTGGGTATGCAACTGCGAGCAATACCCTCCATGTTATCATCCTTTTCACCATTCTCTTAATGATTCTTGGCATCGGGTCCACCTCACTGTGACGGAGTATCCCTGGTGGATTTCCTTTTCTGTCTATGGGAAAATTGTAGCAACATCCGCATTGGATTGTAAATCTTCCCTTTCCTGGCATCCATCTTCAGGGTTCTGAATATGTCTTTTCTCTCAGGCGACCAGCTTGGCCCATTTTCTGTAATTCATGGATGCAGTCTACAATTTGTTGTTGCTCATAATCTGAGAAAACATCTGTATGCAGCTCGAGGCCTTCCAAGATATTGACCCTCTTGTTTCCAATTCTTTCAAAGTATTCAAAGATTTTATTCTCAACTAGTTGCATTTTCTCCAGTTCGTATTTCGGGATTATCTGAAGTCCTCGGTGTCTAGTAATATACTGTGAGATGTATGGCTCAACCCCAACACGTTCTTCTGCATGTCTCAGCTCCTCGGGGATAGTCTCCGTGGGGACATCCTCCGGGGATGCTTTCTCAACAAGACTCTTCGGATCTGGTACATCTGCTCGGCGTCGAGGTACCGACTCTATTTCTGCTTTGCTTGGTATTTCTTTTATTTGTTCCGATCTTCTTGGAGTTGACTTTCTTCTTTCTAGTTCCTGACGAACCGGTCTCCTTGGAGCATTTTCCAAAACGGTATCCACTGTCTGTTTACGTTGAACTTCTGCTAACTTGGTTAACATTTTACGAATGCGACGATTCTTATTTCTTCGCTGGGTAGCAATGAGAGTAGCTCTCCTTACCCCTCGAATTTCTGCAGGCGCGGCGCTGACAAGCCTACCCTCTACTGTGGCAACCATGGACTTAACTTTCTTATCTTCTTCGGTTGCATGCACGGCGTTTGTTTTTCTTTTCATGCTGCTGGATTGGTGGCTCGGGCTATCCATTTTCATCACTGTCTGGCTGTGAAGTTCTTCTCGATCAACTGGGATCCAATCATTTTCTTCATATTGTAAGCCGGCTGGTGTGAAGTCTGAGTCATCTCCATCCCTCTCCCTCTTTTCATCAAGTGCTAGACTCACGTCATTCCTAAAGTTTAGAACCAACCGCCCGTTCGGCATTTCCGTACGAAAAAACAAGAAAAGGATCAGGGGCTGTACTAAGAACAAGAACAATAAGAAAAACACTTAAAAATTCTTATTCACTTCTTTTAAATTTTAAAAAAGTAGGAAAAGATGAGAAAATATCAGGAATGAATGGATTTAAAAAGAAAGATTGACATTTTATTATTGTGGTTTGCCATGTTTTCTTTTTTAACATTTTCGTTAATGAGATTTTTTTTTTATTATCCATTTTATTTCGTTTTGGGATCAGACCCAGTCACAAAGTGATTACTTCACCCGTGTTTCTAGGGATAAGTTTCTAATTTAGAGGCCACCCTTCGAAACATCAGGTTACGTAATATTTCTTTAAATACTGTCCATTGATTGGAAGCATGGGTCGTTCTCCACAGCAATTCACCAGTTGGTAGGAACCTCCCGAGTAGACTGTCTCGACCACAAACAGCCCTTCCCATGTTGGTTCAAACTTACCTCCTATCATGCGATGTGCAAGAATAAGTCTTCTGAGAACTAAAACCAAGTCACCGACTTTGAATGTTCTTGGGCGGACCAGTTTATCATGGGCCTGGATCATCTTGGCTTGATACAGTTACAAATGTTGCTGCGCGAAAAGTCTTTTCCCTTCCAGGCTTTCTAATTCCTCCAGTCGTAGTCTGGCATTTTCTTCTGTAGTGATCTCTTCTGTAACTGCAATTCTGAGAGAAGGAAGCTGAACCTCTAAGGGTAGAACGGCCTCGGACCCGTACAATAAGGCGTAAGGCATAGATTGGGTGGGCGTTCTAAATGTCGTCCTGTAGGTCCATAAGGCTTCTAACAACTTCTCGTGCCAATTTCTTTTATTGTCGTCCAAAGTTTTCTTTAGGATTTGGACGAAGTTTTATTAAAAGCCTTGGCCAAGCCGTTTGCTCTTGGGTAGAAGATCGTTGAGTATCTCCAATCGATCCCGTGTCTTCTGATAAATTTTTTTATCTTTGTACTTTTAAATACAGACCCATTATCTGAAATGATCCTGCGCGGTACCCCAAAATGGTAGACGACTTGATTTTTGAAGAACTGTAGCACGTGATGTGCTTTCACCTCTCTGAGCGGCATAGCTTCTGCCTATTTAGGAAAGTAGTCTGTAGCTGCAAGAATGAATTGATGTCTTCTTGAAGAAGGCGGCTCTATTGGACCACAATATCTGTGCCCTAACACTCAAATGGCCACGATGCGATTGTCGGATGTAGCACATTTGGAGGTTGATGTAGAACCACTCCATGCACTTGGCACTAGTGACAACTTTTGGAAATTTTCATGCAGTCGGTCATCATTGAGGGCCAGTAGTACCCCAGTCTTTCAATCTTCATTTTCATCTTCGGACCCGACTGATGAGTGCCACAAAGTCCTGAATGTACCTCTTTAACGATTTCAAGAGCCTCAGACCCGCTCAAGCACCTTAGCCACATCTAGTCAAAAGACCTTCTGTATAACGTATTGTTTATTAATGCGTAAGACAGAGTTCTTTTCTTGATTTGATGGGCTAACGACTTATAGTCAGGCAGGTTTCCTTTCTGCAAGTAGTCTATTAGTGGCTGCCGCCAATATTCCGTATTTTCTCGTTACCGTCGCAATTGTTTCTTCCGCTTTTCTTTCGATTTATGTACCGTATTCATGTCGAGTTGTGATAGGACTCCGTCGTCCTCGAGCCGACACTTCAATCGACTCATCCTGCAAGCAGGCAAATTCCTTTGCAAGGCGGGCTAACGCATCGGCGAGAGCATTTTCTTTTCTGGGAATCTTGTTGATTATTACGTTTGGAATCTGTTGCAACAGTTTCATGGCATACTGAAAGTACTACTCGAGTCTTGCCTTTAAAATTCTATATTGTCCAGCGACCTGTTGAATGATCAACTGAGAATCTCCGTAGATGTTGATGTCCGTTATTCCCATCTGAATGGTCAATTCCAGTCCTGTTATGAGAGCTTCGTATTCTGCCTCGTTTTTTGTACACGGTTTTGTTAGATGGTAGGAATATCTTAACATTCCCCGCTCCGGTGTTATAAAGATTAGTCTGATTCCTGCCTTACCAGGCACTACCGTTTGCAATTCTTTGTTCTTCTGTGCTGAGGACACACCATCGAAATATAGTTCCCAACGTCGATCATCAAGGTCTTCTAGGCTCATTATCTGCTCGTCAAGCAAATCGTCATCGAGAGGTGAATCCGCCGGCAAAGGGCGTGCTGCGAGGAAGTCTGCTAGGACTTGTCCCTTTACAGCGGAAAGAGGAACGAAAGTTATGTCGAATTGCAATAGTATCATCGACCACCTGGCAAGTCTGCCAGAAAGCGTCGGTCGGGTCATCAAGTATTGCAACGGATTAACTCTTGAAATAAGGTTAACCTTATGAGAAAGCATGTAATGCCTGAGCTTTTGAGCGGCAAAGATGAGGGCCAAACAATGCTTCTCAATCCGAGGATACTTCACTTCCATCGGGATTAGAAGACGACTTAGGTAGTAGAGAGCGTTTTCTTTTCCCTCGTCATTGACCTGGGTTAGCAGGGCTCTGAGAGAGTTGTCTAAGGCCGCGGTATAAAGTATCAACGGTCTACCTGAGACTGGGGCTGCTAAGACCGGAGGTGTCATTAAATATTGCTTAACGTCCTTGAAAGCCCGCTGGCATTTCTCATCCCAAACGAATTTGGCGTCCTTTTTAACCAATGCCGAGAAGGGCTGACACCTACCTGACAAGTTCGAGATAAAGTGTCGAAGATTTGCCAACATCCCCTGAAAGGATCGTAGTTGTTTTAAAGTTTTGGGAGGAGGCATTTCTAAGATAACTTTAATCTTTTCCGGATCGATTTTAGTCCCGCGATGTCGGACAACAAATCCTAAGAATTTCCCAGAGGTGACACCAAAGGCGCATTTTAAGGGATTCATCTTAAGGTTAAATCGTCTTAATCGCTCGAAAACAATTCTCAAATCATACAAATGATCTTCTTTCAGTTTGCTTTTGATGACCACATCATCTACGTAGCAGTCGACTTGGTTTTGAATGAGATCATCGAAAATCTTCGTCATCGCTCTTTGATAAGTTGCTCCTGCGTTCTTTAGTCTGAATGGCATTACTGTATAGCAATACACTCCGATTGGCGTTCTGAATGCCGTGATCTTTTTGTCTTCTGGTACCATCTTTATCTGGTTGTATCCCGATGATCCATTCATGAATGAGAAGATTTCATGTGTTGAAGCGATGTCGATCATCAGTTCTGGGATTGGTAGTGGAAATTCATCTTTTGGACATGTTTTATTCAAATCTCTGAAGTCTACGCAGATTCTGATCTGACCATTCTTCTTTCTGACTGGTACTACGTTGGCTAACCAAGTTCGGTATTGTTCTTCACGGACAAATTTAGCGTCTATCAGCTTCTTAACTTCGGCTATTACTTGTTGTTTAATCTCTAGACGCATTCTTCTTAGAGCTTGTCGGCGCGCACAGACGATGGGATCCACTCTAATTTGTGAACTGCGACTTCTGGAGCTAATCCTAGCATTTCATCATAACTCCAAGCAAAACAGTCCTTGAATTCCATTAATAACTTGATTATGTCTTCGGAGTCTTCTTTATTGAGTAGGGAACTAACAAAGGTAGGCTTAGGTTCTTCGCTAGTACCTAAGTTAACTTCCGTTAACTCGTTTATTGTAGATTTGATTTCTTCTTCGAATTCTGGCCGAGCATCTCCGATTTGCAGATCTTAAAGATATTCTGAAGCTTCTAAGCAGTCTTCATTAGTTCGCAAGTGACAACCAAGCAAAATCCCGTATCGTCAACAGACCCTACCGTGCCAAATCCGAGACCGTGTTTTGAATTGGGAGGCCGACTGGCATTATTCCATAATTTTTCAAAATGTTGTGAGTGACCTTTTGTCCATCATCGAGGTAGGACTCCACGTTGAATTAAATTTTGAACACAGGGAGAGTACCACTCAAAAGGCATTTCCATTAATTCAGAAGAAGTAACATCTTCAAATTGTACATCTTTTTCAATATTTGAAGAAGAAGCACCACAGTAAAACTTGATTGGTTTAGTACCACCATGTACTTCCTTGACCACCATACCCTCAATCTTATCAGAATGGATCGGGGTCAGGGTCATAGTATGTACATAATGGTTAATCTTCTCGTACATTGATTTGTATTCTTCATTCCTTTCATCTTCGAGAGAGATATTGAATTGGGGTTTCTTTTGACTTATTATCGCTGCTTCTTTCTCAATTTCTTCTTCTTCTTCGGAACTGTTCTCCCAATCAACATTGATGACTGGTTTCTTCTATCCAACTGTTCCAACGTTTCTTCCATGTCCTCGTCCCCGGCCTCGACCTCGAGTGCGAGTTCTGGAGAAATCTTCACCATCTCGCCGTAAGGGAGTGGTGCGTAACTGTTGGACTAAAACTTCAGGTTCTTCATCGTCTCAAATTTCTTTTGCTTCATTTGGTATGGTATTTCTGGAAATGATTATTTTCTTCGGGGGCACGTAGTAGACCGCATCTTCATGAATCCCGATCTCGTGTACGGAGAATGGCTGCAAGTCACCTTTGATACACTGTTCTCCTCCATCGTAATACTTTATGCAATGGTGTAGAGACGATGGTACCATCCGGTTTTCATGGATCCATGGCCGACCCAGTAGAGCGTTGAACAACGTCTCAGAATCAATTATATGGAATTTAGCGGTTGTCTTTGCTAAATCACCGGTTTTCATCAGTAATGTTATCGATCCAAGAGCTCTTTCTCATTTTTGATTGAGGCCTCTTAATAACATCTTGTCTACTTTAAGCTCGCGAGCATCTATTTCCAAATATGCTAGCATTCGAAGATTCATTATGTTAATTGATGCTCCTGGATCAACCAACACTCTGGAGAGCGTAAACTTTCCAATAGTGACTGAAATGTATAGCGGTAGGTTGTGATCAGCTGTTCCCAGTAATACATCATTGTCCGTGAAGGTAACACCTCGTTGTTCTCTTAACGAGCAAACCTCGTCGAAGGAATTACCGGCCATTTGAGCTAAACAAATCTCTGGATCAAGTAAAGCCTTGATCAGAGCCTCCCTCATCTCCTTTGACAGGATCAGAGCGTCATATATGCTTAGTTTGGCTGGTAACTTCCTAAGATGGGCTAGCACATTGTAGTGCACTTTATTACCATGTTCCTCGGTTTCTTCCCGAATGGGCAATTCCTCTGTTGGGGTTGGCTCCTCTTGAGCAACCACCTGCTTTCCTTTATCCTTTGGACCCATTCTCGGGGGTAGAACTTTTCTGCTTCTTAGATTGACCTCTGTTATTTCTTCTAAATTTACCAGTGTCTCCTCTTGAATCGGAACAACCAGCTCTTTTGAAGTTGCTTCGGTCTCTGATGGTTCTAATTCTATCGTGATCGGAGCTCCTCGAAATTCACAAATAGACTCGTTGCTTGTTGAGCTTTCGTAGCCTCCTTTGTGAACATCTTCTTCGTCGTGGTCATCGAGGTTATGTATGATTTAAGAATCATACATTTGTATTGGAATCGAGATCCGGATTAAGCTGGTTGTCGCTAGTTACGTAATCGTTAGAAACAGTCAAAACGTATCCAACGCCAAAACCCTTATCATTATAAGATCCCGCCGGGGCGAGTAGATAATCATACAGAGTCAGGAGTTCGAGGAATTTCTCCCCCGAATCGGAAACAACCATCCCAGGATAAGTAGCCCCAAGTCTACCCTTCGGAGCCTCGGTCTTCTTTTCTTCCACGATCTTCTCCTCCTTCTGGGGCGGTTCTTCAATCGCAAGTGATAGTGCCAGTTCGACAGGTTTCAAACTTTGAGTTGAAGCACGTACCGAAGCGGCCTGGATGTGATCCAAAATTTTCTTTGAAGACTTTGTCTTGATGGTACTCCATCCATCATCGGTCGTGTAAGGGTCTATCGAAACAATGAGATCTGTTGAAATAACTTTGACGGAACCTCCTTTCTGGGGTTCCATCATGTATTCCTTTGGGATTGTTATGTTCCCTCTCTAGATATTGTCATCAAGCCAACTCTTGAAAGTGATGCAATCCTCTATCTTGTGTCCAAGCATCCGGTGATAAGGGCAATAGTTCAGATGATTTTTCTTATTAACTTCCTCCGGCTTCTTGGGCTCTAGCAGATGAAAATCTGGTGCCTTCATTAAGCTGCAGAACATCTTCACTACTGCTTCAGTTTTGAATGGATATTCTCTATTTTGAAGTTCTCTCAAGGTACGTGATGAACGAGGCGGTTGTTCATAATGCTGAGATGATTGATAGCTTGGACGAGGCTGCTGATAGCCCTGCTGAGGTTGCTGATAGCCCTGCTGAGGTTGCTGATAGCCTTGCTGAGGTGGCTGTTGGTATGTCCGTTGCGGTGGTTGATAACTAGGTTGTGGCCGTTCTGGCGGCATCTGCAATGGCTGCTTTCCCTTATCTACTGCGGCGATGATTTCAGATTTCTTTTCGAATGTTTTCATGGGCTTCTGCTTATCGTTCTTGTCCATGAAACTTAACTGCTTTGCCTCCTCTTGCAAGCTCCCGGCCTTGCTAAGCAATTTCTCGAAAGTCTTGATTGTAAATCCTTTAAGGAGAAGTGCTATCGGGCCATGGATACTCTTGAGCAAGATGCCGACTGCATGTTGTTCTTGAAGCTGTGGTTCACACTTCATGCTTAAATTCCTCCATCGAAATATGTAATCCACTAAAGTCTCGTTCTGTTTCTGGTGCTCCACCACTAGATCACCGATGGTGATATGGTGCTGAGCCCCGGCAAACCGCTTAACGAAGAGATTCTCTAGTTCTGAAAAGGTCTTTACTGAACCATTCGGCACTTCGCGTACCGGCGAAGGCAATCCACGATAAGCTGCCGACGAGCGACGGAAGAGTAGAGCGTCGCTCCCACTCAGGCATTGCGACCAACTAGCACGAAAATATGCAATATGCTGCCGAGCGTTTTCGGTACCATCAAAAGTCTTGAACAGAGGTGGTACGAAGCCTTTTGGGTATTGGACCGCATCAAATTCTTTGGGGTAAGGTCTACCCGTCTGAATAGATGCTCCACTCTTAGATTGTGCTAGGGCTTCTCGTACCTACTGTTCTACCATGTTCTAAATGTCCTTTTCTGGAATCATGCTTTGTGCAGGATCTTTCTTTGGTGGCTCGTCTCCGTTGATGGATGTGATCTCTTTTCCTCCATCTGCAATATGGATGATCTATGGGGGTGTCTCTTTCTGAGGCTAAACCTGACTCTGGAGAGTGGCTAAGGCAACAGCCATCTCTTCCATCCTCTTTGCCATCTGGTAAATTATGTCATCTCTTTCCCGAAGCTGTGCCCTCATCACTTCCGGTTCATCTCTTTCCGCAGCTGCCGGAGCACCTTGCGAAGCTGACGATGCTCGTGTCTCAACCATGTGGATTTCAGCATATTCGTCATCCATGAATTCCGATGAATCAACTTCATCTTCTAGTTTTTCTTCCCTTTCTCTTGCTAACCGTCAGATATCGGTCCTTAACTTGTCCATGACATCCTCTAATGGCCTTTTCTGCACAGTCTCGCAGTTGTCATGTGATGATTGTTGAACTTCCTTTTCGGGAGTCTCCTTTATTGCAGTAGCACTTCCTTCTGGTTCAAGTCTCCTGACGAGACTTTTCTTCTCAGGACATTATTTTGGTCTTAGCTCGCCAGTAGTAGGTTGCCATACCATCCTTCTTGCAGCCGGAAGCCTAGGACCGGATGGTCTGTTAGCTACATGCTGGAAGGTGGTATCCTCCCTGATCTGCGGACCTGATACAATAACGGGTGAACTGGCTTTTATCTTCTTCTTTGGTTTCTCTGTGGCAGCAACAAGCTCTATTCGCGGTCCGAGGCGGGATTTAGCTGGTACTCATCCTATCCTTCTTAAGATTTCTGACACAGGGCATCTTTCTTTCTTTGCCAATCTTTCTATCACAGCTTGCAGTCGAGCAAATGGCGTAGTTCTATTCCTTTTCCTTTTGTAATTGCTGTAGTATGCAGGTCGGGGTAATGCAGCGGCGATCCTACAGACATCCTCTTCATCTGATGCGGCAGAGAGAGGGTGAAACCTGCTTCCTTCCAACAGAGGTATATACTCAGGCAGTTCTTCTCTTTCCTCAGGAATTTCTTCTAGAAAAGCAACTTCAGCAGCTCTAGCTTTCTTGATCTTAGCGATCTTTCTGCTTCTATTTCTTCTTTGAGTCCGAGTTAGGGGTGTAACTCTTGAACTGGACCCAATTTCAAAAACAGACGGTATTGTAGCAAAATCTGTACCCTCCACAGTGACAGGTTCATCACAGACTTGGATTTCCTTCCCCTTCAATTTGGCAGAAGTCGGGGAAGGTGCAGAGATGACTAGACCGGTGGGGGTAGAGACAACAGTCCTCCTATGAACAATAGTACTCCTTTCAGCTGGAACCCTTTGCAGAGGAGGGAATTCCTGAGCCGACTTCAAGTTGAACTCAATCACGAACTCTTCAGTTTCTGGCACCTTGTCCATTAGTGCGAAGAGAGTGACGCCTGCGAACTTGATATCTGTGTTGTCGAATCCTTGCCCAAAACGGATGATCCCATTGTCAGGCAGCTCATCTTTGTAAACGGCGAAGTCCATTCCGTTTGTGAAGGAAAAGATTAACTTTAGGGCAGTCATTTTCTGCAGGGCAGATTCTGAATGTCAGTCCCGAATTATACTTCCTTTTGTCGCAAAACTTAGGACGAAAAAGAAAGAGTCCGAACACATTTTCATTTATCTTAGTGTATTTGTGATGATTTTTTTTTAAAAGAGCGTATTTATTAGAAGGTTGTTTATTAGAATGGATTTGTTTGTTAAGAACGGAATTTTTAAAGGTATAGAAAAGGTAAAGGATCCGATTCAGAATTGAAAGGGAAAAGAAAGTCTTATAAGACTTCTCAATTTAAAGGACCGCTCCTAAGCTAACACCTATTGGGGGTCCACCCCACATCAGAAAAATAGGTAAAAGGATCTCGGAACCTCTCTGTTTAGGGGTGTCTAAACAGTGGCTCCTAAATCCGAGAGGAGTTGGCTATACTCGTTCAAGACAGAAATGAACGGGGTATTCCAATGGAAGAATGCTAGTTTGCTTCACTAGGGACATGGATACACTACCGATTTATGAAAGCAAAACCATCTAATTAAAATGGAGAGAGGAACTAGTCCCCAGCGGAGTCGCCAGAAGCTGTCGACATATTTTTAGGTTTGTGTTGTATTTTGGAAAGGGGTCGCCTACAGAAATTGTCGGCAAATTTTAGATTTTACATTTAATTTAAATATATATATAATTTGAGAGTAGTATTTAATTTTGAAAATAATTTTAAGTTTGAAAATTTTAAGATATGAAATTAAACCGATCTCACATCCCGAATAGCTTATGTAAACGAGCACCGCATCACAAACCGTATATCTATTCCGAAGAATAGACGTAATGCTTGACAATGAGGCTCGGTTAAATAAACTAGAAGATTTGTGACATCTGCGAACCAACTTTATAAGCGGACAAGTTCCCCTGCTTAATATAAAGAAATTAAGCAGGGTTTATATTACCTGGGTTCTTAAAGTTCCCTATAAGGGTAAGCCCCTATAGTTAATTACATCCTAAGTGACGGGAATCACTTAAGAAAACTCTCGATTATGATCAGTGGTTTTGCTTTCAAGAATTCCAAAGTTTGAGGTTTTCAAAGGATTAGATTTTGGAAATTTCAATAGGGATTAGCTCAAATTTGGAACAGTTTATTTTGGGAATCCAATAGAAGAGATGTAGGAGAAGCTGAGGATCCAAGAAGAATCATGGCAACTTCCCAAACTATCTTATTGTTTGGCTTCAATTTGAGAGAATCATTCAATGTTTACATCCTGCCAATTTTAATTTATTAGGACTTATATTTGTATGATATAATCACACAAACAGCCTCGAAAATATGAGGGTTTATGTCGTACCGAACGACTACCTCGGAGTCCTAAGACCGGTTAGGGCTTAATTTACACGACATGATCATGCAAATGCCTAACGAAGAGTTGAGGATTTATGTTGCACTAAGCAAACTACCTCGAAGTCCTATGGCTTGGTTATTTAATTCTAAGAAAGTTTTGCTGAAGTAGATCTGAGTTCTGCTGATGAAGATGGCCGTGCTGCCCACTATGCTCCGAGCTCCTTGTTGTTGCAGAGGTTTAGTTTTAGAAAGTGGCAATCAAGAGATGAGAGAAGTGTTTTGGTTTAGAAAAGTTAAAATCCAAGTGGTTTTTTTTTTAATATTTTAATTAAAACAAATCTTAAAGTTGTTTAAACAGAACCGATTAAGATCCCACGGTTCCGTCATCCCGGCACCGTTATTATCATCGAATTCAATTAGTCCAAATGAATTTGCTAAATTCAACTGAATGAGTTCCACACTTTCATTTAGACAGTAGGAAATCCCGTTAGCAACATGTGGGTTACATCATCCGAGGTATTTCCGATCATTAAACGAGACGTTTTAATTTAGTTGCGATTGTAGTTTTGTTGTTCTGTTTGTGATTAAATTTTGAGTTGTTTTATATTTTGGAATTTTGTGGCAGTGAATTTTATCTTGTGGTGACTTTTAATTTAATTTTGGTTTCAGTTCAGGGACATTCCTAATGGTTTTGGTTTTCATGCAACAGTCTTGTTTAACATGCAAGAGAAAGTAAAATACAGTGCGTGTAAGTAAATTGCAATAAAGTAAATTGCAATAAAATAAAAGCGTACCTGGAGGGTTTTCTCGTCATTCCAAGCTGCACTTAAAACACATGTTAAGGCATTTAAATATTTGTAACAAGTACCTAGGTAAAGCTAAGAGAAGGGTTTTGGTTGTCTACCAAATTCCTAATCCTATTGCTAGTCATCTCCTATGATGTCTAGGTTGTTATGTTTTGATTTAAGGATGATTTTCTTCATCAAAGAACAATTAAATTCAATTGTTCTTCTAAAACATCCAGTCGTATTGAGGAAGTGCTTAGGACGAGTCCTAAACATCTTTTCAATACTTCTGGGATTATTTTGAGTCCAAATGAATTTTTATTGTACAGATGAATTGATCATCCAAGGATTTCTATTTTTGTTTTTTTTCTTGCTCAGTGAACTAGGATGTTTGAATATCTTATATGTGAAGTGACATTTCACTTAATACTCTATTTAAGAGTTATAATAATTAAAGCCTTTAGGGGCAAGTCGGGTTGTTTGGAATTTTAATCATTCTTAATTTAAAGTTTGAGTTAATGATTTAAAGTGATTTAATTTAATTATGAGGTTTTAGTTAATAATTTTAAGTTTGGAATAGTGTTCAAATTATTTTAGATTTATTTAAATCTTTACACTTTCAGTTATCTTAGTATTTCAGATTGATGTTTATGTTTTAAATTTTACTTAGATAGAAAGAGGTGTTAGGATTATCGATATGTTTTGATTTAACTCTTACTGATTTCATTTAGGTTTGTTGTTAAGTGATTCTAATTTAATTTAATTTAATTTAATTTAATTTAATTTTAATTTAATTTAATTTTAATTTAATTTAGTTTTAAATTTTAATTTAATTTTAGTTTCAATATTTTAAATTTGGTTTAATTTAATTTTAATTTTAATTTTAATTTCAATATTTTAAATTTAATTTAATTTAATTATTAAGGTGTTAATTTAATTTAATTTAAACCTTGACTTGGCTTAATTTAATTTTTATTTAATTTAATTCCAAGATTTTAAATTTAACTTTAATTATTATTTTAATTTTTTAATTAAGAACTAAATATTGTTAAAGTGACTTGTTTAGGGATTTTGTAAATTAAAGAATAAGCATCCTCTTAATAATATCCCTATTTTATTAATCCAAATTTAAATATATTCTTCCCAAAATTCAAATTATTTAATTAATTAGAGTTTCATATTGATATTTTCAAAGTGTTTAATGAGTTTCTACCCTTTAATTCCCTAAGTTTCAATCTCCAAGAGAGAGTTAAAATCAAATATTTTACCTTCCATTTTGATTAAACCTAAAGTTTTAATTAAGGGTTAAACCCTAGATTAGTCTAGAACTAAACCTAAACCTTGCCTAAATCCAACCCAAATCAAAATCCCTTCTTAGCCCAAAAATCCAAATCTCAACAAATTAAACTTCACTGCCTCTCAATTTTCTCCCAGTTGACATCCCAATGCTTCTTGAAAATCTTATAAATCAAATTGGCTAATAAATTGAGTCAAATCCCAACTCTAGCCAAGTTTAAACCAAAGTTCGAGCCATATCCAAGAATATGAACCCAAACCCTAAACCCACTTAGAGCCACTTGGTCTTGCCCAACTTGGACCACCCAGCTGTCATTTGGACTCTATAAACCAACCTAAATCCACCTAGCTCACCCTAAGTGATCCATGGACAAAGGTCCCTTGATTTGGGGGATCTCTTCCCATATTTTGCCAAATGACCAAATCTTTGCCATCAGCGATTAAACCTCCAAACTAATCACATTTAAAACTTCCTCTAGCTCCCCTAACCAAGCTAGCGACTAGCCCTGCCAGAGCTGCCCAGCCTAGTCGTTGAAAATCCTAAAACTAACGGTCTGTTTAGGGTAGCTACACCTTATCCAGCTTGTCCAGATAAGAAGCTTATACAGATAAGCTATTGATTAGGAGCTGATCTGAATAAGCTGCCTGCCTGTTTGATTTGAGCATTTGGAAAATAGTCGATTTACAGCTATTTGTGGATAAATGATAATTCTGCCTCTGAACTGAATAAGCTACTAAGCTGTTTGGTTTCTGCAGTTTGAGAACATGGTTGACGCTTCAATAAGAACATAAGAGGGATTCACATAAATATTACATAACTGTTTTTCTACATGTATATATCAAAATGTGAAAATTAATTTATATAGCACCAAATGTCTAATATATACCATTTTCTAACTTTCAAAATATGTAATATAATTTTCATGCAAAGGTATGATAATATATATGTAAAAGATAAAGTTTAGGTGCTATATATCCTCTTCCAAATGCAATAAAATAATATTCCCAAAAAATTAAACTAATAAATATAAATCAAAATCAAAATTTAAAGAACATAACTAAAGTAAAAGAAGGATTGAAAACATTAACCTGGATCTTGCTTACTTCTTCTCATTGATCTGCTGATCTGAGAATTTAAAGCTTTCAATTGAACAACTAGAACTTCCATCTCACCATTCAGAATCATGACAATCTTCCCACTATAAGACCTCAACACTGGTGCTCTCTGCAAGTACGAATGCGTTAAATTTATATAATTATTAACCTACCAATCAGGGTTCTTTGAAGAAGAGATCTGATTCTCAATCTACTCTCTCACATAATCTCTACTGCTAATCTCCTCAATCACATCCTATTTCCACCACTAATCCCTCCCATCTTAATGAATTTCTCCACAAATATAACATCCTCATCAAACATAGATTTTTATGTTAAATCCTTCTCATTTATCAAAGTCACCTTCTGTTCATGATCCAGAGAATGACAAGGAAGGGAAGGATCAGCCTGCGAACTCAAGCTGAGTTCTTCACTAAAAATGTCAGCTTTTCATCTGGAAAGACCAAAATTAGCGAGCTTTACCTGAAATTTGAAGCCGAGAAGAACTTTGATGAGTTTGTCGGTCAGGGACAAGGAGGCGTAGTCGGTGGAAGGGCCATGGAATCATCACCATGAATCAAACCCAATTTCACCTATCCAATGTGGCTCGCCCGCATTGGACAATTGCATCATTTATCCTCTCCACCTAAGAATCCCATTGAACCCACTAGCCAACCCAACTTTCCAGCCTATCCCCCTCAATTTAAACACCAGCCATCACAACCAAGTATAGAGAAGAGGAAATTCTTTGGGGAGACTATCAAAATCCTTCCAGAGCTTCTTCAGACCTTTCTAAGCTCATGCTCACCACTTTCAGTCCTCTCCCCCACTATCAGAGGCCCATTTCTCCGCTTAAAAGAAAATTTCTTGGTCACACCATAAACCTCCAACAACTTTCAAATTTATTGATCCTTAATCTTCCCTAGACCAAATGAAGAAGATTCCCACTAAAAGCCTCATCTCCCTAGCTCTCTGTACCTAAGTTTAGTCAAAGCCACACTACTTGTTGGAGGAAGTCCTATTTAGGGACTGTTGTTCCTTTCGTATCTTCCAGTTCCCTCAAAATGCTGACTTTTTATGATTTCGTTTTTATCACTACTATGAATAATAATGCTTCCACTTATGCTTACATTTTATCTATTTTTTATTCTGTTTTTGAAAATGAACAATCCAATATCGATCTTGTAGATAATATTAAAATTTTACACAATCTCGGTAAGCCCAAAGACAATCAAAATGATAATGATACCAACGACAATTCTGATAATAATGAAACTGAGGATGCAGCTGTTACACTTGTACTACAAGGAATACTAATTTCTATAGAATTGGAGCCTTCCAACTCAAAGAGCAAAGAATCGGACAATAAACCAAAAGAAATAACTGAAGTTAACTTATGAAGTGGAAGATTTCTACCTATAAGAATGACTCCTAAAGAAAAAGAAAAAAAAATAGTTGCACCAGAAGAGATCATTCCTCCAGTACATTAACATGTATCTAAAAGAAGTGAGGACAGTCTCCATAACAAGTGGACTACGACATGCTAGCCCATTTAAAAAAATTACCGACAAAGTTGAGTATCTACTATGCCCTTACACTTTCCAAAGAAATGAGGGAATCATTGATGAAAGCTCATTTTGATCTAGAAATCTGTTTATCTCAACTGGCTAGTATTACTCAAATGAAGCTTATTCATCAGAAGAACAGACTAAGATAACTTTTTCTGACAATGACTTGTTACTTGGTACGACTGAACATAATGTCCATTGTACATCATAATGGTATAAATGATACTACACTTTCAAGTGTGCTTATTGACCCTGGTGCCTCGATTAACATTATGAAATTAAGAACACTTGCGTAATTGAACATTAACGCTTACGAACTAACGAGGGATAAAATGATGTTACCAAAATTTAACCAATAAAGAGAACGAGCTTTAGGGTCAATTATATTGCTCTTAAAGATAAATGATTTCGAGACAACAACAAAATTATATATCATTGATTCTAAAACTTCTTTAAATGCTTTACTTGGCCGACCATAGCTTCATAAATATAAGATGGTCCCCTCTTCATTACATCAATGCATCAAATATTTTCAAAAAGGATAAGATATTTGTATCACAGGTGATCTACAACCATTTTCAGCCAACAAAATTGGGGTACATGAAGATGTTGCATATTATGCTTAAATAAAGAAAATTGTATTCTCTAGAGAAGCAGTGGTGAATACAAAAGAAAAAGATAAAGAAAAGAAAATAAAAGAAAAAAACTATAAAAAGAAAAAAAATCAATAAGAATTTTTCTCGACACAGGCAAAGGGCGACAATTCTCATCAAATTCACACTCGAGGTAGGGGCCGGGGATGAAGATGGGAGAAAGAAAATCTAATTTTCAAATGAAGAAAACATTAAATTTCAAAATTTGTTTGGATTTTGAAGAAGAAAGAGAAAAAGAAAAAAAAGAAAACATAGGTGATTCCAAAAGAACCACAGTTCAAATTACCACTTGAAGGAGAAGACAAAGATAAACAATTTGAGTCTATGTATGGACAAATTAATCACTGTATACACACTATGAACCTAACTCCAATCTCTACATCTAAAATTCAGAATTTAGTGGTCAAAGAAATATATTATGATGATAAGAAGCCCATCAACTAAATACTTGGTTCTACTTCTTCTAGTTCTTAAACAAATGTCAAAATATAAGAGGAAAATCCTATGAAATTAATGAAAATCCCTTTTAAATCTTCTTCTCTGTGTGTTCAAAAATTTATTCAAAATGGTTTTATGCCTCCGTAATGGTCACTAGATAAATCTTTTCTTTTGGAACAAATTGTGGACTAATAAAAAACAAAATCCTATCACTAAAGAAGGTCTAGGATTTGGTTCTTTAAAACCTATAGAAGATACAAAATTTTGCTGGTTATCACCAAAAAATTTGATTATGAACAAGCTTCTGATCCTCCAATTGAAGATGAACCACCATAATTCAAAGAAAAGAATAAATCGATAGTGGAAAAATTAAAAGGAATTAATTTGGCAACTGAGAAACCTAAAACCGAATTTTATTAGTTCGTTCCTTATCGACATTGAAACAAAAGAAATAGTTCAACTTTTAAAAGAATAAAAAGTGTGCTTTGCTTGGACTTATGAAGAAATGTCAGGGCTTGCTCCAAAAGTCACAGTCTACAAACTTGGAATAAACCAATCTTCAATCCCAATTATACAAGCTCTGACAAGGATGTATGTTGAACTTGAATAACAAGTCATTACCAAAGTTATGAAATTGATTGTGGCTTGTTTTATCCGAGAAGAAAATTACTCAGCATGGCTGACTAATGTGGTGCATGTAAAGAAGAAAAATGGCCAAATCAAAGTATGTGTAGACTTTCTGTGTATACTTAATAAAACTAGTAGGATGAACCATTAAATAATTTTCTCTTCAAAACTGATACCCAATAATAGGATAGTTTAGGAAGTCAACAGAGCTCTCGTCTGGATCCGTTACATCTTCTACATATCTTTCCTTTGAATTCAAAAATAAATGTTTCTATTTGATCCATTCCCATTTGATATTTTCCGATGTCCATCCGAGAAAACCTCAAACTTTGAAATTCTTGAAAGTAGAACCACTGAACTTAATCAAGTGTTTTCTTAAATGACTCCCATCATTTAAGATATAATTAACTATAGGGGCTTGCCTCTACAGGGAACTTCAGAACCCAGCTTAATATAAACTCTATTTAATCTTTATATTAAATAGGGGAACTTGTTAGCCAAAAAATGGTTTCGAAGACCGAACACATAACATAGATTCTTTAGACTATTTAATTGAGCCCCACTATTCAAGTGATGTTTCTACCCTTCGGAACAGATGCATTACTTGTGGTGTTGTGTTTATTTAATTTAAACTATTGAATGTATGGTATCTTGCCTTATTTTTCAAAAATTAAAAAATATTATTTTCAAAAGACATATACCCTACTACTTTAAATTAAGTTCAAATCTAAACTTTTAAAAAACGGCTGACAATCATGGTATGGACACTTTCTTAGGAGTTCTTTAAATTGTTCCTAAGCTTCATAAATAGATTCACCTTCAACCTGAAAAAAAGATGTAATATCATTTCTAAGCTTTGTATTTTTTGATGGTGGAAAATATTTAGCAAGGAATTTCTGCGCTAAATCACCCCAAGTATTAATAGATCTAGGTGCTAAAAAATTCAACCATATCTTAGCCTTATCCATATGTGAGAATGGAAAAATCCTAGACTTAATAGCATCATCAGAAACAATATCATATTTAAATATACCACATATATCTAGAAAATTGGCAAGATGTAAATTTAGATCTTCAGTTAGTGATCCCCCAAACTGATTATTTGATGTCATTTCGATAATAGCTGGTTTAAGTTCAAATGAATTAGGAGCTACTGTAGGATTTTGAATACTACCATGAAGTTCATCCACTATAGGGTTTGCATAATCTCTTAAAGGTCTTAATTTATGATGAATTTCAACATTTTGATTAATTTAATTTGTCATTTCTTGGAAAAATTAAATTTTTTCTATATTTCTAATTTAAAAAATTATTCTAGTAGTTTGTTTAAATTCAGAATCATAAGGTATAAGTCCTTCAGATGCTGAACTTTGCATAAACTATTACAACACAACAATAAAAATAAAAATAAAAATAAAACACATATAAACATATAGGGTTTAAATAAGACCTACAAATAGAAATTTTATTTTTCTAAAAATTCTTTAAATTTTTTCTTTTAAAGTCAAATCCAGAGAGAATTTGATTCGATCCCTTGCAACGATGCCAAAAACTTAACCCTGATTTTCATTATTACCAGATGCATACTGATAAAATTATGCTTGTGGTAATCCAATTATACTTGTATTTTTGATATAAATATTCCTGTTTACAACAAAATTTAAAACTTGATCCTTATGTAAATAAGAATACAAAAGTGATACTTTAATTTAGGGTTCTATGCAAGTACACATATTGTTATCAAGTAATATATGACTTTTTTATTACGCCCCAAAATATCGATCCCACGGGGAAAATTTATGAACATTAAAAGATAAAATGTTTTTAGAACACAAATTCTGTTAAGAAATGACTCTTACTTAAATAGTTTTGGATATAAAATAACTTTAGAAATGCTATTCTTTTTGGTATTTTCTTGAATTATGAAATAAAGTAAAAAATTTAATAACTATAATGAGATTTTAGCATAAATGAAAATATATTTTTCCTTATCATGAATAAGTAATAAGTACAAGAAATCTATTGTGGAAATAATCAAAATGTGTTGTGCCATATAGGAGCAATTTTATTATTTACCCTTACTAAAGAAGCTTGACCCTCGATCCGCAGCAATGCACCAAAAACATGGTTTGCAATCGCCAAACAATGCAGTAATTTATTCTATCAAAAATATCTTATAGTCAATACTTTGACTCAAATAATAATAGCGGCTAGTGTATATAAATTTAATTTTATAGAAAATATTTTACACACTAGGGGTACTATGCAACTATACGTATCGCTTCAAGTAATGTAGGGCTTTAAATAAAGACTCCAGTATCGATCCCACGAGGAGGATTACAGATTATTTTAAATATTTTGATTTTATTTTTATGTATTTCTATTAAAGTTAAAAAGTTGATATTTAATTTACTAGATGCAGAAATAAAGCATTAAATAAGTAATGATTGATGAAATAAAAATAAGCAAACAACATTCTTCCTTTCAATTAATCCAAGACTTTTTAGATAATGTAATATTCCTGAAGAATATAAATTTATGGTATTGTGCCAAATAGAAGCATTCCTATTCTTTACATTCGCTCGATAGTATCAAGAACATTGGCTAATCTATAGATCAGGTCTGGATGTATAGTTAGTAGAATGGGTTAATCTAGGCTCACACTACTCGATGTCCAAGTGTGGCTATGGTCGGCCCTACTAGTGACCCTTTCCTTCTCTATAAACCAAATTACAAGAATTTAGCCTGTCACTCTAAAAACTTATCAATTCTATGCCAATTTAATAATATCTTCCTATTTATTTGCACTTCACCTTGAATAACCCGCGCAAGGCCTTCGACTACCCAAGGATTCATGTGATATCTACTAGTTAAGAATTCATCTCCTTCTAGGTCTCAAAACTCTTCAACAGATTTTAACAAATTAAATGACCAATTTAAATAGTAAATTAAGATCCGGTATTAATATCGTCACAATTTTTAAAATATTTATAGTTTTTAATTCTCCAACGAATTGTATATTATCTTATTTATCTTTTCCTAATTGAAAGGAGAAAGTAAAGTAACTACTCAGAACACATTGAATTTAAAAAAAAACATATAAATAAAACTTTGAATTAAAATACAAATACTTATCTCAAGTGTTTCTCCAACAGAACCTCTAAATCCTTCTGACTCCAAAGTAAATAGACTTCAAAAGCACCAACTCTTTAAATACTCTCAATATAAACTCTAAAATAAACTCACTAAATAATAGAAGAAAATATAAATATTGCCCTTAAAATATTTCTCTAATTTCTCTCTTTAAATGGAACTATGGGGCTAGGTTTGGTTGTGGGCGGTTTTTGGTTAGGTTGTGGGCGGTTTTTGGTTAGGTTGTGGGCGTTTTTCTCTGAAGGAGTAGCCTCCTATTTATAGGCTTCAAGGGTTGCCTTAAGGCATCTCTTCAAAATGTGTCCATGTTCAATGAATCTTCTAGAAGGTGTGTCTTGCGCCTAGGCGCCGGAATCTAGCGCCTAGGTACCGGACTCTGCATTCAGTTCTTTGCACCTCTTCACTTTGGCTCGAACCACTTCGCGATACTAACCGTTTCGAAGCGTCCAAATACAATGTATCACATGTCTTATAATCCATGAATAACTGCCAATCTTCTAGATGGACCAATAACCGCTAACACCGTCAAAATAACCGTCCAAAAGTCGTCAAAAATCTTACAGAATTCTGTATCGAACTTGCGCTTAGGCGCTGGATTCTGGCGTCTAGGCACCAGGCAAATTATTTTGACAATTTTGCATTTTGGCTCCAATTTTGCTCCTTTCATCTTTTTTTTCCTTCTTGGACATTTTTGCATCACCTACATCCAAAACACAAAAATACCTTTCATTAAAGCAATAATATCATTAAAAATTTGATAAAAATTAAGGCATAAAATTAGGTATTTTTTTCATGGATCAAAATTCCCCAAACTTAAACGTTACTTGTCCTCAAGTAACCCTTTTTACTATATAAAATGTATAACATTTGGAATAAAGGTAAATATTTAAGATTTCTTATAATTTTTGATTTTATAATGGCTTTAGTAAATCATTAATCAAATTTAACTAACTAAGTTTAATTTTAAGAATTTAAAGAATATTTAACTACCAAATCATAAGATTTCAAAAAATTTTCATTCACTTCGAAAATAATTGTAGTTTATTATATTAAGATCACATAAATTATTTACAAGAAAAAGATATTCATGAAAATCTTTTCTAATAAAGTTACATGCATAAAAATTAAGTAAAATATGTAATCAGTTTTTTTCTTATAAGCTAATTCAAGTGAAGCCAATTTTTTATTAGGCATCTCCTCAAGCTTATCCTCTCTTTCTTCTTTTTTTTTTTTACAGAGAGGATTACTATATCTGGATAGCCTGTTAATGGTTTTGAACTTCGCTATCCTTAACTTATATTTTCAAACTTATACATTTTCACTTAATTATTATAACATGAATAGATTTCAAAAAGAGTTTCAATCTTTTCTTTTTCAAGTTATAATTTCTGATTTTTTAATACTTCTAAAATTCAATTATTTCTACTGTGAATAGAAAAATTTCTTAATCTTACTCTTCTTTAAGTTGAATAATTCTATTCTTAAAATCTATCAAAGTTATTAAAATTTTGGTTAAGTCTACTAAATTATTTATAATTTCAAAAATTTAAATGATCTTTAAATAGATTCTTCATTCGTTATGTTATGTTAATATTTTTTTTAGAAAATATTAGTTCATTAAGGACAAATAAAATTTAAATTTGCATGTATTTTCCCACCCCCCAAACTTAAGTTTTGGTATATCATGAAAAAAAAATTTAAAGTATGAGAGAAAGAAAGGTATAATTTAAAAAGGAATTTTTATAAGTATGTAAAAACAATCTAAAAAGAAAAATTTACTTCTACACATATTTTTTATGAATATTACCGAAATAACGAAGCATATATAAAAGTAAGGAGGCTCATCATTTTTTTTATATATAAGTAGCTGAATTAAATGACTATACTACTAATAGTATCAGAAACAGAACAACATTACTAACTATTTAAGAATACTAAATAGTAGGTTGAAATAGAAATAAACATTAATTCATCCAAATTTCAGTCTTCAACACAATACACTAAATATTTAAAACAGTCTCAACATCAAACAATCCACACAAAGTTTCATAAACAAATCTACACTAACAAACAACAAACAACAAACAACACTAGCAAACAAGAAAATAAACTAACAACTGAATCATCACATCTCAAAGGTAAATCAAGCTACTAATCACTTTCTGTAGCCACGTCATCGTCATCACCAAAAGAAAACTCCACATCCTTTGGATCAACATACGGTGAAAATTTAGGACAGGTAGGAAACTGAACATCATGCTCACCCTTCAAGAATCTCACTAAAGAATCTGAATACTCAGCATCATACTCACTTTTTTTTCGGTAAATTCAGATAAATGATCAATCTTCTTGTCTATAGTATATACTCTACAGTGAGTTAGAAATAACTCATTCTGCTGCTCCAGAAATTGATCATGCATCGATTCCCAGAAACTAGATGGTGGCTCAGCAGTAGAAGTAGATGGTCTAGAAGTAGAAGCTCTACCTGGAGTAGGTACAGAAGTAGAAGGACTAGTAGATCTCTTCCCTCGAAGACGATCATAAATGCTAACACTCTCCTGCCCAATTGGATTTGTATACTTTAACTTCTCCTCTGATATATCAGCAGAAACTCCATTGCTCTTGCATAAAGAATAAATCAAGGATGGGAATCATAATCCTACAGAAGTGTTGGATATAGCAATCGATTCCACTGAATCATAAATAATACTGCCAACATCTATCGGCTTCTTCTCTTGAATGCAGTAGTTCAGGATAGCTCGATCTCTGGTAACTTCACTCAGGTGGTTAGAAGGTAGAAGTCTAGCAGAAATAAAATAATGCCATGCCTTTGAAATACCATTTAGCTTAGAATATTTGAAGTTTACCCATTTGTCGTTCCGGATCTTCCAAGTTCCAGTGCCATCAGTCAGATATGCAATAATCATCTCAAGTTCTCCCTCAGTCGGAGATAAACCAGAATAGTAGCACTCGATGGTAGGTGGCAGGCCATAGAAAATATTTATCTGTTCCGGAGTAAATCCTACTCCGACACCTCTAACGAAGACTTCATAGTCTTCCGCATCCAAAAAGTTGGCATAAAACTCACGTACAATAGGAATAACGGCAACAGCAGTGAAATAACAGAATCGTTGCCAGTTGTGTGCAACGATCGTGTTCTTGATCATTTCACCAGGATTGTAAAAAATGTGCTCCGAGATAAATTTTCTTGACTTCGCAAATTCGTGATAACGAAAATGCATTACCGCAGTCAAAAACTTGCTGCTGTCAAAATTTTCTCGTGCCTTTCCTCGCTTAGATTTTGGTGCCATCTAAACGTGAAAGAAAACACAAATAAATTTAGGAATCAAATCTTTAAACTCTTTTTAAGCTTGAGAAACTTAGAATGAGTTTAAAAATCCATGGAGAAACTCTAAAAATCAAAATTTTTCTCAAAATTTTGGTTTTTATTAAAAAATAGGAAAAACTATGGTAAGCATAAAAAATAAATGGATTAGAAGGTAGATCTGACCTCGCGATGAAGAAATCAAGTGATTTCGGGCTCAAAAACTTGATGTATTGACCTCAAGATGGATCTAGGGGGTGTATTTTTGCGAAAAAGAGGTAGGAGATGAAGCTTAGGCGTCAACCATGGCTAACGGGGTTTAAATGCTAATTTTCGGTAAGCAGGCTGAACCGGCGCCTAGGCGCCAAATTCTGGCGCCTAGGTGTCAGACTCGCCTTTCACAAAAATCACTTTAAAAATTTTATTTTCCACCAAAACTCATAAATTCAACTTCTAATTACTCATATTAGAGTAGTGCTTCAGTTTCCAACTTCCAAAATATTTCCCTAAAATTTTAAAATTTTAAAATTAAATCCACCACTTAAACACAAGGTTTAAATCAAACTCTTCTAATTCCATTCATAATCTTCAATTTTGGCTCAATACAATACAGATAAGTATAGTAAAATGATTCAAGTCCTAACAAACAATCAAACTACACATTTTCAAAGCAAATACAATACACATTGAACAATAAATAAAACACACAAACAACACAATTGATTTACTAAATCGATACAACGACACACTAATAAAAGTTTAGATCACACCACTATAACTATCTAATCTTCAAATTAGAAATTCTATTCTCTTCACAAGGATGATTACTAGGCCTATTTAGGAAGAATACTAACGCCCTAGGAAAATCCATAGTCATTTTCTCGTTGATCCATTTATTATTTGCATACATCTCCACTTGAGCATCTTGATAAGCCGCTAGATGATCAAATTGAAGCTTCGCCTGCCATTCCAGATGTTCAATTTGATGATACATCTCATGGAGGTGATCTCCAATACTTTTGAATTCTGCTTCAAATTTATCTAGACGACTTGAAATTTTCTCCAAACTTACAGCGATAAAACCATTGAAGTAGGGTTGAGGATCCTTTGAACTTTTGTCTCTAGCCTCTTCTCCAAGATTTCTTCTCTCCATTTCTTCAAAAATTCTCTCTAATCTCTCAAGAATGAAGTGTCTAGGTCGTAATTTTAATTGCTTAGGGATTGGGGACGAAGATGGGGTAATTTAAAGGAGAAAATCGTGTGAAAACTGAAAATTTTCAGTTTTTACACGATCCAGTAACTATGCCGCTTAGGGGTCAAATTTGGCACTTAGGCGCCAAATCTGGCACCTAGGCACCATACCCATTGATGCACATTTTTATTCTGGCGCTTAGGCACTAAATTTTGGAGCCTAGGCGCCGGAACCACGTTCGACTCTGTTTCGCCTATCGTCAAATTTCAAAGTTTCATTCTCCAAAATAGGTAAATTAGAATGGTAAGATCAATATAGACTTAGTAACACAAATTATAAACAATCATAATGAAGGTTAACTTGATCTCCTTTTTACTCATATATGAAATGGAGTGATCCAAAGTTCAAACTTTATATACTTCGAGATAATTTTTAGCTAAAGTCAATGAAGACTTGTTAGCGTCCAATTTTCTGAAGTTATATAAAATTAGTTAAGACCGAGGCATAACCTTACATTAAAAATGTAAAAATACACAAATATAAATATGGGTTGCCTCCCACAAAGCGCTTGGTTTAACGTCGTCAGCCCGACCTAATTAAGTCTTTAATCAGGTAGACTCAACTCGTAAGCCTCTTTATAAATCATTTTAATGTCTCCAAAATAAGGCTTCAGTCTAAATCCGTTAACTTTAAATATTTTTCCTGTTTTGGAGTCTTTAATATCCACAGCTCCATAATGGTATACTTTCTCAATTATATATGGTCTTATTCATTTAAATCTTAATTTTCCAGGAAAAAGTCTTAAACGAGTATTGAATAATAATACTTCTTGTCCAGGCCCGAATATTTTTCCTGAAATCTTTTTATCATGTAACATCTTCATTTTCTCTTTATAAATTTTTGCATTTTCATATGATTCATTTCTTATTTCATCCATCTCATTTAATTGTAATAATCGTTTTTCTCCTGCATTATTCAAATCAAGATTAAACTCCTTCATCGCCCAATAAGCTTTATGTTCAAGTTCCACAGGTAAGTGACAATGTTTACCATAAATTAACCGGTAATGTGACATTCCGATTGGTGTCTTATAAGCTGTTCTATAAGCCCATAATGCAGAATCAAGTCTATCAACCCAATTAGTTCTTTTAGGATTAACAGTCTTCTCTGAAATTCTTTTAATTTCTCTATTTGATACTTCAGCCATTCCACTTGTTTGAGGGTGATACGCAGTTGCAATTTTGTGTTTGATTCCAAATTTGTTCAGTAATAATTGAATTCTTATATTTCTAAAATGACTTCCACCATCTGTGATAATTACCTTAGGCATTCCAAATCTTGAAAAAATCATTTTCTTTAAAAATTTTGAATCACTTTTGGAATCACAGTTAGGTAAAGCTACAGCTTCAATCCACTTTGAAACATAATCATCTGCTAATAAAATATAAATATTTCCAGATGATGGTACAAATGGTCCCATAAAGTCTAAACCCCTTATATCAAAAATTTCAACTTCCAATATATAGTTTAAAGGCATTTCATCTTTTCTAGATATATTTCCCATCCTTTGACATCGATCACATGTTTTCACATAATGTCTCACATCTTTGAACAAGGTAGGCCAATAAAATCCTGAATTTAAAATTTTAAATGAGTTTTATCTACTCCAAAGTGTCCTCCAAAATCAGAATCATGAAATTTTTGAATAATAGCAAAAGTTTCTTCATAAGGTACACATCTTCAAATTAGAGAATCCTTCCTAATTTAAATAAATGAGGATCTTCCCAAATATAAGATTTAGCATCATTTTTAAGTTTCTTAATATATTTGTTATTCAATCCATAAGGTAGAATATTGCTAACTAAATAGTTAACTATATCTGCATACTAAGGTGTTTGGCATCCTTGAATAACATATAAATGTTCATCAGGAAATTTCTCATTTATATTTTCCTCAATAATAACATCATTCTTAATTCTAGATAAATTATCGGCAATTTAGTTATCAGTTCCTTTTCTATCCACTATTTGAAAATCAAATTCTTTTAGAAGTAAAACCCATCTTATCAGTCTAGGCTTAGCATCTTTTTTTGTCATTAAATATTTAATAGCGGAATGATCAGTATGAACTATGCATTTGATACCAAGAAGGTAAGCTCTAAATTTATCAAAGGCATAGACTATAGCTAAAAGCACTTTCTCAGTAGTAGTGTAATTTCTTTGAGTTTTAGAAAGAGTTTTACTAGTATAATATATAACTTTGAAAATTTTCTCGAATTTTTGTCCCAATGCAGCTCCAATTGCAAAATCACTTGCATCACACATTAATTCAAAGGGTTTATTCCAATTAGGTGCAATAATTATAGGTGCAGTTATTAATTTTTCTTTAAAAATATTGAAAGCATTAATACAGTCTTCATTAAATTCAAATTTAGCTTCTTTTTTCAATAAATGACTAAGAGGTTTAGCAATTTTAGAAAAATCCTTTATATATCTTCTATAAAATCCAGCATGACCCAGAAAACTTCTCACATCGGTAATGGTAGTAGGTGGTTGCGGTTCAAACAATAATTTTCACTTTTGCTTGATCAACTTCCATCCCTTTTTATGAAATTTTGTGACCAAGTACAATGCCTTCTGTGAACATAAATTGACATTTTTCCCAGTTCATAACTAAATTTGTTTCTTCACATCTTTTCAGAACTTTGGAAATATTTTCCAAACAGCATTCAAAAGAAGTTCCAAAGACTGAAAAATTGTCCATAAATATTTCAATTCCTTTGTCAATCAAATCACAAAATATTGACATCATACATCTTTGAAAAGTTGCAGGTGCATTACATAAACCGAAAGGCATTCTTCTAAACACAAATGTTCCATAAGAACTTGTAAATGTTGTTTTCTCTTGGTCTTCAGGAGCGACAGGTAATTGATGATAACCAGAATATCCATCCATAAAACAGAAATATGAGTGTCCAGCTAATTTATCAAGCATTTGATCTAAGAAAGGTAAAGGAAAATGATCCTTTCAAGTGGCATCATTTAATTTCCGATAATCAATGCAAATTCGCCATTCAGTTACTTGTCTTGTAGGAATTAGTTAATTTTTATCATTGACAATGACAGTTACTCCTCCTTTCTTCGGAACACAATGAATAGGACTTACCATTTGCTATCCAAAATAGGATAAATAATTCCAGCATCTAACCCTTTTAAAATTTCTTTTTTAACAACCTCTTTCATGATAGGATTTAATCTTCTTTGAGGTTTAATAGTAGGTTTAAAACCTTCTTCCATTAAAATTCTATGCATACAGATGGAAGGGCTTATTCCTCTTATATCAGCAATAGTCCAACCAAAAGCTTTTTTATAATTCTTTAACACTCCTATCAGTTTTTCTTCTTAATCTAAACTTAGTTTAGAAGAAATAATAAGAGGTAAAATTAATGAATTTCTAAGATAAGCATACTTTAAATGTGCAGGTAACATTTTTAATTCCAGTACAAGAGCTTTTTTAATTAAGAGTAAAAGTATATCATTTTGTGTTACATCTAAAATTTCTCAGTTATCTTTAATATAATGAGTTTCTTTAAATAATTCTTCTTCTTTTAGTTCTTCATTTTCATCAGTTAATAATTCAATTTTTTCTTCAAAAATGACTTTACATCTTTCTTGATAATGTTTTTCAATTATATAATCAAAAATATCCATTCAATGGCATTTTTCTTTATCAGGATACTTCATTGATTTAAGAACATTGAATTTAATCTCTTGATCATTAACTCTCATGGTTAATTCTCCTTTTTGAACATCAATCATAGCTTGTCCAGTAGCTGGAAAAGGTCTCCCTAAAATAATTGGTATCTCTTTATCTTCTTCCATATCAAGTACAATGAAATCTACAGGGAAAATAAATTTATCCACTTTAACAAGAACATCCTCTATAACTCTTTTAGGGTAGGTGATAGATCTATTAGCTAACTGAAGGGTTACAGTGGTGGGAGTGATCTCTCCTAAATTCAACCTTCGAAAAATAGAAAATGGCATGAGATTAATACTTGCTCCTAAATCACATAAAGCTTTTCCATAAAATTTTTCTCCAATAGCACAAGGTATAGTAAAACTTCCAGGATCTTTAAGTTTCTGAGGTAATTTCTTTTGAATTATTGCACTACATTCTTCACTTAATGCAACAGTTTCAAAAGCTTCAAATTTTCTTTTCTTACTTAAAATATCCTTCATAAATTTTGCATAAGTTAGCATTTGTTCCAAAGCTTCAGCAAAAGGTATGTTAATGGTAAGTTTCTTAAAAATTTCAAATAACTTAGAAAATTGATGATCAAGCTTCTGCTATTTTAGTCTTTGAGGAAAGGGGGTGGTGGTTTTTCAACTTCCACATTAATAGGAATAACAGTCTGATCTTGACTAGGAGAAGGGGTTTCTTTAGGTTTTTCAATCTCTTCAACCTCAATCTCATTTTCAATTTCATTTTGCATTCTTTCTTTTAATTCCTTTCCACTTCTAAGTTGCACAGCTCTAACATGTTCATGTTCTTTTCCAGTTTCTTTTGGATTGATTTCAACATTACTAGGAAGTGTTCCTGGAGGTCTATAATTAATTAAATTAGCAATTTGTCCCATTTGATTCACAATATTACGAATAACAGTGTTTTGATTTTGTAATTGGTTACTTAGTTGAAAAATTAATTCTTCTATAGATAATTTTTTCTGTTGATTATTAAATCCATGTGGTTTATAGTTTGAATTTACTTGATTGTTCCAATTTCCAGTTGGATGGGATTGATTATTACCCCATTGTTGTTGTGAATTATTCCAGTTAAAATTAGGGTGATTTTTCCATCTAGGATTATAATAATTGGAATAAGGGTTATTTTTACTAGCTATAGCTTGTAAAGTTTCAATAGTTTGAGAATCTTCAATATTAGCAGAGTTGTTATGTGATATATTGATAGCAAAATTATATAATTTCTTAGATATAGCTGCTACTTGTGAAGCTAAGATAGAAAAGGCTTCGTTATCATGAATACTTGCCATTCGTTTAGGATTAATCCTTTCAGAAGGCCATTGAAAATTATTGATAGTCATTTCTTCAATTAAAGTATAAGCTTCTTCAAATGATTTAGCCATTAAAGAACCTCCAATGAGCAGCATCAATAATTGATTTAAGTGATCCAATTAGTCCGTTATAAAATGTTTGAATAATTAACCAATCAGGTAAAGCATGATGAGGACATTTTCTTAATAGTTCTTTAAATCTTTCCTAAGTTTCATAAATTGTCTCCCTGTCAAATTGACTAAATGAAGTAATATCATTTCTCAATTTAGCAATTTTAGAAGGAGGAAAATATTTAGCAAGGAATTTTTGTGCCATTTCAGCCCATGTTTTAATAGAACCTGTTGCTAATGAGTTCAACCACATCTTTGCTTTATCTTTTAAAGAAAAAGGAAATAGTGTAAGTCTAATAGCATCATCAGAAACATTGTTATATTTAAAGGTAGCACAAAGTTCTAAAAAACTAGCAAGGTTTAAATTTGGATCCTCATTTGGTGTTGCCCCAAATTGATTATTTTGAACCATTTGAATAATAGATGGTTTAAGTTCAAAAGAACTAGCATCTACAGTAGGTATTTGAATACTACTATGAAGTTCATCAACTGTAGGGTTAGCATAATCCCTTAATGGTTTGTAAACATTTTTTTCATTAATTTCAATTAGATTTTGTAAATTATTATGTAAATTAGCCATCTCTTGATATTTTTGATTTTTTTTTAAATTCTTCTAACAGTTTTTTCTAATTCAGAATCTAAATGTAATAATCCTTCAGATCCAGAACTACGTATAAAAAGAAAATAAAATTTAAAATAGCAAGAAATAAAATTATTATTATTTTTATTTTTGTTTTTGTTGTTTTGTTTTTTTAATGTTTTTGTATTTTATATTTTTAACAATAAAAGAAATAAATAAAATAAAATATTTAAAATCTATAAAATTTTCCTCCTCGACAACGACCCCAAAAACTTGACCCTTGATCCGCAGTAATGCACCAAAAACTTGGTTTGCAATCGCCAAACAATGCAGTAATTTATGCTATCAAAAATATGTTATAGTCAATACTTTGACTTAAATAATAATAGCGGCTAGTGTATATAAATATAATTTTATGGAAAATATTTTACACACTAGGGGTACTACGCAAGTATACGTATCGCTTCAAGTAATATAGGGCTTTAAATAAAGACTCCAGTATCAATCCCACGAGGAGGATTATAGATTTTTTTAAATATTTTGATTTTATTTTTATGTATTTCTTTTAAAGTTAAAAGTTGATATTTAATTTACTAGATGCAGAAATAAAGCAGTAAATAAGTAATGATTGATGTAAATAAAAATAAGCAAAAAACATTCTTCCTTTCAATTAATCCAACACTTTTTAGTTCATGTAATATTTGTGGAGAATATAAATTTATGGTATTGTGCCAAGTAGAAGCATTCTTATTCTTTACCTTTGCTCGATAGTATAAAGAACATTGGCTAATCTATAGATCAGGTCTGGATGTATTGTTAGTAGAATGGGTTAATCTAGGCTCACACTACTAGATGTCCAAGGGTGGCTATGGTCGGCCCTACTAGTGACCCTTTCCTTCTCTATAAACCAAATTACAAGAATTTAGCCTGTCACTCTTAAAACTTATCAATTCTATGCCGATTAAATAATATCTTCCTATTTATTTGCACTTCGCCTTGAATAACCCCCGCAAGGCCTTCGACTACCCAAGGATTCATGTGATATCTACTAGTTAAGAATTCATCTCTTTCTAGGTCTCAAAACTCTTCAACAGATTTTAACAATTTAAATGGCCAATTTAAATAATAAATTAAGACCAATATTAATATCATCACAATGTTTAAAATATTTATAGTTTTTAATTCTCCAACGAATTTTATATTATCTTATTTCTCTTTTCATAATTGAAAGAAGAAAGTAAAGCAACTACTCAGAACACATTGAATTTAAACAACAAATCATATAAATAAAACTTTGAATCAAAATACAAATACTTATCTCAAGTGTTTCTCCAACTGAACCTCTGAATCCTTCTGACTCCAAAGTAAATAGACTTCAAAAGCACTGACTCTTAAAGTACTCTCAATACAAACTCTAAAATAAACTCACTAAATAATAAAAAAAAACTATAAATATGGCCCTTAAAATATTTCTCTAATTTCTCTCTCTAAATGGAACTATGGGGCTAGGTTTGGTTGTGGGCGGTTTTTGGTTGGGTTGTGGGTGTTTTTCTCTGAAGGAGTAGCGTCCTATTTATAGGCTTCAAGGGTTGCCTTGAGGCATCTCTTCAAAATGTGTCCATGTTCAATGAATCTTCTAGAAGGTGTGTCTAGCCCCTAGGCGCTAGAATCTGGAGCCTAGGCATCGGACACTGCGTCTAGTTCTTCACACCTCTTCACTTTTGGTCGCACCTCTTCGCGATCCTAACCTTTTCAAAGCGTCCAAATACAATGTATCACATGTTCTATAATCCAGGAATAACTGCCAATCTTCTAGATGGTCCAATAACCACTAACACCATCAAAATAATCTTCCAAAATTCATCAAAAATCTTACAGAATTCTATATCGATTTGGCGCTTATGCGCCGGATTCTGGCGCCTAGGCGCCATGCCAATTATTTTGATAATTTTGCATTTTGGCTCCATTTTTGCTCTTTTTTGCTCCTTTTTCATCTTTTTTTCCTTTTTGGACATTTTGCATCACCAACATCTAAAACATAAAATTACCTTTCATTAAAGCATAATATCCTTAAAAATTTTATAAAAATCAAGGCATAAAAATAGGTATTTTTTTCATGGATCAATGCCATAAAGAGCATTGGCTAGTTTAATGTTTGAATAGTTTTTAAGACTGACTAGGTAGGGAAGATAATAGCTCTCACTGTAGAGTTCTCTCCTTTCCCTGAACTTGAGGGCTAACTATCGCATCAAAACCTAAAAGCATAAACCAAATTAGGGGCTTTAGTATGTCACCCTAAGCTCTCTAATTCTACACCAATAAAAGTATATTTCTATATTTATTTACACATATATTTATGAATTACTTTCTCATCCATACAATCCCATGGGATTCCTACCTATTAGTGATTGGGACAATAACTACTAGGATATTACATGTTCTCACAACAAATGTTAACATTTTAATTGGCCAAATTAAGAAGTAAATGAAGTGCAAGGATTAAATCAACACAACTTCTTCCAATAATAAAGATCAATTCTTCCACAACTTTTATCTAACACTTAATTACTTTTAATTTTAAGAAAAAACATAAATAAGACTACTAAAAATAAATGGAAAAAACTCAACAACAAATGTTTTTTTAAGTAGAAACCAAGTAGAAAACACAAGAAGTCTCTATTAAAACCAAACGAAGTATAAAGATAAACTTATCTCAAGTTGCTCTCCACCAAACTCTTTTAAGTTCCTTTGAATCTCTTCCTTTCTCTTACAAGACTCCCTTTGACTAGTCGCCCAACCCAAGAGGGTTTAAATCTCCCTACAATAATGGATTTTTACTTAGGAATCCCTACTCACCTTCTCTTTCTCTAAGAATGAGAAAAGTGTGAAGAAAACCTAAGTAAGAATCCTACAACTCCTTCCTCTCTAAACTCTATAAAAAAACTAATTCTACTTTCTAGCAGCCTCTCTCCTTTCTCTTTACAAACACTTCAAGTCCTTTTATATTTTCTCAAAAGGTGCTTTGGTGACTTTCCAAAATGTGTCCATATTTAATGAATCAACCAAAGATATGCACCCTTTTAAGTGAAATTTAAATGTCTTTTGACGCCCTTGATCAGCGACTCACGTTTGTACAAAAAGATGCTTCAAACACGTCTTCAAAATTTGATAAATATCCTTTAAAATTGCAAAATAACTACCTGACACTTAAGTGTAGGGTTTTGGTATTTAAGCGCAGCCTTTTCTGTCTGTTGGGGCTTAAGCGCCATATCTGGGCGCTTAGGCACCCCAGTTCATTTTAATACCTTCTTCATTTTTGCTCCAAATTTGATCCTTTTTCACTCATTTTGGCATATTTGGTCCATTTAAGTGTACCTGAAAGAAAAACACACAAATACCTTCTATTAAAGTGCAATTACATCAAAAAAGGTATAAAAATTTGCATAAAAATATTATATATTTTAGGTATATCAATAAGCAATAGCAATTCGATGGTCGATATGATAGTTCTTTACTAATTTCTCCATTATTGCATTTCTAAAATGACTTCTCCCATCAGTTATGATCACTCTCGGCATCCCAAATTTACAAAATATTTTTGTTTATCAAAACTTTGTAACACTAAGAGAAACACATCGAGGTAAAGCAATAACTTCTATTCATTTGGATACATAGTCTATTGCTAACAATATATATAAATTTTTGAAAGATGGTATAAATGGTCCCATGAAATCTAATCCCCAAACATCAAATATCTCAACTTCCAACATAAAATTGAGGGGCAGAGTGATTTTTCTGATTCAAGCCTAGAAAGATGATCACCACTTTGATTATCAGATCCCTTTACATCTACTATTTCAGAGTCAAATTCTTACAAAAGAAGACTACATCTTATCAGTATTGGTCTTGTATCCTTCTTTTCATTAAATATTTAATAGGAAAATGATCTGTATGCACAGCACATTTTGTTTCAATTAAAAATGATTTGAATTTATCAAAAGCATTAATTATTGCTAATAAATCTTTTTTAGTTGTGGTATAATTAATTTGAGCTTCTTTAAGAGTTCTACTAGCATAGCAAATTACTTTGAAAAATTGATCATGTTTTTTGTCCTAAAACAGCACCAATAGCATAATCACTTGCATCAGACATAATTTCAAAAAGTTTTTCCCAATCTGGTGAAACCATAAATGGTGCAGTGATTAAATTTTCTTTCAGCAGCTCAAAAGATTTTAGGCACTCCTGATAAAAATTAAAAATTACATATTTTTCAAGTAAATGACATGGAGGCGTAGTAATTTTTGGACGTCTTTAATATATCTCCTGTAAAATCTATCATGTCATAAAAACTTCATAATTTCCCTCACATTTATTGGGTGAGGTAAATTAGAGATCACCTGAATTTTTGCAGGATCTACTTCCATAACTTTTTCTGATATGTAAGGTCCTAAAAAAATTCTTTCTCATAACGTAAATTGGAATTTTTTCCATTTAAGTAAATAAAATGTTTCTTCACAGCGGCTAAGGACACTTGATAAATGTTCTAAGCATGATTTAAATGAAGTCCTAAACACAAAAAAATCATTCAAAAAAACATCAATTCATTTTTCAATTAAATCACAAAAAACATCCATCATACATCTTTGAAATATAGCAGGGGAACTAAATAAACCAAAGGACATTCTTCTAAAAGCAAATGTATCATAAGGAATAGTAAACGTTATTTTCCCTTGATCCTTAGGAGCTATTTGCATTTGGTGCTAACTAGTACATCCATCCAAAATACAAAAGTATTTGTGCCCAGCTATCCAACATTTGATCTGGAAAGGGGAGTGGAAAATGATCTTTCCTTGTGGTCAGATTTAGTTTTCTATAATCAATGCATATTATCCAACCAGTGACATGTCTTGTTGTTATTAAATTGTTATGTTCATTAATAGTCATAGTCACTCATCCTTTCTTAAGAATACAGTGAATTGGACTAACCCATGCACTATCCGAGATAGGATATATAATTCCAAAATCTAACCACTTTAAAATTTATTTCTTAATAATTTATTTTGCAAAAAGATTCAATTACCTTAGAGGATCAGCCCTAGTTTTGTAGTTTTCTTCCATAAAAATTCTATGCATACAAATTGTAGGACTGATTCCTTTAATATTAGCACTTGTCCATCCAAAGGCTTTCTTAAATCTCTTCAAAGTTTTCATTAAACTCTCTTCTTCTTCTAAATTTAAATTTAAGGAAGTTATAACTGGTAATGTTGAGGAACCACCTATAAATGCATATTATAAATGTTCAGTAAGTAACTTCAATTCAAGTTCAGAAGTTTTTTAAGATTTATCTTTTTATGTCATGTCTAAAACTTAAAATCTTTCTGGAACATAATTTGACCTTCCTTATAAAATTCATAAGATTGTCCTAATTCTTCTTCTTACTTTGTACCAACTCTTTCATTTCAGATTTCTCTTCATAAGTTTCTTTGAAATGACATTCACTCATATATCTTATTACATCCATCTTGAATCATTCATCATCTTTACCTTTTGCAAAATACTTTATTTATTTTGAAATATTAAAGTAAAAGTTTGATCATTGAGGTGCATAGTTAATTCCTTTTTTTTGCACATCTATCATTGTACTTTCTGTGGAGGGAAATGAGGGAACTCTAGAGTGAGAACTATTATCTTTCCTGCCTAACCATGTTCAAAATGATAAAATTTCAAATTAACCAATGTTCTTTATAGAACCAAGTAGGGGTAAAGAATACATCTGCTTCTATTTATCACAACAAATTTAAATACTTCAACAACAATACTTTCATATTTATTACTACTTTATAAGAGAAAGAAAAAGATATTCTAGTTAATAGTGTTTTTCATACCATGTTTATAGTTATTATCATTTTAATTTATTGTTTGACTTTTATAAGAAAATTTAAAGAGTGAAATCAACTATCAAACTTTTCAAAATCAAAATAAACTTTCAAAAGCCAATTAAAAAAAAAGTAAGAAGATAATTTTCTTATTTCTTTAAATATTTTTCACTTTCACTGTGTGTTCGATATATCGCAGCTTAATCAGAGAGTCCTATATTACTTGATAAATGATATGTATACTTGCGTAGTATCCACATTATAAATTATAATTTTCATATCAAAATCATAAGCATAAATCTCAGTGTAGAGTCAAGTTTTTAGCGTCGTTGCCAATTTTCATATCATAATTGTAAGTATAAATATCGGGGGGATCAAGTTTTTGGCGTCGTTACCACATTATAAATCATAACTGTCACAAAAATTCCTTGCTAAATATTTTCCACCATCTAAGACTGCTAAGTTGAGAAATGATATTACATCTTTTTGTCAGTTTGAAAGGGAATCAATATATGAAGCATGGGAAAGATTTAAAGATCTCCTCAGGAAATCTCCACATCATTCGATACCAGATTGGTTAATAATTCAAGCTTTTCATAATGGATTAGTTGGATCTCTTAGATTGATCATCAATGCTGCTGCTGGTGGATCATTAATGTCTAAACCATTTTCTGATGCTTATGCTTTAATTGAAGAAATGACTACTAATAATTTTGAATGGCCTTCTGAAAGGTAAATCCTAAAACGGTAGCCAGTTTTTTTGAAAATGATTCTTTTTTAATGATAACAAATAAAGTTGTTGTTGTTTCAAGGAAGATAGACCAATTTGTTTAACATGCTAAAGGTTTCAGTTTTCATGCAACAATCTTGTTTAACATGCAAGAAAAGTAAAGCGCAGTACATGTAAGTAACTTGCAATAAAATAAAAGCGTACCTGGAGGGTCTTCCCGTCATTCCAGACTACACTTAAAGCACAAGTTAAGACATTTATATATATTTGCAAGAAAACACCTAGGTAAAACTAAGGGAAGGTTTTGGTTGTCTACCAGAGTCCTAATCCTATAGCTAGTCAATTTCTATGACGTCTAGGTTCTATTGTTTTGTTAAGGATGATTTTCTTCATCAAAGAATATTTAAGTTCAGTTGTTCTTCTAAAACATCTCATCATATTGAGAAAATGCTTAGGATGAGTCCTAAACATCTTTTCAATACTTCTGAGATTATTTTGAGTCCAAATGAATTTTATTGTACTGGTGAATTAATCATCCAAGAATTTAGTTAAGTTTTGATTCTTGCTCAGTGAACTAAGATATTTGATTATCTTATGAGTAGTGACATTTCACTTAATGCTCCATTTAAGAGTTATGATAACGAAAGCCTTTAAGGGCAAATCATTTTATTAAAGATTTTAATGATTTAAAATTAGAATTGATGATTTACAGCAGTTTAATTTAGTTATGAAATTTTAATAATTTTAAGTTTGGAATAGTGTTCAAGTTGTTTTAATTTAATTAAATCTTTACATTTTAAATGATCTCAATGTATTAGATTAATTTGGGTTAAAAGAGGTGTTTAGATTATTCAATTTAGATTTTAGTGATTTAATTTTAATTTAATTGAAATATTTTAGGTTAATTTTTAATTGGTTTGATTTTTAATTATGAATTATTTTTTAGGTTGATTTTTGATATTTCAAGTTAGATTTAGATTTACTTTCAAGTGATCTTAAATTAATTTTAATGTTTTAAATTTATTTTAATTTGATTATCAAGTTATTCAATGTTTTAAGTTTTTTTTTAATTAAGGTTTATTTTCCTTTTAATTATTTAATTATTAATTTCAATTATCATTTTTGATTTGATGAAAAGTTGAATATTATTAAAGTGATTCATTTAGGGATTTTAAATTAAAGAATTGATATCTTCTTAAATCATATCCCTAATCTTAATAATCCAAATTTTAACTTATTCTTCCAAAATTCAAATTGTTTAATTAATTAAAATTTACTTTAAATATTTTCAAGATGATTAATTGGTTTCTACCCCTTAATTCCCTAGGTTTCAATCATCTTATGAAAATTTTAAAATCAGATATTTTACCCTCCCCTTGATTATACCTAAATAAAAATTAGGGTTAAAATTCTTTAATTACCTTTATGTCCTCTTAAGCATGTTCATTTCATAACTCATCAAATTAAGCTCAAATGAACGTAAAATTTTTATGTCACTTCACTCACATGTCAATTAAGATATTAGAGGACAAAATGTGATTTTTTCGAATTTCATTTAATTTATATAATTATCTTAATAAAAAAATAGGGATTTTCAATGGAAATTCATCAACATAACCAAAGTAAGGTTTCTATATTTAAGAAAATTATGGGATGTTCTTATTGATCAAAGGACCATTTTGACCAATTTTGGTGATTTTTCAAATTATATTTTATTTATAATAATTATTTTGAGTTTTAGAGTGTTAATTAATTATAAAATAAAATTAAAGTTGAAAAATGAATTTTATATTTTTCCTAAATCTCTCTAACCTCAAGAAGTTCAGAGAAACAAATTTTATAATTTTATAATTTTTCTTTGATTTATTCAAATTAATTTAGTGAAAATGTAAGGAAATTCATTTTTAATATTAAAAATTATTTTAAGCCTTTAAAATTCAATATCTTAACCTATAGACATAGGAAAAATATTTGGTTTGTTCCTAAGTGATTAGGATGCAAAATATGACATTTTTATGATATTTAATATTTTTGTGATTTTTATTATTTTTTAATTATTAAAATATTAGAATATGATTAAAAATGAAAATTTTTAGAAAATTTTAATTTTAATTTTCTTAAACTCCCCTAACATCAGAGAAGCTCCAAAACCATTTTGGTGAATTTTTGAAATGTATTTTTACAGTTATGAATTTTTAAAGTTTAATTTTGGTTATATAACTTAATTAGTCCATTTAGTGGGTTAAATCATTTCCAATTGATTTCAAATTTTTTTGTGGGACTCCTCTGACCCTAAAGATTAGTGGAGAATTATTTTCAAGTATTTTAATGTGTGGTTAATCCAATTTAATTAAAATTTAGTTTGGAGTATTTATGCCAATTAGGGTTATTCTTAATGAATTAACTCAAACCATAATTCTTCTAGGGTCCTCTGGTCCTAAGATACCTCTCTAAATTTTCCTAGAATTTTCTAAGCAACATGCTAATTACTGGAATTAAAATATCAAAACAGGCACAAAAAATTGGAAAATCAATAACTTACCATAGAGATGGCCTCTGACCTTGGAAAATTCAAGGAATGTTCCCAAGATCAGAGGCTACAAAAGCCCTATGGTCTCATGCCATGGTGAATTTTCTATGCAAATGGAGAATTAAAACATTGAAATCAGTAAATAATTAATTAAAAATAAAATTTTCATCAAATTAACTCAATTCTTTTTCCACATTATTCTCCACTATTCACTAAGCAAGTGGGTATTTTTATTTTATTTTTGTGATTTTTCTATGCAAAGTTATGCATTTTCAATTTCTGGGTATTTAAATAAATAGAAAATAACCTATTTATCTATTTATCCAGCGCGGCGCTGACTCAACCTCGGCGGATCCAAAAGCCCACGCGACGAGCTCCCATTCGACACCGCCATCTGATTCGGATGCCACGCGGCCCGCGATCTCACTCCATCCTTCTATCCAGCGCAATTTGGACCGTCCACTCGATACACGCGAGATCGGACGGTGTCTGGTCATTGTCTACGACTGGTGTTTCTCGTGAGCCGTCCACACTAAAACCCTAAGATCTCTCTCATTTCTCAACGGATTTTCGTGTTCTTAGGCTCTATGGATTCGTCTTGAGGAGACAAACACATCCTTATGGTTTATATGCTATGAAAATAAGTCAAGCAAAATAGAGAATTGCTGGAAGCTCGGGAGGAAGAAGGGGTCCATACCTTGGCTCTGAGAAGTGAAGCTTCAATCAGAGAGTTGTGGCACCTTCGATTGCACCCAAGGAAGCTCTAGATGCAGTCTCTAGCTCTGGGGAATTACCTAGGTTTTGGGTGAGTTTAAAAGCTTGGCCGATAGAGAGGATGGCTGGTTTAGTGAGGGGGCATTCACTAGGGAACTCTTTATCTAGGTCATGTGCAGTTTTGGGTGAGTTTAATTTGATTTTGGTGGAGGTTTTAGATTTGTCCTGGTTTTTGGGTGAATTTTTGACTGAGAAATTGAGCTCTGTTAATGGGGATTAGGGCAAAGGGACACTGGGAATCAATTGCTCTGGGTTAGGAGAAGGTCCTGGAGCAATTTTGGCAGAGTTTTGTTAAGCTCTGGTTCATCACCTTTTTGGCCAAGCGGTGGTGGAGTTTAAATAGAGCTTGCTGGAGGGCTTCTCAGGGGAGTTAGGGCTTGGGATCAGCTGCTCTATGTAAGGGAAGAACATACATGGAGTCCAATTGAGTTGGCACAGCTCAACCAGGTGAATTTGAATTTTTGAATCCAAATAAAGCTCTCAGACATGGCATTTTCCGGTGACCCGGGCGGCTGGCCGGCAGGGTCAGGTCACCATCTTGACTCAGTGAGTCCAGGGATTGAGTTTGGTGCAAGCAATTGGCTTTGGCCATGTGTAAAGGAGTTGATTTAAGTTGTATGAGTAGAGGGCTATTTTGGGTTCAAATGTGTCCAAGTCATGGATTTGGGTTTGTTGCACCCACCAAGGGGTTTTGGGTGCTGTGGGGGGTCAGGTAAGTCAGCTAGCTTAGTGGGGAGAAGTCACCATCTAAGCATATTTAAGTTTAAGCATGGTTTAGGGGAAACTTGAAAAGGTTTAATCACTCTTAAGGGAATCATTAAAGGACTCCCTCCTTTTGCCCAATATGGTATGGTCACATGAACACCACTCACATGGCTTGCATGGGGCTTAAGCATGGCTTCATGGCTAGCCTATGGCTTGCCCATGGCTTGGCTCAATTTCATGAAAATGGATTTTGGGATTTTTGATGGATTTTGGGGAAATTGGCATGAGGCTTGATTTGGAATTATTTGATTATTAATTTAAGACATAGCGGTGGCTTCAATTGAAATGGATGATGGAAAGAGATGCTATGTGGGCTTTAGGGTAAATTTTGGGCTTCTGGAATTGATTAGGAATGGGCTTTTAAAGGCTTTAGGCAAGTGGGCTTTTAGATTTTAAATTAAGTTAATGGATGAAAATTTTGGTAAAGATTAGGCCTTACAAATGTTAGGTTTAGTTTAGGGATGTGTCATGAGTGATTTGGAAAAGTTTTGGTGTCATTTGGAGTTGAAATGGGTTCAATTTTGGCCTTTTTAATAATGGGTTCAAAATGGATCAAATTGGGCGAAGTTGGGTTAAGGTTGGGGCAATGTTGGGTTTGATGTAAAATTAATGTTGAGAAATGTTTATGGGTGTGTAACAAAGAGCTTTCAACATTGGTTGGGCTTTGATTTAGGGATTTGGGCCTATTTGGGTTAGGTTTGGGTTTAGGCCAACTTAGGAGATTTTTTATTTGGGTTAGATTTGGGTGGATTTTCGTTCAAATTTTGGGCAAATCAATTTAGTGTTTTGTTTTTGGGGGTGTTAGGAAGGTTTAGGAAAAGATTTGGGGCTAATTGGAGTTAAGTTGGGTTGGTTTAGGCTAAGTTTAGGTCATGGGCCAAAATTGGGCTTTAAGCTTCAAATTGAAATTGGATCCACATGTTGATGAAATTGGGTTTTGATTTGGTCTAAACTGGTATTGGGGATATTGAATTGAAGTTTAGAATTGAAATGGATCAAAATTGAGGTCAATTGGAGTGGCTTGGTGGGACATTGGGTCCACTTAGGTTAAAAGATAGGTCAAATTGGGGGTTTTGGTAAAAGTGGGTTAAATTGATAAAATTTGCTTATAGTGTAGTTGAACAAAATGAAATTAGGAATATTTGGGATTTTATGGAATTTTTCTGGGAATTTTCTGAATTTTTGGAATTTTTGGGTTAAAAGGGTATTTTGGGTATTTGGAAGGTATTGAGGGGTATTTTTGGAATTTTTGGTATATTTGTCCATGGATGATCAATTTGAGTGGGGGGAAATGTTTAGGATTGGTTTTGAGGAACTTTGGGTAATTTAGGTAATTTTGCAAATTTTGGGCAATTTCAAGGGCATTTGGTAGGTTTAGTGGGTTTAGGGCCCCGGGGGGTAAAAAATTAAAATTTTGGAAAAGTGAAGATTGATCAAGTGTGAGTGAAATGAAATCATTTTGGTTGAGCCATGAAGCCATATTAAGCTCACAAAAGCCATGAGAGGACTCATTTTAGGCACTCAATATGTTGTTCCTAACCCTCTTAGCCAGGGGCCTAGGGGTTGAGGTCCATCCATATGAATTGCCTACATGAGTCGGGAAGTCAAATTAGCTAAAGGTAGTTTTAGGGTTTGGAATGTGTGTGTGTGGGAGTGTGGTGTGTGCAAGCTTACCCTCACCAGACCAGGCCACCCAGGTTAATCTTAAGGCTAAAGAGTCCTATAGGAAACTCATCCTTCAAACCTTCACATTTGATTTTAACCCTCCATGTGGCTTGGGGGTTCATAGTCAAACTTGTGGGGTTTGAATGGATCCAAGAAGTGTTTTGCATTTCTATGTGGTGGGTCCCATTTCTATTCCTCTAGGATAGTCAAAGGGAAAGCCTAAGGCTAGATCCTAGGTACTAAGGAGAGAGATCAGACCTCATCAAAAATGAGGTCAACAAATGGACCCCCAATAGGTGTGGTGTTCTAACTAAGCGCACCACAAGTATTGGCATTGACTGAAAAGATCAACAGAACCAACACAGACGTCTAAGTGACACACTTAGAACTAAGTATAGAGAATTTACGTTGGGGAGTAACAAGTAAACCTACAAGACTGAAGATCCCTGAACTCACGCTGGGGAAGAGAAAGGGGAGTGAATTCTAGATCACAAGATCTAGAGAGATTCGATTTTAGATTCATTTCATTTTCCTGTTTCAAGTTTTAATGTGTGAGTTTGGATTTTGGTTTGAGTTTCAATTCCGATTGAAGTACGATTCAAGAAGCATCTCAGATTGGTAGATCTTCGAGATCTTCTGAAGCTTCCAAGCAGTCTTCATTAGGCTCGCAAGTGACAACCAAGAAAAATCCCGTATTGTCAACTGATCCTACAGTGCCGAATCCGAGACCATGTTTTGAATTGGGAGGCCGGCTGGCATTATTCCATAATTTTTTAAAATGTTGTGATTGACCTTTTGTCCATCGTCGAGGTAAGACACCACGTTGAATTAAATTTTGAACACAGGGAGAGTACCACTCAAAAGGCAGTTCCATTAGTTCAGATGAAGCAACATCTTCAAATTGTACATTATTTTCAGTTTTGGAGGACGAAGCACCACGGTAAAACTTGATTGGTTTAGTACCACCACCATGCAGTTACTTGACCATCATACCCTCAAACTTATTAGGGTGGATCGGGGTTAGGGTCATAGTATGTACATAGTGGTTAATCTTCTCGTACATTGATTTATATTCTTCATTCTTTTCATCTTCAAGAGAGATCTTGAACTGGGGTTTCTTCTAACTTATCTTCGCTGCTTTTTTCTTCATTTCTTCTTTTCGGAACTGTTCTCCCAATCAACGTCGATGACTTATTTCTTCTGTCCAACTGTTCCAACGTCTCTTCCACGACCTCGTCCCCTGCCTCGACCTCGGGTGCGAGTTCTGGAGAAACCTTCATCATCTCGCCGTAAGGGAGTGGTGAGTAACTGTTGGACTAGAATTTCAGGCACTTCATCATCTTGCACTTCTTTTACTTCATTTGGTATGACATTTCTAGAGAAGATTATTTTCCTCGGAGGCGCGTAATAGGCTGCATCTTCATGAATTCCAATCTCGTGTACGGAGAATGGTTGCAAGTCACCTTTGATACATTGTTCTCCTCCTTCGTAATACTTTATGCACTGGTGCAGAGACGACGGTACCATCCGGTTTTCATGGATCCATGGCCGACCCAGTAGAGCGTTGAACGATGTCTCAAAATCAATTATATGAAATTTTACGGTTGTCTTTGCTAAATCACCGGTCTTCATCAGTAGTGTTATCGATCCAATAGCACTTTCTCCTTTCTGAATGAACCCTCTTAATAACATCTTGTCTGCTTCGAGGTCGCGAGCATAAATTTCCAAATATGCTAACATTCGAAGGATCATTATGTTGATTGATGCTCCTGGATCAAACCACACCCTAGAGAGCCTAAACTTTCCAATAGTGGCTGAAATGTATAACGGTCGGTTGTGATCAGCTGTTCCCAGTAATAGATCATTGTCCGTGAAGGTAACACCTCGCTGTTCTTTTAACGACCAAACCTCGTCGAAGAAATTTCTAGCCATTTGAGCTAAACAAATCTCTGGATCAAGTAGAGCCTTGATCAGAGCTTCCCTCATCTCCTTTGACAGGATCAGAGTGTCGTATATGCTTAGTTTGGCTGGTAGCTTCCTAAGATGGGCTAGCACATTATAGTCAACTTTATTACCTTGTTCCTCATTTTCTTCCCGAATGAGCAATTCCTCTGCTGGGGCTGGCTCCTCCTGAGCAACCACCTGCTTTCCTTTATCCTTTGGACCCATTCTCGGAGGTAGAACTTTTTCGCTTCTTAGGTTAACTTCAGTTATTTCTTCTGAGTCTGGTGCTGAATCTCCCGGTGTTTCCCCTAGAATTGGAACGACTGGCTCTTCTGGAGTTGCTTCAGAATCTGATAACTCTAATTCTATCGTGATTGGAGCTCCTCGAAATTCACAAATGGACTCGTTGCTTGTCGAGCTTTCGTAGCCTCCTTTGTGAACATCTTCTTCGTCTTGGTCATCAAAGTTGTGTGTGATTTGAGAATCATTATTTGTATTAGAATCGAGATCCGGATTAAGTCGGTTGTTGCTAGTTACGTAATCGTTAGAAACAGTCCAAATGTAGCCAATAGTATAACTCTTATCATTATAAGATCCCGCCGAGGCGAGCAAATAATCATACAGAGTCAGAAGTTCGAGGGATTTCTCCCCCAAATCGGATACAACCATCCTAGGATAAGCAGCCTCTAGTCTACCCTTCGGAGCCTCAATTTTCTTCTCTTCCACGATTTTCTCCTCCTTCTGGGGTGGTTCTTCGATCTCAAGCGATAGTGTCAGCTCGGTAGGTTTCAAACTCTGAGTTGAAGCGCGTACCGAAGCGGTCTATATGTGATCCAAAATTTTCTTTGAAGACTTTGTCCAGACGGTATTCCATCCATCATTGGTCGTATACGGGTTTATCGGAACAATAGGATCCATCGAGATAACATTGATGGAACCTCCTTTATGTGGTTCCTTCATGTATTCCTTCGGAATCGTTATGTTCCCTTTCCTGAGATTTTCATCAAGCCAACTCTTGAAAGTTATGTAATCCTCTATCTTGTGTCCGAGAATTTGGTGGTAAGGGCAATAGTTTGGATGATCTTTCTTGTTGACTTCTTCCAGCCTCTTGGGCTCTGGTAGCTGAAAATCTGGTGTTTTCATTAAAATGCAGAACATCTTTGCTATTGCTTCAGTCTTGAATGGATATTACTTATTTAGAAAATCTTTCAGGGTATGCTGTGGACGAGGCGGTTGTTCATAATGCTGAGGCGACTAATAGCTCGATCTAGGCTGTTGATAACCCTACTGAGGTTGCTGATAGATCTGTTGCGGTTGTTGGTATGTCCGTTGCGGTGGTTGATAACTAGGTTGTGGGCGCTCTGGCTGTATCTGAACCGGCTGCTTGCCCTTATCTACTGTCGCGATGATTCCGGATTTCTTTTCAAATGTTTTTACGGGCTTCTTCTTATCAGTCTTGTCTACGAAACTTAGCTGTTTTGCTTCCTCCTGCAAGCTCCCAGCCTTGCTAAGCAAATTCTCGAAAGTCTTGATTGTAAATCCTTTAAGGAGAAGTTCTATCGGGCCATGGATACTCTTATGCAGGATACCGACTGCATACTGTTCTTGAAGCTGTGGTTCACACTTCATGCTTAAGTTCCTCCATCAAAGAATGTAATCCACTAAAGTCTCGTTCGGTTTCTGGTGCTCCACCACTAGATCACCGATGGTGATGTGGTGTCGAGCCCCGACAAACTGCTTAAAGAAGAGGTTTTCTAACTCTGAAAAGGTCTCAACTGAACCATTTGGCAATTCTGCATACCAGTCGAAGGCGATCCCTGACAAACTGCTGACGAACTAACGGAAGAGTAAAGATTCACTCCCACCGGCATTACAGCAACTAGCACAAAAATGTACGACATGTTGCTGGGGGTTTCCCGTTCCATCAAAAGTCTTAAACAGAGGTGGTACGAAGCCTTTCTCGTATTGGACTACATCGAACTCTTCGGGGTAAGGTCTACCCGTATGAATAGATGCACCTGCTATTCTACCATATTTTTAATGTCATTTTCAGGAATCATATTCTGTGTAGAATCCTTCTTTGGTGGCTCATCTCCGTTGACGGATGTGATCTCTTTTCCTCCATCTGCAATATGGATGATCTCTGGGGGTGTTTCTTTTTGAGGTTGTACCTGACTCTGGAGAGTGACTAAAGCAGCAGCCATCTCTTCCATCCTCTTTGCCATCTGGGAAATTGTGTCATCTCTTTCCCGATGCTGTGCTCTCATAACTTCCGGTTCATCTCTTTCTACAGCTGCCGGAGCACCTTGCAAAGCTGATGATGCTCGTGTCTCAACCATATTGATCTCGGCATACTCCTCATCCATGAACTCTGATGAATCAACTTCATCTTCCAACTTTTCTCCTCTTTCTTTCGCCCACCGTCAGTATCTGTCCTTAGCTTTCCTATAGCATCCTCGAGGGGTCTCTTCCAGACGGTCTCACGGTTGTCGTGTGATGGCTGTTGAACTTCTTTTTCTGGAGTTTCTTTTGTTGTAGTAGCACTTTCTTCTGATTCAGGCTCTTTGACGAGCCTTTTCTTCTCAGGACGTTGTGTTGGTCTCGGCTCGGTAAAAATAGGTCGCCACACCATCCTTCTTGCAGCAGACGGCCTAGGACCGGACTGTCTTTCGGTTATATGCTGGTAGGTGGTGTCCTCCCTAATATGATGGCCCGATACAACAACAGGTGAACTAGCTTTCATTTTCTTCCTTGGTTTCTTTATCGCAGTGACAGGTTCTACTCGCGGTCTGAGGCGGGATCTAGCTGGCACTCGTCCCATTCTTCTTAGGATTTCTGACACGGGGCATCTTTCTTTCTCTGTAAATTTTTCTATCACAGCTTTTAGCCGAGCAAATGGCGTAGTCATAACCCTTTTTCTTTTGTAGTTACTATAGTATACAGGTCGGGGTAATGTAGTGGCAATCCTTCGGACGTCTTCTTCATCTGATGCAGCAGAGAGAAGGTGGAACCTACTTCCTCCCAACAACGGTGAAATTTCAGGTAGTTCTTCCTCTTCCAGTAAAGCAACTTCAGCGGCCTTGGCTTTCTCAATCCTGGCTATCTTTCTGGTTCTATTTCTCCTTTTGGTCCGAGTTAGGGGTGCAACTCTTGAACTGGACCCAATCTCGAAAACATATGGTATTGTAGCAAAATATGTACCCTCCACGTGTGACGTGCTCATCACGGACTTGGATTTCCTTCCCTTCGGTTTGGTAGAAGTCGGGGTAGGTGCGAGAGATGACTAGACCGGTGGGGGTACGGACAACGATCCTCCTACGAGTAGCAGAGTACTTCTTTCGCTGGAACCCTTTGCGGGGAGGGAATTCTTGAGTCGACTTCGGGTTGAACTCAATTACGGGCTCCTCAGTTTCTGGCACTTTGTCCATTAGTGTGAAGAGGGTGATGTCAGCGAACTTAATATCTGTATTGTCGAATCCTTGTACAAAACGGATGATTCCATTGTCGGGCAGTTCATCCATATAGACGGTGAAGTCCATTCCATTGGTGAAGGTAAAAATTAACATTGGTGCAGTCATTTTTTGTAGGGCAGATTCCAAACGTCGGTTCCGAATTATGCTTCCCTTTATCGCAAAACTTAGGATGAAAAAGAAAGAGTCCGAACACATTTTCGTTTATCTTAATGTATTTGCGATTTAAAAGAGTTCGCTTATTAAAAGGTTGTTTATTAGAGGATTTGTTTGTTAGGAACAAAATGATTAAAGGAGGAATGTTAGAGGAAAGGTAAAGGATTTAATTTAAAATTGGAAAGGAAAAGAAAATCTCGTAAGACTTCTCAACTCGAAGGACCGCTCCTATGCTAACACATATTGGGGGTCTACCCCACCTCAGAAAGAGGTAAAAGGATTTCGGAACCTCTCTATTTAGGGGTGTCTAAACAGTGGCTCCAAAATCCAAAAGGAGTTGACTATACCCGTTCAAGACAGAAATGAACATGGTATTTTAACGGAAAGAATGATAGCTCGATCCATTAGGGATATGGACTCACTACCGATTTATGAAAGCAAAACTATCTGATCAAAATGGAGAGAGGAACTAGTCCCCAGCGGAGTTGCCAGAAGTTGTCGGCATATTTTAAGGTTAAGTGTTTTGAAAAAGGGGGCCGCCTACAGAAATTGTCGGCGAATTTTAGATTTTAAATTTAATTTAAATATATATAATTTGGAAAGCAGAATTTGATTTTGAAAATAATTTTAAATTTGAAAAATTATAAGATGTGAAATTAAACCGATCTCACATCCCAAATAGTTTATATAAACGAGCACCGCACCACAAATCGTGTATCTATTCCGAAGAATAGACACATTGCTTGATGATGGGGCTAGATTAAATAAACTAGAAGATTTGTGACATCCGTTTTATCTGCGAACCAATTTTTTAAGCCGACAAGTTCCCCTGCTTAATATAAATGAATTAAGTAGGGTTTATATTACATGGGTTCTTAAAGTTCCCTATAAGAGCAAGCCTCTATAGATAATTACATCTTAAATGTCTGTAGACACTCAAGAAAACTCTCGATAATGATAAGTGGTTTTGCTCTCAAGAATTTCAAAGTTTAAGTTTTTCAAATGATTGAATTTTGGAATTTCAAAAGGGAATGGATCAAATTTGGAACAATTTATTTTAGGAGTCCAAAGGAAGAGAAGTAGGAGAAGCTGAGGATCCAAGAAGAATCTTGGCAACTTCCCAAACTATCCTATTGTTTGGCTTCAATTTGGGAGTTTATTTAATGTTTCAATCCTGCCAATTTTAATTAATTAGGACTTATATTTGTATGACATGATCATACAAATAGCCTTGAAGATATGAGGGTTTATGTCGTACCAAACGACTACCTCGGAGTCCTAAGACCGGTTAGGGCTTAATTTGCATAACATAATTATACAAATGCCTAACAAAAAGGTTGAGGGTTTATGTTGCACTAGGCAGACGACCTCAAAATCCTATGGCTTGTTATTTAATTCTAAGAAAGGTTTTGCTGAAGTAGACTCAGGTTTTGCTGACGAAGATAGCCGTGCTGCCCACCGTGCTCCAAGCTCCTTGTTGTTGCAGAGGTTTAGTTGTAGAAGGTGAAAATCAGGAGATGAGAGAAGTGTTTTGGTTTAGAAAAGTTTTAAAATCCAAATGTCTTTAATGTTTTATTAGGGGAATCTTAAAGTTGATTATAACAACACCGGTTAAGATCCCATGGTTCCATCATTCCGGCACCGTTATTTTTATCGAACTCACTTAGTCCAGATGAATTTGCTAAACTCAACCTAATGAGTTCCACACTTTCATTTAGACCGTGGGAAATCCCGTTAGCAACACGTAGGTTACATCATCCGAGGTATTCTCGATCATCCAACAAGACGTTTTAATTTAGTTATAGTTATAGTTTTGTGTTCTGTTGGTGATTAAATTTTGAGTTGTTTTATATTTTGAAATGTTGTGGCGGTGAATTTTGTCTTGTTGTGATTTTTAATTTAGTTTTGGGTTTCAGTTTTGTGGCTATCCTAAAGGTTTCAGTTTTCATGCAACAATCTTGTTTAACATGCAAGAAAAGTAAAGCGCAGTACATGTAAGTAACTTGCAATAAAATAAAAGCGTACTTGGAGGGTCTTCCCGTCATTCCAAGCTACACTTAAAGCACATGTTAAGGCATTTATATATATTTGCAAGAAAACACCTAGGTAAAGCTAAGGGAGGGTTTTGGTTGTCTACCAAAGTCCTAATCCTATTGCTAATCAATCCTTACGACGTCTAGGTTCTTTTGTGTTTTGTTAAGGATGATTTTCTTCATCAAAGGACAATCAAGTTCAGTTGTTCTTCTAAAACATCTCATCATATTGAGAAAGTGCTTAGGACGAATCTTAAACATCTTTTCAATATTTCTGAGATTGTTTCGAGTCTAAATGATTTTTTATTGTAGAGATGAATCAATCATCCAGAAATTTTTAGTCAAGTTTTAACTCTTGCTCAGTAAATTTAGGACATTTGATTATCCTATAAGTAAAGTGACATTTCACTTGATACTTTACTTAAGAGTTATAATAATGAAAACCTTTAGGGGGGCAAATCAGTTTGTTAAAGAATTTAATGATTTAAAACTGGAATTGGTGATTTAAAGTGATTTAATTTAGTTATGAAATTCTAATAATTTAAGTTTGGAATAGTGTTGAAGTTGTTTTATACTTAAATGTTTTAAACCATTTGAATTGAAAGAGGAGTTTAAATTATTTAATTTAGACTTTATTGATTTAATTTTTAATTTAATTGCAATATTCTAGATTAACTTTTAGTTGGTTTGATTTTCTTTATTAAGAATAATTTTTTTGAAATTGATTTTGATGTTTAAAGTTTGCTTTAAATTTGCTTTCAAGTGATTTTTTAAATTAATTTTAGTGTTTTAAATTTATTTCAATATGATTATTAAATTACTTAATGTTTCAAGCTTAATTTAATTAAAGGTTACTTTCTTTTAATTATCATCTTAAGTTTAATTAAGAGTTAAATATTATTAAATTAATTCATTTAGGAATTTTAAATTAAAGAATTGATATCTTGTTAAATCAAATCCCTAATCTTAATAATCCAAATTTTTAATCTATTCTTCCAAAATTTAAATTATTTAATTAATTAAAATTTACTTTAAATATTTTCAAGATGATTAATGGGTTTCTATCCCTTAATTCCCTAGGTTTCAATCATCTAATGAAAATTTTAAAATCAGATATTTTACCCTCCCCTTGATTAAACCTAAACATTAATTAGGGTTAAAATTCTTTAATTACCTTTATGCCCCTTTTAAGCTTGTTCATTTCATAACTCATCAAATTAAGCTCAAATGAACTTAAAATTTTTATGTCACTTTACTCACATGTTAATTAAGACATTAGAGGAGAAGATGTGATTTTTTTGAATTTAATTTAATTTATATAATTATTAATGAAAAATAGGGATTTTTAATGGAAATTCAACAATATGACCAAGGTAAGGTTTCTGTCCTTAGGAAAATTATGGGATGTTCCTACTGACCATAGTAACACTTGGGCCAATTTTGGTGATTTTTTTATTTATATTTTATTTATTATAATTATTTTAAATTTTGGAGTGTTAATTAATTATAAAATAAAATTAAAGTTGAAAAATGAATTTGATATTTTTCTTAAGTCCCTCTAACCTCAAGGAGTTTAGAGCAGCAAATTTTATATTTTTCTGATTTTTCGTTGATTTATTAGAATTAATTTGGTGAAAAGGTTGGAAAATTTATTTTTTAATATTAAAAATTGTCTTAAGCATTTAAAATTCAATATATTAACCAAGAGACTTGGGAAAATTATTTAGTTTGTTCATAAGTGATTAGGAGTCAAAATATGACATTTTTGTGATTTTTATTATTTTTATGATTTTTATTTTTTTAATTATTTAAAATATTAAAATAAGGTAGAAAATGAAGATTTTTGAAAAATTCCAATTTTAGTTTTCTTAGACTCCTCTGATATCAGAGAGCCCACAAAACCAATTTGGTGAATTTTTAAAATGTATTTTTGGAGTTATGGATTTTTAAAGTTTAATTTTGGCCATGTAACTTAATTAATCAATTTAGTGGGGTTAAACATTTCCAATTGATTCCAAATTTTTATGTGAGGTCCCTCTGATCCTAAAGATCAGTGGAGAATTGTTTTTAAGTTCTTTTGATGTGTGGTTAACCTTAATTAATTAAAGTTCTATTTTGAGTAATTATACCAATTAGGGCTATTCGGGTCCTCTGGTCCTAAGAAAACTCCCCTAATTTTCCCAGAATTTTTTAAGCAATATGCTAATTAATGGAATTAAAATACCAAAAACAGTGACATAAACTTGAAAAATACATAACTTTTCATAGAGATAACCTCTGACCTTGACAAATTCAGGGAATGTTCCCCAGATTGGAGGCTTCAAAAGCTCTATGGTCTCATGCCATGGTGAATTGTCTATACAGATGGAGAATTAAAATACTGAAATTAGTAAATAATTAATTAAAAATAAAATACTCATCAAATTAACTCAATTCTTTTTTCACATTATTCTCCTCTGTTCACTGAGCAAGAGGGTATTCATATTTTATTTTTGTGATTTTTCTACACAAAGATATAGATTTTCTATGTTTCAGGCATTTAATTAAATCATAAATTCCATATTTTCCTACTTATCTGACTCAGCGCCACGGCAACCTTAGCGTCTCCGAAGCTCCACGCAGCGCGCTCCCATTCGCCACCGCCATCCGACTCAACGCCACGAGTTCCGCGATTCACGTACCGTTCTCTGGTCCGATGCAATCTGAGCCGTCCAGTCGATACACGCTCGATCCAACGGCGGCTGGTCTTCTTCTCCGACTGGTGTGCACCCATGACCGTCCACACTCAAACCCTAATATCTCCCTCGTTTCTCAATGGATTTTCGTATTCTTATACTCTATGGATTCATCTTGATGAGACGAACACATCCATATGGTTTACATGCATTGAAATCAACTCAAATGAAATGGAGAATCGCTGAAAGCTCTCGGGGAGGAGGAGTGTCCATACCTTGGTTCAGGAGAAGAGGCCTCAACTGAATGTACTCGGCACTTTCGTTGGAGCTGGAAGATCCTAGGGATGAAGCCTATGGCACTTTCGAATTGTCTAGGTGCAACGTCCACCAAGGTCGATTTCAGAATTTGGAGGCTAGAGCAATTGGGTGGCCTGGAGAGGGGGCTTTCACTGGGGAACTCCTTCTCTTGGTCCTGTGCAGGTGTGGGTGAGTTTAATTTGATTTTGGTGGAGGTTTAAGAGATGTCCTGTTCTGGCCTGAGAATTGAGCTAAAAAATTGAGCTCAATCAATGGGATTTAGGGCAGGAGAACAGTGGGGATGAATTTCTCTTAGCTAGGGGAAGCTCTATGAGGAGTTTGGAGGGATTCTATGAAGGTTGATTTCAGCCAACATTTTGGCCAAGAGGGGGTGGCTGGTTTAAATAGCCATGGCCAGGGCTTCCCAGGGGCAATTGATGGCTGGAATCAGCTGCCTAGAGGAGGAGATGAAGAGCTGTGGTGGCCAATTGGAGTGGGGCAGCTCAGCAGTTGAGAATTTGAAATTTGGCTCATTCCAAGCTCCTCGGTCATGGCATTTTCCGGCGGCCTAGTAGCTGGCCGGCCAGAGTCAGGTCACCATCTGACTCAGGGGAGTCAGGGCTGGGGTTTAGTGCAGTCAATTGAGGCTTTACATGTGTAAAGGAGTTTCATTTAAGTGGTAAGAGGGAAGGGCCATTTTGGGTTTGGTTTGGTCAAACCATGCTTTTGGGCTAGGTGCGCCCACCAAGGGACTTTGGGTGTTGTGGGGAGTCAAGTGAGTCAGCTGGTTTTGAGTGGAGAAGTCTCAATCCAAGCTTATGTGGATTAGTTTTGGGTTAAGGGGAATCATGGGTAGGGCTAATGACTTTTAGGGAGTACTTAAAGGATCTCCTCCTTTTGCCACTTAGGGAGTGATGACAAGTCTATGACTCCTCATGGCTTACATATGGCTTATGCATGGCTCCATGACTCCATTTGGCTTGGGGCCAAGCTTAGTCAATTTCATGGAAATGGGTTTTAAGGATTTTAGATATTTAGGGGTAATTTGGCACATGGCTTAGTTTAGAAAAGTTTAATGATGAATTTGAAACTTAGGGAGTGATTTAAATCAAAGGGATAATGAGGTGAAAGTGTCATGTAGGCTTTGGATTGATTTTGGGCCCTTTGAAATCATTTTGGATGGGCTTTTAAAATGGTTTAAGGAAGCAGGCTTTATGTTTCAAAATGGACTTTTGGATGAAAAATTTTGTGAATGACCATGCCAAATAAATGTTGGGTTTAGTTTAGGGATGAGTCATGAGTGATTTGAAACAAATTTGAGGTGATTTAGAGTTGAATTGGGTTTGATTTGGGACTTTTTGGTAAAGGGGGCAAAGTGGGTCAAAATGGGCTAACTTGGGCTAAGGTTGGGTTAATGTTAGATTTGACATAAAATTAATGTTGAGAAATGTTTATGGGAGTGTTACAAAGAGTTTTCAACTTTGGTTGGCCTTTGATTTTGGGATTTGGGCCCATTTGGGTTCATGGTGGGTTTAGGCCAAAATTGGGATTTTGGTTTTGGGTTAGGTTTGGGTGGAGTTTGGGTTCAAATTTGGGGCAAATATTGTTATTGTTTTGTTTTTGGGGATATTAGGAAGGTTTAGGAAAATATTTGGGGTTAATTGGAGTTGAGTTGGGTTAGTTTGGGCTAAGTTTAGGTCATGGGCCAAAATTGGGCTTTAAGCTTCAAATTGGAATTGGATCAAAATGTTAATCAAATTAGGCTTGGATTTGGTCTAAATTGATATTGGGGATATTTAATTGAAGTTTAGAATTGGATTGGATCAACATTGAGGTCAATTGGGTTGATTTGGTTTGACATTGGGCTTACTTTGGTTAAAAATGGGCTAAATTGGGGGTTTTAGTAAAAGTGGGTCAAATTGACAAAATTGGCCTATGGTGTAGTTGAACAAAATGAAGTTGGGAATATTTAGGATTTTTTGGAATTTTCTAAGAATTTTTTGAATTTATGGATTTTTTTGTTAAAAAGGGCATTTTAGGTATTTGGAGGGTATTGGGGGGTATTTTTGGAAATTTTGGTATACTTGGCTAAGGATGATCAATTTGAATGCTGGGAAATTTTTAGGATTGGTTTTGAGGATTTTTGGATAATTTAGGTGATTTTGCAAATTTTGGGTAGTTTCAAGGGAATTTGGTAGTTTTGGTGGGTGTAGGGCCCTGGGGGTCAAAAATTGAAATTTTAAAAAAATAAAGATTGTTCAAGTTTGAGTAGAATGGAATCACTTTGGTTGAGCCATGAAGCCATATCAAGCCCATAAGATCCATGAGAGGACTCATTTTAGGCATTCACTATGTTGTTCCTAACCCTCTTGCCGAGGGCACTAGGGGTTAAGGTCCATCCATATGAATTACCTACATGAGTCGAGAAAGTCAAGCTAGGTATGAATGGTTTTAGGACTTGGAATGTGTGTGAAAGTGTAATGTGTGCAGGTCAACCCTCACCAGACTAGGCTACCCAGGGTAGTCCTAAGGCCAAAGAGTCTTATAAGGAACTCATCCTTTAAACCTCCACATTTAATCTTAACCCTTCAAGTGACATAGGGGTTTACAATCAAACTTATGGGGTCTGCAGGGAGTTAAGAGGTGTTTGAATTTCTGAGTGGTGGGTTCCATTTCAAATCCTCTAAGATAGTCAAAGGGAAAGCCTAAGGCTAGATCCTAAGTATTAAGGAGAGAGCAGAGAAAAGACCTCATCAAAATGAGGTCAACAGCATTTTGGGAATTTTTTGGATTATGCCTAATTTTGAATGATTTGAGGTGAATTTATGCAATTTGATTGAGTTGAAATGTTTTAAAATGATTTTTGGTGAAATCATTGAAATTTTTAGATTTTTGGGATTTTTAGGGTTTTAAGGGCATGTTGGTAATTTTGGAGAATATCATAAAAATTAGGTTATTTTATTATTTTTGGAGAAATTTGTGCAATTTGACTAGTTTTAAGGAATGTGGAGTATTTTAGGTTGATTTTGTAATATGGAAAGGTTTAAAATGATTTTGCTGAAGAAATGAGAATTTTTTGGGCCGTAGGGTTATTTTGGCAGTTTTTGGGATGTCTGCTTACTTTATATGTTTTTTGGTGAATTTGAGCAATTTGAATATTTTTAAGTGGTTTGGAATGATTTTTAGTGAGATATTAGGGATTTGGAGACTTTGGGATTTTTAGGGTTTTAAGGGCATTTCAGTAATTTTGGATAATATTTGTGAAGATTGGGTTATTTTGGTAGTTTTGAAGATTTAGGGCAATTTGGATTGTATTGATGAATGTAGAGTATTTTATATCAATTGGGTAATTTGGAGAGTCTGAAATGATTTTGATGAAGAAATCAGATTTTCTGGGCGAAAGGCATTTTCAGATATTTTGGGATTTTTCTAATTTTGAGTGATTCTGGGTGAATTCGGGTAATTTGAATAATTTGGAGTAGTTTTGAATGATTTTTGGGGAATTCTTAGAAATTTAAAGATTTTTGGGTTCTATAGTGTTTTAAGGGCTTATTGTTAGCTTTGGAGAATTTTTGGGTAAATTGAGTTATTTTTGTAATTTTGGAGAATTTAGGGCTTTTTGGCAAGTTTTAAGGAATGTGGAGTATTATAGATCAATTGGGTAGTTTGAAGATGGTTAAAATGATTTAGGCGAAGAAATGAGAATTTTTAGGCCATAGGGACATTTTGAGAATTTTTTGGATTTTGGCTAATTTTAGGTGAATTTGGGCAATTAAAATAATTTGAAGTAGTTAGAATGATTTTTGGTGAAATCTTACAAAGTAGGAGATTTTTGGGATTTTTAGGGTTTTAAAGGCATTTTGGTAGTTTTGGTGAAAATCGGGTTATTTTGGTAGTTTTGTAGAATTTTGGAAAATATATCTAGTATTAAAGTATGTAAATTATTTTAGATCAATAGGTTAATGTGGAGAGTGTTGAGATGATTTTGGTGATGAAATGGGAAGATTTGGATCATAAAGACATTTTCGAAATTTTTGAGGTTTTGACTAATTTTGGGAAATTTTGGGTGAATTTTGGCAATTTGAATAACTCGGAGTTGCTTAGAATGATTTTTTGTGAAATAGTAGAAATTTGTTGTTTTTTAGGATTTTTAGGGTTTTAAGGGCATTTTAGTAATTTTAGAGTATTTTTGTGAAAATTGGGTTATTTTGGTATTTTTGGAGAATTTAGGGCAACTTGGCTAGTTTATGAAACATGGAGTATTTTAGTCAATTGGGTAATTTGGAGATGTTTAAAAGGATTTTGGTAACAAAATGTTAATTTTGGGACATAGTAACATTTTAGAAAATTTTGGGATTTTGGCTAATTTTTGTTTAACATTGGAAATATAAATAATTTGGAGTGATTTAGAATGTTTTTTAGAGAAATCTTAGGAATTTGGAGATTTTTGAGATTTTTAGGGTTTTAAAAGCATTTTGGTAATTTTGGAGAATTTTGGTGAAAATTGGGTTATTTTGGAGAATTTATGCCAATTTTGCTAGTTTTAAGGAAAGTGGAGTATTTTAGATCAATTGGGTAATTTAGAGAGTTTTAAAATGATTTGGTGTAGAAATGAAAATTTTTAGGCCAAAGGGTTACTTTAAGAATTTTTAGGATTTTGGCTATTTTTTTTTAGATTTGGTGTGAATTTAGGCAATCTGAATAATTTAAATGGTTTAGAATGATTTTTGGTGAAATCTTAGGAATTTGATGATTTTTTGGATTTTTATGGTTTTAGTGGTGTTTTAGCAATTTTAGAGAATTTTAGTGAAAATCGGGTTATTTTTGTAGTTTTGGAGTATTTTGGGTAATTTGGCTAGTATTGAAGAATGTGAACTATTTTATATAAATTGGGTAATTTGAATAGGTTCGAATTGATTTTGGTGAAGAAATGGAAATTTTGGGGCCATAGAGGCATTTTCAGAATTTTAGCTAATTTTGGGAGATTTGGGGTAAAATTGTGCAATTTGAATAATTTTTAGTGGTTTAGAAAGATTTTCGGTGAAATCTTAGGAATTTGGTGATTTTGCAATTTTTAGGGTTTTAAGGGTATTTGGTAATTTTGGAGAATTTTGTGAAAATTGGGTTATTTTGATACTTTTGGAGAATTTAGAGCAATTTGGCTAGTTTTAAGGAAGGTGGAGTATTTTAGATCAATTGGGTAATTTTAAGATGTTTCAAATAATTTTGGTAAGGAATTGAGATTTTTTGGGCCATGGGCATTTTGGGAATTTTTGGGATTTTGGCAAATTTTTGGAGATTTGGGGTGAATATGGGCAATTTGAATAAATTTGAGTGGTTTTGAATGATTTTTGGTGAAATATTAGGAATTTGAAGAATTTTGGAACTTTTAGGGTTTTAAGGTTATTTCTGTAATTTGGGAGAATTTTAGTGAAAATTGTGTTTTTTTGCTCGCTTTTGAAAAATTTAGGGAGACTTATCTAGTTTTAAGGAATGCGGAGTATTTTAGATCAATTTGGTAATTTGGAGATGTTTAAATTGTATTTGGTTAATTAATGAGAATTTTTTAGCCATAAGGGCATTTTGAGAATTTTTGGGATTTTGGCTAATCTTAAATGATTTGGGGTAAATTTTGGTAATTTGAATAAGTTGCCTTGTTTTAGAATGATTTTTGGTCAAATCTTAGTAATTTGGAGATCTTTAGGATTTTTAGGGTTTTAGGAGCATTTTGGAAATTTTAAAGAAGTTGCTGAAAATTGGGTTATTTTGTTATTTTTGGAGAATTTTAGGAAATATGGCTAGTTTTAATGAATATCGAGTATTTCAGTTTAATTGTGTAATTTGGAGAGGATTAAAATGATTTTTATTAAAAAAATGGAAATTTTTTGTCGTAGGGGCATTTTGCCAATTTTTTGGGATTTGTGTTAATTTTAGAAATTTTTTTGGTGAATTTGGGCAATATGAATTTCTGGGTCGTAGGGGCATTTTGCCAATTTTTTGGATTTGTGCTAATTTTATATGTTTTTTTGGTGAATTTTGGCAATATGAATTTTTGGGTCGTAGGGGTGTTTAGAATGATTTTTGGCAAAATATTAATAGTTTTAAGATTTTGGGATTTTTAGGGTTTTAAAGGCATTTTAGAAATTTTTTAGAATGTTTGTGAAAAGTGGGTTATTTTGATAGATTTCGAGAATTTAGAGCCATTTGGCTAGAATTAAAAAAAGTAGAGTATTTTAGATCAATTGCATAATATAAAGAGGTTTTAAAAGATTTTAGTGAAGAAATGAGAATATTTGGGCTATAGGCATTTTCAGAATTTTTGGGATTTTGGCAAATTTTGAGTGATTTGGGCGAATTTGGGCAATTTGAATAATTTGGAGTGTTTTAGAATGATTTTTGGTGAAATCATAGAAATTTGGAGATTTTTAGATTTTTTAGTTATTAAGGACATTTTGGTAATTTTGGAGGTTTTTTTTGAAAATTGTGTAATTTTGGTAGTTTTTCGTAATTTAGTGTAATATGGCTAGTTTTAAGGAATGTGGAGTATTTTAAATCAATTGCGTAATTTGGAGATGTTTAAATGATTGTAGTAAAGAAATGAGAATTTTTGGCCCATAGGGCATTTTGAAAATTTTTGGGATTTTGGCTAATTTTGTGTAAATATGGGCAATTTGAATAATTTGAAGTGGTTTAGAATGATTTTTGGTGAAATCTTTGGAATTTGGAGATTTTTTAGATGTTTAGGGTTTTAAATGCATTTTGGTAATTTTTGAGAACTTTAGTAAAATTAGGTTATTTTTGTAGTTTTAAAGAATTTATGACAATTTGGTAAGTTTTAAAGAATGTGTAGTATTTTAGATCAAATCTGTAATTTCGAGAGGTTTTAAATGATTTTGGTGAAGAAATGAGAATTTTTTGGGCTATAGGGACATTTTGGGAATTTTTAGGATTCTATCTAATTTTTGTAGATTTTGCGTAAACCTTGGCAATTTAAATAATTTGGTGTGGTTTAGAATAATTTTTAGTGAAATCTTAAGAATTTTGAGATTTTTCTGTAATTTTTAGGGTTTTAAGGGCATTTTGGTAATTTGGAAGAATTTTGGTGAAAGGTGGGTTATTTGTATAGTTTTGGAGACAATTTAGCAAATTTAAAGGAATCTGTAGTATTTTAGATGAATTGGGTAATTTGGAAAGGCTTAAAATTATTCTGGTGAATAAATGAGAATTTTTAGGCCTTAGGAACATTTTTTGAATTATTTGAACTTTTGACAAATTTTGGGAGTTTTGGGGTGAACTTGGGCAATTTGAGTAACTTTGAGTCTTTTAGAATGATTTTTCATAAAATCCTAGGAATTTGGAGATTTTTGGGATATTTAGGGTTTTAAGGGAAATTTGGTAGTTCTGTAGAATTTTGGTGAAAATTGGGTTATTTTGGTAGTTTTGGAGAATTTAGGACAACTTCACTAGTTTTAAGGAATGAGTAGTATATTAGATCAATTGGGTAATTTGGAGAGGTTTAAAATGGTTTTGGTGTAGAAATAAAATTTTTTTGGCCAAAGGGGCATTTTGGGAATTTTTGGATTTTGGCTAATTTTGGGAGATTTTGGGTGAATATAGGTAATTTGAATAATGGTTTAAAATGATTTTTTGGTGAAATCATAAGAAATTAGAGATTTTTGTGGCTTTTACAGTTTTAAGGACATTTTAAGAATTTTGGAGAATTTTTGTGAAATTTGGTTTATTTTGGTAGTTTTCGAGTATTTAGGGCAATTTTGCTAGTATTAAGGAATGTGGAGTATTTTAGATCAATTGGGTAATTTGGAAAGGTTTGGATTGATTTTGGTGAAGAAATTGAAATTTTTGGGCCATAGGGGCATTTTCGAATTTTTGAGATTTTAAATAATTTTTGGAGATTTAGGTAAATTTGCGCATTTTGAATAATTCAGTGTGATTAGAATGATTTTTTCTGAAATTTTGGGAATTTGGAAATTTTTGGGAATATTAGGGGTTTTAAGGGCAATTTGATAATTTTAGTGAATTTTTGTGAAAATTTGGTTATTTTGTTAGTGTTAGAGAATTTAGGGGAATTTAGCTAGTTTTATGGAACGTGGAGTATTATAGATCAATTGGGTAATTTGGATATGTTTAAAATAACTTTGGTAAGGAAATTAGATTTTTTGGGCCATAGGCATTTTGATAATTTTTGAGATTTTGGCTAATTTTGGGAGATTTTGGGTGAATTTGGGCAATTTAAATAATTTAGAGTGGTTTAGAATGATTTCTGGTGAAATCATAAGAATTTGCATATTTTGGGATTTTTGGGGTTTGATGGGCATTTTGGTAATTTTGGAGAATTTTTGTGAAAATAAGGTTATTTTGGTAATTTTGGAGAATTTATGTTGATTTGGCTAGTTTTAAGGAATATAGAGTATTTTAGATCAATTGGATAATTTGGAGATGTTTGAATAGATTTTGTTGAATTATAGAGTTTTTGGGCCATAGGGGCATTTTTGGAATTTTTTGATATTTGGCTAATTTTGTGTAATTTGAATAAGTTCAATTATTTTAGGATGATTTTTTGTTGAAATCTTATAAATTTGGATATTTTTTGGAATTTTAAGGTTTTAAGGGCATTTTGGTTGCAGCATTTCATGAAAATTGGGTTATTTTGTTATTTTTCGAGATGTTTTTGGCAATTTGGCTAGTTTTAAGGAATGTCGAGTATTATAGATTAATTGTATAATTTGGAGATGTTTAAAAATATTTTAGTGAAAAGATAAGAATTTTTGGGCCAAAATGGCATTTTAGTAATATTAGGATTTCTGCTAGCATTGCATGTTCTTGTTGAATTTGGGCAATATTAATATTTTGAAATGGTTTAGAGTAATTTTTGTCGAAATATTAGGAATTTGGAGATTTTGGATTGTTAGGGCTTTAAGGGAATTTTTGTAATGTTGGAAAAGTTTTTTGAAATTTTGATTATTTTGGTAGTTTTAGAGAATTTCGGGCAAATTGGCTAGTATTAAGGAATGTAGAGTATTTTAGATCAATTAGGTAGTTTGGAGAGGTTTGAAATGATTTTTGTGATGAAATGAGAATTTTTGTGCCATAGGCATTTTCATAATTTTTTAGATTTTGGATAATTTTGAGAGATTTAGGTTTAATTTGGGCAATTTGAACAATTTGGAGTGGCTTAGACTAAGTTTGGTGAAACATAGAAATTTGGAGATTTTTTGGATTATTAGGGCTTTAAGGGCTTTTTGGTAGTTTTAGAGAATTTTTGAGAAAGTTGGATTATTTTGGTAGTGTTTGAGAATTTGGGGTAACATGGCTATTTTTGAGAAATTTGGAGTATTTTAGATCAATTGGGTAGTTTGAAGATGTTTATAACGAATTTGTTGAAGAAAGGAGAATTTTTTTGCCATAGGGGCATTTAATGAATTTTTGGGATTTTGGCTAACTTAAGGTGAATTTGGGAAATTTTAATAATTTGTAATGGTTTAGATTGATTTTTTTTTTTTGAATTCTTAGGAATTTAGAGATTTTTGGGTTGTTTTGGGTTTTAAAAGCATTTTGGTAATTTTGGAGAACTTTAGTGAAAATTAGCTTATTTTGGTAGTTTTTGGAGAATTTAGGACAATTCGACAAGTTTTGAAGAATTTGTAGTATTTTAGATCAATTCGGTAATTTGGAGAGGTTTAAAATGATTTGTGTGATGAAATGGGAGTTTTTTGAGTCATAGGGTCATTTTTGGAGTTTTTGGATTTTCTCTAATTTTGAGAGATTTTAGGTGAATTTTAGCAATTTAAATATTTTTTAGTTGTTTAGAATGATGTCTGGTGAAATGTTAGAAATTTATAGATTTTTGGGTTTTTTAGAGTTTTAAGGGCGTTTTGGTAATTTGAGAGAATTTTTTTTAAAATTGGGTTATTTTTTTTATTTTTGAGAATTTTGGGTAATTTAGCTAGTTTTAAGGAATCAGTAGTATCTTATATAAATTGAGTAATTTGGAGAGTTTTAATATGTTTTTAGTGAAGAAATGAGAATTTTTGGTTATTTTGGTAGTTTTGGAGAATTTATGTTGTAAGGAATGTGGAGTATTTTAGATCAATTGGGCAATTCAGAGAGGTTTACAATGATTTTTGTGCAGAAATGAGATTTTTTGGTCCATAGCAACATTTTGGAAATTTTTAGTGTTAAGGCTAACTTTAGGAGATTTTGGGTTAATTTGGGCAATTTGAATAATTTGAAGTGGTTTACAATGATTTTTGGTGAAATCCAAAGAATTTAGAGATTTTGGTATTTTTAGGGTTTTAAGGATATTTTGGTAATTTTGAATAGTTTTGGTGAAAAATGGGTTATTTTTGCTGTTTTGAAAAATTTTGGGCAATTTGTCTAGTATTAATGATTGTGGAATATTTTAGATCAATAGGGGAATTTGGAGAGGGTAGAATGATTTTGCTGAAGAAATAGGAAGTTTTGGACTATAGGGCCATTTTTAGAATTTTTGGGATTTTGACTAGTTTTGGAAAATTTTGGGTGAATTTTGTCAATTTGAATAATTTGGAATGGTTTAGAATGATTTTTGGTGAAATCTTAAAATTTTGGAGTTGTTGGGGATTTTTAGAGTTTTAAGGGAATTTTGGTAATTTTGGTGAATTTTTATGAAAATTGGGTTATTTTGGTAGTATAGGAGAATTTAGGGCAATATAGCTAGTGTAACGAATATGGAGTATTTTAGTCAACTAGGTGATTTGGAGATGTTTAAAATGATTTTGGTGAAGAAATCGAAAATTTAGGTCATAGGGGTATTTTTGGAATATTTTGAGATTTTAGTAAATTTTTGTTTTGTTTTGGCAATTTGACTAATTTTGAGTGGTTTAGACTGATTTCTGGTGAAATCTTAGAAATTTGGAGATTTTTTAGAATTATAAGGTTTTAAAAGCATTTTTGAAATTTTGGAGAATTTTGGTGAATATTAGATTATTTTGGTAGTTTTGAAGAATTTAGGGCAATTTGGCTAGTTGTAAGGAATGTAGAGTGATTTAGATTAGTTGAGTAATTTTTAAAGTTTTAAAATGATTTTGGTGTAGAAATGAAAATTTTTAGGCCAAATGGGCTTTTTGAAATTTTGGCTTTTGGGGAGAATTTAGGCAGTCCGAACAATTTAAATGGTTTAAAATGATTTTTGGTGAAATCATAAGAATTTAACATTTTTTAGGATTTTTAGGGTTTTAAGGTTGTTTTAGTAACTTTGGAGAATTATGGTGAAAATTGGTTTATTTTTGTAGTTTTGGAGTATTTAGGGCAATTTGGCTAGTATTGTATAATGTGGAGTATTTTAGATCAATTGGGTAATTTGGAGAGGTTTAAATTGATTTTGGTGAATAAATGAAAATTTCTTAGCCATAAGGGCATTTTTGGAATTTTTTTGATTTTAGCTAATTTTGGGAGATTTGGGGAGAAATTTTGCAATTTGAAAAATTCAGAGTATTTTAGAATGATTTTTGGTGAAATCATAAGAATTTGGTGACTTTTTCATTTTATAGGTTTTTAAGGGCATTTTGGTAATTTTGGAGAGTTTTTGTGAAAATTGGGATATTTTTGTAGCTTTAGTGAATTTAAGCCAATTTGTCTAGTTTTAAGGAACGTAGAGTATTTTAGATCAACTGGGTAATTATGAGATGCTTAAAATAATTTTGGTAAGGAAATGAGATTTTTTGGGTCATGGGCATTTTGTGATTTTTTTTTTATTTTTGCTAAATTTGGGAGAGTTGGGGTGAATCTGTGCAATTTGAATAATTTGGAGTGGTTTAGAATTATTTTTGGTAAAATCTTTGAAATTTAGAGATTTTTGGAATTTATGAGGTTTTTAGGGCATTTCATTAATTTGGGTGAATTTTGGTGAAAATTTGGTTATTATGGTAGTTTTGGAGAATTTAGGGCGGTTTGGCTAGTTTTAAGAAATGTGGAGTACTTTAGATCAAATGTGGAGTACTTTAGATCAAATGTGAAATTTGGAGATGTTTAAATTGATTTTAGCAAATTAGTGAGAATTTTTGTGTTGTAAAGGAATTTTGAGAATTTTTGGGATTTCGTCTAGCTTTGGAAGATTTGGGGTGAATTTGGGTAATTTTAATAAGTTGAATTATTTTAGAACTACTTTTGTAAAATCTTAGAAATTTGGAGATTTTTTGTATTTTTAGGGTTTTAAGGGCATTTTAGTATTTTTGGAGAATATAAGGGTTATTTTGTTATTCTTGGAGAATTTTGGGAAATTTCGCTAGTCTTAAGGAACGTGGAATCTTTTTTGTTAATTCTGTATTTTGGAGAGTTTTAAAATGATTTTGATGAAAAAATGGGAATTTTGTTAGTCATCGAGGCATTTTGGAAATTATTTTGATTTTTGTTAATTTTGGAAGTTTTTGGGTGAATTTGGACAGTATGAATAATTTGGAGTGGTTTATAATGATTTTTGTTGGAATTATAGGAATTTGGAGATATTTAGGATTTTTAGTATTTTAAGGGCATTTTGTTAATTTAGATGAATTTTGGTCAAAATTGGTTTATTTTTTTATTTTTGGAGAATTTAATGCAATTTGGCTAGTTTTAAGGAATGTGGAGAATTTTAGATCAATTGAGTAATTTTGGAGAGGTATAAAATGATTATTGTGATGAAATGAGAGTTTTTGGGCCATATGAGCAATTAAGGAATTTATGGGATTTTGGCTATTTTTAGGAGATTTGAGGTGAATTTGAGAAATTTGAATGATTTTTGGTGAAGTCTTAAAATTTTGGAACTTTTAATTCTCTAAAACTACCAAAATACTAGGAATTTTAAGGCCTTAGGGACATTTTGAGAATTTTTAGGATTTTGCCTAATTTTGGGTGAATTTGGGTAATTAGAATAATTTGGACTAGTTAGAATGATTTTTGGTAAAATCTTAGGAATTTGGAGATTTTTGAGATTTTTAGGGTTTTAAGGTCATTTTGGTAATTTTGGTGAAAATTGGGTTAGTCTGATAGTTTTGTAGAATTTTGGGCAATATAGCTAGTATTAAAGAATGTGGATTATTTTAGATCAATAGGATAATGTGGAGAGGGTTGAAATGCTTTTGGTGAGGAAATGTGAAGATTTGGACCACGAAGGCATTTCGAAATTTTTGAGATTTGGCTAATTTTGTGAAATTTTAGTGAATTTTGGTAATTTGAATAATTTGGGGTGGCTTAGAATGCTTTTGGTGAAATCATAGAAATTTGTTATTTTTTAGGATTTTTAGGGTTTTAAGGGCATTTTAGTAATTTTGGACCATTTTTGTGAAAATTAGGATATTTTGGTAGATTTAAAGAATTTAGGGCAACTTGGCTAGTTTAAGGAACGTGGACTATTTTAGTCAACTGGGTAATTTGGAAATGTTTAAAACGATTTTGGTGAAAAAATGTTAATTTCCGGCCATAGGGGCATTTTGAAAAATTTTTGGATTTTGGCAAATTTTTGTTTAAGCTTGGTAATTTGAATAATTTAGAGTGATTTAGAATGATTTTTAGTGAAATATTAGAAATTTGAAGATTTTTGAGATTTTTAGGGCTGTAAAAGCATTTTGGTAATTTTGAAAAATTTTGGTGAAAATTGGGTTATTTTGGTAGTTTTGTAGAATTTATGCCGATTTTGCTAGTTTTATGGAATGTGAAGTATTTTAGATCAATTGGGTAATTTAGAGAGGTTTAAAAATTATTTTGGTGTAGAAATGAGAATTCTTATGCCAAAGGAGCATTTTGGGAATTTTTAGGATTTTGGCTATTTTTGGGAGATTCAATGTGAATTTAGGCAATCTGAATAATTTAAATGGTATATAATGATTATTCGTGAAATCTTAGGACTTTGAGGATTTTTCAGATTTTTAAGGTTTTAGGGGCGTTTTAGCAATTTTGAAGAATTTTTTTAAAAATCGGGTTTTTTTTTGTAGATTTGGAGTATTTTGGGTGATTTAGCTAGTATTGATAAATGTGAACTATTTTAGATTAATTGGGTTATTTGGAGAGGTTCGAATTGATTTTGGTGAAAAATGATAATTTTTGGGCCATAGAGGTATTTTCAGAATATTAGCTAATTTTAGGAGATTTAGGGTGAAATTGTGCAATTTGTATAATTTAGTGTGGCTTAGAGTGATTTTTTGTAAAATCTTAGGAATTTGGTGATTTTACGATATTTAGATTTTTAAGGGCATTTAAGTAATTTTGGAGAACATTGTAAAAATTGGGTTATTTTGGTAGTTTTGGAGAATTTAGAGCAATTTGACTAGTTTTACGGAAAGTGTAGTATTTTAGATCAATTGGGTAATTTTGAGATGTTTAAAATAATTTTGATAAAGAAACTAGATTTTTTGGGCAACAGGTGATTTGGGAATTTTTTGAATTTTGCCTAATTTTGGGAGATTTATGGTTAATCTGGGCAATTTGAATAATTGGGAGTGGTTTAAAATGTTTTTATGTGAAATACTACGAATTTGATGATTTTTTGAATTTTTAATGTTTCAATGTCATTTTAGTAATTTCGGAGAGTTTTGGTGAAAATTGGCTTATTTTGGTAGTTTTGGAAAATTTATGGAGACATGGCTAATTTTAAGAAATGTGGAGTACTTTTGATCAATTGGGTAATTTGGAGATGTTTAAATTGTATTCGGTGAACTAATGAGAATTTTTTTGCCATAGGGGCATTTTGAGAATTTTTGGGTTATGGCTAATCTTAGAAGATATGGGGTAAATTTGGGTAATTTGAATAAGTTGATTTGTTTTAGAATGATTTTTGGTGAAATCTTAGAAATTTAGAGATTTTTTTGATTTTTAAGGTTTTAAGAGCCTTTTGGTAATTTTGAAGAATTTTGTGAAAATTAGCTTATTTTGTTATTTTTAGAGAATTTTGGGCAATTTAGCTAATTTTAATGAATATCGAGTCTTTTAGGTTAATTGTGTAATTTGAAGAGGATTAAAAATTATTTTGATTAAAAATTGGAAATTTTTGGTCGTAGGGACATTTTGCAAATTTTTTGGATTTATGCTAATTTTAGAAGTTTTTTGGTGAATTTGGGCAATCTGAATTTTTGTGTCGTAGGAGCGTTTAAAATGATTTTTGTTGAAATATTAAGAATTTGGAGATTTTGGGATTTTTATAGTTTTAAGGGAATTTTGGAAATTTTGGAGAATGTTTGTGAAAATTGGGTTATTTTGGTAGTTTTGGAAAATTTATAGCAATTTGGCTAGAATTAAAAAATGTACAGTATTTTAGATCAATTGCATAATATGGAGAGGTTTCAAATGACTTTGGTGAAGAAATGAGAATTTTTGGGCCATAGACATTTTAAGAATTTTTGGGATTTTGGCTAATTTTAAGAGATTTGGTAGAATTTATGCAATTTGAAAATTTTGTATTGTTTTATAATGATTTTTGGTGAAATATTAGAAATTTGGAGATTTTTGGGATTTTTAGGGTTTTATGGGCATTTTTGTAATTTTGGAGAATTTTTGTGAAAATTGGGTAATTTTAGTAGTTTTTAAGAATTTAGTGTAATATAGCTAGTGTTAAGGAATGTAGAGTAATTTAGATCATTTAGGAAGTTTGGAGATGTTTAAAACGATTTTGGTAATAAAATGAGAATTTTTGGGCAATAGGGGATTTTGAAAATTTTTGGGATTTTGGCTAATTTTTTGTGGATTAGGGCAATTTGAATATTTTGGAGTGGTTTAGAATAATTTTTTGTGAAATCTTAGGAATTTGGATATTTTGGGATGTCTAAAGTTTTAAAAGTATTTTGGTAATTTTTTAGAACTTTGGTGAAAATTAGGTTATTCTGGTAGTTTTAGAGAATTTATGACAACTTGGCAAGTTTTAAAGAATGTGTAGTATTTTAGATCAAATCGGTCATTTGGAGAGGTATAAAATGATTTTGGTGAAGAAATGAGATTTTTTTGGGCCATAAAGGAATTTTGGGAATTTTTAGGATTTTATCTAATTTTGGGAGATTTTGGGTGGACTTTGGCAATTTGAATAATATGGAGTGGTTTTAGATGATTTTTGGTGAAACCTTAAGAATTTGGAGTTTTCTGGGATTTTTAGGGTTTATAAAGGCATTTTGGTAATTTGGAAGATTTTTTTTTTGTTAAAATTGGGTTATTTTTATAGTTTTGGAGACAATTTAGCTAGTTTAAAGAAATTTGTACTATTTTAGATGAATTGGGTAATTTGGAAAGGCATAAAATGACTCTGCTGAATAAATGAGATTTTTAGGTTTTAAGAACATTTTTTGGATTTTTTGAAGTTTTGGCTAATTTTGGGAGATTTGGGGTGAATTTTGGCAATCTGAGTAACATGGAGTGTTTTTGAATGATTTTTCATAAAATCTTGGGAATTTGGAGATTTTTGGAATTTTTATGGTTTTAAGGCCAATTTGGTAATTTTGTAGAATTTTGGTGAAAATTAGGTTATTTTGGTAGTTTTCAATAATTTAGGACAATCTTGCTAGTTTTAAGGAATGTGTAGTATATTAGATCAATTGGGTAATTTGGAGAGGTTTAAAAAAATTTTGGTGTAGAAACAAAAATTTTTAGGCCAAAGGAGGCATTTTGGAATTCTTTGGGTTTTGGCTAATTTTGGGAGATTTTGGGTGAATTTGGGTAATTTGAATAATGGTTTAAAATGATTTTTGGTGAAGTCATAAGAATATGGAGATTTTCGTGACCTTTAGAGTTTTAAGAGAATTTTGGTAATGTTGGAGAATTTTGGAGAAATTTGATTTATTTTGGAAGTTTTGGAGTATTTAGGGTAATTTGGCTAGTATTAATGAATGTGGAGTATTTTAGATCAATTGGGTAATTTGGAAAGGCTTGGATCGATTTTGGTGAAGAAATTAATTTTTTTGGGCCATAGGGGCATTTTCAAAATTTTGGGATTTTAGATAAATTTGGGAGATTTAGGGCAAATGTGCGCAATTTGAATAATTTGGAGTGATTTAGAATGATTTTTTGTGAAATTTTAGGAATTTGAAATTTTTGGGATTATTAGGGTTTTAAGTGCTTTTTGGTAATTTTGGAGATTTTTGCGAAAATTTGGTTATTTTTGTAATTTTAGAAAATTTTTGAAAATTTAGCTAGTTTTATGGAACATGGAGTATTTTGGATCAACTGGGTAATGTGGAGATGTTTAAAATAATTTTGGAAAGGAAATGAGATTTTTGGGCCACAGGCATTATGAGAATTTTTGAGATTTTGGCTAATTTTGGAAGACTTGGGGTAAACTTGGGTAACTTAAATAATTTAGTGTGGTTTAGAATGATTTCTAGTGAAATCTTAAGAATTTGGATATTTTGGGATTTTTAGGGTTTGGAGGGCAGTTTGATAATTGGGAGAAATTTTTTGAAAATTGTGTTAATTTGGTAGTTTTGAATAATTTAGGTCGATTTGGCTAGTTTTAAGGAATATAGAGTATTTTAGATCAATTGGTTAAATTTGGGATGTTTAAATAGATTTTCGTAAACTAATGAGAATTTTTGGGCCCATAGAGGCATTTTAAGAATTTTTTCGAATTTTCACTATATTTGGAAGATTTGTGGGGAATTTGTGTTACTCGAATAAGTTAAATTATTTTAGAATGATTTTTGGTAAAATCTTAGAAATTTAGAGAATTTTGGATTTTTAAGTTTTTAAGGACATTTTGGTGATTTTGGATCATTTCGTTAAAATTGGGTTATTTTGTTATTTTTTGAGAATTTTTGGCAATTTGGCTATTTTTAAGGAATGTCAAGTATTATAGGTTAATTGTGTAATATGGAGAGGTTTAAAAATACTCTGGTGAAGAGATAAGAATTTTTGGGCCACAAGGGTATTTTCATAATTTTTCAGATTTCCTCAAACTTTGTATGTTTTTGGGTTTATTTGGGCAACACGAATATTTTGAAATGCGTTAGAATGTTTTTTGGCGAATTATTAAGAATTTCAAGATTTTGGATTATTAGGGCTTTTAGGAAATTTTTGTAATTTTGGAAATTTTTTTTTAAAATTAGATTAATTTGTTAGTTTTGGAAAGTTTAATGCAATTTGGCTAGTATTAAGGAATGTGGAGTATTTTAGATCAATTGGGTAATTTAGAGAGGATTAAAATAATTTTTGTGATGAAATGGGAATTTTGTGCCATAGGCTTTTTCAGAATTTTTGGGATTTTGGCTAATTTTGAGAGATTTAAGGTGAATTTGAGAAATTTAAATAATTTGGAGTGGTTTAGAATGATTTTAGGTGAAATCTTAGAAATTGAGAGATTTTTTGGATTTCTAGGGCTTTATGGGAATTTTAGTAGTTTTGGAGAATTTTTGTGAAAATCGGTTTATTTTGGTAGTTTTTAAGAATTTTGGGTAATATGTCTATTTTTAAGTAATTTGGAGTATTTTAGATCAATTGGGTAGTTTGAAGATGTTTAAAATGAATTTGTTGAATAAATGAGTCTTTTTAGGGCATAGGGGTATTTTGATAATTTGTGGGATTTTGGCTAATTTTGGGTGAATTTTGGACATTTAATAATTGAGAGTTGTTTAGAATGAATTTTGTGAATTCTTAGGTGTTTGGAGATTTTTGTGATGTTTAGGGTTTTAAAAGCATTTTGGTAATTTTGGAGATTTTGGTGAAAATTAGGTAATTTGGAGAATGATTTTAGAACATGTTTTGAAGAATGTGTAGTATTTTAGAACAATTCGGTAATTTGGAGAGGTTTAAAATGATTTTGGTGATGAAATGAGAATTTTTGGATCATAGAGGCATTTTCGGAATTTTTGTATTTGGTCTAATTTTGAGTGATTTTGGGGGAATTTTGGCAATTTAAATAATTTTTAGTGGTTTAGAGTGATGTTTGGTGAAATCTTAGAAATTCATAGATTTTTGGTTTTTTTAGAGTTTTAAGGGCGTTCTAGTAATTTGGGAGAATTTTTGATAAAAATTTGGTTATTTTTTAGTTTTGGAGAATCTTGGGCAGTTTAGCTAGTTTTAAAGAATCTGTAGTGTTTTATACAAATTAGGTAATTTGGAGGGGTTTAAAATGATTTTTGTGAAGAAATGAGATTTTTTGGGCCATAAGGGCATTTTAGGAATTTTTTAGAATTTTGGGAGATTTAGGTTGAATTTGGGCAATTTAAGTAACTTAAAGTATTTTTGAAAAATTTTCTGTGATATCTTAACAATTTTAAAGATTTTTGGGTTTTTAAAGATTTTTACGGCATTTTGGTAAATTTGAAGAATTTTGGTGAAAATTAGGTTATTTTGTAGTTCTGAAGAATTTAGGACAATTTGACTACTTTAATGGAGTGTGAGTATTTTAGATCAATCAGGTAATTTGGAGAGGTTTAAAATGATTTTGGTGCAAAAATGGGAATTTATGGGCAATAAGGGCATTTTGAGAATTTTTGGGATTTTAACTAATTTTGCGAGATTTGGGAACTTTTTGTAATTTGGAGTGGTTTAGAATGATTTTGGTGAAGTGTTAGGATTTTGGAAATTTTTAGGATTTTTAGAGTTTTAGGAGCATTTCGAAAATTTGGGTAAAAATTAGGTTATTTTGGTAGTTTTGGAGAATTTAAGGCAATTTAGCTAGTTTTAAAGAATGTGGAGTATTTTAGATCAAATGGCAATTCAAAGAGGTTTAAAATGATTTTGGTGGAGAAATGAGATTTTTTGGGCCATAGCAGCATTTTGGAAATTTTTTGTGTTAATGCTAACTTTGGCAGATTTTGGGTGAATTTAGGTAATTTGAATAATTTGAAGTGGTTTAGAATGATTTTTGAGGAAGTCTTAAGAATTTGGAGATTTTGGTATTTTTAGGTTTAATAGGGCATTTTGGTAATTGTCAAAAATTTTGGTGAAAAATGGGTTATTTTGGTAGTTTTGAAAAATTCTGGGCAATTTGTCTAGTATTAAGGAAAGTGGAATATTTTAGACCAATAGGGTAATTTGGAGAGGGTAGAATGATTTTGGTGATGAAATTGGAAGTTTTGGAACAGAGGGGCATTTTCGGAATTTTTTGGATTTTGACTAATTTTGAAAAATTTTACGTGGATTTTTGCAATTTCAATAATTTGGAATGGCTTAGAATGATTTTTTTGTTAAATCTTAAAATTTTGGAGATGTTTGGGATTTTAGGGTTTTAAGGGTATTTTGCTAATTTTGGAGAATTTTTATGAAAATTGGAATATTTTGGTAGTATTGGAGAATTTAGGGCAATATTGCTAGTGTAACGAACGTGGAGTATTTTCGTCAATTGGGTAATTTGGAGATGTTTAAAATGATTTTGGTAAAGAAATCAGATTTTTTAGCCATAGGGGCATTTCTGGAATATTTTGGGATTTTGGTAAGTTTTTGTTTAGTTTTGGCAATTTGAATAATCTGGAGTGGTTTAGTCTGATTTTTGGTGAAATCTTAGAAATTGGGATATTTTTGGGAATGTCAGGGTTTTAAAAGCATTTAAGTAAATTTAGATAATTTTGGTGAAAATTGGGTTATTTCGGTAGTTTTGGAGATTTTTGGGCAATTTGGCTAGTTGTAAGGAGTGTAGAGTATTTTAAATCAGTTGAATAATTTTGAGAGGTTTAAAATGATTTTGGTGTAGAAATGAGAATTTTTAGGGCAAAGAGGCTTTTTGAGATTTTGGCCAATTTTTGGAGATTTTGGATGAATTTAGGCAATCTGAATAATTTAAATGGTTTAGAATAATTTTTGGTGAAATCTGATAAATTTAAAAATTTTTGATATTTTTAGGGTTTTAAGGGTATTTTGGTAATTTTTGAGAATTTTGATGAAAATTAGTTTATTTTTATTATTTTGGAGTATTTAGGGTAATTTGGCTAGTATTTTTGAATGTGGAGTATTTTAGATCAATTGGGTACTTTTGAGTGGTTTGAATTGATTTTGGTGAAGAAATGACAATTTCTTGGCCAGAGTGGCATTTTTGGAATTTTTTGGATTTTAACTAATTTTGGGAGATTTGGGGAGTAATTGTGTAATTGGAATAATTCAGAGTGTTTTAGAATAATTTTTGGTGAAATTTAAAGAATTTGGTGATTTTTAAAATTTCTAGGGAATTGATGGCTTCTTGGTACTTTTGGAGAATCTTTGTGAAAATTGGGTTATTTTTTTAGTTTTGGTGAATTTAAGGCAATTTGCTTAGTTTTAAGGAACGTGGAGTATTTTAGATCAATAGGGTAATTTCGTGATGTTTAAGATAATTTTGGTAAGAAAATGAGATTTTTCGTGACACGGGCATTTTGCAATTTTTTTGGATTTTGGCTAATTTTGGGAGAGTTGGGGTGAATCTAGGCAATTAAAATATTTTCGAGTGGTTCAGAAGGATTTTTGGTAAAATCTTATAAATTTGGAGATTTTTTGGATTTTTAGGGTTTTAAGGGCATTTTAGTATTTTTGGAGAATTTAAGGGTTATTTTGTTATTTTTGGAGAATTTTGGTCAATTTGGATAGTTTTAAGGAATGTGAAATCTTTTTTCTTAATTGTGTATTTTAGAGAGTTTTAAAATGATTTTAATGAAAAAAATGGGAATTTTTTTAGTCAAAGGGGCATGGCATTTTGGCAATTTTTTAGATTTATGTTAATTTTGGAAGTTTTATGGTGAATTTGAGCAGTATGAATAATTTGGAGTGGTTTATAATAATTTTTGTTGGAATTATAGGTATTTGGAGCATTTTGTGATTTTTAGGGTTTTAATGGCATTTTTGTAATTTTGACGAGTTTTTGTGAAATTTGGGTTATTTTTGTATTTTTTGAGAGTTTAATGCAATTTGGCTAGTCTTAAGGAATGTGGAGAAATTTAGATCAATTGAGTAATTTAGAGAGGTATAAAAGGATTTTGTGATGAAATGAGTGTTTTTGGGACATAGGTACAATTGAGGAATTTCTGGGATTTTGTCTATTTTTTGGAGATTTGGGGTGAATTTGAACAATTTGAATGATTTTTTGGGAAGTCTTAAAAATTTGGAACTTTTAATTTTCGCCAAAATACCACAATTTTCACCAAATATAGGGTAATTTTGGAGAATTTTGGTAAAAATTGGGGTATTTTAGTAGTTTTAGAGAATTTAGGGCTTTTTTTGCTAGTTTTAAGGAATGTGGGGTATTTTAGATCAATTGGGTAATTTGGAAAGGTTTAAATTGATTTTGGTGAATTAATGAGAATATTTGGGCCATAGGGGCATTTTGGGAATTTCTTGGATTATGACTAATTTTTAATGATATGGGGTGAATTTGTGCAATTTGATTAAGTTGAAATGTTTTAGAATGACTTTAGGTGAAATCTTAGAAATTTCAAGATTTTTGGGATTATTAGGGTTTTGAGAGTATTTTGGTAATTTTGGAGAATTTCGTGATAATTGGGTTATTTTGTTATTTTTTGAGAATTTTGGGCAATTTGGCTAGTTTCAAAGATTGTAGAGTATTTTAGGTTAATTGTGTAATTTGGAGAGTTTTAAAATGATTTTGGTGAAGAAATGAGAATTTTTTGAGCCGTAGGGTTATTTTGGCAATTTTTTGGATATTTGCTACTTTTTGAATTTTTTGGTTGAATATGGGCAATTTGAGTATTTTTAAGTGGTTTGGAATGATTTTTAGTGAAATATTAGGAATTGGAGATTTTGGGATTTTTACGTTTTTAAGGGCATTTCAGTAATTTTGGATAATTGTTTTGAAGTTTCGGTTATTTTGGTAGTTTTGAAGAATTTATGGCAATTTGGCTAGTTTTAAGGAATGTGGAGTATTTTAAATCAATTGGGTAATTTAAAGAGGTCTAAAATGAATTTGGTGAAGAAATCAAAATTTCTGGGCCATAGGCATTTTCATATATTTTGGAATTTTCTAATTTTGAGTGATTCGGGCCGAATTTGGGCAATTTGAAAATTTTGAAGTAGTTTAGAATGATTTTTGCTGAATTCTTAAAAATTTGGAGATTTTTGGGATTTATAACGTTTTAAGTCCTTATTGTTAATTTTGGAGATTTTTTGTGAAAATTGAGAATTTTGGAGAATTTAGGGCTTTTTGCCAAGTTTTAAGGAATGTAATGTATTATAGATCAATTGGATAGTTTGAAGATGTTTAAAACGAATTAGGTGAAGAAATGAGAATACTTAGGCCATAAGGACATTTTGAGAATTTTTAGGATTTTTGCTAATTTTGGGTGAATTTGGAGCAGTTAGAATGATTTTTGGTGAAATCTTAAGAATTTGGAGATTTTTTGAATTTTTAGGGTTTTAAGGGCATTTAGGTAATTTTGGAGAAAATTGGGTTATTTTTGTAGCTTTGTAGAATTTTAGGCAATATAGCTAGTATTAAAAATGCAGATTATTTTAGATCAATAGGATAATGTGGAGAGGGTTGAAATGATTTTGGAGAAGAGATGGGAAGATTTAGACCATATAGGCATTTTCGAAATTATTGAGGTTTTGGCTAATTTTGTGAAATTTTGGGCAAATTTTTGCAATTTGAATAATTTGGAGTGCCTTAGAATGATTTTTGGTGAAATCATAAAAATTTGTTGTTTTTTTTGGGTTTTTAGGGTTTTAAGTGCATTTTAGTAATTTTAGAGTATTTTTGTGAAAATTTGGTTGTTTTGGTAGTTATGAAGAATTTAGGGCAACATGGCTAGTTTACAGAACGTGGAGTATTTTAGTTAGTTGTGTAATTTGGAGATGTTTAAAATGATTTTGGTGAAATAATGTTAATTTTGGGCCATAGGGGCATTTTGGAAAACTTTTGGGTTTTGGCTAATTTATGTCTAATGTTGGCAATTTGAATAATTTAGAGTGGTTCATATTGATTTTTGGTGAAATCTTAGGAATTTGGAGGTTTTAGATATTTTTAATGTTTTAAAAGCACATTTGTAATTTTGGAGACTTTTGGTGAAAATTGGGTTATTTTGGTAGTTTTGGAGAACTTATGCCAATTTTACTAGTTTTAGGGAATGTGTAGTACTTTAGACCAATTGGGTAATTTAGAGAGGTTTAAAATGATTTTAATGTTGAAATGAGAATTTTTAAGCTAAAGGGGCATTTTGGGAATTTTTAGGATTTTGGTTATTTTTGGGAGATTTGGTGTGAATTTAAGCAATCTGAATAATTTAAAGGTTTAGATTGATTTTTGATGAAATCATAAGAATTTAATGATTTTTGGGATTTTTAGGATTTTAGGGCCGTTTTAGCAATCTTGGAAAATTTTGGTGAAAATCAGGTTATTTTTGTAGTTTTGGAGTCTTTTGAGTAATTTGGCTAGTATTTAAGAATGTGAACTATTTTAGATCAATTGGGTAATTTCGATAGGTTCGTATTGATTTTGGTGAACAAATTAGAATTTTTTAACCATAGAGGCATTTTCAGATTTTTAGCTAATTTTAGGAGATTGGGGTGAAATTATGCAATTTGAATAATTTTGAGTGGTTCAGAATGATTTTTGGTGAAATCTTAGGAATTTGGTGATTTTACGATTTTTAGTGTTTTAAAAGGCATTTAGGTAATTTTGGAGAATTTTGTGAAAATTGCATTATTTTGGTCATTTTTAAGAATTTAGAGCTATTTGTCTTGTTTTAAGAAAGGTGGAGTATTTTAGCATAATAACACAATCGTGTAAGTTGGAGAGATTGAAAATGATTTTGTGAAGAAATGGGAATTTTTTGGGTTGTCTCTATTTTGATAATTTTTGGGACTTTGGTTAATTTTGGAAGATTTGGGGTTAATTTGGGCAATTTGAATAATTTGAAGTGGTTTTTAATGATTGTTTTGTGAAATCATAGGAATTTTGAAATTTTGGATTTTAGGGTTTTAAGTGCATTTTGACAATTTTGGAGAATTTGGGTGAAAATTGTATTATTATGCTAGTTTTAGTGAATTTAGTGCAATATGACTACTTTTAAGGAATATGGAGTGTTTTAGATCAGTTACGCATTATAGAAATGTTTAAAATAATTTTGGTCAAGAAATGAGCCCATAAAGGCATTTTGGGAATTTTTGGTAATTTTCTTAATTTTGGAAGATATGAGGGTAAATTTAAGCAATTTAAATAACTTGGTGTTGCTTAAAATGATTTTTGGTGAGACCTTAAGAATTTGGAGATTTTTGGGAATTTTAGGGTTTTAAGAGAAATTTCGTAATTTTGGAGAATTATTGGTGAAAATTGTGTTATTTTGGTAGTTTGGGAGAATTCAGGGCAAATATGGGTAGTTTTAAGGAATGTGGAGTATTATAGTGAATTGGGTAATTTGGAGAGGTTTAAATTGAATTTAGTAAATAAATGATAATTTTTCAGCCATAGGGGCATTCTGGGAATTTTTAGCACTTTGGCTAATTTTGGGAGATTTTGGGTGAATTTGAGCAATTTAAATAGGTTGTAGTAGTTTAGACTGATTTTTGGTTAAAACTTAGGAATTTGGAGATTTTGGGGATTTTTAGGGTTTTAAATGCTTGTTTGTAAATTTGGAAAATTTTGTGAAAATTGGGTTATTTTATTAGTTCTGAAGAATTTTGGGCAATTTGACTAGATTTAAGGAATGCGAAGTATTTTAGATTAATTGTGTAATTTGGATAAGTTTAAAATGATTTTGGTGAAGAAATGAGCCCATAGGGGCATTTTGTTAATTTTTGGGTTTTAAACAAATTTTGACAGATTTGAGGTCAATCTGGGTAAATTGAATAATTTGGAGTTTTTTAGAATGATTTTTGGTGAAATCTTATGAATATGGAGATTTTTGAGAATTTGATTATTTTATGGGCATTTTGGTGGAAATTGGGTTATTTTGGTAGTTTTGAAGAATTTATGGCAATTTGGCTTGTTTTAAGGAGTGCGGAGTATTATGATGAATTGGGTAATTTGGAGAGGTTTAAAATGATTTTGGTGAAGAAATGAGATTTTTTAGGCCATAAGGGCATTTTTGGGAATTTTTGGGATTTTGGTTATTTATTGGTGATTTGGGTTTAATTAGGCATATATAATTATTTGGAGTGGTTTAGAATGATTTTTGGTGAAATATTAGGAATTTGGAGATTTTTGGGTTTTTAAGGTTTTATAGGTATTTTTTAATTTTGGAGAATTTTAGTGAAAATTAGGTTATTTTAGTAGTTTTGGAGAAAATAAAGCAATATGGCTAGTTTTAAGGAATGTGGAGTGGTTTAGATCAATTTTAGATCAATTGAGAAATTTGGTGAAGAAATGGAAATTTTTGGGCCATAGGGACATTTTGGGAATTTTTGGGATTTTGGCTAATTTTTTGAGATTTTGGGTGAATTTAGGCATTTTAAGTAACTTAGAGTGGCTCAGAATGATTTTTGGTGAAATCTTAAGAATTTAGAGATTTTTGGGATATTTAAGGATTTGCGGGCATTTTGGTAATTTTGGAGAATTTGGGTGAAAATTGAGTTATTTAGGTAGTTTTGGAGAATTTAGGAAATATGGCTAGTTTTAAGGATGATGGAGTATTTCAGATCAATTGAGTATTTTGGAGAGGTTTAAAAAGATTTTTGTGCAGGCATCGAAATTCTTGGGCCACAAGGGCATTTTGGGAAGTTTTGAAGATGTGGGGTGAATTTCGACAATTTAGATAATTTGGAGTGCTTTAGAATGATTTTTAGTGAAATCTTAAGAATTTGGAGATTTTTTGGATTTTTAGGGCTTTAAAAGGATTTTGGTAATTTCGGAGAATTTTGGTGAAAATTGGGTTATTTTTGGTAATTTTAGAGAATTTTGGGCAATTTTTTCTAATTTAAGGAATGTGGAGTATTTTAGATCAAATGGGAAATTTAGAGAGGTTTAGAATGATTTTGATATAGAAATGAGAATTTATGGGCCATAGGGGCATTTCGGAAATTTTCGGGATTATGGTTAATTTTGGGAGATTTTTGGTGAATTTGAGAAATTTGAATAATTTGAAGTGGTTCAAAATGATTTTTTGTGAAATCTTAAGAATTTGGAGATTTTGGGATTTTTAGGGTTTTACGGGCATTTTGGTAATTTTGGAATATTTTTGTGAATATTGGTTTATTTTGGTAATTTTTGAGCAATTTATAAGAATGTGGAGTATTTAGATCAATTGGGTAAGTTGTAGAGGTTTGAAATGATTTTGGTGAAGAAATGAAAATTTGTGGTCCAAAGGGGCATTTAGGAAATTATTGGATATGGCTAATTTTTGGAGATTTTTCATGAATTTGGGCAATTTGAATAATTTGAAGTGGTTTTGAATGATATTTGATGAAATGTTAGGAATTTTGAGATTTTCGGGTTTTTAGGGTTTTAAGGGCATTTTGGTAATTTTGCATAATTTTGGTAAAGATTGGGTTTTTTTGGCAGTTTTGAAGAATTTAGGGTAAATTGGTTAGTTTTAAGGAACATGGAGTACTTTAGATCAATTGGGTAATTTGGAGATATTTAAAATGATTTTTGTGAAGAAATGAAAATTTTTGGGCCACGGGCATTTTGTGATTTTTTTGTCTTTTGGCTATTTGTGGAAGATTTGGGGTAAATTTGGGCAATTTAAATAAATTGGAGTAGTTTAGAATGAAGTTTGATGAAATCTTAGGAATTTAGAGATTTTAGGGATTTTTAGCGTTGTTAGGGCATTCTAGTAATTTTGGGGAATTTTGGTAAAAATTGTGTTATTTTGGTAGTTTTGGAAAATTTATGGCAATTTTGCTAGTTTTAAGGAATGCGGAGAATTTTAGATCAATTGAGTAATTTGGAGAGGTTCAAAATGATTTTGGTGATGACATTAGAATTTTTGGGCCATTGGGGCGATTGAGGAATTTGTGGGATTTTGGCTATTTTTTTGGAGATTTGGGGTGATTTTGAGTAAATTGAATAATTTTGAGTGTTTCGATTTATTTTTGGTGAAATCTTAAGAATTTAGAGATTTTAAGGATTTTTAGGGTTTTAAGGGCATTTTGGTATTTTGGGAGAATTTTGGAGAAAATTGGGATATTTTGCTAGATTTAGAGAATTTAGGCCAATTTTGCTAGTTTTAGGAATGTGAGGTATTTTAGATCAATTGGGTAATTTTGAGAGGTTTAAACTGATTTTAGTGAATTAATGAAAATTTTTGGGCCCTAGGGACATTTTGGGAATTTTTGGGATTTTGGCTAATTTTGAATTATTTGGGGTAAAAATGTACAATTGGATTAAGTTAAATTATTTTAGAATGATTTTGGGTGAAATCTTAGAAATTTTGAGATTTTTTGGATTATTAGGGTTTAAAGGGCATTTTGGTAATTTTGGAGAATTTCGTGAAAATTAGGTTATTTTGTTATCTTTGGACTTTTTTGGGCTTTTATAGAATGTGGAGTATTTTAGTTTAATTGTATAATTTAGAGAGATTTAAAATGATTTTGGTGATGAAGTGTGAATTTTTTTAGCCATAGGATTATATTGGCAATTTTTTGGAATTCTGCTAATTTTGAAAGTTTTTTGGTGAATTTGGGCAATTTGAATATTTTTAAGTGGTTTGGAGTAATTTTTAGTGAAATATTAGGAATTTGAGGATTTTGGGATTTTTAGGGTTTTAAGGATATTTCAGTAATTTTGGATAATTTTTGTGAAGCATTGGTTATTTTGGTAGTTTTGGAGTATTTAGGGCAATTTGGCTAGTATTAAGGAATGTGGAGTATTTTAGATCAATTGTATAATTATGAGTGGTCTGAAATGATTTTGGTAAGGAAATGGGAATTTGTGGGCCATAGGCATTTTCAGAACTTTTGGGATTTTCCTAATTTTGATTGATTTGGGGCAAATTTATGCAATTTGAATGACTTGGAGTAGTTTTAAATGATTTTTGGTGAATTGTTAGATTTTGGAGATTTTTTGGATCCATAGTGTTTTAAGGGCTTATTAGTAATTTTGGAGAATTTTTGTGAAAATTGAGTTAGTTTGGTAGTTTTGGAGAATTTAGGGCATTTTGGAAAGTTTTAAGAAATGTGGAGTATTATAGATTAGATGTGTAGTTTGAAGATGTTTAAATTGAGTTAGGTGAAGAAATGAGAATTTTTTGGCCATAGGGACATTTTGAGAATTTTTTGGATTTTAGCTAATTTTGGGTGAATTTGGACAATTTGAATAATTTGGAGTGATTTATAATAATTTTTGGTGAAATTTTAGGAATTTGGTGATTTTTTTTAGGATTTTAAGGGTATTTTTGTAATTTTAGTTAAAATTTGGTTATTTTGGTAGTTTTGGAGAATTTTGGGCAATATGGCTAGTATTAAGGAATGTGGATTATTTTAGATCAATAAAGTAATGTGGAGAGGGTTGAAATGATTTTAGTGAAGAAATGGGATGTTTTGGACCATTGGGGCATTTTTGAAATTCCTAGGATTTTGACCAATTTTTGGAAATTTTGGGCGAATTTTGGCAATTTGAATAATTTGGAGTGGATTAGAATGATTTTTATGAAATCATAGAAATTTGGTGTCTTCTGGATTTTTAAGATTTTAAGGGCATTTTGGTAATTTTGAAGTATTTTTGTGAAATTGGGTTATTTTGTTAGTTTTGGAGAATTTAGGGCATTTTGGCTAATTTAAGGAACGTGGAGTATTTTAGTCAATTGGGTAATTTGGAGATGTTTAAAATGATTTTGGTGAAGAAATGAGAATTTTGGGCCATAGGGGCATTTTGGAAAATTTTGGGATTTTGGCTAATTTTGTTTTAATTTTGGCAATTAGAATAATTTGGAGTGGTTTAGAATGTTTTTTAGTGAAATTTTAAGAATTTGGAGATTTTTTTGGAATTTTATGGCTTTAAAAGCATTTTGGTAATTTGGGAGAATTTAGGTGAAATTTGAGTTATTTTTTGTAGTTCTAGAGAATTTATGGCAATTTTGCTAGTTTGAATGAATGTGGAGTATTTTAGATCAAATGTGAATATTAGAGAGGTTTGAAATGATTTTGATATAAAAATGAAAATTTTTAGGCCAAAGGGGCATTTTGGGAATTTTTGGGATTTTGGCTATGTTTGGGAGATTTTGAGTGAATTTAGTCTATCTGAATAATTTAAATGATTTAGGATGACTTTTTGGTGAAATTTTAGCAACTTTAGAAAATTTTGGTGAAAATTGGGTTATTTTGTAGTGTTGGAGTATTTAAGGAAATTTGACTAATATTGAGGAATGTGGAGTCTTCTAGATTAATTGTGTAATTTGGAGAGGTTTAAATTGATTTTGGTTTATGAATGGCAATTTTTAGGCCATAGGGGCATTTTCGAAGTCTTTGGAATTTTAGCTAATTTTGGGAAACTTTTGGCAAAGTTGTGCATTTTTAATAATTCAGAGTGGTTTAGAATGATTTATGGTGAACTCTTAGGAATTTGGTGATTTTTGCGATTTTTAGGATCTTAAGGCCATTTTGGTAATTTTGGAGAGTTTTTGTGAAAACTTATTTATTTTGGTAGTTTTTAAGAATTTAGGCCAATTTTGCTAGTTTTAAGGAATCTGTAGGATTTTAGTTCAATTGGGTAATTTTGAGATGTTAGTATAAATTTTGGTAAGGAAATGAGATTTTTTAGGCCATAGGCATTTTGGGACTTTTTTGGGATATTTGCTTATTTTGGGAGATTTGGAGCGAATCTGGGCAATTTGAATAATTTGGAGTTGTTTAGAATGATTTCTGGTGAAATCTTAAGAATTTGGAGATTTTTGTATTGTTTAGGGTTTTAAGGGCATTACAGTAATTTGGGAGAATTTTGGCGAAAATTGTGTTATTTTGGTAACTTTGGAAAATTTACGGTGATTTGATTAGTTTTAAGGAATGTGGAGTATTTTAGATCAATTGGGTAATTTGGAGATGTTTAAATTGATTTTGGTGAATTAATGAGAATTTTTTGGCCATATGGCCCTTTTGAGAATTTTTGGGATTTCGACAAATTTTGGATGATTTGGGGTGAATTTGGGTAATTCTAATAAGTTGAATTATTTTAGAATGATTTTTTGTGAAATCTTAGAAATTTGGAGATTTTGGGATTTTTAGTGTTTTAAGGGCTTTTTGGTAATTTTAGATAATTTCATAAATGTTAAGTTATTTTTGGAGAATTTTGGCAATCTGGTTAGTTTTAAGGAATGTGGAGATTTTGGGAATTTAGAGATTTTGGGATTTTGGAGATTTTGGCATTTTTAGGTTTTTAAGGGAAATTTGAAAATTTTGGAGAATTTTTGTGTAAATTAGGTGGTAGTATTGGATAATTTAGGGCTATTTGGCTAGACTTAAGGAATGTGGAGTATTTTAGATCAATTGGGTAAGTTGGAGTGGTTTGAAATGATTTTTGGTGAAGAAATGGGAATTTTTTGGCCATAGGCAATTGCTGTATTTTTTGGATTTTGGCTAATTTTGAGAGATTTGGGCGAATTTGAAAAATTTGTAGTGTTTTAGAATGATTATTGGTGAAATTTTAGAAAAATGGAGATTTTTGGGATTTTTAGGGTTTTAAAGGCATTCTCGTAAATTTGGAGAATTTTTGTGAAAATTAGGTTATTTTGGTATAAATAATTTGTAGCATTTTAGATCAATTCGATAATTTAGAGAGGTTTAAAATGTTTTTAGTGAATTAATGATAATTTTTTGGGCCATCTCGGCATTTTGTGAAATTTTGGGATTTTGGCAAATTTTAAATGATTTGGGGTGAATTTTTGAGATTTTCGGTGAATTTTAGCAATTTGAATAATTTGGAGTTGTTTAGAATGATGTTTGGTAATATCTTTTGATCTTGGAGATTCTTTGGATGTTAGGGTTTTAAGGTCATTTTGGTAATTTGGAAGTATTTTGGTGAAAATTTGGTTATTTTTGTAGAATTGGAGAATTTTGGGCAATTTAGCTAGTTCTGAGGAATTTGTAGTATTTTAGAAGAATTGGGTAATTTTGAGTGGTTTAAAATGATTTCGGTGAAGAAATGAGAATTTTTTGACTATAGGGGTATTTTGGGAAATTTTAAAGTTTTTGCTAATTTTGGGAGATTTAGGGTGAATTTGGGCAATTTGAGTAACTTGGAGTGTTTTAGAAGGATTTTTGGTAAAATCTTATGAATTTAGAGATTTTTATGACTTTTTGTGTTTTAAAAGCATTTTGGTAATTTTGGAGATTATTGGTGAAAATTGGGTTATTTTGGTAGTTTTGGAAAATTTAGGTCAATTTTCAATATTTTAAGAAATGTGGAGTATATTAGATTAATTGGGCAATTTTGAGTGGTTTAAAATGATTTTGATGTAGAAATGAGAATTATTAGGCCAAAGGGACATTTTGGGAATTTTTAAGATTTTTGCTAATTTTGAGAAATTTTTGGTGAATTTGGTCAATTTTAATAATCTTAAATGGTTTAGAACAATTTTTTGGTGAAATAGTAGGAATTTGGAGTTTTTGGGAATTTAAGTGTTTTAAGGACATTTTGGTAATTTTGGAGAATTTTTGTAAAATTTAGTTATTTTAGTAATTTTAGAGAATTTAGGGGAATTTTAAAAGTTTTAAGGAACGTGGAGTATTTTAAATCACTTGGGTAATTTGGAGATGTTTAAATTGATTTTGGTGATTAATGACAATTTTTGGGCCATGGGACTTTTTAAGTATTTTGGAATTTTGGCTAAGTTTGAAAAATTTGGGGAGAAATTGAGGAATTTAATTAAGTTGAATTGTTTTAGAAAGTTTGTTTGTGAAATCTTAGAAATTTGAAGATTTTTGGGATTTGTAGGCTTGTAAGAGAATTTTGGTAATTTTGGTGAATTTCTTGAAAATTGGGTTATTATGTTATTTTTGGACAAGTTGGCTAGTTTTAAGGAATCTAGAGTATATTAGGTTAATTGTGTAATTTGTAGAGGTTTAAAATGATTTTGTGAAGAAATGAGAATTTTTGGGCCAGCATGTAGGGGTGTAAACGAACCGAACACGAACGAACAGAGCTAGTGTTCGTGTTCGAAATTTTCGAACACATTACTGTTCGTGTTTGGTTTGTTTAACAAACCGAACAAAAAAATTTGTTCGTGTTCGTCTCGTTTGCTTATCGAACAAATCTAACATGAACTTCCTAGCTAACCGAACACGAATTGTTCGCGAAAAACGAGTTTTTTTTTATAGCCTAAGCTTTGATAGCATACTTCCTCAAAATGAAGCAAATTGATCAGGTATTCCGTACACATAAGGTAATCCATATTTCCTCATAATGAAGCAAACTGAATAAGGCGTTTACGATTTTGCCAACTTTTTGGATTTCTGCTAATTTTGGATATTTTTGGTGAATTTTGGCAATTTGAATATTTTGAAGTGGTTTAGAATGATTTTTGGCGAAATTTTAGGAATTTTGAGAGGAAAAATCCATAAATCTGTCTTCTAACGCTGACAACACCATAATGGACATTGATGGCGCCCAAATCCAGAGAGCACCAGAAATAAAAACGCTTTGGGCACCGACGGTGCCTAATGTCGGTGGAGGTCAGATTCAATATATTTGGACAACTTCTGGAGTGTTTCTTGAGGCATCTCTTGGAAAATTCATCCCTAATCTATTTCAAAGCAAATTTGACACCAGAAAAAGTGGACAGAAAGAGGGGAGAAGTAAGTAAGAAGTGAGTGTAGTAGAAATGGTGTGAGTAGAGTAGAAGTAGAGAGAAAGTGAGTAGAAAGTGTGAAGAGTGTGTAACAAGTGTGAGAGTGTGAAGAAGTGTTGTATTGTAGGGATTCCTCTCTAAGAGTTGTAGGAGGAGAAGGAAAGTGTGAGATTGCTTCTTCCTTACTATTCTAAGAGGGAATTGTGTGTCTTTGTGAAGAAGGAAATGGATTCAAAGGAACTTCAAGAGATTTGATTGGGGCATAAATTGAGATAAGTATTTACTTCTTATTGTCTGTGTGACTTTGCTTTTATATATAAAATCCTTGTATTGTCATGTCTTCCTCATGAATTCTGAGTAAATTTATTTTCTTTCTTTTTACAATGAGATATGGTGATGTGATGATTTAGATTGGATGTTCCATGTGAATGCTATAAAATTGTGATGATTTTCACTTTGTACTTCATTTACTTTTCGATCTAGCTAATTGAATTGTTAAAATATGTTACACGACCCGAGAGGACTATGTGTTCTAAAACAAAAGTGAAAATTACATTCAATGTCCATGAATGAATGATGTAGTTCATGGGGGTTGGATGCAAATAATAAGGGAAATATGGTTTATTGGGCATAAAATTGGAGATTTTAGGGTGACCGACTACAATCATTAATTTGGTCCTAGTGTTTGGAAACTAAAGCGAGAGTTAGCCTTCAGACGAATGGAAGTGGTATCTCTAAGTGAGAGACAGTATCTCCCCAACCTAACCAACGATTTAGGGACTAAACTTAGGATTAGCTAATGTTTTTTATAACACACAGAAGATGGTAAAGAATAGGTATGATCCTATTTGGCACAACAGAAATTTTCACTAATCTTTATCATTCACTCATCATAATATCATTGTAAGGGGATGACCCTTTCTCCAAAATTTAAACTTTTCAATAAAAAACTTAGTTTAGTTGTAGTTAACTTTATTCAAAGTTCAGAAAGTACTTTAGTGATCATAGAATCTGTAGCATCATTATACTTTAGCAACTTTGGTATTTACTATACATGCATTGTAATTTGAATATTGAATTTCTTTGCTAGGCTTTAAAGGTTTGCTTCCTCCATGTGGGATTGAGAACCAGGAATCCACTAGAGCCCTATATTACTTAAGCGATACATATACTTCCATATAGATTGACTGCTTTCTTATTAATTTGATTATACTGTGTGAATGAACTTAAAATACTCTTTAAATACTTATTTAAAACAACTGCAATCAAGTTTTATGGCACCATTGCCGTGGAGTTAACAGTAAATTTAATAGTAATTAAAAACCTTTATTTCATAATTTTCAATTGTGTGTGATTACTTACTTTTAAGTGTGCTTACTGTAATTGTGTACGTGTAGTATTAGATCTGAAGGTTTAGTACCCTACGATTCAGTGTTAGAATGTACTATTAGAAAATTTTGAAAACAACAAAAAGAATCTAAAAATTTGAACAAAATGGCAAAAAATTTAGATAATGAAAGAAATGACAATGAACATCAACCCAGACCTTTAAGATATTATGTTAAACCTACAACAAATGAAATTCACTTAAGTATTCAAAATCCTGATGTGGCTCTGTTGACCTCACTTTTGGTTGAGGTCTAGTCTCTCTTTACAATAGCCTAGGGTCTAGCCATAGGACTCTCCTGGTGAATTTCTTAGAGACTAGTCATGTCACCCCTCCCCATAGAAATTCAAACTTTTCTTACTTCACTGGGAGTTTTCATATGCTTAAGGCCTAATCTCCAGTTTGGAAAGAAGAGACCAAGCATAAGAAAGACCAGGGGAAGTTATCTATAGGTGGTCAGACCTTAGGATCTACCTTGGGAGGTCTGGAGCTTACCCCACACTCACACTACACACTCACAACCCTAAACAAAGCACATCACCTTTGATCCCCAACTCTTTGGAAACTCATGTAAGTGGTTTTCCCAAGCTCTTAGCCTCATGCTAGGGTTTGGCTAGTACCAACACATAGAGGACCAAATCAGGGTGAACCTTGGTTCATCACTCAATCTGAACAATTCCATAATACTCACCTTCAACCAATCTCAATTTGCCCAAACATTCTAAATTCCTAACCCCAAAATACCCTAAATACCTAAAATGCCCCTAAAGCCCTAAAATTCCCCAAATTTCCAAAATCACCCAAATTGCCCATAATTCTCCAAAACTCATTCCAAAATACCCCCACCACTTCAATTGACCAAAATTATCCAAATTTGCCAAATTTCCCAAAAAATCTCTAAAATGACCAAAATGCCCCTCTTAGCCCAAAATTACAAAAATTCTAAAAATTCTCATAAATTTCCAAAACCTCCAAAATATTGCCAATATCATTTCTCTCAACTACCACATGACCCAATTTGGCCAATTTAGCCCAATTTAACCAAAAGCCCCAATTTAACCCATTTAACCCAAAAGTGCCCAAATTAAATCAAATGTCTACCCAATTGATCACATTATTGCCCAATTTCAATTCCAAACTTTAATTCAACATCTCCAATACCAATCTAAGCCATATACCAGCTCAAATTGACCCGAATTTGAGTTCAACTTTACTTAAAAACCTAAAATCCCCTATTTTGCCTTAGTGACCCAAATCCCCCAAATTGACCTAATAACAATAAATTTCTCCCCAATTTCAATTCTAAACCCTTCATAACACTCCTCTAAATTAAATTGAATCATCAATTGCCCCCAATTTGAGTCCAAGTGACACCCAAATCCACTTCAAGTCCAAAACTCATAATTTTGACCCAAACATGCCATATGCCCAAAAAATTCCAAATTGATTACCTACTCCCAAAATTTCCACTCAAATATTGTTGGAAACTCTTTATGACATCATAATAGACCATTTGGAACCTTTAATTGGCCTTGGACCCAACCCTAGCCTAACCTAAACCCAAGCTAACCCAACTTGCCCCAAATTGACCAAAATCCCAAATCAAGCCAAATTCACCTCCCAAACCAATCTAAAACCACTCCAATCCTTCTCTAAACCATTTATGACAATCATATACACAATATTGCTAAATCAATTTGGTCCAACTCAAGCTCAAACCCAAGCTAGCCTAACCTAAACCCAATGTGAACTAAATTGAACCTATGACCTAATGACACTTAAATTGAACCCAATTGAACCAAATTGACCAATCCAATTCCAAGGTAGCCAACCTTGGGACCCCAAAGACTAGCCAAAAAACACTAGACCCAAGTCTATTTAGCCATGGACCGAAGGTCTTCACCAAGGACAACTCCCCCTCACTTTTGGCTTAACCCATCTCTCCAAGCAAGCCACTCATCATCGCGGGCAATTAACTTCATTAACTCTTCTCTTGCCTCCCATCAGCCTGCTAGCCACCTTCCCTATCCTTGCCGCCACCCTAGCCACTGGAACAGCTTAGCCTGAGCTCCCTCATACCCCTTAAAATTCAAAATTGAGCCTTGTCAGTGAGGGATCACCTCAGTGATAAATGACACTGCTCTGCCTAAGTGGCCTAAAGCACCCAAAGCCATGCCTTGAGCTCGGCTAATTGGCCATGGTTATAAAATCACCCCCTCATTGCCAAAATCCAAGTGCTAAAAATTTCTTAACTAAACTCTACCAAAATCTCACCAGAGCTCCTCCAGACCTCTCAAGACCATTCCAGCCATTTCCCTCTTCTAGTTCCCACTGTTTGAGCTCAATTTCAGAGCTTAAACTTAGCAGGAAACCAGGACACTTTCCAATACACCTTCACACAACATCAAATCTCAATTACTTGCACCCACACCTTCACAGCAGTGAGAGAAGAAGATTCCCCATCAATGTCCCATCACAGAAAGCCTCTGCACCAGACTTCCATCAATGCTCAAAATCGGCCTTACTCAGTTTCATACCTAGGCAATTCACCAGCGTAAGAGGCTTCTTCCCTGAGCTCTTAGGACTCCAACGAAGGTATAGATCATCTCTGATTAAAGCTTCACTTCTCAGAGCCAAGGTATTGTCTCCTTCTTCTTCCCGAGCTTCTCTGGATTCTCCATGTAATTAGGGTTAATTTAAACTATGATTAGCCATATGGATATGTTCTCCACGCTTAGACGAGCCCAAAAGATCAAACACAAAGTAATTTGGTTGAGTCTAGGCTGAGATATTAGGGTTTTAGTGTGGTTGGCTCTCGGGATGAACCAGTTGAAGACGATGAAGGAGCACTGTCGGATCGCGTGTGTAACGTGGATGCCAAGATGGAGTCAGACAGAGATTGGGTACATAAAGCTCGCCGCGTGGCATCCCAGTCAGATGGTGGCGTTAAATGATGGAGCGACGCATGGCCTTTAGTAGCTACCGAGGATCCAGTCAGCGCCGCGTGGTTAAGTAGAAAAATCCATATTTTCTTATTTATTTAAATCACCAAAACTTAGAAAATCCATATCATGGCCTAGAAAAATCAGAAAAAAAAAACAAAAAAAACCCTGTTGATCAGTGAACAGAGGAGAACAATGTGGAAATAGTTTGAAATATTTTTTTATGTATATTTTATTTTTAATGATTTAAATATTGATTTCATTCTTTTAATTCTCCACTGGCCCAAACATTTCACCATGGCTTGAGCTTTGAGAATATTTTTCTATCTGTCATAAGGGACCATCCCTGATTTTTTCCAAAGTCAGGGGAGCTCCCTGTGAGAAGATCTCTATTTTTTAGGTTATTGTGTCTATTTTGGTATAAAAATTGTTATAATTAAAATAATAATCATTAAATTTCAAAGTAAATTTTGGTAGGTCTCTTATGATCAGAGGACCCTAGGATAATTATTTCATGGGCTAAATCATTAAGATATGCACTAATCATCATGTTGACCTAAAACGAACTCTTAATTAATTAAGATAAAATAAAAATCAAAATAACCCAAAAATTATTCTTCGCTATGCTTCTGGAATAATTAAAATAACCCAAAATAATTAAAAAACCACGCAAAATTTTATAAAATTAATTTTGGGAGTTCTCTGTGATCAGAAGGATTTTCTAAGAAAATATTGGAATTTTTATAAAATTTTTATTTTTGAACATGTTTTAATATTTAAATAATTAAAAAAATATTAATAATCACAAAAATATTAAAAATCATCAAATTATTATATTTTGTCTCCTAATCACTCAGGAGCCATCCCTATAATTTTCCAAAGTCTCTAAGTCAAGATATTAATTTTTAAAGGCTTAAATGAATTTTTAAAAGGCTAAAAAATGAATTTCCTTAATTTTGCACTAAAATAATTCTAAAAATCAAAAGAAAAAAATATGAATTTTATTTCTCTGGGTTCCCTGACCTTAGAGAGATTTTTGAAAAATATAAAATTGAATTTTTAACTTTTAAAATATTTTGTAATTAATTAAAACTCCAGCAATTAAAATAGTTATACTAATTAAGTTAAAACTCAAAGAATCATGAAATTTGGTTTAAGTGGTCTACTGGTCTAGGTTTACCTATAGTAAAAATTTCAAAGTAAAATATTTTGTTTTGATCAAGTTATTGAATTTTCAATAAAAAAACCTCTATTTTTGCATTAAAATAAATATATAAATTAAATTAAAATTTGAGAAATCACATTTTTTCCTATGATGTTTTAATTAACTCATTAGTAAAGTAGAATGAAAATTCCAAAGTCATTTGAATTGAATTTAAGGAATTATGAAGTGATATGGCCCCAAGGCCAAAGTTGTAATTTTAAGGGTTTTTAGCCTTAATTAATATTTAGGCTTAATAAAAGATTAAAATGGGCAATAATTTATCCAAAATGATATGATTGGATGTTTGAAACATTAAAAATACAAATGGTAGAAACCAACTTCAATTTTTTTATATCAAAATTAAATGTTTGGATTTTCCTAATTAGTTGTAATTTGGAAGATAATTAATCAAAATGATCCTTAGGGTTAGGGGTTGATGTTGGAGGTCAATAATCCGCTAACTTACACCCCTCTTTGGTATATTAAATGATAGCCCAATATTTTGTTAAATATTAACTAAGCTCATTTAACATTTTCCAGAAAGAATTACAAATGTTTTCATCAAAATTTTAAGGGCTTAGTGGTGAGCTAGGCTTAATTAATCTTGCTAAAAGAAGTTTAGAAAAGCAAACATCGTCAAATTCTAAATATTTGAAAACACTACAATCCCAATTATGAAATTAATTGGCTAATTTTACCAAACAAATTGACTTTGCCTAAAGGGGTTTTCACCCACATAATCTCTAAAAGAAATAACAAATGATAGTTACCCTATCTTTCGGGTTAATTAAAAACACAAACTCACTGAGCATAGGGTATAAAATAGATTGATTATTTAATAATTATGATAGGTTCAAAATGATCTCAAGGAATCTCAAAAGAGTTGTGAAACATCTTGGTATCTCCTAGAGGCTCTTCACAAGTCTTTTGGACACCTTGCAAGACTATTGCACCGATCATACTTACTGAATGAAAGTATCTCTCAAATGAACAAATAGGACCCGTCGGGTTTTGACCTAGGACTTGGTAGGCCTGTGACGAACATATCCACAAGATTTTACTTCCTGAAAATATAAATGTTTATTACAAGAATACTAAAGTTTCAGGTGGAGGAACGAGAAGACTCGCCGGGTACATTTATAAGTTTACAGCGGTTTCCTTTCCTGTGTTTTTTTACTGCACTTTACTTATACTTGTAATCTGCATGATAAACAACAATGCCACTCTTCATGAAAACTGAAACATTTAGGATAGCCACAAAACTAAAACCAAAACTAAATTAAAAATCACAACAAGATAAAATTCAAACATTCAAAATATAAAACAATTCAAAATTTAATCACAAACCGAACAAAAAAAAACTAAAATTATAACTAAATTAAAACGTCTCGTTGGACGATTGGGAATTCCTTAGTGGAGGTAACCCACATGTTACTAACATGGTTTTCCCACGGTCTGAATGAAAGTATGGAACTCATTAAGTTGAGTTTAGTAAATTCATTTGGACAAAGTGAGTCCGATAAAAATAGCGGTGCCGGATGATGGAACCGTGGGATATTAACCGATGTTGCTATAAACAACTTTAATGTTCCCCTAATAAAATATTAAGACATCTCAATTTTACATATTTCTAAAACATGACACTTCTCTCTTCTCCAAAATTGACATTTCTTAAAACTAAATTGCTACGACGAGAAGCTTGGAGCATGCATAGTGGGTAGCACGACCATCATCAACAGCAAAACTTGTCTACATCAGCAAAACCTTTCTTTAGTCTAAACAACAAGCCATGAGATTTTGAGGTAGCTTGTCTAATGTAGTATAAATCCTCAACTTCTCCCCAGGCCTTTGTGCTGCCCTGCTGTGCAATATAAGCCCTATTTCGCTATAGGATTCCAAGGTTATCGTCCGGTACAACATAAATCCTCCCATCTTCCAGGTTGTTTGTATAATCAAATATTATGTGAATGTAACCCTCTAATTAATTGGCAAGATTAAAATTTAAATAACATCATTTCCTAAATCAAAGACAAACTATAGGATAGTTTGGGAAGACATCGAGGTTCCTCCTTGAATCTGTGTTCTTCCCCTAGCCTTCTCTCCTTTGGATTCCGATAAAATAAAATGTTCCAAAATTTGAGCCATTTACCTATTGAATTTCCGACTATTAGATTTTCTTGGATAAACTTACATTTGGAAGTCATGAATATAAATATTTTTTTATCTATATCAAGAGTTTTTTTAGGTAACTTCGGTTATTTGGGATGTAATTAACTATAGGGGCTTGCCCTTATAGGAAACTTAAAGACCTCAAATTAATATAAACCCTATCTAATTCCTTCATATTAGATAGGAGAAATTGTCGGTCAAAATGGTTTGTAGATCAAACAGATGTCATAAATTCTTTAGTTTATTTGATCAAGCTTCACCTCAAGCTATGTACTTATTCTTCGGGATAAATACATGTCTTGCAGCAAAATGCTTGATTATTTAGACTATTATATATATATGAGATCGGTTTGACTTCAAATTCTTCAAAATAAAAATATTAATTTCAAAATCCATATATATATATATATATATATATATATATATATATATATATATATATATATATATATATAAAATTATATCAATTTCCTATTTTATAAAATTAAAACCCTTTCCAAAACAAAACACCTAAGAAACATATTTTTCAACGAAACGAAAAATTTAAAACGACCGACAGTTTTCTGGTACTGGCTGAGGATTGGTTTCTCTCTTCATTAAAATCAGGAAATATTATGTTCATATGTTGGTAATGTGCTCGTGTCCCTCATGAACCAGATTATTATTCTTCTATTGACATGCTTCACCCATTTCTTTCTTAGGAAAGTGTGATCAACTCCTCTGGTTTTCAGGACCATCTGTTTAGTCACTCCTAAACAGAAGGGTTCAGGAGTCCTTAGGTTTTCCTTTTGATCTTGTGGGGTCGGACCCCCAATAGGTGTGTTTGCGAGCAAATCTCACTATGGCAATCTGCGCTGAAAAGGCGACCTCTGATTGGATCCCATACTTCACCTCCTTTCTATACCTCTCGGGTTCAATCCTGTCTTTGGCATATTGACCCACTCTTCTTTAAACCTTAAAGCTCCTATTATCCAATATGTGAAAATCTAAAAAATGAAATAAGAAGATAATAAAATGAAAATTTTCCCAGTCCACAGAACAAACTTTTTCATAGTGTTTGAACTATGATGACAAGGTTTTTGGCCCTCTCTAACTTTTGGAATGATTCACGTGACAGTTAAATATGTCAGCCCCTACATTGACTTCCTCCTGCAACTTACCTTCCTCCCATAAAGCCCGTCTTGCAGCACCGATGATTCTATTTGGGACTGGCTTCAGTGAGTTTTAAGTCGTACTTGGAAAAGCCCCTTTTGTGGTCATGAAAGTTGCCACTCCTAAACTTCAAGAGCTGTTTGTTGAGTTTGATCTGAACTCCCATGAAGATTTCCCTTCTGCTAAGAAGGTGAAAATAACCGCTGCCCCCGTCAAGTCAGTCATCTCCGTGCTAAGGAGAGTTGTTACCTCTACTGCCACCGGCTTCGCCTTCACCACACCTACTTGCCCATCTGCCAAAGGGAAAGAGATTCTATGAGAAGATGATTCTGAAGATACCTTTCTTATCTCGCTGCCAGTCTTCGAGGTTGGCTCAAGTTCTAGACCTCCCTGCTAACCAAATCTCAAAATAGAAGCCGCAACCTCAGGATGCACATAGCCGCTAGAATACAAGTTGTAAATCTGCCAGTAATTCATGAGATTCCTCAAGAAGAGGAACTTGGTTTACCAAATACCTCTCCTCTTCTTCGAGGTAGCAGGTTTCACCCATTAGCTAACACTACTGGAGATGAAAGTCTCCATAAGATTGCCGCTACACTTTAGCACCACACGGTCGTGATATGGTGAGGGGAAGGCCCACAACTATCACCCATGCTCACACCCTTCTATGAAGGTTATCTAAAATAGAGGGTTTTTCCCTCGCCAAACTTCTCAAAAAAATGGTTTATCCCCCGAGATCAAAGATAAAATTCTGGAAACTGAAAGACCAGTCTGAGTTTCCATCAAAGATCATTTGGGGAAGCGTGTTAATACAGCTGCTACAAATGATACTACTATAAGCAAGTCAGTCAAGTCCCAGCTGTGTCCGAGAGTACCAACTGTTGATGATCATAAGAAACCCCGAAAAAGAAAGAGTAAGAGAGGATTATTCTCCTCTGTACATGGTCTACACACTAGGGAGCACACTTCCCCTCGTCACCTCGATGTCCCCGCCGAGACACCTCATCTCGGGACATCAACTTTTAAGAGGAAAGTGTGGTTACCGAGAGGTGTTGTACATGTACATTCTAGAAGGTCTGCTGACCGCAAAATGAATCATGAGCCTGATGTTCTCGTTGCCACTGCCGCCATTTCTTCTGAATCAATTACAGAGAAGAGTGATAGCACAGGGAAACCTACAGATTTAAAACTGACTAAAAAAAAAACAGTTGATGATAAAGTTCGAAAGCTCAGGGCAGAAATTTCTGAGTTAGCCAAATAGTAAGGGTTGGATATGGATGACGAGGATTACTTCCTGTCAGATTACATGGACGAATAATCAATGGAAATCAATATGGTTGAAACTCGGTCCACGTCATCTGCGCGCGACGCTCCTAGTGAGGAGAACACCACGGATGAGCTGCGGAGGACTGTTCTGACAAGAGATGAACATATAACCGTCTGGAGAAAAGAATAGAGGAGATGACCGCTGCCATGACTGATGCGATGCGACTTTAAATATACTTTAAAATATAAGAATTTGATACCACTTTTTAGAATGTTTAATTTCCAGCAAATGGCTTCAATAACTTGATGTGCGAGGTTTACTTTTATAATTTTATATTTAAACTGTATTATTGTAAAAGTCACAATTTTAAACGCAATTATACGTATTGTTCAAGTAATACAGAGCTCTAGTGGAGTCCTGGTTATCGATCCCACAGGGATATTGAAATAAAAAGTAAGAGATATAAATAATATTTTGAAATTTTCAAAAGCAATATATACTCTATTTATATATATATATATATATATATATTCAAATTTAATTAACTAATAATTTTTATTAAAAGAAAGTAAGCAATAAGCAGAAAAGTAAAGTAAGCAGTAATTAAAATTCAATGCAATTATAAAAACGACTTTCTTCTTTTTCAACTAATCCATGAATTATAGATTAATTATCTTTTGTAGGGAATTAAGATTATGGTATTGTGCCAAATAGAAGCATTCCTATTCTTTACCCTTTGGTCCAGGTGCAAAGAACATTGACTAATCTATAGTTAGGCTCAGGATGTTTTATTAGTAGAATGGGTTAATCTAGGCTCACACTACTAGATGTCCAAGGGTGGCTATGGTCGGCCCTACCAGTGACCCGTTACCTTTCTATAAACCAAATTATTAGAATTTAGTCTGTCACTCTAAAAATTAAGTAATTTTACGCCCAATAAATAATATCTTCCTTTTTATTTGCACTTCACCTTAAACAATCTGCGTATAGCCTGCGAGTACCTAAGGATTCATGTGATATCTACTAGTTAAGAATTTATCTCCGGATAGGTCTTAAAATTCTTCAATAGGTTTTAACCAATTAAATGGCCAAATTAAATAGTAAACTAAGATCAGGTATTAATATCATCACATTATTTAAAAATATTTTCTATTTAAATCTCTTACAAAATTTATTTAATTTATAATCTTTGCATAGTTGAAAGGAGAAAGATAACTAACTACTCAGAACTCATTGAAATAACATAACAAAACATATTTATAAAACTTTGAACCAAAATACAAATACTTATTTGAAGTGTTCCTTCAAGAGATCTGTTGACTTCTACTGACTCCAAAGCAATGATGAAAGACTCCAACAGCAATAACACACAATAAACACTCAAAATAAACTCACTCGATACAAAATAAAGTGGCACCCTAAGTATGGAAGAGACTAAATAAAACTAGAGATGAGAGAGAAGATGTTAAAATGGGTATGTGTACTAAGAGGGGGGGTTTTGGTGAGATTTTCTCTGTAGAATGGGCTCCTATTTATAGAAATCTAAATTTGACCAGGGGTTGCTTGAGGCACCTCTTCAAAATTTATCCAAATTCAATGTATCTTCTAGATGGTAACCGTCGCGCCTAGCCGCCGGGATCTGGCGCCTAGGCACCGGACTTCGTGACCAGGTCTTTCACACCTCTTCACTTTGGGTCGCACCTCTTCGCGATCCAGACCGTTTCCTTGTGTCCAAATACATTGTATCACATGTCTTATATATTAGGAGTAACTTTCAGTCTTCTAAAAGCTCCAATACCCGCTTAACACCGTCAAAATAACTACCCAAAGTCCTCAAAAAAACTTAACAATGTCTGTATCGAACTGGCGCTTAGGCACCGGACTCTGGCGCCAGGCCAATAATTCCAAAATTTTGCTCCATAAGCTCCATTTTTTCTCTTTTTTGCTCCTTTTTGCTCATTTTTCCTTTTTTTCTTTCTTGGACTCTTTTTTAATCATCTACATCCAAAAACATGAAAATACCTTTCATTAAAGCATAATATCCTTAAGAATTGAATCATAAATAAGGCATAAAAATGGGTATTTTTTAGGTAGATCAAATTCCCCCAAACTTAAACGTTACTTGTCCTCAAGTAACCCTTTTAATTACATAAAATAGATAACATTTGGAATGAAGTTAAAATATTTATGATTCCTTATAATTTTTTGTTTTATAGATGCTTTAGCAAATCATTAACCAAATTTCACTAATTAAGTTTAATTTTAAGAATTTAAGAACATTTAACTACCAAATCATAAGACTTCCAATTTTTCATTTATTTCAAGAATAATTGTAGTTTATCATATCAAGGTCACATAGAATATTTACAAGAAGAAGATTTTCATGAAATATTTTTCTAGTAAAAATATTTGTACAAAGAAATTAAGTTAAAAATGTAATCAATTTTTTTTTTACTATAAGATAATTCAAGTGAAGCCAATTTTTGATTAGGCATTTCCTCAAGCTTTTCCTCACTTTTTTTTTCCTTTTCTTGATTGTTTTTCAATCCCTTTTTTTTAAGTGAGGATTACTATTTTTGGATAGCTTGTTAATGATTTTGAACATCACTATCCTTAACTTATTCTCAAAAACTTATACATTCTTACTTAATAAATATGACATTAATAATTTATTATTTTTCAAAACTTATTTCAATATTTTCTTTTTCGAGCAATAATCTTGATTCCTTAGCATTTCAAAAATACCATTCTCTTTAATATAAATAGAAAATTTTGATCTTATTATTCTTTAAGCTAAATAATTCTATTCTTAAAATCAACCAAAATTTTTGAAATTTTAGTTAAGTTTACTAAATTATTTATAAATTCAAAAATTTAGGTAATCTTAAATAGATTTTTCATTCCTTATGTTATGTTAACATATTTTTTTTAAAGAAAATACTAATTCTTTAAGGACAAATAATATTTAAATTTGATAGATATTTTTTCTTCCCCCAAACTTCAGCTTTAGTATAAATATGAATTTTGAAATTTTCTAAAGCATGAGAGAAAGAAATAAACAGGAATCAATCTAAGTACAATAATGATGTAGTAAGGAAAAACTAACTTCTACTTCTACACATGCTTCAATATGAATATAACAAAAATGACTAAGCATATATAGAAAAGTTTTGCAGAGCAGGGGTTAATTTCTAAAAATTAAAATTTTTTTTTAGAACATGCAAATTTACTAACTATTCATGAACACTAAACTGTAGGCTGAAACAAAAATAAACATTTATAGAAATTCATTCATATCTCAGTCTTAAACACACATCAGATAATCTAAAAAGAGTTTTAACATAAAAAGTTCACAACAATACTAAAAAATAACATCACAATAAACAGCATAAAAAAATAAGAAAATACTCTAAAATTAGAATCAACAATCTCTAGAGATAAGTAAAGCTACTAATCACTGTCTGTAGCTTCATCATCATCATCACCAAAAGAGAACTCCATATCCTTAGGATCAACATAGGGTGAAAATCTTGGACAGGTAGGGAACTGAACATGATGCTCACCCTTCAGAAATCTCACTAAAGACTCTGAATACTCAGCATCGAAATCACTCTTTCTTTGTGTATACTCAAAAAGATGATCAATCTTCTTGTCTATAGTATCTACTCTGCAGTGAGTTAAGAATAACTCATGCTGCTGCTCTATGAACTGATCATGCATGGTTTCCCAAAAAGTAGATGATGGGTCAGCAGAAGTAGAGGGTCTAGAAGCAGAAGCTCCACCTGAAGTAGGTAATGAACCAGTAGGTGCAGTAGAACTCTTACCTCGCAGTCGATCATAAATGTTGACGCTTTCTCTTCCTATAGGCTTCATCGACTTAACTTTTCCTAAGAAAGCTCAGCAACTACTCTAGCACTTCGACATAGAGAATAGATTAAAGATGGAAAACCAAGTCCAATAGATGTGCTAGAACGAGCAGTAGCCTCTACAGAATCATAAATAATGCTCCGTACATCAATAGACTTCCTCTCTTGAATGTAGTAGTTTAGAATAGCTCTATCTCTGGTAACTTCACTCAGATGATAGGATGGAAGGAGACGAGCATAAATAAAGTAGTGCCATGCCTTGGAAACGCCATTAAGCTTAGATAATGAAAAATTTACCCTTTTTCCGTTCCAAATCTTCCAGGCTCCAGTACTATCTGTCAGGTAGGCAATGATCATTTCCAAATCTCCCTCAGATGGAGATAAATCTGAGTAATAACACTCTATGTTTGGCGGCAAGCCATTGAAAATGTTGATGCGTTCAGGAGTGAATCCTACTCCAACTCCTCGAACGAAAATCTCGTATTCTTCCGCATCCACGAAATTAGCATAAAATTCCTTAACCTCCAAGATAACGACAAAAGTAGTGAAATAGCAGAACCGTTACCAGTTGAGTGCAATGATTGTTTCCTCAATTCTTCCTCCAGGATTATAAAAACTTCGTTCCGAGATAAACTTCCGAGTCGTACCAAAATCATTATATCAAACGTGTGCAGCAGCAGTGACGAACTTGCTACGATCAAAATTTTCTCGTTCCTTTCCTCGCTTAGATTTGGGTGCCATCTAAACGTGATAGAAAAACGCGAAATAAATTCAACGGATCTAGGAAAATAAACTAATTTAAGCTTTTCAAACTTGAAAAAGCTTAAAAATTCATGGATTTAATCATAAAAAAAATCAAAAATTTTCTCAAAATTTCGATTTTTCTAAATGAGAGCAGAATCCATGGTGAAAATAAAAAATAATGAGTTTAGCATTTAGATCTGACCTTGAGATGAAGAAATCGGGTGATTTCAAGCCCAAAAACATGAAAATCCGGCTCTAAATGGGATCTCTACGTGGTATTTTAGCAAAAAATAGTGGAGAAGGAAGCTTAGGCATCAAAAATGGCGTGAGGGGGGTTTAAGAAGATGAGTTTTCGGGTTCAGGCCGAACATGCGCCTAGGCGCCAGACTCGCCTTTCCAAAATTTTGATTTAAATTAAATAGTTTCCACTAAATTTTATCAAATTTGACTCCTAATTCCTCTTATGAGAGTATTAATCCATTTTATAACCTCCAAATATTTTCACAATCAATTTAAAATAATATTATAGATCCACATAAATGTATCCAAATTCTTCAATTCTAAATCCTAATATCCATTCCAAATTCAATAACTTTCAGTACAAGACTTGTATCAAGGTTTATCGTTTTATAAATAACACAAACAATATATTCAAAGTAAAAATTCAAATCCATTTACACACATTGAACAATTTAAGAAAATGCACAAATGAGATATTCAACACACTAACACAAGACTCGATCACACCTAAAACACATATAAGATCTATTTAACACCGATCTTCAATTTCCATCTCTTTCGCAATGAAGTTCGCTAAGACCTAAGGGATAGAACACCAACGCCCTTGGAAATTCCAAAGCCGTCTTTTCATCAATCCACTTGTTCTTCGCGTACATTTCTACTTGAGCGTCATGATAAGCAGCCATATGATCAAATTGAAGTTTGGTTTGTCATTCCAAGTGTTCGTATTGGTGGTACATCTCATGGAGAAGATTACCAATACTTTGAAGTTCCGCTTCAATCTTATCCATTCGACTAAATATTTTCTCCAGAATAACAGCAATAAAACCATTAAAATAAGGTTGAGGATCTTTAGGAGATTTGTCTCTTACCTCATTTCCATGATTTCCTCTATCCATTGCCTCCAAATCCTTCCTAACTCCTCCAAAATGGATTGCTCTTGTTGAAATTAAGGTTTCTATGGGATTGGGGACGAAAAATAGGTTATATATAAAGAGATATTGTGTGAAAAACTGAAGAATTTCAGTTTTTCCACGATCTGTAACTACGGCGCCTAGGTGCCTAGGCACCGGTTCATCGATACGCTAGTTATTCTGGCGCTTAGGCGCCAACTTTTGGTGCCTAGGCGCCGGAACCTCGATCGACTCTGATTCTCCTATCATCAAATTTTATAAAGTTTCGGTCGTAAAAATAGGTCTAACAAACGAGTATGATCAACACACAAACACAATTACGAAAAATTCAAATCACAAACAATCACAAACGAAGGTTAACTTGATCTCCTTTTTACTCACATTTGACATGGAGTGGTCCAAGTCTAATTTCTATATACTTCAAGAAAATGTTTAGCTTAAGCCAATACAGACTCGTTAGCCTTCTATTTCTAAAGTTATATACAAATTCAGTCAAGACCAAGGCATAACCTTACGAAGAATAATTAAACTCAAACTAATAAATATGGGTTGCCTCCCACAAAGCGCTTGGTTTAACGTCGTCAGCCCGACCTAATTAATTGAATTAATCAGGTAGACTCAGTTCATAAGCCTCTTTGTAATTTAATTTTGTTTCTCCCATATAAGGCTTCAGTCTTAATCCGTTAAATTTAAATACTTTTTTAGTTTTGGGATCTTTAATATCAACAGCTCCATAAGGGTATACTTTCTCAATTATAAATAGTCCCATCCATTTAGATTTTAATTTTCCAGAGAAAAGTTTTAAACGAGCATTAATAAATAATACTTCTTGTCCAGGCTCGAATATTTTCCTTGAAATCATTTTGTCATGCAATTTCTTCATTCTTTCCTTATAAATCTTTGCATTTTTATAAGACTCATTTCTAATCTCTTCCATTTCATTCAGTTGTAATAATCATTTTTCTCCTGCAGTATTCAAATTATAATTGAACTCCTTTATTGTCCAATAAGCTTTATGCTCCAGTTCAACAGGTAAGTGACAATGTTTACCATAAATTAACCGATAAGGTGACATTCGATAGGTGTCTTATAAGGCTGTTCTATAAGCCCATAATGCGAATCAAGTCTATTAACCCGATCAGTTCTTTTAGGATTAACAATCTTTTCCAATATTCTTTTAATTTCTCTCGTTTAACACTTCGACCATTCCACTTGTTTCGAGGTTGATAAGCGACTTGCAATTCTATGCTTAATTCCGAATTTCTCCAAGTAATGATTGAATTCTTATATTTACGAAATGACTTCCCCCATCTGTGATAATTATCCTAGGCATTCCAAATCTTGTAAAAAATTTTTTCTTTAAAAATTTCGAAACACTTTTGGAATCACAGTTCGGTAAAGTTACAGCTTCGATCCACTTTGAAACATAATCAACTGCTAATAAAATATAAATCTTTCAAGATGATGATACGAAAGGTCCCATAAATTCTAAACCCCATACTTCGAAAATTTTGATTTCTAATATAAAGTTTAGAGGCATTTCATCTTTTCTGGATATATTTCCCATTCTTTGACATCGATCACAAGTTTTCACATAATATCCAACATCTTTAAATAAAGTAGGCCAATAAAATCCAAAATTTTAAATTTTAAATGCAGTCTTATCTACTTCAAAGTGTCCTCCAAATTCAGAATCGTGACATTTTTGAATAATTGCAAAAGTTTCTTCATAAGGTACACATCTTCGAATCACAAAATCTCTTCCTAATTTAAATAAATGAGGATCTTCCCAAATATATGATTTACAATCATTCTTGAATTTCTTAATGTATTTATTATTCATCCCATATGGTAAAATATTGCTAACCAGGAAGTTAACTATATCTGCATACCAAGGCATTTTTAATCCGTAAATGACATATAATTGCTCATCCGAGAATTTCTCATTTATATTTTCCGCATAAATCTTCTCATTATTATTTTTGATTATTGATAAATGATCAGCAATTTGGTTGTCAGTCCCTCTTCTGTTCACAATTTCAAAATCAAATTCTTGCAAAAGTAAAACCCATCTGATCAATCTAGGTTTAGCAACCTTTTTAGATATTAAATACTTAATAGCAGAATGATCAGTATGCACGATACATTTTTTTCCAAGAAGATATGGTCTAAATTTATCAAAGGCATATAGTATTGCTAAAAGCTCTTTTTCAGTAGTCGTGTAATTTACTTAAGTTTCATTAAGAATTTTGCTAGCATAGTATATAACTTTGAAAATCTTCTTATACTTTTGTCCTAATACAGCTTTGATTGCATCACTTGCATCACACATTAATTCAAAAGGTTTATTCCAATCAGCTGCAATAATGACAGGTGCACTGATTAACTTTTCTTTCAGAATATTAAACGCATTCAGACAATTTTCATTAAATTCAAATTTAGCTTCTTTTTCCAATAAATGGCAAAAAGGTTTAGCAATTTTAGAAAAATCCTTTATATATCTCCTATAAAATCCAGCATGACCAAGAAAACTTATTACATCAGTAACAGTAGTAGGTGGTTGCAGTTCAGCAATAATTTTCACTTTTGCTTGATCAAATTCCATCCCTATTTGTGAAACTTTATGTCCAAGTACAATGCCTTTTGTGACCATAAATTGACATTTTTCAAAGTTTAGAACTAAATTTGTTTTTTCACATCTCTTCAAAACTTTCGTTATATTTTCCAAGCAAGATTCAAAAGAAGTTCCAAAAACTGAAATATTGTCCATAAATACTTCGATTCCTTTATCAATCAAATCACAGAATATTGACATCATACATCTTTGAAAAGTTACAGGTGTATTGCATAAACCAAAAGGCATTCTTCGAAAGGCAAATGTTCCATAAGGATCTGTAAATGTTGTCTTTTCTTGGTCCTCGGGAGCAACGGTAATTGATGATAACCGAAATATTCATCCAAAAAACAGAAATATGAGTGTCCAGCTAGTTTATCCAGCATTTGATCCAAGAAAGGTAAAGGAAAATGATCCTTTATAGTGGCGTTGTTTAATTTTCGATAGTCAATGCAAATTCGCCATCCAGTAACTTGTCTTGTTGGGATTAATTCCTTTTTTTCATTAACAATGACAGTTACTCCTCTTTTCATCGGAACACAATGAATAAGACTTTCCCATTGGATATCCGAAATAGGATAAATAATTCCAGCATCTAACCATTTCAGAATCTCTTTCTTAACAACCTCTTTCATAATTGGATTTAATCTTCATTGGGGTTCAATAGTGGGTTTACAATTTTCTTCCATTAAAATTCTATGCATACAGATTGAGGGGCTTATTCCTTTTATATCTGCAATAGTCCAACCAAAAGCTTTCTTATAATTCTTCAGAACTCCTATTAATTTTTCTTCTTGATCTTTGCTTAATTTTGAAGATATAATTACAGGTAACGTTAATGAATCTCCAAGAAATGCATACTTCAAATGTGCAGGTAACATTTTTAATTCCAGTTCAGGGGCTTTTTCAATTGAGGGTAAAAGTATAACAATTTTAGTTGTCTAAAATTTCCCAATTTTCATGAATATAATGAGCTTCTTCAGATAAATTTTCTTCATTTAATGACTCGTCATATAACATAGATTCTTTACTTTTATCATTAGAAATGACCTTACATTTTTCTTGGTAATGCTTTTCAATCATATAATAAAAAATATCCATTCGATAGCATTTTTCTTTTTCAGGATACTTCATTGATTTGAGAACATTGAATGTTATCTCTTGATCATTAACTCTCATCGTTTATTCTTTTTGCACATCAATCATAGCTCGACCGGTAGCTAGAAAAGGTCTCCCTAAAATGATATGTATTTCTTTATCTTCTTCCATATCTAGAACAATGAAATCCACAGGGAAGATAAATTTATCTACCTTAATAAGAACATCCTCTAAAACTCCTTTAGGAATAGTGATCGATCGATCAGCTAACTGAAGAGTTACAGTGGTAGGAGAAATCTCTCCTAAATCTAACCTTCGAAAGATTGAAAATGGCATGAGATTAATACTAGCTCCTAAATCACATAAGGCTTTTCCACAAAATTTTTCTCCAATAGCACATGGTATAGTGAAACTTCTAGGATATTTATGTTTCTGAGATAATTTCTTCTAAATTATTGCACTACATTCTTCACTTAATGCAACAGTTTCATAAGCTTCAAATTTTCTCTTCTTGCTTAAAATATCCTTCATAAATTTTGCATAGCTTGGCATTTGCTCCAAAGCTTCAACAAAAGGAATGTTGATGGTAAGTTTCTTTAAAATTTCAAAGAACTTAAAAAAATGATGGTTAAGCTTCTGCTGTTTAAGTCTTTGAGGAAAAGGTGGTGGTGGTCTTTCAACTCCCACTTCAATAGGTACAACAGTCTAATCTTTACTTGGAGAAAGGGTATCTTTAGGTTTTTCAATCTCTTCAACTTCTTTCTCTTTTTCAATCTCATTCCGTGTTTTCTCTTTTAGTTCCTTTCCACTTCTGAATTGTACAGCTTTTGCTTATTCATGTTCTTTTCCAGATCCTTTAGGATTAATTTCGACATTGCTAGGCAGTGTTTCTTGAGGTCTGTAATTAATAAAATTAGCAATTTGACCCATCTGATTCTCAATATTATGAATTGAAGTGTTTTGACTTTGTAGCTGATTACTTAGTTGCAAGATCAATTCTTCTACAGACAACTTTCTCTGCTGATTGTTATAACCACGAGGATAAGTTGGTCTATAGTTTGAATTTCCTTCATTGTTCCAATTTGGATTAACTTGATGTCCATTAATCCAATTAAAATTAGGATGATTTTTCCAATGTTGACCTCATTTTTTATGAGGTCTTTTCTCTTCTCTCTCCTTAGTACTTAGGATCTAGCCTTAGGCTTTCCCTTTGACTATCTTAGAGGACTAGAAATGGAACCCACCACTCAGAAAATTAAACACCTCTTAACTCTCTCCAAACCTCATAATTTTGATTGTAAACCCCTAAGTCACTTGGCGGGTTAAGATCAAATGTGGAGGTTTAAAGGATGAGTTCCCTATAGGACTCTTTGGCCTTAGGACTACCCCCAGGTGGCCCGGTCCGGTGAGGGTCGACCCGCACACATTACACTTTTACACACATTCCAAATCCTAAAACCATTCATACCTAGCTTGACTTCCTGACTCATGTAGGTAATCCATATGGATGGTCCTCAACCCCTAAGCCCTTGGCTAAGAGGGTTAGTAACAACATAGTGAATGCCTCAAATGAGTCCTCTCACGGCTCTTATGGGCTTGATATGGCTTCATAGCTCAACAAAAGTGATTGTATTCTACTCACACTTGATTAATCTTCATTTTTCTAAAATTTCAATTTTTGACCCCCGGGGCCCTACACCCACTAAACCTACCAAATGTCCTCGAAGCTACCCAAAATTTGCAAAATCACCTAAATTACCCAAAATTCCTCAAAATCAGTCCTAAACATTTCTCTCCATTCAAATTGATCATCCTTAGCCAACAATACTAAAATTACCAAAAATACCCCCCAATACCCTCCAAATACCCAAAATGCCCTTCTTAACCAAAAATTCCATAAATTCTAAAAATTCCTATAAAATTCCAAAAAATCCCAAATATTCCTAATTTCATTTTGTTCAACTACACCATAGGCCAATTTTTTCAATTTAATGCACTTTTACCAAAACCTCCAATTTGACCCATTCTTAACCCAAGTGGACCCAATGTCAAACCAAATCAACCCAATTGACCTCAATTTTAATCCAATTCAATTCTAAACTTCAATTCAATATCTCTAATATCAATTTAGACCAAATCCAAGCCCAATTTGATTAACATTTGGATCCATATCCAATTTGAAGCTTAAGGCCCAATTTTGGCCCATGACCTAAACCTAGCCCAAACCAACCCAATTCAACTCCAATTGGCCCCAAATATTTTCTAAAACCTTCCCAATATCCCCACAAACAAAACACTAACTTGATTTGCCCCAAATTTTAACCTAAACTCCACCCAAACCTAACCCAAAACCAAAATCCTCAAATTTGGCCTAAACCCACCAAGAACCCAAATTGGCCCAAATCCCAAAATCAAGGCCCAACCAAAGTTGAAAAACTCTTTGTGACATTCCCATAAACATTTCTCAACATTAATTTTACATCAAATCTAACCTTAGCCCAACCTTAGCCCAAGTTAGCCTAATTTGACCCACTTTGGCCCCTTTACTAAAAAAGCCCAAATTAAATTCAATTCCACCCTAAATGATACCAAATCTTTTCTAAAATGTTCATGACACATCCCTAAACTAAACCCAACATTTGTTTGCCAAATCCTTCACAAAATTTCTATCCACCATTTTGTTTTCAATCCTAAAGGCCCACTTTCTTAAACCATTCTAAAAGCCCATTTTCACCAAATCCAAAAGCCCAAAACTGGCTCTAAAGCCCACATGGCAATTTCTTTTCATCATACCTTTAATTGATATCACCCCTAAGTTTCAAAATCATCATTAAACCATTCCAAATCAAGCTTCATCCAAATTTCCACCAAAATGCCAAAATTCATAAAATCCTCTTTCATGAAATTGACCAAATCTTTTTCCAAGCCAAATGAAGCCATGGAGTCATGCATAAGCCATATGCAAGCCATGGGAGTCACTTTACACCTCACCATGTCATTTATGGCAAATGGAGGGGGCCTCTTTCTTAATCCTTCATTAAGCTTTTTAACCCCATTCATGTCACACTCTAAACCAAGCTTAGCCACCTCACCATGGAAAGAGACCTCACCACTCTCTCTTGGCTGACCCAAATGATTCCTCCCAGCCCAAAGTCGAGCCTTGGGGAGGTGCACCTAGCCTAAACCATGCCTTGGACCAAAATGAGCCCAAAATCATCCTTCCCCCCTTTCTATTTAAATCAAGCCTTAGACACATGGCCAACCTCCATTGCTTGCACTAAATTCAAGCCCTGACCTCCCTAACCCTGAGGATGACCCATGCCTGGCCGAGAGCACTCATTTGATTCAAAAAATTCAAACTCACTAGTTGAGCTGTCCCAACTCAATTGGACTCCATGGCTGTTCTTCCCTTGATCAAGGCAGCTGATCCCAAGCCCCAACTCCCCCTGGGAGGCCCCCCAGCCATGTCTATTTAAACCCACCACCCTCTCGACCAAACAAGGTGATGAACCAGAGCTTAACAAAACTCAGCCAAAATTGCTCCAGGACCTTCTCCTAGCCTAGAGCAATTGATCCCCACTATTCTCCTACCCTAAACCCCATTGATTGAGCTCAATTTTGGAGCTCAATTCTCAGCCCAAAACCAGGACATGTCTGAAATCTCCACCAAAATCAAATTAAACTCACCCACAACTGCACAGGACCAAGAGAAGGAGTTCCCCAGTGGAAGCCCCCTCACCAGGCCAGCCATTCTCTCTATCGGCCAAGCTTTGAAATCGGGCTTGGTGGAAGTTGTACCTAGGCAATTCCCCAAATCCAAAGACTTCATCTGGAGCTTCCTTGGGTGCAATCGAAGGTGCCACAACTCTCTGATTTAAGCTTCACTTCTCAGAGCCAAGGTATAGACCTCTCCTTAATCCCAAGATTCTAGAGATTCTCTATTTTGATTAGCTTAATTTCATAGCATGTAAACCATATGGATGTGTTCGTCTCTTCAAGACGAATCCATAGAGTATAAGAACACGAAAATCCGTTGAGAAATGAGAGATTTCTTAGGGTTTTAGTGTGGACGGTCACGGGTGCACACCAGTCGTAGACGATGACCAGGCGTCGTCCGATTGAGCGTGTATCGAGTGAACGGTCCAAATTGCACCGGAATAGAGAATGGTACGTGAACCGTGGGCCCCTGGAGCGCTCAGTCAGATGGCGGCGCTGAATGGGAGCACGCCGCGTGGACTTTCGGAGCTGCCGAGGATGAGTCGGCGCCGCGTGGATAAGTAGAAAAATATAGATTTTTTTTTATTTATTTAAATACCGAAAACATAGAGAATTCATATCTTTGTGTAGAAAAATCACAAAGATAAAATAAAAATACCCTCTTGCTCAGTAAACAGAGGAGAATAATGTGGAAAAAGAATTAGTTTAATTTGATGAGTATTTTATTTTTAATTAATTATTTACTTATTTTAGTTTTTTGATTCTCCATTTGTATAGACAATTCACCATGATATGAGACCATAGATCTTTTGAAGCCTCTGGACTTGGGAACATTCCCTAAATTTTTCAAGGTCAGAGGCCATCTCTATGGCAAGTTATGTATTTTTCAAGTTTATGTCACTATTTTTGGTATTTTAATTCCATTAATTAGCATATTGCTTAGAAAATTCTAGGAAAATTCAGAGAAGTTTCTTAGGACTAGAGGACCCTAGGATAATTATATTTTGAGTTAATTCATTAAGAATAACCCTAATTGGCCTAATTACTCAAAACTGAACTTTAATTAGTTAGGGTTAACCACACATCAAAAGAAATTGAAAATAATTCTCCACTGATCTTTAGGATCAGAGGGACCTCACATAAAAGTATGGAATCAATTGGAAATGTTTAACCTCACTAAATGGATTAATTAAGTCACATGAGTAAAATTAAACTTTAAAAATTCATAACTCCAAAAATACACTTTAAAAATTCACCAAATTGGTTTTGGGGCCTCTCTTATATTAGAGGAGTCTAAGAAAATTAAAATTAAAATTTTCTAAAAATCTTCATTTTTCACCATAATTTAATATTTTAAATAATAAAAAAATAATAAAAATCATAAAAATATTAAAAATCATAAAAATGTCATATTTTGACTCCTAATCACTTAGGAACAAATAAAATACTTTTCCCAAGTCTCAAGGTAAAGATATTGAATTTTAAATGCTTAAAACAATTTTTTGAATTAAAAAATGAATTTTCCAACCTTTTCACTAAATTAATTCTAATAAATCAAAGAAAAATCAAAAATTACAATATTTGCTTCTCTAAACTTCTGGAGATTAGAGATATTCAATAAAAATATAAAACTTTATTTTGAACCCTTATTTTATTTTATAATTAATTAACACTCTAAAACTCAAAATAATTATAATAAATAAAATATAGTTCAAAAAATCACCAAAATTGATCCATGTGGTCCTCTAGTCATTAGGAATATCCCATAATTTTCTTAAGGATAGAAACCTTTCGTTGGTCATATTGTTGAATTTCCATTGAAAACCCTTAATTTTCACTAAAATAATTATATAAATTAAATTAAATTCAAAAAAATCACATTTTCTCCTCTAATGTCTTAATTGACATATGAGTGAAGTGACATAAAAATTTCAAGTTCATTTAAGCTCAATTTAGTGAGTTATGAAATAAATAAGTCTAAAGGGGCAATAAAAGTAATTAAAGGATTTTAACTCTAATTAATATTTAGGTTTAATCAAGGGGAGGGTAAAATGTTTGATCTTAAAAATTTCATTAGAAGATTGAAACCTAGAGAATTAAGGGGTAGAAACCCATTAATCATCTTGAAAATATTTAATGTAAACCTTAATTAATTAAATAATTTGAATTTTGGAAGAATAAGTTAAAATTTGGATTATTATAATGAGGATATAATTTAGAGAGACTATAATAACTTAAACTAAAATCCCTAAATGAATTACTTTAATAATATTTAACTTTTAATTAAATTTAAAGTGATAATTAAAATTAATAATTAAATAATTAAAGAAAAGTGAACCTTAATTAAATTAAAACTTAAAACATTAAATAATTTGATAATTAAATTGAAATAAATTTAAAACAAAAATTATTAATTCCAAAATCACTTGAAAGCAAATTTAAAACAAACTTGAAACATCAAAATTAATTTCATAAAAATAGATTCTTAATTAAAAAAAATAAATAAAAATCAAACCAATTAAAAGTTAATCTAGAATATTACAATTAAATTAAAAATTAAATCATTAAAGTCTAAATTAAATAATAATTTAAACTCCTCTTTCAATTCAAATGGTTTAAAACATTTAAGAATAAAACAACTTGAACACTATTCCAAACATAAATTATTAAAATTTTATAACTAAATTAAATCACCTTAAATCACCAATTACAATTTTAAATCATTAAATTCTTTAACAAATTAATTTGCCCCTTAAAGGTTTTCATTATTACAACTCTTAAGTAAAGAATCAAGTGAAATGTCACTTTACTTATAGGATAATCAAACATCCTAATTCATTGAGCAAGAAATTAAACTAAATTCTTGGATGATTAGTTCACCAGCACGATAAAATTCATTTGGACTCAAAATAATCTCAGAAATATTGAAAAGATGTTTAAGACTAGTCCTAAGCACTTTCTCAATATGATGAGATATTTTAGAAGAACAATTGAATTTAATTGTTCTTTGATGAAGAAAATCATCCTTAAACAAAATACAAGAACCTAGACGTCATAGGAGATGACTAGCAATAGGATTAGGATTTTGGTAGGTACTTGTTATAAATATTTAAATGCCTTAACATGTGTTTTATGTGCAGCTTGGAATGACGAGAATACCCTCTAGGTATGCTTTTACTTTATTGTAATTTACTTTATTGCAATTTATTTATATAAGCTGCACTTTACTCTTCTTGCATGTTAAACAAGATTGTTGCATGAAAACTGAAACCTGTAGGATAGCCACAAAACTGAAACCTAAAACTAAATTAAAATTCACAACATGATAAAATTCACCGTCACAACATTTAAAATATAAAATCACAAACAGAACAACAAAACTACAATTATAACTAAATTAAAACATCTTGTTGGATGATCAGGAATACCTCGGATGATGTAACCTACGTGTTGCTAACGGGATTTCCCACAGTCTAAATGAAAGTGTGGAACTCATTTAGTTGAGTTTAGCAAATTCATCTGGACTAAGTGAATCTGATTAAAATAACGGTGCCAGAATGATGGAACCGTGGGATCTTAACCGGTGTTGTTATAATCAACTTTAAGATTCCCCTAATAAAATACTAAAAACATTTGGACTTTAAAACTTTTCTAAACCAAAACACTTCTCTCATCTCCTGATTTTTACTTTCTAAAATTATACCTCTGCAACAACAAGGAGCTTAGAGCAAGCATAGTGGGCAGCACGGCCATCGTCGTCAGCAAAACTTGTGTCTACTTCAGCTAAACCCTTCTTTAGCATTAAATAACTAAACCATAGGATTTCGAGGTAGTTTTCCTAGTAAAACATAAATCCTTAACTCTTTGTTAGGCATAAGTCGGTCGTCGCTAGTTACGTAATTGTTAGAAAGAGTCAAAACGTAGCCAACGCCATAAACCTTATCATTATAAGATCCCGCCGGGGCGGACAGATAATCATACAGAGTCAGGAGTTCGAGGGATTTTTCCCCCGAATCGGAAACAACCATCCTAGGATAAGCAACCCCTAGTCTACCCTTCGGAGCCTCGGTTTTCTTTTCTTCCATGATCTTCTCCTCCTTCTGGGGCGGTTCTTCAATCGCAAGTGATAGTGCCGGCTTGACAGGTTTCAAACTCTGAGTTGGAGCACGCACCGAAGCGGCCTCGATGTGATCCAAAATTTTCTTTGATGACTTCATCCAGACGGTACTCCATCCATCATCAGTCGCGTAAGGGTCTATCGGAACAATAGGATCTATTGAAATAACATTGACGGAACCTCCCTTCTGGGGTTCCTTCATGTATTCCTTTGGGATCGTTATGTTCCCTTTTCGGAGATTGTTATCAAGCCAACTCTTGAAAGGGATGCAATCTTCAATCTTATGTCCAAGCATCTGGGGGTAAGGGCAATAGTTCAGATGATCTTTCTTATTGACTTCTTCCGACTTCTTGGGCTCTGGCAGCTGAAAATCCGGTATCTTCATTAAGCTGCAGAACATCTTCGCTACTGCTTTCGTTTTGAATGGATATTCTTTATTTAGAAGTTCCCTTAAGGTATGCGATGAACGAGGCGGTTATTCATAATACTGAGACGACTGATAGCTCGGACGAGGTTGCTGATAGCCTTGCTGAGGTTGCTGATAAGTTCGTTGTGGTGGTTGATAACTATGCTGTGGCCGCTCTAACTGTATCTGAACCGGCTGCTTGCCCTTATCTACTGCCACGACGATTCCGGATTTCTTTTCGAATGTTTTCACAGATTTCTGCTTATCGTTCTTGTCCGCGAAACTTAACTTTTTTGCCTCTTCTTGCAAGCTCCCGGCCTTGCTAAGCAACTTCTCGAAAGTCTTGATTGTAAACCCTTTAAGGAGAAGTGCTATCGGGCCATGGATACTTTTAAGCAGGATACCGACTGCATGTTGTTCTTGAAGCTGTGGTTCACACTTCATGCTTAAGTTTCTCCATCGAAGTATGTAATCCACTAAAGTCTCATTCGGCTTTTGTTGCTCCACCACTAGATCACCAATAGTGATGTGGTGCTGAGCCCCGACAAATCGTTTAACGAAGAGATTCTCCAGTTCTGAAAAGGTCTTTACTGAACCGTTCGGCAATTCTGCGTACCAGTCGAAGGCAATCCCTGATAAACTGCTGACGAACTGTCGGAAGAGTAGAGCGTCGCTCCCACCGGCATTACAGCAACTAGCACGAAAATGTGCGACATGTTGTCGGGGGTTTCCTGTTCCATCAAAAGTCTTAAACAGAGGTGGTACGAAGCCTTTCGGGTATTGGACTGCATCGAACTCCTCAAGGTAAGGTCTACCCGTCTGAATAGATGCTCCATTCTTGGATTGTGCTAAAGCTTCTCGCACCTGCTGTTCTACCATGTTTTTAATATCCTTTTCTGGAATCATACTTTGTGTAGAATCCTTCTTTGGTTGCTCGTCCCCATTGACGGATGTGATCTCTTTTCCTCCATCCGCAATATGGATGATCTCTGGGGGTGTCTCTTTCTGAGGTTCAGCCTGACTCTGGAGAGTGGCTAAGGCAGCAGCCATCTCCTCCATCCTTTTTGCCATCTGGGAAATTGTATCATCTATTTCCCGAAGCTGTGCTCTCAACACTTCTAGTTCATCTCTTTCCGCAGCTGCCGGAGCACCTTGCCAAGCTGATGATGCTCGTGTCTCGACCATGTTGATCTCGGCATACTCCTCATCCATGAACTATGATGAGTCAACTTCATCTCCTAGTTCTTCTTCTCTTTCTTTTGCTAACTGTCGGATGTCGGTCCTTAACTTATCCATGGCATCCTCTAGTGGCCCTTTTCGCACGCTCTCGTAGTTGTCTCGTGACGGTTGTTGAACTTCCTTTCCGGGAGTCCCCTTTATTGCAGTAGCACTTTCTTCTGATTCGAGTCTCTTGACGAGACTTTTCTTCTCAGGGCATTGCTTTGGTCTTAACTCGCCAGTAGTAGGTCGCCATACCATCCTTCTTGCAGCCGGAAACCTAGGACCGGATGGTCTGTCGGTTATATGATGGAAGGTGGTATCCTCCCTAATCTGTAGACCCGATACAACAACGGGCGGACTGGCTTTTATCTTCTTCTTTGGTTTCTCTGTGGCAGCAACAGGTTCTATTCGCGGTCCGAGGCGGGATTTAGCTGGCACCCGTCCTATCCTTCTTAAGATTTCTGACACAGGGCATTTTTCCTTCTTTGCCAATCTTTCTATAACAGCTTGCAGCCGAGCCAATGGCGTAGTCTTATCCCTTTTCCTCTTGTAATTGTTGTAGTATGCAGGTCGAGGTAATGCGGTGGCGATCCTACGAACATCCTCTTCATCTGATGTGGCAGAGAGGGGGTGAAACCTGCTCCCTTCTAACAGAGGTATATACTCAGGCAGTTCTTCTCTTTCCTCAGGAATTTCTTCTAGAAAAGCAACTTCAGCAGCTCTGGCTTTCTTGGTGATCTTTCTGCTTCTATTTCTCCTTTGAGTCCGAGTTAGGGGTGCAACTCTTGAACTGGACCCAATCTCAAAAACAGATGGTATTGTAGCAAAGTCTGCACCCTCCACGGTGACAGGCTCATCACAAACTTGGATTTCCTTCCCCTTCGGCTTGGCGAAGTCGGGGTAGGTGCTGAGATGACTAGACCAGTGGGGGTAGAGACAACAGTCCTCCTACGAACAGTGGTACTCTTATCAGCTGGATTCCTTTGCAGGGGAGGGAATTCTTGAGCCGACTTTAAATTGAACTCAATCACGGGCTCTTCAGTTTCTGACACTTTGTCCATTAGTGCGAAGAGAGTGACGTCAGCGAACTTAACATCTGTGTTGCCAAATCCTTGTCCGAAATGGATGATCCCATTGTCGGGCAGTTCATCCTTGTAAACGGCGAAGTCCATTCCAGTGGTGAAGGAGAAGATTAGCTTTGGGGCGGTTATTTTTTTGCAGGGCAGATTCCGAATGTCAGTCCCGAATCATGCTTCTTTTCGTTGTAAAGTTTAGGACGAAAAAGAAAGAGTCCTAACACATTTTCGTTCATCTTAGTGTATTTGTGATTTTAAAATGATTTATTCATCGAAAGAGTCATTTATTAAAGGATTTGTTTATTAGGAATGGAATGTTTAAAGGTATAGAAAAGGTAAGGGATTCGATTCAGAATCAGAAAGGAAGAGAAAGTCTTATGCAAGACTTCTCGACTCGAATGACCGCTCCTAAACTAACACCTATTGGGGGTCCACCCTACCTCCGAAAAGAGGTAAAAGAATCTCGGAACCTCTCTGTTTAAGGATGTCTAAACAGTGGCTCCTAAATCCGAGAGGAGTTGGCTATACTCGTTCAAGACAAAAATGAACGGGGTATTCCAACGGAAGAATGGTAGTTTTGGTCCATTAGGGGCATGGACTCACTACCGATTTATGAAAGCAAAACCATCTGATCAAAATGGAGAGAGGAACTAGTCCCCAACGGAGTCGCCAGAATTTTGTACGGCTTATTTTTAGGTTTGTGTTGCATTTTGAAAAGGAGGTCGCCTATAGAAGTTGTCGGCTAATTTTTAATTTAATTTAAATAAATAATTTGAAAAGTAGTATTTGATTTTTGAAAATAATTTTAAGTTTGAAAATTTTAAGATATGAAATCAAACCAATCTCACATTCCGAATAGTTTATATAAATGAGCACCGCACCACAAACTGTATATTTATCCCGAAGAATAGAAACACTGCTTGATGATGGGGCTCGGTTAAATAAACTAAAAGATTTGTGACATCCGTTTGGTCTGCGAACCAATTTTATAAGCCGACAAGTTCCCCTGCTTAATATAAATGAATTAAGCAGGGTTTATATTACCTGGGTTCTTAAAGTTCTCTATAAGGGCAAGCCCCTATATTTAATTACATCCTATGTGACGGGTATCACTTAAAAAAACTCTCGATAATGATCAGTGCTTTTGCTCTCAATAATTTCAAAGTTTAAGATTTTCAAAGGATTTGAGTTTTGGAAATTTCAATTGGGAATAGATCAAACTTGGAACAGTTAATTTCAGGAGTTCAAAGGAAGAAAAGTAGGAGAAGCTAAAGATCCAAGAAGAATCTTGGCAACTTCCCAAACTATCCTATTATTTGGCTTCAATTTGGGAGTTTATTTAATGTTGCAATCCTGCCAATTTTAGTTAATTAGGACTTATATTTGTATAATATGATCATACAAATAGCCTCGAAGATGTGAGGGTTTATGTCGTACCAAACGACTACCTCGGAGTCCTAAGACAAGTTAGGGCTTAATTTACATGACATGATCATGCAAATGCCTAACGAAGAGTTGAGGATTTATGCTGTACTAGGAAAACTACCTCGAAATCCTATGGCTTGGTTATTTAATTCTAAGAAAGTTTTGCTGAAGTAGATCCAAATTTTGCTGATGACGATGGCCGTGCTGCCCACTGTGCTCCAAGCTCCTTGTTGTTGTAGAGGTTTAGTTTTAGAAGTCATAAATCAGGAGATGAGAGAAGTGTTTTGGTTTAGAGAAAATCTTAAAATCCAAGTGTTTTTAATATTTTAACAAATCTTAAAGTTTATTAAACAGAACCGATTAAGATCCCACGGTTCCGTCATCCCGGCACCGTTATTTTCATTGAATTCACTTAGTCCGGATGAATTTGCTAAACTCAACTGAATGAGTTCCACACTTTCATTTAGACCGTGGGAAATCCCGTTAGCAACACGTGGGTTACATCATCCGAGGTATTCCCGATCATTCAACGAGACGTTTTAATTTAGTTGCAATTGTAGTTTTGTTGTTCTGTTTATGATTAAATTTTGAGTTGTTTTATATTTTGAAATGTTGTGGTGGTGAATTTTATCTTGCAATGACTTTTAATTTAGTTTTGGTTTCAGTTTAGGGACTATCCTAAAGGTTTTGGTTTTCATGCAACGATCTTATTTAACATGCAAGAAAAGTAAAGTACAGTGCATGTAAGTAAATTGCAATAAAGTAAATTGCAATAAAATAAATGCGTACCTGGAGGGTCTTCCCGTCATCCCGAGCTGCACTTAAAACACATGTTAAGGCATTTAAATATTTCAAAACATAACTAGGTAAAGCTAAGGGAAGGGTTTTGGTTGTCTACCAAATTCCTAATCCTATTGCTAGTCATCTCCTATGACGTCTATGTTCTTGGTTTGGTTTAAGGATGATTTTCTTCATCAAAGAACAATTAAATTCAGTTGTTCTTCTGAAACATCCCGTCATATTGAGGAAGTGTTTAGGACGAGTCCTAAACATCTTTTCAATATTTCTGGGATTGCTTTGAGTCCAAGTAAATTTAGTTGCACAGGTGAATTAATCATCCAGGGGTTTAAGTTTTGTTCCCTTGCTCAGTGAACTAGGACATTTGAATATCCTATAAGTGAAGTAACACTTCACTTGATACTTCATTTAAGAGTTATAATAATAATAAGAGCTTTAAAAGGGCAAATTTATTAAGTATTTTGATGATTTAAACTTAATCATTTAATTTCAATTTTGACTTAATTATAGAAATTAGTTTAAGTTTGGAATAGTGTTCAAGTTATTTTAGATTTAATTCTTAATGATTTCATTTAGATTTGTTATTAAATGATTTTGATTTAATTTAATTCAACTTAATTTTAATTTAATTTATTTTAATTTTAACTTAATTTGATTTGATTTTGATTTTAATTTAATCTGGTTTAATTTAATTTAATTTAAATTTAAATTTAATTTAATTTAATCTAATTTAATTTTAATTTTAATTTAATTTAATTTAATTTAATTTTAATTTAAATTTAGTTTAATTTTAACTTTAATTTAATTTTTAATTTAATTTATTTAATTTAATTTAATTTAATTTAATTTAGTTTTAATTTAATTTTAATTTAATTTAATTTTAATTTATTTTAATTTTAATTTAATTTTAATTTATTTTAATTTTAATTTAATTTAATTTTAATTTAATTTAATTTTAATTTATTTTAATTTTAATTTATTTAATTTTAATTTAATTTAATTTTAATTTAGTTTTAATTTTAATTTAATTTTAATTTGATTTAATTTTTAATTTAGTTTAAATTTAAATTTAATTTAATTTTAGTTTAATTTTAGTTTTAATTATTAATTTGGATTATTATTTTAATTTTTTAATTAAGAATTAAGTATTATTGAAGTGATTTATTTAGGGATTTTTAAATTAAAGAATAAATATCTTCTTAATAATATCCCTACTTTAATAATTCCAATTTTTATTATTCTTCGAAAATTTCTATTAATTAATTAATTAAAGTTTTATTTTAATTATATTGAAATGGTTAGTAGGTTTCTACCCTCAATCATTTACGTTTCAATCATCCAAAATCAGTTTAAAATCAAATATTTTACCCTCTCCTTTTTGATTAACCCTTAAATTTTAATTAAGGGTTGAAATTTTTAATTACCCTTTTGCCCTTCAAGCTTAATAATTCTATAACTCACTAAACTAAGCTCAAATGAAATTGAAATTTTTATGTGACCTCACTCACATGTCAATTAAGACATTAGAGGAGAAAATGTGATTTTTTTATATTTAATTTATTTATGTAATTATTTTTAATGGAAAATAGGGGTTTTCAAGGAAAATTCAATAACATGTCCAAGGAAATGTTTCTGTCCTTAAGAAAATTATGAGATGTTCCTAATGACCAGAGGACCATTTGGAGCAATTTTAGGAATTTTTTGAATTATATTTTATTTATTAGAATTATCTTGAGTTTTGGAGTATTAATTAATTTAAAAATAAAATTGAAGTTGAAAAAGAAGTTTTATATTTTTCAAAAATCTCTTTGAAATCAAGAAAATCAGAGAACAAAATTTTATATTTTTTTGATTTTTTTTTTATTTATTACAATTAATTTAGTGGAAATGTTAAACAAAATAATTTTTTTTAATTCAAAAATTGTTTTAAGCCTTTAAAATTCAATATCTTACCCTAGAAACTTAGGAAAAATATTTAGTTTGTTCCTAAGTGATTAGAATTCAAAATGTGACATTTTGGTGATTTTTAATATTTTTATGATTTTTATTATTTTTTTATTATTAAAATATTAAAATAATGATAAAAATCAACTTTTTTAGAAAATTACAATTTTAATTTTCCTAAGTTCCTCTGATATCAGAGAAGCTCCAAAACAATTTTTGTGAATTTTTGAAAAGTATTTTGTGTGTTATGAATTTTTAAAATTTAATTTTATCAATTTTTCCTTAAGAGGCGTAATCAACCCATTTGGTGAGGCTAACCAAATCCAATTGACTTCAAATTTTTATGTGATGTTCCTCTGATCCTAAAGAACAGTGGAGAATTATTTTCAAGTTAATTTGATGTGTAGTTAACCCTAATTAATTAAAGTTCAATTTTGGGTGTTTAGGCCAATTAGGGTTGTTTCATGTGAATTAACTCAAAACCTATTTTTCCTAGGTTCCTCTGATCATAAGAAACATCACCAAATTTTTTTAGAATTTATTTTAAAACATGATAATTATTGGAATTAAAATACTCAAAATAGTAACATGCAATTGAAAAATCAATAACTTCTCATAGGGATGGCCTCTGACCTTGGAAAATTCAGGGAATGTTCCCAAGTTCAGAGGCTTCAAAAGCCCCATGGTCTCATGCCATGGTGAATTGCCTATGCAAATGGAGAATTAAAACAATGCAGAGAGTAAATAAATCATTAAAAATAAAATACTCAATGAAATTACTTGATTTCTTTCCACATTATTCTTCTATGTTCACTGAGCAAGAGGGTATTTTTGTTTTATTTTTATGATTTTTCTACACAAAGTTATACATTTTTGATGTTCTGGGTATTTAATAAATAAGAAAATTCCCTAATTTTCTATTTATCCAGCGCGGCGCCCTGTCATCCTCGGCATATCCGAAAGCCCACGCGACGCGCTCCCATTTGACGTCGCCATCTGAGTCAACTGCCATGGGGCCCGTGGTTCACGTACCATCTCCTGGTTCGATGCCATCTGAGCCGTCCGCTCCATACACGCGCGATCGAACGGCTCCCGGTCATCGTCTACGACTGGTGTGCACCCGTGACCGTCCACACTAAAACCCTAAGATCTCACTCGATTCTTAATGGATTTTTATGTTCTTATACTCTATGGATTCGTCTTGAAGAGACAAACATATCCATAAGGTTTATGTGGCGTGAAATTAACCCAATCAAAATAGAGAATGTTCAGAAGCTCGGGAAGAAGAGAGAGCTCATACCTTTGCTCAGAGAAGTGAAGCTTCAATCTGAGAGTTGTTTCACCTTCGATTGAGTCCAAGCAAGCTCCAGATGAAGTCTCTGGCCCTGAGGAATTGCCTAGACCTGATTTCCACCAGACCCGATTTCAACCTTTGAAGGCTAGAACAAATGGGTGGCCTGGAGAGGGGGCTTTCACTGGGGAACTCCTTCTCTTGGTCTTGTGCAGGTGTGGGAGAGTTTAATTTGATTTTGGTGGAGGATCTAAAAGTGTCCTGTTCTGGCCTGAGAATTGAGCTTCAAAATTGAGCTCAATCAGTGGGAGTTAGGGCAGGAGGACAGTGGGGATCAAATGCTCTTGGCCAGGGGAAGCTTTGTGAGGATTTTGGAGGGATTTTGTGAAGGTTGATTTCAGCCAACCTTTTGGCCAAGAGGGGTCGGGTCGGCTTAAATAGCCATGGCCATGGCCTCTCGGGGGAGTTAGGGGCTGGGATCAGCTGCTCTGGTGAGGAGAAGAACAGCTACAATGGCCATTTGGAGTGGGGCAACTCAGCCATGGGGAATTACAATTTTTGGTTGATTTGGACCTCTCGGCTTGGTGTTTTCCGGCGACTGTGGTGGCCGGCAGGCCAGGGTCAGGTCACTATTGTGATCAGGAGGATCAGCGCTTGAGGTTTGTGAGTTCAATTATCAAATGCCATGTGTAAAGAGGATGAATTCAAATGGAAAGGGGAAGAGGTTATTTTGGCTTGGTTTAGGTCAACCCATGTATTTGGGCTTGGTTCACCTCCCCATGGCTCTGATTTTGGGCCGAGGAGGTCAGGTGGGTCAGGCTCACATGTGTGGTGAAGTCCACATCCAAACATATTTGGATTAATTTTGGGTTAAGGGTAATCATGGTTAAGGCTAATGACTTTAAGGGAACCTAGAAAGAGCTTCCTCCATTTGCCCAATGTGGTATGGTCACATGTCAAACCTTTCATGGCTTCACATGCGGCTTAAGGATGGCTCCATGGCTCTTAAATGGCTTGGGAAAAGTTGGCTTGGTTTCATGGAAATAGGTTTTAGGAATTTTGGTATTTTGGTGTGAAATTTGGATAGTTTGTCATATGTCTTAATTTAGAGAAGTTTGATTGTTTATTTAGAATTTAGAGATGATTTTAATTAGTGAAATGATGAATGGAGTGTCATATGGGCTTTAGCATGAAGTTTGCGCTTTTAAAATTTGGTAAAGGTCGGCTTTTAAAATGGTTTTAGGGGAATGGTTTTTTTTTATGTTTTAAAATGGGCTTTTAAATCAAAAAATTTATAAAGGGCCATGCCAAATAAATGTTGGATTTAGTTTAAGGATATGTCATGAGTGATTTAAAACAAATTTGGTGTGATTTGGGATTGAATTGGATTGGATTTGGGTTTATTTGGTAAAGGGGCTAAGGTGGGCCAAATTGGGCTAACTTAGGCTAGGGTTGGGCTAATGTTGAAATTGATGTAAAATTGATGTTGAGAGATGTTTATAGGTGTGTTACAAAGAGTTTTCAACTTTGATTGGGGTTCAATTTTGGGATTTGGGCTAAGTTAGGGTTAAGCTTGGGTTTAGGCTAAATTGGGGATTTTGGGTTTGAGTTGAATTTGAGTGGGGTTTAGGTTCAAGTTTTGGGCAAATTATGTTATTTTTTTTGTTTATGGAGATGTTAGGGAAGGTTTAGAAAAGATTTGGGGTTAATTGGAGTTGAATTGGGTTGGTTTGGGTTAAGTTTGGGTTATGGGTCAAAATTGGGCTTTAAGCTTAAAAATGAAATTGAATTCAAATGTCAATCAAATTGGGCATGGATTTAGTCTAGATTGATATTGGGGATATTGAATTGAAGTTTAGAATTGAATTGGACCAAAATTGAGGTCAATTGGGGTGATTTGGTTTGACATTGGGTTTAAATTGGGCTAAATTGGGGGTTTTAGTAAAAGTGGGGTAAATTGGAAACATTAGCCCATGGTGTAGTTGAACAAACTGAAATTGGGAATATTTGGGATTTTCTGGAATTTTCTGGGAATTTTCTGAATTTTTGGATTTTTGGGTCAAGAGGGGCATTTTGGTAATTTGGAGGGTATTGGGGGTATTTTTGGAAATTTTGGAATTTTTGGCTGTAAATGATCAATTTGATTGGTGGGGAAATGTTCAAGGTTAATTTTGGAAAAGTTTTGGGTGATTTGGAAATTTTGGTGGTTTGGGTAGTTTCAAGGGCTTTTAGTAGGTTTGTTGGGTCCGAGGCCCCGGGGGTCAAAAATTGAAATTTTGGAAAAATGAAAATTGAGCCAGTGTAAGTGAAATGGAATCCTTTTGGTTGAGCCATGAAGCCATATTAAGCCCATAGGAGCCATGAGAGGACTCATTTGAGGCATTCACTATGTTGTTCCTAACCCTCTTAGCCAAGGGCTTAGGGGTTAAGGTCCATCCATATGAATTATCTACATGAGTCAGGAAGTCAAGCTAGGCATGAATAGTTTTAGGATTTGGAATGTGTGTAAAAGTGTAATGTGTGCAGGTGAACCCTCACCAGACCAGGCCACCCAGGGTGATCCTAAGGCCAAAGGTCCTATAGGGAACTCATCCTTTAAACCTCCACATTTGATTTCAACCCTCTAGGTGATTAGGGGTTTACAATCAAGCTTGTGGGGTTTGCGAGGAGTTAAGAAGTGGTTGAGTTTCTAAAGGGGTAGGTTCCATCTCTAGTCCTCTAAGATAGTCAAAGGAAAAGCCTAAGGCTAGATCCTAAGTACTAAAGAGGGAAGAGAAGACATCATCAAAAATGAGGTCAACACCAGATGATGTGATATGTCAGCTTTGTTCAGTTTTGTACACATGATCTACTTTTGGATGCTTATCAGCATATGATCAGTTGTACTTCTTTCCGCAGAAATAATGAAGATTTCTGTTTTCAAAATTGCTTTCTTTTCAGTGTGATAGTTGAAAGCCATTGAACCCACGTGTTTGTTCCAAAGAGGAAAGGACAAAAATAATAATGCGGAAGAAAAGGAAAAAATAAAAACATGACGAAATTAAAATTGAAATGAATCCAAAATCAAATGAAAATGAAATTGAAATGAAATTAAAATTGAAATTTAAAATCGAAACTTAAATTAAATGAAACATAATGAAACCAAACAAATTGAAAGAAAATAATTAATTAAAAACAAAACAAGGTGATAATATTTGCTTTTCCTCTCTCTCGAGATCCTGAGTCTTTGCACTCATCTTCAAACCCCCTCGCTTTCGCGGGCACTCCGCAAAATGTGACACTTTTCATATAATGCCATTCCTCACAAATATGAAATATCTCGAAATTCTATAAATCTTGCAATGGCTACCAATCTTGACCGAATTGCACCAAATCGTTGTCTTTTAAAATCGATACCAAGTTTTATCAAATTCTCCTCAAATGAAATCTCAGGATCAGTACCTAAGTTCTGAGCCCTTTCTGTCACCTTTTAGGTTGGATGTGAGTCCTTGAGTTTTCCTTCCTAATGTATCGTCTTGGGCCGGATGTGAGTCCGTGAGCTTTCCTTCCCAAGATCTCCTTAAAATTCCCTAATTTTCCACCTCCCTTCTGAGAAATTTTTTCGCCATCCATGAAATTTTGGGAATGGAGATTAGTCGTCCAATTTCCCCCAAAATTCCCTAATTTTCCATCACCCTTCCGATAAATTTTTCCGCCATCGTTGAAATTCTGAGAGTGGAGCTTAGTCGTCCGATTTTCCTCAAAATTCCCTAATATTCCATCTCACTTCCAAGAAATTTTTCCGCCTTCCATGAAATTCCAAGAACAGAGCTTAGTCGTCTGATTTCCCTAAAATTCCTTAATTTTCCATCACCCTTCCAAGAAATTTTTCCGCCTTCCATGAAATTCTGGGAACGGAGCTTAGTCGTCTGATTTCCCCCAAAATTCCCTAATTTTCCATCTCCTTCCAAGCAATTTTCTGCCTTACATGAAATTTCAGGAATGGAGCTTAGTCGTCTGATTCCCCCAAAATTCCCTAATTTTCCATTTCCCTTTCAAGGAAATTTTCTACAGCCACAAAAATTCTGAGGTCGGTATTGAAATCCCGATTATCATTTCTGAGGCTGGAACCTAATATCCAGTTCTCATCCTTCCGAGATCGGTACTGAAATTCTGATTTCCCCTCTACACTCAAAGTTTTCCCCACAAAAGTAAAATTTTCAAATTTAAAATACCATAAATTCTAAAATTTTCGTAAATTCTATAAAATTAAAAATTAAAAATAAAACTCAAAAATCAAATTAAAATTTAAAAGTCAAAATCAAATTAAATTTTAAACTCAAAATTTGAATTGAAATCAAATCCAACTTCAAATCCAAATTACAACTTTAAATTGATTCGGATCAGACTCCTTCAGAGTTTGAAAGCTTGAAATCTATAGCTTCTCTCATGAAGGCATTCCATTTTTCTCCCCAGTGAGATTTCTCGGGACTTGAAGTTCTATCTCCTAATCCACAGCAGAAAATTCCTCGCTAAATTCTGTGTTTGTATTGAGTTTTGACTTAGATAGTTGTGTTGGTTTTGTTGATCTTGTCAGTCAACACCAATACGTGTAGCGTGCTTGCCCAACACACTCCACCTATTGGGGGCCCATTTGTTGACCTCACTTTCGGTTGAGTTCTAGTCTCTCTTCAGAATAGCCAAGGGTCTAGCCATAGGACTCTTCTGATGACTTTCTTAGAAGACTTGTAATGGCACCCCTCCCCATAGAAATTCAAACTTTTCTTACTTCACTGGGAGTTTTCATATGCTTAAGGCCTAACCTCCAGTTTGAGAGGAAGAGACCAAACATAAGGAAGCCCACGGGAAGTCACCTATAGGCGTTCAGACCTTAGGATCTACCCTGGGAGGTCTGGAGCTTACCCCACACTCACACTACACACTCACAACCCTAAACAAAGTACATCACCTTTGATCCCAAACTCTTTGGAAACTCAAGTAAGTTGTTTTCCCAAGCTCTTAGCCTCAGGCTAGTATTTGGCTAGTACCAACACATAGAGGACTAAATGAGGGTGACCCTTGGTCCATGGCTTAATCTAAACAATTCCATAATACTCACTTTCAATAATTCCCAATTTGCCCAAACATTCCAAATTCCTAACCCCAAAATACTTAAAATACCTAAAATGTCCCCAAAGCCCTAAAATTTCCCAAATTTCCAAAATCACCCAAATTTCCCATAATTCTCCAAAAATTATTCCAAAATACCCCCCCACCACTTATATTGACCAAAAGTATCCAATATTGCAAATTTCCCAAAAAAAAAATCCCCAAAATAACCAAAATGCCCTTCTTAGCCCAAAATTCCAAAAATTCTCACATAAATTCCCAAAACCTCCCAAATATTTCCAATTTCATTTCTCTCAACTACAACATGACCCAATTCGGTCAATTTAGCCCAATTTAACCAAAATCCTGAATTTGACCCATTTAACCTAAAAGTGCCCAAATTAAATCCAATGTCTACCCAATTGATTCCAATCTTGCCCAATTTCAATTCCAAACTTTAATTCAACATCTCCAATACCAATCTAAGCCAAATCCAAGCTCATATTTACCCACATTTGAGTTCAATTTTACTTAAAACCCAAAATCCCCAATTTTGCCTAAGTGACCCAAATCCCCCAAATTGACCTAATACCAATCAATTTCTACCCAATTTCAATTCTAAACCCTTCATAACACTCCCATAAATTGAATTGAATCATCAATTGCCCCAATTTGAGCCCAAGTCTCACCCAAATCCACTTAAACTCCAAAACTTCTAATTTTGACCCAAACATGCCATATGCCCAAAATCTCCCAAATTGATTACCCTACTCCCAAAATTTCCACTCAATTGATGTTGGAAACTCTTAATGACATCCCCATGGACCATTTGGAACCTTCAATTGTCCTTGAACCCAACCCTAGCCCAACTTAAACCCAAGCTAACCCAACTTGCCCCAAATTGACCAAAATCCCAAATCAAGCCAAATTCACCTCCCAAACCAATCCAAAACCACTCCAATGCTTCTCTAAGCCATTTATGACAATTATATACAGAATATTGCTCAATTAATTTGGTCGAAATCAAGCTCAAACCCAAGCTAGCCAAACCTAAACCCAATGTGACCTAAATTGAACCTATGACCTAATGAGACTTAAATTAAACCCAATTAAACCAAATTAGCCAAACCAACTGCATGGCAGCCAACCTTGGGACCCTAAAGACCAACCAAAACTCACTAGACCAAAGTCCATTCAGCCATGGACCAAAGGTCCTTCACCAAAGACAACTCCCCCTCACCTTTTGGCTTAACCCATCTCTCCAAGGAAGCCACTCATCACGGAAGGCAATTAACTTCATTAACTCCTTTCTTGCCTCCCATCAGTCTGCTAGCCACCTTCCCTGTCCTTTCCAGCCTCCCTAGCCGCCGAAATAGCTCAGCCCGAGCGCCCCCATACCCTTAAAATTCAAAATTGAGCCTTGTCAGTGATGGATCACCTCAATGATCAATGACACTGATCTACCCTCACGCTAAGCGGCCTAAAGCACCCAAAGCCAGGCCCTGAGCTCAGCTAATTGGCCATGGCTATAAAATCACCCCCTCACGGTTAAAATCTAAGTGCTGAAAATTTTTTGACCAAACTCTGCCAAAATCTCATCAGAGCTCCTCCAGACCTCCCTAAGAAAATTCTAACCATTTTCCCCTTCTGGTTCCCACTGCCTGAGCTCAATTTCAGAGCTTAAACTTGGTCGAAAGCTAGGACACTTTCCAATATATCTCTATACAGCACCAAATCTCAATTAACTGCACCCACACCTTCATAGCAGTGAGAGAAGAAGATCCCCCATTAATGCCCCATCACAGAAGGCCTTTGCACCAGACTTCCATCAAAGCTTGAAATCAGCCTTGTTCACTTTCATACCTAGGAAATTCACCAGGGCAAGAGGCTTCATCCCTGAGCTCCTGGGACTCCAACAAAGGTGTAGAGCATCTCTGATTGAAGAATCACTTCTCAGAGCCAAGGTATTGTCTCCTTCTTCTTCCCGAGCTTCACTGGATTCTCCATGTAATTAGGGTTAATTTAAACTATGATTAGCCTTATGGATATGTTCTCCATGCTTAGACCAGCCCATAGGATCAAACCAAAGTGATTTGGTTGAGTCTAGGCTGAGATATTAGGGTTTTAGTATGGAAGGCTCTCGGAATAAACCAGTCAAAGATGATGAAGGAGCGCTGTTGGATTGCGCATGTAATGCTTGGACGGCAAAGATGGAGTCGGACAGAGATTAGGTACATAAAACACGGCCACCTGGCATCCAGTCAGATGGCGGCGTCAAATGGTAGAGCAACACGTGGTCTTTAGCAGCTGCAGAGGATCCAGTTAGTGCCATGTGGTTAAGTAGAAAAATCCATATTTTTTGGAATTAATTAAATCATCAGAACTTAGAAAATCCATATCTTGGCCTAGAAAAATCAAAAAAATAAAAGAAAAATACCTTGTTGCTCAGTGAACAGAGGAGAACAATGTGGAAATGGTTTGAAATATTTTTTAAGTATATTTTTTATGTATATTTTATTTTTAAAAATTTAAATATTGATTTCAGTCTTTTAATTCTCCACTGGCCCAGACATTTCACCATGACTTAAGCTTTGGGGGCCTTGTTCTATCTATCATAAGGGACCTTCCCTGATATCTCCAAAGTCAGGGGAGAACCCTGTGAGAAGATCTCTATTTTTCATGTTATTGCGTCTGTTTTGGTATGAAAATTGTAATAATTAAAATTAAAATAAAAAAATTACCGAGTAAATTTTGGTAGGTCTCTTATGATCAGAAGACCCTAGGATAATTATTTTATGGGCTAAATCATTAAGATATGCACTAATCATCAACTCGACCTAAAACAAACTCTTAATTAATTAAGATAAAATAAAAATTAAAACAACCCAAAAATGATTCTCCACAGTGCTTCGGGGATAGAGGAACTTCCCTAAAGATTTTGAAGTCATTTGGAATTAATTCAATAAGTTAAATGAATTTCTTAAGACCAATGACATTTTTGACATTTAAATGAATTTAAATAATTAAAATACCACTCAAACTTTTATAAAACTAATTTTGGGAGTTCTCTGTGATCAGAGGGATTTTCTAAAAATAATATTGGAATTTTTATAAAACTTTCATTTTTGAATATATTTTAATATTTAAATAATAAAAAAATATTAAAAAATCACAAAAATATTAAAAACCATCAAATTGTTATATTTGGTCTCCTAATCACTTAGAAGCTATCCCCATAATTTTCCTAAGTCTATAAGTCAAGATATTAATTTTTAAAGACTTAAATGAATTTTTAAAGTGCTAAAAAATGAATTTCCTTAATTTTACACTAAAATAATTCTAAAAATCAAAAGAAAAATAAAAAAATATATAAAATTTATTTCTCTAGGTTCCCTGACCTCAGAGAGATTTTAAAAAAATATAAAATTGAATTTTCAAATTTTAAAATATTTTGTAATTAATTAAATCTTCAGAAATTAAAATAATTATAATAATTAAGTTGAAACTCAAAAAATCATGAAATTTGGTTCAAGTGGTCCTCTGGCCTAGGTTTACCTGCAGTAAAAATTTCAAAGTACAATATTTTGTTTTGATCAAGTTAATCAATTTTCACTAAAAACATCTATTTTTACATTAAAATAAATATATAAATTAAGTTAAAATTTAAAAAATCATATTTTCTCCTCTGATGTTTTAATTAACTCTTTAGTAAAGTAGCATGAAAATTCCAAATTCATTTAAATTGAATTTAAGGAATTATGAAGTGATAAGGCCCCAAGGGCAAAGATGTAATTTTAAGGATTTTTAGCCTTAATTAATATTTAGGCTTAATAAAAGGGTAAAATGGGCAATAAATGATCCTAAATGATATGATTGGATGTTTGAAATATTAAAGGGATAAATGGTAGAAACCAACTTCAATTTTGTCATATCAAAATTAAATATTTGGATTTTCCTAATTAGCTGTAATTTGGAAGATAATTAAACAAAACGATCCTTAGGGTTAGGGGATGATCTTGGACGCCAATAATGCACTAACTTACACCCCTCTTTGGTATATTAAATGATAAACCAATATTTTAATAAATATTAATTAAGCTCATTTAACATTTTCCAAAAAGATTTATAAATGTATCTATCAAACTTTTAAGGGCTTAGTGGTGAGCTAGGCTTAATTAATCTTGCTAAAAGAAGTTTAGAAAAGCAAACATCTTCAAATTCTAAATATTTGAAAACACTACAAGCCAAATTAGGATATTAATTGGCTAATTTTCTCAAACAAATTGATTTTGCCTAAAGGGGTTTTCACCCACATAATCTCTAAAAGAGATAACAAATGATAGTTACCCTGTCTTTTAGGTTAATTAAAAACACCAACTCACTGAGCATAAGGGTATAAAATAGATAGATTATTTATTATTTATGATAGGTTCAAAATGATCCCAAGGAAGCTCAAAAGAATTGTGAAACATCTCCTAGACGCTCTTCACAACTATTTTGGACACCTTACATGACTATTACATCTATCATACTTATTGAATGAAAGTATCTCTCAGATGAACAAATGGGACCCGCCGGGTTATGACCTAGGACTTGGTAGGCCTATGACGAACATATCCATAAGATTTTACTTCCTGCAAATATAAATATTTATTACAAGAATACTAAAGTTTCAGGTGAGGAACGAGAATACTCGCCAGGTACACTTTTATAAGTTTGCAGCGCACACACACACACACACACACACACACACACACACACACACACACACACACACACACACACATATATATATATATATATATATATATATATATATATATATATATATATATATATATATATATATATATATATATATATATATATATATATATATATATATATATATATATATATATATATTAAGTTAAATCAAATTTTTATTTTATAAAATTAAAACCCTTTTAAAAATAAAACAACTAAGAAACATACTTTTTAATGAAAAAATAATAATTTAAATGACCAACGGGCTCCTAATTTATTTGAACGTAAACCTACTATTATCCAAATGGTACAAAATAATCAATTTGGTGGAACACTGAATGAAGATCCTAACTTACATCTTGCTAGTTTTCTAGAATTGTGTGCTACATTTAAATATGACGGAGTGTCGAACGATGCTGTCAGACTTAGAATTTTTCCTTTTTCATTAGAGAATAAAGCAAATTCATTAGCACTTGGATCTATCTGAACTTAGGGAGAACTATCACAAAATTTTTTTTCAAAATATTTCCCTCCATAAAAAACTACTAAGCTTAGAAATGATATTACATCTTTCTGTCAGTTTGAAGTGGAGTCAATATATGAAGCTTGGGAAAGATTTAAAGATCTCCTTAGGTGGTGTTTACATAATGCTTTACATGATTGGTTAATATTAAAAACATTTTATAATGGATTAGTGGGATCTCTTAGATCGATTATTGATACTGCTACTGATGGATCATTAATGTAAAAACCTTTTGATGAGGCATATTCTTTAATAGAGGAGATGGCTACTAATAATTTTTAATAGCCCTCTGAACTGGTAAATCCAGAAAGAGTAGCTAGTATTCATGATTCTGATGCAATATCTATGTTGGCTTCTCAAATTGCTGCTAATTTAAAGTAAATAAATCAATTCGAAATGAACTATTCTCAAATGCCTCAGGTGTTAGAGGAAAATTCATTGGGATAAATAGTAGATTCTCAATCATCTTATGAGACCTTGAATGCTATAAATAATAGACCCAACAATCCTTATTCGAATTATTATAATCCTAGGTGGAAAAATCATCCAAACATAAACTAGAATAATAAAAATGATACTTTTAATCTGTAGTGGGGGAACAATTCTATGAACCCATTAAGAAATTTGAAAAACCAGGGAAACACTAACTATAGACCTTCTTATCCTCCAGGTTTTAATAGTAACCCACAATTTAAGGAAAAGAAATTTTCTATGGAAGAATTAATATTAAACATGGGTAATCAATTAAAAAGTCAAGGTAATCAATTATAAAGTCAGGGAGATGCTATTAAAAATATTGAAAATCATTTAGTACATATTGCTACTACACTTAGTAATAGACCTTTAGGAACTCTCCGTAGTATTGTTGAAGTTAACCCAAAGGATTAAAGTAAAGAACAAATTAAGGCTATATAATTAAGAAGTGGAAAAGAATTGGAAACAGGAGTGCAAAAAGAAGCTGAAGTTGAGAAAGAGAAGGTGGAAATTGGAAAAGGTAACAATAACATATAACCAGGTTTAGAATATCCGCTCAAACCGATGAAAATTAATGTAGAAATACCACCATCTCCATTTCCTCAAAGGTTAAAACAACAAAGAGAGATAAACAATTTTCATAATTTTTAGAAATCTTTAAAATATTAAATGTAAACATTTCCTTCATTGAAGCCTGAGAAAAAATGCCTAACTATGTGAAGTTTATGAAGGATATACTTAAAAAGAAAAGAAAATTTACAGATAACGAGATTGTTGCACTCAGTGAAGAGTGTAACATAATTATTCAGGAAAAACTTCCTGAAAAACTTAAAGATCCTTGTAGCTTCACTATACCTTGTGCTATTGATGCAAATTTTTTTGGAAGAGCATTATCTGATTTGGGAGCCAGTGTTAATCTCATGCCACTATTAACTTTTAAAAGGTTGGGAATAGGAGAAATTTCCCCTACTTGTGTAATTCTTCAGTTAGCTGATCGTTCTATTACTTACCCTAAAAGAGTTGTAGAAGATGTATTAGTAAATGTTGATAAATTTATCATTTTTATGGATTTTATTTTTTTAGATATGAAGGAAGATAAAGAAAACTATTATTTTAGGAAGACCATTCCTTGAAACTAGAAGAGCTATGATAGATGCTAAAAATGGAGAATTAACTATGAGAGAAAATGGTCAAGAGGTAACATTTAACACTTCAAAATCAATGAAATACCCCACAACAGAAAAAGATGATGAATGCTTTTGAATGAAAATTTGGGATAATTTAATAGATGATCATTTTAAGGAAAAGTTTGAAGAGAAAAAAGTGCAAGAAGATAAAAATGCGAGGATGAAAATGAAATAGAAGAAAAATATGATGAGATAGATAATGAAGAACTGGATTATGTTTAGGAAAGATTTGAGATGTTGGATACTTCAGAAAATGATAATAAAAGTCTAATTCCATTTATCATGAAACCTCCTGAACTTGAGAATAAAATACTTCCTAACCTTTTAAAGTATGTTTTCTTAGAAGAATTATCTACATTACCAGTATTGTATCCTCAGATCTAAATGTTTTACAAGAGCAGAAATTATTAGATACATTAAAAGATACAAAAATGCTTTTGGTTGGACTTTAGCTGATATTAAAGGACTCAGTCATTCGATCTGTATGCATAGAATTTTACTAGATGAGCAACATAAACCTAAAGCTGATCTGCAAAGGAGATTAAATCCAATGATGAAGTAGTAAAGAAAGAAATTTTAAAATGGTTGGATGTTGGAATTATATATCATATTCAGATAGTGCTTGGGTAAGTCCAATTCATTGTGTTCCTAAGAAATGATGAGTGACAGTTAATACGAATGAAAGAAATAAATTAATAACCATGAGACAAGTCACTGGTTGGCAAATCTATATCGATTATAGAAAATTATATGCCGCCACTAGGAAAGATCACTTTCTATTACCTTTTATAGACCAAATGTTGGATAGGCTTGCTGGGCACAAATATTTTTGCATTCTAGATGGATATACAACTATCATCAAATACTAATTGCTCCTGAGGATCAAGAAAAGAACACATTTACTAGTCCTTATGGAACATTTGCTTTTCGAAGAATGCCCTTCGGATTATGCAACATTTCAAAGATGTATGATGTCAATTTTTAGTAATATGATGGATAATGGAATAGAAGTTCTTATGGACAATTTTTCTATATTTTAAACTTCATTTGATGCTTATTTAAATAATTTAGAAAAATTTTTGGAGTTATGCAAAAAGACAAATTTAGTTCTAAATTATGAGAAATATCAATTTATGGTTGTAGGAGGAATAGTTCTTGGGCATAAAATTTATGAACATGAAATAGAAGTATAACTTGCAAAAATTTAAGTCATTGCAAAAATACCACCTCCTACTATAGTGAGAGGGGTTAGAAGTTTTTTAGGACATGCTGGTTTCTACAGGCAATATATTAAAGATTTTTCAAAAATTACTCAGCATCTGTGCCATTAAAAAAGATAAGAAATTTGATTTTAATGAAGAATGTTTAAATGCCTTTGAATTGTTGAAAGAAAAATTAACCACTGCTCCAATAATAGTTTCACCTGATTGGGAGAAACCATTTAAACTAATGTGTGATGGCAACGATGATACAATTGGAGTTGTTTTAGGGAAAAGGTATAATAAAATCTTTAAAGTTATATACTTTTCTAGTAAGACTCTTAATGAAGCTCAAATTAATTATACCACTACTGAAAGAGAGTTATTAGCAATTGTATATGCTTTTGAAAAAATTATATTGTATTTAATTGGGACTAAATGTATAGTGCATACATATCATTCTGCTATCAAATATATAATGCAAAAGAATGATGCTAAACCAAGATTAATCAAATGAGTACTTAAATGCAAGAATTTGACTTTATGATAGTGGATAGAAAAGAAACTGACAATCAAATAGCTGATCATTTATCTAGGCTGGAAAAACATGAATTATCTGATTTTGAAAATGAAATTATAGAACATTTCCTGATGAACAACTTTATAATATCAAGGAATGAAATTTACCGTGGTATGCTGATATTGTGAATTATATTGTGAGTGATATTTTAACACCTGAATTAACAAAGCAACAACAGAAGAAATTTATGCATGACCCATATTTATGCAAACAATGTAAGAATATAGGTATTAGGAGATGTGTGCCCTATGAAGAAATTAAATCAATTATTCAGAGATGACATGATTCTAAATTTTAGGGACATTTTGGAACTGACAAAACTATACATAAGAATTTACAATCTGAATTCTATTGGTCTACTCTTTTTAGGGATGTTAATAAATATATTAAAACATGTGATTGGTGTCAGCGAGTAGGTAATATTTCTAGAAGAAATGAAATTCCCCAAAATTTTACATTCAAAATTGAGCTATTTGATGTTTGGGGATTAGATTTTATTGGACCATTTATTCCTTCAATTAAGAATATATATACATATTGATTGCAGTAGACTATGTATCAAAATTGAGTTATTTGATGTGATGCTCGGAGTGTTTCAAAATTTTTAATGAAAATATTTTTACAATATATGGAATGCTGAGAGTTATCATTACAGATGGTGGATCTCATTTTAGGAATAATCTGATTCGAAGATTGGTTAAAAAATATAATATTATACAAAGAATCTTAACCGCTTATTGTCCCCATACTAGTGGCTTAGTTGAAGTATCTAATCACGAAATTAAAAAAAAATTAGAGAAAAGTGTAAATACCCATAAATTATATTAGTATACTAGATTAAATATTGCATTATGGGCATATAGAACTGCTTATAAAAATCATATAGGAATTTCTCATTATAAACTGCTTTTTAGAAAGATTTGACACTTACTTGTAGAATTGGAATATAAAGCATATTGGGAAATAAAACACTTTAATTTAAATTTAAAGGATCTTTGGTGAGAAAAGATTATTACAGCTTAATGAATTGAAAGAAATTAGAAATGAATCTTATGATAATGATAGAATTTATAACGAGAAAATGAAGATATGCTATGATCGAAATATTATAAGGATTAAATTTAAACCTGGAAATGAAGTTTTCTTATTTAATACAAGATTGGAATCATTTCCTGGAAAACATAAGTCTAGGTGGATAGGACCTTTCACTGTTATTAAAGCCTATCAATTTGGAGCTGTTGATATTAAAGAACCTAAAAATGGATAAATTCTTAAAGTTAATGGGCATAGATTTAAAACATATTTTAAGGGTATCGACCAAATTTTAAAGAGGTTTTAATGTTTACTCATCCTGAATAAAACTAAAGGTTGTCGAGCAGACGACGTTAAATCAAGCACTTTATGGGAGGCAACCCATAGTTATCTTTGTTGTACAGTTCTTTTGTGTTGGTTATAGTAGATATTATTATTATTTAATTTTATATTTGAGTCTTGCTCACTCATAAATATCATAAATAATGATAATTACTGGATTGTATCGAAGATTCAGAATTTATTTGGACCAAAATAAAGTTTGGAGCAAATCTTCTTTCTGGTGCTAACGGCGCCAGAATGGGTACCAAAGGAGCCTTTTTACAGAGAGTATTTTCAATTTGTGGAGAGCGGGCGCCGACAGTACCCTATCCTACACCGACGGCACTGACAGAATGAGTTATAGTTTTGGAGTTTCAAATCGCAGTTTTTTGAGTTTTTAAGCGGGATTTTCATCCTTATAACTCCTCATACTCATTTTTAAACCCTTGAACTCCAAAAAAATGAAAAGTTAGTTCCAAATTTTCAACCCATGGCTTCCAACTCCTTAGAATCTCCAAGATTTAGAGTTTTCAATAGGAGAAGTTTATCGGTTTCGAGGAGCAGTGACTTTGCAAAAAAGTTCTTGTGAAGAGGAGATTAAGGAATGAGGCTTTGTTAAACATGGCTTGAATGCTCCAAGTACTCGAATAGAAGAGATTATTGTTCAGAGCTAAAGGGAAGTGTTTTGCTACACTACTACCCCAGTAGTCATTTCTGTGGTGAAGGAATTTAATCAAATCTTCATGGAATCAACAAATGAGTTGTCTATGTGCGAGGTAGGTAGGTACCATTCATTCCTATAAGGATTAATGAACTTTTCATGACAGAAAATGTGTCAATCTGTCATTACAAAAATTTTGCCCCTACAAGAGACAACATAAATGAAATTTAACTATATTTGACGGATGAAAGTGAAGATTGGGAAATAAGAGACAACAGTTATGTAAACTTCTCTGCTACATTCTTGAATCCTGTGTTGAAGCAATGCATTTCTTTATATCTGTGAAATTACTCCCAACTATGAAAATTAGTAAAGTGATGAAGGAAAGTGCAATATTGAATTGTTGTATTCAAATGGGAAGACCTATTGATATTGGTACCATAATTGTGAAATCTGTCTTGGGCTTGCTTGTACATTGATCAAATTATGGGCTGGGACATCCTTCCACCATATTTCTTCTCTGCAGCCAGTCACAGGTGACATATGAAAGGTAGGAAAAGTGCTTCTCCCTTGGAAGCCCTTGGACCCAATTAATATTTATGATTGCCAAACAATTAGAGATGAAAATGATATGAGCATAATTGTGGGCCAACCATCTCAGAGTTCACTACCTATTCAACCTCGCTTTCTTGAAAGTTTGCAGTTAATTTTGAAAAAGATTAAGAAACTGGAGAAAGAGGTACAAAATCCTATGAACAAAATTAATAATGTTTCTGATTTATTTGATCATTTGGATTGGAGGGTGAAAGAACAAAGTACTTGACGTATTGAAGAAGACTTAGTACGTTTGATGAATCAAAATGCTTGGATTGAAGAGGATTTGACTGGTGAATTCAAGTATCAAACCATCTACAATTTGTTCGTGAACCACATATTCATGGGAGATATTAGAGGAGATAACAGCTCTAACATTATGAGGAGTAATAACTTTTTATATTTTATCTTGTATTTAGTGTTTAAACTTTAATATGTTAGGTGTGTTTAGTTGTTGGCCTGGTTTATTGTGTGATTTTAGACTTATTATGTTTTGGATTTGAGTCTATGCTTAGTTCTCAATGTTGGATTGTTATGGTTTGATTGTGATGCTGAATTATTATATGGTAGAATGATTTATATGTTTATGTTTTAATATTAGATTATAAATATATAAGTAATATTTTGTATTGTTTGTGTAAAATTTTTATTAGTTGATCACTTAATTATGAAAGAAAATGCTTAAAGAGGCTAATTAGATGATGACATAACTTAGAAATGATCGAAATTGGAAAAAAAAATTTTGGACCCAGAAAATCGGTCAGGTACCGAAGGTGCCCAATACCCTGAAACTTGCCAGTTCATTTAAAAATCGGGAATTTGAGCAGTTGACCCTATTTTGACCATCTTCAACCTCTAGCCAAGGCCGAAACTTGCACCTTGGGCTTGCTTGCATTTAGATTAGAGGCGATTTCAAGGATTAAAGACGTTGGATCTTATCTTCTCTTGGTAAGAGGCCTACTTTAAACTAAAAATCTTTTATTTCACCATGGAAATCACCTACATTGGGAGGTCAAAAAAGTTGGATTTTTTAAAGAAAGCTTTAGGATAATCTTTGGTGTAAATTTCTTACCTATTAGATTTGTCATTGGAGTTTACTACATTACAATTTTTGAATTTCGTTGGGTTTATTTCCACTTTTGTTAGAAAATATCAAAATGTCTCCAATGATGACCTAGGTTGGAAGAACCATCCAAACTTTAACTCGAATACCAATAATCAGGGTGGTAGTACTCAACAATAGGGGAGCAATGAAGTAAACCCATTGGGGAATTGAAACAACTAAAGGAATAATAATTATAGACCTACTTATCCTCTAGGTTTTAACAGTGCTTCACAATTTAAGGAGAAGAAGTTATCTATAGAACAAGTGGTGTTACATATGGATAATCATTTGCAAAGTCAAGGAGCTATAATTAGAAATATTGAGAATCAATTGGGACAAATAGCCAGTTCATTAAGTAATATATCCTAAGGAACGCTTCCTAGTAATACAGAAGTAAATCCAAGAGATAAGAATAAAGAGCAAGTAAAAGCTATTAAACTTAGAAGTGGAAGAGAGTTGGAAGGTAGAGTTCAAAAAGAAATTGAAGTAAAGAAAGAAGATATTGAAGAACCAAAAGAGGACACTCAGAAAGTTTTGAAAAGACCTATTTCTCCACTAAAAATTGATTTAGAAAAGCCACCACCACCATTTCCTTAGAGACTTCGATAATAAAAATTAGATAAGCAATTTTTAAAGTTCTTGGAGAATTTTAAGATGCTTACAATTAATATTCTATTTGTTGAAGCCTTAGAACAATTGCCAAGCTATTTGAAGTTTAGAAGGATATTCTAAACAGGAAAAGGAAGTTTAAAGATAATGAGACTGTTGCACTTAGTGAAGAATGCAGTGCAATACTTCAGAAGAAGCTTTCTGAAAAGCTTAAAGATCCTGGTGCCTTCACAAATCCATGTGCAATCGGAGACAGATTTTTTGGAAAAGCATTATGTGATTTAGGTTAAGCATTAACCTTATGCCATTATCTATATTTAAAAGATCAGGATTAGGAGAAACAACCTCTAATACTATAACTTTGTAGTTAGCAGATCGTTTGATCACATATTCTGAAGAAGTTATAGAAGATGTTTTAGTAAAGGTGGATCAATTTATCTTTCTTGTTGATTTCATTGTGCTTGATATGGAGGAAGATAAAGAAATACCTATTATTTTGGGGAGACCTTTCCTAGCTACAGGAAGAGCAATGATTGATGTGCAGAAAGGGGAATTAACTATGCATGTGAATGATCAAACTGTTACATTTAATATTTTAAAATCAATGAAATATCCTGCCAGAGGTAAAGATGATGAATATTATAAAATATTTAAGTGAATGCTATTTTAAAACAACATATGATGAAAAATCTGAAAGAGAACAGTTGGAACATGGGCAAGAAGAGAAAACATAATATTATGATGATATTATTAAGGAGGACTTAAATTATATTCAAGAAAGTTCTGAAGTTTTGGACATGCCAAAGAAAGATGAATCTTTTTGTCATTCAATTGAAAAACCTCCTAAAGTTGAATTGAATTTACTTCCTGAATATTTAAAATATGCCTTTTCAGGTGATTCCTCAATTTTGCCTGTTATAATTTCCTCAAAGTTAAATACAGAAGAAGAAGAGAGTTTGCTTAATATTCTAATGAAATATAAGGAAGACGTTGGATGGACCATAGCTGATATTAAAGGAATCAGTCCTTCAATTTGTATGCACATAATTCTTATGGAAGAGAATTACAAACCTTAGGTTCATCCTCAGAGTAGATTAAATCCTATCATGAAAGAAGTTGTTAAGAAAGAAATTTTAAAGTGGTTGGATGCTAGAATTATCTAACCTATTTCGGATAGTGCATGGGTTAGTTCTACTCATTGTGTTCCTAAGAAATGATGAGTAACTGTAACTATTAATGAGAAGAATTAATTAATCCTAACAAGACAAGTTACAGGGTGGCGAATATGCATTGATTATAGAAAATTTAACCTTGCCATAAGGAAAGATCATTTTCCACTCTTGATCAAATGTTGGATAGACTTGTTGGGCATAAATATTTTTGTTTTCTGGATGGATATAATGGTTATCACCAAAAATAAATTGCTCCTGAGGATCAATAAAAAATAATGTTTACTAGTCCTTACGGTACATTTGCTGTTAGAAGAATGCCATTTGGTTTATGTAATGCCTCTACTACATTTCAAAGATGTATGATGGCAATTTTTTGTGATTTAATTGAAAAAGGAATTGAATTATTTATGAATGATTTTTAATGTTTAGAATTTCATTTGAATCATGTTTAGAACATTTATCCAAAGTTCTTAAAAGCTATGAAGAAACAAATCTAGTCTTTAAATGGGAAAAATGTCAATTTATGGTAGCAGGAGGAAATGTTTTGGGACATAAAATTTCAGAAAAAGGTACGAAAGTAGACCGTGCAAAAATTCATGTGATCGCTAATTTACCTTGCCCAACAAATGTGAGGGAGATTAGAAGTTTTTTAGGACATGCTAGATTCTATAGGGGATATATTAAAGACTTTTCAAGAATTGCTAAGCTTCTATGCCAATTATTGGAAAAGGATGTCATTTTTAATTTTAATGAAGACTTTTTGGAAGCATTTGAGTTTTTAAAAGAAAAATTAATCACTATAGCAGTTATTGTTTCACCGGATTTGGAAAAACCTTTTGAATTAATGTGTGATGCAAGTGATTATGTTATTGGAGCTGTTTTAGGATAGAAATATGATAAAATTTTCAAAGTGATCCACTATGCTAGTAGAACTTTGAATGAAGCTCAAATCGAATATAACACAACTGAAAAAGGAATTACTAGCTATAAAATATGCTTTTGATAAATTTAGATCATATTTGATTGGGACTAATTGTATGGTACATACTGATCATTCTGCTATTAAGTATTTAATGAAAAAGGAGGATGCAATACCAAAACTGATAAGATGGATTCTTCTTTTACAAGAATTTAACTTTGAGATAGTAGATAGGAAGGGTGCTGATAATCAAATTGGTGATCATCTGTCAAGGCTTGATAAAGAAAAATCTCTCTTTTCTGATGAAGAAATTAATAAATATTTTCTTGATGAAAATCTTTTCGCTATTAATTAGTGGTGTCTTCCATGGTATGCATACATTGTGAACTTTATGGTTAGTGACATTTTACCCTATGGATTGATATACAAATAGAGGAAAAAATTTTTATCTGAAGCTAAGACTTATTTTTGAGATGACCCATTTCTATATAAACAAGGAAAGAATTTTATTATTCGAAGATGTGTGCCTTTAGAAGAAACTTATGAAATTTTTTACAAATGTTATAATTCTTGTTATGGGCAACATTTTGGTGTTGATAAAACTGCATATAAAATTCTACAATCTGGATTTTATTGGCCTATAGTTTTTAAGGATGTTAATGCTTATATTAAAAATTTTGATCGATGTCAACGTATAGCTAATATTTCTAGAAGGAATGAAATGCCCCTCAATTATATGTTGGAAGTGAAAATATTTGGCATTTGGGGATTAGATTTCATAGGACCATTTATACCATCTTTTATAAATTTATACATATTGATGGCAGTAGACAATGTATCTAAATGGATAGAAGCTATTGCTTTACCTCGATGTGATGCTCAAAGAGTTGCAAAGTTTTTAAGAAAGAACATATTTAGTAGATTTGGAATGCCAAGAGTAATCATAATTGATGGGGGGAAGTCATTTTAAAATGCAATTATGGAAAAGTTAGTAAAGAAATATCATATCATCCATGAAATTGCTAGTGCTTATCAACCTCAGACAAGTGGTTTGGTTAAATTATCCAATCATGAAATTAAAAGAATTTTAAAATAATCTTTTAGTTCAAACAGAAAGGATTGATTAATTAAACTGGATTTTGCATTGTGGGCATATAGGACTGCTTACTGGACTCCTATAGGAATGTCCCCACATAGACTAATTTTTGGGAAAGCTTGTCATTTACCAGTTGAGCTTGAGCATAAAACATATTGGACTATTAAGAAGTTCAATTATAATTTGAAGGATGCTGGTGAGAAAAGATTATTGCAATTAAATACTTGAAGAGATAAGGAATGAATCTTATGAAAGTGCTAAGTTATATAAAGAAAAGATGAAGATGTGGCATGATTGTATGATCCTGTATAAAAATCTTGAGCCAGGACAACAAGGTTTGCTATATAATGCCAGATTGAGATTATTTGCTGAAAAACTTAAGTCTAGATGGATGGGCCCATTTATTGTAATGAAAGTTTATCCTTATGGAGCTGTGGACATTAAAGATCCTAAAACTAAGAAAATATTTAAAGTAAATGGTCATAGACTGAAATCTTATTTATCAGTTGATCAACTTAAACCTAATGAGAACTTAATGTTGGGTCACCCAAATTTAGTATTGGGTACGTCGGGCTGACGACATAAAACCAAGTGCCTTGTGGGAGGCAACTCAGAGTTATCAGTGTGCTTTGCTTTAAGTTTGTTTTGTGTGTTGGTTTGAAGTGAGTGTTATATGGTATTATTTTGCCTTTATTATATTAGTGGAGTTTAACGTGATCTAAATTGAGCATTTGGAGGAGTTAAAATAAGTTTTGGGATGTTTAGCAGACCTGTGCTAAAATGAGCACTGGGGCTTAGGCGCAGGAGTTATCAAAAATGTAAAAAAGTGTTTCTAGAAGCCATTATCATGAGGAAGTTGCATGGCATGTTAAGGGACTGTTTATGAACGTGGAAGGATGGTTTTAGCCATCTAAAGTCTATAAAAAGAGAAAGGGTTAAAGAAAATTCATCCCATTCAAAATTTTCATCCCAAAAGCATTAAGAAGGAGTCTAAGTGAGAAAAATGTCTTCTTGGGAGAATGAAGTTAAGAAGAATGAGGATTCCAACAAGATGAAGTTTATTAGTGAGAGTGCGCAAGAATTTTATAACGAATTTTTGGCCGTTAGTATTCAAGGAATTGAAGAAAAGATTAGAAAGATCGAGGCTAATGTTTTATCAATGGAAGCAAACGTAAATGATATTAATGCACATTTAGTACATATTGGATGGCAATTGAAAATGCAATTTAGTCATATAAGTTGTGTTGAAGAAGCGGACAAAGCGATGTATTTGAAAAATAAGTGGATTGAAGATGATTCTATTTGATGTCTTCATCATCGTCTGTTTTATAAAATCTATATACCAAATGGTTCTGATGGAACTAATGGAGGTACTGGATATGTTCCACCTAATGGTGACTGGAATTAAGTTCTATGGTGTGTTTTGTGATAGTTCCGTATGTTTTATGTTTAATTTATTATGTTAAGTGTTTGATGTTTAATGTTAATGTGTGTTGTTTGTTTTATATTTTTATGTGAGTGTTTAGTGTTTTGTTTGAGTGGTTTATTATGATTAGAGAAGATAAGATCTTATCCAAGTATCTTGGATTAAATACTTGTAGTTTGTACTTATAATTTTTATGAGTTTAATAAAATAAAGTTTGTGTTTGTGTAAAACTTGGTTTGAATCGATCCTAATCTAAAAAAAAGAAGTAAATTTTTGGAGATAAGAAGATTATAAGGTGTTGAGATACTTATAAAATCAATTAAGAGTTGATTAGAGGAACGAGAATATTTATTAAGAAAAAAATCAAAATCTGTGAGTTCGCGGCTATGCATCGAGACCCCACGCTTAAGCGCTAGAGCTCTGCTACTAAGCGCCATACTTTCGTACTTAGGCACCGGTTCGTAAAAATCGATTTTCAAGTTTAAAGACCCAAAAAATCACAAAAATTTTCACCACCGCCATCTTCTTCCTTCGACATTTCGTGATTTGGATGGTAAGGGCTTCCTTGCATTTGCTAATCTTAAGCTGTTTCAAGCTAAATTTGTTAGATTCAATCTTCTTGAGGTAAGAGCACTTCTCCTAAGTTTTTTTTATTATTTTCACCAAATATTTTGAGCACATTTTGAAGAAATCCAAAATTACTATTCATGATAAAAATTTGAGTAATAGTTTGAGAAATTACTTGAATTTAATAGTTTATATCTTTTGGAGTTGAGTTTAGTGATTTTAAGTTGAATATAGAATTTATATGGATTTTTATGCAAATTTTAGAAATGGCACCAAAAAGGAGCCGATCAAGAGTTATGTTTGCTTTTGACAAGTTTGTCAGTTCAAAAGCTAAAGATCGTTACGTGCAAGCTTTACAGTCACGTAAGTTGATCAAAATCGAGGTTTTGATAAACCAGGCAGAGAAATTGAAGATATAATTGTGAATCGCCATTGGGATAAGTTTTGTTGTTTTACTACTTTTGATGTTGCTTTTGTTGTTTGAGAGTTCAATGCAAACCTCTCAAATCAGATGATAACTTTGTTTTCGTGTGAGGGCAGCTCATACACTTTTCTCCTGAGGTAATTAATGGATTTTACTTACTGCCTGGTATGTTATGTTTTTATCAAATTACAATCCTATTGAGGAAGAGTTGGATGAGATTATATTGAATTTGACTGATGGAAGGGGCTTATGGAAAATAACTAATGAGAGAAGAGTTTACTTCTCTGCAACAAAGTTAAATGCTAATTCCAATAGATGGCATTACTTTATATAATCCAAGCTTATTCCAACATATCATCTTAGCGAAGTGACTAGAGAGAGAGCCACTTTGAACTATTGTATCCAACAGAGGGAAGTGGTAGACATTGGAAGGATTATTTTTTTATTTCTCCTAGACTTTTGCTAAAGCTGCTACTACTATAGGTATGGATTTGGTTCTTTGATACATTCATTGTGTGAGCAGGGTGGTGTGAGATTTGAAAATTGGGAAGAGGTACTTCAAGCTCTTAAGCCCATTACCAATTTAATTTGAAAACATATGCTAAGCATTCAATATTTAGATGGAAAGGAGGACTTTCTAGAGGATAAAGTGCATCAGCTTCTGCTACTTCTACATCTCGTGGTTCTACATCATAGGGATCTTCATGTCAGTTCACTGATTCACAGACTGAGCTTTTAAAAAGATAGGAGATAATGTTAATTTTACTGCGGATCGAGTGCATGATTTAGAGGGGAAGGTAGACCATATGGGAGATTATCTTCAAAGACAAAGTGAGTATGAGGGGAATTATCACAGCTATATGGATAAAGTGATGAGAGGAGATTTTAGTGTTATGCTACCTACTCATCCACAATATAACCCATTGTAACTACTTGCACCTGGAGCAAAGGCGATAAGGATGATGATGAGCAAGATGATGATTAGGATTGTTATTTTATTTTCTTTATGTTTGTTTTGTGATGTGTTTGTGAATTATTTCTATATTTGATGACATGTTGTTATTGTCAGTTTTGGATGTTATGGAAGACTACTTTATGTATTTCATGTTGTTGTAGTAGTTGCTAAAACACTTTAGATTGTGTTGTTATTTTAGTTGTGGATGTTTTGTGTTTGTAATATGTGATGTGATTGTTTGTGGTAGTAAATGTGTTAGTGATTTGTTAGTGTGTTTTGTTTGATAGTTTAGAACATTTTCAAGAAACTATTTAGGAAGTTTTTAAAGTGCTATTAAAATTCACTAATTAAACTTTATACTTAACTCTTCAATTTACTGCCATATGCATGTCTTAGTTTGAATTTTTTTTTAAGTGTGTGAATTTACTTCGGTATCCTCCGCTACTTTAGAAGCCTTTTGAATATCTTTTAATTAAAATGAAATTTTTTTAAATTTTGATCTAGTCATTTTCATTCATGTTTTTAATACCTAAATATTTAGGATATTTAAAAATTCTATAAATTTAATATAGTTTTATGTTCCTACTCATGTATTTTGTAACCATGCTTAAATGTTTCATTATAATGAAAATTTTAAAGTTTGGGGGGAATAAGAAACAATTTTGAAAAACTTAAAATTTTATTTGTTCTCAAATGAACTAAAAATTTAATTTTGAATGAAAAATAATTATTTGTATGAAGTTATATTAGGGAAATAAAATTTTGAATATAGAAATAAGTAAGTAAATTTTGTTAAAATCTATAGTAATGTTGAAAATTTTAAAGTTAAAAAATTCTTAGTAAAGAAATGATGAATATTTGGTAACTATCTTTAGTAAGAAAAGTTGTATTTTTGGAAGAAAGATGGATTAGACTTTCATTTTTAATGCTTAAGTTTCTTTTATTGAAAATAATTTTCAAAACTGTTATTATATTTCTAAGTTAAACATATAAAGATCTACCTTATGCTTTAGGAAAGGAAGGGTGCAATTCAAAATCATTAAAGGCCTATCCAGATATTGTAATCTTTGCCTTATAAAAAGAAAAAGAGAAGAAAAAAAAAAGAAAAGAAAAGAAAAAGTGAAAAATGAGAATATGTAAAGGAAAGGAGAAGCTTGAGGATTTAAGAGCCAAATCAAAAATTGGTTCCACACCTTATCTTTTTAATGTGTTAGATTGGATGAAAATTTTGAACCTTATAAATATAATGTAGGGAGTATAATTATTTTTAGTAAAAATTTTTAAGTAAATAAAATAAAATATCTAATCCCTATAATTTAAAGAGTCTATAAGTATTTCTAAATTAGATAGGAACTAGAATTCTTCATTAACCTTTACCTAAGAGATTTTTAAACTTTAAATTGGTCTCATTTACTAAATTTTTTTCTAAATTGGACTGCTACATTTCTAGAATAACATTTTAAAAACTCCTAAAGAAACTCATCACATAATTTAGTTGTATGATTTTTATATGATTAAAGTGTCACTTAAGAACAAGTAACATTTCAAGTATGGGGGATTTCGATACACCTAAAATATATAGTGTTTTTATGCACATTTTTATACCTATTTTTGATGAAATTGTACTTTAATGGAAGGTATTTTGTGTGTTTTCTTATAGGTATGATAAAGATGATGATTTTATTAAAAAAAAGGATCAAATTTGGAGAAAAAATGAAGAAAATTGAAGAAGTGATGAGTGGCGGCTAAGCGCTAGTGCGCTAAAGCTGGAGCTTACACTCCAGCATGCTCACGGCTAAGCTCCAGTACCGCGCTTAAGTGTGATAGTTAAAAAAAGTAGTTATTTTAATTTAGGCACCATTTTGAAGAGGTTTTCAAAGCACCTCTTGGTGAGAACATGGGTAAGTACCTATTGGCGCCAATTTTCTTTCAAATTACTTTTGTATGGATGCATCTCTTAGAAAATACATTGAATCGGGACATAATTTGAAGAGATACGAAGACACCTTTTGGAAAAGTATAATAAGAGGACTTGAAGATCAGAAATATGGTTGTTTTTGGAGGGTGTGGTTAGTGTTTTAGCGTGAGGTTTATGTTAGGAAGTTATCTTAGAACACACCTCTCCACTTCACCATCTTTACTTTATTTTATATAGTTTGTATTAGAGGTAGAATTGAGATTTGGAGTCTACGGAGTTGGGCACTAACCTCAATAGAGTATTATAAGGGAAAGCAATGTTTCAAAGGAACTTCAAGAGTTTCGTGGAGAGGATTGATAGATAAGTTATTATCCTTGTATTACATTTGGCTTTTAATTAAGTCTTCATATGTTTTCTCTATGATTTCAACTTTTAAACTAAGTTGTGATTGTGTTTTCTCCATGAATTCTGAGTATTTTTCTTTATCTTTTTCTTTAATGTGATGAAGTAATTAGGCTATGGAACAATGTTGTGTGAATTATAGTATTTCAATGTTGGAAGAAGTTGTGATGATTCAAAATCTTGCACTTCATTTACTTCTTTATTTGGCCAACTAAAATGTTAAAATATTTTGTGAGAACTTGTAAGATCCAGTGCGGTATTGTCTCAGTCAACAATTGGAAGGAATCACATGAGATTGTATGAATGAGAATGTAATTCATATGGTTGAGTGCATATAAATAGGGAGATATACTTTGATGGGTGTAGAATTAGAGATCTTTAGAGTGACTAGCTAAAGCCCCCAATTTTGTTTATTGTTTTATGTTTTGATATGAGATGTTAGCCCCCAGGTGAAGGGAATCGAGGAAACTCTAGTGTGAGAGCTAATATCTTTCCTGCCTAACCCATCTTCAAGAACTTTAGAACAGTGAATTAACCTATGTTCCTTATAGCTTCTCTTGTAAGGGTAAAGAATATTATTGCTCCTATTTGGCACAACACATTTTAGATACTTCCACAACAAATATTTTCCATTATTTTTTACTGATTCATATAAAGTAAAAAGATATTTCATTTGCATAAGTTTTCATCTTACAAAAGTTTAGATAAAGTATTTTCTTACTTTCATTTCAATTTACAAAATTAACAAATAGAATCAAATTTTGTTTCCTAAAATATTATATTTTAAGTTAGAAAATATTTTCTTTGTTATAACTTTCCCTGTGGGTTCGATATCTCGTGGCTTAATCAGAAAGTCCTTTATTACTTGATAAAAGATATGTATACTTGCATAGTATCCATATTATAAATCATTAAAAGGAGAATAATATATATATATATATATCACAAGCATAAATATCAAATCGTGGATCAATTATCCAGACTATAGCTAAAGGAAAAAACCACAGGAAGATTATGTCATCCTGCTTACGATCTACACATTATGTGTGCAATCAAGAGTTGAGTTTGATAGTAATGAAAAGTTGGTCCATCTTTTAAAGCCAATTAGTAAGGCCAACAATTGTACCTTTGAATCTCATGTAGGATGGAGATCTGGGAGTAAAAGTAGTGATGTTCCTTCTACTAATCATGATATATCTTCTACCTCAAGAACTCCTACTCTTTCTAATGTTATGGAGCGGTTGATGATACAACAGGCTGATATTGTGAGGCTACATTATAGAATTTGTGGATTATAAACAAGGAATAATATTAATGATGATTATCAGAAGAGAAGAGTTGAGTATGATATAGCTTACCATGATGCTCAGATGAGATTCATGAGGGTGAATCTGGTGTGATATTTCCTACTTTCCCCCGCTATGTTCCGTACCAGCCTAAAGTGGAAGAAGAAGCAGAAGAAGAAGGAGAGGATGACTGGTAGAGTAGTGTTCTTTTAGTTTATTATTGATGTGTGAACTTGTGTGTTTGTTTCTTACTTTTATGTGATTGATGTGTGTGGTGCTTGTACTTTATTTTGTCAGTAAACTTGTGATGAACTTGTGTTTATTTGTTTATTAGTTTAGTTTGAAACTGTAATGGTTGTATATTTGTATGTAATATTTAAAGTTTATGTTTTTAAATTTTCTTCACCCTGTAAATCTCCAATATGTTATGTGTAACAAAGCTTCTAATTGTTTTATACCTGCTAGTTTAAATTTTTTATTAATACATGCATAGCTTCAGAAATATCAAAAGCCCGACACAAAAATGTTAGTTTTCTTTTTGTTTTTCTCTTTCGTTTACTAATTCAATATATAACGAAAAACTTAAGTTTGGGGGAGGAAAGAATAACTGTTATTTGTTCTTAATTAAATATATTTTTAATATTAATTTAACATGACTTTAGGTAGTAGAGCTTCACTTTAGATAACTAAAATTTTGATTTTATTTAAATATCAAAGTAGATTTAAATGGAAGTTTTTAGTAATGAAGGTTAACTTTATGGGCTAAGATATTTAGTATAATTGAATTAGACTATAGTTGATTATTTAAAGTAAAGAAAACTATATTTTTGAAATATTAAGAGTCTTAGAAGTTTATGTGAGAAGAAAAGATTGGGACTCTATAATGAATCATTTAAAAGCTAATATATATCTATAATTAAATAGATGTTACAAGTTCTAACTTTAGTGAGAGGAGAGTGAAGTTCAAAATTATTAAAGGCTATCCAGATATAGTAATCCTCACTTGAGGAAAAAAAAAGCAAAAAGAAAGGATTGAAAAGTGATCCATATATAAAAAGGAAAAAAGAAAATATATGTGGGGAGAAGCTTAAGGAGATGCCTAATAAAAAATTGGCTTCACATGAATAAACTTAAAGGAAGAACTTAATCACATTTCTAAATTTATACTTAAGTATTATCATCCTTACTAACTTTTTTTTCATATGATCCTTCAAAGCACCCTTAATGTGACAAATTATGATTATTCTTGAAATGAATAGGAAACTAGAACTCTTAGACTTGATGACTAAATGTTCTTACACCTATATTTTTGACCTACGTTACTGAAAATCTTTTTAAAAAGTCTTACTATTATATTCATTTAAATAAAAAATCATGTAGTGAAATGATTACTTGAGGACAAGTAATAATTAAGTTTGGGAGATTTTGATGCACCAAAAATATGTAAGATTTTTCATATATATTTTGTACTTATTCTTGATGATATTGCACTTTAAAGAAAGATATTTTTCATGTTTTGTTGCAGGTATGATAATTTTAGGAATTTGGAGCAAAAGAAGCAATAAAGGAATGAATTTGGAGCAAGAGAGGCAAAATCCAGAAATTTGCCTTATGGTGCCGATGACACCTAACTCCAGAGAGAACCAAAATTAAAAATGCTCTGGGCACCGATGACGCCCAAAAATGGTGTCGAATGTCAGTGGAGACCAGATTCAATATATTTGGACAACTTTTGGAGGGTTTCTTGAGGCATATCTTGAGGAATTCATCCGTAGGCTATTTCAAAGCAAATTTGGCACAAAAAAGTGGGCAAAAAGGGGGCAGAAAGAGGGGAGAAGTAAGTAAGGAGTGAGTGTAGTAGAAGTGGTGTGAGTGTGGTCTGAGTATAGTAGAAGTAGAGAGGAAGTGATTAGAAAGTGTGAAGAGTGTGTAACAAGTGTGAGAGTGTGTAGAAGTGTTGTTTTGTGAGAGATTCTTCTCTAAGAGTTGTAGGAGGAGAAGAAAAGTGAGAGATTACTTCTTCCTTACTATTCTAAGAAGGGATTGTGTGTCGTTGTGAAGAGTGAAAAAGATTCAAAGGAACTTCAATGGATTTGCTTGGGGATGAAATTGAGATAAGTTGTATATACTTCCAATTATTTGTATGACTTTGCATTTATATATAAAATCTTTGTTTTTGTCATATCTTCCTCATGAATTCTGAGTAGATTTCTTTGTCTTTCTCTTTACAATGAGATATGGTGAAGTGATGATTTAGATTGGATGTGTCATCTGAATGCTAAGAAACTGTGATGATTTTTCACTTTGTACTTCATTTAATTATTGATCTGGCCAATTGAATTGTTAAAATATATTGTGAAACATATGATCCAAGAAGACTATGCGTTCTACAACAAAAGTAGAGATTACATTCAATGTCTATGAATGAGTGATTTAGTTCATGGGGTTGTGTGGAAATAATAGAGAAATATGGTTTATTAGGCGTAGAATTGGAGATTTTAGGGTGACAGACTAAAATCCCTAATTTGGTCATAGTGTTTGGAAACTAAAGTGAGAGTTAGCCTTCAGGCGAAGGGAAGTGGTAGCTCTGGAGTGAGAGCCAATATCCTCCTAGCCTAAGTACGGATTTAGGGACTAAACCTAGGATTAGCCATTATTCTTTATAGCACTCGGAAGAGGGTAAAAAATTTGTATGCTCCTATTTATAAAAATAAAAATTTTCACTAATATTTATTAATAACTCATCATAACATCATTGTAAGGGGGAGGAAACTTTCTCAAAATTTGAACCTTTCAATACAAAACCTAATTTAGTGATAGTTAATTTTATTTCAATGTTTAGAAAGTACTTTAGTGATCTTAGAATCTTTAGCATCATTATACTTTAGAAAATTTAGTATTTACTGTATGTGCATTGTAATTTAAATATTGGATTTCTCAGCTACACTTTAAAGGTTTGCTTCCTCCCTGTGTGATTGATAACCAGGACTTCACTAGAGCTCTATATTACTTGATCGATACATATACTTGCATATAGATTGGCTGCTTTCTTATTAATCTGCTTATACTATGTGACTGAACTGAAAATACATTTTAAATACTTATTTAAGATAGTCGTGATCATATCTCCTTTGATTATACTAGAATTAATGGTTCATATCACCTCTTCATAGTTAATTTTCATTTTATGCATGGATCCTCAGGATACATTCTAAATGATGGCTCCCAAAGATAAGAAACAAACCGCAATTAGAATACCAATTAGAGTATATTATTATAAAGTTATGTCATTTTCCCTAATAAATGTTGGTGCTACCTATCAATGAGCCATAATGAGGATTATCAATAAATTGATACACAAGCAAGTCAAATGTTATGCTGATAACTTGGTCATAAACAGCAAGGACAAAGAGTACCATATATTTGATTTGAGAATTACTTTTAAATGCTGAAATCTATATGAATCGAAGATGAATCCATTGATTTTCACCTTTGGTGTTACATCTAGAAACTTCCAAGACATAGTAGTACGACATCATAGGATTCAAATACATTTGGAGAAAATAAAAGTTATATTAGAAATACCACCACCCAAAAGTGCGACTCTACTTACACCTTTAAGAGTAGATTGGTATATCTAAGTTGCTTTATATCAAATATCACAAGTAGGTGTCATCCATTCTTTACTTTAAGAAAGAAAAAAGTTAATTTTCATTGAGATGACGGTTGTCAACAAGACTTTAAAATTATTAAAGAATACATAATGACACCTGAAGTATTAGCGACCCCCCATCCTATGGTGTGTTAATTCCCTACATTATTGCTTTAGATGAATCTTTTCTAGCTCAAATTATTGATTTAGGAAAGTATTATACAATATATTTTTCAATTTATCAATTTTCCCCAACAGAAAGAAACTATTCTTTTATCAAAACAACATTTTCTAGCCCTAAATTTTGGTGTCCAAATGTTAAGGCATTATATGTTGATGTGAATAAAACTTATGATGGATTCCTGCCTAGTTTACCCTTAAGTTTGCATATTTTATCAGATTATTATGCTTGAGGATGTTGACCTCATTTTTGATGAGGTCTTTTGCTTCTCTCTTTAGTACTTAGGATCTAGCCTTAGGCTTTTCCTTTGACTAATCTTAGAAGACTAGAAATGGAACCCACCCTTTAGAAATTCAAACTACTTCTTAACTCCCTGCAAACCCCACAAGCTTGATTGTAGACCCCTAATCACCTAGAGGGTTGAAATCAAATGTGGAGGTTTAAAGGATGAGTTCCCTGTAGGACATTTTGGCCTTAGGAATACCCTGGGTGGCCTGGTCTGGTGAGGGTTGTCTTGCACATACACTACACTCTCACACACATTCCAAGTCCTAAAACTACACTCTCACCCAACTTGACCTCCTCACTCATGTAGGTAATTCATATGGATGGTCCTTAACCCCTAAGCCCCTAGCTAAGAGGGTTAGGAACAACATAGTGAATGCCTCAAATGAGTCCTCTCATGGCTTTTATGGGCTTAATATGGCTTCATGGCTCAACCAAATTGATTCCATCCTACTCAAATTTTATCAATCTTCATTTTCCCAAAATTTCAATTTTTGACCTCTGGGGCCCCGGACATACTAAACCTACCAAAAGCCCTTGAAATTTCCCAAAATTTACAAAATCACCTAAATTACCCAAAATTCCTCAAAATCAATCCTAAACATTCCCCCACTCAAATTGATCATCCATAGCCAAAAATACCAAAAATTCCAAAAAGTACCCCCAATACCCTCCAAATACCCAAAATGCCCTTCTTAGCCCAAAAGTCCAAAAATTCAGAAAATTCCCACAACATTCCAGAAAATCCCAAATATTCCCAATTTCATTTTGTTCAACTACACCATGGGCCAATTTTGACAATTTACCCCCACTTTTATCAAAACCCCAAATTTGACCCATTTTTAACCCAAGTGAACCTAATGTCATACCAAACCACCCCAATTGACCTCAATTTTGGTCCAATTCAATTCTAAACTTCAATTAAACATCCCCAACATCAAGTTAGACCAAATCCAAGTCCAATTTGATTGACATTTGAGCCTAATTCCAATTTGGGACTTAAGGCCTAATTTTGCCCATGACCTAAACCTAGCCCAAACTAGCCCAATTCAACTCCAATTGGCCCCAAATCTTTTCTAAAGCCTTCCTAACAACCCTATAAACAAAACACTAACAAGATTTTCCACAAATTTGAACCTAAACTCCACCCAAACCTAACCCAAAACCAAAATCCCTTAAATTGACCTAAGCCCAAACCTAACCCAAATGGACCCAAACCCCAAAATCAAAGCCCAACCAAAGTTGAAAACTCTTTGTGACACTCCCATAAACATTTCTCAGCATTAATTTTACATCAAATCCAACTTTAGCCCAACCTTAGCCCAAGTTAGCCCAATTTGGCCCACCTTGGCCCCTTTACCAAAAGACCCCACATTAAACCCAATTCAATTCAAAATCACTTCACACTTGTTCCAAATCACTCATGATACATCCCTAAACCAATCCCAACATTTGTTTGGCCCAATCCTTCACAAAATTTCCATCCACCAATTTGTTTTCAAACCTAAAAGGCCCACTTTCTTAAACCATTCTAAAAGCCCATTTTCACCAAATCCAAAAGCCCAAAGTCCATTCCCAAGCCCACATGAAACCTTTTCTTCATCATTCCTTTGATAATCCTACTTGACCAAAGTCTTAAACCATCGTGAAATCAACCCATTTGTAGCATCATGACAAAACCCATAAAAAGAATCCAAAATTTTCAAAATTCCAAATAACTCTTTTCCATGCAAGTGAGCCAACCTTTTCCCAAGCCATGAGCAAGCCAAATGAAGCCATGGAGCCATGCATAAGCCATATGCAAGCCATGGGGAGCCCTTTCCACCTCACCATGCCACTTATGGCAAGAAGAGGGGAGCCTTTCCTAGGCCCTCACTAAACCTTTTTTAACCCCATTCATGATACACTTTAACTAAAATTGGCCACCTCACCTTGGATGGGGACTTCACCACACATGTGAGGCTGACCCAAATGATCTCACATCAGCCCAAATCAAACCTTGGTGAGTGAACCAAGCCAAAACCATCAATTGACCCAAATTGGACCAAAAATGCTCCTTACACCCATGCCATCTAAATCTTTGACTTTACACATGGCATAACCCAATTGATTGCACCAAGATCAAGCTCAATCATGTGAGTTTTTTCTCAGTCAAAAAAAAACCTTGGTGAATGAACCAAGCCAACCCTCATGGCCACCTAAGCTCCATCATAAACTTCCTTATTTAAACCCCACCCCCATGGCCAAGAGGAGGAGATGCAAAGATTACCTTGGTAAACTCTGCCAAATTGTTCCCAAAGCTTCTACAAGCACTCCTAAGCTCAATCCAACCATTTCCAATAGAGGCCTCACCTCTTGGACAAAGGTATCAAATTTTTTCTCCTCCAATAGAGCATGTTTTAATTTTCTGTTATTATTCACATGCTTTAAGTATATCATCACCGTATAGATGTGTTCTACTCGATTAGAAGATCATTTTTAAAAAAATCATTCAATTTCGTTGAGAATCGAGGGAGACATCAAGGTTTGAAGTTGGACTGTTTTGAGTGAATAGAACAAGGAAAGAGGAGCAGCAGCCGTCCGATCGGGCATGTATCCAACGGACGGCGCCGATGGAGTTGGACGACGGCTTCATCCATGAACGAGCAACCACGCCAGCCCGGCAGCAGCGCGACACGTGTCATTTGAGTGGGAAATGGATTTTCCTTGATTTATTTTTGAACCTAAACTTCAAAAACTCATAACTTTTCATAGAAAACCCGAAAAAATAAAATAAAAATACCTTCTTGCTCACTGAAACAAGGAGAATAATGTTGAAGTAATTTCATATTTATTTGATACATATTTTATTTTTAATTAATTAAATAGTGTTTTCAATCATTCAATTCTCCATGCATGTATACAACTCACCATGGCATGAGACCATAGGGCTTTTGAAGCCTCTGATCTTGGGAACATTCCCTGAATTTTTCAAGATCATAGGCCATCTCTATGAAGAGTTATGTATTTTCCAAGTTTATGTCACTGTTTGTGATATTTTAATTCCATAAATTAGCATATTACTTAGAAAATTCTAGGAAAATTTCAAGATGTTTCTTATGATCAGAGGACCCTAGGATAATTATGGTTTGAGTTAATTCATTAAAAATAATCCTAATTGGCCTAATTACTCAAAACTGAATTTTAATTAATTAGGGTTGACCACACATGGAAATGACTTGAAAACAATTCTCCACTGATGTTTAGGATTAGAGGAACCTCAAATAAAAATTTGAAATCAATTGGAAATGTTTAACCCCACTAAATGGATTAATTAAGTCACATGGATAAAATTAAACTTTAAAAATTCATAACTCCAAAAATACATTTCAAAAATTCACCAAATTGGTTTTAGGACTTCTTTGATATCAGAGAAGTCTAAGAAAATTAAAATTAGATTTTTCTAAAAATTTTCATTTTTTAGCTTATTTTAATATTTTTAATAATTAAAAAATAATAAAAATCTCAAAAATATTAAAGATCATAAAAATGTCACATTTTGACTCCTAATCACTTAGGAACAAACCAAATATTTTTCCCAAGTCCCTAGGATAAGATATTGAATTTTAAAGGCTTAATGTAATTTTTATTATTAAAAAATAAATTTTCAACCTTCTTCACTAAAATAATTCTCATAAATCAAAGAAAAATCAAAAAATTATAAAATTTATTTCTCTAGACTCCTTGAGATCAGAGAGATTTAAGAAAAATATAAAATCCTTTTTTTCAACTTCAATTTTATTTTTAAATTAATTAATACTCTAAAACACAAAATAATTATAATAAATAAAATGTAATTCAAAAAAACACCAAAATTGGTCCAAGTGGTCCTCTAGTCATTAGGAATATCTCACAATTTTCTTAAGGATAGAAACTTTACCTTGGTCATGTTGTTGAATTTTCTTTGAAAATCCTTGTTTTCTACTAAAAATAATTATATAAATAAATTAAATTCAGAAAAATCACATTTTCTCCTCTAATATCTTAATTGACATGTGAGTGAGGTGACATAAAAATTTCAAATTCATTTGAGCTCAATTTAGTGAGTTATGAAATAAATAAGCTTAAAAGGGCATAAAGTTAATTAAAAATTTTAACCCTTAATTAAAACTTTAGGTTTAATCAAAATGGGGGTAAAATATTTGATTTTAACTTTCTCTTGGATGATTGAAACTTAGGGAAATTAAGGGGTAGGAACCCATTAAACACTTTGAAAATATCAAAAATGGAACTTTAATTAATTAAAAAATTTAAATTTTGGAAAGAATATATTTAAATTTGGATCATTAAAATAGGGATATTATTAAGAGGACATTTATTATTTAATTTAAAAATCCCTGAATGAGTCACTTTAACAATATTTAATTCTTAATTAAAAAATTAAAATAATAATCTAAGTTAATAATTAAAACTAAAATTAAAACAAATTAAATTAAAATCAAATTAAAATTAAAGTTAAACTAAAAATAACAATTAAAATTAAAATTAAAATCAAAATTTAAATTAAATTAAATCCAATTAAATTAAAATTAAATTCAATTAAAATTAAATTAAATTAAAATTCAAATTAAATTAAATTAAATTAAAATTAAAATTAGATTAAATTAAATTAAATTTTATTAAATTAAATTAAATTAAATTAAAATTAAATTAAATTAAAATTAAATTAAATTAAAATTAAATTTAATTAAAAATTAAAATTAAAATTAAATTAAATTAAAATTAAATTAAATTAAAATTAAATAAAATTAAATTAAATTAAATTAAATTAAAATCAAATTGAATTAAAATCATTTAACAACAAACCTAAATGAAATAATTAAGAATTAAATCTAAAATAATTTGAACACTATTCCAAACTTAAAATTATTAATTAAAACCTCATAATTAAATTAAAACACTTTAAACCATTAACTCAAACTTTCAATTTGATTAAAATTCTCAACAAACCAACTTGCCCTTAAAGGCTTTAATTATTATAACTCTTAAATAGAGTATTAAGTGAGATGTCACTTCATTCATCAAGTAATCAAATACCTAAGTTCACTGAGCAAGAAACAAAGTTTAACTAAACTCCTGGATGATTAATTCACATGTGCAACTAAATTTACTTGGACTCAAAACAATCCTAGAAATATTGAAAAGATGTTTAGGACTCGTCCTAAGCACTTCCTCAATATGACGGGATGTTTTAGAAGAACAACTGAATTTAATTGTTCTTTGATGAAGAAAATAATCTTTAAACCAAACCAACCTAGACGTCATAGGAGATGACTAGTTATAGGATTAGGAATTTGGTAGACAAACAAGACCCTTTCCCTTAGCTTTACCTAAGTATTTCTCCCTAAATATTTAAATGCATTAACAGGTGTTTTAAGTGCAGCTTGGGATGATGGGAAGACCCTCCAGGTACGCTTTTATTTAATTGAAATTTACTTTATTGCAATTTACTTACATGCACTGTACTTTACTTTTTCTTGCATGATAAACAAGACTGTTGCTTGAAAACCAAAACCTTTAGGATAGTCCCTGAACCGAAACCAAAACTAAATTAAAAGTCATTGCAAGATAAAATTCACCGCCACAACATTCTAAAATATAAAACAACTCAAAATTTAATCACAAACAGAACAACAAAAAAAACCACAACTTTAACTAAATTAAAACGTCTCATTAAACGATCTGGAATACCTCGGATGATGTAACCCACGTGTTGCTAACGGGATTTCCCACGGTCTAAATGAAAGTGTGGAACTCATTCAGTTGAGTTTAGCAAATTCATCTGGACTAAGTGAATTCGATGAAAATAACGGTGCTGGGATGACGGAACCGTGGGATCATAATCAGTTCTGTTTAATTAACTTTAAGATTTTTTTTAATTAAAAAGCTGAAGACATTTGGACATTAAGATTTCTCTAAAACAAAACACTTCTCTCACCTCCTGATTATCATTTTCCAAATCCAAACCTCTGCAACAATAAGGAGCTTGAAGCATAGTGGGCAGCACGACCATCTTCGTCAGCAAAACTTGTGTCTACTTCAGCAAAACATTCCTAGAATTAAACAACCAAACCATAGGACCTCGAGGTAGTTTGCCTAGTGCAACATAAATCCTCAACTCTTCGTTAGGCATTTGCATGATCATGTCATGTAAATTAAGCCCTAACCGGTCTTAGGACTCCGAGGTAGTCGTTTGGTACGACATAAACCCTCACATCTTCGAGGCTATTTGCATGACTGCGTCATACAAATATAAGTCCTAATTAATTAAAATTGGCAGGATTACAACATTAACTGATATTCTCAAATTCAAACCAAACAATATGATAGTTTGGGAAGTTGCCAAGATTCTTCTTGGATCCTCAGCTTCTCCTACCTCTATTCCTTTGGACTCCTGAAAATAACTGTTCCAAATTTGATCCATTTCCTATTGAAATTTCCAAAACTCAATCCTTTGAAAACCTTAAACTTTGAAATTCTTGAGAGCAAAACCACTAATCATTATTGAGAGTTTTCTTAAATGATTCCCGTCATTTAAGATGTAATTAACTATAGGGGCTTACCCTTATAGGGAACTTTAAGAACCCGAGTAATATAAACCCCGCTTAATTCATTTATATTAAGCGGGGAACTTGTTCGGCTTATAAAATTGGTTCGCGGACCAAACGGATGTCACAAATCTTCTAGTTTACTTAATTGAGCCCCATCGTCAAGCAAAGGTGTCTATTCTTCGGGATAGATACACGGTTTGTGATGCGGTGCTCGTTTATATAAACTATTTGGGATGTGAGATCTGTTTGATATTTCATATCTTAAAATTTTTAAATTCAAAATTATTTTCAAAAATCAAATACTACTTTCTAAATTATATATATATATACTTAAATTAATTTTAAAATCTAAAATTTGCCGACAACTTCTGGCGACTCCACTGGGGACTAGTTCATCTCTCCATTTTTTATTAGATGGTTTTACTTTCATAAATCGATAGTGAGTCCATGCCCCTAGTGGACCAAACTACCATTCTTCCGTTGGGATACCCCATTCATTTCTGTCTTGAACGAGTATGGCCAACTTCTCTCGAATTTAGGAGCCACTGTTTAGACACCCCTAAACAGAGAGGTTCCGAGATCCTTTTACCTCTTTTCTGAGGTGGGGTGGACCCCCAATATGTGTTAATTTAGGAGCGGTCCTTCAAGTCGAGAAGTCTTGCATAAGACTTTCTCTTCCTTCTCAATTCTACTCAGGCCCTTTACCTTTTCTATAACCTTTTTTCTTTAATCGTTTTGTTTCTAACAAACGAACCATCTAATAAACAATCTTTTTTTAAAAAAAAATCACAAATGCACTAAGATAAACGAAAATGTGTTTGGACTCTTTCTTTTTCGTCCTAAACTTTAAGATGAAAAGAAACATAATTCGGGACTGACATTCGGAATCTGCCCTGTAGAAAATGACTGCCCCGAAGTTAATCTTTTGCTTCACCAATGGAATGGACTTCACCGTTTACAAGGATGAGCTGCCCGACAATGGGATCATCCATTTCGGACAAGGATTTGGCAACACAGATGTCAAGTTCGCTGACGTCACTCTCTTCACACTAATGGACAAAGTGTCAGAAACTGAAGAGCCCGTGATTGAGTTCAACCTGAAGTCGGCTCAATAATTCCCTCCCCTGTAGAGGGTTCCAGCTGAAAGGAGTACTACTGTTCGTAGGAGGACTGTTGTTTCTACCCCCACCGGTCTAGTTATCTCTGCACTTACCCCGACTTCTGCCAAATTGAAGGGGAAGGAAATCCAAGTCTGTGATGAGCCTGTCACCGTGGAGGGTACAAATTTCGCTACAATACCATCTGTTTTTGAGATTGGGTCTAGTTCAAGAGTTGCACCCCTAACTCGGACTCAAAGGAGAAATAGAAGCAGGAAGATCGCCAAGAAAGCCAGAGCTGCTGAAGTGGCTTTTCTAGAGGAAATTCCCGAGGAAAGAGAAGAACTGCCTGAGTATATACCTCTATTGGAAGGGAGCAGGTTTCACCCCCTCTCCGCCGCATCAGATGAAGACGATGTTCGTAGGATCGCCACTGCATTACCCCGACCTGCGTACTACAACAATTACAAAAGAAAAAGGGATAAGGCTACGCCATTTGCCCGACTGCAAGCTGTGATAGAAAGATTAGCAAAGAAAGAAAGATGCCCCGTGTCGAAATCTTAAGAAGGATAGGACGGGCGCCGCCTAAATCTCGCCTCGGACCGTGAATGTAGCCCGTTATCGCCACTCGAAACCAAAGAAGAAGATGAAAGCTGCTCCACCCGTTGTTGTATCGGGTCTGCAAATTAGGGAGGATACCACCTTCCAGCATATAGCCGACAGATCATCCGGTTCTAGGCTTCCGGCTGCGAGAAGGATGGTATGGCGACCTACTACCGGCGAGCTATGACCAAAACAATGTCCTGAGAAGAAAAGTCTCGTTAGGAGACTTGAATCAGAAGAAAGTGCTACTGCAATGAAGGAGACTCCCGGGAAGGAAGTTCAACAACCGTCACGAGACGACTGCGAGACCGTGCGGAAAAGGCCATTAGAGGATGTCATGGACAAGTTAAGGACTGACATCCGACGTTTAGCAAAATAAAGAGAAGAAAAACTAGGAGATGAAGTTGACTCATCAGAGTTCATGGATGAGGAGTATGCCGAGATCAACATGGTTGAGATACGAGCATCGTCGGCTTCGCAAGGTGCTCCGACGAACTGCGGAAAGAGATGAACCAGAAGTATTGAGAGCACAACTTCGGGAAAGAGATGATACAATTTCCCAGATGGCAAAGAGGATGAAAGAGATGGCTGCTGCCTTAGCCACTCTTCAGAGTCAGGCCCAGCATCAGAAAGAGACTCCCCGTAAATTATTCATATTGCAGATGGAGGAAAGGAGATCACATCCGTCAACGGAGACGAACAACCAAAGAAAGATCCTACACAAAGCATGATTCCAAAAAAAGACATTAAGAGTATGGTAGAACAACAGGTGCGAGAAGCTTTAGCACAATCCAAGAATGGAGCATCTATTCAGACGGGTAGACCTTACTCCGAAGAGTTCGATGCAGTCCAGTACCTAAAAGGTACCACCTTTGTTTAAGACCTTTGATGGAACAGGAAACCCTTGGCAGCATGTCGCACATTTTCATGCTAGTTGCTGCAATGCCGGTGGGAGCGACGTTTTACTCTTCCGCCAGTTCGTCAGCAATTTGTCAAGGATTGCCTTCGACTGGTACGCAGAATTGCCTAACGGTTCAGTAAAGACCTTTTCAGAACTAGAGAATCTCTTCGTTAAACGATTTGCTGGGGCTCAGGACCACATCACTATCGGTGATCTAGTGGTGGAGCAACAAAAGCCGAACGAGACTTTAGTGGACTACATACTTCGATGGAGAAACTTAAGCATGAAGTGTGAACTAGAGCTTCAAGAACAACATGCAGTCGGCATCCTACTTAAAAGTATCCATGGCCCGATAGCACTCCTCCTTAAAGGATTTACAATCAAGACTTTCGAGAAGTTGCTTAGCAAGGCCGGGAGCTTGCAAGAAGAGGCAAAACAGTTAAGTTTCGCGGACAATAACGATAAGCAGAAGCCCGTGAAAACATTCGAGAAGAAATCTGGAATCGTCGTGGCAGTAGATAAGGGCAAGCAGCCAATGCAGATACCGCCAAAGCGACCGCAGCCTAGTTACCAACCACCACAACGAACATACCAACAACCTCAGCAAGGCTATCAGCAACCTCAGCAGGGTTATCAGCAACCTCATCCGAGCTACCAGTCGCCTCAGCATTATGAACAACCACCTCATTCGTCACGTACTTTAAGAGAACTTCTAAATAGAGAATATCCATTCAAAACTGAAGCAGTGGCGAAGATGTTCCGAAGCTTAATGAAGACACCGGATTTCAGCTGCCAGAGCCCAAGAAGCAGGAGGAAGTCAATAAGAAAGATCATCCAAACTATTGCCCTTACCACCAGATGCTTGGACACAAGATAGATGATTGCATCACTTTCAAGAGTTGGCTTGATGACAATCTCCGGAAAGGGAACATAACGATCCCAAAGGAATACATGAAAGAACCCCAGAAAGGAGGTTCCGTCAATGTTATTTCAACGGATCCCATTGTTCCAATAGACCCGTACACGACTGATGATGGGTGGAGTACTGTCTGGACAAAATCATCGAAGAAAATTTTGGATCACATCCAGGCCGCTTCGGTACGTGCTTCAACTCAGAGTTTGAAACCTGTCGAGCCGGCACTATCACTTGCGATTGAAGAACCGCCCCAGAAGGAGGAGAAGATCGTCGAAGAAAAGAAGACCGAGGCTCCAAAGGGTAGACTAGGGGCTGCTTATCCTAGGATGGTTGTTTCCGATTCGGGGGAGAAATCCCTCGAACTCCTGACTCTGTATGATTATCTGCTCGCTCCGGCGGGATCTTGTAATGATAAGGGTTATGGTGTTGGCTACGTTTTGACTGTTTCTAACGTTTACGTAACTAACGACAACCGGCTTAATCTGGATCTCGATTCCAATACAAATAACGATTCTCAAATCATACACAAACTCGACGACCACGACGAAGAAGATGTTCATAAAGGAGGCTACGAAAGCTTGACAAGCAATGAGTCCATTTATGAATTCCGTGGGGCTCCGATCACGATAGAATTAGAACCCTCAGACACCGAAGCTACTTCAGAAGAGCTAATGGTTCCAATTCAAGAGGATACACCGGCAGATTCAACACCAAATTTAGAAGAAATAACTGAAGTAAATTTAAGAAGCGGAAAAGTTTTACCTCCGAGAATGGGTCCAAAAGATAAATGAAAGTAGGTGGTCGCTCAGGAAGAGCCAACCCCAGCAGAGGAACTGCCCATTCGAGAAGAAACTGAGGAACATGGTAATAAAGTGGACTACAACGTGCTAGCCCATCTTAGGAAGCTACCAGCCAAACAAAGCATATACGACGCTCTGATCCTGTCAAAGGAGATGAGGGAGGCTCTGATCAAGGCTCTACTTGATCTAGAGATTTGTTTAGCCCAAATGGCCGGTGATTCCTTCGACAAGGTTTTCTCATTAAGAGAACAGCGAGGTGTTACATTCATGGACTATGATCTATTACTGGGAATAGCTGATCACAACCGACCATTATACATTTCAGTCACTATTGGAAAGTTTACACTCTCCAGAGTGTTGGTTGATCCCGGAGCATCAATCAACATAATGAATCTTCGGACGCTAGCATATCTGGAAATTGATGCTCACGAGCTTGAAGCAGATAAGATGCTATTAATAGGCTTCAATCAAAAAGGAGAAAGAGCTCTTGGATCGAGAACACTACTAATGAAGACTGTTGATTTAGCAAAGACAACCGCAAAATTCCACATAATTGATTATGGACATCGTTCAACGCTCTACTCGGTCGACCGTGGATCCATGAAAACTGGATGGTGCCGTCGTCTCTGCACCACTGCATAAAGTATTACGAAGGAGGGGAACAGTGTATCAAAGGTGATTTGCAACCGTTCTCCGTGCATGAAATTGGAATTCATGAAGATGCAGCCCACTACGCGCCCCCGAAGAAAACAATCTTTTCCAGAAATACCATACCAAATGAAGCAAAAGAAATTCGAGATGATGAAGAACCTGAAATTCTAGTTCAACAGTTACTCACCACTCCCTTACGGCGAGATGGTGAAGATTTCTCCAGAACTCGCACCCGAGGTTGAGGCCGGGGATGAGGGCGTGGAAGAAATGTTGGAACAGTTGGATAGAAGAAACCGGTCATCGATGTTGATTGGGAGAACACTTCCGAAGAAGAAGAAAAAATCAAGAAAGAAGCAGCGACAATAAGTCAAAAGAAACCCCAGTTCAAGATCTCTCTCGAAGATGAAAAGAATGAAGAATATAAATCAATGTACGAGAAGATTAACCATCATGTGCATACTATGACCCTGACCCCGATCTATTCTAATAAGATCGAGGGTATGGTGGTCAAGGAAGTGCATGGTGATGGTACTAAGCCAATCAAGTTTTACTGTGGTGCTTCTTCTTCCAATAATGAAAAAGATGTACACTTTGAAGATGTTACTTCTTCCGAATTAATGGAACTACCTTTTGAGTGGTACTCTCCCTGTGTTCAAAATTTAATTCAATGTGGTGTCTTACCTCGACAATGGACAAAAGGTCAATCACAAAATTTTGAAAGATTATGGAATAATGCCGGTCAGCCCTCCAATTCAAAACATGGTCTCAGATTCGGCACAGTAGGATCAGTTGACGATACGGGATTTTGCTTGGTTGTCACTTGGAAACCTAATGAAGACTGCTTGGAAGCTTTAAAAGATCTTCAAGATCTGCTAATCGGGGACGCTCCACCAGAATTCGAGGAAGAAATCAAATCTACAATAGACGAGTTAATGGAAGTTAACTTAGGTAATAGCGAAGAGCCTAGGCCAACCTTTGTTAGCTCCTTACTCAATAAAGAAGATTCCGAGGAAATAATCAAGCTATTAATGGAATTCATGGACTGTTTTGCTTGGAGTTACAACGAAATGCCAGGATTAGCTCCAGAAGTCGCAGTTCACAGGCTAGGAGTGGATCCTACTTCCGTTCCAGTCAGACAAGCTCCAAGAAGAATGCGTCTAGAAATTGAGCAACAAGTAATAGCCGAAGTCAAGAAGCTAATAGACGCTAAATTTGTCCGTGAAGAACAATACCCTACTTGGTTAGCCATCGTGGTACCATTCAGGAAGAAGAATGGTCAGATTAGAATCTGCGTAGACTTCAGAGAATTAAATAAAGCATGTCCAAAGGATGAATTTCCACTACCAATCCCAGAACTGATGATCGACATTGCTTCAACACATGAAATATTTTCATTCATGGATGGATCATCAGGATACAACCAGATAAAGATGGCACCAGAAGACGAAAAGCTCACGGCATTCAGAACACCGATCGGAGTGTATTGCTACAGAGTAATGCCATTCGGACTAAAGAACGCAGGAGCAACATACCAAAGAGCGATGACGAAGATTTTTGATGATCTCATCACAACCAAGTCGAGTGCTACGTGGATGATGTGGTCATCAAAAGCAAACTGAAAGAAGATCACATGTATGATTTGAGAATTGTTTTCGAGCGACTAAGACAATTTAACCTTAAGATGAATCCCTTAAAATGCGCCTTCGGCGTCACCTCTAAGAAATTATTAGGATTTGTTGTCCGACATCGCAGAATTGAATTCGATCAGGAAAAGATTAAAGCTATATTAGAAATGCCTCCCCCCAAAACCTTGAAACAACTACGATCCTTTCAAGGAAAGTTGGCATATCTTCGACGCTTTATATCGAATTTGTCAGGAAGGTGTCAGCCTTTTTCTGCTTTGGTTAAGAAGGATGCCAAGTTTACTTGGGACTCCAAATGTCAACATGCCTTCGTTGACATCAAACAATACTTAATGACACCTCCTGTCTTAGCAGCCCCAGTCTCAAGTAGACCGTTGATACTTTATACCGAGGCTTTAGACGACTCCCTTGGAGCCCTGCTAGCCCAGGTCAATGACGAGGGAAAAGAAAATGCTCTCTACTACCTAAGCCGTCGTCTAATCCCGACGGAAGTAAAGTATCCTCCTATTGAGAAGCACTGCTTGGCCCTGATCTTCGCCGCACGGAAGCTCAGGCATTACATGCTTTCTCATAAGGTCAACCTTATTTCGAGAGTTAATCCGTTGCAATACTTGATGATCCGACCGACGCTTTCTGGCAGACTTGCCAGGTGGTCAATGATACGATTGTTATTCGACATAACTTTCATTATTCTTTGCGCCATAAACGGACAAGTCCTAGCAGACTTCCTTGCAGCCCACCCTTTACCGGCAGATTTGCCTCTCGACAATGACTTGCCTGACGAGTAAATAATGAACCTAAAAGACCTCGATGATCGACGTTGGGAACTGTACTTCGACGGTGCATCCTCAGTACAGAAGAACATAGAATTGCAAACGATAATGCCCGGTAAGGCAGGAATCGGACTAATCTTTATAACACCGGAGCGGGGGATGTTAAGATACTCCTACCACTTAACAGAACCATGTACAAACAACGAGGAAGAATACTAAGCCCTTATAACCGAATTAGATTTAACCATTCAGATGGGAATAACGGACATCAACACCTACTGGGATTCTCAGTTGATCATTCAACAGGTCGCCGGACAGTACAAAATTTTAAAACCAAGACTCAAGCAGTACTTTCAGTACGCCATGAAATTATTGGAACAAATTCCAAATGTGACAATCTACAAGATTCCCAGAAGAGAAAATGCTCTCGCTGATGCGTTAGCCCGCCTTGCAAAGGAATTTGCCTGCTTGCAGGATGAGTCAGTTGAAGTATCAGTTCAAGGATGATAGGTCCTATCACAGCTCGACATGGATACAATACATAAATCAGAAAGAAAAGCAGAAGAAATAATTGCAGCAGTGACAGAAAATACAGAAGATTGGCAACAGCTATTAATAGACTACTTACAGACAGGAAACCTACCGGACGATAAGTCATTAGCCCATCAAATCAAGAAAAGAACTCTCTCTTACACATTAATAAACAATACATTATACAGAATGTCTTTTGATCAGATGTGGCTAAGATGCCTGAGCGGGTCCGAGGCTCGTGAAATCGTTAAAGAAGTGCATTCAGGATTTTGTGGCGCTCATCGATCGGGTCCGAAAATGAAAATGAAGATTAAAAGACTAGTGGTACTACCGGCCCTCAATGATGACCGACTGTATGAAAGTTGCCAAAAGTTGTCACCCGTGCCAAGTGCACGGAGTGGTTCTACACCAACCTCCAAATGTGCTACATCCGACAATCGCGTCGTGGCCATTTGAGTATTGGGGCACAGATATAGTGGGTCCGATAGAACCGCCTTCTTCAAGAGGACATCGCTTCATCCTTGCAGCTACAGACTACTTTTCTAAATGGGCAGAAGCTATACCACTCAGAGAAGTGAAGGCACATCACGTGCTACAGTTTTTCAAGAACCAAGTTGTCTACCGTTTTGGGGTACCGCGCAGGATCATTTTAGATAACGGGTCTGCATTTAAAAGTACAAAGATCAACAATTTTGTCAGAAGACATGGGATCGATTGGCAATAATCAACGATCTACTACCCAAGAGCAAACTGCTTGGCCAAGGCTTTTAATAAAACTCTCGTTCAAATTTTAAAGAAAACTTTGGACGACAACAAGAGAAATTGGCACAAGAAGTTGTTAGAAGCCTTATGGGCCAACAGGATGACTTTTAGGACTCCTACTCAGTCTACTCCTTACGCTTTAGTGTATGGGTCCGAGGCCGTCTTGCCCCTAGAAGTTCAGCTTCCGTCACTCCGAATTGCAATTGCAGAAAAGATCACCACAGATGAAAATGCCAGACTACGACTGGAAGAATTGGAAAGCTTGGAAGGGAAAAGACTTTCCGCACAGCAGAATTTGGAACTGTATCAGGCCAAGATGATCCAGGCCCATGATAAACTGGTCCGCCCAAGAACTTTCAAAGTCGGTCACTTAGTTCTTGTTTTCAGAAGACCTATTCTCTCACATCGCAAGATAGGAGGTAAATTTGAACCGACATGGGAAGGGCCGTTCATGGTCGAGACAGTCTACTCAGGAGGTTCCTACCAACTGGTGAATTGTCGTGGAGAACGACCCATGCTTCCAATCAATGGACGGTATTTAAAGAAGTATTACGCAACCTGATGTTTCGAAGGATGAATCCTCATTCCTAGAAGCACGGGCACAGTAATTACTTATGACTGGGTCCGAACGCGAAACAAAATAAAATGAATGATAAAAAAATCTCATCAACGAAAATGTTAAAAAGAAAACATGGGAAATCATAATAATGAAATGTCAATTTTTCCTTTTAAATCCATTCATTCCTGATATTTTCTCATCTCTTCCTACTTCCTTTAAATTTAAAAGAAGTGAATAAGAATTTTTAAGTGTTTTTCTTATTGTTCTTGTTCTTAATACAGACTCCCGATCCTTTCCTTATTTTTTCGCAGGGAAATGTCGAACGGGCGGTTGGTTCTAAACTTTAGAAATGGCGTGAGTCTAGCACTTGATGAAAAGAGGGTGAGGGATGGAGCAGTGATAGAGATTGACTCAGACTTCACACCAGCCGGCTTACAATACAAAGAAAATGATTGGATCCCAGTTGATCGAGAAGAACTTCACAGCCAGACAATGATGAAAATGGGTGGCCCAAGCCACCAACCTGGAAACAAGAAAAGGAAAGCAAACGCCGTGCATGCAGCCGGAGAAGATAAGAAAATTAAGTCCGTAGTTGCCACAGCAGAGGGTAGGCTTGTCAGCGCCGTACCCGCAGAAATCAAAGGGGTAAGGAGAGCTACTCTCACTGCTACCCAGCAAAGAAATAAAAATCGTCGCATTCGCAAAATGTTGACTAAGTTAGCAAAGATTAACATGAACAGACGATAGATACTGTTAGCACAAATACTCCAAGGAGACCGGTTCGTCAGGAACCAAAAAGAAGAAAGTCAATTCCAAGAAGGTTGGAACTGATAAAAGAAATACCGAGAAAAGAAGAAATAGAGTCGGTACCTCGACGCCGAGCATATGTACTGGATTCAAAGAGTCTTGTTGCGAAAGCAACCCCGGAGGATGTCCCTACGGAGACTATCCCCGAGGAGCCGAGACATGCAGAATAACGTGCTGGGGTTGAGCCATACATCCCGCAGTATGTTACTAGACACCGAGGGCTTCAGATAATCCCAGAATACGAGCTGGAGAAAATGCAGCTAGTCGAGAAGAAAACCTTTGAGTACTTTGAAAGAATTGGAAACAAGTGGGTCAACATCTTGGAAGGCCTCGAGCTGCATACAGATGTTTTCTCAGACTATGAGCAACAAAAAATTGTAGACTGCATCCTTGAATTGCAGAAAATGGGTCGAGCTAGCCGCCTAAGAGAAAAGACATATTCAGAACCCCGAAGATGGATGTCGGGAAAAGGAAGAGTTACAATCTAATGCGGATGTTGCTACAATTTTGCCATAGACATGAAAGGAAATCACCAGGGATACTCCGTCGCAGTGAGGTGGATCCGATGCCAAGAATCATCAAGAGAATGGTGAAAAGGATGATAACATGGAGGGTACTTCCTGCAGATTGCTTACCCAACAGCTGCATTATCAACATCTACAAGGAAGGCGACTACATACCGCCACATATAGACCATCATGACTTTGTTAGACCATTCTGCATAGTGTCATTCCTCAGCCAGTGCAACATCATGTTCGGATCTGACCTCCGGATTGCAGGTCCCGGTGAGTTCCGAGGGCCGGTGGAGATACCACTACCGGTAGGTTCCGTCCTGGTGTTAAAACGAAACGGAGCAGACATTGCGAAGCATTGCATTCCAGGAGTGACTGTGGAGCGGATCTTAGTTACTTTTAGAGGGTGGATGACAAAAAGATGCCTTACCACTTTCAGCCAGATCTAGAATTAGAAAGTCTCCGGCCCTACGAGCTATGAGTTGCATGGGAAATAACACACCTCCAACGCACATCCATGCGGCATTCCTGCCAAGGATGGCTTGGAAGGTGATGTTACTACCCATGTTTCTTACTATTAAGACATGGATTTTTGACAGACGCTTTTGGATGGATCAACAAGAATCTTACACAGTCCGTTTTGGATTTACATGGATTGTATGAGACATTAAATTTTTGAAGAAAATGTCATCATGACTAGATCAAGTTGTATGATGTACTTTCAGCAACTTGGAATGAAAACTGACTACGTCATATTTTGCCTTCACCTCTTTTTGTGCAAATTGATCAGGAAACGCCATTAGAGTTAAATGAACTTTGAACGAAGAACAGAAAAGAAAAGAAAATAAATGAGAACTTTTCCTAAAAAATCTGAATATTAAAATGAACTTCAAATTCACATGAACACTAAATAAATAACAAAAAAAATAAAAAAATGGGATCGTTAAAAGTCAAACAAAATGAATTTAAATCTCAAATTGAATTCCGATCTGAAACCTCTGATTCGTACCTTTCAGTTATTTCCTCCATCGAAATCTGTTTGAAACTCTTTTGAAATTTAATTTTTTTCCTTGACTTATTGCTAAGTCAAGTCTTTTCAGCTTAGAACACTTACCAGCTCCTTTCAATTGTCTTTCTTCTGTGTCTTAGAGGATCGACTAGTTCTATTCACACGGAGCCATGAACTTTGTTTGATTTGGTTCTGATGGCATGAGGCTGGGTCCCTCTTCATACAGATAAATCTTCGAGAATGGAGCCTAACTTCCAATTCTCTTCGAGGCTAGAGGCTAACTTCTAGTCCTCTTTCAAACTCTCGAGACTGGTACCTAAATTCCAGTTCTCATTCTGGGATCAGTACCTAAATTCTGATTCCCATCTTTCAAGATCGATACTTAAATTTTGATTCTCTTTCGAATTGATACCTAAATTTCAATTCTAAATTTTCGAGACTGGTACCTAAATTCTAGTTCTCTTCCTTCGAGGTCAGTACCTAAATTCCGACTCTCATTCGAGATAGATACTTAAATTTCGACTCTCTTTCGAATTGATACCTAAATTTCAATTCTAAATTTCGAGATTGGTACCTAAATTCCAGTTCTCTTCCTTCTAGGTCGGTACCTAAATTCCTACTCTCATTCGAGATCGATACTTAAATTTCGACTCTCTTTCGAATTGATACCTAAATTTCAATTCTAGATTTCCGAGACTGGTACCTAAATTCCGGTTCTCTTCCTTCGAGGTCGGTACCTAAATTCCGACTCTCATTCGAGATCGATATTTAAATTTCGATTCTCTTTTGAATTGATACCTAAATTTCAATTCTAAATTTCCGAGACTGGTACCTAAATTCCAGTTCTCTTCTTTCGAGGTCGGTACCTAAATTCCGACTCTCATTCGAGATCGATACCTAAATTTTGATTCTCTTTCGAATTGATACCTAAATTTCAATTCTAAATTTCCGAGACTGGTACCTAAATTCCAGTTCTCTTCCTTCGAGATCGATACCTAAATTTCGATTCTCTTTCGAATTGATACCTAAATTTCAATTCTAAATTTCGAGACTGGTACCTAAATTCCAGTTCTCTTCCTTCGAGGTTGGTACCTAAATTCTGACTCTCATTCGAGATCAATACCTAAATTTTGATTCTCTTTCAAATTGATACCTAAATTTCAATTCTAAATTTCCGAGACTGGTACCTAAATTCCAGTTCTCTTCCTTCGAGGTCGGTACCTAAATTCCGACTCTCATCCGAGATCGATACTTAAATTTCGATTCTCTTTCAGATTTGATACTTAAATTCCAAATCTCACTCTCTCGAGATCAGTACCTAAATTCTGATTCTCACCCTTTTCTCGTCGATACTTAAATTCTGATTCTCACTCCGAGGCTGGTACTTACATTCCAGTTCTCTTCGCAATCTCGAGGTTGAAATCTAGGTTTCAATTCTCATTTCAAATCCAAATTTCAAATTCAAAATTTCCTTAAATCAATTTTAAATTAAACTTCGATCAAAATCCAAACTCACACGTGGAAACTTGAAATTTAAAGATAAAATGAAATCTAAATCGAATTCCCCAGATCTTGTGATTTGGAGTTCACCTCCTTTTCCATTCCCCAGCGAGAGTTCAGGAATCTTCAGTCTTGGAAATATACCTGATACTCCCCAGCACAAATTCTTCTACTCTGTTCTAAGTGTGTCACTTATACATCTGTATTGGTTTTATTGATTTCTTCGGTCAACTCCAATACGCGCGGTGTACTTGGTTAGCACACCACACCTATTGGGGGTCCATTTGTTGACCTCATTTTTTATGAGGTCTTTTGCTTCCCTCTTTAGTACTTAGGATCTAGCCTTAGGCTTTTCCTTTGACTAATCTTAGAGGACTAGAAATGGAACCCACCCTTTAGAAATTCAAACTACTTCTTAACTCCCTGCAAACCCCACAAGCTTGATTGTAGACCCCTAATCACCTAGAGGGTTGAAATCAAATGTGGAGGTTTAAAGGATGAGTTCCCTGTAGAACTTTTTGGCCTTAGGAATACCCTGGGTGGCCTGGTCTGGTGAGGGTTGACTTGCACATACACTACACTCTCACACACATTCCAAGTCCTAAAACCACACTCTCACCCAACTTGACCTCCTCACTCATGTAGGTAATTCATATGGATGGTCCTTAACCCCTAAGCCCCTCGCTAAGAGGGTTAGGAACAACATAGTGAATGCCTCAAATGAGTCCTCTCATGGCTTATATGGGCTTAATATGGCTTCATGGCTCAACCAAAGTGATTCCATCCTACTCAAATTTGATCAATCTTCATTTTCCCAAAATTTCAATTTTTGACTCCCGGGGCCCCGGACCTACTAAACCTACCAAAAGCCCTTGAAACTACCCAAAATTTACAAAATCACCTAAATTACCCAAAATTCCTCAAAATAAATTCTAAACATTCCCCCCACTCAAATTAATCATCCATAGCCAAAAATACCAAAAATTCCAAAAAGTACCCCCAATACCCTCAAAATACCCAAAATGCCCTTCTTAGCCCAAAAATCCAAAAATTCAGAAAATTCCCAAAAAATTTTAGAAAATTTCAAATATTCCCAATTTCATTTTGTTCAATAACACCATGGGCCAATTTTTCCAATTTACCCCACTTTTATCAAAACCCCCAATTTGACCCATTTTTAACACCAAGTGAACCCAATGTCAAACCAAACCACCCCAATTGACCTCAATTTTGGTCCAATTCAATTCTAAACTTCAATTCAACATCCCCAAAATCAATTTAGACCAAATCCAAGTCCAATTTGATTGACATTTGAGCCTAATTCCAATTTGGGGCTTAAGGCCCAATTTTGGCCCATGACCTAAACCTAGCCCAAACTAGCCCAATCCAACTCCAATTGGCCCCAAATCTTTTCTAAAGCCTTCCTAACATCCCCATAAACAAAACACTAACAAGATTTTCCATAAATTTGAACCTAAACTCCACCCAAACCTAACCCAAAATCAAAATCCCTTAAATTGACCTAAGCCCAAACCTAACCCAAATGGACCCAAACCCCAAAATCAAAGCCCAACCAAAGTTGAAAACTCTTTGTGACACTCCCATGAACATTTCTCAGCATTAATTTTACATCAAATCCAACTTTAGCCCAACCTTAGCCCAAGTTAGCCCAATTTGGCCCACCTTGGCCCCTTTACCAAAAGACCCCACATTAAACCCAATTCAATTCAAAATCACTTCACACTTGTTCCAAATCACTCATGATACATCCCTAAACCAATCCCAACATTTGTTTGGCCCAATCCTTCACAAAATTTCCATCCACCAATTTGTTTTCAAACCTAAAAGGCTCACTTTCTTAAACCATTCTAAAAGTCCATTTTCACCAAATCCAAAAGCCCAAAGTCCATTCCCAAGCCCACATGAAACCTTTTCTTCATCATTCCTTTGATAATCCTACTTGACCAAAGTCTTAAACCATCATGAAATCAACTCATTTGTATCATAATGACAAAACCCATCAAAAGAATGAAAAATTTTCAGAATTCCAAATAACCCTTTTCCATGCAAGTGAGCCAACCTTTTCCCAAGCCATGAGCAAGCCAAATGAAGCCATGGAGCCATGCATAAGCCATATGCAAGCCATGGGGAGCCCTTTCCACCTCACCATGCCACTTATGGCAAGAAGAGGGGAGCCTTTCCTAAGCCCTCACTAAACCTTTTTAACCCCATTCATGATACACTTTAACTAAAATTGGCCACCTCACCTTGGATGGGGACTTCACCACACATGTGAGGCTGACCCAAATGATCTCACATCAGCCCAAATCAAACCTTAGTGAGTGAACCAAGCCAAAATCATGAATTGACCCAAATTGGACCAAAAATGCTCCTTATACCCATGCCATCTAAATCTTTGACTTTACACATGGCATAACCCAATTGATTGCACCAAGATCAAGCTCAATCATGTGAGTTTTTTCTCAGCCTAAAAAAAACCTTGGTGAATGAACCAAGCCAACCCTCATGGCCACCCAAACTTCACCACAAACTTCCTTATTTAAACCCCACCTCCATGGCTAAGACGAGGAGATGCAAAGATTACCTTAGGTAAACTCTGCCAAATTATTCCCAAAGCTTCTCCAAGCACTCCTAAGCTCAATCCAACCATTTCCAATTGAGGCCTCACCTCTTGGACAAAGGTATCAAATTTTTTCTCCTCCAACAGAGCATGTTTTAATTTTCTGTAATTATTCACATGCTTTAAGTATATCATCACCATATAGATGTGTTCTACTCGATTAGACGATCATTTAAAAAAAATTCATTCAATTTCGTTAAGAATCGAGGGAGATATCAAGGTTTGAAGTTGGACGGCTTTGAGTGAATAGAATAAGGAAAGAGGAGCAGCAGCCGTCCGATCAGACATGTATCCAACGGATGGTGATGGAGTTGGACGGCAGCTTCATCCGTGAACAGGCAACCACGCTGGCCAGTAGCAGCGCGACACGTGTCATTTGAGCGGGAAATGGATTTTTCTTGATTTATTTTTGAACCTAAACTTCAAAAACTCATAACTTTTCATAGAAAACTCGAAAAAATAAAATAAAAATACACTATTGCTCACTGAAATGAGGAGAATAATGTTAAAGTGATTTCATATTTATTTGATGCATATTTTGTTTTTAATTAATTAAATAGTATTTTCAATCATTCAATTCTCCATGCATGTATACAACTCACCATGACATGAGACCATAGGGCTTTTGAAGCCTCTGATCTTGGGAACATTCCCTGAATTTGTCAAGATCATAGGCCATCTCTATGAAGAGTTATGTATTTTCCAAGTTTATGTCACTGTTTGTGATATTTTAATTCCATAAATTAGCATATTGCTTAGAAAATTCTAGGAAAATTTGGAGATGTTTCTTAGGATCAGAGGACCCTAGGATAATTATGGTTTGAGTTAATTCATTAAAAATAATCCTAATTGGCCTAATTACTCAAAACTGAATTTTAATTAATCAGGGTTGACCACACATGAAAATGACTTGAAAACAATTCTCCAGTGATGTTTAGGATCAGAGGAACCTCAAATAAAAATTTGAAATCAATTGGAAATGTTTAACCCCACTAAATGGATTAATTAAGTCACATGGATAAAATTAAACTTTAAAAATTCATAACTCCAAAAATACATTTCATAAATTCATGAAATTGGTTTTGGGACTTCTCTGATATCAGGGGAGTCTAAGAAAATTAAAATTAGAATTTTCTAAAAATTTTCATTTTTTAGCTTATTTTAATATTTTTAATAATTAAAAAATAATAAAAATCACAAAAATATTAAAAATCATAAAAATGTCACATTTTGACTCCTAAGCACTTAGGAACAAACCAAATATTTTTCCCAAGTCCCTAGGATAAGATATTGAATTTTAAAGGCTTAATGTAATTTTTAATATTAAAAAATGAATTTTCAACCTTCTTCACTAAAATAATTCTAGTAAATCAAATAAAAATCAAAAAGTTATAAAATTTGTTTCTCTAGACTTCTTGAGGTTAGAGAGATTTAAGAAAAATATAAAATCCTTTTTTTCAACTTTAATTTTATTTTTAAATTAATTAATACTCCAAAACTAAAAATAATTATAATAAATAAAATATAATTCAAAAAATCACCAAAATTTGTCCAAGTGGTTCTCTGGTCATTAGGAACATCCCATAATTTTCTCAAGGATAGAAACTTTACCTTGGTCATGTTGTTGAATTTTTTTTGAAAATCCTTATTTTCTACTAAAAATAATTATATAAATAAATTAAATTCAGAAAAATCACATTTTCTCCTCTAATGTCTTAATTGACATGTGAGTGAGGTGACATAAAAATTTCAAATTCATTTGAGCTTAATTTAGTGAGTTATGAAATAAATAAGCTTAAAAGGGCTTAAAGTTAATTAAAAATTTTAACCCTTAATTAAAACTTTAGGTTTAATCAAAATGGGGGGTAAAATATTTGATTTTAACTTTCTCTTGGATGATTGAAACTTAGGGAAATTAAGGGGTAGGAACCCATTAAACACTTTGAAAATATCGAAAATGAAACTTTAATTAATTAAATAATTTAAATTTTGGAGAGAATATATTTAAATTTGGATCATTAAAATATGGATATTATTAAGAGAACATTTATTCTTTAATTTAAAAATCCCTAAATGAGTCACTTTAACAATATTTAATTCTTAATTAAAAAATTAAAATAATAATCTAAATTAATAATTAAAACTAAAATTAAAACAAATTAAATTAAAATCAAATTAAAATTAAAGTTAAACTAAAACTAACAATTCAAATTAAAATTAAAATCAAAATTTAAATTAAATTAAATGCAATTAAATTAAAATTAAATTCAATTAAATTTAAATTAAATTAAAATTCAAATTAAATTAAATTAAATTAAAATTTAAATTAAATTAAATTAAATTAAATTAAAATTAAATTAAATTAAAATTAAATTGAATTAAAAATTAAAATTAAAATTAAATTAAATTAAATTAAATTAAATTAAAATTAAATTAAATTAAATTAAATTAAAATCAAATTGAATTAAAATCATTTAACAACAAACCTAAATGAAATCATTAAGAATTAAATCTAAAATAATTTGAACACTATTCCAAACTTAAAATTATTAATTAAAACCTCATAATTAAATTAAAACACTTTAAACCATTAACTCAAACTTTCAATTTGATTAAAATTCTCAACAAACCAACTTGCCCTTAAAAGCTTTAATTATTATAACTCTTAAATAGAGTATTAAGTGAGATGTCACTTCATTCATCAGGTAATCAAATACCTAAGTTCATTGAGCAAGAAACAAAGTTTAACTAAACTCCTGGATGATTAATTCACCTGTGCAACTAAATTTACTCGGACTCAAAACAATCCCAGAAATATTGAAAAGTTGTTTAGGACTCGTCCTAAGCACTTCCTTAATATGACCGGATGTTTTAGAAGAACAATTGAATTTAATTGTTCTTTGATGAAGAAAATCATCATTAAACCAAACCAAGAACCTAGACGTCATTGGAGATGACTAGTTATAGGATTAGGAATTTGGTAGACAACCAAGACCCTTTCCCTTAGCTTTACCTTGGTATTTCTCGCAAAATATTTAAATGCATTAACATGTGTTTTAAGTGCAGCTTGGGATGACGGGAAGACCCTCCAGGCACACTTTTATTTAATTGCAATTTACTTTATTGTAATTTACTTGCGTGCACTGTACTTTACTTTTTCTTGCATGATAAATAAAACTGTTACATGAAAACCAAAACCTTTAGGATAGTCCCTAAACTGAAACCAAAACTAAATTAAAAGTCATTGCAAGATAAAATTCACCGCCACAACATTCTAAAATATAAAACAACTCAAAATTTAATCACAAACAGAACAACAAAAAAAACCACAACTTTAAGTAAATTAAAACGTCTCATTGAATGATCGGGAATACCTCGGATGATGTAACCCATGTGTTGCTAACGGCATTTCCCACGGTCTAAATGAAAGTGTGGAACTCATTCAGTTAAGTTTAGCAAATTCATATGGACTAAGTGAATTAGATGAAAATAACGGTGTCGGGATGACGGAACCATGGGATCTTAATCGGTTCTGTTTAATTAACTTTAAGATTTGTTTTAATTAAAAAGTTGAAGACATTTGGACATTAAGATTTATCTAAAACAAAATACTTCTCTCACCTCCTCATTATCATCTTCGTCAGCAAAACTTGTGTCTACTTCAGCAAAACATTCCTAGAATTAAACAACCAAACCATAGGACCTCGAGGTAGTTTGCCTAGTGCAACATAAATCCTCAACTCTTCGTTAGGAATTTGCATGATCATGTCATGTAAATTAAGCCCTAACCGGTCTTAGGACTTCGAGGTAGTCGTTTGGTACGACATAAACCCTCACATCTTTGAGGCTATTTGCATGACTGCGTCGTACAAATATAAGTCCTAATTAATTAAAATTGGCAGGATTACAACATTAAATGATATTCTCAAATTCAAACCAAACAATAGGATAGTTTGGGAAGTTGCCAAGATTCTTCTTGGATCCTCAGCTTCTCCTACCTCTCTTCCTTTGGACTCCTGAAAATAACTGTTCCAAATTTGATCCATTCCCTATTGAAATTTCCAAAACTCAATCCTTTAAAAACCTTAAACTTTGAAATTCTTGAGAGCAAAACCACTAATCATTATCGAGAGTTTTCTTAAATGATTCCCGTCATTTAAGATGTAATTAACTATAGGGGCTTGCCTTTATAGGGAACTTTAAGAACCCAGGTAATATAAACCCTGCTTAATTCATTTATATTAAGCAGGGGAACTTGTCAGCTTATAAAATTGGTTTGCAGACCGAACGGATGTCACAAATCTTCTAGTTTACTTAATCGAGCCCCATCGTCAAGCAGTATGTCTTTTCTTCAGGATAGATACACGGTTTGTGATGCGGTGCTCGTTTATATAAACTATTTGGGATGTGAGATCTGTTTGATATTTCATATCTTAAAATTTTCAAATTCAAAATTATTTTCAAAAATCAAATACTACTTTCTAAATTATATATATATATATATATATATATATATTTAAATTAAATTTAAAATCTAAAATTTGCCGACAGAGGAAAGTATTTATTTCTATTTCATGTATTTTACAAGTCTTATAGAGTTTAAGAACAAAAATAGGACAAAGTGGAGCGAATAATGCAAAGTTTTGATCCATCATACCCACACCATCTATCCAGTATGCCCACGCTGTTATAGAGCATCGTACCCAAATCAAGGTGCATTAGCACTATCAAAAGATAGGGTTAAAGTGCTAGCACCCGCTTCCCACTACACCCTCACATGGCTACTAAACCATTGATGTACACGTGCCAGCCTCATAGTACACTTGTGCCTAATCATTGAATCATATTTGGATGAAATTATCTTAACTTTGCTAAGCTTCTCTTATATGTATACTCATTAGAATGACTCTAGGGCATATTGGGCAGCGGAAGACTAAAGTTAGTAAGGTTTGGGTGAGAGAGTTCTTCCTTAGGGTTTTCATCCTCTCTTTGGGTTGAGACATTATGGGCTTTCTTTCTGTATCTTTTCCCTTTTGTCTCTTACTATTCTTAAGAGATTTTCATATGAGAGAGAGATCATCTATTTTTATACAGAGCATAAGTCATTCTTGTAAGTTTTGCATTGCTTTGTTTCTTGCAACAATAAAGTGCATGGATTTCTTTTCCATAGGTTTTTTACAATGCATTGCTTTTCCATGGTTTCTTCATTATGCTTTGCTAAAATCTCTTTCATGTCTCTTTGATGTAGTATTAGTGGTTTTTTCATTATTTTTTGAGATGCTTTCCATGTAACATTTTTTTAGCTTCCATGTCCTTATGTTGTTGGTTAACCTTCTAGATTTCATTTACTCCTAGTTTGGCCCATTAAGATATTAAAATCTATCACGATCTATGACTTATGCCCATTACATAGTGGAACAATTAGGTTAACCATATAATATTGGTAGAATAGGCATATTCTAGTTAGGGTTTTACAACCTGGATAAGGGATTAGAAAAATCATGGAAATTATCATGGCCAATTATGATTATTCTTCTAACCTAGGAATATGCTAAAGAAAAAGCCTTTCCTCTGGTGACAACTATCACGTAGGAAAACATTAAGGAAACATAACCCAGCACAATACCTGAGTTAAAAAGGCATCAGCCTCATCTTTCTTGAAGGACACTAGATTTCTTTTTGTCTTATTTTTCCAATTTCTACAATCAAGTTTTGTCTTTGTTTGTTGTTAGAATTATAGAAATTTAACCTTTTATTGTGATCACACTGGGCTTGTTCTATAAATTCAGTAAACTAAAGATTTTTCTATCAAAATAATTGTCACCACTTTCTTCATGGGACTGATATGCAATCTAATACCATATATTGTTTAACATGTATACTTGTGTGATTAAGTGACTTGTTTAACCATAACATCTTGCCATTAGGTTTTTAGTGTTGTTGCTGGGGAAATGTGTTAATAATCAATCTAATTTTAGGAGAATTTTATTTGATAAACTTAGAATCTATGTTTAGTAGTTTTTATCTTCAGTTAATTTTTTTTTTCTTGTTTTCGTAGTTATTACTTTCCCTAGTATTTTTATTATGTACTTTCCTACATGTGAAAAAATAATCTATAAAATAATAAAATCCAAATGGCCAAAAATATTTTCTATGAGTCATTTTTTTATTTTCTTTTACATGTATTGTTTATTTTATATGTCAATCAATTGATGGAGTTGTGTGGGTCTTTATGATTTTGTGTTTATTAGGAATCTATTGAGTTTGCCATTAGTACCACGTCATTAATACCTTAGTATATGCATAAGAGAGCCTAGTCCCCTCTTGCCCCTTTTGACCCTAAAACTCATCAAACCTTTAGATGCCTTAAAAGAGTACAGTCACTAACTAACACACCATTAAAAATTGCTTACCATTAAGACCATATTGTAATACTCACTAGGAATTATGCTAAAACTTTTGTTGAGGAAATCTACTTGAGAATCTACTAACCAACTGTAGAGGCTAACACCTTTGAACTGAGTCTAGACATAATTGAAATGGTTTAAAATAACTAATTTAGGGGACTACGCACTGAGGATCCAAATATGCACTTAGCCAATCTTCTAGAACTTTGCATCACTTTTTTGATATAATAATCCCTAACGATGTTGTTAGACTTATGTTTTTCCCATTATATTTTAGGGACAAATTCAAGGTGTGGTTAAACTACCTTGCTCTAGGATCCATAGCCAAGTGGACAGACCTAGCCCAAAATTTTTTGGCAAAATATTTCCCTCCATCTAAGAGTGTCAAGTAGAGGAATGACATCACCTTGTTCACTCTGATAGATGGAAAAACCATTATGGGTCTTGGGGTAGGTTCAAGCAACTACAAAGGAAGTTCCTACACGATGACTTACCTGACAGATTGATCATCCGAGCATTTTACAAATGGTTAGTAGACTCTCTTAGCACCATTATAAATGTTGTGGCTAGAGGATTACGAATGTCTAAGCTTTTATAGAAAGCCTACCAATTGATAGAAGAGATGGTCACTAATAATGTTTAATGGCCTCATAAGATAGTTGAACTCTAAAAGGTAGCCAATGTGCCTAGCCATCCTAGCCACTCAAGTAGCTTCCACTCCTAAAAAGCTAGACAATCATGGGTTGTATTCTATGCAAGGATAACCAATATGTGAAGGTATATTATATGAACCAATGGTAGATCCTAGCATGAACACATTAGAGGTATTATATGCCATAGGAAAACCATGTTAAAAACTCATACACTAACACCTACAAACCAAGCTAAAGAAACCATCCAAATTTCAAATGGATTGACAATAACTCGCAGTAGGGTAACCTCAAGCCAACCTTATAGGTGATAAGAATAACCAATGAGTTAACTAAGAAGCAATCATATCCACTAAGATTCTAAGTCAATACCAACCTCATGTAGAAAAGGTCACCCATTGAGGAGTTGGTAATGTAAATAGAGAACTAATTATAGAGACAAGATGTACCCTTTATGAACCTATAACACCAGTTACTATAGATGGTGATGTCTACAAATAATAGATCCCTACGAACACTCCAGAGTAATAATGGAGTTAATCCTAAGGACCAAAATATTGAGCATTGTACAACTATTAGAGTAGGACCTGAGATATGATAAGAGTGACCACCACCATCAATTTCCTAGAGACTCCGAAAACATAGAAGGGACCTTCAGAAGCCTGATATTTTAAAGCATGTAAAAAACATCCAATCAATGTCCTTATGTTAAATCCTTAGAGTGGATGCCTGATATACCTAAAATGTGTTATATTTTTATACACATTTTTATACTTATTTTTGATGATATGGCACTTTAATGGAAGCTATTTGTGTGTTTTTCTTTTAGGTATACTTAAATGGACCAAATATGTCAAAAGGAGTGAATCAAATTCGGAACAAAAATGAAGAAGATGTTAAAATGAACTGTGGCGCCTAAGCGCCCAGATCTGGTGCCTAAGCGCTGGAAGACAGAGAAGACCGCGCCTAAGCGCCAGAGACCCTGTACTTAAGCGCAAGGTAGTTACTTTGCAATTTTAAAGAATTTTTGGTGAATTTTAAAGAGGTGTTTGAGGCATCCTTTGGTACAAACGTGGGTAACTGATCAAGGGCGCCAAAAGACATTCAAATTTCACTTTAAAGGATGCATCTCTTAGGTAGATTCATTGAATATTGACATATTTTGAAAACACACCAAGGCACCTTTTGAGAAAGTTTAAAAGAAAGGACTTGAAGAGAAGTAGAAAGGGGGGTGTGTAGAGTTCTTTGAGAGGAAAGTTAGAGTTTGTAGAGAGTAGTTTAAGTACGAAGTTGTTGGATTCTTACTTAGGGTTTCTTCACACTTTTCTCCTTCTTAGTGAAAGAGAGGGTGAGTAGGGATTCCTAAGTAAAAATCCATTGTGTAGAGAGATTTAAACCCTCTTGGGTTGGGCGACTAGTCCAAGGGAGGCTTGTAAGAGAAAGGAAGAGATTCAAAGGAACTTCAAGAGTTTGGTGGAGAGGAACTTGAGATAAGTTTTTATCTTTGTACTTCATTTGATTTTAATTGAGACTTCTTGTGTTTTCTACATGGTTTCTACTTTTAAAACTATTTGTGGACGTGTTTTCTCCATTGATTCTAAGTAGTCTTCTTTATCATTTTCCTTAAAATGAAAAGTAGTTAAGAGTTGGGTGAAGGTTGTGGAAGAAGTTGTGTTGATCTTTAATGTTGGAAGAAGTTGTGTTGATTCAATCCTTGCACTTCATTTACTTCTTGATTTGGCCAATCATGATGTTAACATTTGTTGTGAGAACATGTAAGATTCTAGTAGGTATTGTCGCAAACAACAATAGGTAGGAATGACATGGGATTCTATGGATGAGAAATTATTTCATATAATTTTGTGCAAATAAATACGGAAATAGACTTTGATGGGTGTAGAATTAGAGACTTTAGGGTGACATATTAAAGCCCTTAATTTGGTTTATTATTTTAGGTTTTGATGCAAGAATTAGCCCATGGGTGGAGGGAAAGGAGAGAACTCTAGAGTGAGAGCCAGTATCTCCCCTATCTAACCTGTCTTCATAACTATTCAAACTTTAAACTAGCCAATGTTCTTTAAAGCATCTCTAGTATACATAAAGAATAAAATTGCACCTATTTGGCACAACACATTTTGAATCATTCCACAACAGAATTCTTTTACTTATTACTCACTCATGGCAAGGAAAAAATATTTTCATTCATACTTCTTTAAATCTTACAAAAATCTTGTTATTGTTAGTAAATTGTCTAATTTATTTCATAATTTAAGAAAATACCAAAAAAATCATACCTTAAAGTTTTCTATTAACTGAAACATTTTAAATAATTTTCTTTTTCTAAATAGAATTTGTGATCTAAGAACTCTTTTATTTTTTAAATTTAAAAAAAAATTCCCCGTGGGATTGATATTTCTGTGTTTAATCAGAAAATCCTATATTACTTGATAACGATACGTATACTTGCGGAGAATCTCTAAATTAAAATATCACTGTTGTATTTTTATTTACACCAAAATAAAGTTTTGGCACTGTTTTAAAGAAGAATATTTTATATCAACAATATAAGTTTAATTGGATTACCACAAGCATAAATTTTATTAGTTTTCATTTGGTAGTAAAGTAAATTGGGATCAAGTCTTTGGCGCCATTTTCGAGGAATTCAAAAAGAAAAATCAAACTTTTTTGGATTTGAATTTAAAAAATAAAGTAAAAAGTAATTTTAGAGAAACAAAATTTCTATTTTTAGAAAGTCTTATTTAAACCTTATCTGTTATTGTGTGTTTTATTTTTATTTTTGTTTTTATTGATGTGTTGTATTAGTTTATGCGAAGTTCAGGTTCTGAAGGACTTATGCCATACAATTCTGAATTAGAAAAAACTATTAGAAAAATTATTAAAAATTTAAATACATAAAAAATTCAAAAATTTCAAGAAATGGCAAATCAAATTAATTAAAATGTTGAAATTCATCATGATTTAAGATCTTTATGATATTATGCAAACCCTATAGTGGATGAATTTCATGGTAGTATTCAAAATCTTACTGTGGCTGCTAATTCATTTGAAATTATACCTGTTATTATCCAAATGGTATCTATTAATCAGTTTGGAGGATCACCAACTTAAGATCCAAATTTACATCTTGCTAATCCTCTAGATTTGTGTTCTACGTTTAAATATGATGGTGTTTATGATGATGCTATTAGGCCTAGGTTTTTTCCATTCTCACTTAAGGACAAGGCTAAGATATGGTTGAATCCTTTAACACCTAAATCTATCAGAACTTGGGGTAATTTATCACAGAAATTCCTTGCTAAATATTTTCAACCATAAAAAACTGTGCTGCTTAGAAATGATATTAAATCTTTTTATTAGTTTGAAGGGGAATCTATTTACAAAGCTTGGGAATGATTTAAAGAACTCCTAAGAAAGTGTCCACATCATGTTGTGCCAGATTGGTTAATTATTCAAACTTTTTATAATGGATATGCTGGATCTCTTAGATCTATTATCGATGCCACTGCTGGTGGTTCATTGATGTCTAAACCATTTCCTGATGTTTATGCTTTAATTGAAGAAATGACTACTAATAATTTTCAATGACCTTCTGAAATACAACCTAAAAAGGTAGCCAGTATTCATGACTCTAATGCTTTTGCCATGTTATCAAATCAAGTTGCTACAATTTTAAGGAAGATAGCTCAATTTGGAATGAATTTTTCTCAACCAAATCTAATGATTGAAGAGAATTCATTAGGCTAAATTTTAGATTCTTAAACATCAATTGAGACTTTGAATGCTATTAATAACAAGTTAAATTACCCATATTCAAACTATTATAATCCAGGTTGGGAAAACAATCCTAATTTTACCTAAAAATAACAATTTGGGTGGTATTAATCAGCAATGGGGAAGCAACCAAGTAAACCTACTGGGAACTGGAACAACCAAGGTAATAGTAATTATAGACCTACTTATCCTCCAAGTTTAAATAATAATCTAGAATTTAAGAATAAGAAGTTGTCTATAGAAGCAGTGGTGTTATAAATGTGAAATTAGTTACAAAGTCAAGGAGCTACTACAAGAAATAGTGAGAATCAATTGGGTCAAAATGTAAATTCATTAAAAAATAAAACCCAGGGACCACTTCCTAGTAATACAGAAGTTAATCCTAAAAACTAGAATGAAGAGAAAGTAAAGGTTGTTCAACTTATAAGTGGCAAAGAGTTGGAAAGCAGAGTTCAAAAAGAGATTGAAGTAGAGAAAGAAGAATTTGAAAAATCTAAAGACGATGCTCCAGATGATTTTGAGAGACCTATTTCTCCACTTAAGATTAATTTAGAAAAACCGCCACTACCTTCATTTCCTCAAAGACTTCATTAACAAAAGTTGGATAAGCAATTTTTAAAATTTATAGAAATCTTTAAGAAGCTTACAATTAACATTCCTTTTGCTGAAACTTTAGAACAAATGCTAAGCTATGTGATTTTATGAAGGATATTATTAACAGAAAAAGAAATTTTGAAGATAATGAGACTGTTGAACTTGGAGAGGAGTGCAGTGCTATAATTCAGAAAAAACTTCCTTAAAAGCTTAAGATCCTGAATGCTTCACAATTCCATGTGCGATAGGAGACAGATTTTTTAGAAAAGCTTTATGTGATTTGGGTGCAAGTATTAACCTTATGTCATTATTAATATTTAATAGACTAGGATTAGGAGAAATATCTCTTACATTTATAACCTTGCAATTAGCAGATCATTTTATAACATATCCTAAGGGAGTTGTAGAACATGTTTTGGTGAAAGAGAATAGATTTATCTTTCCTGTTGATTTTATTATGTTAGATATAAAGGAAGATAAAGAGATACCCATCATTTTAGGGAGACCTTTCCTAGCAACAGGCAGAGCAATGATAGTTGTACAAAATGTGGAATTAACTATGTGTGTTAATGATCAAACTGTCACTTTTAATATTTCCAAATCAATGAAATACCCTGCAAAAGGTAAATATGATGAATGTTTCAGGATGGATGTAATGAGTTATCTTAGTGAATGCCATTTCAAAATAACTTATGAAGAGAATTCAGAAATGAAAGAATTGGAACACGAGAAAGATATTGAATTAGAACATCTTAATGATTTTATTGAAGAAAATTCAAATTTTGTTCAATAAATTTTTGAAGTATTGGAAATGACAGAAAAAGACAAATCTTTTTGTCCATCAATTGAGAAGCCTCATTAACTTGAATTGAATTTACTTCCTAAGCATTTAAAATTTGACTTTTTAGGTGATTCCCTAACTTTGCCGGTATAAATTCCTCAAATTTAACTTCAGAAGAAGAATAGTATTTGCTAAAAAATTTAAAGAGATATAAGAAAGCCTTTGGATGGACAATTGTTGATATTAAAGGAATCAGTCCCTTAATTTCTATGCATAGAATTCTGATGGAAGAAAACTGCAAACCCATGGCTAATCCTCAAAGGAGATTAAATCTCAATATGGAAGAAGTTGTTAAGAAAGAGATTTTATAGTGGTTAGATGTTGGGATTATCTATCCTAATTCAGATAGTGCATAGGATAGTCTGATTAATTGTGTTCCTAAGAAAGGAGGAGTTACTGTGACTGTTAATGAAAAAATTGTATAATACCAATAAGACAAGTTATAAGATGGTGATATGCATTGATTATAGAAAATTAAATCTTGACACGAGGAAAGATCTTTTTCCATTACCCTTTCTAGATCAAATGTTCAATAGACTAGATATGCATAAATATTTTTGTTTTCTGGATGGATATACTGGTTCACCAAATATAAATTGCTCCTAAAGATCAAGAGAAAACAACGTGTACCAGTCCTTATGGTACTTTTGCTTTTATAAGAATGTCCTTTGGTTTATGTAATGCCCCTACTACATTTCAAAGATGTATGATGGCTATTTTCAGTGATTTAATAGAAAAAGGAATTGAAGTTTTTATGGAAAATTTTTTGGTGTTTGAAACTTCATTTGAATCGTGTTTAGAAAATTTATCACAAGTTCTTAAATGTTGTAAAGAAACAAACTTAGTTCTTAATTGGGAAAAATGACAGTTTATGGTAGCAGGAGGAATTGTTTTAGGATATCACATTTCTGAGAAAGGTATGGAAGTAGATCCTACAAAAATTCAAGTGATCGCTAATTTACCACATCCAACAAATGGGAGGGAAATTAGGAGTTTTGTGAGATATGCTAGATTCTACAGGCGTTATATTAATGATTTTTCAAAAATTTCCAAGCGTTTATGCCATTTGCTGGAGAAAGATGTGATTTCCAATTTTGATAAGGATTGTCAAAAAGCTTTTGAACTTTTAAAAGAGAAATTAATCACTATACCAGTTGTTATTTCACCATATTGAAAAAAACCATTTGAATTAATGTGTGATGCAAGTGATTATGATATTACAGCTATTTTGGGATAAAAATATGATAAAATTTTTAAGGTAATTTACTATGCTAGTAAAACTCATAATGAAGCTCAAATTAATTATACCAAAATTAAGAAAGAATTATTAGCAATAGTATTTGCCTTTGAAAAGTTCAGATCATATTTAATTGGAACTAAATGTGTGGTGCATACTGATCTTTCTACTATAAAATATTTAATGATGAAGAAGGATGCAAAACCTAGACTAATAAGATGGGTTCTTCTTTTGCAAGAATTTTATTTTGAAATAGTAGATAGAAAGAGAGCTGATCATCTATCCTGGCTTAATTCTGATAAATTACTTTGTTCTAAAGACGAAATTAATGAACATTTTTCAGATGAAAAATTGTTCAATATTAATAAAAGGCGTTTTCTGTGATATTCAGACATTGTAAACTTTATTGTTAGTAACACTTTACCTTATGATCTGACACACCAACAAAAGAGGAACTTTTTATCTAAAGCCAAGACTTATTTTTGGGACGACCTATTTTTGTATAAACATAAGAAATGATTTTATTATTCAAAGATGTGTGCCTTTAGAAGAGACTTTTGAAATTATCCAAAAATATCATAATTCTGATTTTGGGGGACATTTGATGTTCATAAAACAACATATATAATCTTACAATCTGGATTTTTTTGGCCTACTATCTTTAGTGATGTAAATGCTTATATTAAAAATTGTGATCGGTGTCAACGTGTAGGCAATATTCTAGAAGAAATGAGATTCCCCTCAACTATATTTTGGAAGTTAAAATATTTGATGTTTAGAGATTAGATTTCATGGAACCATGTAAACCATCTTTCAGAAATTTATATATATTATTAGCAGTATACTATGTGTCTGAATGGATAGAAGCTATTGCTTTACCTCGATGTGATGCATAAAGTGTTGCAAAGTTCATAAAAATGAATACATTTTACAGATTTGGAATGCCAAGAGTTATCATAACTAATGGGGGAAGTCATTTAAAAAATGTGATACTAAAAAATCATTGAGAAATATAAAATATATCATCGAATTTCTACTGCTTATCATCCTCAAGCAAGCAGTTTGGCTGAAGTTTCCAATCAAAAAATCAAAAGAATTATGGAAAAATCTATTAATCTAAAAAAAATGGATTCGTCAGTCAAACTTAAATTTGCTTTGTGGATTTATAGGAATCCTTAGAACGTGGGAGCTCCAAAGTAAGAGTCGGTATCCTCCCAGCCTAGCCGCAGATTCAGTAACCAAGCATAGGATTAGTCAATATTCTTTATGCCTGGACCAAAGGGTAAAGAATAGGAATGCTTCTATTTGGCACAATATAATTTTAACTAATTTAATTATCCATTCACTTAATTCTCTTAACAAGTGGAAAGTTACTTTTCTATATTACAATTTCCCATTCAAAAATTAGTAGAAGTGTTCTTTATTTACGTTTATTAGATAGTAATTTCAACTGCTGTAATTAGTTCATAATCTCTAACTTCTCTGTGGGATAGATATCTAGGACTCCATTAGAGCCCTATATTACTTGAACGATACGTATACTTGCGTTGATAAGGGGTAACTTTGCTATTATTGAATATTATTTTCTTACACTTGTTAACACTTATTTAGTTACGCGTCCACCCTGTCAAGTTTTTGGCGCTGTTGCCGGGGAAGTAAAGTAATTATTAAAATAATTAGTAAAATAATTTTTAAGATAATTACTAGAGTAACGGACTATTTTAAAATTACTTAAGTTTTGTATGCGTAAATTTGGAACCGAAAGTTTAACACCTTACGATTCAGAATTCGAACGCACTATTAAAAAAATTAGAAAACAGAAAAGAAAAATTATAAATTTAAATCAAATGGCAAATAATCCAGCAATTGAAAATCCAATTTACCCAAGACCTTTAAGAGATTACGCTAACCCTACATTAGATGAAATTCACTTAACTATCCAAAACCCTGATGTAGCGGCTAATTCATTTGAGCTTAAACCTGCAATTATCTAAATGGTATAGAATAATCAATTTAGTGTTTCACCAAACGAAGATCCTAATTTACATCTCGCTAGTTTTTTAGAACTTTTTGCTACTTTTAAATATGACGGATTATCTAATGATGCTGTTAGACTTAGGCTTTTTCCTTTTTCTTTAAGAGATAAGGCTAAGATGTGGTTAAATTCGTTAACACCTGTATCTATTAGAACTTGGGGAGAATTATCACAAAAATTTCTATCCAAATAATTTTCTCCTTCAAAAACTGGTAAGCTTAGAAATGATATAACCTCTTTTAGTCAGTTTGATGGAGAATCGATATACGAAGCTTGGGAGAGATTTAAAGATCTTCTTAGGAAATGCCCACATCATGCGTTACCAGATTGGTTAATTATTCAAACTTTTTATAATGGATTAGTATGATCTCTTAGATCTATTATTGATGTTGCAGCTGGTGTTTCATTAATGTCAAAACCATTTGATGAGGCTTATTCGATAATTGAAGAAATTGCTACCAACAATTTTCAATGGCCTTGTGAAAGGTTAAATCCTAAAAAAATAGCTAGTATCCATGATTCTGATGCAATATCTATGTTAGCTTCTCAGATTTCTGCTATATCTAAGAAATTAGATCATTGGGAATGAATTATTCTCTTCTTTATAATAAAAGAAAATTCATCTGGGCAATTGTTGACCTCATTTTTGATGAGGTCTGATCTCTCTCCTTAGTACTTAGGATCTAGCCTTAGGCTTTCCCTTTGACTATCCTAGAGGACTAGAGATGGAACCCACCACTTAGAAATTCAAAACACTTCTTGACTCCCTTCAAACCCCACAAGTTTGACTATAAACCCCTAAGCCACTTGGAGGGTTAAAATCAAATGTGAATGTTTAAAGAATGAGTTTCCTATAGGACTCTTTGGCCTTAGGATTACCCTTGGTGGCCTGGTCTGGTGAAGGTAAGCTTGCACACACTACACTCTCACACACACACATTTCAAACCCTAAAACTACCTTTAGCCAATTTGACTTCCCGACTCATGTAGGCAATTCATATGGATGGACCTCAACCCCTAGGCCCCTGGCTAAGAGGGTTAGAAACAACATAGTGAATGTCTAAAATGAGTCCTCTAATGGCTTTTGTGAGCTTAATATGGCTTCATGGCTCAACCAAAATGATTTCATTTCACTCACACTTAATCAACCTTCTTTTTCCTAAAATTTCAATTTTTGACCCCCGGGACCCTAAACCCATCAAACCTACCAAATGCCCTTGAAATTGCACAAAATTTTAAAAATTACCTAAATTACCCAAAATTCCTCAAAACCAATCATAAACATTTGTAAGGCCCAATATTTACCAAAATTATCATCCATCAACTTGATTTAAAATCTAAAAGCCCACTTGCCTAAAGACTTTAGAAGCCCATTCCTAAACAATTCCAAAAGCCCAAAATTGACCCTAAAGCCCACATAGCATCTCTTTCCATCATCCATTTCAATTGACGCCATCCCTAAGTCATAAATCAATAATCAAATAAATCCAAATCAAGCCTCATGCCAATTTCCCCTAAATCCATCAAAAATCTCAAAATCCATTTTCATGAAATTGAGCCAAGCCATGGGCAAGCCATAAAGCAGCCATGAAGCCATCCTTAAGCCCAATGCAAGCCATGTGAGTGGTGTTCATGTGACCATACTATATTGGGCAAAAGGAGGGAGTCCTTTAATGATTCCCTTAAGAGAGATTAAACCTTTTCATGCTTCCCCTAAACCATGCTTAAACTTAAATATGCTTAGATGGTGACTTCTCCCCACTAAGTTAGCTGACTTACTCGACCCCCACAGCACCCAAAGCCCCTTGGTGGGTGCACCAAACCCAAATCCATGACTTGGACACATTTGAACCCAAAATATCCCTCTCCCCATACCACTTAAATCAATTACTTTTCACATGGCTAAACCCATTGTTTGCACAAAACTCAACCCCTGACTTCACTGAGCCAGATGGTGACTCATGCCTGGCCGGACCACCTCCTGGGTCGCCGGAAAACACCATGGTCGAGAGCTTTATTTGGATTCAAAAATTCAAATTCACCCTGGCCGAGTCGTCCCAACTCGATCGGACTCCATGGCTGTTCTTCCCTTGCATAGAGCGAGCTGATCCCAAGCCCTAACTCCCCTAGGGAGCCCTCCGACCAACTCTATTTAAACTCCACCACCTCTCGGCCAAAAGGTGATGAACCGGAGCTTAACAAAACTACGCCAAAATTGCTCCAGGACCTTCTCCTAACCTGCAGGAATTGATTCCCGGTGTCCCTTTGCCCTAATCCCCATTAACAGTAGCTCGATTTCTCGATCAAAAATCCACCCAAAAACCAGGACAACTCCGAAACCTCCACCAAAATCAAATTAAAATCACCCACACCGCACAGGACCTCAGAGAAGGAGTTCCCCAGAGGAAAGCCCCCTCACCGGGCCGGCATCCTCTCTATCGGCCAAGCTTTGAAATCGGCCTTGGTCACTTTCATACTCAGGCAATTTCCAGAGCTAGAGACTTCATGCGGAGCTTCCTGGGTGCAATCGAAGGTGCCACAACTCTCTGATTGAAGCTTCACTTCTCAGAGCCAAGGTATGGACCCCTTCTTCTTCCCGAGCTTCCAGCGATTCTCTATTTTGCTTGGCTTAATTTCATAGCATATAAACTGTATGGATGTGTTCGTCTGCTCAAGAAGAATCCATAGAGCCTAAGAACACAAAAATCCGTTGAGAAATGAGAGTGATCTTAGGGTTTTAGTGTGGACGGCTCACGGGACACACCAGTCGTAGACGATGACTAGGCGCCATCCGATCGTGGGTGTATCGAATGGACGGTCCAGATTGCGCCAGATTGAAGGATGGAGCGAGACCGCGGGCCGTGTGGCATTCGAGTCAGATGGCAGCGTCGAATGGGAGCGCGCCGCGTGGGCTTTCGGAGCTGCCGAGGATGAGTCGGCACCGCTCTGGATAAGTGGATAAATAGGCTATTTTCTATTTATTGAAATACCCAGAAATTGAAAAAAAATCCATAACTTTGCATAGAAAAATCAGAAAAATAAACTAAAAATACCCTCTTACTCAGTGAATAGAAGAGAATAATGTGGAAAAAGAATTGAGTTAATTTGATGAGTATTTTATTTTTAATTAATTATTTACTCATTTCAATGTTTTAATTCTCCATTTGCATAGACAATTCATCATGGCATGAGACCATAGGGCTTTTGTAGTCTCTGATCTTGGGAACATTCCTTGAATTTTCCATGGTCAGAGGCCATCTCTATGGCAAGTTATTGATTTTCCAAATTTTTGTGCCTGTTTTGATATTTTAACTCCAGTAATTAGCATGTTACTTAGAAAATTCTGGGAAATTTTGGGGAAGTATCTTAGGACTAGAGGACCCTAGGAAAATTATGGTTTGAGTTAATTCATTAAGAATAATCCTAATTGGCCTAAACACTCAAAAATGAATTTTAATTAATTAAGATTAACCACACATTAAAATAACTTGAAAATAATTCTCTACGATCTTTAGGATCAGAGGAACTTCACATAAAAATTTGAAAATACTTGGAAGTGATTAGCCCCACTAAATGGATTAATTAAGTTACATGACCAAAATAAAACTTTAAAAATTCATAACCCAAAAAATACATTTCAAAAATTCACCAAAATAGTTTTGGAGCTTCTCTGATATTAGGGGAGTCTAAGAAAATTAAAATTAAAATTTTCTAAAAATCTTCATTTTTAATCATATTTTAATATTTTAATAATTAAAAAAATAATAAAAATCATAAAAATATTAAAAATCATAAAAATGCCATATTTTGCTTCCTAATCACTTAGGAACAAACCAAATATTTTTCCTAAGTTTGTAGGTTAAGATATTGAATTTTAAAGGCTTAAAACAATTTTTAATAATAAAAATGAATTTCCTTACATTTTCACTAAATTAATTCTAATAAATCAATGAAAAATCAAGAAATTATAAAATTTGTTTCTCTAAACTTCTTGAGGTCAGAGAGATTTATGAAAAATATAAAATTCATTTTTCAAATTTAATTTTATTTTATAATTAATTAACACTCCAAAACTCAAAATAGTTATAATAAGTAAAATATAATTTGAAAAATCACCAAAATTGGTCCAAATGGTCCTCTAGTCAATAGGAACATCCCATAATTTTCTTAAGAATAGAAACCTTACCTTGGTCATGTTGTTGAATTTCCATTGAAAATCCCTATTTTTTTCATTAAGATAATTATATAAATTAAATTAAATTCAAAAAAATCACATTTTCTCCTCTAATGTCTTAATTGACATGTGAATGAAGTGACATAAAAATTTCAAGCTCATTTGAGCTCAACTTAATGAGTTATGAAATAATTAGGCTTAATAGGGCATAATAGTAATTAAGAATTTTAACCCCTAATTAAAACTTTAGGTTTAATCAAGGGGAGGGTAAAATATCTGATTTTAGAATTTTCATTAGATGATTGAAATTTTGGGAAATTAAAGGGTAGGAACCCCTTAATCATTTCTAATAATCAAAAAGAAAAATGAAACCTTAATTAATTAAATAATTTAAATTTTGCAAGATTAATTGATATTTGAATTATTAAAATGAGGAATATAACTTAGGGAGACTATAACCCTTTATTTTAAAATCCCTAAATAAATAACTTTAATAATATTCAACTCTTAATCAACTCAAAAATGATAATTGAAATTAATAAATTAAATAATTAAAAGGAAAATAAACCTTAATTAAATTAAAAGCTTAAAACATTAAGTAATTTAACAATCAAATTAAAATGAATTTAAAACATTAAAAAATCAATCTCAAAGATCACATGAAAACAAATTTAAAACAAATTTGAAATATTAAAGAAAATCAACCTTAAGATAATTCATAATTAAAAACATAAAAAAATCAAACCAATTAAAAAATTAACTTAAAATATTTCAATTAAATTAAAATTAAATCATTAAAATCTAAATTGAATAATCTAAACACCTCTTTCAACCCGAATTAATCTAATACATTGGGATCATTTAAGATGTAAAGATTTAACTAAATTTAAAACAACTTGAACACTATTCCAAACTTAAAATTATTAAAATTTCATAACTAAATTAAACCACTGTAAATCATCAATTCCAATTTTAAATCATTAAAATCTTTAATAAACTGATTTTCCCTTAAAGGCTTTCGTTATCATGACTCCTAAATGGAGCACTAAGTGAAATGTCACTTTAATCAAAAGATAATCAAATATCTTAGTTCACTGAGCAAGAATCAAAACATAACTAAATTCTTGGATGATTAATTCACCAGTACAATAAAATTCATTTGGACTCAAAATAATTTCAGAAGTATTGAAAAGATGTTTAGGACTCGTCCTAAACATTTTCTCAATATGATGAGATGTTTTAGAAAACAACTGAACTTAACTGTTCTTTGATGAAGAAAATCATCCTTAACAAAACAAAAGAGCCTAGACGTCATAGGAATTGACTAGCTATAGGATTAGGACTTTGGTAGACAACCAAAACATTCCCTTAACTTTACTTAGGTGTTTTCTTACAAATTATAAAAATGCCTTAACATGTGCTTTAAGTGTAGCTTAGAATGACGGGAAGACCCTCCAGGTACGCTTTTATTTTATTGCAAGTTACTTACCTGTACTGTGCTTTACTTTTCTTGCATGTTAAACAAGATTGTTGCATGAAAACTGAAGATTTAATCAGAAACAGAACAACAAAACTACAATCGCAACTAAATTAAAACGTCTTGTTGGATGATCGGGAATACCTCGGATGATGTAACCTACGTGTTGCTAACGAGATTTGCCACGGTCTAAACGAAAGTGTGGAACTCATTCAGTTGAGTTTAGCTAACTCATCTAGACTAAGTGAATCCGATAAAAATAACGGTGCCGGAATGATGGAACCGTGGGATCTTAACCGGTGTTGTTATAATAAACTTTAAGATTCCCTTTATAAAACATTAAAGACATTTGGACTTTAAAACTTTTCTAAACCAAAACACTTCTCTAATCTCCTAATTTTCACTTTCTAAAACTAAACCTCTACAACAACAAGGAGCTTGGAGCATAGTGGGTAGCACGGCCATCGTCGTCAGCAAAACTGGAATCTACTTCAGAAAAACCATTCTTAGAATTAAATAACAAAGCCATAGGATTTCGAGGTAGTTTTCCTAGTGCAACATAAATCCTCAACTTTTCGTTTGGCACTTGCATAATCATTTTATGCAAATTAAGTCCTAACCGGTCTTAGGATTTCGAGGTAGTTGTTTGGTACGACATAAACCCTCACATCTTCGAGGCTACTTGTGTGATTATATCATACAAATATAAGTCCTAATTAATTAGAATTGGTAGGATTATAATATTAAATAAACTCCCAAATTGATGTCAAACAATAGGATAGTTTGGGAAGTTGCCAAAATTCTTTTTGGATCCTCAACTTCTCCTACTTCTCTTCCTTTGGACTCCTAAAATAACTGTTCCAAATTTGATCCATTCCCAATTGAAATTTCCAAAATCCGATTGCTTGAAAACCTTAAACTTTGAAATTCTTTAGAGCAAAACCATTGATCATTATCGAGAGTTTTCTTAAGCGTCTTCAGACATTTAGGATGTAATTAACTATAGGAGCTTGCCCTTATAGGGAACTTTAAGAACCCAGGTAATATAAACCCTGCTTAATTCCTTTATATTAAGCAGGGGAACTTGTCAGCTTATAAAATTGGTTCACAGACCAAACAGATGTCACAAATCTTCTAGTTTATTTAATCGAGCACCATTATCAAGCAGTGCGTCTATTCATTGGGATAGATACACGGTTTGTGGTGCGGTGCTCGTTTATATAAACTATTCGGGATGTGAGATCAGTTTGATTTCATATCTTAAAATTTTCAAACTCAAAAAAAATTTATTTTTAAAATCAAATGTTACTTTCCAAATTATATATATTTAAATTAAAATTAAAATCTAAAATTTGCCAACAATTTCTGTTAGGCGGCCACCTTTCAAAATACAACACACAACCAAAAAATTTGTCGACAGCAATTTATGGATGCTCAACCATCTTATGAAACTTTAAATGCTATTAATAATAGACTCAATAATCCTTATGCAAATTATTACAAACCTGGTTGGAAGAATCATCCAAATTTTAATTCGAATAACAATTCTACTAATCAATAATGGACGAACAACTCAGTAAACCCATTAAGAAATTCATCTAACCAAGGAAATTTTAATTTTAAACCTTCTTATCTGCCTGGATTAAATAATAACTCTCAATTTAAGGAAAAAAAGTTCTCTATGGAAGAATTGATATTAAATATGGGTCGAGCATTTGCGAGAATCAAGGAAATCGAGTTACAAATTCAAGGAAACCAATTACAAAATCAAGGAACTTGCTATTAAAAATATTGAAACTCAACTTGGCATATCGCTACTGCGCTTAATAATAGAATTCCTGGAACTTTTCCTAGTAATGTGGAAATTAATCCTAAAGACCAAGGGAAAGAACAAATCAAAGTGATACAATTACGAAGTGGAAAAGAATTAGAAACAAGAGTGCAAAAAGAAACGGAATTTCAAAAAGAGAAAGTGGAAACTGAGAAAGAAAAGGATCAGCAAGATCAAGATTTAGAATATCTACTAATACCAATGAAAATTTCTGTAGAAAAACGACCACCACCATTTCCTCAGCGATTAAAGCAACATAAAAAGGATAAGCAATTTTCTAAATTCCTTGAAATCCTGAATAAATTAACGGTGAACATTCCCTTTGTAGAAACATTAGAACAAATGTCAAATTATGTGAAGTTTATGAAAGATATTTTAAACAAGAAGAGAAAGTTCACAGACAATGAAACTATTGCACTTAGCGAAGAGTGTAGTGCAATTATTCAGAAAAAGCTTCTTGAGAAATTAAAAGATCCTGGTAGTTTCACTATACCTTGTGCTATTGGAGAAAAATTCAATGAAAAAGCTTTATGTGACTTGGGAGCCAGCATTAATCTTATGCCTCTATCAATTTTTAAAAGATTAGGATTGGGAGAAGTCTCACCTACTTCAGTAACTCTTCAATTACCTGATCGTTCAGTGACTTATCCCAAAGGAGTTATTGAAGATGTGTTAGTAAAAGTGGATAAATTTATCTTTCCTGTGGATTTTATTATTTTAGATATGGAGGAAGATAAAGAATTAACCATATTTTAGGAAGACCCTTCTTAGCTACTGGAAGAGCTATGATTGATGTTCAAAAAGTAGAATTAACTATGAGAGTAAATGATCAAGAAGTAACTTTCAACAGTGCAAAATCAATGAAATATCCTGCTATTGAAAAGGATGATGAATGTTTTCGAATGGAAATTCTTGAACACCTGCGAAGTAAATATTTTAAAGAATACTTTGAAGATAAATTAATGATAGATGTTGACCTCATTTTTGATGAGGTCTTCTCTTCTTCTCTTTAGTACTTAGGATCTAGCCTTAGGCTTTTCCTTTGACTATCTTAGAGGACTAGAATTGGGATCCACCACCTAGAATTTCAAACCACTTCTTAACTCCCTGCAAACTCCACAAACTTGACTGTAGACCCCTAATCACTTAGAGGGTTGAAATCAAGTGTGGAAGTTTAAAGGATGAGTTCCTATAGGACTCTTTGGCCTTAGGACCGCCTACAGGTGGCCTCGGTGCAGTGAAGGGTTGACCTACACACATACTACACCTATACACTACATTTTCACACACACCTCCTAAAACCATACCCATACCCAACTTGATCTCCTGACTCATAAAGGTGATTCACATGGATGGTCCTTAACCCCTAAGCCCTTGGCTAAGAGGGTTAGGAACAACATAGTGGGTGCCTCAAATGAGTCCCTTCATGGCTTATGTGGGTTTGATATGGCTTCATGGTTCAACCAAAATGATTTTATTCCACTTATATTCACCCAATCTTCAATTTTCCAAAATTTCAATTTTTGACCCCCGGGACCCTACACCCGCCTAACCTAACCAAAACCCTTGAAATTACCCAAATTTTCAAAAATCTCCAAATTACCCAAAATTCCTCAAGACCAATCCTAAACATCTCCTCCCCACTCAAATTGATCATCCATAACCAAAAATACCAAAAATTCCAAAAATACCTCCCAATACCCTCCAAATACCCAAAATTCCCCTCTTAGCCAAAAAATCCAAAAATTCAGAAAATTCCCAGAAAATTCCAGAAAATCCCAAATATTCCCAATTTCATTTTGTTCAACTACACCATGGGCCAATTTTGTCAATTTACCCCACTTTTATCAAAACCCCCAATTTGACCCATTTTAACCCAAAGTAAACCCAATGTCAAACCTAACCTACCCAATTGACCCAAATTCTGGTCCAATTCAATTCTAAACTTCAATTTAACATCCCCAACACCAATCTAGACCAAATCCAAGCCCAATTTGATTGGCATTGGGATCCAATTTCACTTTTGGCCTTAAAGCCCAATTTGGACCCATGACCCAAACTTAGCCCAAACTCATCCAATTCAACTCCAATTAACCCCAAATCTTTTCTAAACCCTCCTTAACATCCCCATAAACAAAACACTAACATGATTTGCCCAAAATTTAGACCCAAACCCCACTCAAATTCAACCCAAAATCAAAAAGCCCAATTTTGACCTAAACCCAAACTTAACCCAAATGAGCCCAAATCCCAAAATCAAAACCTAACCAAAGCCAAAACCTCTTTGAAACACTCCCATAAACATTCCCCAACATTAATTTTACATAAATTTCAACTCTAACCCAACTTTGGCCCATGGTAGCCCATTTAGGCCCACCTTAGCCTCTTTACCAAAAGGCCCATATCCAACCCAATTCAAACCCAAATCACCTCAAATTTGTTTCAAACCACTCATGACACATCCCTAAACCAAACTCAACAATTATTTGGCCCAAGACTTTACCAAAATTTCATCCCAAAATCCATTTTAAAATTCAAAAGCCCACTTTCCTAAACCATTTAAAAGCCCATCTAAAACCATTTCAATGAGCCCAAAATTGGCCCTAAAGCCCACATGACATTTCCATTTGCCATCCATCTAATCAAAGCCATTCCCTAAGTTATAATCCCATCATCAAATAATTCCAAATCAAGCCTCATGCCAAATCACCCCTAAATACCAAAATTTTTCTTAAATCCATTTCCATGAAATTGACTTGACTTTTCCCAAGCCAAAGGTGAGCCATGAAGCCATGCATGAGCCACATGGAAGCCATGAGAGCCTCTTTACATGTCACCATGCCATTTTGGGCAAAAGGAGGAGACTCTTTCCTTAATTCCTAAAGGTGATTAACCACTCCCATGATTCCACTAAACCTTGCTTAAAGCTTAATTGTACTTGGATGGTGACCATTCCCCACTGATTAAGCTGACCTAAATCACTTTCTATTCAGCCTAAACAAAGCCTTGGGTGGTGCACCTAGCCCAAATGGAGGGGTTGACCAATTTGAGCCAAAATAAGCCCTCTCCCATTCCATTCTAATCCAAGCCTTTTACACATGGCATTTGCCAATTGCCTACACTAAACCCCAGCCACGACCCACCTGAACAAGATGGTGACCAATGCACTGGCCGGCCAGCCACTGAGTCACCGGAAAACACCATGGCCGAGAGCTCGCATGTGAGCCAACTTTGGAATTCTCCCTCGCTGAGCCGCCCCATGCCCAATGGCCACCATGGTTGTTCTTCCCATGCCCAGGAGCAGGTGATCCAAAGCCCTAACTCTCCCCGAGAGGCCCTCCACCCTCTCCTATTTAAACACCACCCCCTCACGGCCATGAGAAGAGAGTTGCACAAACCTCGCCGAAACTGCGCCAAAATTGTTCCAAACCCTTCTCCACCCTTAGAGCGGTTGATCCCAGGTGTCGATTTGCCCCTAATCCCCACTGACAAAATCCAATTTCTCAGCCGAAATTCCACCCAAAACCAGGACACTTCTCCACGGTGGATCAATCCTCAAATTGATTGGTCCTACACCTTCACCGGACCAAGAGAAGGTGTCCACCAGCAAAAGCCCCATCTCCAGGCCACCCAGTTGTTCCAGACTCCAAAGGTTGTGATCAGCCTTGGTGAAAATCACACCTAGGCAATTCACCACATCCCCAGGCTTCATCCCTAGCCTCCTGCAGCTCCAACGAACGTGCCAAGCATCTCTGATCGAGGCTTCACCTCTCAGAGCTAAGGTATGGATCAATTCTTCATCCCGAGCTTCTAAACATTCTCCATTTCAAATGAGTCAATTTCAATAAACATTAGCCGTACAGATGTGTTCGTCTCTTCAAGACGAATCCATAGAGTATAAGAACATAAAAATCCATTGAGTATCGAGTGAGATATTAGGGATTTAGTGTGGACGGCTCACGGGTGAGGACGCTTGGGGACGATGAATGGATGCCGTCCATTTAATACACGTGCGGACGGACGGCTCAGATTAGGTCGGATCGGCAGATGATACGCGGAAGGCGGGACCCAGGCTGCTGACTCAAGTGGCGGCGTCGAATGGGAGCGCGCCACGCGGCACTTCGGAGATGCTAAGGTTGACGCGGCGCCGACTCGGATAAATAGAAAATTAGGGGTTTTTCGATTTATTTAATTCCCTAAACTTCAAAAATCCATATCTTTGTGTAGAAAAATCACAAAAATAAAATAAAAATACCCTCTTGCTCGAGTGAACGAGAGGAGAATAATGTGGAAAAGAAATTAATTAATTTTGTCCAGGTATTTTATTTTTAATTGATTATTTACTCCCTGCATTGTTTTAATTCTCCATGCATTCATACAATTCACCATGGCATGAGACCATAGGCCTTTTGAAGCCTCCGAACTTGTGAACATTCCCCGAATTTTCCAAGGTCGGGAGGCCACCTCCGTGAAAAGTTATTGATTTTTCAAATGCATGTTGCTGTTTTGAGTATTTTAATTCCAAAAATTAGCATGTTGTGAAATAAATTCTAGGAAAATTTGGTGATGTTCCTTATGACCAGAGAACCCTAGGAAAAATAGGACTTGAGTTAATTCACTCGGATTAACCCTAATTGTCCTAAATACCCAAAATTGGATTTTAATTAATTAGAGTTAACCATAGATCAAATTGACTTGAAATCAATTCTCCACTGACCTTTAGGATCGGAGGAACCCACCATAAAAGTTTGAAGTCAATTGGACTTGGTTAGCCCTACTAAATGGGTTGATTAAACCATTTAGTCATTTTAAACTTTAAAAATTCATAACTTTCAAAATACCTTTCAAAAATTCACTAAATTGGTTTTGGAGCCTCTACGATATCGGGGAATTTAAGAAAATTAAAATTTTAATTTTCTAAAAAAGTTGATTTTTCATCATTATTTTAATATTTTAATAATTAAAAATAATAAAAATCACAAAAATTGGTCCAAGTGGTCCTCTGGTCATTAGGAATGTCCCATAATTTTCTTAAGGACAGAAACTTTCCCTTTGTCATATTATTAAATTTTCCTTGGAAATCCTTATTTTCCACCAAAAATAATTATATAAATAAATTAAATATAGAAAAATCACATTTTCTCCTCTAATGTCTTTATTGACATATGGGTGAAGTAACATAAAAATTTCAAGTTCATTTGAGCTCAATTTAGTGAGTTATGAAATTATTAGGCTTGAAGGGCAAAATGGTAATTAAAATCTTAACCCTTTTAATTAAGACTTTATGCTTAATGAAGTTAATAGGCAAAATATTTGATTTTAATTTGATTTGGATGATTGAAATTTAGATAATTAAGGAGTAGAAACCTACTTAAACAATTTAAAACAATTTTAATAAACCTTAATTAAATAATTAGTTAAATTTGGAAGAATAATAAAATTAGAATTATTAAAATAGGGATATTATTAGGAAGAGATTTGTTCTTTAATTTAAAAATCCCTAAATTAATCATCCCAATAATATTTAATTCCTAATTAAAATGATAATTCAAGTTTAAGATTTAAAATGCTAAAAGACTTAATCATTAAATTAAATTAAAGTTAAATTATTTAAAACAAATCCCTTTAAAATTAAAAAATTAAATTAAAAATTATATTAAATTAAATTAAAAATTAAAAATTAAATAAAACTAAATTAAATTAAATTAAATTAAATTAAATTAAATCAAATTAAATTAAATTAAATTATATTAAATTATATTATATTATATTAAATTAAATTAAATTAAATTAAATTAAATCAAATTAAATTAAATTAAAACTAAATTAAATTAAATTAAATTAAATTAAAATTAAACTAAATCATATTACATTAAATTAACTTAAGTTAAATTAATTTAAATTAAACCACATTAAATTAAATTAAGTTAAATTAAATTAAATTAAATATAACATCACCTAAGACATAAAGAATTCAAAATTAAATTAAAATAACTTGAACACTATTCCAAACTTAAATCATTAATTTGAACTTAAATTTGAATCACAAATAATTAAATATCATTTTGCCATTAGGAGCTTTTACTATTATAACTCCTAAATGGAGTATCAAGTGAAATGACACTTCACTCATAAGGATATTCAAACATCCTAGTTCACTGAACAAGACAACAAAACTTAAACTCTCGGACGATTAATTCATTTGTGTAATTAAATTCATTTGGACTTAAAACAATCCTAGAAATATTGAAAAGATGTTTAAGATTCGTCTTAAGCACTTCCTCAATATGATAGGATATTTATAAGAACAATTGAACTTAGTTGTTCTTTGATGAAGAAAATCGTCCCCAAACTAAAATACAAGAACCTAGACGTCATAGGAGATGACTAGCATATAGGATTAGGAACTTGGTAGAAAACCATAACCCTTCCTTTAGCTTTACCTAGGAACTTACTTTAAATGCTTCGAACATTCTAACTCGTGTTTTAAGTGCAGCTTGGGATGATGGGAAGACCCTCCGGGTACGCTTTTATTTTATTGCAATTTACTTTACTCGCAATTTATTTAATCGCATCGCACTTACCTTTCTTGCATGATAAACAACGATTGCATGAAAACCCGCACCTTTAGGACGTAAACCAAAACTGAAACCCATAACTAAATTAAAAGACACTACAAGATAAAATTCATCGCCACAACATTCAAAATATAAAATAACTCAAAATTTAATCACAAACAAAACAACAAAACTACAACTACAACTAAATTAAAACGTCTCATCGAATGATCGGGAATACCTCGGATGATGTAACCCACGTGTTGCTAACGGGATTTCCCACGGTCTAAATGAAAGTGCGGAACTCATTTAGTTGAGTTTAGCAAATTCATCCGGACTAAGTGAATTCGATGAAAATAACGGTGTCGGGATGACGGAACCGTGGGATCTTAATCGGTTCTGTTTAATCAACTTTAAGATCTGTTTTAATTAAAATATTAAAGACACATGGAAATTAAGACTTTCTCTAAAACCAAATATTTCTCTCATCTCTTGATTTATGACTTCTACAACTAAACCTCTGCAACAACAAGGAGCTCGGAGCATGGTGGGCAGCACGGCCATCGTCATCAGCAAACCCGAGTCTACTTCAGCAAAACTTTCCTTAGAGTTAAATAACCAAGCCGTAGGACTTCGAGGTAGTTTGCCTAGTGAAACATAAATCCTCAACTCTTCGTTAGGCATTTTCATGATCATATCATGTAAATTAAGCCCTAACCGGTCTTAGGAATCCGAGGTAGTCGTCCGATACGATATAAACCCTCGCATCTTCGAGGCTATTTGTATGATTTTATCATACAAATATAAGTCCTAACTAATTAAAGTTGGCAAGATCAAAATATTAAATAAACATTAGGACTTCCCTAAATTCAAACCAAACAATAGGATAGTTTGGGAAGTTGCCAAGATTCTTCTTGGATCCTCAGCTTCTCCTACTTTTCTTCCATTGAACTTCTGAAAATAACTGTTCCAAACTTGATCCATTCCCTATCGAAATTCAAAGATTCAATCCCTCGAAAACTTAAACTTTGAAATTCTTGAGAGCGGAACTACCGATTATTATCGAGAGTTTTCTTAGGTGATTTCCGTCACTTAAGATGTAATTAACTATAGGGGCTTGCCCTTATAGGGAACTTTAAGAACCTGAGTAATATAAACCCTGTTTAATGTTTTCATATTAAACAGGGGAATTTGTCGGCTTATAAAATTGGTTCGCAGACCAAACGGATGTCACAAACCTTTCTAGTTTATTTAATCGAGCCCCATTATCAAGCAATGTGTCTATTCTTCGGGATAGATACACGGCTTGTGGTGCGGTGCTCGTTTATATAAACTATTTGAGATGTGAGATCGGTTTGACTTCATATCTTAAAATTTTTAAAATTATTTTCAAAATCAAAACACTACTTTTCAAATTATATATATATGTAAATTAAATTAAAAATTCGCCGACAATTCCTGTTAGGCGACCCCTTTTCAAAATAAAACACACAACCTAAAAATATTGTCGACAATAGAAAATGCAGAATTATTAGAAGAAGCAGAAAATGAAGAAATAGATTATATACAATAAAGATTTGCGATGTTGGATATTACAGAAAATGCTGAAGAGAATATAGTTCCGTCGATTATAAAACCTCCTGAACTTGAGTTAAAATTTTTACCTACTCATCTGAAGTACACATTTTGGGAAATTCTTTAACTTTACCGGTTATTATATCGGCAGAATTAAACGAATTTACAAGAGTAAAAACTTCTAGACACATTAAAGAAGTATAAGAAAGCTTTTGGTTGGACCTTAGCAGATATTAAAGGAATTAGCCCTTCAATCTGTATGCACAGAATTATTTTAGATAATGAATATAAACCAAGAGTTGATCCCCAAAGGAGATTAAACCCGATGATGAAAGATGTAGTCAAGAAAGAAATATTAAAATGGTTAGACAATGATATTATATATCATATTTTGGACAGTGCTTGGGTAAGCCCAATTCATTGTGTTCCTAAGAAAGGAGGAGTGATTGTTGAAGCTAATGAAAATAATGATTTGATACCTATCAGACAAGTTACCGGATGGCATATATGTATTGATTATAGAAAATTAAATGCGACCACCAGGAAAGATCACTTCCCTTTATCATTCCTAGACCAAATGTTGGATAGACTTGTTGGGCACAAATACTTTTGTTTTTTAGATGGATATACTGGCTACCATCAAATTGCTATTGCTCCTGAGGATCTAGAGAAAACTACATTTACTAGTACTTATGGAACGTTTGCTTTCCGAAGGATGCCTTTTGGACTGTGTAATGCACCTGCAACATTCCAGAGATGTACAATGTCTATATTTAGTAAAATAATTGATGATGGAATAGAAGTATTTATGGATGATTTCTCTGTATTTGGAACATCATTTGACGCATGCTTGGATCATCTTGAAAAAGTCTTGGAGCTATTCGAAAAAACTAATTTAGTTCTAAATTAGGAGAAATGTCAATTTATGGTTGCAGGAGGAATTGTATTAGGGCATAAAATTTCAGAAAATGACATAGAAGTAGACCCTGCAAAAAATTTAAGTTATAGCTAAATTACCACCTCCTACCACAATGAGAGGGGTAAGAAGTTTTCTTGGACATGCTGGATTTTACAGACGCTATATAAAAAATTTTTCAAAAATTACCAAACCTCTTTGTCAAGTTTTAAAAAAGGACAAGAAATTTGAATTTACTAAAGAATGCTTAAATTCTTTTGAATTATTAAAGGATAAATTAATCACAACACCTATAATAGTTTCACCTAATTGGGAGAAATAATTTTAACTTATGTGTGATGCTAGGGATTAAGCTATAGGAGCTGTTCTTGGACAAAGATATGAAAAATTTTTTAAAGTTATATACTATGCTAGTAAAACTCTTAATAATGTTGAAATTAACTATACAGTTACATAAAAAGAATTATTAGCAATTGTATATGCTTTTGATAAATTTAGATCTTATTTAATTGGAACTAAATGTATTGTGCATACTGATCACTCTGCTATTAAATATTTAATACAAAAGAAGGATACCAAACCAAGATTAATTAGATGGATATTGTTGATGCAAGAATTTGATTTTAAAGTAATTAATAGAAATGGAACTGATAATCAAATTGCGGATCATTTGTCAAGATTAGAATATTGTGAATTATCTGACATTGACAATGAAATTATAGACAGTTTCCCTGACGAACAACTCTATAATGTAAATGAGTGGAAAATACCTTGGTATGCTAATATAGTTAATTATATTGTAAGTGATATTTTACCACCCATGCTAACTCTGCAACAACAGAAAAAATTCATTCATTATGTTAAAGCATATTTTTGTGATGAACCATATTTATATAAGCAATGTAAGGATCTTATTATTAGAAGATGTGTGCCTTTTGAAGAAATTGAACAGATTATTCAAAAGTGTCACAATTCTGAGTTTGGAGGACATTTCGGGACTAACAAAACTGCTTATAAAATATTACAATCTGGATTTTATTGGCCTAGTCTCTTTAGAGATGTTTATAGATATATCAAAACTTGTGATAAATGCCAACGAGTAGGTAATATATCTAGAAGAATGAAATGCCTCTAAATTTCATATTAGAAGTTGAAATTTTTTATGTTTGGGGATTAGATTTCATGGGACCATTTATTCCTTCATTTGAAAACTCATATTTATTAATTGCAGTTGATTATATTTCTATGTGGATTGAAGCACAGGCCTTACCTCTTTGTGATGCTAAGAGTGTTTCAAAATTTTTAATGAAAAATATTTTCACAAGATACGAAATGCCGAGAGTGATTATCACTGACGAAGGATCCCATTTTAGAAAAAAATATATTCAAAGATTAGCAGAAAATATCAATATTATTCATAAAATATCTACTGCTTATCATCCACAGACCAGTGAATTAGCTGAAGTTTCTAATCGAGAAATTAAACGAATTTTAGAAAAGACTGTAAACCCTTGTAGATTAGATTAGTCCACAAGACTAGACACTGCATTATGGGCATACATGACTGCTTATAAAACTCTGATTGGAATGACTCCTTACAGACTTATTTATGGAAAGACTTGCCACTTACCAGTTGAATTAGAGCATAAATCATATTGAGCGATTAAAGAATTTAATAATAGGTTGAAAGATGCTGGTGAGAAGAGATTGTTGTAGATGAATGAATTAGAGGAATTAAGGAATGAATCCTATAATAATGATAGAATTTATAAAGAGAAAATGAAGATATGGCATGATTGGAAGATTAACGAAAAGAATTTTGAACCAGGACAAGAAGTATTGTTGTATAATACAAGGCTAAAATTATTTCCTGGGAAATTGAAATCTCGATGGTTAGGACCTTTCAATATAACTCAAGTATTTACATACGGAGCTGTTGAAATTGAAGATTCAAAGACTGGAAACAGATTCAAAGTAAACGGACACAGATTAAAACCATATTTTGAGGGTAAAAGACCAAATTTTAAAAAGATTTTAATGCTCAGTCAACTTAATTAACACCTTGAATAGGTCGGGCTGACGACGTTAAACCAAGCGCTTTTTGGGAGGCAACCCATAGTTATCTTTATTTATGTGTGATAATAGTATATTTTTTTGATTTATTGATAGTTTGTGGTATGAATTAATTCTACTAATTGAATTTACCCTTATGATCATCACGATATTGGATCCATAAAAAAATTTGGAATGCATTCGGACAAGAGCGAAACTGGGCAATTTTTGCCTTGGCCACCGACGGCGAGATCGAGCCCGCCGACGGCAAGTTTTTCCCACCAAGTACAGTTTGTGTTATTTAAGAATCCCACCGACGGCGAGATCGATGCCGCCAACGGTGAGTTCGGCGAGTGAACAGTTTAGGGAGATATTTTAACGTTTTCTAGCGATTCTAAGTAGATTTAACTCTTTAAAAACTACTAGAACTCGAAATCTAAACTATCTACTTCCTAAAAACGAATTGAAACTCCACCAAAACTCATCATTATGGAATCCAATCACCATGAAATCCCTATATCACCAGTGTTCAATAGAAGAAAATTTATCAGTTGTGAGGCCTAGTGAATCTTCAATAAGGTAATGATGAAAAAGGGATTGATCAAGGAATGAGGATTCGTGAATCGAGGATTAGAGAATTTGATGACGCCTATCGAGGAATTGATTTTGCGATGACGTTGGGAAGTATTGTGCTATACCACTTCTGCAGTAGTCATCCCTGTGGTAAAAGAATTCTATTCCAATCTACACGGAATTAACAATGGAGTCGGCTGTGTGCAAGGCAGATGGGTAACTTTTACTCCTAGAATTAATGAGTTATATTCAATAGAGAACACACCCGTTTGCCACTACTCCAAATTTTTTCCCTACAAGGAGTAATATGAATGAAACCTATCGTTACTTGACTGATGAAGTAAAAGATTGGGAAACAAGAGAAGACAGGTATGTTTGTTTTTCTGCATCACTTCTAAACCCTGCTTCTAAACACTGACACTTCTTTATTTCTTCAAAAATGTTACCCACTATGAGGGTCAATAAAGCTTCTAAGGAGTGTGCGATTCTGAATTATTTTATTCAAGCAGGGCTACTTATTGATGTTGGTTCGATTATTGTGAAGTCTACTTTAGGCCTGATTGTTCAGGGATCAATTTATGGGCTTAGACATCCTTCTACAATTTTTGCACTCTGCAATTAGTACCAAGTTTCATATGAAGCCTAGGAGAAGGTACTTGTACCTTGGAAACTTTTAGATCCAACTGATATGTTTCCTACACTGGATGATGTTAACAATGGAGCCATTATTGTGGATCAAACATCTCAGAGTTCTTTTTCAGTCAGGCCCTTGACTGATAAAACTGATCTGATCTTACGGAAACTCAAAGGACTGGAAAAAAAGGTACAAAACGTAATGACTTCAATTAATAATATCTCTGACTTATTTGATCATATTGACCGGAGGATGAAAAAAGACTTTGATCATTTTGGACATCTTGAGGCTAGTTTCATACTACTTATGAGAAAGAAAGGATGGATAGAAGAAGATTCTACTGAAGAGTTTCCTTACAGACCCTTCTACAATCTTTTCGTTCATTTACGTTCTATGGGTGATATCAGAGATGAGTTTAGCACTGATCTTGATGAGTAGAAGATGTTCGTATCTGCTTATGTGTTGAATTAGTTTGAATTTAATTTTGTGTAATCTGCATTTTTGTTATTTTAGATTTCGATATTTGATCTCAGTATAGATGAGATTATGCATTGTTTGTTTGTTTTTAACATTTTGAGTATTGTGGTTTGGATTGCGACGCTGAATTTTATGTACTAAGGTTGAGAAAATACCTTGTTATAATGTTGTGTACGAATATTGTAAACACTTGGATTTTATATAAAAATTGTGGTGTTTTGTGTTATGTGAATTTATTTGAGTAAAAATAATATATAATCACAATAAAATATGTTTAATTCGATTGATCGGACGTTAACAAGGCATAAAATGAATTAAAAAATTAGAAAAATATTTAAAAAATTTTATTTTTGAAAAAGCCCGCCAACAGCGCCCTTGACGCCGCTGATGGCGGCTTTTTCCGGAGATTTAAGCCTATTATAATTAATTAGCCCGCCGACGGTGAGATTTTGCCCGCTGACGGCGAGGACCCAAAAAATACCTTTATTTGACTGATCAACCGCCACTATTCATCGTCCCCTTCCTCTAAACTTCAAAAAAACTGACCTAGGGCTTGAGAGATCTTGAATTTGGAGCAGTTTCAACACATTTTGACGCCGGATTTTATCTTCCCTTGGTAAGAGCTTCACTCCCATAAAAAAAGTTTTGATTTTCACCATGTATTTCTTCCACAGTTAGGAATTTTGGAAAAATCGAAATGTGGAGAATATAGTTGGAAGAAATTCATGGAATTCATTTTAGATTACTTTAAGTCACCTTTGGAAGCCATTCTAGTGTTATTTTAGAATTTAGTTGAGATTTTTGTAAATTTGATAGATTGAGAAATGGCTCCACGACAAAAGAAGCGACTTGATTTTGACGAGACATGATTTGTGAATGCTAAGGCTCAGTCAAGGTACAACTTTAGCATCAAAGCAAAAAAAATGCATCCAGGACAAAGTTTTCAAGAATCTGGTAAGAGAAGTGGAACAAATAATCAAAGAGTGAAGATGGGAAAAATTTTGTTATTCAACGAACAGAGCTGCAGTTAAAGTTGTAAAGGAATTTTATGCCAACCTGACCCGGATAGAGGATGGACCTATAAAGGACCGCTGGAGGAGGTGATTAACTTTCTCACTGATGGGAAAGGGACTTGGAAAATGAAGCAGTGTGAATGGGTAAACTTCCCTCTTTCTATGTTAAATGCAACCTCTAAGGCTTGGCATTATTTTATTTGCTCTACTTTTCTACCCACTTATCATCATAGTGAAGTTTCAAGGGATAAAGCAGTTCTGAATTTTTGTATTCAAAACAATAGAAGTATAAATGTGGGAAATATTATTTATAGAAACATATTAGCCATTGCAAGAAGTGAAACAGGAGGAGAACAAGGACATCCTGGTCTGATTTATGCACTCTGCCAGTTGTCTGGAGTAGAGGTTGGAGATGATGAGGAATGGGTTGAACCTATGAAACCCATTACAAAGACTAATATAAAGACTTATGAATCTCATGAAGGATGGAGATCTGGGACTAGGAGCTCTGCACCTTGGACTAGTAGGGATATTCCCTCTACTAGTTATGACCCTCCTACCTATAGTTCTCCTACACTTTATGACTTGATGAATGAACTGACTCTGCAGCAGAAAAGTTTTGAGAAAATTGATGAAAGGTTGGAGCAAATAGATTAGAGGATTGGAGGATTAGAGTGGAGGCATTATTATGATAGTGAATATCTCCAGAGGCATTTTGAATTTGAGATAGCTTATTATGATGCTGAGAATCGCTATAGGAGAGGGGAGCTTGATGTTATATTTCATGAGTGCCCTCGTTATACTCACTACCAGCCTACTCCACCTACTGAACAAGGAGATGAGGATATAGTTTGGGATTTTGATGCTGAAGATTAGATTCTGTGACTAGATACTAGTGTTATGTGTTTGTTTTTTTTTCTTCAATTTAGTATTTTTGTTTAGTTTATGTATTTTGATTATTATGTTGTGTAAGTCATTTAAACTATGTTGTGAAAGTTATTTACATCATTGTAGATGTTGAGTTTTTTATTTTAAACTGTAATTTTAACTCTGAAATTATATTAGTAAAATGTATGTAGATGTTGTGTTAAGTGTACTTAGTACTTTAATAGGTAAAGCAATTAAATGTAGTAGGAAATTGTGTTAGTATTGTGTACTTATTTCAAAATTTCCTTACCCAGCAAATTCTCTAATTTTATATGTGTGTAGAAAGTCTTAAAAGTACAGGTTAAAGTGATGAGAGGAACCTGTAGAACTTCAAAAAGAAATACCTAAAGCACGAAGGTATGGTTTAAATTTATATTATTTTTTCTTTCCACCTATATGATTAGATAAAAAAATTTAAGTTTGGGGGAGGGAAAAACAAAATTTAACTATTAAATGTTCTCAATTAAATATTTTCAAAAATTATTATAAAAATGATTTTTTGTAGTGAATTTAATTCAGTAAACTAGAATTAATTTATTTAACTATTATAGAAGGTAAAAGAAATATTTTTAGTAATTAAACTAATTTTGTAGATTAAGATATTTGGAATAAAAGAATAAGAATATATTTAACTATTTAAAGTAAAGAAAACTATATTTTAAAATATTAAATTCTTAAGTATTTAGTTGAGAAAGAAAAGATTGAAACTCAATGATGTAAAAACTATGAAATACATATAAAGTAAGGAAATGTTTCAAGTTTCAAATTTAGGAAGAGGACAGTGAAGTTCAAAATTATTAACAGGCTATCCAGATGCAGTAATCCTCACATAAAAAAGAAAAAGAAGGATTGAAAAATAATCCCTGAAAAGAAAAGAAAAAAATATATAGGATTGAAATGCAATCCAATTAAAAAGAAAAAAGTAAGTGAGGAGATGCCTTATCAAAAATTGGCTTCATTTGAATCAGCCTAAAGGGTAAACTCAGTAACATTTCTGAACTTATATGGATTAGTATTTTTACTAAGTAGTGTTTTCATGAATTTCCTATAATCTGAATATCCTAAATAATTTAATATTGCAACATATAGTCATTCTTAAAATGAATAAAAGACTAGAAATCTTAAACATGATGACTAAATAACCTTACATTAATAGAATTAATTTAATTATCAGAAAATCTTTCTAATAAACTTAACTATAATATTTATTTAAATCCAGTTCATAGTATTTCTGAATTAAAGCTTTACTACAAATAATCATTACTTTTATGTAGTATCAAGATTACATGAGGACAAGTAATAGTTAAGTTTGAGGGATTTTGACCAAAGAAAAATGTATTAAGAAATTCATACCGATTTTATATTAATTTTTGATGATATTGCACTTTAAAGAAAGGTATTTTCTATGTTTTATTGCAGGTATGAAGATTTATAGATAATGGAGCAAAAAGGTAAGAAAAGGAGCGAATCTGGAACAAAAAGGACCAAAAGAGACAAAAGTTGAACTAGGCCGCCGACGGTGGGGAATAGGCCGCCAACGGCATGTTTAAGCATTCAAATATATTATATAGGAGCCCACGACGGCGAGATCGAGCCCGCCGACAGCGAGCCTGAGCAGTTGGTCTATGTTCTAGAAGCCCGCCGACGGCGCCAACGAGCCCGCCGACGGCGAGAAGGTCGGTTTAAGCAAGATTCATTGAATGTGGACGATTTTTGAAGAGGTGCTTAAGCAACCTTTGAAAATATTTCTCCCTCTTTAAAAAGAGACGAATTTAGGCCGAAAATGTGAACTTTTTGAGTGTCTATTTAGTGTCTTTAGTGTCTCTAAAGTGTCATTAGTGTGTGTAAGTGTGTTCTAGAGAGTATAATAGTGAGTTTAGTTGAGTGTGTTGTACAAGAAGGAGGAGTTAGAGGAACTTCAAGGAGTTTGCTTGGGGAGAAAGTTTGATATAAGTTGTGTTTATTGTTTTATAACTTTGATTTTATATGAAATCCAAGTTTTGTGTTATTCTTTCTATGCATTCTTAGTAGTCTTCTTTGTCTTTCTCCTTGTTTTTGAGATTTTGTGAAATAGAAAATTGAATTAGTTGTGCCTAAAATATTCAATAAAAATTGTGATAATCTTTCTACTTAAATCTTAATTTGCTTTCAATTTGGCCAATTGAACTGTTAAAATATGTTGATTTCACAACTAAGGTAAATATTACATCCAAGATTCAGGGAAATCAAAGTCCTTGAAAGGAGGGTGCAAATAAATAGGAGAATATTATTTATCGGATGTAGAATTGGATATTTTAGAGTGACAGACTAAAATTTTCAATTTGGTCCTATTCTTTGGGTGCTGAAGTGCAGATGTTAGCCCTCAGGCGAGGGGAACATGGAGCTCAGAAGTGAGAGCTGATATCCTCCCAGCCTAGCCGCAGATTCAGTAACCAAGCATAGTATTAGTAAATATTCTTTATACCTGGAGCAAGGGTAAAAAATAGGAATGCTCCTATTTGGCACAATATAATTTTAATTAATTTAATTATCCATTCACTTAATTCTCTTAACAAGGGGAAAGATACTTTTCTATATTACAATTTCCCATTCAAAAATTAGTTGTAGAATTTAGTAGAAGTGTTCTTTATTTACGTTTATTAGATAGTAATTTCAACTGTTGTAATTAGTTCATAATCTCAAACTTCTCTGTGGGATCGATATTTAGGACTTCATTAGAGCCCTGTGTTACTTGAACGATATGTATACTTGCATTGATAAGGGGTAACTTTGCTATTATTGAATATTATTTTTTTTACACTTGTTAACACTTATTTAGTTACGCATCCAGCCTGTCAGTATATGAATTTGATAGAATGTTGTAGTAGTAAGTAGATTCAACCTTTACTTTTTCTTCCTGCAACATTTTATGGAATTAATTGTAAAATATTTTAAAATTTAAGTTTGGGGGGAGAACAAAATTTTAAAATGTAACTTTATTTGTCCTCAGGAGCCTATATTTAATTTGATATCAATTTTAAAATGACTTGTGCTATGTGGTCTTACCTTTAGGTTACTGTAATTTCAATTTTAGGAATGTTAGAAAAATAACTTAGTTGAAATCCTATGTGAAGAAACTGTTCCAAAGTTAAGATATTTTGTAGGAAACTTTGAGAAAAAGATTTTCCTATTTATGGTAGAAAGGAGTTGAATATTTGAAAAACTAAAATTCTTAGATTTATACTTAATAAGAATTGAGCCTTTATTGAAAAACTTTTTCGAACTAATACTTACACTTATAAAAAGTGAGGAAAAGTTTTGAGTTTTAGATTTTAGGGAGAGGATAGTGAAATTCAAAATTATTAAAGGCCTATCTAGATATAGTAATCCTCACATAAAAAAAAGAGTGAAAAAAAGGGGATTAAAAATGATCTCGAAAGAAAAAAAAAAAGAGTGAAAAAAAGGGATTGAAAATGATCCCATAAGAAAAGAAAAAAAAAGGAAAAGAAAATAAGTGAGGAGAAGCTTGAGGAGAAGCCTAATCAAAAATTGGATTCACTTGAATCTTTTTAAATGAAAAGACTTAAAAACAATCCTAAGCTTATTCTTAGGTCAAAAGGTATTAGTTAAATTGGTATAGATAAGGTGCTTAAATTCTGTTTTTATACTTTCTTTGAATCTTTAGTTTGACAATTTTCAATAACTTTTGAAGTAAATAGAAAATCAGGATTCCTAAGTTGAATATGAGATATTCTTACAATCTAGTCCTAGGTTGATTTGCTAGAATTTTTCCTATGTTATACTATAATATTTTTGAGATGAAATTATAGGAAACTCTATTGAAACCCACAACCACAAGTCAACATATTTTATTTTTAAAGTTATAGTGTTACTTGAGGACAAGTAACAGTTAAGTTTGGGGGATTCTTATGCACCAAAAATATATACGCTTTTTACTATACGATTTTACTCATTTTTAGTGATATTACAATTTAAAAGGAAGGTATTTTGTGTGTTTTTTGGTTTTAGGTATAAGAATAGTGATTGGAGCAAAAAGAAGCAAAAACGATACAATTTGGAGCAAAAACGAGCAAGAAAGCAAATTTTAACTTGGCACCTTTCGATAAGTCTTTCTATGTTTAATACTCTTTTACAATTCTTGTATATTTTTGAATGAGATTACACTTAAAGAAAGGTTATTTTTATGCTTATTTTGTATGGCTATCTGTCAGGAACGCAACATAATTGAAACGGGGCGAATTAGAGCTGAAACGGAGCCAAACGAAGCAAAATGGTGGAGCTACACAGGATGGGCACCGGGTTCGCCCAAACTGGTGCCAGAAGCCCGAGAGCTAAAAAAATAGGGCGCTGGCAGCGCCCTATTCAGTGTCGGAGGCGCCCGAGACTGCCTGGATGCGATATTGGGCAGTTTTTGGCCAAATACATCGAATCTGGACGATTTTGGAGGGTTTCTTCATGCACCTCTTAGGAAATTCGTCCCTACTCTATTTGAAACCAAATTTGAAGCCAAAAATGGAGAGGAGATGTTAGGAAAAACTTGTAGAATGTTGAGAGATCTTAGAATAGGAGTAGAAATGTAGATTTCTACATTTTTGGAGAGATTGGTGAGGGGATTTTGAGAGAATTTGTAAGGGAATGTTCTAGCATTGCATGGATCTGTGGGAGACTTTGTGAGAGAGATTTTCATCTTTCTTTCATGGAGAAAAAGCTAAGTATTTTGTTCTTCATTATCTTATAATTTTGTAAACACTTATTTTGTGGATTTGCTTTGAAATGAAGTTTTTCATTGTGTTTTCTTCGTGCTTTGTAATGTCTTTCTCTTACTCTTTCTTCTTATTTGGAAATAGTGGCATAAGAAGATTATGTCATTGTTTTCATTTTACTTTTATTTTGTAATGAATAGAATTCATGTGTAGGATGTTGAGATATATGCTAGAAGAAGGTTTATATATAAATGTGATGGTTTTTACTTGCACTTCATTTACATTGCAATTAAGGCCTGTTGTAATGTTAAAATTTGTTGTGAAAACATACGATCCGAGAGGGTTATGCTTTCTACAACTAAGTAGGAACCACATTCAAATTTCATGGATGGTGAAGTTTATGGGGATTGAATGCAAATAAATAGGGAAATATAATTATTGGACGTAGAAGTGGAGATTTTAGAGTGACAGACTAAAATCCCCAATTTGGTCCATTGTTTGAGTACTAAAGCGATGATGTTAGCCCTCAAGCGAGGGAAAGTGGGAGCTCCGAAGTGAGAGCCAGTATCCTCCCAGGCTAGCCACGGATTTAGTAAACAAGCATAGGATTAGTCAATGTTCTTTATGCGTGGACCAAAGGGTAAAGAATATGATTGCTCCTATTTGACACATATGATATTTAATGCATCTCATTCCTACACATTATCCATTTCATTACTTAAGAATAGTAGTTTTTAATATCTCAAAATTCTCCAAACCAATTCATCCAAAAAGGGTTATATTTCTAATTATTATTTGCATTTATGTATAGTTACTATCTTTACATTTAATATTTGCATTTAGGAGTAGTTATTATTCTTACATATAATCATCTACCTTTAGGAGTACTTGTTAGAAAAATCACTTATATCGACCTTTCAATCTAAAGTCTGATAATTGTAGACTAGAATTTGACTAAAAACCTCTTATCTCGCTTGTCTGTGGGATCGATAAACGGGACTCCGTTAGAGCCCTGTATTATTTGATACGATACGTATACTTGAGTTTAAAATTGTGACTTTACAAAATCATTATAAATATATAAATATGAGGTCATAAATTCTTACATATAAAAAAGTCTCATCATATCTCATCCAAAACTTTTTTGATGTGATGTGTATTTGTACTTGTTGGATATATATTAATGAAAGTGTTGTGTTTGTGTGAAAATTTTTTAGTTATTGTGATCGAATCAAAGTTGTGAAATATGAAAATTTTTTTAGAAAGAAGAGAGGAGAAGGGAAAAAATTATTATAATAATTTATTTAAGACCATGTGAGGGTGGTTAACTTGGGGAGTTGTTCACTCAAATCAAAATTGGAATAAATCAAAATTTGTGCACTGGCGCCTAAGCGCCTGAACCCGCGCTTAAGCGCGACCAAACCCGAGCACCGCAACATTAACGCTTACGCGTCAATTCACTAAAATTGGTTTATGATGGTTTTAAGTGCCGAAAACCACCATTTCTTCCCCATTTTATCATCTTCTTCCTCAAGCTTTCACATTTTTACTCCTGTGGCATCCCTATAATTGAAGATTTCTTAGTGGATTCAAGCCAAATTTTTTGGATTTCATCTTCTTAAGGTTAGAGCATCTATTCTATGTAAAAACTTTTGATTTTAACTATAGATTTTGAGTTCATTATGGAAATTTTGAAATTTTACTATTCATGGTGAAAATTTGATGAAAATTAGTGGATTTTACATGGAAGAGTAAGTTTAAGCTTTTAGAAGTTAGATCTTGTGAGTTTAAGTTGAATTTGTAATTTATCGTGAATTTATTTGCAAATTTTAGAATGGCACCAAGAATGAAAAGAAGCAAGGAGAAAGGTACATTTGATTCGAACAAATTTGGGAGTTTAAAGGCTCAGGATCGTTATGCCAAAGCACTTTAATCATGGAAGTTGATCCCTAAGCGATGGTTTAAAAAATTTGGGTGGAGAAGTAGAAGTTCTTATTGTTCACCGATAGTGGGATCGGTTCTGTTGTTTCTCTGTTGTTGCAGTGATCACTGTAGTTAGGGAGTTTTATGCAAATATCCTTGAATGTGAAGACGATCTAGTGATGGTGAGAGGAAAGACAGTAGCATTTACACATGAAGTAATCAACTCATTTTACGAACTGCCTATGGATACTTTGTGTTTTTATTCCAATTAAAATTCTACAAAAGAGGAGCTAGATGAGATTATATTTTTGTTAACTGCTGGAAGAGGTCTTTGGATGATTACCAGTAGTAGGAGAGTGAACTTTTCCACATCCAAGTGGATGCCACAGTGAAGTCATGGCATTATTTTTTTCTGCTTGTTTACTCCCCACTAATCATCTTAGTGAAGTGACCAGAGAGAGGGCTACACTGAACTACTACATTCAGCAGTATAAGCCGATCAATATTGGATCTCTCATATATCAGATTATTATCAATTTTTCCAGAGCTGCTGCTACTACAGATTTGGGATTCCCTTCCTTAATCTTTTTTTTATATGAGCAAGCTGGTGTTAAATTTGATAGTTGGGAAAAGATTCTCCAACCCGTGAAGCACATTATAAGTGTGAATGTGAAGACTTATTCTGAAAATTCATTTTTTGGCTGGAGAGGAGGATTTTTTAGATATTCTGGTGCTTCTAAATCACATGCTTCTTCATTTAGAGCTTCCACATCTCATGGCACATTCAGTCTTGATTCACAATCTAAAATGCTGCACATTATTATGGATAACATGGATTATGCTATGGATAAGGTATCAAATCTTAAAAACTATGTAGATCATATTGATTCATATTTAGGAAGACATAGTGATTATGAGGAGAAGTACAACACTTCTTTAGAGAAACTTATTAGAGGAGATCAGAGTGTGACATTTCCATGTTATCCACAGTATACTGAGTTTGATTCTGGTAGTTTTTGGAAGGATGATGAAGATGAAGAAGATGATGAGCGAGATAAGGATGAGTAAGGATTGAGTTATGTTATGTTTTATTTGAACTTTGATATATGTTATTTGTGTTGATGTTTGGAATAATTTATGTGTTGTTATTTGTGATGTTAGTGAACATTGTTGTTATTGTTTGTTGTAATGTGTATCTATGTGATGATTATGTGGTAGTATGTATTTGAACTATTTTTTATTTTAACTGTGTTTTGTTGGTTTTTGTTCATATTCCTGCTGCTTTAGAAAGTTCAAATAGAGCTAACCTTCATTTAAAAATTTAATGTTTAAATTTCAATTTACTACTATCAATTTTCTATAATGATTGTGATATTATGTTAGTTTGTGTGATTTGCTTTTGCTTTAGCCTCCACTGCATAGAGGTCTTTTGAATTTCTTAAATGGTAAAATCGAAATGAAATGTGATCATTTTACTCCTGTTTTTAAATTTTTGTACCTGCATAACTAGGATATGAAAATTCTTGTTAGTATAAGTGTTAATTTTTCATTTTTGTCTTTATATATTATGCTAAAATGTTTAATCTTTATAAAAATTTTAGTTTGGGGTGGGGGGGAATGAAAAATCAATCTTCAAAACTTGAAGTTTATTTGTTCTCAAGTATCCTACAAATAAATTTGATTTTTGATTTGAAAAAAGATTATTTATATGAAGTTAAATTACGGTAATAAAATTTTGAATATAGAAATGTGTAAGAAAATTTGATTAAAATTTTATAATGATGAAGAAAAATTTCAAGTTAAAAAATTTTCTTAGTAAAGAGATGTTAAATATGATGCAACTATCTTTAGTAAGAGATATTGTATTTTTGAAAAATATAGAAGGATTAGACTTTTATTTTCAATACTTAAATTTCTTTTATTAAAAGTAGTTTTCAAAACTATTATTATACTTTTAAGTAAAGGATATATCAGACCTTTGCTTTAGGAAAGGAAGAGTGGAATTTAAAATCATTAAAGGCCTATCAAGATATAGTAATCCTTGCCAGAAAAAGAAAAATAAAAAGAAAAAGAAAAAGAAAAGAAAAGAAAAAGAAGAAAATGTGAAAAAAAAAAGAAAAGAGAAGAAAGAAAGCAAAGTATAATATGGGAGGAGAAGCTTGAGGATTAGTGCATAATCAAAAATTAGTTCCACATCTGATCTTTTTAATGCATAAGATTTGAGAAACCTCTAAGCTTAAGGATATAATATAGTGAGTATAAATATTTTTTATGAACATTTTTAAGTAGAGAAGAGAGAATGTCTAAACTCTATTTTTGGAAAAATTACAATTATTTTTGAATTAGATTGGAGCTCATATTTTCATACTCTTTTGCTTTAGAAACTTTCTAAAATTTAAATTAGTCTCATTCACTAAAGTTTTTCTAAATTAGAATACCATATTACTATAACAAAATTTTAGAATCTCCTAAAGAAACACATTCACATAATTTACTTATGTTGGTTTTGAAAATTATAGTGTCACTTGAATACAAGTAACATCTCAAGTTTGGGGGAATTTGACATACCTAAAATATATCATATTTTTAGGCACATTTTTATACAAATTTTTTATGATATTGCACTTTAATGGAAGGTATTTGTGTGTTCTTCTTTCATTTACTTAAATGCACCAAATATGTTAAAATGAGTGAAAAAGGATTTGGAGCAAAAATGAAGGTGTTAAAATGAATGGTGGCAGCAGACAGAGAAGGCCACGCCTAAGCATCAGAGACACTGTGCTTAAGCGCTAGGTAGTTACCTTGCAATTTTAATGAATTTTTGGCAAAATTTGAAGGGTGTTTAAGGCTTCCTTTGGTACAAAAGTGGGTAACTGCTCTAGGGCTCCAAAAGACATTCACATTTCACTTGAAATGATGCATTTCTTGGGTAAATTCATTGAATATGGACACATTTTGAAGAGACACTAAGGAAACTTTTGAGAAACTTTAAAAGAAAGGACTTGAAGAGAAGTAAAAAGGGGGGTGTGTAGAGTTCTTTTAGAGAGGAAAGTTAGACTTTGTAGAGAGTAGTTTAGTAAGAAGTTGTAGGATTCTTACTTAGGGTTTCTTCACACTTTTCTCCTTCTTAGTGAAAGAGAAGGCGAGTAGGGATTCTTAAGTAAAAATCCATTGTGTAGATAGATTTAAACCCTCTTGGGTTGGGCAACTAGTCCAAGGAAGGCTTGTAAGAGAAAGGAAGAGATTCAAAGGAACTTCAAGAGTTTGGTAGAGAGGAACTTGAGATAAGTTTTTATCTTAGTACTTCATTTGGTTTTAACTGAGACTTCTTGTGTTTTCTACCTGGTTTCTACTTTTAAAATTATTTTTGATTTTGTTTTCTCCATGGATTCTGAATAGCCTTCTTTATCTTTTTCCTTAAAATGAAAAGTAATTAAGAGTTAGATGAAAGTTGTGGAAGAATTGATCTTTAATGATTGAAGAAGTTGTGTTGTTTCAATCCATGCACTTTATTTACTTCTTGATTTGGCCAATCATGATGTTAATATTTGTTGTGAGAACATGTAAGATCCTAGTAGGTATTGTCTCAATCAGCAATAGGTAGGAATGACATGATATTGTATGGATGAGAAAGTAATTCATATAATATTGTGCAAATAAATATGAAAATATACTTTGATGGGTGTAGAATTAGAAACATTAGGGTTACAGAGTAAAGCCCTAAATTTGGTTTATTATTTTAGGTTTTGATGCGAGAAATAGCTCGCAGGTGGAGGGAAAGGAGGGAACTCTAGAGAGAGAGCTAATATCTTCCCTACTAACCTGTTTTCAAAACTATTTAAAATTTAAAATAGCCAATGTTCTTTATAGCATCTCTAGTAAGGGTAAAGAATAAAATTACTTCTATTTGGCACCGCACGTTTTGAATCCTCCCACTCATGATAAGGAAAAAGATATTTTCATTCATACTTCTTTAAATCCTACAAAAATCTTGCTATAATTAGTAATTTGTCTAATTATTTCATAATTTAAGAAAATACCAAAAAGAATCATATTTTAAAGTTCTCTGTTAACTGAAACTGTTTATGTAAGTGACTTTTTCTAAATACAATTTGTTAAAAACTTTTTTATCTTTTAAATTTTTAAAAAAAATTCCCCCGTGGGATTGATATGTCAGGGTTTAATCGGAAAGTCTTATATTACTTGATAATGATACGTATACTTGCGTAGAATCTCTAAACTAAAATATCACTGTTGTATTCTTATTTACATCAGAATCAAGTTTTTGGCACTGTTGTAAAGAAGAATATTTTATATCAAAAATATAAGTTTAATTGGATTACCAAAGCATAAATTTTATCAGTTTTCTTCTGGTAGTAAAGAAAATCGAGATCAATTCCTGATTATGTGGGGGTTGTAAAATTTTCTTTAGATGAAAAGATAAAATTAGTAGCTAGAGAGGCAGTGGCCTTGAAGGAAAAGTGTAGTACCATCATATAGAGAAAGTTGTCAGTTCAATTGAAGGACCCATGAAACTTCACCATCCCTTGTGCCATATGAAATAAATTTATGGGAAATCCCTATGTGACTTATGGGATAACATAAACCTCATGGTTTTTAGCCATTTTCAAACAACTAAGTCTTGAAGAAGTCCAGCTTACCACAATAATCTCGCAATTAGCTGACCAATCTGTCACCTATCCTAAGGGAATCACTGAGGATGTGCTGATTAAATTGGACAAATTCATATTCCATGCAGATTTTGTGATTTTTGACATGCATGGGGTTAAGATGATGCCCTTGATTATTAGCCAACCCTTTTTTTTCCATGGGCGAAGCAATGATTGATTTTAAAATGGGGAAATTATATTGAAAGTGAATGATTGGTGTTACATTTGATGTTTTAAAATCAAAGAAATGTCTCACAGTCTCCAAAATAAATTGATGACATAGGATAAAACTGGTGGCCTTCTTAGTTACTGACCATCCTACTGAACATGATGATTTAGAACCCAAAAAGCAAGCAATAAAGGAATAATTTTGGGAATATCTGACAAATGAAGGTTCTACTCTTTATTTATACGGGGCCTCTAGAGCCCTTAGAGAGATAGTTGAGCCTATAGAGCTAGCCTTATGAAGAAGCCCACCCATAAAGGATGAAATATTAGGAGGAGATTCTTTCATGCCCATCAAGCACGTATCTGTTTGCATGAGAAAAAATGAGAATAAAGAAAATTGAGATTCTTTCATGATTTTCTTTATAGACAAATCCTATAGTATTTTAGCTTATGTAAGCACATTTTCTGAGGAAGATGACTCCTCTTTTCCAGTAAATTTTGTAAGTCATTAATTGAGGAGTACACCTTTTCATTAGATTCTTCCCTGGTAATTCGAAGATTTGCAAAATCTCTTATTTTCTTACTTTAGATATTAAAGGTAATTCATCTTTTGTTTTTTCTCCATTGAGATAATTTTTTAATTTTATTAATTCTTTTAGAATCTTATTGCTAAAGACAATTTCACATTCTAATTTCTAGATTTGTAAATAAATAATTTCTAGGTAATTATTTATGTTAGGGCTAGGCTTGTCTTCAACATTGTTGGATATATCATAAGTTTCTATACTTTCAATGTCCATATTTATTTCCTACATAATTCTCATGTTAAATTATCAGCTAGAGCATTTTTATTACCTTTGATAAATTCAAAATCAAAAGTATAAGCAGAGAGCCAGCTTTATCATCTAATTAATCTTTTATTTCGCAAGAAATCTACGATTATTTTTTTAATAAATGAACTAGCTGATTTATTGTCTATCCTGATTAAAAATGCTTCATTTAGAAATATTTCAAATTTTTTAGTTGATTTCTATATTGCTAATAATTCTTTTTCATCAATATGATATTTTTGTTCGGTAGACGTGTATGTACATGAGCTATATCTACACAAGAATTCAACATTATTACGTCGAGCTTTTAAGATTGCCCCAGGCTATTTCAGAGCTGTCTGTTCCTATAAATAAATAGTCACCTGGTATATGTAAATGCAGCTTTGGAATATTTTTATATAATTATTTAATTTGATGTCGAATCTTTTCATCTTTTTCATCTCAATGCCAGGATATATTTTTTCATAATTTCTTTTGTAAATGATCTCTTAATTCTACAAGATTTTTAATAAAAGCTCCAATGTAATTGATACATCCTAAAAGGCGCTGTAAATCCTTTTGATTATTTATTTGTTTAAAATGATCAATTTTTGTTAAACCATGTTCTTGTAGTTCAATCACATCTTTATCTATGATAAGTCCTAAGAATTCAATATTATTAGTTAAGAAGATGGCTTTCTTCTTACTTAATGTTATTCTATGTTTTTGTGCTTTTTGTGAGAACAAAACTAAGTGCTTTAAGTTTTCAGTGATGATTTGACTAAATATTAGAATATCATCTACGTATACAAGGAAAAATGTGACAATTCATTGAAAACAGTATCCATCCGTCTTTTAAATATTTGTGAGGCATTTTTTAATCCTAAGGGCATAAATTTCGATTGGTAGTGCCCTTGTGGTGTAGTAAAGGCAGTGTATTCTCTACTATTTGGATGCATCATGATTTGTCAGAATCCAGATTTACAATATAATTTGTAGATCCATTTGGCTATTTTGATACAATTGATTAGTATTTCTTTATTTGGTAAAAATTATCCAACAAATTTGGTGTTATCAATAAGTTTCTTATGATTAATTACTAATCTTGATTTTCCTCTAATTTATTCAACATGATTTTTGAACTAGACTACTGTGTAATTCTTGTATTTGGATAAATTCTTTTTTTATCTTCAGTATACTTCATAGAGCGAACCCGTATAATAAGTGAAGAATTAATTTTATCAATTATAGCAATTGGTTCGTCCTTAGTCCAGAATTGTAGAGGATTTTTGGAGAATGGGGTTTTAAATAACGAATATGTAAAAGATCAAAGTTCAGTAAGTTTAGAGTTTTTAGGAGAATGTGTGGTATATACTTAAATGCAGATTAAATATATCATGTTCTGGTTTAGAGTAAAATCACCACATTAGTTGCGGAAAGTGGGTGAAGTGAAATGAATTTGTATTGTTTGAATAATAAGGCATTTGAGTGGATTATTGTTGGGAGTGACTAAAATAATTTTGTCTGCAGATTGAACAAATGACGAAAAGGTTTTAAAAAAAATAATTCCAAAAATTAAGTCAAGGCCATTGTTATAGAGACACCATAATTTATGTATTTTGAGAAACGCCGATTGAATGACAAAGAATTGGTCAGTCCAGTATTTATTTATGCTTCGGAGACCATTAAATGATACAAGTGATAATTCTTAGGAATGGATTGGTATATTTGGTGGAATCATAAATTTTTTACATGCAGTGATGTCGCTACGTATATCACATAAAGTATGTATTGGAATAAGTTCATATGTAGAAATATATAATTTTACAGTAGCATAGCTTTGAAAGTGCATTACGTGGTAATGTATAATTATATATATTGACAGTTTTATTATGTGTAAATTTATATTATATTGTTGAAGAAATTCATTCCTAATAATATACGTTTTGAATTTTTGCCATATGTTAAGAATAAATGTTGGAAATTGATTCAGTGATTGTTTATATCCCAAAATCCAAAAAGTATATTAACATCATGAGTACAAGAGTGTTTTTGTCCAGGATAATCTTGATAGATATCTGGAGTATCTTTCAGTATTTGTAAATTAATTGGTACTAAATTTCGCTCTATATGCAATCAATGAGATCCAGTATCTGATAATATATTACATTTTCTTTATGGATAAATATAATAACCAGTTACTAATAATTGATTATTATTGTATTCTCTTTTACTTGGAGATGGTTTTAGAAAAATATATCGACTTGTGCTTGTATAGAGAGAACGTCTTTGTTGTATAGCAAGTGAATTATTAGTTTCTATGAAATAGGTTGTCTTTGGCTTCCATAATTTTTATCATTATCAAAATCAAGGAGAAGGTTTGATGGTGTTGTGATTTCTAGTTCACTATTTTCTTCTAGTTGAAATTTTTGACATAAATGAGAGAAGAGGGTCTAAATGGATTTGGTCTGGATGTGATTTATATGTTACAGTATTGTGTTGATCATTATATGCATAGGCTGTCTGATAAGTAATGCTGTAAACAGCACTGCCTTCTCTCAATTTTACTCGATCTAGTTTATGTTTTAGTGTAAGAGATTTATCTAAATATAACAATTTTATGTGTAAATGTTATAGTATATTGTTGAAGAAAATCCATTCCTACTAATATATGGTTTGAATTTTTGTCATCTATTAAGAATAAATATTAGAAACACTGCCGTTGCCGGTCCCAAGCCCGGATGTGAAAAGTGGAGGGTTGCGTTAGGTAGTCGACAGCCAGCGTAAAACTTGTCGAAAAATCATGACATGAATCCTTTTGATCATTGTGTAAGTGCTAGGGCGTCCCCTGGAAGCGACACGCTGTATGGCTCGAATACAGTGGAAAGTGTGCAAGGGCCGCTACACCGGCGCCGGGTGTAGTGTCAAGTAAGCAAGGGTTCCCACATTACGGACGGATGCGGGTAAAGAAGTTAGTCCATGATACTAGTATTAGGATAGGATCTTGGAATATAGGTACTCTCAATGGTAAATTAATGGAATTGGTTGATATTATGATCCATAGAAAGATAAATATCCTATGTATTCAAGAAACTAAATGGGTTGGAGAAAAAGCTAAGGAGATTGATAACTTAGGTTTTAAACTATGGTATTCCGGTAAGAGTCGTACTAGAAATGGTGTAGGTGTAATTATAGATAAGAGTTTGAAAGATAATGTTGTTAAAATTAATAGAGTTGGAGATAGATTTATAGCACTTAAGATTATTATTGATACTAAGATTTTTAATATTATAAGTGCTTATGCTCCTCAAGTTGGTTTAGATATAGGATCTAAAGATAAATTCTGGAATGATTTAGAAGACTTAATACACTTGATACCCCTTGAAGAAAAAATTTTTATTGGAGGAGATTTAAATGGACATGTCGGTAGAGTGGTAGAAGATTTCAGAAATATTCATGGTGGCTATGGTTATGGAGCGATTAATGAAGAAGGTAGAGTCATTTTAGATTTTGCTTTAGCGTATGATATGATTATTACTAATACTTTATTCAAGAAAAGAGATGAGCATCTTATTACTTATAAGAATGGATCTAATAAAACACAAATTGATTATTTGCTTATGAGAAGAAGAGATCGTCGAGATTGTAAGGATTGTAAGGTCATTCCAAGTGAGCAATTAAGTACTCAACATCGATTATTAGTTCTAGATTTTAAGATGAAGAGTTGTAAAATAAAGAATACTAGGATTCAACATCGTAGAATTAGATGGGGGCACCTAAAAGACACAAATAAAATTATTTTTATGAGTAAAATTCAAGATTTAAATATTTGGGATGTTCATGAAGACGCGAATGTTATGTGGGAAAAAATAACTAATATTATTAAACAAGTGGCTAAAAATGTACTTGGAGAATCAAAAGAAAAAGTTTCTATAAATAAAAATAGTTGGTGGTGGAATAATAATGTGCAAGAAAAGATAAAATATAAGAAGTTATGTTATAAAAATTGGTTTAAATGTAAAAACGTAGAGAACTGGGAAAAATATAAAACGGCCCGCAGGAGTGTAAAAGAATAATCTGTGATGCTTAGTGATCTTTATAACATGTTAGATACTAAGGAAGGTGAAAAATATATGTATAAACTAGCCAAACAAAGAGAAAAGAAAATTAAAGATTTAACTCAAGTAAAGTGTATTAAAGATGAAAATCAAAAAGTGCTTTTCTTAGAAAAAGATATTCGACATAGGTGGGTGAGTTATTTTGATAAAATTTTTAATGATGTTGCTTGAAAGTACGATCGACCTTAGTGATCTTAATATCGTTAATAATAATAAAACTTTTCATTTTTACCGTCGCATTAGTAAAAAGAAGTTGATGAGGCTTTAAAGAAAACCAAGGGGGAAAGTCCGTAGGACTCGATGATATTCCAATTGAAGTGTGGAAATGTTTTGGTGATTTGGGGGTTTCTGGCTTACTAAACTTTTTAATATTATTTTAAAAACTAAAAAGATGCCTGAGGAGTGGAGAAAAAGCATTTTGGTCCCCATTTTTAAGAATAAAGGAGATGCACAAGAGTGTGCAAATTATAGAGGAATTAAATTGATGTGTCATACTTTAAAATTATGGGAGAGGGTAATTGAACATAGGTTAAGACGTATTACGAAGATTTCTCATAATCAATTTGGATTTATGCCGGGCGAGGTCTACCATGGAAGCTATACATTTATTGAGAGGTTTGATGGAGAAGTACAGAGATAATAAGGAGGATCTACATTTGATTTTTATTGATTTAGAAAAAGCTTACGATAAGGTTTCTAGAGATGTTCTTTGGAGAGTCCTTGAGAAGAAAGGTGTTGATATGACTTATATTCAAGTCATTAAAGATATGTATGCTAGAGTTGTTACATGTGTTCGAACTGAAGGAGGATTGACCAAGTATTTTACTATTTCGTTGGTTTACATCAAGGATCGGCTTTAAGCCCATATCTTTTTGCTTTATTTATGGATGGTCTTACTGGCCATTTACAAGAGGATGTATCTTGGTGTATGCTTTTTGCTGATGATATCCTCCTTGTGGATAAGACAAGAGAAAAAGTCCAGGAAAAACTTGAATTATGGAGGTCTACATTGGAGTCTAAAGGTCTTCGTTTGAGTAGAACTAAAACCGAATACATGGAATGTAATTTTAGTAATAGTAGGTCTAGTGACAGAAGTGTAACTTTGGGTGATCAAATTATTAAAAGGTGTGAACGATTTAGATATCTCGGGTCCATTGTTCAAAGTGATGGTGATATTGATGGGGATGTTAATAGTAGAATTCAGGTTGGTTGGTTGAAGTGGAGGAATGTGTCCGGCCTTTGTGTGATAGAAAAGTACCGCTTAGACTGAAAGGAAAATTTTATAAGATGGTGGTGAGACCTTCAATGCTCTATGGTGCTGAATGCTGGCCTTTAAAAGAGAAACATAATGTTAAGTTAAGTGTTGCCGAGATGAGAATGATTAGGTGGATGAGTGGTTTTACACTTAGAGACAAAATGCGAAATGAATATATCCGTAATAGGGTTGGAGTTGCACCGGTGACGGATAAAATTAGAGAGAGTCGCCTTAGATGGTTTGGTCACATTAAACGTCGACCACTCGATGATCCGATTAGGAGAGTAGATGTTTTAAATACAACTTATGTTAAGAAAGGCAGAGGCAGACCTAGGAAAACTTGGGCTTATTGCATAAAAAATGATCTTAATTTATTAGAATTAAACGAAAATTTGACACTAAATAGGATGCAATGGAGAAAAAGGATTCATGTAGCCGACCCCACTTAGTGGGATTAAGGCTTTGTTGTTGTTGTTTTTGTTGTTGTTGTATTAAGAATAAATATTAGAAATCAATTCGGTGATTATTTATATCCCAAAATCCAAAACATATATTAGCTTCATGAACACAAGAGTGTTTTTGTCCAAAATAATCTTGATAGATATATGGAGTACTTTCAGTATTTGTAAATTAATTGGTTGCCTTATCATGTATATATTTTAATTTATTTTTATTATGAAATATTATATAATTATAAATGAGTTTATATAAATTTATAAAAAATATATGACATGTTAATGAGAAAATTAATATTTTGTTTTTCATTTACACAATCAAGTAACTCATAAGTAACCAAAAAATATTGCTAACCAAAAAAAATAATTTTCTTATATTTTATAAACAACCAAACTTCTGAATTTTCATAATATACTGCAATCAAATATCCTGTAATCTTTTCGCACTGCATTTATTTTTCCGCAAATCAAATAACCCTTAAAAGTATTGAAAAAATTGCAACTTCATGGCTTGCTTTTTAATTCATAGAATCTTCTCTAGAAAAGCCATTAAAGAACTTGAAAATTAGTTTTACATCAGGACTCCGCAGGTAGCTACGTACGGAGGCCTGTAAAATCGCGCCACGTGGCTCGCGTGACAAAAAAAAAGCATTCGGCCAGAATAAAACAGAGAATATTCTCTCTGTGTTATTCATGTGTTATTGTGTATTATTCGGGTGTTATTGTGTGTTATTTAGGTATTATTCTGCTCCTAGAATATTCCCGGTGTTATAATAACACAATAACACATGAATAAATCGGGTCGGAATATTCCTTGTTATTCTGTTTTTTTTTTTTTTTTTTACCACGTACGTCACGTGGCGCGATTTTACAGGCCTCTGCACGTAGCTCTACGTACAGAGTCCTGATGTAAAAATTTTCCCACCAAAAGAGACGCCATAAATGAATGAAGTATCCGCTCCCTTGGAATTGATTTGATCTGTGAGTCCCCAGTGCCCTTTGACTGAGGACTATCTTAATTAGTGCTTAGCTCCTAAAGCTCTGTAATACCAATAGCCGTGCTTTTGTCACTTGCTAGGCTCCCTTCGGTGCATACCCATTCAAGCATCTCCCTTTGCGCCACCTATATCATTACCTGCAACCTATGAAATAGCTCTAGAATTCTCCATATCAAGTAGTAACATGTCTTGTTGGATGACAAAAGATGACCCCCTGCTAGACCAGCTGGGTTGTTATCTCTATCCTCTTCAACAACTTGCTCCGTTTGGCCAACTCTGGTGCCCCCACTCAATTAATAGATGGGGAGATCGCCTACTTACATAACATGTCACAAACTAAAGAAGACAGAAACTCAAAAATAACCTCTTAAGGCCACCCCAGGCAGTGCCGGAACCAGAACATCAGGTGTGGTTTGGCGAAATTAAAAATAAAGTCGTGAAGCAAAATTAAATTAATGGGTTGCGAGTATACAAATTGACAAACTTTAATCTATTACGAATAAAGAAGGCCTAATCGTGTCCATCTCCCCTGCACAAAAATGTATTTAAGTTCCAACAATAGGATTAAAAAAAGAAAGACAATATGGTTAAATACATTTTTATCTAGATGAAATTGTAATAGTTAAATATATTCGTAATTGTTGAAACTTATATACATTTTTGTGCAGGGGAGTGTTTAAAAAGTACGAATGAAAGTATTTAACCAATTTCATCTATGTAAAAATGTATTTTAGTTTCAACAATTACGAATAAAGAAAGTATATAACCATATGCAGGATGATCAAAAGGCCTAATCGGGTCAAGCTCTCCTGCACAGACCCTGTCAACAAGACATTAGAAACAATTTAGAAGAATAAACCCCATGCGACAACCTGAGCTCCATTTACTCCAAACAGCATATTTATAGAGAAAATAAAATATTAATAAAAATAAATTTATTTTGAATCAACAAATTTAAAAAATAATAAAAATCATTTCCATCAGTGTATTGTTATCCAACAAAACAAGCCCTGTCATCTCAATGAAACCGACTACTTACAAACTAAAAACATATTCCATGATTCATTCTTTTTAATCAAACTATTGAGATGCAAACCAAATCCATTTAGAAAAAAAAAAAAAAACCCACATAACCCATCGTCATCACTTGTACAAAATAGACAATAAATCAAGAATGACATATATATTAAAATAAATAAATAAATAAAACATATAAAAAAATTTCTTTCAAACAAATATAACTAAACTTTTTACACTTCTTGCAAAAGGCACTGCAAGTAGTTCGAGTTAGGATGTCCCCAAGCTCAGCACCCTAAAATCTTCCTGATGCATGTTCGCTGTTCTTCTGTCAAAGTAGAAGGGAAAATAAAATCAAACTTGATCCTTAGATGGCCCTTACTCCCTGGTTCTCGGGCAATCGGCATACCTTCATTGGCAATCAGAAGCTCGTAGCCTGGGTTAACAATGTTGGCGAGCTGAATGGTGAGGTCGCGGTCGTCAGGGGTACGGAGTTTGAATGTGGTTCCTCCAATGGCGTCTGCTAGTGATAACTTTTGGTGAACAACGAGATCATTGCCAACCCTCTTGTACACAGCATGTGGATTCTCATCAATCTCAAAGACTATATCTGCTGGAATCATGTTGGCTTCCTCATCTCCCATTCTTGGGAATGTGATCTTAGTTCCCTTCTTCCATCCAGGCTTCACGTCAATCACAAGCATATCTGATCGAGCCACAGATTCTCTGCGCGAATTAAAAAAAAATGCATTGCTAGCACACCGGCAATTAGAAAGGTTTATAATTAATTTTTCCTAAAGTTCATAGTAGCAAAAATAAATAGTACAAATAATTCATATTATTTGATAGATTTAGAAGTGATACTGACTTCCTATTTAGCTGTTAACTGTGCTTTTTAAACTATCGTGGTATATGAATTTATTTGTTAAAACCGCTTTGTTAACTATTGTCTATGCTAAAAAAGAGAGATAATTGATTATTAGGGCTCATTTGAGGCAGTTTATTTAGTGCGGTGACGTTTTGAAAATGCATCTAGCCTGTTTAGATAAGCTGCGTTTTAGCAGCTTATGCGTTTTAAAAACGCTAAAAACAGCGTTTTCACACCGCAACTATCTAGGTGCGGTGGCAGCTTTTTGTCTGCGGTCTGGTTTTTCCAAAAAAAAAAAAAAATGTAATAGTCACTGCACCTAGAATATCAACTGACAATTTTTAATCAGCTTATAAGTAAATTATTTAATAAGCTGCAGCTGCCCCAAACAGACCATTAACAAACAATATTAGCTTGCGTTAGATCGGCATCCAAGGGTAAATTTATCTTTTAGTAGCTTTACGAGCAATATAATCTTTCGTTATTTATTATGATTTAGTATAAAATAGACTAATGTTTAGGATTATGGTTAGACATGTGATTGAGCATTGTATCTCAGGGTTAGGGTTTGTGAGAGATTTCCTACCTCTCGAATTATAGAAATTGGCCGACGTCTCTAATTTTAGGTGTTTCACTTTTCTTATGTATTTTGCAATTGAATATTTTGTGTCCTAACTTTTGTGAAAAATTGTGGAAGATTCTTATGAAACGGTATCAGAAAATCGACCTTCACCGTCTCTGCTGTATCGCATTCGCGACCTAGCCTATCGAAACGATCGTAATTCGAGCAAGCTGGGAGGACAACCAAGGGATCATGACATTCAGGCGCTAATACAGTTAACATCTTCATCGTTATAGTAGCTATAAGAGCTAGTTGTGCGTTACGATGTATTGCACCTTACAGGTGCCAACGTTCGTGATTGAACCATGCAAAACATTCGTGATTTGAAGAAGCATAAAAGGGTTATGGAATGACCTAATATCGTAATACAATCGTGATTGGAGCTAGCTTGGAAGGAATGATGGGATCGCGACGTCCAAGGCCGCGAATAGACAAGAAGCGAAGTACAGAGCACAGGAAAGTCGAAGGATTGCGGCGTATAAGAGTTTATGCGCTCTTGATCAAAAGTGGTGAATGGGATTACAACGTAAAAGAGTCCAGCATCACATGTGATGGGAACTCATGCTCAAAATCTGTGACATACATGAATTCAAAATGCGGCTTCCCAAATTACGCGTTGCTTCCAATAGTTCCATTGAACCGTATAGAAGAATTTCAAGATCGCAGTGTCCAGAGTTCTGCACACCCCAAACCTGCAGTCAGAAGTTTCAAATCTCTCGATCTCAATGTAAAGGAGTTTGAAAACCGTAAAGGAGTAACTGCAGCCAAAAATATAGATGTTTTGGAGATAAAGCTAGCAAAAGAGGTCAGTTAAATCATATTTAGAATAAAGGAGTATTTCTTAGCCATGGAGTGGAGGTTGAAGGGGTGGTCATAACCCTAGAAGAAATGATAAAGAAGATTGTGGAGTCTTACACACCTCCGTTGGCGAAAGAGGGATCAAGCAACGGCGTCTAGAATGGATGTGAGCGACGAAATCTAGAACAGATTCGAGTGACGACAATCTGAAGAATTCATGCGACGTTAGGGCATCATCGTTGTCTCAGGTGGATCTAGAGCTACGATGTCAGCTGAAGGAATGAGAAGTGGACTTGAGCGCCAGCACGCGGAAGGAATGGCACTACATCCAGACAACAGGAATGAGAGGTAGCAAGTAGAATGGGATGACAGGCGATTTGGGGAAGGAAAAGATCAATTCGAAAGATTTTAACTTGGAACAAAGAACCATAGTGGTTGGGACTCTGACAAAGAGCTGCATCCAACAATACAAGTGTCTTTTGTTGCAGCAACCATACAGTACAAGGGGACGGGTGAGCTGATTAAGATGTGGGTTAGACTTATGGAAGAAAAGAAATCATTATGAGTTGAAGAAGGGAAAGCAATCCCTGCTTTATGGGAATGAATATTATTCTGAAAATCTAAGTAGACTCACGAGTGAGAAAACAAAAGATGCCAATCTTTGAAGGAGAATATGCTTATGATTAGGTTTATTTTGTGGAAAGATACTTTGCTATTAATGGATTAATAGAGATAGAAAGAATTGATAGTGACAGCCCTATATTTGGACAAGAAGGGTTTAGCATGGTACCAATGAAGAGAACAATATCAACAATCAAAATCTAGGAAGAATTCAAGGAATGCTTGTTGAAATATTTTCAGCATCATTCGAGAAGGAGACTACACGAACAATTCTTTGCATTGACTCAGAAAGAGATTGGTATAGAGTATAGAGAGAAATTTGAGCTATTATTGCAATAATTTAAGGGAATATCTGAGGCAGTATTCAATGAGAACTTCAAGAATGGTCTAAAGCTGACATATGTGCAGCACTTCTTTCATTGAGACTGCGAGACTTGGAGGAACTATAAAATTAGTGAAGTTTGTTCAAGATCATAATGCATGGAACGGGTTAATAGGAACAACTTAGGTGGAGCGTCATACCTAATTATGACAACCAAGACGACACCAAAAAGCTAAAATATTGGAAGTCAAGAGGGAGCCTTCACATTACAAGAATCATGGGCCATAACCAAGAGCAAGTGTCTTATAAAGATAGATCCAGGAGAAGCAAGCCTAGGGGCTATATTTTCGGTGTTATGAGAAGTAACACGTTACGAAAATCAAATTTTACAGATTCCCAGACTGTGACGAGGAGGTAGTGGTTGTAGAAATAGAAACAAATTTATGGAGAACATTCTCATTTTTTCCACCTTAAGGGCAATGTGTTTTTTTTTTTTTTGAGGGAAGTGTCGGCTAATTTTTTCTTATTATTTTGAAAATAAAATTTTAAAATTTAAATTTAATGTAATATGTAAAGTATTTTATTTTGATTTTTGAAAATGGTGATATATTATTTTATTTTGAAAATAACAAGACCAGATAGATCTCATATCAAATAGTTTAAATAGTTGAGCACGATACCACAAGTGACACATCATCCTAAAAAATGAGCGTACCTACTTGTTAATAGAGCTAACTATCTAAACTTAAAAGTTTATGACTTATTTTGGTCTGCGAGTTTTATAGCCGACAAATTCTCTTATCTAATACGAAGATTAGATAGGGTTTAGATTAATACTGGTTCTTAATTCACATGTAAGTGACCTCATAGTTAATTACATCTTAAGTAACCGAAGTCACCTAAGAAAACTCTCGATAAGGATCATGGGCTTTGTCTTCAAGAATATCAACGTTTAAGTTTCCACGATTGATAGTAGGAAAATCAATGGGAATGGTTCAATACGGAACAGTTATTTTCAGAGTCCAAAGAAGTGAAGAGTAGGAGACATCGAAGATACTGAAAGAGCTTCAGTGATATCTCAAACTATCCTATAGTTGGGCGAGACATCTTTGAAAGTGAAGTGTTTATATTTCAATCTTGCAAATTATTTAGATGTTTTGGGATTTATATCTACATGTCATATGTAAATGACCCAAAAATATGAGAGGATTTATGTCGTACCAGACGACAACCTCAGAATCCTAAACAGTTTAGGACTTATATCGTACGATGTACGATCGTACTAAGTCCTAAAAGATAGTGTGAGGGTTTATGTCGTATTAAATGACAACCTCAACGTCCTATAGATGTTATTTAAATCTACGAAAGTCCGATCGAAGATCCTTCATTCGTTCTCTGTCGTCTCGTCTCGAGAAAGGATAGAGATAGAAGAAAAAAGAGAAGAAACATGCCTCGAACGGCCTATCCTAAGGGTATGTACAAGGGAAAACATGTGTAATGAAAAAGAAAACAAACATGCCCTAAAGGGCCTATCCTAGGGGTAAGTACAGGTACGCAAGAAAAGTAGTATTTAAAATAGACATGTGTAAATAAAAGAAAATAGCCATGCCCTAAATGGCACATCCTAAGGGCATGTATAAAAGAAAAGTATGAATACAGGTAAGTATGTACAAAAGTAAAAGAATGCATGTAATAAAGAAAGTAAATGAACTGTACAATAAAAAAAAATGTGTACCTGGCCAACTCCGTCGATGCCTCGGAAGCAAGCTAATAACTACAAGTAGCTATACAATCAAGTTTAGCTATAAACATATAAAAGATCAAAGTGGGGGAATAAGAATTCTATTTGAGGATAGGCTCGATCGCAGAACTTCTTTTTCTATCTCGATCCCGCAGCAACCCGAAGTGCGAAGTACGTATCAATCTCAGATAAAGTCACCAGCAAATCACCCTAGAGTAGGCAATCCTAATCCCTACCACTTAATTAGTGAGTGAACCAGTTTGTAGTATCTGAGTTTTGAGAGTAGAGTATCTGTTATCGTAGTATCTGAATTCTTTACCAGTGTAATATCTGGTACGTAGTATCTGGTCTGTGGTGTGTAATGTGTATTAACTAGTGCATGGTGTGTAGTGTTTAATGGGTAGTGTCTAGTAGGGTAGTGTGTTGTGTATGTGTGATATTTAATATGTAGTATGTGTGTGTGATATTTGATGAGTGGTATGTATGTGTAATGTTTAATATGAGGTGTTTATGTGCGATGTTTAATGTGTAGGGTGTGTATGATAATTTTGATAATTATATGTGTTGTGTCTGATGCGATGTATTTGATATGTCATGTTTGGTTTGATGTATTAAATGTGTTGTGTATGATGTGCTATGTGTGGTATTTGTGTGTGATATTTAATATGTTGTATGTGTTTGATGTGATATGTGTTTGTTGTGATATATGTGTGAGGTGATATGCGTTGTGCTATGTGTGTGATGTGATATGTGTTTTGCTATGTGTGTGAGGAGATATGTGTTGACGTAGTATCTGTTGTCGTGCAGGTGCAGTGTTTATTGTCGTGCGAAGTGCGATGTAGTATATCGTTGTTGAAGTATACATTCTCGTATCGATATAATGTCTGACATCGTAGTATCTGTTATCAGTTCACAAATTTCTTAAAGGTAGGGATTAGAGCTACCTAACTCAAGGTAAAATGGGCATCTATCTCTGAGTATTGATTTTTTATTTTGTTTCGGCTATAAAAGCACGATTATTAGTCTCTACATCATTGCCTGTACCTCGCATTTCTAACTTATACCCACTTTGATATTCCATATGTTTTCTAAATAAATGAGAGCATGCTATTCAAATGAGGGAGACAAAGCATATAAACTCCCAATATAAACTCATATGTTAACATTTTTTTATTATTATTATTATTTTAGCAACCATATCAGCAAGTAGCTAGCTATTTTCCATGATATTAAGACATGCAAAATATAAAATAGCTAGTTATCACGCCATAACCCTAAAAAATGGTTCAATATATAAAGTAGAATTGCTACAATTTCCAAAGTGATTCATAATAATTAATTAGAAAAAAGTAGCAGCCTTTTCAAACAAGTTCATGAACTTGCTAGCTGCAGCATTCCCAAAGTCAGGCCCAAATTGTAGCCCCAACAAGATTTTTAAAGCTGAGCTCAAAACTGTCCATATATAGAGATGATAAACTAAAATTTGGGTGTTAGAAATGAAAACATAGAAGAAGTGGGTGGCATGAATGTAATTGCCCCAATTCAAAATAAATCTGTAAGTTGCCCCCCTTTCAAATTAATCACCTTCACACAAGAACTATCAATGTGCTGCCACTAGAAACACAATCTTTAAATCCAACATCCCAACCCCCACATATCCATACAAGTTTGAAGAGAAGCAGCTTCAAAAATCCATAGTTTGTAAACGATGAAAAGTTCCATTTTTAGTTAAAGGTGGATCAGTGATTCAACTCTCAAAGAACAAGAAATGGAGCCTAAAGAAAACAGTAGTGAGGCATTTACAAGCATACCACCATCCTTGATTTATTTACATGAATGAAGCACATAAGAATAGCTCAAAAACAAAGTTTCAGAATGCTCGCAAATGAAACGACTAAATTTCAGATTTCCCACAATAAATTCGGTGAAGTCTTTTTTTTTTTTTTAAAAAAAGGTCATGCATAGTTCAAAGTATGTGCATTTCTTCTGATTCAAAGCACTTCAGCAGGATTCATTCAGCACATAACAAGTCCAAAACCTTCAAACTCAGAGAAAAACAAAAAGCTATAAAAATGCTTTTAGCAACAGGAAATCTTGTGCACAAGTTATAATTCACATTAATTCGCATTTCCAACAAATGTTCTGCTGTTTCACCATGAGCCCAATAATGTGAAGCAACGGCTCTTACAATAACCATCATGAAACATGCAATAATGAATCAAGTAATCCAAATAGATCCAACTCAGTGAGACAAGATGGTTGTTTCAACATGTGAAGTGTAATAAAGCTCGTAATCACAACAGACAGCCACAAAAAAGGAACCTGATTGGATGTGAGGTCAAACAGACCTATAACTACAACTAGAAAGAATAAGCAAAGAATCACAAATTATTAATTCTTCCTTTCTACGGTTTTTTTTTTTTTTTTTTTTTTTTTTTTTTTTTTTTTTTTGTAGTTTGATACCGACTAATCTAGCCATTAAAAAAATGAATTCAACTTTTACCAATAGGGAAAGAGATAACATGCGTTTTAAAATCGGTTCGAATTAACCTTAAGTAAGGTTGGTTAGGCAAGCAAATAAGAAATCCATCCATCAAAAAAAGATTGCGAGATATAAAGTGATTTGCATGTAAGTGTTGCATCCTTCAACTCGTGTAAAGCCAAGCCAAATAAATCTCAGATTTGTATCACAAGCAAAGTGACCGCGGATACCAACAAAGTCATATATTCCTATCGCCAAATATTATTGGGGGCGGTTACATATAGATCACCCAATTCCTATGTATTTACATAATGAACACATAAATTCAAATTTTGCATACCTGCCACCTTAATCATGCATGAAGAAGCCTATATATATATATATATTTTTATTTGCAACGTTTGAAAGAATCGGTGGTATAAATGTGAAAATAGAACTCAAGTGTTATAAACCTAAATATATATAAGAATTGGGTGGTATGGATGTAAAAAGAAAGGCAAAGCCAATTTTCCCCAATCAATTTCGAACACTTTTTGTTCAAACCACGTAAACGAAATTATTGCCAGTTGAATGATTATACAGTTTATTTCTCCCCACCACAACCTTCACAACATCAGAGAATAATCTCAGCAATTAATTGATAAAAAACAAAGATCAATCAGTGGCTTATATGATTAAAAATAAGAAGGATGATGAAATATTTTTGCATTCTTGAAACCACTGCAATAAGAAGAAGGATAAGAAGATCCTTACTCTTCGACCCAAATGATCGAGGGAGAAGAAGAACCTTGTAGCAGCGACAAAGGAGCACTGAAAACAATGGGAGCACCGAGTGAAATAAATTCGGGAGCGAGTGAGATGTTTCAGGATCCTCCCTCAAAGAGTGTATCGAGAGGGGTATTTATAAGCGAGCAAGGGGATGTTACCATGCACTTGGGCGGGACAATCTGTTAGGGAAAAGTTACCGGAACATTACCGGAAGCGATGACAGGCAGCGAGGCTCGATTAGGGCATGAGAAGAAAGAAACCGGCCAAACCGGTCACGGGAACGGGGGGAAGCTTCGAGAACCAGGGCATCGGCGTGAGGGATGGAGGCCGAGTGGGGCTAGGGCACTGACTCGGAAGAAGGAAAAAAAAATGTAAGTGAAGGTGAATAGTGTGCGTGAGAAGAGTTTTAATTTAACAAAATTCTTTTATTTTATTATTTTAATATTATAAGTTTAGTTAAATTCGCCGATTTACGCACAAATCAAGTCGACTCAAAATCCTATCAAAATATATGTCTTTCCCGGCTAAAATCGACGTTCCGGACACATCGGTGCAGTCCGTTTCGCCATCCTGGGTCGTTCGGACAAGTTCGCCGATGATCGCATCAATTTAAATTAAATTTGCGTGACGTCGCAAAAAAATGAATTTATTTTGACCCGACCGGAGCCACTTAACGAGCAAATTATTCACCGGTCTTCGCCTAAGCGAGAACCATAGCCAAACATATTGCTCGTGGCAAAAAGTCAAATGTCGCACGCAGTGGGGTCCACCTATGGCTTTCAAATCCTTATAGGAACTCAACAAGATTTTCAATACGTCGGCTTTTAATTGACTCAACTAGATGTCGAGGATTTAGAGCCGTCCATATGAAACTTCGAGGAGCGAGGAGATGGCTTGAATTTATAAACACGGTGGGTTCTAGTCTAGTCCTCTAAGAGAGTCCAAAATAAGGAAATCCTAAGGCTAGATCCTAGGATCTAAGGAGGAGGAAATGAAAGACCTCAAAAATGAGGTCAACAGGAAGCAATGTTTGATAGGCACCTAAGGGAAAATTTTTCTTTTATTAGCCTACGAGCAATTTAGTCTTTTATAATTTTTTTATGGTACAGTATAAATAAGGTAAGTATATTTATGGTTAGGGTTATGCATGAGATTAAGTATTGTATCTTAGGATTACAGCTTGAGAGAGACTTCCTATCTGTCGAATTGTAGGAATTGGGAGAGACTGCATTCCTCTCAAATTGTAGTTGCTTATCTTATGTATTTATGTAGAGTTATTTGATATTTTTGCAATAAAATATTTTGTGCCCTAACTTCTGTGAAAAATTATTGAAGATTCTTATCACTATGTTACCTTGAATATTGATAATTACATGTCTATAAATAAAATAAAAATTAGAATATTAAATAAGACAATAGAATAATTTATGCAGAAATAATAAACTCTTCTTTAATAAAGAAAGAACTTTGTACTACCATCCATCAAATGCATCTAATAGGACAGTCAAAGATAATAGTTGATTTTTTTTCTTGTAATATTATGATAGTATAGGTATACTTATGTGATAAAGTAATTTAATATTACTTTGAACAAAACTATATTTTTAGGAATTAGAATTGCTTAGGGGTTGTTTGGGTCAATTTTATTTTTTTTCTTTTATTTTTTTTTTGTTTATGTTTTAATTTGGAAAAAAAATTTGGTGAGTTTAATTATATAATTGTTTATTTTTTTAAATAAAAATAATAGCCAAAGGCTATTAGATGAGTCTCTTGACCGACCTCATATGCCTAAAAATTATGCTCTACCTATTAGCAGGATCAAACCCGTGACCTCAGGGGACTTACAAACTCTGGCAACCAAAAGGATCACGGTAGGCGGCATAAAAATTGAATAATCTTAAAAAAATTTATGTGGTTTGGCTTAAAATGAAATTAATGAAGAACTAAAATTAAAATTTGTCTTAAAAGTAGATTGGCTTATAATAATCTTAAATTGAATAACACGTGACCTTTTGGGCTTTTCTCGAATATATATATATATATATATATATATATATATATATATATATATATATATATATATATATATATATTTGTTATAAAAAGATTGATCGACAATCGAAGATCGCCGATCAACCCTATAGGTAGAGCCGACCGAGAAGCGGACCCCCCTTCCAGTCCGATGTGCTATTCAAATCCACCCGTAGTGGGTGGGATTCGAACCCTTGACCCGAGGGACTTACACCAAATGCCGCAACCAATGAGCCAAGGCTTTCGCGCGCGCGCACACCCACAGATATATATATATATATATATTCTTGATTCTAGGAGCTTGGTGAGGGATTATGGTATTTTCTTCTTTGTCTCTTTGATCTCGTTACTCCATTACGTCTGATTTTCCTTGCCGCGTCTCCTTCTGTGAGTTGATTTCTGGATTTCGTATTTTTTCTGGTTTCCTGGATTCAAATTCTCTTTTTGAATCGCGGGTTATCAAGGTTCTCTGGTGTTTCGTTGAATTTTGTGTTTTTTTTCGCTTGGAATGGTTTAGTTGCTGCTAAGGTTTGGATATTTATAATGGATGTTGTAGAGGTTGGTGATGTTGATCCAACTGTTGTGGGGAAAGGTACGTTTGCTAATGTTGTTGGACGTTCTCTTGGAGGTTCTTCTTTGGGAGATAAACTTGTTTTTCCACAAGTTTATTATGATTCTTTGGCTGGTCGTGCCAATTGTAATTTCATAAAGAAATGTTCAAAGAAGGCGGGTAAAAATGCTATCATCTTCTCCGATGATGAGATTGATAAGTTGTCTGATAATTAGCGATTTACATTGATTGATAAATTTCAACTTGGACACCCCAAGATGGAAATAATTCGCAGAATTTTTGACGATTTTAAATTGGTGGGCAGCTGGAAGATTGGTTTTTTTGACGGGAGGCATATTATGATTCATCTCACTAGAGAGGAAGATTATGCCCAAATTTTTTCAAAGAAGTACATTGCGATTGATGGTGTACAAATGAAAGTTCTGAAAAGGTCGTTAGATTTTGATCCTACACAGGATCATCCAATTATTCCAATCTGGTATAAATTACCCGGTTTAAAGTTATCATTCTTTAATCATCAAGTGTTGTTCTCTATTGGCTATGTTCTTGGTCGACCCATGAAGTTAGATATCTCCACTTTCAATTTGTCGCGACCTTCATCAGCACGGATTTTGGTGGAACGTGGCATAACCTTACCAGAGATTAAAGATATTGGTTAGGGACTGAACACAATGGATACTGGCAATCTATTGTGATGGAGCAATAACCATTCTATTGTTATCATTATAGGATGTTCGGTCACACGCAAGAAAGATGTTATCGTTTGAATCTTAATTTGAAAAAATCCAAGCATGAAAATTTGAATTCGATTGCTGAGAAAGCTATTAGTTTAAAGAATGAGGTGCCTAAGCCTATTCTTAATATATTACAATCGGATAGACAGATGAGGGAGGATTCTAACAGTGATGTTGTCGAATTACCTCCTCCAGATATGTCGCTGTCTACTTTACCTATGGTTAATACCAATATTTCAGACCTGTAGGCTGATGACGTGGTGGAAGAAATTGTTAGTTCGCCCACTACAGTTCCTGTTATTGATCCTGAAATAACAATCGAAAATGTGTTTACAACTATTTCTCATATTATAGAGGAACCTGTGATACCGAATTATCCACCTTCTGTACAAGATTCTGAAGTTGCGATTGATTTATTACCTCTCACATTCGATAATCCTTAGAGGAAAATTGGGCGGTTCAGAAAAGTAGAAGGAAGGCTAAAGTGCACATGGAATTGAAGAAATTGCTACATGATACCAGGTGGATACTGATCAAGAATTGATAGCAGGGAGATCTACTAGGATCTCTAAGCCTCCTCATACATGATCAATTTGCTGTGTTGGAATATCAGGGGAATCGCTGATTCTAATTCCCTGATAAGGCTCAAAAATTTAAATAGAATTTATCAGTTTGTGTTTTGCTATTTTGGAACCCTTAACTAATAGTATATAATTGAAGATTGGTAGAAGTTTTTCTCAGTTTGATATTTTCTCTAATATCAACTGTAAGATTTGGTTTTTCTGTCGTAAAGATATTAAGTACAAAGTTCTTCTAGATAATGAGCAATTTCTTCATGTTCGTCTGGTGTGGGATCAATTTGAAACTGATGCTACTTTCATTTATTCTGGTTGTTCTACGAGAGAGAAGACTGATTTGTGGAGACATCTTTTCTCAATTCAATCTTCTATTCAGAACACTTGTCTTATTGGAGGAGATTTTAATAGTGTGGCTTATCCTAATGAGAAGTGGGGTGGTAAATCTGTTGAGGTGGCTCAAATGACTTCTTTTTCTGATAACATCAATGCTGCTAGATTGGTTGAAATTCCTGTTCAAGGTCCTTTAGATACTTGGAAAAGAGGAAAATTACATGAACGATTAGATAGATTTTTAGTTAATCCTTTGTGGATGGATACTTATCCTTTCTCTAAAGTTTCTCATATTTCTTATACTTGTTCTGACCATCGACCTTTAGTTTTATCTCTTTCATTGACTCATAATAAGCCAAAGTCTCGTTTCCATTTTTTTAATGTTTGAACTGAGCATCCGAAGTTCTTGCCGTTTTTAAAAACTGTTTGGATTCCGAATAATAATCTTCCTTTTTGGGAGAGATTATGGTTAGTTCAGAAATCTGCTGCTCGACAGATTAATAATTGGAATTGGAGTTGTATTGGAGATCTTTCTAAAAGAGTGAAAGAGGCTGAAATTGCGGTTTTAAAGGTTGAGGTTGATGAAGATGGAGGTTTTATTTCTTTGCAAGATCTTATTAATGCTAATGTTCATCTGATGCAAGCTATCAAATGGGAGGAACTATTTTTTAAACAAAAGGCTGCTATGTCGAAATTTATTGAGGGTGATAGAAATACGAAATTTTATCATGCGTGTATTAAGCATAGAAGAAGTGTTAATGCAATTATGAAGATTAAGGATGAGAAGGGTGTTTGGCTTTCTGATTTAACGCAAATTGCCAATAGTTCGGTTAATCATTTTGAAAAGCTTTTAAATACTCCTCATAGGTTTGAGTTTGAATCTTTTGATAGTTCCTTGTTTGTGAATGATGTTGCTTATACATCCTCTGCTGATTTAACTTCTATTCCTACGAAGGATGAAATTTGGCATATCCTATGTTCTATTGATGGAGATAAGCCGGCTGGGGCGGATGGTTACACATCCACTTTCTATATTAAAGCTTGGTCTATTGTTAAGAAAGAAGTTATTGAAGCGGTTCAAAGTTTTTTTAGAGGTGTGGATATGCCTATTTATTTTTCTATATCAACTATTATTCTCTTACCTAAGGTGATTTGATGAATAGCTGGGAAAATTTTCGTCCGATTGCTCTTTCTACCATTGTTTCTAAGATTATCAGTAAGATTATTGTGGTTAGACTACAACCTTTATTGCCTGATATTATTTCTTCTAATCATTCTGTTTTTATAAAAGGTCGTAATATTACTGATAATGTTCTTCTTACTCAAGAGCTCACCTTGGACATTGACCGAAAATGTAGAGCTGGAAATTTGATCTTTAAGCTTGATCTTTCTAAAGCTTACGATTCTATATGTTGGGATTTTATTTTGGTTGTGTCATCTTATCAAGTGTTGGCTTTATACCAATTATTATACTATATTGGTAAATGGTAATTTGGAGGGATTCTTTCAAGCTTCCCGGGGAATAAAACAAGGAGATCATTTGTCTCCTACAATTTTTATTCTGGCAATGGATTATCTTTCCAAACTTCTTCTTAAAGCCTATGGTTCCCATGAGTATTTGTGGTTTGCTAATAAAGCCAATTTTAATATTAGTCATCTTATTTATGCTGGTGATGTGATCATCTTCTCTAATGCTTCCAAGATTGCGGTAAAGAAGATTCATCAGACTTTTCAGAAGTTTTAGGAACTTTCGGGCCCTTCCAAATGCCAATTGATCTTTAGTAATAAGGTGCAGACATCTTCTCGGAATTGGATTAAGGATATGACTTCCTTTAAAACTGCTGCTCTCCCTATTAAATATTTGGGTGTTCAACTTATTAAGGGAAGGAAACCCAAACTCAAATTGATGATATTATCTCTAAGGTGTATAAATAGATTTCTACTTGGACTAACTCTTTTCTATCTACTGGTGGTCGTATTACTCTTATTAAAATTGTTTTAGCTTCCTTTTCGATGTATCTATTACAGATGCTGCGTATGAAAAAGGGCACTCAACGGATTTTGGAGAGATTACTGAATCGTTTTCTTTGGGAGGGGAAACATAAACAGATTCATTGGATGAAATGGGAAAAGCTCTGTCTACCTCTTTCGGCGGGTGGTTTGGGGTTTAAATCTTTCCATCATCTTCATCAAATTTTCTTATGTAAATTATGGATCAAGTTCAGGGCTCAAAACACAATTTTGGCTGAATATATGAGGCTGAAATATTGTAAATATTCACATCCTTTGTTGGTGAAGAAGAAGCTCGGGGATTCTAGAATTCGGACTGATTTGTTGAAAATCAGAAATAATGTTCAAGATTGTATTATTTGGGATATTGGAGAAGGAAAAATTGATTTTTGGCTTGATAGTTGGCTTTTGGATGGTAGAATTGATGATTCTTCTATGTTGCGATCTTCTTTTGCTGTTAATAAATGCTGGGACATTAATAATAATTGGAATAAGGATCTTCTCACAAATTTGGTGGGCACGGAGTTGACGCAACAGATTTGCAATATTCCTATTATTGCTCATCTTCAGGACAGAATTATTACTAAAAATCCCTCTCACATGTCATTTTCGAAATATACTTATTAGAAATTTTATTAGTGGTCTAATGTTGATTGGGGCAATTCCAGTGGGTTAAGTTTTTAAGTCCTTCTATGTCATTCTTTCCTTGGAGGTGTTTTCATAATTTACTTCCTTTGGACGATATTCTGAAATTAAAAGGAATTAGAGGTCCTTCTAGATGCAGTTTTTGTTGCTGTAATGAGGAATCACTTTCGCATCTTTTCTTTTGTTGCCCTGTCGCTATAAAGGTCCGGCAAGCTGTTATTGATTACTTATAATTCGGTTTTCGGGCTAACTGGTCTAATGTTGTTGATTGTTGGAGCGATTGGATGGGGCTTAATGCTGAAATTGTTCCTTTTATAATCATGTGCTTCTTATGGATGGCAAGAAATAAAATCAGATTTGATGAAAAGTTAACACATTCGTATTAGTTTAAATTGCATTTCTTATATTGCGAAGATCATTAAATTTATGAATTTTCATGTTCATAATAATGATTGGAAGAGGGGCCAATCGAGCACTTTTCAGCAGTCTTCGTTAATAATTCATAAGATTTTTTGGAGACGGTCTATTGATCCTTGGATAAAAATTAATACAGATGGTAGCTTTAATTGCACTTCAGCTGGTATGGGTGGCATTTTCAGATGTTACAGGGGTAGTTGTTTGTTATATTTCTATTCTCCTATAGTTGTTATGAATGCCATGCATGCTGAGATACAAGCGGTTCTTTGGGCTTTAAAAATTGTTGTTGCTTTACGGTGGACTTTTCTTCATGTGGAGTTCGATTCTAAATTGCTTGTGGAGATTATTAAGGGCATTCATGAACCACCTTGGTTTATTATTCATCTTCTGAAGCAAGTTCTGAAGCTTAGCTCTAATTTGACGATCCTTTGGAGTTATATACCTAGAGAAGGTAACAAATGTGCTGATTGGTTGGCTAAAAAAGGAGCTTCGTCGTTGAATCCTATTTTAAATGTGCATCCTCTTTTTAATCTTGCTTTATTGATAAGGCGGGATAATATGTCCTTACCTTATATCAAATGTAAACTTGCTTCTCCGTATTAGTAAAATTTCTGTTCTTTCAATATATATATATATATATATAATGAAATTTTTTCAACCTTAAAACATAAATAAATAAAATAGATGGTAAAAGTTGAGAATCAAACAAATAAAAAGGAATAACTAAATTAGAGGAAAGGGACACCCTAATCATGAACAAAAAAAAGCTTTCGACTAAACATAGGTTCACATAGTGATTCAGATAAATGAATTCTACACAAACATTTGCATGCTTTCATATATTGGAGAACATAACAATCATGCACTTGAAAAGTTCATCACGGTGGAAGGATGCAGGCGATACAGGCTCAATTGGACAGAATGATAATAAAACAAATAATTATAAATCTATTAGACATGCATGCCAAGATTTGAAGTCATATTATTGTATAAATATTACATCATTAAACCGTATGAATATGGAAACTCAAGGATTTAAGTACCTGTCAACACTACAATATTGCATATGTTAGGTTCCAAAAGGCTTTAACATCTAAGGTCAACTAAAGAGGAATAGAGTGACATTTCTCACCGTAGATTGCTTCCTTAACTCAGCTTTTGTATTTAGCAGACTATAATAGACACCAATCTCTCTTGTATCAATCAAAAGATTATAAGAAAGGAGAGTCCTCTCAACCTAGGGACAAATATGATAAACTACAAAATAGCTGTAAAAGATATCAAGCACCAGTAAAGAGGACACCAAAATTTATGTGGTTCGGCTTAAGTAAGCTAACATCTATTGACAGCATAAAAAGTGAATAATCTTATAAGCCAATATACTTTTAAAAAGGTATATGAAGGAACAAACTCCATATAAAATTAGACAAAAATATTATTTTATCTGTTAAGTGAAAATGCAGTCATCTACTGCAAAATGAAGATTACATGTTAAAGAAGGAAATACTATAATTACTCCAATTACACTCTTCATCTCCTTATAATGAGAGTCTAAATACGAACTATTCATTCAAGCTAAAACTAAAAAAATGTAAAATTTCTCTCTTTTAAAGAAGGAATTCAACTTGCAAGCACGCAAAATTTTCTCTCATTCTAGAATTACGTAAACCTTTTCCTATTTTTGTAGCTCTTAGCATATTTGGCAAACTACAATAGTTACTGCTTTGCATAACTTATTGACGTAATTATAACATTTTAATACCATAAAATTGCTTTATGTCTTCAGAGTACTGATTTATTTCCCATTCTTTAAAAGCATATGTTTTCTTTGAAATCCTTTTAAAACCACTCGCTCAAAAAATGTCTAATTACTAATATATACTTTTTTGTAATCTCCAACAACTATTTTAAAAATTTCTTAATGCAGCAATATATATTATCCTCAGATTAAATTCACATTAATTTAAAAGTTTTAATTTAATTTTTCAACAAATTAGAAGAAGGGGTTGATTGCAAAATAATAATAATAATAATAACTTCTTCAACTTGCTATAAAATAAAATAAGAGCCAGCATCTCAATAGAGAAAAAAAAAACAAAAAAAACTAAAAAAAAACAAAAAAAAAAAAAGAAAAACATAGCATGTAAATATTTAGCATGATGCAACAACATCAATAGTTAAGGGCATGCTTGGTGACTTTTTTGTCTTAAGAAACAAGTTAGAAAAAACGTTGGGCATGGTATTTTTGTTATCGCTTTTAGAAGCATTTCTTTATGATTACATTGAAAATACTACTATCTTGTTTTACTAGTTTCCAATACATTGATTCCACATCATTTCCTCCTATCCAACATCTAAACACAGTATTCCCCTCATACGTTGAACATCTAATACCCATCCAAGATACTAATACAAATGTTGCACCTTGGGTTCGTCGGTGTCACGCCTTCATTTCCACCTCTTAATACTATTCCCCTCCATAACATTGTTGTTGTTGCACCTGCCGGCAGTTTGCAATAGAGTGTAAGGATGTCTATACCCTTTTGATTTGGCCAAGATTTGATTATGGGAGAGTTTTATCTATGGATTGTGGAAAGCATTGACATGGATTTTCAAGACCAATATTTTTGTTTTGCTTTACATTTAGAAGTAAAAATTTATCATTACTCATTTTTAACCAAAATTTGTTTCTTTTTTTATGCATCCAAACATGCTTTATGATTTGTCTTTCAAAACAAATACTTAATTTTTTTGAGAGAAAATGAAAAAAAAAATTTAAAAATAATAAAAAATATATAAAGAAAAAATTAAAAACAAATACTTGAGCAATATACTGGGGCAAAATAAAGAAGATGATAAGACTTATATTCTAACACACATTGCATCAAGAGCTTAATTAATCCCGACATCTAGCAATAGCAACTCATATTCTTAATTTTTTTTTATATAAGAGATTCATTATCCAATTCGATCAATGCGAAATAACAAATGAATCTCGTGGAAACTCAACATTTGGCGTGAAGGGATAGGCTATTTTAGGCATTTTTATATCCATTTTATTTTCATTAAAATTTTGTTCTTTATAAAAGTACAATTAAAATTACTATAGGTAGTTTTCCTGATGTTTAATTTGCTTAATAAAATCAAATCAATAACTTCGCTGCATTAAACTTATATATATAACCGAAATAAAAAAGAAAGATAATTCCTTGTATATAAACCATATAGTTGGTAAATAATGCGAAAGCAAGTTAAATAGAGATCAGTTGAACAATAAAGTAGCTCTCAAAACTAGTAATTGCACGTATCATAAAATCCTTGCAGGGGACAATAAAATATTCAATCACTTTTCAATCATTATCAGGAGATACAATAAGTAAATATAAGATAATAAAACTATTTAGGAAAAAAAATATAAAGGTGGAATAAAGATGTACCCATGGGATGTTATGACATTCCTAGATATCTTGATTTTTCTTGTAGATCCTTTGTAGAGTTCTTCGAGACTGCATGCAAGTTTTCTCTCAATTGCTGGTGCTTTCTGAGCCAAGTTTGCAGCTCCAACATTGACACACTGACTGTTTTTAGCTGCTGCACGAAACCTCGTTGACTTTGGCTGTGGCATGTACGCCAAATCAAAATCTTTTTGAAAGGCCTCAGCAAAAATTTCATCTGCAGTCCTATAATTGAATGGAAAAGTATTCTGACCACTTGAACCGGGGACGTATGAAGTTGCTCTTCGAGAACCAGAAGGTGCATTCCCCTTCAAGCCTTCTTCTCCGTATTCATCATATATTTCTCTCTTTTGTGGATCACTTAAAAACTAAAATAAAGGGTGGTGGCAATATATCTACGAATAAGTGAACATTGTGGCCTTGTAGGATAAAAATGCATGTCAAAAGGAAATCAATTATAGCATAGGTACACCATGTAATTCCAAGTATGGCCGTCTTAGAAAGGAGGTAACAAAAAGACTTTTGATTGTCAAGGAGAAAAGAAGAACGAAATCTGCGGTAAATGCCAAGATGACAACTTACATCATAGGCCTCAGAGATCTCCTTGAACTTCACTTCAGCAACCTGTTTATCATCACGGTGTTTATCGGGATGCCAAAGCATCGCCAGTCTCCGATACGCTTTCCTAAGGTCTTCATTGGTAGCGTTCCTATTCACCTTCAGAATGTTGTAGAAGTCCATAATGACCGAACCGTAGAACCAGATCCGAGGAGCGGTCCCAAAAATCTCCAAGTGCAAAGGCATAAAACAAGGAAAGATTGGACCTCTGATATTCTAGCAAAAAACATGCAAATGACAGAGACCAAAAAGCGCATGAGAAAATGTTTCCTTCCGATTATGGAAGTGCGTATCGATTCTTCTCTATAAAGTGTGAAAATGGAAACCCGCCCGTCGCACGAATGGAACGATGTGAAGTTACCTTTCTAACAGGTTTCGGGTAGGAGCGGAGCTGAAGAGCGAGAAAGATGGGAGTTTCTGGTGTCTCTGTACGTAGCTGCAGCGACGGTATCGCGAGGGTTGGGCCACGAAGGCAATGGCTTAGAAAGGAACGGAGCAAGGAGAGGGAAAACGCCCGGGGTTTCTTTCGGCCAAAGCCGGGAGCGAAATATTTTCTCGTGATGTGGGCGGCGTTTTGGCAGGTTAAATGGGTTTTCGATTTCAATAAAGAGACATTTATTTAGATCATACCGCACATAATATATGCTTTTAAACATCAAACACCAAATCTAAACATCACTATCTATATCTATATCACCTAAAATATTCATATCACATAATAACAATATGATAATTTAAAAAAAAAGTACATTTTTTAAACATGCAGTAGGATCTTGTACAGTTTGTGAATACATACAATTTGGTAGAAGATTCTGTATGCCTATGAAGTTGCAGAGAATAGGAAGTAAGGTTGAGAAAGAGATTGATGAAAATCCAAGGTGAGAGAGGAAAAACATACATAATTGTGATTTCTGATAAATTGGAGATGGGCACTTTCAACAAGATGCTTCTGAATCACCAGAGAGAGAGAGAGAGAGAGATTCTTCTTAGAATGTGTGTTCCGTTTCTCTTTTATTTTCTCCTCTTTTATACATGAAGAACAAATAATTATAAAATAAGGAATACAGTGATTCTAGCTTCGCCGAAAAACTTTTTCTGACATCCTTGATGGGAAGGCTTTAATGTCGACAAATTCTACACCTGGTGCCTAAGCTGATGTTAGCGACGTGATGATCATCCTTTGGGCTTGCACAAGAAGCTTGGCCTCAAAAGTCGGACGAAAATATTGTAAGGATAGATATTTCTTACTAAATTCGAGCGTCATTTATCCACTTCAGCTGGTGGGCTTGATTCAGTTGCTTTGGCTGGTTCAACCACACAACTGGTGGGTCAGGTTCGGCCACTTTGGTTTGTGGGATGAACTCAACTACTTTGGTTGGTAAGCTCGTTCAGACACTTCAACTGCTGACTCCAGTTCTCGTGAATAAAACAAATAATTTAAAATTTACCGTGATCCCGTATTTGTGTATAAAAACCAATATCTATGTAAATCTTCCTTTAATTTAAGGGGCATTTATATACATACCACCAAAATTTTATGTTTTTACATATCTAATACCTAAGTTTTAATTTTTACATTTATACCACACAGATATTTCATATCACATCTAAATATCATCATTTGAATTTTCTTGAAGTATAATACACATTTTCGAGCATAGGTAAGGTGACATGTACTTTTTTTTTGGTAGGGTAAGCTTTATGAGCATTAATGTTATAGGTTAAATGCCAATGTTGCTGACAATACTTGTGTCTTTCAGGTTAGAGACGGACCCTCGACTACAATACCACATTTTAAGTCGCAGGTGGCAAGTACTTAAAAGTTGAAGTTTAAATGTTATATGTAAATCTTATTTAATATAATTTTATTTAAGTTAATTTTATTAATTTAATTGATTAATAATTAATACATAATTAATATATTATAAAACTAGCTATATAACAACAACAACAACAAATCTTTAATCCCATTAAGTGCAGTCGGCTACATGAATTGTTTTTCTCCATTGTATCCATTTTATTGTCATATTTTCATTTAATTCTAATAAATTAAGATCATTTTTTATACAAGAAGCCCAAGTCCTCATAAGTCTACCTCTGTCTTTCTTAACATAATTAGGGTCTAAACATCTACTCTCCTAATCGAATCATCAGATGGTCGGCGTTTAATGTGACCAAACCATCTAAGACGACTCTCTCTAATTTTGTCTCACTGGAGCTACACCAACCCCATCACGGATATAACCGTTTCGCATTTTGTCCCTAAGTGTAAAGCCATTCATCCACCTAATCATTCGCATCTCGGCAACACTTAAACTTTGTATTATGCTTCTCTTTTAATGGCCAACATTCCACGCCGTAGAGCATTGCAGGTCTCACCACCAACTTATATAAATTTCAAAAGGCACAAAAGGCACAAAGCATTCATCCACTTCAACCAACCAACTTGAATTCTACTATTAACATCCCCATCTATATCACCATCGCATTAAACAATAAACCCGAGATATCTAAATCTTTCACACTTTTTAACAATTTGATCGCCCAAAGTTACACTTCTGTCACTAAAGCTGCTGCTCCTAAAATTACATTCCATGTATTGAGTTTTAGTTCTACTAAAACGAAGGCCTTTAGACTCTAATGTAGACTTCCATAATTGAAGTTTTTTTTTTGTTTGCTTTTCTATCGACTTATCCTTGAGAAGGATAAGATTAGCAAAAAGCATACACCAAGGTAAATCCTCATGTAATTTTCCAGTAAGACCATTCATAACTAAATAAAAAATTTATAGGCTTAAAGCCGATCTCTGATGTAATCCAACAGAAATAGGATAATATTTGGTCAATCCTCCTTCTGTTCAAATACAAGCAACAACTCTAGTATACATATCTTTAATGACTTAAATTTAAGTCATATCAACACCTTTCTTCTCAAGAACACTCCAAAGGATCTCTCTTGGAACCTTATCATAAGCTTTTTCTAAATCAATAAAAATCAAATGTAGATCCTCCTTATTAACTCTGAACTTCTCCATTAAACCTCTCTATAATTATATAGCTTCCATAGAAGACCTGCCCGACATAAATCCAAATTGATTAAGAGAAAACTTAGTAATACGTCTTAACCTATGTTCCATTAATCCTCTCCCATAATTTTACAGTATGAAACATCAACTTAATTCCTCTATAATTTGCACACTCTTGTGCATCCTCTTTATTTTTAAAAATGGGGACCAAAATACTCTTCCTCCACTCCTTTATAGTTTTTAAAATAATATTAAAGAGTTTAGTAAGCCAAGAAACTCCCTAATCTCCTAAACATTTCCACACTTCAGTTGGGATATCATCAAGTCCTACAGACTTATGCGACGATAAAAATGAAACGTTTTATTATTATTAACAATATTAAGATCACTATGGTCGATCATATTTTAAGAAATTTCATTAAAATGTTTGTCAAAATAACTCTTCCACCTATGTTAAATATCTTTTTCTAAGAAAAATAATATTTAATTTTCATCTTTAATACACTTTACTTGAGTTAAATCTTTACATTTCTTCTCTCTTTCTTTGGCTAGTTTATAAATATATTTTTTACCCTCATTAGTATCTAATTTATTATAAATTTCACTAAAAACAAAATTTTTAACGTCATATATTGTTATTTTAAACTCCCTGTGGGCCGTTTGATATGTTTTCCTAGTTCTCCAAGCTTTTACATTTAAACCAATTTTTATAACATAACTTCTTATATTTTATCTTTCCTTACACATTATTATTCCACCACCAATAATTTTTATTTATAGATAATTTTTATTTTGATTCTCCAAGAACAACTTTTGCCACTTGTTTAATAATGTTTGTTATTTTATCCCACATAACAATTGCTTCTCGATGAACATCCTAAATTTTGAATTTTTGAATTTTACAAGTAAAAATAAATTTATTTGTGTCTTTTAGGTACCCCCATCTAATTCTACGATAATAAATCCTATTATTCTTTATTTTACAACTATTCATCTTAAAATCTATAACTAATAATCGATGTTGTGTACTTAAGTCCTCACTTGGAATGAACTTACAATTTGACAATCACGACGTTCTCTACTTCTCATAAGAAAATAGACAATTTATGTTTTATTAGATCCATTCGTAAAAGTAATATGATGCTCGTCTTTTTTCTTGAATAAAGTATTAGTAATAAGAAAAATCTAATATGGATCTGTCTTCTACATTAATCACTCCAAATCTGTAGCATCCATGAATATTTCGGAAATCTTCTGCCACTCTACCGACATGTCCATTTAAATCTCCTCCAATAAAAATTCTTTCTTTAAGAGGTATCATTTGTATTAAGTCTTCTAATTCATTCCAGAATTTATCTTTAGAACCTATATCTAAACCTACTTGAGGAGCATAAGCACATATAATATTAAAAATTTTATTATCAATAATAATCTTAAGGACTATAATTCTATCTCCAACTCTATTAATATTTACAACCTTATCATTCAAAGTCTCATCTATAACTACACCTACACCATTTCTAGTGCGACTCTTATTTGAATACCAAATTTTAAAACCTAAGTTATCAATCTCCTTAGCCTTTTCTCCAAACCATTTAGTTTCTTGAATACATAAGATATTTATCTTTCTAGGAAAGATAATATCAACTAATTCCATTAATTTACCATTAAGAGTACCTATAATCCAAGATCATATCCTAATATTAGTTTCATGGGCTAACTTCTTTGCCCGCATCCATCCGTAATGTGTGAACCCTTGCTTATTCAACACTACACCCGGATGTGATATAGCGACCCTTGTACACTTTTCATTGTATTCAGGTCATACAACGCGTTCCTTCCATGGTCGCTCTAACACTTCATAATGATAAAAAAGATTCATTTCATGATTTTTTTGACAAGTTTTATGGTGGCAATCGACTACCTTACTCAATCCTCCACTTTTCACATCTGGGTCCCCCGGCAATGAGATAAATTCATATGTTAATATTTAATAGTTAATTAATAAAATATACATATTAAAATTTATTTTTTTAAATAAAATTTTATATAATTATTAAATGATATAATTAATAATTAATTATCTAATATTTGATAAATGTTAAACTATTACTTCATAAATAATTAGGGTTATTTACATGCATACAAAAAATATGCTTACCTGAATCTCAAGGAGATCTAATGATCTAGAAGACAAAATAAAAATCAAAGGGTAGACCAACTGACAGAAGACTTAGGGTGCCCAGACGCCCAAACAGATGAGCCAAACTCAAAGGAAATTTTTATAAAAATGCTAGTTGGACTTCGACTCACCCAAACACAAGATGAATGATCATTTAAACCTAGTACATGGTACCAAACATGAGTAAGGAGCCAATCCCTCAAATCCTACAAATATACCAAGGACAACTAGCAACATCCCCAAGGACCTTTTCTTCTAATTGCAAGCTACTACTCAGATTACAATGATTCAACTTCTACCTGGCAACATAGCTCCACTTTACCGATAGAAGTCCTTCGACGAAGATTAAAGGCACTAAACTCAACAAATTTGTAAGACTTAGCTCATCAAATCAGTCGCACTGATTCCTGACAAGTAGAAGACCACCCAATCGATGGCATCCACCAGATGCAGTCAAATTACAAAGCTTGCCAAATTCCTACTAAGCTAGTCAATAAAATCAGAGTGCAGAAAGACCCTGGACCTAAAATAGTAGAATACTTAGACCACAATGTATAAACCCCACTTAAATAGGGACATAACTGTACCTTCACATATTGTACCATCTTTGTATATATAAATAGGAGATCTTTTCATGAATAAAAGGTTACACTATCCTCTTATTTTACTGTTAATTACTACGCAATCATCTATCTCCTAACTCCTGTCTTCATCTCTGTCGCGCCCTCTCTCTCTCTCTCTCTCTCTCTCTCTCTCTCTCTCTCTCTCTCTCTCTCTTCAGCTATACACTCAATTCCTTGACATAATTTACAAACATAATTCATATTCAATATATTAAAAGGTGGTGTGAACATGTATCATATTAGCAACATGAGGAGAAGCACCACAAGGAGAAGAAACCCACCAAAGAGACACTATAAATATGGAATGCATTAATGAGTTTGGACAATAACAAATCCCAAATTTGAAAGACAAAATGATGTGTCATATGGTGAAGGCCATTCAAGAAGCTGGTGTATAATGACCAGAGGACAACTCAAGCCCCAAAATGAATATAATATTTCCAGCACCAAGACAGGGCTGGATCCACTCAAATTGATAAATTGTGATTCAGGCGTACTTATTGACCTCATTTATTAGTCAGTTCTCTTTCTTGGATTGTATTTAAGTGAATCTCACTTGAGCTAAATCTTGAAATATATTGTAATTTAATTAAACAACAATTTAAATTAATGAAAATTAAAATTAACCATACAATCAATAAATATAACCAATTTTAACTAAATCCTAAAATCAGCCTTTATCAACATAAAATTAAAACATATCATTTTCACTCCATAGATTATTGTAGGACATAAGACTTCATTTTGAAAGTTGCACAATGTTTATTATTATATATAAAGACCACAAAAACAAGTTCAATGATCGTTTAAGACAATTCTTAAGTAAAATGTTTTAGTTCAAAATTTCGTGCATGAATAGTTGATGCGCCAAAAATATATATGGTTTTTGCTATCTAATTTTACCCATTTTTTGTGATATTACACTTTAAAGAAAGATATTTTTCATGATTTGTTGCAAGTATGATGATTTTAGGTGATTGGAATGAAAAGATGCAAAAAGGAACAAATTCAGAGCAAAAAAGAGGAAAAAGGAGCAAAAATGGTGAAAAAGTGTTCGAGCGCCGCCGGCGCCAGAATGGGCGCCACTGGCACCCAAATCCAGAGACTCCAGCAATTAATTGGCACGATAGAGCGCCGCCAGCTCTCAAAGTCAGTGGAATTCAAAATTTGAGAGTTTTTGGTGAAATTTTAAAGGGATGCTTATGGAAACTCTTGGGATTTCATCCCTAACTCTTAAATAACTAATTTTGGACGAGAGAGGGGGGCTCTCATGCATTCTATTGCTCTCTCATAGTGTTATAGTGTGTGTTAAGTGTTAGGGTTTAGTAGAGTAGTGTGTAGAAGTGAGGATTTGAGAGGAATTCTTCTCTAAGGAGTGAAGGAGAAGAAGTAAAGTGAGAGATTGCTTCTTCCTTTCCATTCTAAAGAGAGAATTAAGTATTGTAAAGAAGAGAGAAGAGGATTCAAAGAAACTTCAAAGGGATTGTATTGAGGAAGAGAAAGAGATAAGTTGTATTTTCTTTTGTGGTTTGTATGACTTTTCTTTTATATATAAAATACATGTTTTATGATATATTCTCCATGAATTCTAAGTAGTCTTATTTGTCTTTCTTCTTGCTTAGAGATGTGATGATGTTTGATGTGGATTTGATGTGCTTTAAATGTATTTAAGAGATTGTGATGGTTTTCATTTAGAACTTAGTTTACTTTCTATTTGGCCAATTGAAATGTTAAAATATGTTGTTGAACATTAAGTTTAAAAGGATTTAATGTCCTACAAAAATAATGAAAGATCCATTCAATTTCAATGGATGAATTGTGTAATTCATGGGAATTGCGTGCAAATAAATATGGAAATGTGTTTTGAAGAACTTCAAGAGTTTTCAAGGTGACGGGCTAAAATCCCCAAATTGGTTCTATGATTAGTAACTAATATCAAAGGTTAGCCTTCGAGTGATGGGTGAGTGGGAGCTCAGAAGTGACGGTCGGTATCCTCTCGGCCTAGCCTTAGATTTAGAGACTAAACTTAGGATATGTGAATGTTCTTTTCTTGCTTAGAAGAGGGTACTCTTCAGGGTAAGAATCATCTATGCTCTATTTAGCACAATAACATAGATAATTGTTCCATATCGATCCACACATCATATTCTCGTTCTGTGAGGGAAGATACTTTTCTCGCATATCGAAAACCTTTTAAATACTTAGTTTAGTGTGTTTGTTAGTTAATTCTATTTTTTAAATTGTTAGAAGTAATTGTAGTTTGATTAATTGTTATTGTTTTCTGCATAGTGTTAGTAGGAGTAAGTGTTAAACTTTAAGTCTTATTTAAATATTGGATTTTAGTGTTATATTGTATATCTTTGTGAAACACTTTCTTATACTTTGAACTTCCTAAGGGGATCAACAGGACTCCATTAGAGCCCTGTATTACTTGATACAATACGTATACTTGCGTTGAATGCTTGGACTTAACAAAATCATTATAAATATATAAATTTGAGTTCATAAATTCTTGCAAAATATAAGTCCCGATGTATCAAGCTTTTGGCGTTGTTGTCGGCGAAGGTAATGAAGTAATTAATTAAGTAAGTAAGTATAAACGATATTTATTGATAATATAGTAACAGAAAATCTTTGATACATGTAGTGTATAAGTGTGTTTATTTACCTTTTTAAAAGTATTTGTGTTGTTATTGTATATCGTCGTAGTGGATCTATAGGTTTAGTGCCTTACGATTAGGAATTCTAGGTGTACTGTCAGAAAAATTAGAAAATAATAAAAATAAATTAAAAATCCTTGCAAATGGTGAATAATCAAGATAATCAAAGAAATGATATTGGAAATTTGCCAAGGCCTTTAAGAGATTATGCTAACCCAGTGATGGAGTAAATTCATATAACTATTGAAAATTCTCGTATTCTTGCTAATTCATTTGAACTTAAACCTTTGCTATTATCCAAATGGCACAAAATAATCAATTCGGAGGAACACCTAATGAGGATCCAAATTTACATCTCGCTAGTTTTAGAGCGTGTGATACTTTTAAATATGTTGGAGTGTCTGTGTATTTGTGGTTTTAGACTTTTTCCTTTTTCATTTAAGGGATAAAGCTAATGTGTGATTAAACTCGTTAGCACCTGGATCTATTAGAACTTGGGGAGAATTATCTTAGAGTTTCTATCATAATATTTCCCTCCATCAAAAGTTTGCTAAACTAAATGATATTACATCCTTTTGTCGGTTTGAAGGAGAGTCGATATATGAAGCTTGGGAGAGATTTAAAATTTTCTTAGGAAGTGCCTGCATCATGCTATGCAGTTGGTTAATAATTTGAATATTTTATAATGGATTGGTGGGATCATTAAGATCTATTATAGATGTACTCTTTGCTTGGTTCGTTAATGTAAAACCTTTCGATGAAGCATACGCATTAATTGAAGAAATGGCTACTAATAATTTTCGATGGCCCTCGAACGGGTAAATCTAAAGAGTAGCTAGTGTTCATAATTTAGATATGATGACTATGGTAGTTTCTCAAATTGCAGCCCTTTCTAAGAAAATAGATCAATATGGAATGAATTATTCTCGACCACCTCAAGTGTTAGAGGAAAATTCATTTGAATGAGACAATAGAATCTCGAACACCTTATGAGACTTTAATCTTTATTAATAAACCTAACAATCCTTATTTGAATTATTATAATCTTGGGCGGAAGAATCACCCAAAATTCAGGTGGAATAATAGCAATGCCAATGTTAACCTAAAGAAATGATATTACATCTTTTTGTCAGTTTGAAGGAGAGTCAATATATGAAGTTTGGGAGAGATTTAAAGATCTTCTTAGGATGTGCCTACATCATGCTTTACCAGATTGGTTAATAATTCAAACATTTTATAATGGATACTGATGCTGGTGGATCATTAATGTCAAAACCTTTTGATGAAGCATACGCATTAATTGAAGAAATGACTAATAATAATTTTCAATGGCCCTCTGAACGGGTAAATCCTAAGAGAGTAGCTAGTGTTCATAAATCAAAACAAGGAACAACTTAAGGCTGTTCAACTAAGGAGTGTAAAAGAATTGGAAACTAGAGTGCAAAAAGAAGTTGAAATAGAAAAGGAGAAGGTGGAAATTGAAAAAGGTTCAAACAAGATTTATCCAGACTTGGATTATCCTCTTGAGTTAATGAAGATAACAGTTGAAAAACCACCACCTCCATTTCCTCAAAGATTAAAGAAACAAAATAGGGATAACATATTTAGAAATTTTTTGAAAATCCTTAAGAAATTAACGATAAATATTCCTTTTGTTGAAGCATTAGAACAGATGCCTGACTATGCCAAGTTTATGAAGGATATTTTGAGAAAGAAAAGAAAGTTTACAGATCATGAAACTGTTGCACTTAGCGGAGAGTGTAGTGCAATAATTCAGAAGAAGCTTCCTGAAAAACTTAAAGATCCTGATAGTTTCACTATTCCGTGTGCTATAGGTGAAAAATTTTTCGAAAAGGCTTTATGTGATCTGGGAGCGAATACTAATCTCATGCCTTTATAAACTTTCAAAAGGTTAGGAATAGGAGAAATTTCTCCTACATCTGTGACTCTTCAGTTGGCTGATCGTTCCATTACTTACCCTAAAGGAGTGGTGGAAGATGTGTTACTGAAAGTGGATAAATTTATCTTTCATATAGATTATATTGTACTCGATATGGAGGAAGATAACGAAATTTCAATCATTTTGGGAAGACCATTCCTTGCTATTGGAAGAGCAGTAATTGATGTTCTAAAAGGATAATTAACTATGAGAGTTAATGATCAAAAGGTGACTTTTAATAATTTAAAATCTATGCAGTATCCGTCAATGGAAAAAGATAATGAATGTTTTAGGATGGAGGTCTGTGATTATCTGAGAAATGATCATTTAAAAAATATATTTGAAAAAGAAGAAGAATATAAAAAAATATTTGAAGAAGAAATTAAAGATGATGAAAATTCAGATAATGAGAAGAATGAAGATTTGGAGTATGTTCAGGAGAGATTCGTAAAATTAGACACTATGGAAGGTGGAAATAAAAGCTTAATTCCATCTATCATAAAACCTCCTGAACTGGAGATGAAAGTCTCCCTAATCATTTAAAGTATATGTTTTAAGGAGAATCTTCTACCTTGCCAGTTATTGTATCTTTGGAGTTAAATGATTATCAAGAACAGAAACTGTTTGAAACTTTAAAAAGATACAAGAAATCTTTTGGATGGACTTTGGCAGATATTAAAGAAGTTAGTCATTCGATTTGTATGCACATAATTTTATTAGATGAAGAACATAAATCGAGGGTTGATCTGCAAAGGAGATTGAATCCTATAATGAAATAAGTAATTAAGAAAGAGATTTTAAAATGGCTGGATGCTGGAATTATTTATCCTATTTAGGATATTGCTTGGGTAAGTCTAATACATTGTGTACCGAAAAAGGGAAGAGTGACTGTTGAAGTGAATGAAAATAATTAATTTATAACCACAAGACAAATTAATGGATGGCGAACTTGTATTGACTATAGGAAATTAAATGCTGCCACCAGAATAGATCACTTTCCTCTTCCTTTTCTCGATCAAATGCTAGATAGACTTGCTGGACAGAAGTGCTACTGTTTTCTGGATGAATATACTGGTTACCACCAAATATATATTGCTCATAAGGATCAAGAAAAGACAACATTTACTAGCCCTTATGGAACCTTTGCTTTTAAAAGAATGCCTTTTGGACTGTGTAATGCACCTGCAACATTTCAAAGATGTATGTTGTCTATCTTCAGTAGTATGGTAGATAATGGAATAGAAGTTTTTATGGATGATTTCTCTGTATTTGGGACTTCATTTGAAATTTGTTTGAAAAACTTAGCAAAAGTTTTGGAGCTTTGTGAGAAAACAAATCTAGTTCATAGAAATGTAAATTTATGGTTGCAGGAGGAATTGTGCTTGGGCATAAAATTTATGAACATGGTATGGAGGTCGACCCTGGTAAAATTAGAGTGACTGAGAGATTACCGCCACCCACTACTGTGAGAGAAGTTTGGAGTTTCTTAGGACACACTGGATTTTACAGGCGATACATTAAAGATTTTTCTAAAATTACTAAACCTTTGTGCCAACTTTTAGAAAATGATAAAAAGTTTGAATTTAATGATGAATGCTTAAGAGCTTTCGAATTATTAAAATAAAAGTTAATCACTGCACCTATAATTGTTTCACCCGATTGGGAGAAACCATTCGAACTGATGCGTGATGCTAGTGATTGTGCAATCGGAGTAGCATTGAGGCAAAGGCATGATAAAGTTTTCAAAGTTATTTACTATGCTAGTAAAACTCTTAATGAGGCTCAAATTAATTATACCACAACAGAAAGAGAATTATTAGCTATAGTATTTGCTTTTGAAAAATTTAGACCTTATTTCATTAGAACTAAAAGTATTGTGCATACATACCATTCGACTATCAAATATTTAATGCAAAGGAATGATACAAAACCTAGACTCATTAGATGGATACTTCTTATTCAAGAATTTGATTTTATGATAGTTGATAGGAAGGGAACTAATAACCAAATAGTTGATCATTTGTCCAGAATAGAAAATGATAAATTATTTGAATTTGAAAAAGAAGTTATAGAAACTTTCCCTGATGAGCAACTTTATACTATTATGGAATGAAATTTGCCTTGGTATGCTGATATTGTGAATTATATTGTAAGTGATATTGTACCACCTGATTTAACAAGACAACAATAAAAGAAGTTTAAATATGATGCAAAATTCTATTTCTATCTATATAAATAGTGTAAGGATCTGATTATTAGGAAATGTGTTCCACAAGAAGAAATAAATTTGATTATTCAACAATGTCATGATTCTGAATTGGAGGTCATTTTGGTGTTGATAAAATGGCTTTTAAGATTTTACAATCTGGATTTTATTAGCCTACTCTATTTAGAAATGTTTATAGATATATTAAATCATGTGATCTATGTCAGAGAGTAGGTAATATATCTAGAAGAAATGAAATGACTCTAAATTATAATTTGGAAGTTGAAATTTTGGATGTATGGGGATTAGATTTCAAGGGACCATTTACTCCTTCATTTGGAAATATATATATATATTGGTTGTTGTTGATTATGTCTCAAAATAGATTGAAGCTGTTGCTTTACCAAGATGTGATGCTCGGAGTGTTTCAAAATTTTTAAAGAAAAATATATTTACAAGATATGGAATGTCGAGAGTGATCATAACTGATGATGGATCCCATTTTAGGAATAATCAAATTAAGAGATTAAGTGAGAAGTATAATATTATTTATAGAATCTCTACTGCTTATCATCCCCAAACTAATGGTTTAGCAGAAGTATCTAATCATGAAATTAAAAGAATTTTGGAGAAAACTGTGGATAATCATAAATTAGATTGGTTACGCTCGATTAGATACTACTTTATGGGCTTATAGAACTGCTTTTAAAACCCCTATAGGAATGTCTCCTTATAGACTAGTGTTTTATAAGACTTGTCATTTACCAGTTGAATTGGAGCATAAAGCATATTGTGTGATAAAAGAGTTAAATTTTAATTTGAAAAACGCTGGAGAGAAAAGATTTATGCAATTAAATGAATTGGAAGAGATTAGAAATGCATCTTATCACAATGATAGGATTTATAAAGAAAAATGAAATTATGGCATGATCGGAAGATATTGAAAAAGAACTTGGAATTTGGACAAAATGTTTTATTATACAACACAAAATTGAAGTTATTTCCTGGAAAGCTCAAGTCCAAATGGTTATGACCTTTTACAGTTATAAAAATTCATTCTTTTGGAGCTGTTGATATTAAAGATCCTAATACTAGAAAGATTTTTAAGGTTATGGGCATCGATTAAAGCCTTACTTTGATGAGTTCCAACCTGATTTCAAAGAGGTTTTAATGCTGAGTCATCTCGATTAACTGAATGGTTTGTCAGGTGTCGGCATATTTTTAGGTTAACTGTTTTTAAAGGGGGGCCGCCTACAGAAGTTTTCGGTGAACTTTTGATTTTAAATTTAATTTAAATATATATATTTTTAGAAAGAAGCATTTGATTTTTGAAAATAATTTTAAGTTTGAAAATTTTAAGATATGAAATCAAACCGATCTCACATCCCAAATAGTTTATATAAACGAGCACCACACCAAAAATCATGTATCTATCCCGAAGAATAGACACACTGCTTGATGATAGGGCTCGATTTAATAAACTAGAAGATTTGTCACATCCGTTTGGTCTACGAACCAATTTTATAAGCCGACAAGTTCCCTTGCTTAATATAAAGAAATTAAGCAGGGTTTATATTACCTGGGTTCTTAAAGTTCCCTATAAAGTCAAGCCCCTATAGTTAATTATATCCTAAGTGACGAGAATCACCTAAGAAAACTCTCGATAATGATCAGTGGTTTTGCTCTAAAGAATTTCAAAGTTTAGGGTTTCAAACAAATTGGATTTTGGAAGTTTCAAAAGGGATTAGCTCAAATTTGAAACAGTTTATTTTGAGACTCCAAAGGAAGAGAAGTAGGGGATGCCACGGATCCGAAGTGAACTTCGGTGTCTTCCCAACTATCCTATGGTTTGGCTTCAATTTGAGAGTTGATTTAATGTTGTAATCCTGCCAATTTTAATTAATTAGGACTTATATTTATATGACATAATCATATAAATAGCCTCGAAGATGTGAGGGTTTATGTCGTACCGAACGACTACATCGGAGTCCTAAGACCGGTTAGGGCTTAATTTGCATAATATGATTATGCAAATGCCTAATAGAAAGTTGAGGATTTATGTTGCACTAAGCAAACTACCTATAAATCCTATGGTTTGGTTATTTAATTCTAAGAAAGATTTTGCTGAAGTAGACACAAGTTTTGCTGACGAAGATGGCCGTGCTGCCCACTATGCTCCAAGCTCCTTGTTGTTGCAAAGGTTTAGTTTTAGAAAGTGACAATCAAGAGATGAGAGAAGTGTTTTGGTTTAGAAAAGTCTTAAGGTTCAGATGTTTTAATGTTTTAATTAAAACAAATCTTAAAGTTGATTAAGCAGGACCGATTAAGATCCAACGGTTCCGTCATCCCGGCACCGCTATTTTCATCGAATTCACTTAGTCCAAAAGAATTTTCTAAACTCAACTGAATGAGTTCCACACTTTCCTTTAGACCATGGGAAATCTTATTAGCAACACGTGGGTTACATCATCCGAGGGATTCCCGATCATCCAATGAGACATTTTAATTTAGTTGAAGTTATAGTTTTGTTGTTCTGTTTGTGATTAAATTTTGAGTTGTTTTATCATTTGAATGTTGTGGCGGTGAATTTTATCTTGTGTTGATTTTAATTTAGTTTTGGGTTTCAGTTTTGTGGCTATCCTAAATGTTTCAGTTTTCATGCAGGGTGACATTCTTGTTTAACATGCAAAAGAAGTAAAGTGCAATGTAGGTATATAAATCGCAATAAAATAAAAGCGTACCTGGAGGTCTTCTCGTCATTCCCGGCTGCACTTAAAACACATGTCAGAGCATTTAAATATTTACAATAAGTACCTAGGTAAAGCTAAGGGAAGATTCTGGTTGTCTACCAAAATCCTAATCCTATCACTAGTCAAATCTTATGACATCTAGGTTCTTGTGTTTTGTTAAGGATGATTTTCTTCACTAAAAAACAATTAAGTTCAATTGTTCTTCTAAAATATCCCGTCATATTGAGAAAGCGCTTTGGACAAGTCCTAAACATCTTTTCAATGCTTCTGGGATTATTTCGAGTCCAAATGAATTTCATTGTATAGTTGAATTTAATCATCCAAAAATTTAGTTAAATTTTGTTTCTTGCTCAGTGAACTTAGACATTTGATTGTCCGATGAGTGAAGTGTCATTTCACTTAATGCTTCATTTAAGAGTTATGATAATGAAAGTCTTTAGGGGCAACTTGGTTGATTAAAGATTTTAACCAATATTGATCGAAGTTTTGAGTTGAAAATTTAAAGTGATTTTGATTTAATTATAAAGTTTTAGTTGGTCCTTTTAGGTGTTTTAAATCATTTTGAGTAGAAAAAGTGTTCAAGCTGTTTAATTCAGTTAAACCTTTATGTTTTAAACGATTTTAATATTTTAGGTTAATTTTAATGTTTTAAAATGATTTAATTTATGATGTTTTAATCATGAATTGTTCTAGGTTAATCTTTGATATCTCAAATTATTTAAGTTGAAAGAGATGTTTAGATTATTTAATTTCATTAAATTTTAATTATTCAAATTTGGTTTAAATTAATCATAGTTCTTTAGGATAATTTTAATTGGTTCGATTTTCACATTTTTTTTTTGTTATTAATTGTTTTGAGATTAATTTTTATGTTTCAAATTTATTTTAAGTTTGTTCCAAGTAATTTCAAATTAGTTTTATTGTTTTAGATTTATTTTATTTTGATTATTAAATCATTTAATGTTTTAAGCTTTAACTTAATTAAAAATTATCTCCTTTTTCATCATTAATTTTGATCATTATTTCTCTATAGTTATTTAAAAGTTGAATATTATTCGAGTGATTCATTTAGGGATTTTAAATTAAAGAATTGATATCTTCTTAAATCATATCCCTAATTCTAATAATCCAAATTTTAATTATTCTCCCAAAATTTAAATGATTTAATTAATTAAGGTTCAATTTTTGATTTTTTAAAAGTGATTAATGGGTTTCTACCCCTTAATTCCCTAAGTTTCAATCATCCAATTAAAAATTAAGATCAAATATTCATCCCTCCCTTTGATTAAGCCTAAAGCATTAATTAGGGTTAAAATCCTTAATTACTTTTATGTCCATTTAAGCATGTTCACTCCATAACTCACTAAATTGAGCTCGAATGAACTTGAAATTTTTATGTCACCTCACTCACATCTCAATTAAGACATTAGAGGAGAAAAAGTGATTTTTTCATTTTTAATTTAATTTATATAATTATTTTTTTTGAAAAATAAGGGTTTTCAATGGAAATTCAACAACATGACCTTGGTAGGGTTTCTGTCCTTAAAAAAATTATGGGATGTTCCTACTGACCAGAGGACCATTTGGACTAATTTTGGTTATTTTTTGAATTTATTTTATTTATTATAATTATTTTAAGTTTTGGAGTATTAATTAATTATGAAATAAAATTAAAGTTGAAAATTGAGTTTTATATTTTTCTTAAATCTCTCTGATCCCAAGGAGCTCAGAGAAACAAATTTTATATTTGTCTAATTTTTCTTTGATTTATTAGAATTATTTTAATGGAAGGTTAAGAAAATTTATTTTTTAAATATTAAAAATTATCCTAGGCCTTTAAAAATTCATATTTTAACTTAGAGACTTAAGAAAAATATTTTGATGGTTCCCAAGTGATTAGGAGACCAAATATGATATTTTGGTGAATTTTTATATTTTTGTGATTTTTTATAATTTTTAATTATTAAATATTTAAAAATGATTAAAAATCAAATTTTTATGAAAAATTCAATTTTATTTTTCTTGGACTCCTCTAATCACAGAGAAACTCCCAAAATTAATTAGGTGAATGTATTTTGGGTTTTATGAATTTTTTAATTTTCAAAATAACTATGTCACTTAATTAATTCATTTAGTGGGTTAAATTAATTCCAATTGACTTGAAATTTTTATGTGAGGTTCTTTGTATCCTAAGTGATAATGGAGAATTGTTCTCAAGTGATTTTGATGTGTGGTTACTCCTAATTAATTAAAATTTAATTCCAAGGGTTTAGGCTTATTAGGGTATTCTTAAGGAATTAAATCAAACCATAATTTGTTTAGGGTCCTCTGGTTATAAGGTACCTCCCCTAATTTTTCTAGAATTTTCTAAGCAATACTAATTAGTAGAATTAAAATCCCAAAACAAGCACATAAACTTGAAAAATAAATAACTTGCCATAATGATGACCTCTGGTCTTGGAAAATTCAGGGAATGCTCCTAAGAACAGTGGCTACAAAAGTCCTATGGTCTCATGTCATGGTGAATTGTATGCATGGATGAAGAATTAAAATACTCAAATCAGTGAATAATTAATTAAAAATCAAATATTAATCAAAATAATTTAATTCTTTTTCCACAATATTCTCCTCTGTTCACTGAGCAAGAGGGTATTTTTCTTTTATTTTTCTAATTTTTCTATGCAAAGATATGAATTTTTTAAGTTCTGGGCATTTAAATAAATAAAAAATACCCTGATTTCCTACTTATCCAACGCGGCGCCTCGTCATCCTCGACAGCTCCGAAGTCCCACGCGGCGCTTTCTTATTCGACGCCGCCATCTGACTGGGATGCCACGCGGCCCGCTGCTCCGTTTCATCTCCTCGTCCAGCTTGATCTCCACCGTTCGTTCATTACACGCGCCATCCGACGGTAGCTGGTCATCGTCTACGACTGGTGCGTTCCGAGAGCCGTCCACATTCTAACCCTAAGATCTCTCTCATCTCTCAACAAAATTGCATGATCTTGGGCTATATGAACTCGTCTTAACAAGAAGAACACATATATATGGCTATGATGCTATGAAATTAACTCAAACAAAATGGAGAATTGAAAGAAGCTCTCGGGAAGGAAGGGTTCAATACCTTGGCTCTGAGAATTGAAGCTTCAATCATAGAGGGTCGGCACGTTCATTGGAGTCTAAGGAAGCTAGGGATGAAGCTTGGAGCTGTGGTGAAATGCCTAGACCTGACTTCCATCAAGACCGATTTCGAGCTCTGGCTGATAGAAGGAATGGCTGGCTGATACACCTAAAATATATAATATTTTTATGCACATTTTTATACCTATTTTTAATGATATTACACTTTAATGGAAGGTATTTTGTGTTTTTCTTATATGTATGATAAAAATGGATGGTCATGATGAAAGGAGCAAAATTGGATCAAATTTGGAGCAAAAATAATGAAAAATCAAAATTTTGGCACTGGCAGCTAAGCTCCGCTGGGCCGACGCTTAGCCGCCACAGTTAAAAATCGAAATTCAAATGAATTTGGTGCCAATTTCAAAGGGGATGGGATGCAACTCTTGGTGGTAACTACCATAACTTCGTTTGGGTGGCAAGTTTGAATGAAGGGGTGTGTTCCTTGGTAGATATTGAATCTGGACACATTTTGAAAAGACACCAAGGCACCTTTTGATTTACTATTTAAAGAGAGTCTTAGGAAAGATTAGAGGAGGCTTTAGGAGGCTCTTCCACTGCGTTTTGTAGGGAGGCTTTAGGAGGCTCTTCCACTGCATTTTGAAGGGTACTTCCATTGTTCTTCCACTGCATTTTAAGAATTTTTATTAAGAGTAGGAGTAGAGAGTAGAAAGGAGAAAAGGGTCGGAGTGAAGTCTTCTTCTTCCCACTTATTTTCTTTCTTTTAGTTTAGTCTTTATTGAAGTCTTAAGTCTGTATTCTGAGTCATCGGAGTTGGGAGACTTGCCTTTGAGAAGTCGTTTAGCGAAGAGTCAAAGTTTCAGAGGAACTTCCTTAGTCTTGTGGAGAGGATTTTCAGATAAGTGTTTACTTTTAATTTTTTTATTTGCTTTCGTTTGTTATTTTTCTTTTTGTTTTTAATTTTAATCAATATGTTTTTGTATTTTCTTAATGCATTCTGAGTAGTTTACTTTATCTTTTTATTTCTTAAATGGAGAAGTAATTAATTTATAAAGAATTGTTGTGGAAAGTATAAGGGTCTGTTTGGTTCGGCTGCAGCTTTTCAGCTTTGCGGAACATTGCATGTACTGCCGAGAAGCAAGCTAACGGGGAAGCATGTGCGAGGAAAGCTGATCTATCTCGTTTAGTTGCGGTAGTGGGAGAAACATTGCGGGGCAGCTTTTACGTAAAAATGACTGGATCGCCTCGTTTATTAAAAGCACGTTTAAAAATTTCGATTTATTTATATGATATACAGAGTTTGCAAATGCATTTTTTTTAAAATTTTATGTTTTAAATATTAAAACTAATAAATATAAATTTTATTTTTAAAAGTTTAATGCCAAAATTTTGATTGTTTATATTTTTAACATTCAAATCTTAGTTATTAACGATTGCATAAAAATGTAACATTTAACATTCGATTTATTTTTAACATTCGATTTATTTTTAACATTTAAACATTTAAAGCTATTAATATATTTAAAGCTAACATTTGAAACAGATTATAAACTTTAAGCACATCCAACTGGAACATAAAATTAACAAAAAAATTGCAAAAAATGTAAAAGTACACAAATTATTTTACGTGGTTCGGTCAATATGACCTACAACCACGGGCAAGAAAGATTGAACTTTTATTAGAGGATAGAAGAAGTAGGTACAAGGGTTTCATTCATACATGACTTCCTCCAACATAAGACTTTATATATTTTGTGAGGACTTGCATAGGATCATTGAAAATATTTACATATAGAACACCACTATAATGGCTTAACGAGATCCATGGCGGGGAACCCGAGCCCACTTTAAGGACCAAACCGAGAGCCACAACAAGGAGCCAAATTTGTGTACTCGTTATATTAATCATAACACAAAAGTTTAAGCTATGACAAGAAGAGTCGATATTCTCGAACCGAGAGCCATAACTTAAGAATGTGGCCAAGTAATATTGCCATTCAATTCGATTCCAGAAAGAACTAAACTATTGGCCAAGTAATATTCACAAGTTTAACTCCTTACATAATTATTTTATCATTCAATTCAATAACTAAGTAAAAATGTGGCCAAGTAATATTGCCAAGTAAGCATCAATAGCTCCAGCGTATGCAGAAAGAATTAAACTATTGAAACTGAAGCACTATAAACAGATAGATAATACCAAGCTGAAGCCTTCATTTAACAAACTTCCATGGATAAATGACCACAACGACACTATAAACAGATAGAGAATACCAAGCTGAAGCCTTCATTCATTCAGGCACTATAAACAGATAGAGAAAACCACAACGGCAATATAAACAGATAGAGAATATCAAGCTGAAGCCTTTACTGGCTCTATTAATGTAAATTCCTAGATGAAGTTGTTCATTATAACTGTAATTCTCTTAATTAGAAACTGTACCACTCATTCCCTTATGAATACTATGAAGCTGTTCATTATAACTGTAAATGTCCCATTATGACTGTAAATATAATAGTAGACTGATGGTTAATCATTACATTTAGATGTCTATCTCTTTCTTTGAATTAAACTTGTTTTTTTTCTTTTAGAAGCATAAGTGTTGTTATCACATTACTTAGGACATGTTATTCCTAAAACTAGCTCTTGTATCTCTCTTTTATGACTTAACCATTCCCTTTTCCCTATATTATTAATGGGAATTAGAAGATGAATTTCACTGATCCATAAAGAAGTAACATCAGCCTCCTTAACTAAGCTAATATATCCAATCCACCATACAGATTAAGAATTCCATGCTAAAGTGAAAATGAGGATAATCATGATACTGTAAAACAAAAGTAAAACCTATTTGTAATATGTACTGACTAGATCAAATTTTTAAAGAAAGAGATCCTTCACGATTACAAAAGAAATTCACTCAACAACAATGCTTCAAAATCAATTAAAGAAAGGGGAAAGGGATGGAATGCTCATTCGAAAATCCAAAAAGAATTTCAAGCTAGAGAAAACCCAACAATCCAATTAGTTAACTCCCAAAGAATTAACTCTGGTTCACTTCATTCTGAAGTATGATAATCTAAAATCCTTCAATTCAGGTATTATCATATAAAAGAAGTCCTCAATAATAATTTGATTCAATTGAATCAATTCTTAAATAAAGTATGCATGTAATACCATTCTTCAAGTGAGCAACTATATTCTCATTAATAGAAGTGTAATAGCATGAAACAATATGAATTGATTCACAAATTTGCAGATTTAAGCCTTAGGGCCTGTTTGGTTAGCATAAGCTTAAAGATCAAAAGCCCCTGCTATTAATAAATCCGCATGCATTTCTCAATATATAAAAAACCCGTAAGAAGAATATAGTCAGTGTAAGAAGCATAAGCTGAATGGAGAATAAGGACATAGCTAGAACAACATTCCAAAAAGCCGCAAACAACAGTAATGGTAGCAAACTCCCAAAACTCTCATGCAATCGCTTACAGATCCAACAAATTCCATAAGGTGTAAACATAGAAACAGGGATAAGATGTCGAGAAAACGGGAGGGAGTAGAGAAAGAAGATGAAGATAAAACACGAGAAAATCCCTCGGATACGCAAGTAGATCGACGAAAATGCCTAGATTTTTACACGAGATCTGCCGATTCGAGTGGATAGGTAAGAAGGAAAATGCCTCTGATACCGGAGATAATCAGCGACTACGTGTGAGGGCAGAAGGGAGACGGAAGGCAACCGCGACGTAGGGATGTGAAAAACCTGCGTGAGAATATTGGCGCGGCTCGCTTCGTCTCCGCTTTGTCTCCGCTTCCACCGCGCCGCTGCAACCAAACAATGAAGTTTGGACGAAGCCCACTGCGACGCCCCGCGCCGTGGAGAAAAGCCCGAACCAAATAAGCCCAAAGTGTTTAAAAGTTGGAAGAAGTTGTGAAGATTGATTCTGAAAACTTTGTTTACTTCTTAATTTGGCCTGTTAAGTTATAGAATTTCTTGAGATTATGTAAGATCCAATGCGGTATTGTCTCACAAAAGTTAGTAAGAATCACATGCAATTATATGGGTGAGAATTGTAGTTCATATAATTGAATGTAATATTAGAAGATATTTTTATAAAAGGGAGTAAATTAGAGGATTTTAGAGTGACAGGCTAAAACCCCCTAATTTGGTTTGAAGTTTTGAGTTTTGTTATGAGAAGTTAGCCCTTAGGTGGTGGGAATCAAGGGAACTTTAGAGTGAGAGACTGGTATCTTCCCTGCATAACCATGTTCAAAATAATAAAAAATTCAAATTAACCTATGTTCTTTATAGAACCAAGTAAGGGTAAAGAACACATTTGCTTCTATATGTCACAATAAATTTAAATACTTCCACAATAATATTTTAAGAATTATTACTATTTCATAAAAGGAAAGAAAAAGATATTCTAGTTAATAGTATTTTACATCTAGTATTATTAGTTATTATAATTTTAATTTCATTGCTTAACATTTTATTAAGGAAATTTTAAAAGACAAATCAACTTTCGAAACTTTTCAAAATCAAGACATACTTTTTCAAAAAAAATTGAAGTAAAAAGATAATTTTTTTTATTCCTTTAAAGATTTTCATATTGTCCCCTGTGGGTTCGATATATCAGGGCTTAATCAGAAAGTCCTATACTACTTGATAAACGATACGTATACTTGCGTAGTATCCCATATTATCAAATCATAATTTTCATACCTAAAATCATCAGCGCATTTACTAGACGGTACCAAGTTTTTGGCGCTGTTGCAGTTAATGGGGGATCAAGTTTTCGGCAGCCATTGCCGGGTACAATTATTTAAATTGCATTTTAAAGAGAATTAAGAAATTTTAAATTTTTACTTTTCTTTATTTTTGTTAGTGTGTTGTGTTTTGTTTTATTTTATTGTTGTATGCGTAGTTCAGGTTCTGAAGAACTTGTGCCTTACGATTCTGAATTAGAAAGAACTATCAGAAAAATCAAAAAAATAAAAAATATAGAAAAAGATTAAAATATACAAGAAATGGCAAATCATCAAAATCAAAATGTTGGCATCCATCAAGAATTAAGACCTTTAAGAGATTATATTAACCCTACATTAGATGAACTTCGTGGTAGTATTCAAAACCTCGTCGTAGTTGCTAATTCTTTTGAGCTTAAACCTGCTATTATCCAAATGGTGTCTAATAATCAGTTTGGGGGAGCAACAACTGAAGATCCTAATTTACATCTTGCTAATTTTCTAGAGTTGTTTGCTACTTTTAAATATGATGGTATTTCAGATGATGCTATCAGACTTAGGCTTTTTCCTTTCTCACTAAGGGATAAAGCTAAAATGTGGTTACATTCGTTAGCACCTGGATCAATAAGAACTTGGGGTAAACTGTCACAAAAGTTCATTGCTAAATATTTTCCACCATCTAAGACTGCTAAGTTGAGAAATGATATAACATCTTTTTGTCAGTTTAAAGGGGAATCAATATATGAAGCATGAGAAAGATTTAAAGATCTCCTCAGGAAATGTCCACATCATGCGATACCAGATTGGTTAATAATTTAAAATTTTTATAATGGATTAGTTGGATCTCTTAGATCAATCATCGATGCTGCTGCTGGTGGATCATTAATGTCTAAACAATTTTCTGATGCTTATGCTTTAATTGAAGAAATGACTACTAATAATTTTCAATAGCCTTCTGAAAGGGTAAATCCTAAAAAGGTAGCCAGTGTTTATGAAAACGATGCTTTTACAATGTTAGCAAATTAAGTTGCTGCTGTATCAAGGAAGATAGACTAATTTTGGATGAATTTTTCTCAGTCAAATCTCATGATTGAAGAAAATTCATTAGGCCAAATGGTTGATTCTTATTCTTCAACAGAAATTGTGAATGCTATAATCAAACCTAACAACCCATATTCAAATTATTATAACCAGGTTGGAAGAATCATCCAAATTTTAACTAGAATAACAATAATCAGGGTGGTGTTAATCAACAATGGGGGAACACCCAAGTAAACCCATTGGGGAATTGGAACAACCAAGGTAATAATAATAATATATTAACTTATCCTTCAGGTTATAACAATGCGTTACAAAATAAGGAGAAGAAGTTGTCTATGGAAGAAGTAGTATCACATATGGGAAATCAATTAGAAATTCAAGGAGCAACCATCAAAAATATTGAAAATCAGTTGGGACAAATTGCAAATGCCTTAAGTAATAGATCCCAGGGAATGCTTCCAAGTAATACTGAAGTGAATCCAAGAGAAAAGAATAAAGAACAAGTAAAAGCAATTCAATTGAGAAGTGAAAAAGAATTGGAAGGTAGAGTTCAAAAAAATCTGAAGTAGAGAAAGAAGAGATTGAAAGACCTAAAGAGGACGCTCCAAAAGGTTTTGAAAGACCTATTTCTCCACCTAAGGTTGATTTAGAAAAACCATCACCTCCATTTCCTCAAAGACTTCGTCAACTAAAGTTGGATAAGCAATTTTCAAAATTCTTGGAGATATTAAAGAAGCTTACCATTAATATTCTATTTGCTGAAGCCCTAGAACAAATGTCAAGCTATGCAAAATTTATGAAGGATATTATTAATAAAAAGAGTAAGTTTGAAGAAAATGAGACTGTTGCACTTAGTGAGGAGTGCAGTGCGATAATTCAGAAAAAGCTTCCTGAAAAACATAAAGATCCTGGTAGTTTCACAATTACATGTGCAATCGGAGAAAGATTCTGTGGAAAAGCTTTATGTGATTTGGGTGCAAGCATTAACCTTATGCCTCTATCAATAATCAAAAGATTGGGACTAGGAGAAATAACCCCAAGTACTGTAACTCTGCAATTAGCAGATCGTTCGATCACATATCCTAAAGGAGTTATAGAAGATGTTTTGGTAAAAGTGGATCAATTTATTTTTCCTGTGGATTTCATTGTGTTAGATATGGAGGAAGATGTCGGCATATTTTTAGGTTGTGTTGTATTTTGAAAAGGGGTCGCCAAATAGAAATTGTGCGGCAAATTTTAGATTTTAAATTTAATTTAAATATATATATATATATATATAATTTAGAAAGTAGTATTTGATTTTGAAAATAATTCTAAGTTTGAAAATTTTAAGGTATGAAATCAAACCGATCTCACATCACAAATAGTTTATATAAAGGAGCACCACATCACAAACCGTGTATCTATCCAGAGGAATAGACACACTACTTGATGATGGGGCTCGGTTAAATAAAATAGAAGACTTGTGACATCCGTTTGGTCTGCGAACCAATTTTATAAGCTGACTAGTTCCCCTGTTTAATATAAAGAAATTAAACAGGGTTTATATTACCTATGTTCTTAAAGTTCCCTATAAGGGCAAGCTCCTATAGTTAATTACATCTTAAATGACGGGAATCATTTAAGAAAACTTTCGATAATGATCAGTGGTTTTGCTCTCAAAAATTTCAAAGTTTAAGGTTTTCAAACAATTGGATTTTGGAAATTTCAATTGGGAATGAATCAAATTTGGAACAGTTAATTTTGGAGTCCAAAGGAAGAGAAGTAGGAGAAGTTGAGGATTCAAGAAGAATCTTGACAACTTGCCAAACTATCATATTTTTTGGCTTCAATTTGGGAATTTACTTAATGTTTTAATCTTGCCCATTTTAGTGAATTAGGACTTATACTTGTATGATAAAATCATATAAATAGCCTGGAAGATGTGAGGGTTTATGTCGTGCCAAACGACTACCTCGGAATCCTAAGACCGGTTAAGGCTTAATTTACATGACATGATCATGCAAATGCCTAACAAAGAGTTGAGGATTTATGTTGCACTACGCAAACTACCTCGAAATCTTATGGCTTGGTTATTTAACTCTAAGAAATGTTTTGCTGAAGAAGATGGTCGTGCCGCCCACCGTGCTACAAGCTCCTTGTTGTTGTAGAGGTTTAGTTTTAGAAGGTGAAAATTAGGGGATGAGAAAAGTATTATGGTTTAGAAATCTTAAAGTCCAAATATTTTTAATATTTTAATTAAAACAAATCTTAAAGTTGTTTAAATAGAACCGATTAGGATCCCACGGTTCCGTCATCCCGACACCGTTATTTTTATCAGATTCACTTAGTCCAGATGAATTTGCTAAACTCAACTGAATGAGTTTCACACTTTCATTTAGACCGTGGGAAATCCCGTTAGCAACATGTAGGTTACATCATCTGAGGTATTCCCAATCATTCAACAAGACGTTTTAATTTAATTGTAGTTGCAGTTTTGTATTCTGTTTGTGATTAAATTTTGAGTTGTTTTATCTTTTGAATGTTGTGGCAGTGACTTTTATCTTGTTGTGACTTTTAATTTAGTTTTGGTTTCAATGTTGTGGCTATCCTTAAGGTTTCAGTTTTCATGCAACAATCTTGTTTATTATGCAAGAAAAGGTAAAATGCAGTGCATGTAAGTAAATTGCAATAAAGTAAATTGCAATAAAATAAAAGCGTACCTGGAGGGTCTTCCCGTCATCCCAAACTTCACTTAAAACACATGTTAAGGCATTTAAATGTTTATAACAAGTACCTAGGTAAAGCTAAGGGAAGGGTTTTGGTTGTCTACCAAATTCCTAATCCTATTGCTAGTCATCTCCTATGACGTCTAGGTTCTCGTATTTTGTTTAAGGATGATTTTCTTCATCAAAGAACAATTAAGCTCAATTATTGTTCTAAAACATCTCATCACATTGAGAAAGTGCTTAGGAAGAGTCCTAAACATCTTTTCAATACTTCTGAGATTATTTCAAGTCTAAATGAATTTTTATTGTAGAGATGAATCAATCATCCAAAAATTTTTTAGTTAAGTTTTAACTCTTGCTCAGTGAACTTAGGACATTTGATTATCCCATGAATGAAATGACATTTCACTTGATGCTTTACTTAAAAGTTATAATAATGAAAACCTTTAATGGGCAAATTAATTTGTTAAAGAATTTAATGATTTAAAATTGGAATTGGTGATTTAAGGTGATTTAATTTAGTTATAAAATTTTAATAATTTAAGTTTGGAATAGTGTTCAAGTTGTTTTATTCTTAAATGTTTTAAATCATTTGAATTGAAAGAGGAGTTTAAATTATTATTTAATTTAGACTTTAATGATTTAATTTTAATTTAATTGCAATATTCTAGATTAACTTTTAATTGGTTTGATTATTCTTCTTTTTTTTTAATTAAGGATTTATTTTTATGAAATTGATTTTGATGTTTCAAGTTTGTTTTAAATTTGCTTTCAAGTGATGTTTGAAATTAATAATTTTTTTTGTTTTAAATTTATTTCAATTTAATTATCAATTTATTTAATGTTTTAAATTTTAATTTAATTATGGTTCACTTTCCTTTTAATTATTTAATTATTAATTTCAATTATCACTTTAAATTTAATTAAAAGTTAAATATTATTAAAGTAATTCATTTAGAGATTTTAGTTTAAGTTATTATAGTCTCTCTAAATTATATCCCCACTTTAATGATCCAAATTTTAACTTATTCTTCCAAAATTCAAATTGTTTAATTAATTAAGGCTTACTTTAAATATTTTCAAGATGATTAATGGGTTTCTACCCCTTAATTCTAGGTTTCAATCTTCTAATAAAAATTTTAAAATTAGATATTTTACCCTCCCCTTGATTAAACCTAAATATTAATTAGGGTTAAAATCCTTTAATTACCTTTATGCCCCTTTAGGCTTATTTATTTCATAACTCACTAAGTTGATCTCAAATGAACTTGAAATTTTTATGTCACTTCACTCATATGTAAATTAAGACATTAGAGGAGAAAATGCGATTTTTCTGAATTTAATTTAGTTTATATAATTATTTTAATAGAAAATAGGGATTTTCAATAGAAATTCAACAACATGACCAAGGTAAGGTTCCTATCCTTAAGAAAATTATGGGATGCTCCTAATGACTAGAGGCCCACTTGGACCAATTTTGGTGATTTTTTAAATTATATTTTATTTATAATAATTATTTTGAATTTTAGAGTGTTAATTAATTATAAAATAAAATAAGGGTTGAAAATTAAGTTTTATATTTTTATTAAATCTCTCTAACCTCAAGGAGTTCAGAAAAATAAATTTTATAATTTTTTGATTTTTCTTTAATTTATTAGAATTAATTTAGTGAAAAGGTTGGAAAATTCATTTTTTAATTCAAAAATTGTTTTAAGCATTTAAAATTCAATATCTTCACTTTGAGGCTTGGGAAATTTGGTATGTTCCTAAGTGATTAGGAGTCAAAATATGACATTTTTATGATTTTTAATATTTTGAGATTTTTATTATTTTTTAATTATTTATATTATTAAAATATGGTGGAAAATTAAGATTTTTAGAAAATGTTAATTTTAATTTTGTTAGACTCCACTAACATCAGAGAAGCACCAAAACCAATTTTTGTGAATTTTTAAAGTGTATTTTTGGAGTTATGAGTTTTAAAAGTTTAATTTTGGTCATGCGACTTAATTAATCCATTTAGTGGGGTCAAACATTTCCAATTGATTCCAAATTTTTATGTGAGGTCCCTTTGATCCTAAAGATCAGTGGAGAATTATTTTTAAGTTCTTTTGATGTGTGGTTAACCCTAATTAATTAAAGTTAAGTTTTGAGTAATTAGGCCAATTAGGCTTATTCTTAATGAATTAACTCAAACCATAATTTTTCTAGGGTCCTCTGGTCCTAAGAAACTTCCCCAAAATTTCCTAGAATTTTCTAAGCAATATGCTAATTAATGGAATTAAAATACCAAAAACAGTGACATAAACTTAAAAAATACATAACTTGCCATTGAGATAGTCTCTGACCTTGAAAAATTCAGGGAATGTTCCCAAGATCAGAGGCTTCAAAAGCCTATGGTCTCATGCCATGGTGAATTGTCTATGCAAATGGAGAATTAAAATACTGAAATGAGTAAATAATTAATTAAAAATAAAATACTCATCAAATTAACCTAATTCTTTTTCCACATTATTCTCCTCTATTCACTGAGCAAGATGGTATTTTTATTTTATTTTTGTGATTTTTCTACACAAAGAGATGGATTTTCTAAGTTCTGGTATTTAAATAAATAAAAAAATCCATATTTTCCTACTTATCCACGCAGCGCTGACTTAACCTTGGCAGCTCCGAAAGCCCACGCGTCGCCTCCCTATTTGACGTTGTCATCTGACTCAGCGTTCCGGGGGCCCACGGTTCACGTACCGTTCTCTGGTCCAGCGTAATCTGGACCGTCCACTCGATACACGCTCGATTGGACGGCGCCTGGTCATCGTCTACAACTGGTGTGCACTCGTGACCGTCCATACTAAAATCCTAAGAACTCTCTCATTTCTCAACGGATTTTCATGTTCTTATGCTCTATGATTTTTTCTTGAAGAGAGGAACACATCCATATGGTTTACATGCTATTAAATTAAGCCGATCAAAATGGAGAATCACTGGAAGCTCGGGAGAAAGGAGAGGTCTATACCTTGGCTCTGAGAAGTAAAGCTTCAATCAGAGAGTTGTGGCACCTTCGATTTCACCCAAGGAGGCTCCAGATGAAGTCTCTGGTTCTAGGGAATTGCCTAGGTACAACTTCCACCAAGCATGATTTCAAAGCTTGGCCGATAGAGAGAATGGCTGGCCTGGTGAGGGGGCTTCCACTGGGGAACTCCTTCTCTTGGTCCTGTGCAGGTGTGGGTGAGTTTAATTTGATTTTGGTGGAGATTTCAGAGTTGTCATGATTTTTGGGTGGATCTTTGGTGAGAAATTGAGCTACGGTTAATGGGGATTAGGGCGAAGGGACATCGGGGATCAATTGCTCTAGGTTAGGAGAAGGTCACGGAGCAATTTTGGCAGAGATTTGTTAAGCTCTAGTTCATCACCTTGTTTGGCCGAGAAGGTGGTGGGTTTAAATAGACATGGCTGGAGGGCCTCCCAGGGGGAGTTAGGGCTTGGGATCAGCTGCCTTGGTCAAGGAAAGAACAGCCATGGAGTCCAATTGAAGTGAGACAGCTCAGCTAGTGAGTTTGAATTTTTTTAATCAAATGGGTGCTCTCGGTCATGGTGTTTTCCAGCGACTGTGGTGGCTGGCCGGCCAGACATGGGTCACCTTCAGGGTCAGGGAGGTCAGGGCTTGAATTTGGTGCAAGCAATGGAGGTTGTCCATGTGTAAAGAGCTTGGCTTTAAGTAGTATGGTGAGGGGGTTATTTTAGGCCCAATTGGATCAAGTCATAGGTTTGAATTGAGTGCACCACCCAAGGCTGGTTTGGGCTGAAGAGAAAGTCACTTGGGTTAGCTTGATTAGTGGGGTAAAGTCACAATCCAAGTACAATTAAGTTTAAGCATAGGTTAAGGGAAGCATGAGAATGTTTAATCAACTTTAAGAGAATCATTAAAGGGCTCCCCTCTCTTGCCATAAATGGATTGATGACAAGGCCAAGCTATCATGGCTTCATATGGCTTGTGGATGACTCCATTGTGGCTTCATTTGGCTTTGGAAAAGTCAAATCATTTGCATGAAGAAGGATATTGGCATTTTTGATGAATTTAGGGGAAATTGGGATGAGGCTTAATTTAGAAAAATTTGATGATCAATTAGAACTTTAGGGATGATACAAATCAAAGGGGTGATAAGGGGAAACTTCATGTGGGCTTTGGAATGGGTTTTGTGCTTTAAGGATTTGGTGGAAGTGGGCTTTTGAATGCTTTAAGGGAGTGGGCTTTTAGATTTGGAAATGAACTTTTGGTTGAAAATTTGGTAAGGGGTTGGGCCAAATAAATGTTGGGTTTAGTTTAGGGATGTGTCATGAACATTTTAGAAAATATTTGGTATCATTTAGAGTGGAATTGGATTTAATTTGGGCTTTTTGGTAAAGGGGCCAAAGTGGGTTAAATTGGGCTAACTTGGGTTGAGGTTGAGCTAAAGTTGGATTTGATGTAAAATTAATGTAGAGAAATGTTTATGGGAGTGTCACAAAGAGTTTTCAACTTTGGTTGGGCTTTGATTTTGGGATTTGGGCCCATTTGGGTTTATGGTGGATTTAGGCCAAAAGTGGGGATTTTGGTTTTGGGTTAGGTTTTGGTGGAGTTTAGGTTCAAATTTGAGGCAAATCAAGTTAGTGTTTTGTTTGTGGGGATATTGGGAAGGTTTTAGAAAATATTTGGGGTTAATTGGAGTTGAATTGGGTTGGTTTGGGCTAAGTTTAGGTTATAGGCCAAAATTGGGCCTTAGGCTTCAAATTGAAATTGGATCCAAATGTCAATCAAATTGGACTTGGATTTAGTCTAAATTGATATTGGGGATATTGAATTGAAGTTTAGAATTGAATTGGATAAACATTGAGGTCAATTGGGTTGATTTGGTTTGACATTGGGCTTACTTTGGTTAAAAATGGGCCAAATTGGGTGTTTTGGTAAAAGTGGGTTAAATTGACAAAATTGGCTTATGGTGTAGTTGAAAAAATAGAAAATGGGAATATTTAGGATTTTTTGGAATTTTCTGGGAATTTTTGGAATTTTTGGAATTTATGGATTTTTTTGGTTAGAAGGGTATTTTGGGTATTTGGAGGGTATTGGGGGGTATTTTTGGAAATTTTCGTATATTTGGCTAAGGATGATCAATTTGAATGGTGGGAAATGTTTAGGACTGATTTTGATGAATTTTAGGTAATTTAGGAAATTTTGCAAATTTTGGGTAGTTTCAAAGACATTTGGTAGGTTTGGTGGGTGTAGGGCCCCGGGGGTCAAAAATTGAAATTTTGGAAAAATGAAGATTGATCGAGTTTGAGTAGAATGGAATCACTTTGGTTGAGCCATGAAGCCATATCAAGCCCATAAGAGCCATGAGAGGACTCATTTGAGGCATTCACTATGTTGTTCTTAACCCTCTTAGCCAAGGGCCTAGGGGTTAAGGTCCATCCATATGAATAACCTACATGAGTCAAGAAGTCAAGCTAGGTATAATGGTTTTAGGAATTGGAATTTGTGTCAAAGTGTAATGTGTGCAGGTCAACCCTCACCAGAGCAGACCACCCAGGGTAGTCCTAAGGCCAAAGAGTCCTATAGGGAACTCATCCTTTAAACCTCTACATTTGATCTTAACCCTCCAAGTGACTTAGGGGTTTACAATCAAACTCATGGGGTTTGCAAGGAGTTAAGAGGTGTTTGAATTTCTAAATGGTGGGTGCCATTTATAGTCCTCTAAGATAGTCAAAGGGAAAGCCTAAGGCTAGATCCTAAGTACTAAGGAAAGAGAAGAGAAAAGACCTCATAAAAAATGAGGTCAACAAATGGACCCCCAATAGGTGTGGTGTGATAACCAAGTACACCGCGCGTATTGGCGTTGACCGAAGAGATCAACAAAACCAACACAGACGTCTAAGTGACAAACTTAGAACAGAGTAGAGACAAATATCCGCTGGGGAGTGTCGAGTATATCTCCAAGACTGGAGATCCCTGAACTGTCGCTGGGGAAAAGAAAATGAGGTAAATTCTAGATCGTAAGATCTGGGGAAATTTGATTTAGATTTCATTTTATTTTCTATTCCGAGTTCTTTAATGTTTGAGTTTAGATTTCAATTTGTTCTGAGTTTTAATTTTGATTGAGGTTTAATTTAAAATCAATTTAAGGAAATCTGGATTTGAAATGAGAATTGGAACCTAGGTTCCAACCTCGGGATTGCGAAGAGAACTGGAATTTAGGTACCAGCCTCGGAGTGAGAATCTAAGTTTAAGTATCGATTGAAAATGATGAGAATTAGAATTTAGGTACAGATCTCAAAAGTTTAAAGAGAACTGGAATCGGGTTCCAGTCTCGGAAGGAGAGAATTGAAATTTGGTAGCAATCTCGGGAAGAGAGTCGGAATTTGGTACCGATCTCGGAGGTTTAAAGAGAACTGGAATCTGATTCCAGTCTCGAAGGTTTAAAGAGAACTGGAATATGGTTACAGTCTCGAAGGTTTAAAGAGAACTAGAATCTGGTTCTATTCTCAAAGGTTTAAAGAGAACTGGAATCTGGTTACAGTCTTGAAGGTTTAAAGAGAACTGGAATCTGGTTCCAGTCTCGAAGGTTTAAAGAGAACTGGAATCTGGTTCCAATCTCGAAGGTCTAAAGAGAAATGGAAACTGGTTCCAATCTCGAAGGTCTAAAGAGAAATGGAGACTAGTTCCAATCTCGAAGATTTCAATAGAAATGAAAATTGGTTCTAATCTCAAAGGTCTCAAGAGAAATGGAAACTTGTTCCAATCTCAAAGATCTAAAGAGAAATGGAAACTGGTTCCAATCTCGAAGGTCTAAAGAGAATATAGAAACTGATTCCAATCTCGAAGGTCTAAAGAGAAATGGAAACTAGTTCCAATCTCGAAGGTCTAAAGAGAATATGGAAACTGGATCCAATCTCGAAGGTTTAAAGGGTAGAAATTTGCTGTGGAGATTTTAGTTTAGCGGAAGATTTGGAATGTGACGTGAAAGAGCTTCACGTTTCACGAGGATCGATCAAAGTCTGATTACTTGGCGAAGGGTATGAATCCATGCCATCAGAACCAAATTGAAAATTTTCGTGGTTCTGTGTCAGTAGATTCAGTTGACCTTCTCAAAAGAGGGAAGGAAATATGGAGAGTCAAAAAGAGATTTGAGAATAGCCGAAGGCTGGGGATTTCAGATTCAGGAATTTCGTTTTAGTTTGTTGTAATCTTATTTTAGCTTGACTTTTCAATTTTAGAGTTCATGCTTACTTAGAGTTCGTGTTTATTTGTAGTTTATTTTGGCATTCAGATTTTCTTTTTTTTTTAGAGAGTTTTCATTTATTTATATTTTTTCTTTGTTCTTTGTTCAAAGTTCTTTTAATTTAATGGCTTTTGCCAGTCAATTTGCACAAAAAGAGGTGAAGGCAAGACATGACATGGTCACTTTCATTCCAATCTTGTTGAAAATACATCATACATCTTGATCCAAAACATGATGATATTTTCATTGAAAGTTTAATATCTCATACAATCCATATAAATCCAAAACGGATTGTGTAAGATTCTTCAAGTTTCTTCTAAAAGCATCTGCGAAAATCCATGTCTGAATAGTGAGATACATGGACAATAACATCACCTTCTAAGTCATCCTTGGCTGGAATGCCGTATGGATGTGCATTGGAGGTGTGTTATCTCCCATGTAACTCACAACTCGTAAGGCCGGAGGTTCTCTAACTCTGGATCTGGCTGGAAGTGAAAAGGAATCTTTCTGTCATCCATTCTCCTAAAAGTAACAGAGATCCGCTCAACAAACACTCCTGGAATGCGATGCTTTGCGATGTCCGCCCCATTCCCTTTTAACACCATGATGGAACCTACCGGTAGTGGTATCTCCACTGGCCCTCGGAATTCACCAGGGCCCGCTATCCGGAGATCAGATTCGAACATGATATTGCCTTTGGTTGACAAAATATACTGTGCAGAAAGGTCTAACGAAATCATTATGGTCTATGTGTGGAGGTATGCAGTCGCCCTCCTTGTAGATGTTAATGATGCATCTGTTGAGTATGCAATCTGCAGGCAATACCCTCCATGTTATCATCCTCTTTACCATTCTTTTAATAATATTCGTTAACAGATCCACCTCACTGCGACGGAGTATCCCTGGTGGATTTCCTTTTCAGTCTACCGTGAAGTTGTAGCAACATCCGCATTGGATTGTAATTCTTCCTTTTCCTGGCATCCATCTTCGGGGTTCTGAATAGGTTTTCTCCCTCAGACGACCAGCTCGGCCCATTTTACGAAGTTCAACGATGCAATCTACAATTTGCTGTTGTTCGTAATCTGAGAATACATCTGTATGCAGCTCATGGCCTTCCAAGATGTTGATCCTCTTGCCTCCAATTCTCTCAAAGTATTCAAAAGTTTTCTTTTCAACATTCTACATTCTTTCCAATTCATATTTTGGAATTATCTGCAACTGGCGAGGTCTAGTAATGTACTGTGGGATGTATGGTTCAACCCCAGCATATGCTCCTGTGTGTCTCGACTTCTCGGAGATAATCTCTGTCGGGACATCCTCCGGGGTTGCTTCGCTACAAGACTCTTTAAAACTGGTGCATTTATCTGGTGTCGAGGCGCTGATTCTATTTCTGCTCTTCTTAGGATTTCCTTTATCTGTTCTGCTTTCCTTGGAGTTGATCTCCTCCTTTCTAGTTCCTGATGAACCAATTTCTTCGGAGTATTTGTATTGACGGTAGCAACTGTCTCTTCATGTTGATCTGCTGCTAACTTGGTTAACATCTTGCGAATGCGGCGATTTTTGTTCCTCTGCTGAGTGGCAGTGAGAGTAGCCCTCCTTACTCCTTGGATTTCTGTGGGCATGGCGCTGACGAGCCTGCCCTCTGCTGTAGCAACCATGGACTTAACTTTCTTGTCTTCTTCTGTTGTATGAGTGGTATTTACTTTTCTCTTCTTACTGGTAGATGGTTGATGTGAGCCACCCAATTTCATCATGTCTGACTGTGGAACTCTTCCTGATCAATCGGGGTCTAATCATTTTTTTCATATTATAACCCGGCTGGTGTGAAGTCAGAGTCAACCTCGATCACGGCTCCATCCCTCACCCTCTTTTCATCAAGTGCTGACTCAGGCCATTCTTAAAGTTCAGAACCATCCGCCCGTTCGACATTTCCCTGCGAAAAACAAGGAAAGGATCAGGGGCTGTACCAAGAACAAGAACAATAGAAGGAAAATAAAAACAAATTTTTTTATTAATGAAGAGCTTTTTATTCGTTTATTTTAAATTTAAATAGGAGTAGGAAAAGATGATGAAAGATCAAGAGTGAGACTCGATTTGAAAGAAAGGATAAAAAACTTTATTATGATTTCACATGTTTTCTTTTAACATTTTTTTAACGATTTTCTTTATCATCCACTTTTTATATTTTTGGGTTCGGACCCAGTCATAAGTAATTAATGTGCCCGTGCTTCTAGGAATGAGGATTCATCCTTCGAAACATCAGGTTCCGTAATACTTCTTTAGATATCATCCATTAATTGGAAGCATAGGTCGCTCTCCACGGCGGTTTACAAGGCTGGTAGGAACCTCCCGAGTAGACCGTCTCGACCACGAATGGCCCTTCCCAAGTCAGTTCAAATTTACCACCTATTTTGCGATGTGTAAGAATAGGTCTTCTGAGAACTAAAACCAAGTCACCGACTTTGAATGTCCTTGGACGGACTAATTTATCATGGGTCTGGATCATCTTGGCTTGATACAGTTCCAAATTCTGCTGTGCTGAAATTCTTTTCCCTTCGAAGCTTTCCAACTCTTCTAGTCATAGTCTGGCATTTTCTTCTATAGTGATCTTGTTTGCAACTGCAATTCTGAGAGACAGAAGCTGGACCTATAAGGGTAGAACGGCCTCGGACCCGTACACTAAGGCGTAAGGCATATACTGGGTGGGAGTTCTGAAAGTCGTCCTATAGGCCCATAAGGCTTCTAAAAACTTCTCGTGCCAATTTCTCTTGTTGTCGTCCAAAGTTTTCTTTAGGATTTGGACGAGAGTTTTATTAAAAGCCTCGGCCAAGCCTTTCGCTCTTGGGTAGTAGATTGTTGAATAGCGCCAGTCCATTCCGTGTCTTCTAACAAAATTATTGATTTTCGTGCCTCTGAATGCGGACCCGTTATCTGAGATAATTCTGTGCGGTACCCCAAAACGGTAGATAACTTGATTCTTGAAGAACTGCAACACATGATGTGCCTTTACTTCTCTGAGTGGTGTAGCTTCTGCCCACATGGAAAAGTAATATGTAGCTGCAAGAATGAAGCGATGTCCTCTTGAAGAAGGCGGATCTATCAAACCCACTATATCTGTGCCCCAACACTCAAATGACCACGATGAGATTGTCAGATGTAGCACATTTGGAGGTTGATGTAGAACAACTCCATGTACTTGGCACTGGTGACAACTTTTGGCAATCTTCATGCAATCGGTCATCACTGAGGGCCAGTAGTACCCTAGTCTTTTAATCTTCATTTTCATTTTCAAACCCGACTGATGAGCGCCACAAAGTCCTGAGTGGACTTCTTTAACAATTTCATGAGCCTTAGACCTGCTAGGCATCTTAGCCACATCTAATCAAAAGACCTTCTGTATAATGTATTGTTCATTAATGCGTAAGAGAGAGTTCTTTTCTTGATTTGATGGGCTATCGACTTATCGTATGGTAGGTTTCCCGTTTGCAAGTAGTCTATTAATAGTTGCCGCCAATCTTCTGTAACTTCTGTTACTGCTGCAACTGATTCTTTTTTTTCCTTCTGATTTGTGTATTGTATCCATGTCGAGCTGTGAGAGAACCTGACGTCGCTGAACTGACACTTCAACTGACTCATCCTGTAAGCAGACAAATTCTTTTGCAAGTCGAACTAACGCATCTGCGAGAGAATTTTCTCTTCTGGGAATCTTGTAGAGCGTTACATTTGGATACTGCTCCAACAATTTCGTGGCATACTGAAAGTACTGCTCGAGTCTTGGCTTTAGAATTCTGTATTGTCCTACAACCTGTTGAATGATCAACTGAGAATCTCCGTAGATGTTGATATCCGTTATCCCCATCTGAATGGTTAATTCCAGTCCGGTTATATGGGCTTCGTATTCTGCCTCGTTGTTTGTACACGGTTCTGTTAAGTGGTAGGAGTACCTTAACATCCCCCACTCCGGTGTTATAAAGATTAGTCCGATTCCTGCCTTACCAGGCACTATTGTTTGCGATTCTTTATCTTTCTGTGCTAAAGATGCTCCGTCGAAGTACAGTTCCCAACACTGATCATCGGGGTCTTCTAGGCTCATTATCTGCTCCTCTAGAAAGTTGTCGTTGAGAGGCGATTTTGCCGGTAAAGGGTGTGCTGCAAGGAAGTCTGCAGGACTTGTCCCTTTACGGCACGAAGAGGAACGAAAGTTATATCGAATTGCAATAGTATCATTGACCACCTGGCAAGTCGGCCGGAAAGCGTCGGTCGGGTCATCAAATATTGCAACGGATTAAACTTCGAAATAAGGTTGACCTTATGTGAACGCATGTAGTGCCTGAGCTTCTGTGCGGCGAAGATCAGGGCCAAACAGTGCTTCTCAATAGGAGGATACTTTACTTCCGTCAGAATTAGACGACGGCTTAAATAGTAGAGAGCATTTTCTTTTCCCTCGTCATTGACCTGGGCTAGCAGGGCTCCGAGAGAGTCGTCTATAGCTGTGGTATAAAGTATCAACGGTCTACCCGAGACTGGGGCTGCTAAGACAGGAGGTGTCATTAGGTATTGTTTGATGTCATCGAAGAAATGTTGACATTTGGAGTCCCAAGTAAACTTGGCATCCTTCTTGACCAAAGCAGAAAAAGGCTGACAGCTTCCTAACAAATTCGAGATAAAGCGTCGAAGATATGCCAATTTTCCTTGAAAGGATCATAGTTGTTTCAAGGTTTTAGAAGGTGGCATTTCTAAGAGAGCTTTAATCTTCTCCGGATCGATTTTAATTCCACAATGTCAAACAACAAATCCTAAGAATTTCTCAGAGGTGACGCTGAAGGCGCATTTCAAGGGATTAATCTTAAGGTTATATTGTCGTAACCGCTCGAAAACAATTCTCAAATCATACAAGTGATCTTCTTTTAGTTTGCTCTTAATGACCACATCATCCACGTAACACTCAACTTGGTTGTGAATGAGATCGTCAAAAATCCTCGTCATTGCTCTTTGATAAGATGCTCCTGCGTTCTTCAATCCAAATGACATCACTGTGTAGCAGTACACTCCAATTGGCGTTCCGAAGGCTGTGAGCTTTTCATCTTCCGGTGCCATCTTTATCTGGTTGTATCCTGAAGATCCATCCATGAACGAAAAGATTTCATGTGTTGAAGCGATGTCGATCATCAATTCTGGAATGGGTAGCGGGAACTCGTCCTTTAGACGTGCTTTGTTCAAATCTCTGAAATCCACGCAGATTCTGATTTGACCATTCTTCTTTCTGACTGGTACCACATTAGCTAACCAAGTCGGTTATTGCTCTTCACGGACAAATTTAGCGTTTATTAGCTTCTTAACTTCAGCTATTACTTGTTGTTCAATCTCTAGACGCATTCTTCTCGGAGCTTGTCTGACTGGAACGGCAGTGGGATCTACTCCTAGCCTGTGAACTGCAACTTCTAGAGCTAATTCTGGCATTTCGTCGTAACTGCAAGCAAAACAGTCCTTGAATTCCATCAATAGCTTGATTATCTCTTCGGAGTCTTCTTTATCGAGTAAGGAGCTAACAAAGGTCGACCTAGGCTCTTCGCTAGTACCTAAGTTAACTTCCATTAACTCGTCTATTGTAGATTTAATTTCTTCTTAGAATTCTGGTGGAGCATCTCCGATTTGCAGATCTTCGAGATCTTCTGAGGCTTCCAAGCAGTCTTCGTTAGGCTCGCAAGTGACAACCAAGCAAAACCCCGTATCGTCAACTAATCCTACTGTGCCGAATCCGAGACCATGTTTTGATATGGGAGGCCGACTAGCATTGTTCCATAATTTTTCAAAGTGTTGTGATCGGCCTTTTGTCCATCGTCGAGGTAAGACACCACGTTAAATTAAATTTTGAACACAGGGAGAGTACCACTCAAAAAGGCAGTTCCATTAATTCAGATGAAGTAACATCATCGAATTGTACATCTTTTTCAGTATTGGAAGAAGAAGCACCACAGTAAAACTTGATTGGTTTAGTACCACCACCATGCACTTCCCGGACCGCCATACCCTTGATCTTATTAGAATGGATCGGGGTGAGGGTCATAGTATGTACATAGTGGTTAATCTTCTCGTACATTGATTTATATTCTTCATTCTTTTCATCTTCGAGAGAGATCATGAGTCGGGGTTTCTTTTGATTTACTGTTGCTGCTTCTTTCTTGATTTCTTCTTCTTCGAACTGGTCTCCCAATCAACGTCGATGACTGGTTTCTTCTGTCCAACTGTTCTAACGTCTCTTCCACGACCCCGTCCCCGGCCTCGACCTCGGGTGCGAGTTCTGGAGAAACCTTCACCATCTCGCCATAAGGGAGTGGTGAGTAACTGTTGGACTAGAATTTCAAGCTCTTTATCGTCTTGTACTTCTTTTGCTTCATTTGGTATGACATTTCTCGAAAAGATTGTTTTCTTCGGAGGCGCGTAATAGGCTGCATCTTCATGAATTCCAATCTCGTGTACGGAGAATGGTTGCAAGTCACCTTTGATACATTGTTCTCCTCCATCGTAATACTTTATGCACTGGTGCAGAGACGACGGTACCATCCGGTTTTCATGGATCCATGGCCGACCCAGTAGAGCGTTGAACGATGTCTCAGAATCAATTATATGGAATTTTGCGGTTGTCTTTGCTAAGTCACCGATCTTCATCAGTAATGTTATCGATCCAAGAGCTCTTTCTCCTTTCTTATTGAACCCTCTTAATAACATCTTGTCTTCTTCGAGGTCGCGAGCATCAATTTCCAAATATGCTAACGTTCGAAGGCTTATTATGTTGATTGATGCTCCCAGATCAACCAACACCTTGGAGAGCATAAACTTTCCAATAGTGACTAAAATGTATAACGGTCAGTTGTGATAAGCCGTTCCGAGCAGTAAATCATTGTCCGTGAAGGTAACATCTCGCTGTTCTTTTAACAAGCAAACCTCGTCGAAGGAATTACCGGCCATTTGAGCTAAACAAATCTCTGGATCAAGTAAAGCCTTGATCAGAGCTTCCCTCATCTCCTTTGACAAGATCAGAGCGTCGTATATGCTCAGTTTAGCTGGTAGCTTCCTAAGATGGGCTAGCACATTATAGTCCACTTTATTACTATGTTCCTCAGTTTCTTCCAGAATGGGTAATTCTTCTGCTGGGGTTGGCTCCTCCTGAGCAACCACCTGTTTTCCTTTATCCTTTGGACCCGTTCTCGGAGGTAGAACTTTTCCACTTCTTAAATTGACTTCAGTTATTTCTTCTGTATCTGGTGGTGAATCTGCCGGTGTATCCTCTTGAATTGGAATGACTGGCTTTTCTGGCGTTGCTTCGGAATCTGATGACTCTAATTCTATCGCAATCGGAGCTCCTCGAAATTCACAAATGGACTCGTTGCTTGTTGAGCTTTTGTAGCCATCCTTGTGAAGGTCTTCTCCTTCGTCGTGGTCATTGAGGTTTAGTATGATTTGAGAATCGTTATTTATATCGGAATCGAGATCCGGATTAGCTTGGTTTTCGTTAGTTACGTAATCGTTAGAAACTGTCAGAACGTAGCCAACACCAAAACTCTTATCATTATAAGATCCCGCCGGGGCGAGCAAATAATCATACAGAGTTAGAGGTTCGAGGGATTTCTCCCCTGAATCAGAAACAACTATCCTAGGATAAGCAACCCCTAGTCTACTCTTTGGAGCCTTGGTTTTTTTTTTCTTCCACGATCTTCTCTTCCTTCTGGGGCGGTTCTTCGATCGCAAGTGATAGTGCCGGCTTGGCAGGTTTCAAACTCTGAGTTGAAGCGTGTTACGAAGCGTTCTGGATATGATCTAAGATTTTGTTTGAAGACTTTGTCCAGACGGTACTCCATCCATCATGGGTTGTGTAAGGGTCTATCGGAACAATAGGATCCGTTGAAATAACATTGACGGAACTCCCTTTTGGGGTTCCATCATGTATTCCTTCGGGATCGTTATGTTCCCTTTCCAGAGATTGTCGTCAAGCCAAATCTTGAAAGTGATGCAATCATCTATCTAGTGCCCGAGCATTCGGTGGTAAGGGCAATAGTTTGGATGATCTTTCTTATTGACTTCTTCCGGCCTCTTGGGCTCTGGTAGTTGAAAATCTAGTGTTTTCATTAAACAACAGAACATCTTCACTACTGCTTCAGTTTTGAATGGATATTCCTTATTCAGAAAATCTTTTAGGTTACGCTGTGGAAGAGGCGGTTGTTCATAATGCTGAGGCGACTGATAGCTCGGTCGAGGCTGTTGATAACCCTGCTGAGGTTGTTGGTAAGTACGTTGCGGTGGTTGATAGTTAGGCTTTGGCCGCTCTGGCTGTATCTATGCTGGCTGCTTGCCTTTATCGACTGTTGCGATGATTCTGGACTTCTTTTTGAATGCTTTTACAGGCTTCTACTTATCTTTCTTGTCCACGAAACTTAATTGCTTTGCTTCCTCTTGTAAGCTCCCGGCCTTGCTAAGCAGCTTCTCGAAAGTCTTGATTGTAAATCCTTTAAGGAGAAGTGCTATCGGGCCGTGGATGCTTTTCGACAAAATGCGATCGCATGTTGTTCCTGAAGTTGTGGTTCACACTTCATACTTAAATTTCTCCATCGAAGTATGTAATCCACTAGATTTTCGTTCGGTTTCTGGTGCTCCACCACTAGATCACCGATAGTGATGTGATGCCGAGCCCCGGCGAACCGATTAACGAAGAGGTTTTCTAACTCTGCAAAAGTCTTAACTGAACCATTTAGAAATTCTGCGTACCAGTCAAAGGTGATCCCTGACAGGCTGCTGACGAACTGACGGAAGAGTAAAGCATCGCTCCCACCGGCATTGCAGCAACTAGCACGAAAATGTGCGACACGCTACCGGGGGTTTCCCGTTCCATCAAAAGTCTTAAACAGAGGTGGTACGATGCCTTTCGGGTGTTGGACTGCATCAAATTGTTCAGGGTAAGGCCTACCCATCTGAATAGATGCTCCACTCTTGGATTGTGCTAAAGCTTCTCGCACCTGCTGTTCTACCATTTTTTTGATGTCTTTTTCGGGAATCATGCTCTGTGCAGAATCCTTCTTTGGTGGCTCATCTCCGTTGACGGATGTGATCTCTTTTCCTCCATCTACAATATGGATGATCTCTGGGAGTGTTTCTTTCTGAGGTTGTACCTGACTCTGGAGAGTGGCTAAAGCAGCAGCCATCTCTTACATCCTCTTTGCCATCTGGGAAATTGTGTCATCTCTTTCCCGAAGCTATGCTCTCATCACTTCCGGTTCATCTCTTTCCATAGCTGCCGGAGCACCTTGCGAAGCTGATGATGCTCGTGTCTCAACCATATTGATCTCGACATACTCCTCATCCATGAACTATGATGAATCAACTTCATTTTTTAACTTTTCTCCTCTTTCTTTTGCCAACCGTCGGATATCCATCCTTAGCTTTCCTATAACATCCTCGAGGGTCTCTTCCAGACGGTCTCGCGGTTGTCGTGTGATGGCTGTTGAATTTCTTTTTCGGGAGTTTCTTTTATTGCAGTAGCACTTCCTTCAAATTCAAGCTCTTTGACTAGGCTTTTCTTCTCAGGATGTTGTGTCGGTCTCGGCTCGGTAATAATAGGTCGCCACTCCATCCTTCTTGCAGCAGAAGGCCTTGGACCGGACGGTCTGTCGCCTATATGCTGGTAGGTGGTGTCCTCCCTAATATGATGGCTTGATACAACAACAGGTGAACTAGCTTTCATTTTCTTCCTTGGTTTCTCTACGGCAGTGACAGGCTCTACTCGCGGTCCGAGGCCGGATCTAGCTGGCACTCGTCCCATTCTTCTTAGGATTTCTGACACGGGGCATCTTTCTTTCTTTGACAATTTTTCTATCACAGCTTGTAGCCGAGCAAATGGCGTAGTCTTAACCCTTTTTCTTTTGTAGTTACTCATGTATGCAGGTCGGGGTAATGTAGTGGCAATCCTTCGGACGTCTTCTTCATCCAATGCAGCAGAGAGGGGGTGAAACCTACTCCCTTCCAATAGAGGTATATACTCAGGCATTTCTTCTCTTTCCTCAAGAATTTCTTCTAGAAAAGCAACTTCAGCAGCCTTGGCTTTCTCGATCCTGGCGATCTTTCTGCTTCTATTTCTCCTTTGAGTCTGAGTTAGGGGTGCAACTCTTGAACTAGACCCATTCTCGAAAACAGATGGTATTGTAGCAAAATCTGTACCCTCCATGGTGACAGGCTCATCACAGGCTTGGATTTCCTTCCCCTTCAGTTTGGCAGAAGCCGGGGTAGGTGCGGAGATGACTAGACCGGTGGGGGTAGAGACAACAGTCCTCCTACGAATAGCAGTACTTCTTTTAGCTGGAACCCTTTACAGGGGAGGGAATTTTTGAGTCGACTTCAGGTTGAACTCAATTATGGGCTCCTCAGTTTCTGGCACTTTGTCCATTAGCGTGAAGAGAGTGATGTCAGCGAACTTAATATCTGTGTTGTCGAATCCTTATCCAAAACGGATGATACCATTGTCAGGCAGCTCATCCTTATAGACGGCGAAGTCCATTCCATTGGTGAAGGAGAAAATTAACTTTGGGTCAGTCATTTTCTGCAGTGTAGATTTCGAATGTCAGTCCCGAATTATGCTTCCTTTAATCACAAAACTTAGAACGAAAAAGAAAGAGTCCGAACACATTCTCGTTTATCTTGATGTATTTGTGATTTAAAAGAGTTTGTTTATTAAAGGGTTGTTTATTAGAAGATTTGTTTGTTAGGAACAAAATGATTAAAGGTATAGAAAAGGTAAAGGACCCAATTCAGAATTGGAAAGGAAGAGAAAGTCTTGTAAGACTCCTCAATCCGAAGGACCGCTCCTAAGCTAACACCTATTGGGGGTCCACCCCACCTCAGAAAAGAGGTAAAAGGATTTCAGAACATCTCCGTTTAGGGGCGTCTAAACAGTGACTCCTAAATCCGAGAGAAGTTGGCTATACCCGTTCAAGATAGAAATGAACGTAGTATGCCAACAAAAAGAATGGTAGTTTGCTCCACTAGGGACATGGATGCACTACCGATTTATGAAAGCAAAACCATCTGATCAAAATGGACAGAGGAACTAGTCCCCAGCGGAGTCGCCAGAAGTTGTCGGCATATTTTTAGGTTGTGTTGTATTTTGAAAAGGGGTCACCAAATAGAAATTGTGCGGCGAATTTTAGATTTTAAATATAATTTAAATATATATATAATTTAGAAAGTAGTATTTGATTTTGAAAATAATTCTAAGTTTGAAATTTTTAAGATATGAAATCAAACCGATCTAACATCACAAATAGTTTATATAAAGGAGCACCACATCACAAACCGTGTATCTATCCCGAGGAATAGACACCTTTGCTTGATGATGGGGCTCGGTTAAATAAACTAGAAGATTTGTGACATCCGTTTGTTCTGTGAACCATTTTTATAAGCCGACAAGTTCCCCTGTTTAATATAAAGAAATTAAACAGGGTTTATATTACCTGGGTTCTTAAAGTTCCCTATAAGGGCAAGCCTCTATTGTTAATTACATCTTAAATGACGGGGATCATTTAAGAAAACTTCAATTCTATCGTGATTGGAGCCCCTCAGAATTCACAAACTGACTCGTCGCTTCTTGAGCTTTCGTAGCCATCCTTGTGAACGTCTTCTCCTTCGTCGTGGTCATCGAGGTTTAGTATGATTTGAGAATCGTTATTTGTATCGAAATCGAGATCCAGATTAGGTTGGTTGTCGTTAGTTACGTAATCGTTAGAAATAGTCAAAACGTAGCCAACACCAAAACTCTTATCATTCTAGGATACCACCGGAGCGAGCAAATAATCATACAGAGTTAGAGGTCCAAGGGATTTCTCTCCCGAATCAGAAACAACCATCCTAGGATAAGCAGCCCCTAGTCTACTCTTCGGAGCCTTGGTCTTTTCTTCTTTCACGATCTTCTCCTCCTTCTGGGGGAGGTTCTTCAATTGCAAGCGATAGCACCGGCTGGGCAGGTTTTAAACTCTGAGTTGAAGTGCGGACCGAATTGGTCTGGATGTGATCCAAAATTTTCTTCGAAGACTTTGTCCAGACAGTACTCCATCCATCATTGGTCGTGTACAGGTCTATCGGAACAATAGGATTCGTTGAAATAACATTAATGGAGCCTCCTTTTTGGGGCTCCTTCATGTATTCTTTCGTGATCGTTAATATTCCCTTTCCGGAGATTATCATCAAGCCAATTCTTAAAGGTGAAGCAGTCTTCTATCTTGTGTTCGATCATCCGGTGGCAGGGGTAGTAGTTCGAATGATCTTTCTTGTTGACTTCTTCTGTCCTCTTGGGCTCTGGTAGCTGAAAGTTAGGTGTCTTCATCAAACTGTGAAACATCTTTGCCACTGCTTCAGTCTTGAAGAGGTATTCTTTATTCATAAGTTCCTTCAGGACATGCAGTGGACGAGGCGGCGGTTGATCATGCTATCATGATTGATAGTTTGGTCGAGGCTATTGATAACTCTATTGAGGTTGCTGATAAATCCGTTTCGGTGGTTGATAACTTGGTTGTGGCTGCTCTGGCTGTATTTGCACTGGCTGCTTACCTTTATCCACTACCGTGACGATCCCAGATTTCTTTTCAAATGCTTTTACGGGCTTCTGCTTATCAGTCTTGTCAACAAAACTCAGCTGCTTTGCCTCCTCCTGTAAGCTCCCGGCCTTGCTAAGAAACTTCTCGAAAGTCTTAATTAAATCCTTTAAGGAGAAGTGCTAGCGGGCCATGGATACTCTTCAACAGAATACCGACTGCATGCTGTTCATAAAGTTGTGGTTCACACTTCATACTTAAGTTCCTCCATCAAAGTATGTAATCCACTAATGTCTCGTTTGGTTTCTGTTGCTCCACCACTAGATCACCGATAGTGATGTGGTTCCGAGCCCCGACAAACCGCTTAACGAAGAGGTTTTCTAATTCAAAAAATGTCTTAACTGAACCATTCGGCAATTCTGCGTACCAATCGAAGGCAATCCCCGACAGGCTACTGACGAACTGACGAAAGAATAAAGCATCGCTCCCACCAGCATTGCAACAACAAGCACGAAAATGTGCGACATGCTACCGGGGGTTTCCCGTACCGTCGAAAGTCTTGAACAGAGGTGGTACGAAGCCCTTCGGGTATTGGACTGCATCAAACTCCTCAAGGCAAGGTCTACCCATCTGGATAGATGCTCCACTCTTAGACTGAGCACCTGCTGTTCTACCATGTTCTTAATATCCTTTTCGGGAATCATGCTTTGCACTGAATCCTTCTTCAGCTGTTCGTCTCCATTGACGGATGTGACTTCTTTTCCTCTATCTGCAATGTGAATGATCTCTGGGGGTGTTTCCTTCTGAGGTTCAAGCTGACTCTGGAGAGTGGCTAAGGCAGCCTCCATCTCCTCCATTCTCTTTGCCATCTGAGAAATCATTTCATCCTTTTCTTGGAGACGTGCTCTCATCGCTTCTGGTTCATCTCTTTCTGAAGTTGATGGAGCTCCCTGCATAGCTGAAGACGCTCGGGTCCCGACCATGTTGATCTCGACACATTCTTCATCCATAAACTTTGAGGAACCATTTCATTTCCTGATCTTTCTCTTCTTTCCCTTGCCAACCGTTGGATGTCAATCCTCAGCTTTCCTATAGCATCCTCAAGTGGTCTTTTCCAAACGGTCTCGCGGTTGTCAGGCAACGACTGTTTAACTTCTTTTCCAGGGGTTTCCTTTAATGCAGTAGCACTTTCTTTTGATTCAGGCTCTCTGACGAGACTCCTCTTCCCAGAGCGTTCTGTTAGTATTGGTTCAACAATAATAGGTTGCCACACCATCCTTCTTGCAGTAGAAGGCCTAGGACCAGATGGTTGCGTCGGTACGTACGTCGGTAGGTGGTGTCCTCCCTAATATGGTGACCTGATACAACAACAAACGAACTTCTCCTACTAGTTCGCACTTTCTTCCTTGGTCTCTCTGGAGCAGTGACAGGGTCTACTCGTGGTCCGAGGTGGGATCTAGCTGGTACTCATCCCATTCCTGAGAATTTCTGACACGGGGCAACCTTCCTTCTTAGCTAATTTATCTACTACTGCTTGCAGTCGGGTAAGCGGCATAGTTTTAATCTCTTTCTTCTTACAATCACTGTAGTATGCAGGTCGGGGTAACAAAGCGGCGATCCTTCAAGCATCTTCTTCATTGGATGCAACAGAGAGAGGGTGAAACTTACTCCCTCCTAACAGCAGTGAGATCTCAGGAAGCTCTTCTTCTACCTCAGGAATCTCTTCCAGAAAGGCAACTTCGGTAGCCTTGGTCTTATTGATCCTGGAGGTCTTTCTGCTCTTATATCTTCTTTGAGTCCGAGTTAAGGGTGTACTTTAGAGCTGGACCCTATCTCGAAGACAGACGATATTGTAGCAAAATCTAAACCCTCCATGGTAACAGGCTCCTCACCGACTTGGACTTCGTTCCCTTTCCGTTTGGTGGGAGCAGGGGTAGGTGTAGTGATGACGAGACCGGTGGGGGTAGAGACGACAGTTCTGGGGGTAGCAGCTAACCTCCTATGAACAGAAGTGTTTCTTTCAGTCGGGACCCTTTGCAGGGGAGGGAACTCTTGAGTTGACTTCAGGTTGAACTCGATTATGGGCTCCTCAGTTTCCGGTACTTTGTTCATCAGTGCGAAAGGAGTAACATCGGTGAACTTAATGTCTGTATTATCGAACCCTTGTCCAAAGCGAATGACCGCATCGTTAGGCAGCTCATCCTTGTAGATAGCTAAGTCTATTTCGTTAGTGAAGGAGAAAATCAGCTTCGGTGCAGACATTTTCTACAGGGTAGATTCTAAGCGTCAGTTCCAAATTTTGCTTCCTTTCATCGGGATGAAAAGGAGAGGAACTTCTCTAAAAGAGTCCAAACACATTTTCATTTTCTCTATAAAGAATTTCAGATTCTCATTTTTTCTTATTTATGTATTTGTGGTTTAACAGAAAGTTCATTTCTTAAAGAGTTTGTTCATTAGAAGGTTTGTTCATTGAGAACGAAACAAATTAAAAGGGGAAAGGTTAAAAGAAAGGTAAGGGACACAATCTTGAAACTGGAAAGGAAGATAGAGTCTCACAAGACTTCTCAACCCGAGGAACCGCTCCTAAACTAACACCTATTGGGGGTCCACCTAACCTCAAAGAGGTAAAAGGATTCTGGAACCTCTCTGTTTAGGGGTGTCTAAACAGTGGCTCCAAAATCTAAGAGAGTTGACTATACCTGTTCAAGACAGAAGTGAACGTGGTATTTCAATGGAAAGAATGATAGTTTGATCCACTAGGGATATGGACTCACTACCGAATTATGAAAGCAAAACCATCTAATCAAGATGAAGAGAGGAACTAGTCCCCAGTAGAGTCGCCAGAAATTGTCGGCATATTTTTAGGTTAAGTGTTTTTAAAGGGGGGTCGCCTACAGAAGTTGTCGGCGAACTTTTGATTTTAAATTTAATTTAAATATATATTTTTTTAGAAAGAAGAATTTGATTGTTTAAAATAATTTTAAGTTTGAAAACTTTAAGATATGAAATCAAACCGATCTCACATCCCAAATAGTTTATATAAACGAGCACCACACCACAAACTGTGTATCTATCCCGAAGAATAGATACACTGCTTAATGATGGGGCTCGATTAAATAAATTAGAAGATTTGTGACATCCGTTTGGTCTACGAACCAATTTTATAAGTCGAATAGTTCCCTTGCTTAATATAAGGAAATTAAGCAGGGTTTATATTACCTGGGTTCTTAAAGTTCCCTATAAGGGCAAGCCTCTATAGTTAATTACATCTTAAGTGGCAGGAATCACCTAAGAAAACTCTCGATAATGATCAGTGGTTTTGCTCTCAAGAATTTCAAAGTTTAGGGTTTCCAACAAATTGGATTTTGGAAGTTTCAAAAGGGATTAGCTTAAATTTGGAATAGTTTATTTTATGTTGCACTAAGAAAACTACCTCGAAATCCTATGGTTTGGTTATTTAATTCTAAGAAAGGTTTTGCTGAAGTAGACACAAGTTTTGCTGACGAAGATGGTCGTGCTGCCCACTATGCTCCAAGCTCCTTGTTGTTGCAAAGGTTTAGTTTTAGAAAGTGACAATCAAAAGATGAGTGAAGTGTTTTGGTTTCGAAAAGTCTTAAGATTCAGATGTCTTAATGTTTTAATTAAAACAAATCTTAAAGTTGATTAAGCAGGACTGATTAAGATCCCACAGTTTCGTCATCCCAACACCGCTATTTTCATCGAAATCACTTAGTCCAAATGAATTTGCTAAACTCAACTGAATGAGTTCCACACTTTCATTTAGACCGTGAGAAATCTCGTTAGCAATACGTGGGTTACATCATCCGAGGGATTCCCGATCATCCAAAGAGATGTTTTAATTTAGTTGAAGTTATAGTTTTGTTATTCTGTTTGTGATTAAATTTTGAGTTGTTTTATCTTTTGAATGTTGTGGCGGTGAATTTTATCTTGTGTTGATTTTATTTTAGTTTTAGTTTCAGTTTTGTGGCTATCTTAAAAGTTTCAGTTTTCATGCAGGGTGACATTCTTGTTTAACATGCAAAAGAAGTAAAGTGCAGTGCAGGTAAATAAATCGCAATAAAATAAAAGCGTACCTGGAGGGTCTTCTCGTCATTCCCGGCTTCACTTAAAACACATGTCAGAGCATTTAAATATTTGCAACAAGTACCTAGGTAAAGCTAAGGGAAGGTTTTGGTTGTCTACCAAAATCCTAATCCTATTACTTGTCAATTCCTATGTCATCTAGGTTCTTGTGTTCTGTTAAGGATGATTTTCTTCACCAAAGAACAATTAAGTTCAATTGTTCTTCTAAAACATCCCGTCATATTGAGAAAGCGCTTAGGACAAGTCCTAAACATCTTTTCAATGCTTCTGGGATTATTTTGAGTCCAAATGAATTTCATTGTATAGGTAAATTTAATCATCCAAAAATTTAGTTAAATTTTGTTTCTTGCTCAGTGAACTTGGACATTTGATTGTCCGATGAGTGAAATGTCATTTCACTTAATGCTTCATTTAAGAGTTATGATAATGAAAAACTTTAGGGGCAACTTGGTTCATTAAAGATTTTAACCAATCTTGATCGAAGTTTTGAGTTGAAGATTTAAATTGATTTTTATTTAATTATAAAGTTTTAGTTGGTCCTTTTAGGTGTTCTAAATCATTTTGAGTTGAAAAAGTGTTCAAGTCTGTTTAATTCAATTAAACCTTTATGTTTTAAATGATTTTAATATTTTAGGTTAATTTTAATGTTTTAAAACGATTTAATATATGATGTTTTAATCATGAACTATTCTAGGTTAATCTTTGATATCTTAAATTATTTAATTTGAAAGAGATGTTTAGATTATTTAATTTCATTAAATTTTAATGATTCAAATTTGGTTTAAATTAATCATAGTTCTTTAGGTTAATTTTAATTAGTTCAGTTTTCACATTTTTTTGGTTATTAATTGTTTTGAGATTAATTTTTATATTTCAAATTTATTTTAAGTTTGTTTCCAAGTAATTTCAAATTAGTTTTAATGTTTTAGATTTATTTTATTTTGATTATTAAATAATTTAATGTTTTAAGCTTTAACTTAATTAAAAATTATCTCCTTTTTAATCATTAATTTTGATCATTATTTCTCTATAGTTAATTAAAAGTTGAATATTATTGGAGTGATTCATTTAGGGATTTTAAATTAAAGAATTGATATCTTCTTAAATCATATCCTTAATCCTACTAATCCAAATTTTAATTATTCTCCCAAAATTTAACTGATTTAATTAATTAAGGTTCCTTTTTTGATTTATTAAAAGTGATTAATGGGTTTCTACCCCTAAATTCCCTATGTTTCAACCATCCAATAGAAAATTAAGATCAAATATTCATCCCTCCCTTTGATTAAGCCTAATGCATTAATTAGGATTAAAATTCTTAATTACTTTTATGCCCTTTTAAGCATGTTCACTCCATAACTCACTAAATTGAGCTCAAATGAACTTGAAATTGTTATGTCATCTTACTCACATGTCAATTAAGAGATTAGAGGAGAAAAATTAATTTTTCCATTTTTAGTTTAATTTATATAATTATTTTTTTGAAAAATAAGGGTTTTCAATAGAAATTCAACAACATGAACAAGGTATGTTTCTGTCCTTAAGAAAATTATGGGATGTTCCTACTGACTAGAGGACCATTTGGACTAATTTTAGTGATTTTTTGAATTTTATTTTATTTATTATAATTATTTTAAGTTTTAGAGTATTAATTAATTATAAAATAAAATTAAAGTTGAAAATTGAGTTTTAAATTTTTCTTAAATCTCTCTAATCCCAAGGAGCTCAAAGAAACAAATTTTGTATTTTTCTAATTTTTCTTTGATTTATTAGAATTATTTTAATGGAAGGTTAAGAAAATTCATTTTTTAAATATTAAAAATTATCTTAGGCCTTTAAAAATTCATAGTTTAACATAGAGACTTAGGAAAAATATTTTGATGGTTCCCAAGTGATTACGAGACCAAATATGATATTTTGGGTGAATTTTTATATTTTTATAATTTTTTATAATTTTTAATTATTAAACATTAAAAAATAATTAAAAATCAAATTTTTAAGAAAAATATAATTTTATTTTTCTTGGACTCCTCTAATCACAGAGAACTCCCAAAATTAATTAGGTGAATTTTTGAAATGTATTTTGGGTTTTATGAATTTTTTAATTTTCAAAATAGCTATGTCACTTAATTAATTCATTTAGTGGGTTAAATTAATTCCAATTGACTTAAAATTTTTATGTGATGTTCTCTGTATCCTAAGTGATAATGGAGAATTGTTCTCAATGATTTTGATGTGTGGTTACTCCTAATTAATTAAAATTCAATTACAAGGGTTCTAATTAGGGTTATTCTTAAGGAATTAAATCAAACCATAATTTTTCTAGGGTCCTCTGATTATAAGGTACCTCCCCTAATTTTTCTAGAATTTTCTAAGCAATATGCTAATTAGTAGAATTAAAATCCCAAAACAGGCACATAAACTTGTAAAATAAATAACTTGCCATAGAGATGACCTCTGGTCTTAGAAAATTCAGGGAATGCTCCCAAGAATAGTGGCTACAAAAGCCTTATAGTCTCATGTCATGGTGAATTGTATGCATGAAAGGAGAATTAAAATACTCAAATCAGTGAATAATTAATTAAAAATTAAATATTAATCAAAATAATTTAATATTTTTCCCACAATATTCTCCTCTGTTCACCGAGCAAGAGGGTATTTCTCTTTTATTTTTCTGATTTTTCTATGCAAAGATATGCATTTTTAAGGTTCTGGGCATTTAAATAAATAAAAAATACCATAATTTCCTACTTATCCAGTGCGGCGCCTCGTCATCCTCGGCAACTCCGAAGTCACACGCTGCGCTTTCTTATTCGACCCCACCATCTGACTAGGATGCCAAGAGGCCCGCTGCTCCGTTTCATCTCCTCGTCCAGCTTGATTTCCACCGTTCGTTCATTACATGCACCATCGGACGGTAGCTGGTCATCGTCTATGACTGGTGCGTCTCGAGAGCCGTCCACGTTCTAACCCTAAGATCTCCCTCATCTCTCAACCAAATTGCATGATCTTGGGCTCTATGAACTCGTCTCGACAAGACGAACACATCTATACGGCTATGATGCTATGAAATTAACTCAAACAAAATGGAGAATCGAAAGAAGCTCTCGGGAAGGAAGGGTTCAATACCTTGGCTCTGAGAAGTGAAGCTTCAATCAGAGAGGCTCGGCACGTTCGTTGGAGTCCAAGGAAGCTAGGGATAAATCCTGGAGCTGTGGTTAAATGCCTAGACCTGACTTCCACTAAGACCGATTTCGAGCTCTGACCGATAGAAGGAATGGCTGGCCTGGTGAGGGGGCTTCCACTGGGGAACTTCTTCTCTTGGTCTGGTGATGGTGTAGAGTCATTCAATTTGAAGATTGGCTCACTCTGGTGAAGTGTCCTATTTTTGGGCTTAAAATTGAGCTCAGAAATTGAGCTCACAGAGAGGACTTTAGGGCTGGATTTCAGTGGGGATCAACTGCTCTTGGTTAGGAGAGGAGTTTAGAATTAATTTGACAGAGTTTGTTAGGTCCAGTGCATCCAACCTTTTTGCTGTGGAGGTGAGGAGTTTAAATAGCCATGGATAGAGAGCTTCTCAGGATCAATTGAAGGCTGGGATCAGCTACTTAGGGAATGAGAAGAAGAGCTCCAGTGACCATTGGCCATGGGGCAGCTCAGCAAAGGAGAATTTGAATTTTTGGCTCACATGGGGCTCTCGGGTGTGGTGTTTTTCGGTGACCCAGGTGGCTGGCCGGTAGGCATGGGTCTCCATCTTGACCAGTGAGGTCACGGCTGCGGTTTGGTGAGTTCAATTGGCTTTGGACATGTGTAAAGGGTTTGATTTAAATGGTATGGGGAGAGAGAGCTCATTTTGGCTTATTTTGGTCAACATATGCAAATGGGTTGGGTGCACCTCCCCAAGACTTGATTTGGGTTGAGAGAAAGCCATTTGGTTCAGCTTGATTAATGGGGTCAAGTCACAATCCAAGTACAATTAGGCTTAAGCATGGGTTAGGGGAAACATGAGAATGTTTAATCACTCTTAAGGGAATCATTAAAGGATTCCCTCCTTTTTCCATTTTGAGTATGATGAGGTGGAAAGATCCCCCATGGTTGTCAAGTGGCTTATGCATGGCTCCATGGCTCCATTTGGCTTGGGAATGGATTGGTATAGTTTCATGGAAGTAGGTTTTAGAAATTTTGGCATTTAGGGATGATTTTGGCATGAGGCTTGATTTGGAATTATTTAATGATGATTTTGAAACTTAGGGAAGATTTTAATTGAAATGGATGATGGAAAGAAATGTCATGTGGGCTTTGGATTGAAAATTTGTGTTTTTTACATTTGGTGAAAATGGGCTCTTATGTGTTTTAAGGGGATGGGCTTTTATGTTTCAAAATGAACCTTTTGGATGAAAATTTGGTAAAAGGTTGAGCCAAATAAATATTGCATTTGGTTTAGGAATGGGCCATGAATGATTTGGAACAAGTTTGGGGTAATTTGGAGTTGAATTGGGTTTAATTTGGGCCTTTTAATAATAGGGTCAAAGTGGGTCAAATTGGGCTAACTTGGGCTAAAGTTGGACTAAGGTTGGGTTTGATGTAAAATTAATGTTGCAAAATGTTTATGGGGGTGTGAAGAAGAGTTTTCAATTTTGGTTGGGTCTTAATTTTGGGATTTGGGCTTGTTTGGGTTCATGATTGGTTTAGGCCAATTTGGGAAATTTTGGTTTCAGTTAGGCTTGGGTGGACTTTGGGTCCAAATAGAGGGTAAATTAAGTTAGAGTTTTTTTTGTGGGGATGTTAAGAAAATTTCAAAACAAATTTTGGGAAATTTGGGTGTCATTTGGGTTGAATTTGGGATGGATTGGGTTTGTTGGTCATTTTGGGCCTTAAGGGCTAATTTGGGACCTTTAATCAAATCAGGTTAAATTAACAAAATTGGGATATATGGCAGTTGAAAAAAATGAAAATGGGAATATTTAGGATTTTCTGGAATTTTTTGGGAATTTGTGGAATTTTTGGATTTTTTGGCCAAAAAGTGTATTTTAGGTATTTGAAGGGTATTGGGAGGTATCATTGGAAATTTTGGTACATTTGGCCATGGATCAATTTGAGTGTTAGGGAATGTTTAGGATTGATTTTGAGAAATTTTGGGTAATTTAGGCAATTTTGGAAGTTTTGGGCAATTTCAAGGGTATTTGGTAGGTTTGGTGGGTTTAGGGCCCCGGGGGTCAAAAATTGAAATTTGGGAAAAATGAAGATTGATTAGGTGTGAGTAAAGTGAAACCATTTTGGTTGAGCCATGAAGCCATGTTAAGCTCACAAGAGCCATGAGAGGACTCATTTTATGCATTCAATATGTTGTTCCTAACCCTCTTAGCTAGGGGCTTAGGGGTTGAGGTCCATCCATATGAGTTACCTACATGAGTCAGGAAGCCAGGTTGGGTAAGAATGGTTTTAGGATTTGGAATGTGTGTGAGAGTGTGGTTTGTGCAGGCTGAACCTCACCAAGACCAGACCACTCAGGGTAATCCTAAGGCCAAAGAGCCCTATAGGAAACTCATCCTTTAAACCTTCACATATTGGTTTTAACCCTCCAGGTGCCCTGGGGGTTTACAATCAAACATGTGGGGTTTGAAGGGAGCTAAGAAGTGTTTGAATTTCTAAGTGGTGGGTTCATCTCTAGTCTTCCAGGATAGTCAAGGAGAAGTCATATGGCTAGATCCTAAGCTCTAAAGAGAGAAATGAAAGAACCTCGTAAAAAATGAGGTCAAAATCAGGCTGACGACGTTAAACCAAGAGCTTTATGGGAGGCAACCCATATGTATCTTTGTGGTATGTTTGTTTGTTTGTTGTAGTTATGCTTTTTAGATAGTTGTTTCTGAATCCTAATTACTCCTAAATACTTAAAAATTTGATAAATGATGGATCGAATCGAGATATTGGAATAATTTAAATAAAACGAAGTTCGGTGAAAGTTTTGTCCACTGGCACCGCCGGCGCCCTATCATTTTTACTCTACTGAACTTGTCTGTTTGAGCGCCGCCGGCAGCCTATCGAGTGCCCAAATTCTGCTTGACAGTTTTTAAGTTTCAAAACACGAGTTTTGGTGGTTTTTGGCGGGATCTTAGTCCTTATAACTCCCCAAACTCCATTTTTGACTTCTTAACTCCAGAAAAATGAAAACCACCAATACCAATTCGATTCATATGGTTCCTATGACATTAAAACCTCTTGATCTCGCATTTGCAATAGAAGGAAGTTCATAAGTTTTGAAACACAATGTTTGTTCAACAAAGTGATGATGAAAAGTCAGATTATCAAGGAAAGGGGCTTCATAAATCGAGTTATGGATAATCCTACAACTAGAACTGAAGAAATTATTAAGGAGAGACGTTGGGAAGTCTTTTGTTTCCCTACCGCCACCGTTGTTGCTCCTATCGTGAAAGAGTTATATGCGAATCTTCACAGAATCAACCAAGGGTTCGTATTTGTGCGTGGTAGATTCATGCAATTCACTCCTGCACGAATCAACGATCTCTTCATGATTAAAAACGTTCCTATTTGCCATTATTCTAATTTCAATGCCACGGAGGATAATATGAATGTTGTGTATCGATATTTGACGGATGAGAATGAGGAATGGGAAATCAGGGAGAATGGATAAATTTGTTTCCCATCTGCATCTCTCAATCCAGTATCGAAGCAGTGGCATTACTTCATTTCGGCAAAATTGCATCCGACGTTGAAGATAAGCAAGGTAACTAAGGAAAGCGCCATTTTGAATTTCTGCATTCAAACTAGAAGGCCGGTTGACATTGGTAATCTTATTGTGAAATAAGTACTTGGACTAATTGTGCATGGATCTAACTATGGGCTTGGACACCCGTCCACCATATTCCTGGTATGTAGTCAGTCACAGGTTTCATATGAAAGTTGAGAAAAGGTTATTCTTCCATGGAGAACTATTGATCCAACCAATCTCTATGACTACCAGACAGTTGGAGATGAAGATGACATGAATCTACTTATTGATCAACCGACGCAAACTTCACAACCTATTCAACCATACTTTCCGGAAGGTTCCAGAACTATATTACAAAGGATCAAGCAATTGGAGAAAGAGTTACGAAACGTTATGAATGCGATTAATAACATTTCTGATTTATTCGATCATATAGATTGGAGAATGAAAGAGCAGTTCGATCACACCGGTCGAATTGAGATGGGATTGATCAATCTGATGAAGAAGAACGCGGTGATTGCTGAGGAATCATCTGATGAATTTCCATTTAGTCCATTCTATAACTTGTTTGTGCATCAACAATCAATTGGAGACATTAGAGGAGAGGATAGTTCTGAAACTGACATGGAGTAATTTAATGGATTCTACTTATGTATGTTGAATGTTTAGTTTGCTTTGCTTAGTTATGTTTGGTTTGTGTAGTATTTACTGTGCTTTGAACTTGGATTTGGATGTGTTTATTTTCATTGTGTGCTTAGATCTTAGTGCTTGCCTATCGTAGAGTTCTTGCTGCACTAAACATCTAAGAATAGTTGGTTTGAATGAACATATTTAGTGTCTTTGATGTAACTTGGATTATATATATATATATATATATAAGATTGTTGTGTGCTGTTTGTGTGAAAATTGTGTTAATTATTGCTTATGGGATGATGTAAATGCTTATTGAAGTGTTAAACATCAATCTGGACGGCGAAACGATCGAAATTACAAAAAAATTTTCGAACCTATAAAATATTTTGGACTGGCACCGCCGACGCCCAAATCCAAAGAGTTTGGCCAATATATTTAAATAGAGCGCCGCCGGCGCCCTATCGAGCGCCGCCGGCATCCGAACCCAGAAATAGGTCTTAAACCCTCGATTTCGAGATTTTTGCCCTGGGACCTACAAAATTTTCCATGTCCTTCGTCTTTTTCCTCCATTTTCGCAATTTTGAAGATCTAGGGCTTGCTAGATCTCGGATTTACGGAGTTTTCAAGGCTTTTCGACACCAGATTTGCACTTCTCTTGGTAAGAGCTTGACTTTAAATTAAAATTTTTGGATTTTCAGCATGGAAATCTCTCACATTTCTTATGGTGGAATTTTTGGAGTTTTAGAGAGATTTTGAGATTTCCATGATGAAATTTGCTCTTACTTATTTAAGATAGTGTTTGGAGTTGATAAATTGTGAATTTGGGATTTTTTGGAATTTTCTTGCAAATTTTAGAAATTCACATGGCTCCAAGGGGGAAGAGGAAATTGGATTTTGATGAGGAGAGATTCGTCAATATCAAAGCACAATTTCACTATAACTCTATCCTTCACAACAAGAAGTGTATTCAGGATCAAGCTTTTGATAGTCCTGGCGGATTTGTAGAACAATTAATTGCAGAGCAAAACTGGGAAAGATTGTTATTTCACTGCAAATGCTGTTATGGGAGTTGTTCGAGGATTCTATTCAAATTTACCCTGGACTGAGACTGAGTATGTGCTTGTTAGAGGAAAGATGGTTGAGTTTACTCCTCAACGCATCAATGCTTTCTATCAGACTCGGGAACCATTCGTGTGTGAGTACGAAAACTTTGACATTGGAAGGGAGAATATGAGAGAAGTTATTGCTTTTCTGACTGACGGGCGAGGAGAATGGAAAGTAAGTAAAAAAAATTAATAAATTTCCCCGCCTCCACTTTGAATGTTGCTTCAAAGGACTAGCATTGTTTCATTTCTGCAAGGCTATCACCATATTATCACCACAGCGAAGTTACTAGAGATAGAACGATTCTGAACTACTATATTCAGAAGATGAAAAAGATAGATATTTGAGCTATTATTTACAACAATATTCAGAAAATTGCTAGAGGCGAGACGACTGGAGGATTAGGACATCCTGCTTTAATCCATGCCTTGTGTTCAGTCTGGAGTGGAATTCAGTAGTTCTGAGGAAGTAGCTATACCAATGAGACCTATTACAAAGAATATTATTCATACTTATGAGTCTTATGTGGGAGCCAGAATTGAGCGTAGGAGTACTGATATTCCTACTACGAGTTATGATGTTCCATCTACATCTGAGCCGCCCACCTTAACTGATATTATGGAGCAGCTGAGACTACAGAGTATTTGTATGGATAGACTCCATGGTCGGATGGTTGTATTTGAGGTGAGGAGTGATGTGAACAAAGATTATCTACAGAGGAGAGTGGAGTTTGATATTACTTATTATGATGCTCAGGTCAGATTTATGAGGGGGGAGACTGATGTGATTTTTCCTACTTGCACCAGCTATACACCATATAGAACTGACCCTACTGGTGACCCTGTTGATGACCCTGCTGCTGATCTTGGTGATGGAGACTGATAGATAGTTTGATTTTTTATCTTTCTGTTAATCTTGTTGTGTTGTGTTGTACTGATGTGATGTAGTTTATATTTACTTTTCATGTGATGTGTAACCCTGTGTTGTACTGTGTGATGTAGTGTTATTTACTTTTCATGTTGTATTGTTATGTTGTACTAAAATTTTAAAACTGTTAGTTGTACTGTTAGTAGTGTGATTGTTTGTTTCATGTTGTAGTGTTTTGTTGGATGTTTGGACGTTTAATGTTAATTTCTATTTACCCATGCAAATATTTAAAAATTGTTATATCACTGCTACTAATTGTTTCATGCCTGCTAGTTGTAAATTTTGATTAATATTAGATAGCTGTTGAAGATTTCATAATCCCAGCACAAAGAGGTTAGTTTTCTTCTACTCTGAACTGTTTTAAATTTATTGAAAAACATTAGTATGGGGGAGGGAAGAGAAATACTAAACTTTTATTTGTTCTCAACTATTATATTTTCAAAAGTTATTAGCATAACTTCAGGCAGTTGAACCTCATTGTAAGATAACTAAAACTTTTTATTTCAGTTGAATATTATGGAAGGATAAGATGAAAATTTTTGGTAATAAAAGTTGATTTTATAGAAGTAAGATATTTGGTATGAAAGGATTTGATTATAGTCAATTATTTAAAGTAAAGAAAACTGTATTTTTGAAATGTTAAGAGACTTAAAGTATTGTGTATTAAGAAGAGATTGTGACTTTATGAAAAATAATAAAGCTTGTGCCTAACTATAAAGTAAGGTGGTGTTTCAAGTTTGAACTTTAGAAAGAGGAGAGTGAAGTTCAAAATTATTAAAGGCTATCTAGATACAATAATATCAAGAAAAGAAAAGAAAAGAAAAGAATGATTGAAAAAAAATCCCAAAAAAAAAGAAAAGAAAAGAAAAAGAGAAAAAAAAGAAAGAAAAATGTTTATGAGGAGAAGTTTGAGGAGCTGCCTAATTAAAAACTGGCTTCACTTGAATCACCCTAAAGGGAAAAGTTGATTTCATTTCTGAATTTATATTTAAAGTACTAGCCTACATTCTAGTAAAGTTTACATGAACTTCACAAATAAGAAATTAGAAAATATTTTTTAATTAATAAAATAAAAATATAAATATTATATATAAAATAAAGTTTTTATCTTTCCTTAATTATTTAATTTTAAGTGCTTGTATTTCTTTACCTCCCTGGCAACGACGCCAAAATTTTGATCCGACCACAATTACGCAAGTAAAATAACTTATAAAATTATGGCCAAATGTGATCCTAAATTAGATTAAGCTGCTAATGTACGATATTTAAATTTAAACATTTTATAAGTAAATATAAATCGCACACTAAGGGTGCTATGCAAGTATACGTATTGTTTCAAGTAATATAGAGCTTTCTAATTAAGCCCCTGATATCAATCCCACGGGGAATGATAAGTACAAATAAACAATAAAAGAAAGATGAAAATCTATTTATAAACTAAACAATTTTCAAGTACGAATATGCAAGTTTTTTAAAGTAGTAGTTGGAAATAAAATAGTAATTTAAATTCTTTATCACAATAAATAAAGATTCTTCACCATACGATATATTTAATGATTAGTAAACATTTAATTTAGTTTGAGAACTTAAATAATGTGGTAATGTGTCGAATAGGAGCACAAATATTCTTTACCCGTGTTACAACATCTAAAGAACATTAGCTAGTTTTAGAAGATTGGATCAGAGTGTATTGTTAGTAGTAAGGGATGAAGTTCTAGGCTCTCACTTCTAGTTCCCCCTCCAAGGGTGCCTATGGTCGGGCCTACTAGTGTCCTATCATCTCCTCTTAAACCGAATTGATAGAATTTAGCCTGTCACTCTAAAAACATGTTCAATTTTACACCCTTAAAAGTTTATCTTCCTATCTATTCACACCTCCCCCTTTAAGGATTTACCATCTACCTTTCCAAGGGAAATGTGATACTTACAAGTTAAGAATTCTTAGCCCACGGCCAGGTCATAAGAACTCTCCACAGATTTTAACATTACAATTGATCAAGTTATAGTGTAAGTGAAAGTCAGGTAAAGTAACATCACACATTATTGACGAAGAAAAATAAGTTCTCAAAACTAAATTAAATCCTTATGTAAATCATTTCATATTCATAGGGAGAAAGACAAGAAGACTACTCAGAAAGCATACGATTCACACCACAAACCATATTTATATAATTCAAATTCAAATTACAAAACTTAAGAACTAAATTATAATACTTTGAAGTTTCCTTGACTTTGACTGACTTCTACAAGACTCCAACACTCTGAACTCTTACTAAGGAAAATTAAATAACTCTAAATACTCTTTTACTAAATGAATTGGCACACCTCTTTCACTCTTATAACACTTACACACTCCAAATGACCACCCTTTGCATTAGAATTGTCCTCTATTTTTAGAGCTAAAAAATGACCAGGGGTTGCTTCAGGAAACTTTTCAAAATTCATCCAAATTCATTGAATATTCTAGAAGGTAACTGTGGCGCCTAGGCGCTAGATCTGGAGCCTAGGCGCCAGTCTTCTGCGTGAATGGACGCGTCCCTTCAGTTTTTGAGTTGCATCTCTTCGTTGAATAATTGATTCTCTGTGTCTAAATTTGTTGTATTTTTTTATAACATATGGAAAATTTTCCAGAGGCTTCTAGATCGCTTCTGAGTCATCAATAACCGTCACAAAACAGTCCAAAAGTTCTTTAGAATTTCCTGCTCAGTCTGGCGCCTGGGCACCATATCTGGCGCCTAGGCCCCAGAATGAGCCCTTTTTTATATTTTCTTCAATTGACTCATTTTTGCCCCTTTTACTTCTTTTTTGATTCTTTTTCTTCATAAAATTATTTTCTTGTACTTGCAACCAAAATCATAAGAAATACCTTTTATTAAAGCATAATATCCTTAAAATATTAGTTAAAAATGATGAAAAAATAGATAATTTTAAGGGTGATCAGACATGCGGCGCCTTCTGGTAATTTAGGGTTGATTTGGATATAAGAAAATTCAGATTAACCTCAAAATAATCAAAAATTCATATCTTTGCATAGAGAAATCATAGAATTATGACAAAAATACCCTTGAACTGAGGGCAGTGAGGAGAATCATGTGGAATTAAAATTTTGAATTTATCATATTTATTTCTTTTTTAATTAATTAATTACTCTCTGGAGTAATTTAAACATTTATAATTATTTATAAATAAAAAAATATGAAATTTTTTGGGATTGACCTTAAGTCCTTAGACACATCTTCAAACTTTTTTGAGGCTAGGGAAATTCTCTAGCACAGGATTTCCTAATTTCCATGTAACTTTGTAATTATTTTTAATAATAATTATAAAGATTCAGAAAATAGGAAATTAAACTAGAAAATGGTTAAGTAATTTAGGGTAACACACATTAACCTTAAAAAGACATTTCGTAGCCATTGAAAATTTTAAATGACAAACATTTCTTTTAGGGTAAAAAATTATTAATTTTAAATTCATATTTAACAACCTAAAAATCCTTTAAAATAGAAAATCCATCATACTTGACCTATTCCACATTGGGTCAAGTCAATGGTAAATCTAACTCCAAATCGACTCACATTAAACTCTAATTAAGTCTAAGACACCAAATTAGATATAATTAACCCTAATTAAGGCTTAACCACATTAGGTTTAATCATTTTGCAAACTCTAGTTAGGTATAACCCCTCATTAGACCTAATTGATCACCTTAAACCTTAATTACATTAGGTTTAAGATAAATTAAACTAATTAGAATTAACAATAATTAAGTATAATTAATCAATTAAACCTTACCAAAATTAGGTTTAATTAACCTTAAACCAATTAGGCTTAACCCTAATTAAGTCTAATTAATCAATTCAACCTTACCTAAATTATCCTAAATAAGTCTAATTAACCAATTAAACCTTACCTAAATTAGGTATGATTAACCTTAAACCAATTAGACTTAACACTATTTAAGTCTAATTAATCAATTAAACCTTACCTAAATTTAGTTTGATTAACCCTAAACCAGTTATACTTAACCCTAATTAAGTCTAATTAATCAATTAAACCTTACCTAAATTAGGTTTAATTAACCTTAAACCAATTACGCTTCACCCTAATTAAGTCTAATTAATCAATTAAACCTTACCTATATTAGGTTTAATTAACCTTAAACAAATTAGACTTAACCCTAATTAAGTCTATCTAATCATTTAAACATTACTTAAATTAGGTTCAATTAACCTTAAACCAATTTGTAACCCTAACTAAGTCTAATTAATCAATTAAACCTTACCTAAATTAGGTTTAATTTATCTTAAACCAATTAGAATTAACCCTAATTAAGTCTAATTAAGCAAATAATTATTACCAAAATTAGGTTTAATTATACTTAAACCAATAGACTTAACCCTAATTAAGTCTAATTAATCAATTAAACCTTTCCTAATTTATATTTAATTAACCTTAAATCAATTAGACTTAACCCTAATTAAGTCTAATTCATCAATTAAACCTTACCAAAATTAGGTTTAATTAACCTTAAATCATTTAGACTTAACTCTAATTAAGTCTAGTTAACCAATTAAACCTTGAAAAAATTCAGTTTAATTCATCTTAAACTAATTAGACTTAACCCTAATTAATTCTAATTAATCAATTGAACATAAATCTAATTAAATTCTAGAATCTTTTTTTATGGGGATTATCACCGACATTTCTTATTCTACAGATTTCTATTTTATTAGCCCTTATTTTCTACAAACCTTTTATTATCTAAGGATCCTTTACATGGTCTAAAAGAAATATGATTTCTTGTAGTTAAAGCAATATTATAGATCAACAGAGTGGCAACTCCAAAACATGACATCGACATTAACTCCAAGAAAATATTTTACATGGCTCCAGATGCCGATAAGAGATTTTATTTGGCGACTCTGTTGGGAGCATCTTTCTTCTCATCTTTTGTTAAATCAATTGTTTTTAAAGATGTTTCGTCATTTGACAGATAGATACATCTTTTAAAATTTGACTCTCTGAAGAGTTATTTTTGACATTTCATAATAATAAATTAAGACAAAATAAATTTTAACTTTATAAATGAGTCCATGACATTTTATTCTCCTTGAAATTTAAGAAAATTTGAAATGGAATCTCCAAATTCAGTCTTTTCTTATTATCAAAGTACGTCGATTGATGAATATGTTTACATTTATCAAGATGATTTTGTATTATTTAATAAAACTGAATTTGCATTATAAAATCCATATCAAACTGATATACAACCCTTTGAGGAATTCAATCTAGAACCTTATGAAGATTTGCTTAACTTTACAAAAAACTTAGCTCAATACATTCTTGTAGAAAAATATACTTTTGAGGAAATGGAAGAACAAGTTCACAGAAAAGGAAAGAAAATTTGTGTTGAACAATAAAGTGACATTCCACATCCCTCCATATATGAAGTTGGATCTTGTTCCAAGATTGTTTCTAAAACTCAATGAAGAAATAAAACTCGTTCTCTTAAAAGAAAAAAAAGATGGAACGAAGATGACAATTTTGAGACATTTGAATTTGAACAAACTGTTTTCGGGAACCCTTCTTTCTCAAAAGAAAATCGATACATTCCAATACCTGTTGAATATGAGGAAAGTACTTTTCAACCTAGAAATTGTCCATCAATTCATGTCGTATACTCTGTGTTTAAAAGATTAGCACGGAAAGACAAGTGTTCAATTTCTCAACTGATAGACAAAATGGGATGTGCGGTCTCTACGATAATGAAAAGAAGAATTCTCTCCATTGAAGATCCTACTTACTTAAAAGTATCAGCAATTTCCATTATACAGTCAATGTACTCGGGTACCAGTGAAATTTCGTCTAAGACCAAGAGTAAAAGATGTGATTGTCACAAGAAATAGAACTAAGCATAACAAATTAATATCAGAAGTAGAAGACACGTCTGCTAAAATGACTGCTTTGGTCCAAATATTAGAACATAAAGATCATTTTTACTGACAAGACAATGATACACTTCCCACGATACCTCATTTTATACTTAAAAATTAATGTATGGTGACGAGACTCATCAGGAGGAATCTCGAATACCATGAGTACCCCTGCAGATAGTTTTCAGGAACGAGCTTATGAAAAACATCCTATAAAATCATTCGAGGAAAGATTGAAGAAGTTAAAAAATGACATCAAACAATTCTCAATACGAAGGAAGGATAATTCTTCAGGTAGTTCAAATGAGGAAGTTGCCGAGATAAACAAGGTGGAAACACGATCTACCTCATTAGCACATGAATTAAGCGAAGAAAATATGACAGAAGAGTTACAAGCGGTTAATCATTGAGATGAGCAAATCAACCATCTCGAACAAAAAATGGAAGAAATGATGACAGCTTTACAAAACTCACTAGTGAATACATTGCCTGCTATTGAAATCATTATGCCAGATGCAATACACATTTTGGAGGACAAAAGAGAACTGATAGAAATTTAAGAAAGTATACAAAAGAAAAAGGATTCTTCCCAAAGTGGAATTATAGAAAAAGAAATAATACAATTAGTAGAACAAATGATAAAAAAAATAATGGCTCTAGTAATGGCCGGAACATTAATTCCAAAGGGTAGAACTTATCCAAAAGAATTTGATTTTGTCCAATACACCAAAGGGTTTACTCTTCCTCTCTTTAAAATGTTTGACAGAACCTGTAATCCTCTACAACATCTTGCACACTTCAGAGTGAGTTGCTGTAATGCAGGAGGAACTGACGCTCTCTTATTCCGTCAATTTGTTAACAGTCTCACAGGAGTTGTCTTTGATTCGTATGAGGAACTTTCTAATGGGTCCGTTAAGCTTTTGTAAAGTTTGAAATTCTCTTCATTCAAGGTTTTGCTGGAGCACAACACCATACTACAGTTGGTGACCTGGTAGTCAAAAAACAAAAACCAGGAGAGAGCTTGGTGGATTATATTTTGTGCTGGAGAAATCTTAGCATGAAATGTGAACCAAAACTTTAGGAAAAACATGCTGTTGAAATCTTACATAAAAATATCCATGGTCTTATAGCATTCATGCTAAAAAGATTTACGATAAATACATTCAAAAAACTACTCAGTAAAGCTGCCAATCTTCAAGAAGAAGCCAAGCAGATGAGGGCAACGGACAAGACAGGAAAGATAAAGTCTATCAAAGCCTTTGAGAAGAAACTGGGAAATGTTGCAGAGAAGGGAAAACAAGTGATGCAAGTCCAACTCGAACAAAAGAAACAACAACAAAAGAAAAATTAACCGCCACAACAGGCATCTTCTCAATTACAATTCCAACAACTAGTTCCAGTATCGATAGATAAGACGACATTGATTGAAAGAACGAATAAGGAATATTCGTTTAAAATGGAAGTCATTGGTAAAATATTCTGTAGCATGTTGTAAATGCCAGAACTCAAACTGCCAAAGGCTAAAAGGTTGGGAGAGGTTGATATGAAAGACAATCCCAATTATTGTCCTTATCACATGATGCTCGGTCACAAAATTGAAGAATGCTTTTTCTTCAAAGACTGGTTAGAGCATAACTTTAAAGAAGAGAATATAGTAATCCCAAAAGAGTGTTTGAAAGAAATTGAAAAAGGTTTAGTCAATATGATTTCAGTTGATAAACTTATCTTTAATTCTGACAACAAAGACAGAAGCGACACTGTTCAAAGTAAATCTTCTAAGGAGATCCTTTCAGACTTTCAAATTACAAAACCTTCTAAGAAAGGAAATAAGAAGAAAAATAAAGAACCAAAAAGGATTAGAAGTCTTTTAGATACAGGAACTGCTGTTCCTTTTGTATCTACTAGTTCTCGTCTTCCTTTATCTTCTACTAGTATAGTTGTCTCGGATGAAGGGAGAAAATCCCTCGAGCCGTTAACCTTATATGAATTCCGTTTTACCACTACTATGAATAATAATGCTTCAATTTCTGCTTACATTTTGTCTATCTTAGATGATGGTTCTAAAAATGATAATACCAATTTCAATCCTGTAGACAATACTTAAATGGTATAGCAATCTCACAACAACCAAGATGATAATAACATTAATAATAACTTTTACAACAATAATAACACTATCACATTCCAATCACAAGGAACACCAATTTCTATAGAATTGGAATCTTCAGACTCAAAGATAAAAGAGTCGGACAGTGAACTAGATAAAATAGTTGAAATTAATTTGCGAAGTGGAAAAGTTCTACCTCCTAGAACGACACCCCGAGAAATAGAAAAACAAATTGTAACATCAGAAAAGCTTGTTCCTTAGGTAGATACACAATTATCTGAAAGAATGAAGATAATCCTCACAAGGTGGATTACGATATATTGGCTCATCTGAGGAAATTACCGGTAAAATTGAGCATTTATGATACCCTTATGCTTTCTAAAGAAATGAGGGAGTCATTGATAAAGGCCCTTTTAGACCCAGATGTTTGCTTAGCTCAACTTGCTAGCATTACCCAAAAATGAAGCTTTTCCTTTAGAAGAATAGGCAAAAACCACCTTTTCTGACAATGACTTATTACTTGGGACGTTTGCTCATAATCATCCACTATACATCACAGTAAATATAAATGACACGACACTTTCAATGGTGCTTATTGATCCAAGTGCCTCGATTAACATAATGAATTTAAGGAAACTTGCGTATTTGGATATTAATGCATACCAATTATCAAGAAATACAATGATGTTATGACGGTTTAACCAATAAGGAGAACGAGCTCTCGGATCAATAACGTTACTCATAAAGATAGATGACTTGGTAACAACGTAAAAATTCCATATCATCAATTTTGATACCTCTTTTAATGCTCTACTTGGCAAACCATGGTTTCACGAACATAAAATGGTTCTTTCATCACTTCATCAAAGCATAAAATATTTACAAAAAGGATAAGAATGCTATATCGTAGAAGATCTGCAACTATTTTCAGTCAAAGAAATTGTAATACATGAAGATGCTGCATATTATGCTCCAATAAAATAGATAGTTATCTATAGAGAAGCAGTGGTGAATCCAAAAGAGAAAGACAAAGAAAAGAAAATAAATGAGAAACACTATTCCTCTTAAACACTGACAAAAGGTGATAATTCTCATCAGAACTGCACTCGAGGTCGAGGCTGGGGACCAGAACGAGAGAAAGAAGACTGAATTGCCAAAATGAAGAAATCATTGAAGTTAAAAATTCATTTGAACTCTAAAGAAGATGTAAAAGAAGAAAATATAACATCAGTGATTCTAAAAGAACCTCAGTTCAGGATACCTCTTGAAGAAGAAGATAAAGAAAAACAGTTTGAATCTATGTATGAAAAAATTAATCATTATATGCACGCCATGACCCTAACTCCAATCTTTACTTATAAGATTGAGGATTAGTGGTTAAAGAAGTATATGGTAATGATAAAAAGCTAATTAAATTTATACTTGACTCTACTTCTTCCAGTAATAAAATCGATGTAAAATTAGAAGTTAAAAATCTTCCAAAATCAATGAAAATCCCTTTTGAGTCATGATTGCTATATAATTTAACTCATTTTTTGTGATATTGCACTTTAAAGGATTATATTTTTTCATGTTTTCCTACAGGTATGATGATTTTAGGTAATTGGAGCAAAAGGAAGCGAAAATGAATGAATTTAAAGCAAAAAGGAGCAAAATAAAAAAAAATTGACTTCTGGTGCCATCGGTGCCAGAAAGGACACCGCCGGCGCCCTATTTCAGAGTGTTCAATTAATTAATTGGTGGCCCAGTGCCGCTAACACCCTATCTAGCGACGCTGGCGCCCAGGGTCAGTTCAGATCAAAATCAACGTATTTGGACTACTTTTTGAATGGTTTATTTAGGAAACTATTGGGGAATTCATTTCTAACTTATTTGAAACAATTATGGACGCCCTTTTTGAGAGAGAGGAGAGGAAGAGAAGTCTTTAGGAGTGAAGAGAGTGTTCTAGGGTTTGTAGTAAGTGTGAGGAAAGTTTGTAGAAGTCTTTCATTGTGAGGGATTCTTCTCTAAGAAGTATTGGAGGAGTACCATTCTAAAGAGAGAATTGAGTGTTGAAAAAAAGAGAGAAAAGGATTCAAAGGAACTACAAGAGATTTTGTTGGGGAAGAGAAAAAGATAAGTTTTATTTACTTTTGTGGTTTGTATGACTTTGCTTTTATATACAAAATCCATGTTTTGATGTATTTTCCTCATGAGTTATGAGTAGATTTCTTTGTCTTTCTTCTTGCAATGAGATGTGGTGAAGTGTTGAAGTAGATTTGATGTGTCATAAAAATTTTAAAGAAATTTCGATGGTTTTTTGTTTCGAACTTCATTTACTTTTCGATCTGGCCAATTGAATTGTTAAAATCTGTTGTGAAACATCCAAACTGAAAGGACTAAGTGTTCTACAACAATAGTGGAGAATCCATTCGATATCCATGAATGAATTGCGTAGTTCATGGGAATTAAGTACAAATAAAGAGGGAAATATGGTTTAATGGGCATCAAATTGGAGGTTTTAGAGTGACAGGCTGAAATCCCCAATTTGGTCCTAAATTTTGGTAACTAAAGCTTGGGTTAGCCTTCAGGTGAAGGGAAGTGGGAGCTCTGAAGTGAGAGTCAATATCTTCCCAGCCTAACCACGGATTTAGTGACTAAGCCTAGGATTTGCTAATGTTCTTTACATGACTTGGAAGAGTGGGTGCTCTAATGAGGGTAAAGAATATGAATGCTCCTATTTAGCACAATACAATTATATTATCAATCTATATCAATCACTCATCAAAGAATCATTGGAAGAGGGAAGACACTTTTCCATATATAAACCATTCAGTTACAAAACTTATTGTTTATTTTAGCTAATCCTGCTTAGAAAATTTAGAATAACTTGTAATAAATCTACTTGTTGTTACCTTTGCATTAGCATATTAACTAGTACTTGAACTTGCAGTATGAATTGAGTGTTAGATTTCAACATCTTTACTATATTTTGAAGAGTTTCTGCTTTCCTCGTGGGATCAATAACTAGGACTCCACTAGAGCCTTGTATTACTTGAACGATATGTATACTTCCTTATACGGGTGACTGCCTAATTATTAAATTAATCTAATTGCAAAACTAAACTGAAACTATCTTTTGCATATTGACTTTCGAAGCAGCTCACACATCCGATCAAGTTTTTAGTGAAGTTGCTGGGAAGGTATAAATGATAAGTAATCAAAATTGTAGTAGTTGAAACCTTTACATTGTAGTTTGCAATTGTGTGTGCTTGTTTACTTTTTAGTGTGTTTTGTGTGATTTTATATGCATAGGATTAGATCTATAGGTTTAGTGCCTTACAATTCAGTGTTAGAGTGTACTATTAGAAAATTCGAAAACAACAAAAAAAATCTTAAAATCCTCACAAAATGTCGAACAACCAAGAAAATCAAAGAAATGAAAATGAAAATTTACCAAGACCTTTTAGAGATTATGCCAACCCAGCAACATATGAAATTCATTTAACCATTCAAAACCCTAATGTTGTTGCTAATTAATTTGAGCTTAAACCTGCTATTATACAAATGGTACAAAATAATCAATTCGGAAGAACACCTAATGAAGATACTAATTTACATCTTGCTTGTTTTCTAGAACTGTGTGCTACTTTTAAATATGATGTAGTGTCTATTGATGCTGTTAGACTTAGACTTTTTTTTATTAAGGGATAAAGCCATGGTATAGTTAAATTCGTTAGCACCTGGATCTAACAGAACATCGGGAGAACTTTTTCAAAAGTTTTTGTCAAAAATTTCCCTCCATAAAAAACTGCTAAGCTAAGAAATGATATCACATCTTTTGGTCGGTTTGAATGGGAATCAATATATGAAGCTTGGGAAAGATTTAAAGATCTTCTTAGGAAATGTCCACATCATGCTTTACTAGATTGGTTAATAATTTGAACATTTTATAAGGATTAGTTAGATCTTTCAGATTAATTATAGATGCTGCTAGTGGTGGATCATTAATGTCAAAACCTTTTGATGAAGCATATTCGTTAATAGAAGAAATGACTATTAATAATTTTCAATGGACCTCTGAATGGGTAAATCGTAAGAGATTAGCTAGTATTCTTGATTCTGATGTTGTAACTATGATAGTCTCTCAAATTGCTTCCTTTCGAAGAAAATATATCAATACTGAATGAATTATTCTCAAACACCCCCAGTGTTAGAGGAAAATTCAGTAGGATAGATAATAGAATCTCAGACACCTTATGAGACCTTGAATGCTATAAATAATAGACCCAACAATCCTTATTCAAACTATTATAATCCAGGTTGGAAGAATCACCCGAATTTTAACTGGAACAATAGCAATAATGCTAATGTTAACCCACAATGGGGAAACAGTACTATTAACCCAGTTGGAAATTTGAACAACTAAAAAACACCAACTGTAGACCTTCTTATCCTCCTGGCTTAAATAGTAACCCGTAATTTAAGAAAAAGAAGTTGTCTACTGAATAATTAATGTTGAACATGGGTAACAAATTACAAGCTCAAGGTGTTGCGATTAAGAATATTGAAAATCAATTAGGACATATTTTCACTGCTCTTAATAATAAACCTTCTAGAGATCTTCCCAACATTGTTGAGATCATTCCAAAAGATCAAAACAAGGAAATAATTAAGGCTATTCAATGAAGGAGTGGAAAGGAGTTAGAAACAAAGTGCAAAAAGAAGTTGAGGTTGAGAAAGAGAAGGTGGATATTGAAAAAGGTTCTAATAAGATATACCCAGACTTAGAATATTCGCTTGAACCAATGAAGATTATTGTTGAAAAACCACCTCCTTCATTTCCTTAATGATTGAAAAAACAAAATAGGGATAATATATTTACGAAATATTTGGAAATCCTTAAGAAATTAACGGTAAATATTCCCTATGTTGAAGCATTAGAGCAGATGCCTGATTATGCGAAGTTTATGAAGGATATTCTTAAAAGGAAAATAAAGTTTACAGATCACAAGACTGTTGCACTTAGCAGAGAGTGTAGTGCAATTATTCAGGAGAAGCTTCTCAAAAAACTTAAAGACCCTCGTAGTTTCACTATTCCGTGTGCTACAGGTGAAAAATTTTTTATAAGAGCATTCTGTGATCTAGGAGCTAGTATTAATCTTATGCCTTTATCAACTTTCAAAAGATTAGGAATAGGATAAATTCCACCTACATCTGTGGCTCTTAAGTTGGCTGATCGTACCATTACTCATTCTAAAGGTGTGATGGAAGATGTGTTAGTGAAAGTGGATAAATTTATCTTTCCTGTGGATTTTATTGTATTAGATATAAAGGAAGATGAAGAAATTCTAATTATTTTGGGAAGACCATTCCATGCTACTAGGAGAGCAATGATTGATGTTCAAAAAGGAGAATTAACTATGAGGGTTAATGATCAAGAGGTGACTTTTAATATACTGAAATCTATGAAATATCCCTCAACAGAAAAAGTTGATGAATGCTTTTGAATGGAAATCTGCGATTATCTGAGAGATGATCATTTTAAAGAAGTGTTAGAAAAGAAAATAGAATATTAAAATTTGGAGTGTAAGGATAAAAGTGAAATAGAAAATGATTTTGATGATATGGAGAATGAAAAGTTAGACTATGTTCAGAAAATATTTGAAATGTTGGATACTATGGAAAGTGGTAATAAAAGTTTAATCTCGTCTATCATAAGACCTCCAAAACTTGAGATAAAAATTCTTCCTAATCATTTAAAGTATATGTTTTTAGGAGAATATTCTACCTTACCAGTTATTGTATGTTTGGATTTGAATGAATATCAAGAACAAAATTTATTGGAGACTTTAAAAAGATACAAGAAGGCTTTTAGTTAGACCTTAGCAGATATTAAAGGAATTAGTCCTTCGATTCGTATGCATAGAATTTTGTTGGATGAACAACATAAACCTAGAGCTGATCGGTAAAGGAGACTGAATCCAAAGATGAAAGAAGTAGTTAAGAAGAATTTTTAAAATGGCTTAATGCTGGAATTATTTATTCAATTTCAGATAGTGCTTGGGTAAGTCCAATTTATTGTGTTTCTAAGAAGGGAGTAGTGACTGTTGATGTGAATGAATGGAATGAAATCATATGAATAAGACAAATTACTGGTTGGTGATTTTGTATTGACTATAGAAAATTAAATGCCGCCACCAAGAAAGATCACTTTCATCTTCCTTTCCTAGATCAAATGTTTCATAGACGTGTCGGACACTAGTACTATTACTTTTTGGATGGATATATTGATTATCATCAAATATTATTGCTCCTAAGGATTAAGAGAAGACTACATTAACTAGCCCTTACAGAACTTTTGCTTTTCGAGGAATGCCCTTTGGATTATGTAATGCACCTACAACATTTCTAAGATGTATAATGTCTATTTTTAGTAATTTTAATTATAATAGAATAGATGTATTCATGGATGATTTTTCTGTATTCGGAACTTCATTTGACATATGTCTGAATAATTTAGAAAAAGTTTTGGAGCTTTGCAATAAAAAAAATTAAGTTCAGAATTAGGGAAAATGTTAATTTATGGTTATAGGAGGAATTATGCTGAGGCATAAAATTTCTGAACTTGGTATGGAGGTAGACCCTGCAAATATTTAGATTACTGAAAAATTACGACCTCGTAGTACTGTGAGAGTGGTAAGAAGTTTCTTAGGACATGCTGGATTTTACAGGCGTTATATTAAAGATTTTTCAAAAATTACTAAACCTTTGTGCCAACATTTAGAAAAAGATAAGAGATTTGATTTTAATGAAGAATGTCTGAATTTGAACTATTAAAAGAAAAATTAATCACTGCCCCCGTATGATTGTTTCACTTGATTGGGAGAGACTATTTGAACTTATGTGTGATGCAAGTGATTATGCGATTGGAGTTGCTTTAGGGCAAATGTATGATAAAAAGTTGAAGGTTATTTACTATGCTAGTAAAACTCTTAATGAAGTGCAGATTAATTATACCACTACTGAAAGGGAATTATTAGCTATAGTGTATGCCTTTGAAAAGTTTAGACCATATCTGATAGGAACTAAATGCATAGTGCATACTGACCATTCAACTATTAAATATTTAATGCAAAAGAGGGATGCCAAACCAAGACTAATCAGATGGATAATTCTAAAGTAATAATTTGACTTTGCGATAGTTGATATTAAAGGATCTGTTAACCAAATTGCTGACCATCTATATAGACTGGAGTATTACAAATTACCTAAATTTGATAAGGAAATTAAAAAAATTTTCCTGATGAGCAACTTTATACTATTATGGAAAGGAATTTGCCTTGGTATGCTGATATTGTGAATTATATTGTAAGTGATATTGTACCACCTGATTTCACAAGGCAACAACAAAAGAAATTTCTATATGATGCTAAATTTTATTTTTGGGATGACCCCTACCTATATAAATAGTTTAAGGATCTTATTATTAGAAGATGTGTGCCGTATGAAGGAACCGAACCAATTATTCAGAGTTGCCATGATTCTGAATTTGGAAGACATTTTGGTGTTGATAAAACAGCTTATAAGATTTTGCAATCTGAATTTTATTGGTCTACTATTTTTAGGGATGTATATAAATATATAAAAACATTTGATCGATGCAATGAGTAGGTAATATTTCTTAAAGAAATGAAATGCCTCAAAATTTTACATTAGAAGTTGAAATCTTTGATGTATGGGGATTGGTTTTTATGGGACCATTTACTCCTTCATTTGGAAATACATATATATTGGTTGATGTTGATTATGTCTTAAAATGGATCGATGTAATTGCTTTACCCAGATGTGATGCTCGGAATTTTTCAAAATTTTTAATGAAAATATTTTTACTAGATATGGAATGCCGAGAGTAATCTTAACTAATGTTGGATCTCATTTTCAAAATAATCAGATTCAGAGATTGGTTGAAAAATATAATATTATTCATAGAATCTCTATTGCTTCTCATCCCCAGGCTACTGGTTTAACAAAGGTGTCTAATTGTGAAATTAAAAGAATCTTGGAGAAAAGTGTGGATCTTCACAAATTAGATTAGTCTATGAGATTAGATACTACATTATGGGCATACATGACTGCTTTTAACACCCTTATTAGAATGTCTCCTTATAGACTAATATTTGGAAAAACTTGCCACTTACCTGTTGAATTGGAGCATAAAGCATATTAGGCGAGCTAAAGTTTAATTTGAAGAATGCTGGTGCGAAGAGATTTGTTCAATTGAATGAATTGGAAGAAATTAGAAATGAATCTTATCATAATTTTTGGATTTATAAGGAGAAAATGAAATTATTGCATGTTCGGAAGATATTAAGAAAGAAATTTGAACCTGGATAGAAAGTTTTGTTATACAGTACTAGATGGAAATTATTTCCTAGAAAACATAAGTTTAGGTGGATAGGACCTCTTACTGTTACAAAAGTGAATTCATTTGGAGCTATTGATATTGAGGTTCCTAAAACTAGAAAGATATTTAAAGTTAATGGGAACAGATTAAAACCATATTTTGATGGGTTTCGACTAAATTTTAAAGAGGTTTTAATGTTAAGTCATCCTGAATAACTGAATGGTTTGTCGGGCTGACGACGTTAAACCAAGTGCTTTATGGGAGGCAACCCATATTTATTTTTGTTATGTTTGCGTGCTTGTTTCTAGTAGTTGTGATTGTAGAGAGTCATATTGGAGTCCTACTTACTCTAAGATATCATGAAAGAATGGAAAATATTAGACCAATTTGAAAAATAAGAATATTTCGGACCAAAATGAAGTTCAGTGCAAATTTGAACACTGGTGCCACCGGTGCCCTATTCGAGAGAGCATGTACCATATTTCGGGATTTGGGCACCGTCGGTGCCCTATCCAGCATTGCTGGCGCCCAAGGTCTGATTGACAGTTTTTGGAGTTTCAAAATGCGGTTTTTTTTGCATTTTTAGGCAGGATTTTCTTCCATTTACCTCCCCAAACTCCATTTTTAACTCCCAAACTCCAGAAAAATGAAACATTCCTTTCCCAATTCTTATCCAATGGATTCTAACTTCGTAGAAACCCTAAGATATAGAGTTTTCAATCTATTAAAGTTCATCAGTTTCAAGGCGCAGCGCGTTTATTCAGCAAAGTGATGATGAAGAGGAGGATTATCAAGGAAAGAGGTTTTATAAATTGAGGTTTGGATAATCCTACTACAAGAGTTGAAGAGATAATTGTGCAGGAGCATTGGGAAGTGTTATGCTACACTACCGCCGCTGTTGTCATTCATGTTGTGAATGAATCCTATGTAAATCTTCATGGGATCAATCAAGGATTTGTCTATGTGTGAGGTAGGTTTGTATCATTCACTCGTTCAAAGATAAATGACTTGTTTATGATTGAGAATGTGCCTATCTGTCATTATTCAAATTTCGATGCGATGAGAGACAATATGAATGAAGTTTATCGCTATTTGACGGACGAAGGTGAAGATTGAGAGATTAGAGACAACGAATATGCAAGTTTTTCTTCTGCATCTTTAAATCCGGTCTCAAAGCAATGGAATTACTTCATTTCTGCAAAGTTGCTTCCAACTTTAAAAATTAGTAAAGTGATGAAAAAGAGTGCTATTTTAAATTACTGTATTCAAACTGGAAGACCGATTGATATTAGTATAATCATCGTGAAATCTGTATTGGGATTGATTGTTCATGGATCTAAATTTGGGCTTGGACATCCTTCCACCATATTTCTTCTTTATAGCTAGTTACAAATTCCATATGAGAGTTGGAAAAAAGTACTTCTTTCTTGGAGGTCTGTTAATCCAACCAATCTTTATGACTATCAGGCAGTAGGAGATGAGAGTTATATGAGCCTCATTGCTGATCAACTATCTCATAGTTCACAAACAATTCAACCTTACTTTTCTGAAAGTTCCAGAGTGATTCTGACAAAGATCAACAAGTTGGAGAAAAAGGTACAAAATCTTATGAATGCTATTAAGAATATCTTTGATTTATTTGATCACTTAGATTGGAGGATGAAATAACAGTTTGATCATACTGGGAAAATTGAAGTGAATTTGATAACTTTGTTAAAGGAGAATGCCGTGAATGCTAAGGATTCATCTGATGAATTCTCATATCATCCCTTCTACAATCTATTTGTGCATCATCAATCTCTGGGAGATATCAGAGGGGATGATAGTTTGGAGGCTGATGAGGAGTAGTGACTATGCTTAGTTTTTAGTATTTAGTATTTATATGCTTTGGTGTGCTTAGTGTTTACTTGATTTACTTTGAAGTGTGTTTGGACTTGTTATGCTTGAATTTTGTGTTGGTTCTTAGTTTTCAGCGTTAGAGTATCGTCATGTGTTTGTAACGCTGACTATCTGTGTCTGGGTGAACTTATTTGGCGAATGCTTAAGTCTGTATGTTTGTAGCATGATTTTATATATTAAAGTGATGTTTTGTGTTGTTTATCTAAGTTTGTTGTTATTTAGTTGCTTACTTGTTGAAGTAGATGTTTAAAGATAATATTGATGCAATAGTGGAACGTTGAAATGATCGAAATTGTGAAAATTTTTAGACCCAAAAATTTAACTGGCACCGCCGGCCCCCAAATACAGAGAGTTAGGCCCTTTTAAATTAAACAGAGTGTCGCTGACACCCAAACCAGTGCTGCCGGTGCCAAACCCATCTAAAATCACTATGTTTGCCCTGGGACCCGCAAGTCTAGTCATTTCCTTCGTCTTCTTCCTCCAGCTTTCACAAAAATTGGATCAAGGTCTTGCTGGATCAAGGATTTGGAGCATTTTCAATGCTTTTTGAGAGTGGATCTAGACTTCTCTTGGTAAGCTCTTCATTTTAAAATAATTATTTTTTATTTTCACCTTGTGAATTTCTCACATTGCTTGGAACCGAAAATTGGAATTTTTGATGATATTTTGGGATTTTCCATGATGATTTAAGCTCTTATTTACTTAGATTTGCTTTAGGAGTTTCATACATTTTGATTTTGGAATTTATCGGATTATATTGTAAATTATCAGAATTCCTTATGGCTCCTAGAATAAGCAAAGGCAAGAGGAAGTTAGATTTTAATGAAGATAAATTTGTTAATGCGAAAGCGCAGTTTCATTTCAATTTTGTCCTACATAATAAAAATTGTATATAAGATTGGGCTTTCGAAAGTCCAGGTGGATCTGTTGAGCAGTTGATTTCTGATAGAAATTAGGAAAGATTTTTTTATTTTACTACTAATGCTATTATGGGTACTGTTCGAGAATTTTATGCAAATCAGCCCTAGACCGAAATAGAATATGTGTTAATTTGAGGAAAAATGGTAGAATTCACCCCTCAGTGTATCAATGCTTTTTATCAAATATAGGAATATATATTTTATGAATATGAACATTTTGATATGCGGGAGGTGTATATGAAAGAAGTGATTGCTTTTTTGACTGACGGAAGAGGAGAATGGAAAGTGAAACAAAAATATATGATTAATTTCTCGCTTCTAAGTTAAATCTAGCTTCTAAAGCATGACAATATTTCATCTCTGTGAGACTACTAACTTTATATCACCACAGCAAAGGATAGAACAATTCTAAATTATTTTATTCAGACCATGAAGAAGATTAATATTGGATCTAGCATCTATAAGAACATTCAGACTATTGTTAGAGGAGAAACCACTGGTGGGTTAAGACATCCTGCCTTGATTCATTCACTGTGTGCACAGTCTGGAGTTGAATTTGGTAGATTTAAATTTTTTATTTCATTTAAATATTATGGTAGATTTGGATAAAAGTTTTTAGTAAAAAGGTTAATTTTATAGGGTTAAGATATTGAGTATGAAAGGATTTGATTATAGTTGACTATTTAACGTAAAGAAAACTGTATTTTTTAAATGTTGAGACTTAAAGAACTATGTGTAAAGAAATGATTGTGACATTGTGATGAATTATAAAGCTGATATATATTTATAAAGTAAGGAAGTGTTTCAGGTTTCAACTTTAGAAAGAGGAGAGTGAAGTTCAAAACTATTAAAGGCTATCCAGATATAATAATCCTCACAAGAAAAAAGAAGATAGAAAAAAAAAGAAGAGAATGAAGAAAAAGATATATGTGAGGAGAAGCTTGAGGAGATGCCTATTCAAAAATTAGCTTCACTTGAATTAACCTAAAGAAAAAACTTAGTTACATTTCTGAATTTATATTTAAAGTATTAGCCTTTTCTAATGGAGATTGCATGAGCTTCTTTTTCATATAGTCTTTTAAGGCACCCTTAATGTGACAAATTATGGTTCATCTTGAAACGATTATGAGACTAGAACTCTTAGACTTGACTACTGAATGTTCTTGTACCTTTAATTTTAACCTGAGTTACTGAACTTCTTTCTAAGAGTCTTGCTATTATATTCATTTAAATAAAAAATCATAGTATTCTATAAGTTAGAAGTTCACTACTTTGAGTTATATTTTTATGTAGTAAAAGGATTACTTGAGGACAAGTAATAGTTAAGTTTGGGGGATTTTGATGCACTAAAAATATATTAGGTTTTTGCTATATAATTTAACTAATTTTTGGTGAAATTACACTTTAAAGGAATATATTTTTCATGTTTTTCTACAGGTATGATGATTTTAGGTGATTGGAGAAAAAGGAAGTGAAAATGAATGAATTTGGATCAAAAAGTAGCAAAATGAATAAAATTAACTTCTCGCCACCGGCGTCCTATTCCAGAGAGTTCAAACAATTAATTGGCGGCCCAGCACCGCCGGCGCCCTATCCAGCGTCACTAGCGGCCAAGGTTAGTTCAAGTGAAATTAAACGTTATGTGATTCTTACCAATAGTTGACTGAGACAATAACACATTGGTTCTTACATGTTCTCACAACAGATTTTAACATGCAAGATGATCAAGTTTAAATGTAAATGAAGAAAAAAGTAAAATCATCACAATACATTCTCACTCTACTCAATTCTATATCCTGCACATGCATACTAATTTTTTGTAAGAGGAATGAGTAATGAAAACTACTCACTACACACGGACAAACAACAAGAACTTTTCATTGAACAAGTCTTTGAAACCACACAAATAAGTACTAGATTCATGTCAAATTACAATAAAATACTTATCGTTAATGAAAATTAAACTCTCCTTGTATTCCTCTCCAAGGACAAATTGAAAAGAAAAGAAGAAATTCTCACTCTCTCTTTCTCTCTCACGTTTTCGCCCCACATGGGGCCCACGCCTAAGTGATCTTCTTCTTCAAGCCTTCTTCTCCTCTTCTAATTAGTTTACTCTTTCCAATTGTTTACTTTCAAGATTGGAAAGAGTGAATTTATAATTTCCCAAGAGGTCCTTAAGTGTCTCTTCAAAAGAGTCCTTATTCAATGAATCTTCCAAAGGGTGCCTTAATTGCATTTTCACTCCAAGAGACACATCTCTTTAATAATAACTCCTTCTAACTACCTCTAATTCTTCTAGAAAGTCTATTTTATCATTCCCAATGAATTCCCCAAGAGACACACTTCGCAACACTTCAAAAATCATCCAAATCCGATGTTTCTTTAATAATTTATGGAAAAAATCGTCTCTAACCGTGTTCTGGCGCCTATGCGCAGATTTGGTGGTAGTTAGGCACCATTTTTGGTGGCTATGTGCCAACTTTGGTGCTTAGACGCCATCCTACTCTGAACTCCATTGTTTCGCTCTGTTTGGCCCTGTTTGGTTTTGTTTCAACTCTGTTTTGCTTCATTTCGGTTGTGTTTCGCTCCTAATAGATATACGTACAAGATAGATATAAAACACAGTGTAAATTCATTCAAATATACGTGACAAATGTAAATCATATTAAGCATAGAACGACATATCAAAATGTGTCAGGTCATAATTTTCTTCCATGCTCGTTTTGGCTCCAATTACACCGTTTTTACCTCATTTTTGTTCCTTTTTCTCTAATCACTCCAAATTCTTCAATTTAATGTACCTACAACCAAAAAAAAAAGAAAAATATACCTTTAAAGTGCAATATCACTATAAAATTTAACATAAAAAGTAGAACATTTTTAGATATATCAAAATCCAGCAAACTTAAACATTACTTGTCCTCAAGTAATATTACACTTTTAAAATAATTTATGTAGATTAGAGTTAATGGGTCATCCTTTAGAATTGCTAAAATTTTGTTCTAAGAATGTGATAATTCAACTTAGAAGAACTTCTAGTGAATTAGACTAGCCTAGGGTCTAAAATATTTATCATCAAACTTGGTAATTTGTTTTCCTACCTAACTCAGAAAAATATATAGATTTTTCGAACGTTGGATCTTATGAACTTTACTTTCATGACTTAAGAACTCTCTTAAAAATAATTTTCACTAATATAAGTATAAAAAGAAAGATTAGGATTGTCCTAAGTTCCTTACTCTAGAAAGACTCAAGTGAAACTAATTTTTGATTAGGACCTCTCCTGAAGCTTCTCCTCACACTTCTTTTTTTTTCAGAATCTTTTTTATCCTGTTTTTTCTGCTTTTTTTTTTATATGTGAGGATTACTATATTTGGAGAAGTCCTTAAAAAAAATTGAATTCCACTATGCTCCTCTAAAGTTAAAACTTATTACTTTCCTTTACTTGAAGAGATGTATTTTTTTTAATACTTTTTAAAAGAGCCTTAAATGTTTGTAAATAAAAATTCTAAGAAACCTTAATTTTCCAAAAAATACATTTATTCCTACTAAAGATAGTTATTCATTTTCTCATGTTCTCCACTAAATATCCTTAACTCTAGGTTCATCATTTTCACTAAAAATATCAACTAATTTTTCTACTCCATTTCTATACATAAAATTCTAACATTCTTAAGATGACTCCACATAACAATAATCATTAGAAATAATATACAAATTTATTTTTAGTACTTTTGAAAACAAGGTTTAAATTTGAAACATTTTTCTTCCCCCTAAACATAAGCTCAAACATGTGTAACAATGAAGTACAAAATTAGGCGGCAGGGAAAGATCACTTTACAGTTTACTACACATCCTACAAAACTATCAACAAATCACACTTGGTAGAATATTGCAGTAGAAAGTAAATCTATCCTAAAAATGCTTGACATAACACTATAGAGGAATTTTTAAATTATAGAATAGTTACAAACTGAAGATTAAACAGGAACACATTTTAAACTTTATAAAATAATTGTTAGATGCTAACAAGTTTAAAATATTATGATAAGTTTTGTTGTCTCCAATGACTCATTCAACATGACTCACAAACATACAGACACAAACTCTAATACATAGACTTACAGATTTCATAAATAAACAACAACTGAGGTTAATTTGATCTCCCTTCTACTCACATTTCCTCTCTTACTTTCAATTTCTAACGGAAGAAACTACACAAATAACGTGGGTGTATTATAAGATTTTTTTCTAAGGTTATCACCCTTGGACCAGAATTTCCCTATTATAAAAACTTATGTGTTTCCAATTTCAGGTTTACTCTAAGTCTAAGGTATACACAATCTGGTAAATAAAAGTGGTGCAGTTCATCCAGATGTTGTTCACTAAGTAAGTTCATGACCTTACTCAGTAAAGATAAAGTCAGATAAAGGAAGTAATAGAGTTGTCATGGAGTGGTCCAAGTCTAAACTCTACATGCTTCAAGGTAATGCTCAGCTCCAGTTGAGAACTAAGTCGTAATGGACTTGTCAGCTTGCTACTACCAGAAGTCATATACAAATTTTGTCAAGACCAAGGCATAACCTCACAACATTAACGTAAACTAATCTTACAAATCAAACAAGGATTAAAGTTCAACATCTCACTATTATCCAATCCAGAATAACAACAAACACACTGAACAGATAAAAAAGATAACCAAGGGTTGATTCCCACGAAGCGCTTGGTCTAACATCGATGACTCGCTGTATCCAATGTTTACTCTGGTTGCCTCAGCATCAGAATCTCATTCATTTTCTATGTATACCATGGAATATTCCTTTCATTGATTTTGAATAAATCTTTCTTAGGAGGTCTTTTACTGATTTCATCATTCAATTCAGGTTCTTCTTGTGATTGAGTTGAATCCGAAGATATAAAGACTGGTGATGTAGATGAATTCCCTAAATAGGTGGGCTTTAAAATTGTATGTGGTACATTCATCTTAAGTTCATGAGATTTTTTAACAGATGGAATTAAAAGTACTATTTTTGGTAACGTCCATCATTTTACACCACTCCTGAACATACATACAGTCTTCTTTAAATAATGTTTTCAACTCATCATGAGAGTCCATTTTGATCTCATCTGTTAACTTTCTCTCAAAACTCTCTTGGAAATGGTCTTTACTTTGATAATCAATTTCATCCATCCAAAAACAATCATCATCTTTTCTCTCAGTTAAATATTTCATATTCTTTAATACATCAAAACTTACTTCCTAGTCATTAATATTCATAGTCAAATCTCCTTCTTGAACATTTATCATAGTTTGTCCAGTAACAGGGAAAGGTCTCCCAAAAATAATTAGATTATCTTAATCGTCCTCCATATCTAATACAATAAAGTGCAAAGGAAAGATATTTTATCCACTTTAACAAGCACATCTTCTATAACTCCTTTTGGATAAATGATAGATCGATCAACTAACTGAAGGGTTACAGTAGTGGGAGAAATATCAACTAAACCTAAACTTTTAAATATAGATAGAGGCATTACATTAATGCTCACTCCTAAATCACATTAAGATTTTCCACATAATCTTTCTCCAATTACATAAGGAATTCTAAAGCTTCAAGGATCTTTAAGTTTCTGAGGAAGCTTTTTTTGAAGTATAACACTGCACTCCTCACTTAGTGCTACTGTCTCGTAATCCCCAAGTTTTTTTTCTTGTTTAATATCTCCTTCATAAACTTCGCATAACTTGGCATCTGTTCTAAAGCTTCAGTGAAAGGAATATTTATAGTTAACTTGACATCTGTTCTCCCAAACTAGTTGTTCTGCAGCAATTGGATTATCGCTGGATTTAGTTCAAATGAGTCAGCTTCTACGACAGAGGTTTATATACTTGAGTGAATTTCACCTATCCTAGGATTTACATAATCCCTTCATGATTTAAGATGATTTTCCAAGTTATTATTTTGAATGTTTTCCATTTCCATTTCTAGTTTTTCAAGCCCTGTTAGTTTTTTTATTTCTTTTTTCTTTTTCTTACTTAGGACCATAATGCACATGTCTTGTTGATCCTTTAGTTTGCATACATAACACAACATATAATACATTAAAAACTAAACAAAAAATATTTTCAACACAAGAAAACATTTTCACAAACACCTTGCTTTTCACACAAACCATTTCTTCACAACACTTTTTCATAGAAAAAACACTTTTCACATAAAATAATTTTTACGACACTACCAAATTCCAAGTCTAAGACTAAATACTTCAACAAAAATCCTCCTAAAATTCAAGATCAACCATTGCAATCCCCAACAACAGTGCCAAAAACTTGATCCCAGATATTATACATACGTTTTATATATGAGTATAGACTTTATATTTCCTTTCAATTATATATCTTTCTTTACAACGACGCCAAAAACTTGATGCTGATTCAAATAAGAGTTTAATTGATATTATTATAAAATTGGATTTTATGCAAGAATACGTATTGTTATCAGGTAATATATAGCTTTCTGATTAAGCCCCGAATATCGATCCCATGGAGATCGAGATTAATCACAACATCTTTCAAGAGAAATTCTAGTCTCCAATAACACGAGATAGCTTAGAAGGTAGATAAAGGTTTTGTTTTAATTAGATCTTACAATTCTTACCACAATATTAATTCTAAACTAAAATAATTAGTGAAATTCAGAGAGTGGGTTTAATATATTAAAAGTACTCTTCCTGATGCAATGAAATTATTGTCAAGTGTAAAAGAAAAACAAGTAGCGAGAGAGATTGTGACAAATAAGAGCAATTATATTCATTACTTTTACTTGGTTCGACAAAAAACATAAGTTAATCTGATGCTTTGAAATTTTGAAGAAGGGTTAGGCATGGAAGATAATAGCTCTCACTCTAGAGTTCCCTCTTCTCCTTCCACCTTAGGGCTAACATCTCATAACAAAACTTAAAACATCAAACCAAATTTGGGGCTTTAACCTGTCACTCTAAAGTACTCTAATTTTACACCCATTAAAGTATATCTCCCTATTTATTTGCACTCAATTATATGGACTACATTCTCACCCATATAATCTCATGTAATTCTTGCCAATAGTTGACTGAGACTATACTGCATTGGTTCTTACATGTTCTCACAATAGATTTTAACATGCAAGTTGATCAAGTTTACATGTAAATGAAGAACAAAGTAAAATCATCACAATATATTCTCACTCTACTCAATTCTATATCCTACACATGCATACTAATTCATTGTAAGAGGGAAGAGTGAAGAAAACTAATCACTACACATGGAGAAACAACAAGAACTATTCATTGAACAAGTCTTTGAATCCTCACAAACAAGTACTAGATTCAAATCAAAATACAATGAAAATACTTACCTTTAATGAAAGTTAAACTCTCCTTGTATAGTAAAAGCAATCTCCTTTCATTCCTCTCCAAAAAAAAGTGAAAGAAAAGAGAAATTCTCACACTCTCTTTCTCCCTTCCAATTGTTCACTTTCAAGAGTGGAAAGAGTGTTTTTATAATTTCCCAAGAGGTGCTTAAGTGTCTCTTCAAAAGAGTGTTGACCTCACTTTTGTGAGTATCATTTCAAAGTCAGTTTGATAATTATACCAATATTGACTTCCTAAATCTCACTGATAGTCACCAAACTCTAATGACTAGGGTAAACCCCTAAAAATTTTTCTTTAACTCAAAGTGATTCAATCAGTAATGATAGACTCTGATTTAATCAATTATTGACCCAATAGGTCAAATTTTGACAAAAAAGTCAACTTTGGTCAAAATGGTCAAATTCTGACCCAATGATCACCCCATTGACCCAATAGGTCAATTTTTGACGAAAAAGTCAACTTTGGTCGAAAAGGTCAATTTCTGACCCAATGACCACCCCATTGACCCAATAGGTTAACTTTTGACCAAAAAGTTAACTTTAGTCAAAATGCTCAATTTATGACTCAATGATCACTCCATTCACCTAATTAGTCAACTTTTGATCTAAAAAATCAAAAATTGACCTAAATCATAAACCCAATATCAAAAAAACCATCATATTCACCTCATTGGTCACCTTTGACAAAAAAGTCAATATTGGTCAAAATGATCAAACCATGATCCAAAGACTATTGCATTGACCTTATTGGTCATTCTTTTACATAAATAATTAAATTTTGATCAAAACAATCCATGCATCACAAAGCAATCACCTTAGCTCCATTGGGCAACTTTTGACCTAAAAGGATAAAAATTGGTCAAAATAGCTACCCCATGCCTCTTTAGCCACAAAATTAACTTCGAAGATAGACATTGACATGAGCGACATGACATTAATCAAAGTGACGAAAATTTAATTCAAAAATCACCACATTGACATTTGGATTGACCTAAACCCTAAAATTGGTCAACATGACCAAATCAAGCTCTTAATGACAAAGCCCTTGGACTTTATGACTAATGAAACCATGACAAGGTTAGAAAAGTCAAAATAGGTCACCCTTGGACCAAAATTGATCAATCTAGGTCAACTTGGGTCAGCATTGATCAATCCTAGTCAACATGTATCAAATTTGGTCAAAATACCTAATTTTGGATAGAAAGTGATAAGATTAATCAAATAATTAATCCCAAAATTATTTTGATTAATTTGTTGGTGAATAATATAATTTACAACACTTTTTATTAATTACATAATTAATTAAAAATGGAATTATAATTAAAAAGCCATAAAATAAAATTTGGACACATGACATCACTTATGACATAATAAATAGATTTCAAAATTCGCTAATATGGGTTAGACACAACCCATATGACCCATCCAATATGAATCAACCCACTAATGATCCATAACATGGCATTTTAACCATGGTTAAGGGTCATTATTAAGACGCCGAAAAGGATGAGGTGTCATTCTCTCCCAAAACCAAGCCATGACTCATCTCTTCTTGACAATGTGGTGGACGGCCACCTAGAGGATAACCCATGCCTCATGGACCATCCAATAGGAAAAGCTTAGCTTAAGTCATCTCCACATCATGACATGAGCTCATTATTACCAAATTTTGGAAAATAACGAGAAAAGAAAAATTTTGTGTCATGCTTTCACCTAAGCTTAACTGACATGGTGAATGGAAAGTGGCTAGCTCTTTGTGAGTCACCACACACCTCTTTTCAAGCCAATAGACATAAACCAAATCAATGAAAACTTCATCATGACCAATCAATGGTAATGATGAAGAGGAGATCTTAGGTGTCTCTTCCTCACTCAATCCATTAAGGCATTACTTGAGAAAGGCTGATCTAACAAAAAATAACAAATTATAATCAGCCATATCCACCTCCCAAGCCTTCCAATAGAGACAAGCTAATGCATGAATCAAATTCAAACCATGGGTAAACCACACATGGTTTACCCTTGAAAAATCCAAATCCATCATTCCAACAGCTGAAATTCTATCTCTAAGCACTAATGGAAAAGTTAGCAACCCCCTTAGATGAGTCCAAGCCAGCCAAAACTCATCCCATAGCCATCCATGGCTATAAAAGGACTCAAACCAGAGCACATGATGTAAGAGAGGAAAAATTGGAAACCCCCAAACACTGTTCAAATCCTCAGACTTTTAACACAAAAATTGTCCCCTCTAACCTAAGCAATTGATTCCCCAGGCATCTAAGCTCTTAAACAAACTCAATCCTTCCAATTAAGCTAACTCGAAAACCCTAAACAGGATAAATTTTGGGTTTGAGATGAAGTTATCCAAAACTTTAAATTAACCATCCCTGAAGCATCCTAGGACCTTACGAAGACAAGCCCAATCAAAATTGGCCATCCTCATAGTCTCTAAGCCATTGATTGATCAAGACCATTCAAGCTGAGATACCTTGAGGACAAAGTCATATACATACCTGATTTTACTCCAAATTGAGTTAGGGAAAAGCTATTTCAGGTCGAGACGAAGCTTCAGAACCATTCAATTTGAGCTTGCATCGAATGAGGCCAAGGTATGGTTCTTCACACCCAACCCGAGCTCGGGATTGGTCTAGAGTAGGGTTAGCCAATTTAAAACCCATACAAATCCATATGGATATGTTTGTCTCCTCTAGATGATCCTAAAGAAACAAATTTCACTTGATTTCATTAAGAATCGAGTGAGATCCTACTCTGAGATCATGAACGGTCTGCGAGATCAAATGGGAGGAAGACGATGAACCAGAATTGTTTGTTTCTGTGTTTTGGAAATGAATGGTCCTGATCAAATCCCAGCCGCTCTTGTGTTCGGATCCTTGCAAGGGATCAAGAGAGTTTTGACCCATCCGAGGACACGCGACGTTTTAAGATTTATTTGGATGTAATAAAATCCAGATAAACCTTAAAAACTTCAAACATACATATCTTTGCACATAAAAATCACAATAATATAATAAAAATACCTCTGAACTAAGGGCAATTAGGAGAACAATGTAGAATTGAAATTTTGAATTTTGAATTTATATTTAATTATTAATTAATTAAATACTCTCTGGAGTATTTTAATTATTAAAAATGAATTGTAAGTCAGAAAAATATGAAAATTTAAGGGATCAATATTTAGATCCTTAGGAACAATCTCTAATTTTTCCAAATCTAGGAAAATTATCTAGGACAACATTTCCTAATTTTCATGAGATTGGACAATTATTTTCAACAATAAAGTAAAAGAATCGGAAAATAGGAAAATTAAATTAGAAATTGGTTAGAAATTTACGGGGACAAATCTAAACCCTAAAATGACATATTCAAACTTTTAGAAAATTTTAAAAGACATTTTCTTATTAGGGTTAAAATTTTAAAATTTTAAAATATAAGAACCCTATAATTTATTTAAAAAAAATTTGAAACTCTTTATCTAACTCATGTCACCATGAGTTAAGCTTGAGTTCAAACACTCAATGGACTCAAATAAAAACTTAATTAAATTTTAATCCAATATTAAACCTAATTAACTCAATTTATCCTTAATTAAATAAGGATTAAAGACAAAATTGAAATCTAATAAGGTTTAACTATACATTAAACCTAGTTAATTCTCCTTTAGCCTTCATTACACTAGTTTTAATACAACATAAAACTTTAATTAAGCTTAAGACATCATTGGGCCTAATTAAACCTATTAAAACTTACTAAATTAAATTTAATAGAAAATTAAACTTTAATTAAGCTTAAAACATCACTAAGCTTAATTAAGCCCATTAAACCATAACTAAATTGGGTTTAATACAAAATCAAACTTTAATTAAGCTTAAGACATAACTATGCTTAATTAAACTCATTAAACCTTAACTAACTTAGGTTTAATACAAAATTAAACCCTAATTAGGTCTAATCCATTAGAACTAATTAAACTATTAATTAAATTAATTAGACTTAATTAACCTTTAAGCCAATGAGACTTAATCCTAATTTAGTCTAATTAATCAATTAAACCTTACCCAAATTAGGTTTAATTAACCTTTAAACCAATTGTACTTAACCCAAATTAAGTCTAATTAATCAATTAAACCTTACCCAAATTAAGTTTAATTAACCTTTATACCAATTGGACTTAACCATAATTAATTCTAATTAATCAAAAAAACTTTACCCAAATTAGGTTTTATTAACCTTTAAACTAATTAGACTTAACCCTAATTAACTCTAATTAATCAATTATACCTTACATAAATTAGGTTTAATTAACCTTTAAAACAATCATACTTAACCCTAATTAAGTCTAATTAGTCAATTAAACCTTACCCAAATTTGGTTTAATTAACCTTTAAAACAATTAGACTTAACTCTAATTAAGTCTAATTAATTAATTAAACTTTTCCCAAATAAGGTTTAATTTACCTTTAAACAAGTTTGGCTTAACCTTATATAAGTCTAATTATAAACCTTACCCAAACTAGGATTAAACCAATTTTACTTAACCCTAATTAAGTCTAATTAATCAATTAAACCTTACCCAAATTAGTTTTAATTAACCTTAAACCTATTAAACTAAATCCTAATTAATTTTATCATATTAGACTTAATTAGACTATTAAACTTTAACCAACGAAGGTTTAATCAATCCTAAACTCTAACTAAGTCTAAAACATTAAACTTAACTAAACTATTAAACCTTAACTAACTAAGGATTAATTAAACTTATACTCTAATTAAGTTTAACTTATTAGACTTAATTAATATTTAAGTCTTACTTAAATTAAGCTTAAATAGATTCAAATTCTGGTTATGTAAAACCTTAACTAGACTTAGTTATAATTTAAATTTTACTTAATTAAGACTTGAACGGTCTTTAACTCTAATTAAGTCTAATCTAACTAGACTTAATTAACCTTTGATTATTATTTAAATAAAACATAAACCTTTACTAAGTCTATTTCAACTAGACTTAACTTAAACCTTAGGTTCAAATTTCTTATTATCTAAGGATCTTTTTACGAAATCTAAAGAAATAAGGTTTATTAAAGATTAAGGCAATATTATAGATAAACAGAGTAGCAACTCCAAACAATGACATCGACATCAACACTAAGAAAATCTCTGACACAGCTACAAATGCCGATAAGAGATTTTGTTTTGGCGACTTCGCTGGGGAGTATCTTTCTTCTCATCTCTTGTACAAATTAGTTGTTGTTTTGACCTTTAGGGCCACATCCAACTCTTTGAAGAGTTATTTTTAACATTTTCCAATAAAATAAAATAAACAGATAAAATCTCAGTTTGTAAATAAATTCATGACATTTTATTCTCCTTAAATTTTCAGAACGTTTTTAATGGAATTTTTGGATTCGGTCTTTTCCTACTATCAAGATTTTAATACACCAATTGAGGAAGACGTTTGCCTCTATCAAAATTATTTTGGATTATTTGATGAAACTGAATTTTCATTAGAAAATCCATATCAGACTGATATACAATTCTTTGAGGAATTCAATATTGAAACTTATGAAGATTTTCTTAACCTTACAGAAGACTTACCTCAACACATGCCTGAAGAACAATATACTTTTGAAGAAATGGAAAGACAAGTTGGCAAGAAAGGAAAGAAAATTTGTGTTGAACAAGAAAACGACATCCCACCTCCATCCATATATGATGTAGGATCTTGTTAATAAACTCAATGATGGAATAAGACTTATTCTCTCAAAAGAAAGAAAAGGTATGAAAATGATAATTTTGAAACATCTGAATTTGAACAAAGTGTTTTCGAGAATCCTTCCTTTTCAAAAGAAAACTGATATATTCCAATACCTGTTGAATATGAGGAGAGTACTTTCCAACCAAGAAATTCTCTGTCAATACATGCCGCATACTCTGTGTTTACAAGGTTAGCAGAAAAAGGCAAGTGTTCAATTCCTCGATTGTTAGACAAAATGGGATGTGCGGTCTCCACTACAATGAAAAGAAAAACTCTTTCAGTTGAAGATCCTACTTGCTTAAAAGGGGATCAACAATTCCCACTGGACAATCATTGTACTCGGGTACCCGTGAAATTTCGTCTGAGCCCAAGGATAAAAGATGTGTTCGTCACAAGAGTTAGAAGGAAGCATAATAAATTGATATCAGAAGCAGAAGACATGTCTGCCAAAATGACTGCTTTGGTTCAAATACTACAACAAGGAGACCCTTCTTATGCGCGAAATGATGATACACTTTCTATGATATCTTGTCCTATACTTAGAAATAATGTTTGGAGATGAGAACTGTTAGGAGGAATCATGGATACCATGAGTACCCCTATAGACAATTCTTCGGAACAAAGTTGTGAAAAACATCCTATAAAATCATTCGAAGAAAGATTGAAGAAATTGAAAAATGACATCAAGTAATTCTCATTACGAAGAATGGATAATTCTTTGAATAGTTTAAATGAGGAAGTCGCTGAGATAAATATGGTAGAAACACGATCTACTTCCTTAGCATGAGAATTAAGTGAAGAAGAAACGACAGAAGAATTACGAGCGGTTATCCGACAAAGCGATGAACAAATTCATCGCCTTGAACAAAAAATGGAAGAATTAGAGGCAGTAATACAAAATCTACCTACGAATCCAGTGCCTGCTGTTGAAATTATTAGACCAGAGGCAATACACATTTTGGAAGACAAAAGAGAGCCAATAGAAATTGAAGAAAGCAATCAAAAGAAAAGGGACACAATTGGTAGATCTAAAGAAAAAATAAACAATGGCTCAGGTAAAAGCTGGATCATTAATTATAAAAGGTAGACCCTATCGAGAGGAATTTGATTATGTTTAATATCCTAAAGATTTTGTTCCTCATCTCTTCAAAATGTTTGATGGGACTGGTAATCCTCGACAGCATCTTGCAAACTTCAGAGCGAGTTGTTGTAATGCGGGAGGAAGTGATGCACTTCTATTCCGTGAATTTGTCAATAGTCTTACGAGAGTTGCTTTTGATTAGTATTCAGAACTTCCTAATAGATCTGTTAAGACTTTTGCAAAACTTGAATGTCTTTTCATTCAACGGTTCACTGGAGAACAACACCATATGACAGTTGGTGATTTGGTAGTAGAAAAGCAAAAGCCGGGAGAATGTTTAATGGAATACATTTTGCGTTGGAGAAACCTCAGCATGAAATGTGAACCGCAACTCCAAAAACAACATGCTGTTGAAATCTTTTTTAAAATATCCATGGTCCCATAGCATTTATGCTCAAGGGACTCACAATAAAAACATTTGAAAAGTTACTTAGTAAAGCTGCCAATCTTCAAGAATAAGCTAAGCAGATGAGTGTAACAAAAAAGACAAAAACTGTCAAAACATTTGAAAAGAATTCGGGAAACGCTATAGAGAAGGATAAACAAGTGATGCAAGTTCAACCCGAAAAAAGAAACAACGGCAGAATCAGTCATCACCACAGACTTCTTCTCAAATACAACTTCAACAACTAATAGCAGTGCCGGCAGACAAACGGACAATAGCTGAAAGAATGAACAAGGAATATCCATTTAAGACGGAGGCTGACAGCAAAATCTTTCGTATCGGCTAATAATATCAGAATTCAAGTTTCGCGAGGCTAAAAGGCTAGCACTAGTTGACATGAAGGACAATCCTAATTATTGTCCTTATCACATAATGCTTGGACACAAGATTAAAAAATGTTTTGTCTTCAAAGACTGGTTAGAGCGTAATTTTAAAGAAGGAAATATCGTAATCCTAAAAGAATATTTGAAAGAACCTGAAAAAAGTTTGATCAATACGATCTCGGTTTATAAGCTTAATCCTGACAATAAGAATGAAGACAATGTTGTTCAAGGTAAATCTTCTGAGGAGATCCATACGGACTTTCAAGTCTCAAAATCTTCTAAGAAAGAAAATAAAAAGAAGAATAAGGAACCAAAAAGGATTAAAGGTCTTCTAGAAATAGAGGCTACAATTCCTTTTGTATCTCCTAGCTCTTATGTTTCTCCATCTCCTACTATGATAGTTGTCTCGGATGAAGGGAGAAAATCTCTCAGGCCGTTGACCTTGTATGACTTTCTGTTGACCCCTACTGTGAATAATAACACTTCCAGTTCTGATTACATTTTTTCTATTTTGGGTGATATCTCTGAAAATGATCATTCAAATTCTGAAGAAAATACTCAAATCATACATGATCTTGATCAATCTAATGACAATCCAAATGATAATAACATTAATGATAATTCTGAAAATGATAAAGATGAAAGTGATATTGTCACATTCCAACTACAAGGAAATCTAATTTAAATAGAAGTAGAATGTTCAGACTCAGAGATTAAAGTGTCAGACGATAAAATTGAAGAAATAGTTGAATTTAATTTGCGGAGTGGAAAAGATATGCCGCCTAGAATGGCTCCCCAAGAAAAGGAAAAACAAATAGTTACACCGGAAAAGATTGTTCCTCTAATACATTCACAACTCCCTGACAGAAATGAGAAGAATCTTCATAACAATGTGGACTACAATGTATTAGCTCACTTGAGAAAGCTATCAGCAAAATTGAGTATTTATGACGCTCTTATCCTTTCCAAAGAAATGAGAGTCATTGATAAAGGCTCTTTTAGATCCAGATAATTTCTTAGCTCAACTTGCTAGCATGACTCAAAGTGAAGCTTGTCCATTAGAAGAATCTATAAAGATTACCTTCTCTGACAATGATTTGTTACTTGGAACGACCAAGCATAATTGTCCACTATATATTACAGTGAACATAAATGACATGACACTTTCAAAGGTGCTTCTTGACTCGGGTGCCTCGATTAACATAATGAATTTAAGAACTCTTGCATCTATGAATTTTAATGCATCCCAACTATCAAGAGATATAATGATGTTACGAGGATTTAATCAACAAGGAGAACAAGCTCTAGGATCGAAAATGTTGCTCCTATAGATAGATGACTTGGTAACAACGACAAAACTCCATATCATCGGCTCTGATACCTCTTTTAATGCCTTACATGGCAGACCATGGTTTCATGAGCATAAAATGGTTCCTTCATCATTTTATCAATGCATAAAATAATTACGAAAAGGATAAGATTTTGCATTATAGGAGATCGGAAACCATTTTCAATCTATGAAATTGGTATACACAAAAATGTGACATACTATGCTTCTATAAAGAAAACGATATTCTCCAGTGAGACAATGGTGAATATAAAAGAAAAATACAAAGAAAAGAAAATAAATGAAAAAAGTTATTCTTCAAGAAAGGCAAAAAGGTGGTAATTCTCATTAAACTCATACCCAAAGCCGAGGCCGAGGCCGAGGACGAGGATGAGGGAAAGAAAGTCCAACAATTACACTGAAGAAACCATTGAAGTTTAAAATTTACCTAGACTCTGAAGAAGATGCAAAAGAAGAAACAACATCAGTGGTTCTAAATGAGCCTCAATTCAAAATACCTCTTGAAGAAGAAGACAAAGAAAAACAATTTGAGTCTATGTATGAGAAAATTAATCATTATATACCCTCCATGATTCTAATTCCAATCTCTACTGCTAAGGTTGAGAATTTAGTAGTCAAAGAAGTATATAGTGATGACAAAAAGCTAATTAAGTATAGACTTGGCTCTACTTCTTCTAGTACCAAATCTAATGTAAAATTAGAAAAAGAAAATCTTCCAAAATCAATGAAAATACCTTTTAAGTTATATTCTCCTTGGGCACAAAAGTTTATTCAAAATAGTTTAATACTCAAATAATGTTCTTTAAAACAACCACATTTCATTGAACAAATGTGGGATAATAATAAATGAGACCCTAACTCTAAGTAAGGTATTGGATTCAGTACTCTAGACCCTAAAAGATACAGAATTTTGGCTAGTCATCACCAAAGAGTTTGATTCTGAACAGACAACTAATCTACAAGTTAAAGATGCTCCTCTAGAATTATAAGAGGAAATTAAATCAACAGTTGATAAAATAAGAGAAATAAATTTAGGAATTGATGAAAAGCTAAAACCAACTTTCATTAGTTCATTGCTTAACAACATAGAAGCAAAAGAAATAATTCATCTATTGACATAATATAAGGACTGCTTTGCCTAGACTTATGAAGAAAAGTCTGGGTTAGCTCCAGAAGTCGCAGTCCACGAACTTGGGATAAATCCAATTGCAATCCCTGTTAAACAATCTCCAAGAAGGATGGGAGTCGAAATAGAACAACAAGTCATTACCGAAGTTAAGAAATTAATTGAGGCTGGCTTTATACGAGAAGAAAATTACCCTACATGGCTGGCCAATGTGGTACCAGTTAGAAAGAAAAATGGTCAAATAAGGGTCTGTATAGACTTCAAAGATTTGAATAAAGCATGCCTGAAAGATGAATTCCCTTTACCAATACCAGAACTAATGGTTGATATAGCATCCAAACACGCATTATTTTTCATTATGGATGGATCATCAGGATATAACCAAATAAAAATGTTTTCAGAAATGAAGCGAATGCAACCTTCAGGACACCCATAGGGATATACTGCTACAAAGTTATGTCGTTTGGATTGAAAAATACTGGTGCAACCTGTCAAAGAGCCATGACACGAATTTTGATGACTTATTACACAATCAAGTTGAATGTTATGTGCACAATTTTGTTGTCAATAGTAAACAAAAACATGATCATGTGTATGATTTTAGAAATGTCTTCGAACGATTACGAAATAATAATCTTAAAATAAATCCCTTAAAATGTGCTTTTGGTGTTACTTCAGGGAAGTTTTTAGGATTTTTCGTTCGACATCGTGGAGTTGAAATTGATCCACTCAAAATTGAAGCTATCCTAAACATGCCTCCTCCTAAAAATCTAACCAAATTGAGATCATTTTAAGGAAAATTAGCGTATATATGACGTTTTATTTCCAATCTGTCAGGTAGGTATCATCCTCTTACTGCCCTAACCAGAAAAGATACGAAATTTATGTGGGATGAAAAATACCAACACGCCTTCGAAAATATCAAACAGTACTTGACAACACCTCCTATTTTAGCAACCCCTATGTTAGGAAGACCTCTAATCCTTTACACCGCGGCATTAGATAATTCCCTTGGAGCATTACTAGCACAACTAAATGACGAGGGAAAAGAAAATGCATTATATTATTTGAACCGCTGTCTGGTTCAACATAAATAAAATACCCAGCAATTGAGAAACATTGTTTAGCCTTGATTTTTGCAGTTCAAAAACGGAGGCATTATATGCTTTCTTATAAAGTGACTCTTATTTCAAGAGTTAACCCATTACAATTTTTGATGACACGACCAACACTTTCCGAAATATTAGTAAGATGGGCAATGATACTGCTTCAGTTTGACATAACATTTCTACCATTACGTGATGTTAAAGGACAAATCTTGACAGATTTCTTAGCAGCACACCCAATTCCAGCTGGATCACCTCTCAATGATGATTTACCTGATGAATAAATATTAGAAATAAAAAGCACAAGCATACAACGATGGGAATTATATTTTTATGGAGCATCATCTGCTCGAAAAGACAAAGACAAATAATTATGCTAGGCAAAGTTGGAGTAAGATTAATTTTCATTACTCCAGACAAAGCGATGATGCCATTTTCATACTATTTGACTGAGCCAATCACAAATAATGAAGCTGAATATGAAGCGTTCATAACCTGTCTTGAATTGACAATATTAATGGAAATCAAGAATATTGACATCTACGGAGATTCCCAATTAATCATTATTTAAATTCTTAGGCAAATACAAGACATTGAAACCCTGACTTGAACAATATTCTTGTTACACTCTGAAACTACATCAACAAATTCTTGATGTGATATTTTTCTTAATCCCGAGATGAGATAATTATATATTAGACGCTTTGGCAAAACTGGAAAAAGAATTTGCTTTTAACCAGAAGAAAATGACATACTAATTTCTGTAGAAGGAAGAAAAGTTCTTTCTCAAATCAACATGGATAATTTACACAAAATCACTGAAAACATGGAAATAACAATAATTGATGAACAAAAGGATGATTAGCGACAAGCAATTATTCAATATCGACATTCCGAAAGGTTACCCAAAAACAACTCTATTGCGACTCAAATTAAACAAAGAGCATTATCCTATACTCTAGTGAATAATATCCTTTACAAACGATCTTTTGACCAAATTTGGTTAAGATGCTTGAATCAAACTAAAGCTCAAGAGATTGTTAAAGAAGTTCATTCAGGCCTATGTGGTGCACATCTGGGCCTAAAATGAAAATAAAAATAAAGAGAATGGGATATTATTGGTTAACGATGATGATTGATTGTCTCGAGGTCTGAAAAAGGTGTCATCAATGTCAAATACATGGAGTGGTCTTACATCAACCGCCAAATGCACTACATCCAACTATTGCATCTTAGTCATATGAGTGTTGGGGCACCAACATAGTGGGCCCTATAGATCCTCCATCATCTAGAGGCCATCAGTTTATTCTAGCAGCCACTGATTACTTCTCCAAATGGGTGGAAGCAATACCACTCAGAGAAGTCAAAGCAAAACAAGTAATCCATATCGTCAAGACTGATATTGCCTATAGATTTGGAATACCTAGAAGGGTCATATCAGACAATGGACTAGCCTTTAAAAAAACAAAAATGACTAATTTTATTCAAAGTCACGAGATAGACTGAAGCTATTCCACAATCTATTATCCTAAAGCCAATGGTTTAGCTAAAGCTTTCAATAAAACATTGGTACAAATTTTGAAAAAGACATTAATCAACAGTCCAAGATAGTGGCATGAAAGATTAATAGAAGCTTTATGAGCCTATAGGACTACATACCAAACACCAACACGGTCAACACCGTTTGCTCTGGTATATGGTTCCAAGGCTATTTTACCACTTGAAGTGTAAATTTCTTCTCTCAGAGTTGCTATTACAAATAAAATAATTGAGGAAGAAAATGCCAAATTACAACTTGAAGAACTTGAAAGTTTAGAAGGCAAAGGTTTCCAAGCTCAACAAAATTTGAAATCTATCAAGAAAAAATGATACGAGCCCACGAAAAACTGGTTAGTCCTAAAACTTTTTGAATCAGTGAACTAGTTTTAGTTCTTCAAATACCTATACTCGCTCATCAAAAGATTGGTGGAAAGTTTGAACCAATATGGGAAGACCCATATGTAATTGAAAAGACATATTCTGAAGGATCTTACCAATTGGTAGATTGTCAAGGAGAAAGAATCTTACCCCCAATCAATAGGCGTTTCTTGAAAAAATATTATGTGACATGAACGTTATAAACCATGACTTGTTTGTGAATTGAGAAATTAAAAAAAAAATAGTTTTCCTTGTTTATGAAAATTTTATGTTTGTCTCTTGAAATCTCTTCTGTGCTTACTATGTAAATACTTATAATGATAATCTTTCAAAATAAAAAAAAAAGAGAAATCTTAATTAACAAAGGCATTTTGAAAATGAAATTTATTCTGACATGTTATATTACCCTGTCACTTACAGGAAAATGTCTGACAGTAGACTTCTTTTCACTTTTCAAAATGGTGTGACTTTGGCATTGGACCGCCGACACATTGATCAAGGAGCAAGAATTCATTTCGACCTTGATCTACTATAACTTGAAATGATATATCGAGGATCACTGTTATATCTCATTAATCAGGATAAAGTTGAACACAAGATGCCTTTAGTAGAGTTCAAAGCTTGAGAACAATATGGCACCATGGATGAACAAAGTCCAGTCATTCATAAACGGAAATTCAGTACTGGAAATCTGAAATCAGTAGTAATGGCTACAACCCAGAGAATTGCTAAAGCATCTGTTGCCGGTATCAACAAACTGATGTCAGGACTTACTCGTTCTCAGAGGTGAAATTACAATAAGTGATCAAAATAGCAAGAAGAAAGGTAATTACAGGGAAGAAGACAAATGGAGCATGATATCGACCAATTTGAATTTTCCATTCCCAAAAGCCCACCCAATGAAATTTATCCTGTTTTAGGAGTACAAAGTTTGGAGCCCGAGGAAGAAGATCCAATTGAAAGAATTACTCTTGTCCCAACCCCAAACATACCGAGTCTGGACTTAACAGTGTTGGAAAGGCAAACTGATAGAAGAGATATTTCTGAAGAAGAATTAGGATGAATTTGAAATATCAGACAACACTCATTTGAGCAATTTAAGAATATTAATAGACAGACCATCAATATCCTTGAGGGCATTAAATTGTACACTAAAGTATTCGATGAAGACGAACAAGCCGCTTTGAGCATGTGATGGAAGCTCGAGATTTGGGCCGAGCTGGCTGCCTCAAGAAAAGAACCTATTATAAGCCAAGTAAATGGATACGTGGTAAAGGACAGTTAACAATGCATTATGAATGTTGCTATAATTATGCAAAGGACAAAGAAGGAAACCCTCCAGGGATTCTACAACACGAGCAAGTAGAACCGTTGCCTGCTGTAATCTTCCAGATCATTAGAGCCAACAAAATGCATCCCGGACTATTGTATTATCAATATTTATGATGAGGGAGATTGTATACCTCCTCATATCGACAGTCACGATTTTGAAAAACCGTTTTACACATTGTCCTTAATGAAAAGGTGTTTTATTTTCTTTGGGAGAGAGATACAGATTCTCAGACTGAGAGAATTTTAGGGGACGTACCAGATCCCTTGACTTGAGGACAAGTCCTTTTATTGCAAGGAAACGGTGCTTATGTGGTACAACATTACATACCAAGCGTCAGCAGACATCGCATCTCAATCACCTTATGAGGAATGCATCCAGATGAACGACCCGTCAGATATCAAGTTATTCCAGAACTTGAACGACTGAAACCTTTGGAACTACCATGACATCATAAATGTCCAAACACCTATGACATGATAGACAAACAATGTCTTGGAGTGTTAGATGTTTGTGGTTGGTCTGATAGTATCCAAGGTCCTGTTCACAATAAAAGAATGATATGGAAACTTTTTACATGTGATAAATATCGATAGTTTGTAGCATACGTACTATCTGATGTATGTACATATATGTACTGTTGACTTTTGCTTGCAATATACATTATCTTTGAAAATGAAATAAACGTTGAAAGACACCCTCTGTTCTCTGCAATGCATCAGCAGATCCTGAAATGCCAAAATGAATTCTTTAAGGAAAAATAAAAATGACACGATAAACAACTAGTAATAATTAACAAGAGATTTATCTTTTGACCCATAAAGGCCAACTCCACAGCGGATGCACTTTTCTTTATGTTTTTTTCACACATAACTTTCTAGTTATTGGATATAAGACGCTTCCTAACACAGAAACATGGCATTCCCTTAACTTTACCTTTGATAAAGGATATAAGTCGCATAGCTTTCCTTCTCAAAATCGACATATCGACATTTAACATTTTTTAGAGATGATATAGCATCCCCTCTCTCTCTCTCTCTCCAGTTATTGGATATAAGTCCCTTTCAGACACGGAAACATGGCATTCCCTTAACTTTTCCTTTGAGAAAGGATACAAGTCGCACAGCTTTCCTTCTCAAAATCGACATATCAAAATTTGACATTTCTGAGAGATGATATCGCATCCTCTCTCTCTCCAGTTATTGTATACAAGACCCTTACTAACACAGAAACATGGCATTCCCTTAACTTTTCCTTTGAGAAAGGATATAAGTCGCATAACATTCATTCTCAAAGTTGACATTTGACATTTCTGAGAGACGATATGACATCTTCTCTCTCTCTCCACTTATTGGATATAAGACCCTTCCTAGCATGGAATCATGGCATTCCGTTAACTTTTACTTTGATAAAGGATATAAGTCGCATATCATTCCTTTTCAAAATCGATATATCGACATTTAACATTCTGAGAGACGATATGGCATCTTCTCTCTCTAGTTTTTGGATATAAGACCCTTCCTAACAGGATAAAATGACATTCCTTTAACTTTTCTTTTGAGAAAGAATATAAGTCACATAGCATGCCTTCTCAAAACCAGCATATCAACATTTGATATCTCCGAGAAACTGTATAAGACCTCCTTCGGAATAGGGCATCCACCTTCTCTTCAAAATAAATTTATTTGACATTAAAATGACTTGTAAACCGACAATGAATATTATGACATCCAGACCATTTTGGTCAACACCAATATGTGCGACATACTTGTACAGTATTCCACACATATTGGGGGCCCATTTGTTGACCTCAACTTTGTCAGGATCATTTCAAAGTCAGTTTGATATAGTAAATATACCAATATTAACTTTCTAAATCTCATTGATAGTCACCAACCCCTAATGACTAGGGGCAAACCCTATAAATCTTCTTTAACCCAAAGTGATTAAATCAGTAATGACAAACTCTGATTTAATCAATTATTGACCCAATAGGTCAATTTTTGCCCAAAAAGTTAACTTTGGTCAAAATGGTTAAGTTCTGACCCAATAACCACGCCATTGACCCAATAAGTCAAGTTTTTACAAAAAAAGTCAACTTTGGTCAAAATGGTCAATTTTTGACCAAATGAACACCCCATTGACCTAATAGGTCAACTTTTGACCAAAAAGTTAACTTTGGTCAAAATGGTCAAATTCTGACCCAATGACCACTCCATTTATCCAATTAGTCAACTTTTGACCCAAAAAGTAAAAAATTGGCCAAAATCATCAATCAAATATATATAAAACCACTATATATACCTCATTGGTTACCTTTGACCAAAAAGTTAATTTTCGTCAAAAAGATTAAAACATGTTCCAAAGACTATTGCATTGACCTTATTGGTCATTCTTTTACATAAATAATTAAAATTTGATCAAAACAATCCATGTTTGACACAAAAATAATCACCTTAGCTCCATTGGTCAACTTTTGACCTAAAAGGATAAAAATTGGTCAAAATAGCTAACCAATGCCCCTTTGACCAAAAAATTTACTTCAAAGATAGACATTGACATGATCAACATGAAATTGATCAAAGTAACAAAAAATTAATCCAAAAGTTACCACATTGACATTGGATTGACTTAAACCCTAAAATTGGTCAACATGATCAAATCAAGCTCTTAATGACAAAACTCTTGGACTTTATGACTAATCAAACCATGACAAGGTTAGAAAAATCAAAATAGGTCACCCTTGGACCAAAATTGATCAACCTAGATCAACTTTGGTCAACATTGGTCAACCCTAGTAAACATGTATCAAATTTGGTTAAAATACCCAATTTTGGACAAAAAATGATAAAATTAATCGAATAATTAATCCCAAAATTTTTTAAATTAATTTATTGGCTAATAATATAATTTCCAACATTTTTGATTAATTATATAATTATTTAAAAATGGAATTATAATTAAAAAGCCTTAAAATAAAATTTGGATACATGACATCACTTATGACATAATAAATTGTTTTCAAAATTCCAAACCAATTTATGACATCATGAGTGACCTAATATGGGTTAGACACAACCCATATGGCCCATCCAATATGAATCAACCCATTAATGATCCATAACATGAGATTTTAACCATGGTTAAGGGTCATTATTAAGACACCATCATGAAAAAGGACAATGTGTCATTCTCACCCAAACCCAAGCCATGACTCACCTCTCCTTGACAATGAGGTGGCTAACCACCTAGAGGATAATTTCCTATGCCTCATGGACCATCCAATAGGAAAAGCTTAGCTTAAGTCATCACCACATGATGGCATGAGCTCATTATTACCAAAGCTTGGAAAACAATGAGAAAAGAAAATTTTTGTGTCATGCTTTCACCGAAGCATAAGTGAATTGGTGAATGGAAAGTGGCTAGCTCTTTGTGAGTCACCACACACCTCTCTTCAAGCCAATAGACATAAACCAAATCAATGAAAACTTCATCATGAACAATCCATGGTAATGATGAAGAGGAGAGTTTATGTGCTACTTCCTCACTCAATCCATTAATGCATTACTTGGGAAAGGCAAATCTAACAAAAAATAACAAATTATAATCAGCCATATCCACCTCCCAAGCCTTCCAATAGAGACAAACCAACGCATGAGTCAAATTCAAACCATGGGTAAAACACACATGGTTTACCCTTGAAAAATCCAAATCCATCATTGCAACAGCAGAAATTCTATCTCCAAGCATTAATGGAGAAGTTAGCAACCCCCTTAGATGAGTCCAAGACAGCCAAAACTCATCCCATAGCCATCAATGACTATATAAGGACCCAAACCCGAGCACATGAAGTAAGAGAGGAAAATTTGGAAATCCCAAACACTGTTCAAATCCTCAGACCCTCAACACCAAAATTTTCCCCTAGGACCTAAGCAATTGATTCCCCATGCATCCAAGCTCTTAAACCCACTCAATCCTTCTAATTAAGCTAACCCGAAAACCTCAAAACAGGATAAATTTTGGGTTTGAAATAAAGTTATCTAAAACTTCAAATTAACCATACCTGAAGCTTCCTAGGACCTTACGAAGACAAGCCAAATCAATATTGGCCATCCTCATAACCTCTAAGCCATTGATTAATTAAGCACATTCAAGTCGAGATACCTTGAGAACAAAGTCATATACAGAACTGTTTATCTCCAAATTGAGTTAGGGGAAAGCTATTTGAGGCTGAGACGGAGCTTCAGAACCATTCAATTTAAGCTTGCATTGACTGAGGCCAAGGAATGGTTCTTCACAACCAACCCGAGCTCGGGCCTGGTTTACTGTAGGCTTAGCCTTTTCAAAACCCATACAAATCCGTATGGACATGTTTGTCTCCTCCAGATGATCCTAAAGAACAAATTTCACTCGAATTCATTAAGGATCGAGTGAGATCTTTCTCTGAGATCAAGAACGGTTTGTGGGATCAAAGGGAGGAAGACGATGAACAAGAACCGTCCAATCCAATGTTTTGGAAACGGACGGTCCTGATTAAATCTCGACCGGTCCAGTGTTCGGATCCCGATCCTCACAGTGGATTAAGTGTTTTAAGATTTATTTGGATTTAATAAGATCTTGATAAACCTTAGAAACTTTATAAATACATATCTTTGCGCACAAAAATCACAAAAATATAATATAAATACCTCTGAATTCAGGATAATGAGGAGAACAATGTGGAATTGAAATTCTAAATTTTTTATTCATATTTTATTTTTAATTAATTAAATACTCTCCGGAGTATTTTAATTATTAAAAATTAATTGTAAGTCAGAAAAATATGAAAATTTGAGGGATAAATCTTAAGATCCTTAAGAACAATCTCTGATTTTTCCAAAGCTAGGAAAATTATCTTGGACAACATTTCCTAATTTTTATGAGATTGGACAGTTATTTTCAACAATAATTTAAAAAAATAAAAAAATAGGAAAATTAAATTGGAAATTGGTTAGAAATTTATGGGGACAAATCTAAACCCTAAAGTGATAGATTCTAACCTTTGGAATATTTAAAATGACATTTTCTTATTAAGGTTAAAACATTAAAATTTTAAAAATATAAAAACCCTAAAATATTTTTAAAAAAAATTTTGAAACTCTATATCTAACTCATGTCACGATGAGTTAAGATTGAGTTCAAACACTCAATGGACTCAAATCAAAACTTAATTTGGATTAATCTAATATTAACCCTAATTAACTCAATTTATCCTTAATTAAATTATAATTAAAGACAAAATTAAAATCTAATTAGGTTTAACTATACATTAAACCTAGTTAATTATCTCTTAGCCTTCATTACATTAGGTTTAATACAAAATCAAACTTTAATTAAGCTTAAGACACCACTAAGCTTAATTAAACCCATTAATATTTAAATTAACCAAACTTTAATTAAGCTTAAGACATAACTAGGCTTAATTAAACCCATTAAACCTTAACTAAATTAGGTTTAATACAAAATGAAACTTTAATTAAGCTTAAGACATAACTAGGCTTAATTAAACTCATTAAACCGTAACTAAATTAGGTTTAATAAAAAATTAAACCCTGATTTGGTTTAATCCATTAGTCCTAATTAAACTATTAAGAATTAAATAAATTAAACTTAATTAACCTTTAAACCAACTAGACTTACTCCTAATTAAGTCTAATTAATCGATTAAACCCCAAATTAGGTTTAATTAACCTTCAAACCAATTAGACTTAACCCTAATTAAGACTAATTAATCAATTAAACCTTACCCAACTTAGGTTTAATTAACCTTTAAACCAATTAGAATTAACCCTAATTATCTCTAATTAATCAATTAAACCTTACCCAAATTAAGTTTAATTAACCTTTAAACCAATTAGAATTAACTCTAATTAAGTCTAATTAATAAATTAAACCTTACCCAAATTAGGTTTAGTTCACCTTTAAACCAATTAGACATAACCCTAATTAAGTCTAATTAATCAATTAAACCTTACCCAAATTTGGTTTAATTTACCTTTAAACCAATTAGACTTAACCTTAATTAAGTCTAATTAATCAATTAAACCTTACCCAATTTAGGTTTAAACCAATTAGATTTTACCCTAATTAACTTTAATTAATCAATTAAACTGACCTTTAAACCAATTAGACATAACCCTAATTAAGTCTAATCAATCAATTAAACCTTACCCAATTTAAGTTTAATTAACCTTTAATCCAATAGACATAACGCTAATTATGTCTACTTAATCAGTTAAACCTTACCCAAATTAGGTTTAATTAACCTTTAAACCAATTAGATTAACCCTAATTAAGTCTAATCAATTAATTATACTTTACCCAATCTAGGTTTAATTAACCTTTAAACTAATTAGAATTAATCCTAATTAACTCTAATTAATCAATTAAACCTTACCCAAATTAGGTTTAATTAACCTTTAAACTAATTAGTCATAACCCTAATTCATTCTAATTAATCAATTAAACCTTACCCAAGTTAGGTTTAATTTACCTTTAAACCAATTAGACTTAACCTTAATTAAGTCTAATTAATTAATTAAACCTTACCCAAATTAGGTTGAAACCAATTAGACATAACTCTAATTAATCAATTAAACCTTACCCAATTAATTAAGCTTAAACCTATTAAACTAATTCCTAATTTAGTCTATCACATTAGAGTTAATTAAACTATTAAATCATAACCAACTAAGGTTTAATCAATCCTAAACTCTAATTAAGTCTAACACATTAGACTTAATTAAACTATTTAACCTTAACTAACTAAGGATTAATCAAACTTATACTCTAATTAGGTCTACCTTATTAGACATAATTAATATTTAAAACTTACTTAATTTTGGCTTAAATAACTTCAAATTCTGGTTAAGTCAAACCTTAACTAGACTTAGTTGAACCTTAAGTTTTACTTAAATAAGTCTTGAATGGTCTTTAATTCTAATTAAGTCTAATCTAACTAGACTTGATTAACCTTTCAGTATTACTTAAATAAAACTTAAACCTTAATTAAGTTTATTTCAAGTAGACTTAACTTAAACCTTAGGTTCAACCCACATTGAACCTAAATCAACATATCTAACTTAGGTTCAACCTAAACTGAACCTAAGTTGACTTAAACCTTAGGTTCACACCACATTGAACCTAACTCAACACTTTTAACTTAGATTCAACTTAAACTAAATCCAAGTTAAATTAAACCTTATGTTCAACCCACATTGAACCTAACTCAACATATCTAACTTAGGTTCAACCTATATTGAACCCAAGTTAACTTAAACCTTAGGTTCAACCCAAATTGAACCTAACTTAACATATCTAACTTAGTTTAAACTGAACTCAAGTTAACTTAAACCTTAGGTTCAATCCACATTGAACCTAAACTCAACATATTTAACTTAGGTTCAACCAAAATTGAACCCAAGTTAACTTAAACCTTAAGTTCAACCCACATTGAACCTAACTCAACACTTTTAACTTAGGTTCAACCCACATTGAACCTAACTCAACATATCTAACTTAGATTCCATTTAAATTGAACTTAATTCAACATTTATAACATAAGTTCAAATATACATGAACTTAAGTTAATTCAATTTTAGAGTCAATCTACATTGAATCTAACACTTCTAACTTATGTTCAAACAGAAATAAACTTAAGTTAACTCAACTTTAAATTCAATCTACATTGAATTTGAATTAACACTTCTAACTTAAGTTCAAACAGACATGAACTCAAGTTAATTCAACTTTAGATTCAATATACATTAAATCTAACTTCACACCTCTAAGTTCAAACAGACATGGACTCAAGTTAACTATATTTTAGATTCGCTCGACATTGAATCTAACTTATACAGAACTCAAGATGAATTCAACATTTCTGACTTAGGTTCGACCTAAATTGAACTTAGGTTAAATTTAAACTACTTCAAACTAAAATCAAAATTTTGACTTAAAATCAATATAAGTCAAAATCTCTAAAAGTTCAGACTATTTTAAAAATCCAATGAAAGATATTAGATTCAAATGACATTGAATCATATTATCAAAAGATTTTATCTAAGTCTAATCTGTATTATACTTAACACTTCTTCTAGATTCAAATGACATTGAATCTAGATTTCTAAAATCTAACTTATGTTAGATTTTATCAAAGTCTAATCCATATGAGACTTAACACTTCTTCTAGATTCAAATGACATTGAATCTAGAATTCTAAAATCTAACTTATGTTAGATTTTATCTAAGTCTAATATAATTAGACTTTACATTAGATTCAAAAGACGTCGAATCTAAGATTCTAAAATCTAACTTATGTTAGATTCCATCTATGTATAATTTTGACTTAATTAAAATTATTAAGATTCAAATGACATTGAATCTAATTTCCAAATATCATAAAAATATTAGATCAAAACCATTATATTCAAATATAATTGAATCTAAATTTCTAGATCTAATCAAACATAATTTCTTAAATCCAATCAAATTTTTAGATTCAATCGATAATGAATCTAAATTCCTAACAATCAAATGATATCAAATCTAAATTTTCAAAACTTGAATCTTTAGGTTTAAAAGTTACCAAATCTAAGATTTCGACATGAAATGACATAAAAATCTTAAAGAAATCGTAAACAACCTAAAATTTTCCAACCTAAAATTGAAAAAAAAACATTAAAACTTAAATAAAACTTTAATAAAAAAGCATCACTGAATTCAACTCAAACCCCAGTATTCGTAGTCTACAAAGATTTATCGGATGACGCAATCCTGGTTTCTTATAGAAGTCTTCTGGTCCTGGTTTAAACACCTTTCGGACTAAGTAGATTAAGGCCTTTGATGACCCTGGGACGAAGGAGTCAGTGACATCTTGATTGGGTTATCTAAAATATAACCAAATAAAATAAAAGATTTAAAAAACATAAATTTACATTATTTGATATTACTTTCCTTTGCAGGATAAAAAAAAATTTCATTTTAGATTTCCTTTACTTATTATAGGGTGTGCTAACTCAATTTTGTAGGATGATTAAAAATAAACGATGACATTGATTTCATTTTAGATTTCCTTTGCATGTTATAGGGTGTGCTAACTCTATATTGCAGGACATACCAAAGATGGTACAAATGACATTGACAAAAATAAAACAAAAACAACTTTAAAACAACAAAACCAAGATAAAACAAAATCTAAAACTTTTAGGATAGTCACAAAACTTAAAAATTTTAGGATAGCCATCAAACAAATGATAAAAACGACGATAAAATGACAAACATCAATATAAAACAAAAAAATGACATAATAAATGACACTGACAAAACAATTAAAAACAACAAACAACAAAACAAAAATAAAAATCAACCAAGACAAACTTTTATGGTAGTATGACATGCTACCCTTAGGATTGAAAATTGATATCTTTTTCCTTAAAAACTTTTTAGAAAACAAGTGATTAACATTAATTAGAAGTTTTCTTAGATAATCATAACTGTCTAAGATGTAATTAACTATAAGAGCTTGCTCCTATAGGAGATTTAAGAACACATGATGGATATTACATCTAGAAATCTTTGGTTACGAAAATTTCATTTTCCTTATATAGAATTTCTAGGATAAGACATTCTAGAATTTTCTTTTATAATGATTATCACCGACATCTTTTTTTTCTACTGTTTTCTATCTTATTAGCTCTTTCTTCAAATTTCTTCTTATCTAAGGATCCTTTTATGAGATCCAAAGAAATAAGGTTTATTGAATATTTCGGCAATATTATAGATAAACAGGGTGGTGACTCCAAACAATGACATCGACATCGACACCAAGAAAATCTCTGACATGGCTACAAACGCCGACAAAGAGTCCATGCTCAATGAATCTTCCAAAGGGCACCTTAAGTGCCTTTTCACTCTAAGAGACACATATCTTCAATAATAACTCCTTCTAGTTGCCCCAAATTCTTCTAGAAAGTCTGTTTTATCATTTCCAACGAATTTCCCAAGAGACACACTTCGTAACGCTTCAAAAATTGCCCAAACCTGACATTTCTTCAAGAAGTTATTGCAAAAACCATCACCAACCATGTTTTGGTTCCTATGCGCCGATTTGGTGGCGGTTAGGCACAATTTTTGGCGGCTATGTGCCAACTATGGTGCTTAGGCGCCATCTTGCACGTAGCTCCACTGTTTTGCTCCGTTTGGATCCATTTCAACTCTATTTTGCCTCATTTCAGTTGTGTTTCACTCCTAACAGATATACATACAAGATATATATAAAAACAAAGTGTAATTTAATTCAAATATCTGTGATAAATTTAAATCATATTAAGCATAGAAAGACATATCAAAATGTGTTAGGTCATAATTCACTTCCTTGCTCGTTTTAGCTCCAAACTTCACCATTTTTACTTCATTTTTGTTCCTTTTGATCCAATCACTCCAAATTCTTCAATTTGATGTACTTACAAAAAAAACACAAGAAAACATACCTTTAAAGTGTAATATCATTATAAAATTTTGCATAAAAAGTAGTACATTTTTGGGTTTATCTCCAATCAAGAAGAAGCAAAAGGAAAACCATCTATATTAGAATTTGAACATCAACAACAAAATAGTAGGACAGAAGAAATCATTTTTATAGAACAAAAAAAAAAAACTAACATTGGAAAACTGAAATCAATAATGTTAACTACAACTTATGGAGCTGAAGAAACATCTGTTAGCAGAGTTAAGAAGTCAGCCTCCAGGTTAACTAGAGCTTAAAGAAGAAATTGAAATAAATGACTTAAAAGACTCGATGAAAAGGAACGACAAAAATATGAAATTTATGAAGGAAAACATTGATTTCGAATTTCCAGTTCTTGAAGATATTTTTAAAGAAAAAATTTTTTTGTCTTAGGAGAAGAAAAACTGGATCAAGAAGAAGAAAGGATTGAAAGAACAACATTCATTCTGACTCCTTATGTACTAGCATTGGACCTCACATCACAGAAATGTCAACTGATAAACACATTGCTTCTGAGGAAGAATTAAGACGTATGCATGCTATTAGACGATAGACAATTGAATAATTCAAACATATTAACGGTTGAACCATCAATATATTAGAAAGAATTTAGCTATTCACTAATGTCTTTGATGAAGATGAGCTTGCTGCCATTATTGAACATGTAATGGAAGCACACGACCTCGGACGAGCTGGACGCTTAAAAAGGACATATTCTGAACCCAATAAGTGGATACGTGGCAAAGGTCGAATGACAATCCAATATGGATGTAGTTATAATTATGCTGTAGACAAGGATGGCAATCCTCTCGGAATTTTACGATATGAACAAGTGGACCCGTTAATCATAATGACTATTTAAATTATCAGACGATTTATAACATGGAATATAATGCTTACTGATTGTGTTCCAGACGATTGCATCATGAATATATATGAGGAAAGAGAGTGTATACCACCTCATATTGACAGTCATGACTTTGAGAGACTCTTTTGCACTCTGTCCCTCATGAACAAATGTTCTATTTTATTTGGGAGAGAAATACAAATTGTGGGACTTGGAGAATTTCATGGATCATACTCGCTTCTTCTACCACGACGATCAGTCCTTATTTTGCAAGATAACAGAGCTGATGTTTCTAAGCATTTCATATCGAGTGTACGTCGACAACGTATTTCGATAACGTTGCAAAGAATGTGTCCTGAAAAGCTTCCCGATGGTTATTAGTCAATACTAGAACTTGAAGGACTACAACCTTTGGAACTACCTTGACCCTATAAATCTCTAAACACCTAAGACATACTCAACAGACAATGTCTTGGAGTGTTAGATATTTATGGTAGGACTAGCAGAATCTGGGGTTATGAGAATGACAGACAATATTCTGACAGCTTCTGATATGATGACATGTAAATAGTTTGCAGTGTATGTTGTGTAATATATAATGTACTGTTGACTTCTAACATCTATGTTCATTATATTTAAGAATGCAATAAAATCTTATAATATATTCCTCAGGTATCAATAACATATAGACCAGTCCAAAAATACCAAAAAAAAACACTTTAAAGTAAAAAGAATGACATGAAAAATAACTTGTGTAATTAACATAAGATTTGTAAAGATAAAATCCCCAAAGGCTGCGCTCGTCTTTATGTGTTCTTGACAAATAATCTTCATCAATATATATAAGTCCCTTCCTGACACGAAAATATGACATTCCTATAGCTCTTTCTCTGAGAAAGGGTATAAGTCATATAGCATTCCTCCTTAAAACTGACATATCGACATTTGACATTTCTGAGAGATGATATGAAATCTTCTTTCTCTTTAGTTATTGGATTAAGTCCCTTCTTGTCACAGTAATATGACATTCCTATAGCTCTTTCTTTGAAAAAGGATATAAGTCGTCAACAAATTCCTTCTCAAAACTGACATATCAAGATTTGACATTTTTGTGAGATGATATGACATCTTCTCTCTCTTCAGCTATTGGATATAATTCCCTTCATGACACGTAAATATGACATTCCTATAGCTCTTTCTTTAAGAAAGGATATAAATCATACAACATTCCTTCTCAAAACTGACATATCGACATTTGACATTTCTCAGAGTTGATATGATATCTTCTCTCTCTTTAGTTGTTGGATATAAGTCCCTTCCTCACACGGAAATATGGCATTCCTATAGCTCTTTCTTTGAGAAAGGATATACGTCGCATAGTAGTTGATGTACCTAAAATATATAGTATTTTAAAATACATTTCTATACCTATTTTAGATAATATTGCACTTTAATGGAAGGTTTTTTTTGTATTTTTCTTGCAGGTATGATTAAAATGAGTGACTAGGATGAAAGGAGCAATAAAGGATCAAATCTGGAGCAAAAATTGAAAGATGTGCAAATTTGGCCTCTGGCGCCTATACGTCGGATGACTGGCGCATAGGCACAACTATTAAAGTGATGAATTTTATTTGATTTTGGCACAAATTTGAAGGGGTTTTTGAAGCATCCTTTGGTTTAAACTTCACTAACATCCCATCAGCGCCAAAACTCATTTAAAATTTGAACAGATGGATGCATTCTTGATGGATACATTGAATCTGGACATATTTTGAAGAGACAACAAGGCACCTTTTGGAAAATTTTAAAAAGAAGACTTGAAGATCAAAAAAATGGTTCTTGTTAAAGGGTGTGATTAGTTTTAAGAGTCAAGTTTATGTTAGAGAGAGCACACCTTTCCACTTCACCACTTTAATTATGAATTTTATCTAGTTTTTATTAAGAGAAGAATAGAGATTTGGAGTCTACAAAGTTGGGCGCCAACCTCTATTGTGTCTTGTAAAGGGAAAACAAAGTTTCAAAGGAACTTCAAGGGTCTTGTGGAGAGGATTTTTTGATAAGTGTTTAACTTTGTTTTACACTTGGCTTTAAATAAAGATTTACTGTGTTTTCACTATGATTTCTACTTTCAAATCATGTTGTGATTTCGTTTTCTTCATGGATTCTAAGTAGTTTTCTTTATCTTTTTCTTTTTAAATGATGAAGTAATTAAATTATGGAAGGAAGATGTGTGAAGTATAGGATTTCACTGTTGGAAGAAGTTGTGATGATTCACTACCTTGTGTCGACATTTTTGTAGGATAGTGTGTTGTATTTTAAAAAGGGGGTCGCATACAGAAATTATCGGTGAATTTTATATATTTTTTTTAAATAAATAATTTGAAAAGTAGTATTTGATTTTTGAAAATAATTTTAATTTTGAAAATTTTTAAGATATGAAATCAAACCGATCTCACATCCCAAATAGTTTATATAAATGAGCACCACATCACAAACCGTGTATCAATCTCGAAGGACAAACACACTGCTTGACGATGGGGCTCAATTAAATAAACTAGAAGATTTGTGGCATCTGTTTGGTCTGCGAACCAATTTTATAAGCCGACAAGTTCTCCTGCTTAATATAAAGGAATTAAGCAGGGTTTATATTACCTGGGTTCTTAAAGTTCCCTATAAGGGCAAGCCCCTATAGTTAATTACATCTTAAATGATGGGAATCATTTAAGAAAACTCTTGATGATGATCAGTGGTTTTGCTCTCAAGAATTTCAAAGTTTAAGGTTTTCAAAGGATTGAATTTTGGAATTTCAATAGGGAATGGATCAAATTTAGAATAGTTCATTTTAGGAATCCAAATGAAGAGAAGTAGGAGAAGCTGAGGATCCAAGAGGAATCTTGGCAACTTCCTGACTATCCTATTGTTTGGCTTCAATTTAGGGAGAATTATTTAATGTTGCAATCCTGCCAATTTTAATTAATTAGAACTTATGTTTGTATGACATAATCACACAAATAACCTCGAAGATGTGAGGGTTTATGTCGTATCAAACGACTACCTCAGAGTCCTAGGACCGATTAGGGCTTAATTTGCATAGCATGATTATACAAATGCCTAACGAAAAGTTGAGGATTTATGTTGCACTAGGCAAACTACCTCGAAATCCTATGGCTTGGTTATTTAATTCGAAGAATGGTTTTGCTGATGTAGATTTCAGTTTTGCTGACGACGATGGCCGTGCTGCCCACTATGCTCCAAGCTCCTTGTTGTTGCAGAGGTTTAGTTTTAGAAGTCATAAATCAGTAGATGAGAGAAGTGTTTTGGTTTAGAGAAAATCTTAAAATCCAAGTGTTTTTAATATTTTAATTAAAACAAATCTTAAAGTTGTTTAAATAGAACCGATTAAGATCCCACGGTTCTGTCATCCCGGCACCGTTATTTTCATTGAATTCACTTAGTCCAGATGAATTTGCTAAACTCAACTGAATGAGTTCCACACTTTCATTTAGACTGTGGGAAATCCCGTTAGCAACACGTGAGTTACATCATCCGAGGTATTCCCGATCATTTAATGAGACGTTTTAATTTAGTTAAAGTTGTAGTTTTGTTGTTCTATTTGTGATTAAATTTTGAGTTGTTTTATATTTTGAATGTTGTGGCGGTGAATTTTATCTTACAATGAATTTTAATTTAGTTTTGGTTTCAGTTCAGGGACTATCCTAAAGGTTTTGGTTTTCATGCAACAGTTGTTTATCATGCAAGAAAAGTAAAGTACAGTGCATGTAAGTAAATTGCAATAAAATAAATTGCAATAAAATAAAAGCGTACCTGGAGGGTCTTCCCGCCATCCCAAGCTGCACTTAAAACACATATTAAGATATTTAAATGTTTCAACAAGTACCAAGGTAAAGCTAAGGGAAAGGTTTTGGTTGTCTACCAAAGTCCTAATCCTATAGCTAGTCATCTCCTATGACATCTAGGTTCTTGTGTTTTGGTTTAAGGATGATTTTCTTCACTAAAGAACAATTAAGTTCAATTGTTCTTATAAACATCCCATCATATTGAGGAACTGCTTAAGACGAGTCTTAAACATCTTTTCAATACCTCCTAGGATTGTTTTAAGTCCAAGAGAATTTAATTATACAAGTGAATTAATCATCCAGGAGTTTAAGTTTTGTTCTCTTGCTCAATGAACTAGGACATTTGAATATCCTATAAGTGAAGTAACACTTCACTTGATACCTCATTTAAGAGTTATAATAATAAGAGCTTTAAAAGGGCAAATCAAGTTATTAAGTATTTTAATGATTTAAACTTAATGATTTAATTTTAATTTTGACTTAATTATAAAAATTAGTTTAAGTTTGGAATAGTGTTCAAGTTATTTTAGATTTATTTCTTAATGATTTCATTTATGTTTGTTGTTAAATGATTTTGATTTAATTTAATTCAATTTAATTTTAATTTAATTTAATTTAATTTTAATTTAATTTTATTTGATTTTAACTTTATTTAATTTAATTTAATTTAATTTAATTTAATTTAATTTTAATTTAATTTAATTTAATTTAATTTAATTTTAATTAAATTTTAATTTAATTTAATTTTAATTGAATTGAATTTAATTTTAATTTAATTTAATTTAATTTTAATTTAATTTTAATTTTAATTTAATTTAATTTAATTTTAATTTAATTTAATTTTAGTTTAATTTAAATTTGGATTATTATTTTAATTAAATTTTTAAAGTAAGAATTAAGTATTATTGAAGTGATTTATTTAGGGATTTTTAAATTAAAGAATAAATATCCTCTTAATAACATCCCTACTTTAATAATTCCAATTTCTATTATTCTTCCAAAATTTCAATTAATTAATTAATTAAAGTTTTATTTTAATTATATTTGAAATGGTTAGTAGGTTTCTACCCTCAATCATTTAAGTTTCAAGCATCCAAAATTAGTTTAAAATCAAATATTTTACCTTCCCTTTTTGATTAATCCTAAAATTTTAATTAAGGGTTAAAATTTTTAATTACCCTTTTGCCCTTCAAGCTTAATAATTCTATAACTCACTAAATTAAGCTCAAATGAACTTGAAATTTTTATGTAACCTCACTCATATGTCAATTAAGACATTAGAGGAGAAAATGTGATTTTTCTGTATTTAATTTATTTATGTAATTATTTTTAATGGAAAATAGAGGGTTTTCAAAGAAAATTCAATAACATGACCAAGGAAATGTTTCTATCCTTAAGAAAATTATGGGATGTTCCTAATGACCAGAGGACCATTTGGACCAATTTTGGTAATTTTTTGAGTTATATTTTATTTATTATAATTATTTTGATTTTTAGAGTATTAATTAATTACAAAATAAAATTAAAGTTGAAAAATGGATTTTATATTTTTTTTAAATCTCTCTGACCTCAAGAAGTTCAGGGAAATAAATTTTATAATTTTATAATTTTTTTTGATTTATTAGAATTATTTTAGTGGAAATATTAAAGAAAATCATTTTTTAATTCAAAAATTGTTTTAGGCTTTTAAAATTCAATATCTTATTTTAGAGACTTAGGAAAAATATTTGGTTTGTTCCAAAGTGATTAGGAATTAAAATGTGACATTTTGGTAATTTTTAATATTTTTGTAATTTTTATTATTTTTTAATTATTAAAATATTAAAATAATAGCCAAAAATCAACTTTTTTAGAAAATTACAATTTTAATTTTCTTAAATTCCCCTAAGGTCAAAGAAGCCTCAAAACCATTTTTGTGAATTTTTGAAAAGTATTTTGTGAGTTATGAATTTTTAAAGTTTAATTTTGGTTATGTGACTTAATTAATCCATTTAGTGGGGTTAAACATTTCCAATTAATTTCAAATTTTTATGTGATATTCCTCTGATCCTAAAGATCAGTGGAGAATTTTTTTCAAGTCAATTTAATGTGTAGTTAACCCTAATTAATTAAAGTTCAATTTTGGGTATTTATGCCAATTAGGGTTGTTCCAAGTGAATTAACTCAAAACCTATTTTTCCTAGGTTCTTCTGGTCATAAGAAACATCACCAAATTTTCCTAAAATTTATTTCTCAACATACTAATTATTGGAATTAAAATACTTAAAACAATAACATGAACTTGGAAAATGAATAACTTCTCAGAGGGATGGCCTCTGACCTTGGAAAATTCAGGGAATGTTCCCTAGATCAGAGGCTTCAAAAGCTCAATGGTCTCATGCTATGGTGAATTGTCTATGCAAATGGAGAATTAAAATACCACAGAGAGTAAATAAATCATTAAAAATAAAATACTTGATGAAATGACTTGATTTCTTTTCCACATTATTCTTCTCTGTTCACTTAGCAAGATAGTATTTTTATTTTATTTTTAGGATTTTTCTACACAAAGTTATGCATTTTTGAAGTTCTAGGTATTTAATAAATAAGAAAATTCCCTATTTATCTACTTATCCACGTGGCGCCGCGTCAACCTTAGCCTCCCCTAACGGCCACACGGCGTCTTCTGGTTCAGCGCCGCCATCTGACTGGGATGCCACGCGGCCCGCTGTATCGTCCCGTCTCCTCATACGGCTCAATCTGGACCGTCCACCCGAGCGTGTATCAAATGGACGACATCCGTTCATCGCCCCCAATTCTCCTAGCCCGAGAACCGTCCATCTTCCAGGCTTAATATCTCCCTTGATACTTAACCAATTTCTACGTTCTTATGCTCTATGGATTTGTCTTAAAGAGACAAACACATCCATACGATTTTATGTGGCATGAAATTAAGGCAATAGAAATGGAGAATTCATGGAAGCTTGGGAAGAAGACAGAGCTCATACCTTTGCTCAGAGAAGTGTGGCTTCGATCTGAGAGTTGTGTCACCTTCGATTGAGTCCAAGTAAGCTCTAGATGAAGTTTCTGGCCCTGGGGAATTGCCTAGACTTGATTTCCACCAGACCCGATCACAACCTTTGGAGGCTAGAGCAGATGAGTGGCCTGGAGAGGGGGCTTTCACTGGGGAACTCCTTCTCTTGGTCTTGTGCAGGTGTGGGTGAGTTTAATTTGATTTTGGTGGAGAATTGGGAGATGTCCTGGTTTTGGGTGGAATTTTGGCTGAGAAATTGGGCTCTGTTGGTGGGGATTAGGGCAAATTGTCACTGGGGATCAATTGCTCTAAGTGTGGAGGATGATCTGGAACAATTTTGGCAGAGTTTCTGTATGGTTTTGTTCAACTCTTCTCATGGCCGAGAGGGGGTGGTGCTTAAATAGAGCTGGCTGGAGGGCCTCCCAGGGGGAGATAATGGCTGGGATCAGCTGCTCTGGGCAAGGGAAGAACAGCTCCAATGGCCACTGGGCATGGGGCAGCTCAGCAAGGGAGAATTTCAAAAATGGCTCTCATGGGAGCTCTCGGCCATGGGGTTTTCCGGCGGCTGTGGTAGTTGGCCGGCTAGGCATGGGTCACCCTCAAGGTCAGGGAGGTCAGGGGTTGAATTTGGTGAAGTCAATTGGGGTTTGACATGTGTAAAGGGCTTGATTTAAGTGGAAGGGGGCAACAGTGTATTTTGGCAATGTTTGGTCAAATACATGGATTGGGCTAGGTGCACCTCCGCAAGGCTAATTTGAGTCTGAAGAGAAAGTCATTTGGTTCAGTTTAATTAGTGGGGAGAAGTCACCATCCAAGTACAATTAGGCTTAAGCATGAATTAGGGGAGACATGCGAGTGGTTAATCACTCTTAAGAGAATATGTAAAGAACCTCCACTTTTTGCCCAAGATAGCATGGTGACATGTAAAGGGGCTTTCATGGCTCCCATGTGGCTCATGCATGGCTTCATGGCTTGCCAATGGCTTAGGATGGCTTGGCTTGGTTTCATAGAAATGGGTTTTAGGCATTTTTTATGAATTTTAAGGAGATTGTTATGTGGCTAAAATTAGAATGATTTGATGATAAATTAGGACTTTAGAGATGATTTTAAATTGAATGTATGATGAGGGAGAGTGTCATATGGGCTTTGGATGAATTTTTGGGCTTTTGAGTTTGGTTAGGAATGGGCTTTTAAATGACTTAAATAGGTGGGCTTTTATGTTTCAAAATGGGCTTTTAGATGAAAAATTTTGCAAAGAGTCATGCTAAATGAATGTTGGGTTTAGTTTAAGGATGTGTCATGAGTGATTTGGATCAAACTTGAGGTGGTTTGGAATTGAATTGGGTGGGTCAAAATAGGTCAAAGTGGACTAACTTGGGCTAAAGTTGGGCTAATGTTGAAATTGATGTAAAATTAACATTAAGAAATGTTTATGGGAGTGTTTCAAAGAGGTTTCAACTTTGGTTGGGTTTTGATTTTGGGATTTGGGCCTATTTGGGTTAGGTTTGGGTGTAGGCCCTTTTAAGGGATTTTGGGTTTGGGTTGAATTTGAGTAGGGTTTGGGTCCAAATTTTGGGCAAATTATGTCAGTGTTTTGTTTGTGGGGATGTTAGGGAAGGTTTAGAAAAGGTTTGGGGTTAATTGGAGTTGAATTGGGTTGGTTTGGGCTAAGTTTGGGTCATGGGCCAAAATTGGGCCTTAAGCTTAAAAGTGAAATTAGATTCAAATGTCAATCAAATTCGACTTGGATTTCATCTAGATTGATATTGGGGATATTGAATTGAAGTTTAGAATTGAATTAGACCAAAATTGAGGTCAATTGGGGAGGTTTGGTTTGACATTGGGTTCATTTGTGTTAAAAATGGGTCAAATTGGGGATTTTAGTAAAAGTGGGGTAGATTGACAAAATTGGCCCATGGTGTATGAACAAAATGAAATTGGGAATATTTGGGATTTTCTGCAATTTTTTGGGAATTTTTGGAATTTTTTGAATTTTGGGTCAAGAGGGGCATTTTGGTAATTTAGAGGGTATTGGGGGTATTTTTGGAATTTTTGGAATTTTTGGTCAAAGATGATCACTTTGAATGGTGAGAAATGTTTAAGGACTGATTTTGAGGAATTTTGAGGAATTTGGGTAATTTTGCAAATTTTGGGTCATTTTAAGGACACTTGGTAGGTTTGGCGGGTCCGGGGCCCTGGGGGTCAAAAATTAAAATTTTTAAAAAATGAAGATTGATTGAATGTGAGTAGAATGGAATCACTTTGGTTGAGCTATGAAGCCATATTAAGCCCATATGAGCCATGAAAGAACTCATTTGAGGCATTCAACATGTTGTTCCTAACCCTCTTAGCCAAGGGCTTAGGGGTTAAGGATCATCCATATGAATTACTCACATGAGTCAAAAGGTCAAGTTGGGTGAGAGTGTGGCTTTAGGACTTGAAATGTGTGTGAGAGTGTGGTGTATGTGTAAGTCAGCCCTCACCAGACCAGGCCACCCAGGGTGATCCTAAGGCCAAAAAGTCCTATAGGGAACTCATTCTTTAAACCTCCACATTTGATCTCAACCCTCTAGGTGATTAGGGGTTTACAATCAAGCTTGTGGGGTTTGCGGGGAGTTAAGAAGTGGTTGAGTTTCTAAAGGGGTAGGTTCCATCTCTAGTCCTCTAAGATAGTCGAAAGGAAAAGCCTAAGGCTAGATCCTAAGTACTAAAGAGAGAGAGAAGACCTCATCGAAAATGAGGTCGACAAATGGACCTCGATAGGTGTGGTGTGCTAACCAAGCATACCACGCGTATTGGCGTTGACCGAAGGGATCAACAAAACCAACACAGATGTCCAAGTGACAAACTTAGGACAGAGTAGAAAAATTTCCGTTGGGGAGTATCAAGAATATTTCCAAGACTGGAGGTTCCTGAACTCTCGCTGGGGAAAGGAAAAGGAGGTGAATTCCAAATCACAAGATTTGGAGAATTTTCATTTAGATTTCGTTTCATTTCATGTTCAAGTTTTGATGTGTGATTTTAGATTTTTGATTTAGAGTTCCAATTTAGATTGAAGTTTGATTTAAAAAAAACAATTTGAGGAAATTTGGATTTGAAATGAGAATTGAAACACGAGTTTCAACCTCGGGATTGCGGAGAAAACTAGATCTTAGGTAGCAGTCTCGGAGTAAGCATCCAAGTTTAAGTATCGATTGAAAAGGATGAGAATCAGAATTTAGGTAGTGATCTCGAAAGAGGACTGGAATGTAGGTACCAGTCTCGGAAATTTTGAATTAAAATGTAGGTATCAATTCAGATGAGAATCGAAATGTAGGTATCGATCTCGAAATGAGAACTGGAATTTAGGTACCAGTCTCGGAAATTTTGAATTGAAATGCAGGTATAAATTCAGATGTGAATCGAAATGTAGGTATCGATCTCAAAATGAGAACTGGAATGTAGGTACCAGTCTCGGAAACTTTGAATTGAAATGTAGGTATCAATTCAGATGAGAATCGAAATGTAGGTATCGATCTCGAAATGAGAACTGGAATGTAGGTACCAGTCTCGGAAACTTTGAATTGAAATGTATGTATCAATTCAGATGAGAATCAAAATGTAGGTATCGATCTCAAAATGAGAACTGGAATGTGGGTACCAGTCTCGGAAATTTTGAATTGAAATGTAGGTATCAATTCAGATGAGAATTGAAATGTAGGTATCGATCTCGAAATGAGAACTGGAATGTAGGTACCGGTCTCGGAAATTTTGAATTGAAATGTAGGTATCAATTCGGATGAGAATCGAAATGTAGGTATCGATCTCGAAATGAGAAGCTGGAATGTAGGTACCGGTCTTGGAAAATTTGCATTGAAATGTAGGTATCGATTCGGATGAGAATCGAAATGTAGGTATCGATCTCGAAATGAGAACTGGAATGTAGGTACCGATCTCGAAAATTTTGAATTGAAATGTAGGTATCAATTCAGATGAGAATCGAAATGTAGGTATCGATCTCGAAATGAGAACTAGAATGTAGGTACCAGTCTCAGAAATTTTGAATTGAATGTTGGTATCAATTCAGATGAGAATCGAAATGTAGGTATCGATCTCGAAATGAGAACTGGAATGTAGGTACCTGTCTCATAAATTTTGAATTGGAATGTAGGTATCAATTCAGATGAGAATCGAAATGTAGGTATCGATCTCAAAATGAGAACTGGAATGTAGGTACCAGTCTCGGAAATTTTGAATTGAAATGTAGGTATCAATTGGGATGAGAATCAAAATGTTGGTATCGATCTCGAAATGAGAACTGGAATGTAGGTACCAGTCTCAGAAATTTTGAATTGAAATGTAGGTATCAATTCAGATGAGAATCGAAATGTAGGTATCGATCTCGAAATGAGAACTGGAATGTAGTACCAGTCTCGGAAATTTTGAATTGAAATGTAGGTATCAATTCAGATGAGAATCGAAATGTAGGTATCGATCTCGAATTGAGAACTGGAATGTAGTACCAGTCTCGGAAATTTTGAATTGAAATGTACTGTAGAGATTTGGATTTAGCGGGAGATTGAAATGAGATTATGAAAGTGTTCCACATCCTACGAGAATCAATCAAAGTTTGATTATTTGGTGATGGGTATGTATCCATGCCATCAGAACCAAATCGAAAATTCTTTGTGGTTCTGAAGTCATCCCGAGAGAGGGCTTCAAAGGAGGTCTGAAGTAGATCTTGATTTGAAGAAGAATTGGAGGGTTTGAAAAGATGGATTTAGACTGGAATTCAATTTGAGATTTAAGTTCATTTCATTTGTCCTTTAGCGATTTGATTTTATTTTTTGTTGTTCATTTGGTGTTCACGTGAGTTTGAAGTTCATTTTACTATTTGGATTTTTAAGGAAAGTTCTCATTTATTTTCTTTTCTCTTCTGTTCTTTGTTCAAAGTTCATTTAACTCTAATGGCGTTTCCCAGTCAATTTGCACAAAAAGAGGTGAAGGCAAAATATGACGTAGTCATTTTTATTCCAACTTGCTGAAAGTACATCATACAACTTGATCTAGTCATGATGACGTTTTTTTTCAGAAATTTAATGTCTCATACAATCCATGTAACTTCAAAACGGACTGTATAAACTTCTTGCTGATACATCCAAAAGCGTCTATCAAAAATCCATGTATGAATAGTAAGAAACATGGGTAATAACATCACCTTCCAAGCCACCCTTGGCAGGAATGCCGCATGGATGTGCATTGGAGGTGTGCTATTTCCCATGTAACTCACAGCTCGTAGGGCCGGAGACTCTCCAATTCTGGATTTGGCTGGAAGTGGTAAGGCGTCTTTCTGTCGTCCATCCTTCTAAAAGTAATGGAGATCCGCTCCACTGACACTCCCGGTATACAATGTTTTGCGATGTCTGCTTCATTTCCTTTTAATATCATGACGGAACCTACCGAAAGTTGTATCTCCACCGACCCTCGGAACTTACCCGGGCCTGCTATCTGAGGTCAGATCCAAACATGATATTGCATTGGTTGATGAACGAAACTGTGCAGAAAGGTCTGACAAAATCGTGGTGGTCTATGTGTGGAGGTATGCAGTCGCCTTTCTGGTAAATGTTGATGATGCAACTGTTGGGTATGCAGTCTGCTGGCAGTACCCTCCACGTTACCATTCTTTTCACCATTCTTTTAATTATCCTCGGCATTGGATCCACCTCACTGCGATGGAGTATCCCTGGTGGATTCCCTTTTCTGTCCTCTACGAAGTTATAGCTACATCCGCATTGTATTGTGACTCTTCCTTTCCCTGGCATCCATCTCTGGGGTTCTGAATAAGTCTTTTCCCTCAGATGGCCTGCTCGACCCATCTTCTAAAGTTCTAAGATGCAATCCACAATCTACTGCTGCTCGTACTCTGAAAATACATCTGTGTGTAACTCGAGGCCTTCCAAAATGTTGATTCTCTTGTCTTTAATCCTTTCGAAGTATTCGAAAGTCTTCTTCTCAACATTTTGCATTCTTTCCAATTCATATTACGGGATGATCCGCAAGTGACGAGGCCTAGTAACGTCTTGCGGGATTTATGGCTCAATCCCATCACGTTCTCCTGCATACCTTGGCTCCTCGGGGATTGTCTCTGTCGGGACATCCTCCGGAGTTGCTTCCACAACAAGGTTCTTCATATCTGGTCTCTTTGTCCGGCGTCGAGGCACTGGCTCTATTTCTGTTCTTCTTGGCACTTCTTTGATTTGTTCTGATTTTCTTGGTGTTGACTTTCTCCTTTCTGGTTCCTGACGAACCTGTATCTTTATAATGTGTGTGCCAGCAAAAGCGGCTGTCTCTTCGTGTTGATATGCTGCTAGTTTAGTCAACATCTTGCGAATACGGTGATTCTTATTCCTTCTTTGGGTAGCAGTGAGAGTAGCTCTCCTTACCCCTTGAATTTCTGCGGGCGCGGCGCTGACGAGCCTGCCCTCTGCCGTGGCAACTACTGACTTGATTTTCTTGCTTTCCTCGATGTTTGTCTTTCTCTTTTTGTTGTTGGATTGGTGGCTTGGGCCACCCATCTTCATCACTGTCTGGTCGTGAAGCTTTTCTCGGTCAGTCGGGACCCAATCATTTTCTTCGTACTCGAAGGTGGCTGGTGTGAAGTCGAATCAATTTCTATCATTGCTCCATCCTTCACCCTCTTTTCATCGAGTGCGAGACTCATGCCATTTCTAAAGTTTAGGACCAACCGCCCGTTCGACATTTCCCTGCGAAAAGACAAGGAAAGGATCGAGGGTACATACTAAGAACAAGAACATTATAAAAATATTTATCACTGAAGATTCTTATTCACTTATTTTAATTTTAAGGAAAGTAGGAAAAGATGAGGAAAGATCAGGAACAAGATTTGATTTGAAAGGAAGGGTTAAAACTTTATTATTATGATTTCACATATTTTATTTTTAGCACATATATATATTTTTTTGTTAATGCTTTTTTTTTGTCATCCATTTTTATGTTTTTGGGTTCGGACCTAGTCACAAGTGGTTATTTCACCCGTGTTTATAGGGATGAGAATTCATTCCTTCGAAACATCAGGTTGCATAATACTTCTTCAAATATCGTCCGTTGATTGGAAGCATTTGTCGTTCTCCTTGGCAATTCACAAGTTGGTAGGAGCCTCCGAGTGATTGTCTCGACCACAAACGACCCTTCCCAAGTCGGTTCAAATTTACCTCCTATCTTGCGGTGTGCAAGAATAGGTCTCTTGAGGACAAGAATTAAGTCACCAACTTTGAAAGTTCTTGGGCGGACTAGTTTATCATGGGCCTGGATCATCTTAGCTTGGTACAGTTCCAAATTTTGCTGCGCTACAATTCTTTTCCCTTCCAAGCTTTCCAATTCTTCCAGTCATAATCTAGCATTTTCTTCTGTAGTAATCTTGTTTGCGACTGCGATTCTGAGTGATGGAAGCTGTACTTCCAATGGTAACACTGCCTCGAATCCGTACACTAAAGCGTAAGGCTTAGACTGAGTAGGAGTCCTAAAAGTTGTCCTGTAGGCCCATGAGGCTTCTAACAACTTCTCGTTCCAATTTCTCTTGTTGTCGTCAAAAGTTTTCTTTAAATTTTGAACGAGAGTTTTATTAAACGCCTCGGCCAAGCCGTTTTCTCTTGGATAGTAGATTGTTGAGTATCGCCAATCGATTCCATGTCTTCTGATAAAATTGTTGATTTTTGTGCTTCTGAATGCGGACCCATTATCTGAAATGATTCTGCGCGGTACTCTGAAACGGTATACAACTTGATTCTTGAAAAACTGTAGCACGTGGTGTGCCTTTACTTCTCTGAGTGGAATAGCTTCTGCCCATTTAAAAAAGTAGTTTGTAACTGCAAGGATGAAGCGATGTCCTCTTGAAGAAGGCGGTTCTATCGGACCCACTATATCTGTGTCCCAACATTCAAATGGCCACGACGCAATTGTCGTATGTAGCACATTTGGAGGTTGATGTAGAACCACTCCGTGCACTTGGCACTGGTGACAACTTCTGGCAACTTTCATACAGTCGGTCATCATTGAGGGCCAGTAGTACCCTAATCTTTTAATCTTCATTTTCATCTTTGGGCCCGACTGATGAGCGTCACAGAGTCCTGAGTGCACCTCTTTAACAATTTCACGAGCCTCGGACCCGCTCAGGTACCTTAGCCACATCTGATCAAAACACCTTCTGTATAATGTATTGTTTATTAATGTGTAAGACAGAGTTCTTTTCTTGATTTGATGAGCTAATGACTTATCGTCAGGTAGGCTTCCTGTTCGCATGTAGTCTATCAGGGGCTGTCACCAATCTTCTGCATTTTCTATCACTGCTGCAATTGTTTCTTCTGTTTTTTCTGTTGATTTGTGTATCGTATTCATGTCGAGCTGTGATAGGACCTATCGTCCTTGAACTGACACTTCAACTGGCTCATCCTACAAGCAGGCAAATTCCTTTGCAAGGCGAGCTAGCGCATCTGCAAGAGCATTTTCTTTTCTGGGGATCTTGTAGATTATTACGTTTGGATTTTGTTCCAACAGTTTCATGGCATACTGAAAGTACTGCTCGAGTCTTGGCTTTAAAATTCTGTATTGTCCAGAGACCAGTTGAATGATCAACTGAGAATCTCCGTAGATGTTGATGTCCGTTATTCCCATTTGAATGGTTAGTTCTAGTCCTTTTATGAGGGCTTCATATTCTGCCTCGTTGTTTGTGCATGGTTCTGTTAAGTGGTAGGAGTATCTTAACATCCCCCGCTCCGGTGTTATAAAGATTAGTCTGATTCCTGCCTTATCGGGCACTATCATTTGCAATTCTTTATTCTTCTGTGCTGAGGACGCACCGTCGAAGTATAGTTCCCAACGTCGATCATCAATGTCTTCTAGGCTCATTATCTGCTCGTCAGGCAAATCGTCATCGAGAGGCAAATCTGCCGGTAACGGGTGTGCTGCAAGAAAGTCAGCTAGGACTTGTCCCTTTACGGCGCGAAGAGGAATGAAAGTTATGTCAAATTGCAATAGTATCATCGACCACCTGGCAAGTCTGCCAGAAAGTGTCGGTCGGGTCATCAAGTATTGCAACGGATTAACCCTCGAAATAAGGTTGACCTTATGAGAAAGCATGTAATGCCTGAGCTTCTGAGCGGCAAAAATCAGGGCCAAACAATGCTTCTTAATAGGAAGATATTTTACTTCCGTCGGAATCAGACGACAACTTAAGTAGTAGAGAGAATTTTCTTTTCCCTCGTCATTGACCTGGGCTAGCAGGGCTCCAAGGAAGTCGTCTAGAGCCGCAGTATAAAGTATCAACGGTCTACCTGAGACTGGGGCTGCTAAGACAGGAGGTGTCATTAAATATTGCTTAACGTCCTTGAAAGCTCGCTGGCATTTCTCATCCCAAATGAATTTGACGTCCTTTTTAACTAATGCCGAGAAGGGCTGACACCTACCTGACAAGTTCGAGATAATGCGTCGAAGATATGCCAACTTTCCTTGAAAGGATCGTAGCTGTTTCAAGGTTTTAGGAGGTGGCATTTCTTAGATAGCTTTAATCTTTTCCGGATCGATTTCAATTCCGTGATGTCGGACAAAAAATCCAAAGAATTTCCCAGAGGTGACGCCGAAGGCACATTTCAGGGGATTCATCTTAAGGTTATATTGTCTTAATCGCTCGAAAACAATTCTCAAATCATACAGGTGATCTTCTTTCAGTTTGCTTTTGATGACCACATCATCCATGTAGCACTCAACTTGGTTGTGAATGAGATCATCAAAAATCTTCGTCATCGCTCTTTGGTATGTTGCTCCTGCGTTCTTTAGTCTAAATGGCATTACTGTGTAGCAATATACTCCGATCGGCGTTCTGAATGCCGTGAGCTTTTCGTCTTCTGGTGCCATCTTTATCTGGTTGTATCCTGATGATCCATCCATGAATGAAAATATTTCATGTGTTGAAGCAATGTCGATCATCAGTTCTGGGATTGGTAGTGGAAATTCGTCTTTTGGACATGTTTTATTTAAATCTCTGAATTCTACGCAGACTCTGATCTGACCATTCTTCTTTCTGACTGGTACGACGTTGGCTAACCAAGTCGGGTATTGCTCTTCACGGACAAATTTAGCGTCTATTAGCTTCTTAACTTCAGCTATTACTTGTTGTTCGATTTCTAGACACATTCTTCTCGGAGCTTGTCTAACTGAAACGGAAGTAGGATCCACTCTAAGCCTGTGAACTGCAACTTCTGAGGCTAATCCTGGCATTTCGTCATAACTCCAAGCAAAACAATCCTTGAATTCCATTAACAGCTTGATTATGTTCTCGGACTCTTCTATGTTGAGTAAGGAGCTAACAAAGGTAGGCCTAGGCTCTTCGCTAGTACCTAAGTTAACTTCCATTAACTCGTCTATCGTAGATTTGATTTCTTCCTCGAATTCTGGTGGAGCATCTCCGATTGGTAGATCTTCGAGATCTTCTGAAGCTTCCAAGCAGTCTTCATTAGGTTCGCAAGTGACAACCAAGCAAAATCCCGTATCATCCACTGATCCTACTGTGCCGAATCCGAGACCATGTTTTGAATTGGGAGGTCGACCGACATTATTCCATAATTTTTCAAAGTGTTGTGACCGGCTTTTTGTCCATTGTCGAGGTAAGACACCACGTTGAATTAAATTTTGGACACAGGGAGAATACCACTCAAACGGCAATTCCATTAATTCAGAAGAAGTAACATCTTCAAATTGTACATCTTTTTCAGTATTGGATGAAGAAGCGCCATGGTAAAACTTGATTGGCTTGGTACCACCACCATGCACTTCCTTGACCACCATACCCTCGATCTTATTAGAATGGATCGGGGTCAGGGTCATAGTACGAACATGATGGTTAATCTTCTCGTACATTGATTTATATTCTTCATTCTTTTCATATTCGAGAGAGATCTTGAACTGGGGTTTCTCTTAACTTATTGTCGCTGCTTCTTTCTTGATTTCTTCTTCTTCTGAAGTGTTCTCCCAATCAACATCGATGACCAGTTTCTTCTATCCAACTGTTCCAACATTTCTTCCACGTCCTCATCCCCGGCCTCGACCTCGGGTGCGAGTTCTGGAGAAACCTTCACCATCTCGCCGTAAGGGAGTGGTTAGTAACTGTTGAACTAGAACTTCAGGTTTTTCATCGTCTCGGATTTCTTTTGCTTCATTTGGTATGGTATTTCTGGAAAAGATTGTTTTCTTCGGAGGCGCGTAGTAGGCTGCATCTTCATGAATTCCGATTTCATGCACGGAGAATGGTTGCAAATCACCTTTGATGCACTGTTCCCCTCCTTCGTAATACTTTATGCACTGGTGCAGAGATGACGGTACCATCCGGTTTTCATGGATCCATGGCCGACCCTGTAGATTGTTGAACGATGTCTCAGAATCAATTATGTGAAATTTTGCGGTTGTCTTAGTGTTATATATCCAAGAGCTCTTTCTCCTTTTTGATTGAAGCCTCTTAATAGCATCTTGTCTGCTTCAAGTTCGCGAGCATCAATTTCCAAATATGCTAGCGTCCGAAGATTCATTATGTTGATTGATGCTCTCGGATCAACCAACACTCTGGAGAGCGTAAACTTTCCAATAATGACTGAAATGTACAACGGTCGGTTGTGATCAGCTGTTCCCAGTGATAGATCATTGTCCGTGAAGGTAACACCTCGCTGTTCTTTTATCGAACAAACCTCGTCGAAGGAATCACTGGCCATTTGAGCTAAACAAATTTCTGGATCAAGTAAAGCCTTGATCAGAGCCTCTCTCATCTCCTTTGACAGGATCAGAGCGTCGTATATGCTTAGTTTGGCTGGTAGCTTCCTAAGATGGGCTAGCACATTATAGTCCACTTTATTACCATGTTCCTCGGTTTCTTCCCGAATGGGCAATTCCTCTGCCGGGGCTGGCTCTTCCTGAGCAACCACCTGCTTTCCTTTATCCTTTGGACCCATTCTCGGGGGTAGAACTTTTCCACTTCTTAAAGTTACTTCAGTTATCTCTTCTGAATTTGGTGTTGAATCTGCCGGTGTATCCTCTTGAATTGGAACCACTGGCTCTTCTGAAGTTGCTTCGGTGTCTGATGGTTCTAATTCTATCGTGATCAGAGCCCCTCGGAATTCATAAATGAACTCATTGCTTGTCGAGCTTTCGTAGCCTCCTATGTGAACATCTTCTTCGTTGTGGTCATCGAGGTTGTGTATGATTTGAGAATCGTTATTTGTATTGAAATCGAGATCCGGATTAAGTCGGTTTTCGTTAGTTACGTAATCATTAGAGACAGTCAAAACGTAGCCAACGCCATAACCCTTATCATTATAAGATCCCGCCGGGGCGAGCAAATAATCATACAGATTTAGGAGTTCGAGGGATTTCTCCCCCGAATCGGAAACAACCATCCTAGGATAAGCAGCCCCTAGTCTACCCTCCGGAGTCTTGGTCTTCTTTTCTTCCACGATCTTCTCCTCCTTCTGGGGCGGTTCTTCAATCGCAAGTGATAGTGCCGGCTCGACGGGTTTCAAACTACGAGTTGAAGCGCATACCGAAGCGGTATGGATGTGATCCAAAATTTTCTTCGATGATTTTGTCCAGACAGTACTCCATCCATCATCAGTCGTGTAAGGGTCTATCGGAACAATGGGATATGTTGAAATAACATTGACGGAACCTCCCTTCTGGGGTTCCTTCATGTATTCCTTTGGGATTGTTATGTTCGCTTTTCGGAGATTGTCATCAAGCTAACTCTTGAAAGTGATGCAATCCTTTATCTTATGTCCAAGCATCTGGTGGTAAGGGCAATAGTTCGGATGATCTTTCTTATTAACTTCCTCCAGCTTCTTGGGCTCTGGCAGCTGAAAATCCGGTGTCTTCATTAAGCTGCGGAACATCTTCGCTACTGCTTCAGTTTTGAATGGGTATTCTTTATTTATAAGTTCTCTTAAAGTACATGACGAACGAGGTGGTTGTTCATAATGCTGAGGCGACTGATAGCTCGGACGAGGTTGCTGATAGCCTTGCTGAGGCTGTTGGTATGTTCATTGCGCTGGTTGGTAACTAGACTGTAGACGCTCTGACTGTATCTGCATTGGCTGCTTGCCCTTATCTACTGCCTCGACGATTCCAGATTTCTTCTCGAATGTTTTCACAGGCTTCTGCTTATCGTTCTTGTCCATGAAACTTAACTGCTTTGCATCTTCTTGCAAGCTCCCGGCCTTGCTAAGCAACTTCTCGAAAGTCTTGATTGTAAATACTTTAAGGAGAAGTGCTATCGGGCCATGGATACTTTTAAGCAGGATACCGACTGCATGTTGTTCTTGAAGCTGTGGTTCACACTTCATGCTTAAGTTTCTCCATCGAAGTATGTAATCCACTAAAGTCTCGTTCGGCTTTTGCTGCTCCACCACTAGATCACCGATAGTGATGTGGTGCTGAACCCCGGCAAATCTTTTCACGAAGAGATTTTCTAGTTCTGAAAAGGTCTTTACTGAACCATTCGGCAATTCTGCGTACCAGTCGAAGGCAATCCCTGATAAACTGCAGACGAACTGGCGGAAGAGTAAAACGTCGCTCCCACCGGCATTGCAGTAACTGGCATGAAAATGTGCGACATGCTGCCGAGGGTTTCCATCAAAAGTCTTAAACAGAGGTGGTACGAAGCCTTTCGGGTATTGGACTGCATCGAACTCCTCGGGGTAAGGTCTACCCGTCTGAATAGATGTTCCATTCATGGATTGTGCTAAAGCTTCTCGCACCTGCTGTTCTACCATGTTTTTAATATCCTCTTCAGGGATCATGCTCTGTGTAGAATCTTTCTTTGGTAGTTCATCTCCGTTGACGGATGTGATCTCTTTTCCTCCATCTGCAATATGGATAATCTCTGGGGGTGTCTCTTTCTGAGGCTGGGCTTGACTCTGGAGAATGGCTAAGGTAGCAGCCATCTCTTCCATCCTCTTTGCCATCTGGAAAATTGTGTCATCTCTCTCTCGAATCTGCGCTCTCAATACCTCTGGTTCATCACTTTCTGCAGCTGCCGGAGCACCTTGTGAAGCTGACGATGCTCGTGTCTCAACCATGTTGATCTCGGCATACTCCTCATCCATGAACTCTGATGAGTCAATTTCGTCTCATAATTCTTCTTCTCTTTCTTTTGCTAACCGTCGGATGTCGGTCCTTAACTTGTCCATGACATCCTCTAGTGGCCCTTTTCACACGGTCTCGCAGTTGTCTCGTGACGTTTGTTGAACTTCCTTTTCGGGAGTCCCCTTTATTGCAGTAGCACTTTCTTCTGATTCAAGTCTCCTGACGAGACTTCTCTTCTCAGGACATTGCTTTGGTCTTAGCTGGCCAGTAGTAGGTCGCCATACCATCCTTCTTGCAGCCGGAAGCCTAGGACCGGATGGTCTGTCGGCTATATGCTGGAAGGTGGTATCCTCCCTAATCTGTAGACCCGATACAACAACGGGCGGACTGGCTTTTATCTTCTTTTTTGGTTTCCCTGTGGCAGCAACAGGTTCTATTCGTAGTCCGAGGTGGGATTTAGCTGGCGCCCGTCCTATCCTTCTTATGATTTCTGATACAGGGCATTTTTCTTTCTTTGCCAATCTCTCTTTAACAGCTTGCAGCCGAGCCAATGGCGTAGTCTTATCCCTTTTCCTCTTGTAATTGTTGTAGTATGTAGGTCGGGGTAATGCTGTGGCGATCCTACGAACATCCTCTTCATCTGATGCGGCAGAGAGGGGGTGAAACCAGCTCCCTTCTAACAGAGGTATATACTCAGGCAGTTCTTCTCTTTCTTCAGGAATTTCTTCTAGAAAAGCAACTTCAGCAGCTCTAGCTTTCTTGGCGATCTTTCTGTTTCTATTTCTCCTTTGAGTCCGAGTTAGGGGTGCAACTCTTGAACTAGACCCAATCTAAAAAACGGACGGTATTGTAGCAAAGTCTGCACCCTCCACGGTGACAGGCTCATCACAGACTTGGATTTCCTTCCCCTTCAGTTTGGCAGAAGTCGGGGTAGGTGCCGAGATGACTAGACCGGTGGGGGTAGAGACAACGGTCCTCCTACGAACCATGGTACTCCTTTCGACTGGAACCCGTTGCGTGGGAGGGAATTCTTAAGCCGACTTCGGGTTGAACTCAATCACGGGCTCTTCGCTTTCGACACTTTGTCCATTAGTGTGAAGAGAGTGACGTCAGCGAACTTAACATCTGTGTTGCCAAATCCTTGTCCGAAACGGATGATTCCATTGTCGGGCAGCTCATCCTTGTAAACGGTGAAGTCCATTCCATCAGTGAAGGAGAAGATTAGCTTTGGGGCGGTCATTTTCTGCATGGCAGATTCCGAATGTCAGTCCCGAGTTATGCTTCTTTTCATCGTAAAGTTTAGGACGCAAAAAGAAAGTGTCCGAACACATTTTCGTTTATCTTAGTGTATTTATGATTTTAAAAGGATTTATTTATCAAAAGGGTCGTTTATTAGAGGATTTGTTTATTAGGAACGTAATGTTTAAAGGTGTAGAAAAGGTAAAGGATCCGATTCAAAATTGGAAAGGAAGAGAAAGTCTTATGCAAGACTTCTTGACTCGAAGGACCGCTCCTAAACTAACACCTATTGGGGGTCCACCCCAACTCAGAAAAGAGGTAAAAGGATCTCAGAACCTATCTGTTTAGGGGTGTCTAAACAGTGGCTCATAAATCCGAGAGAAGTTGGCTATACTCGTTAAAGACAGAAATGAACGGGGTATTCCAACGGAAGAATGGTAGTTTTGGTCCACTAGGGATGTGGACTCACTATCAATTTATGAAAGCAAAACCATCTAATCAAAATAGAGAGAGGAACTAATCCCCAGCGGAGTCGCCAGAAATTGTCGGCATATTTTTAGGTTAGTGTGTTGTATTTTAAAAAGGGGGTCGCCTACAAAAATTGTCGGCGAATTTTAGATTTTTTTTAATAAATAATTTGAAAAGTAGTATTTGATTTTTGAAAATAATTTTAAATTTGAAAATTTTTAAGATATGAAATCAAACCGATCTCACATCCTAAATAGTTTATATAAACGAGCACCACATCACAAACCATGTATCAATCTCGAAGGACAAAAACACTGCTTGATGATGGGGCTCGATTATATAAACTAGAAGATTTGTGACATCCGTTTGGTCTGCGAACCAATTTTATAAGCCGACAAGTTCCCCTGCTTAATATAAAGGAATTAAGCAGGGTTTATATTACCAGGTTCTTAAAGTTCCCTATACGGGTAAGCCCCTATAGTTAATTACATCTTAAATGACGGGAATCATTTAAGAAAACTCTCGATAATGATCAGTGGTTTTGCTCTTAAGAATTTCAAAGTTTAAGGTTTTCAAAGGATTGAATTTTGGAATTTCAATAGGGAATGGATCAAATTTAGAATAGTTCATTTTAGGAATCCAAAGGAAGAGAAGTAGGAGAAGCTGAGGATCCAAGAGGAATCTTGGCAACTTCCCGACTATCCTATTGTTTGGCTTCAATTTAGGGAGAATTATTTAATGTTGCAATCCTGCCAATTTTAATTAATTAGGACTTATGTTTGTATGACATAATCACATAAATAGCCCCGAAGATGTGAGGGTTTATGTCGTATCAAACGACTACCTCGGAGTCCTAAGACCGATTAGGGCTTAATTTGCATAGCATGATTATACAAATGCCTAACAAAAATTTGAGGATTTATGTTGCACTAGGAAAACTACCTCGAAATCCTATGGCTTGGTTATTTAATTCTAAGAATGGTTTTGCTGATGTAGATTTCAGTTTTGCTGACGACGATGGCCGTGCTGCCCACTATGCTATAAGCTCCTTGTTGTTGCAGAGGTTTAGTTTTAGAAGTCATAAATCAAGAGATGAGAGAAGTGTTTTGGTTTAGAGAAAATCTTAAAATCCAAGTGTTTTTAATATTTTAATTAAAACAAATCTTAAAGTTGTTTAAACAGAACCGATTAAGATCCCACGGTTCCGTCATCCCAAGCACCGTTACTTTCATCGAATTCACTTAGTCCGGATGAATTTGCTAAACTCAACCGAATGAGTTCCACACTTTCATTTCGACCGTGGAAATCCCGTTAGCAACACGTGGGTTACATCATCCGAGGTATTCACGATCATTCAATGAGACGTTTTAATTTAGTTGAAGTTGTAGTTTTGTTGTTCTGTTTGTGATTAAATTTTGAGTTGTTTTATATTTTGAATGTTGTGGCAGTGAATTTTATCTTGCAATGACTTTTAATTTAGTTTTGGTTTGAGTTCAGGGACTATCCTAAAGGTTTTGATTTTCATGCAACAGTTGTTTATCATGCAAGAAAAGTAAAGTACAGTGCATGTAAGTAAATTGCAATAAAGTAAATTGCAATAAAATAAAAGCGTACCTGGAGGGTCTTCCCATCATCCCAAGCTGCACTTAAAACACATATTAAGACATTTAAATGTTTCAACAAGTACCTAGGTAAAGCTAAGGGAAAGGTTTTAGTTGTCTACCAAAGTCCTAATCCTATAGCTAGTCATCTCCTATGACGTCTAGGTTCTTGTGTTTTGGTTTAAGGATGATTTTCTTCACTAAAGAACAATTAAGTTCAATTGTTCTTATAAACATCCCATCATATTGAGGAAGTGCTTAAGACGAGTCTTAAACATCTTTTCAATACCTCTAGGATTGTTTTAAGTCCAAGAGAATTTAATTATACAAGTGAATTAATCATCCAGGAGTTTAAGTTTTGTTCTCTTGCTCAGTGAACTAGGACATTTGAATATCCTATAATTGACGTAACACTTCACTTGATACCTCATTTAAGAGTTATAATAATAAGAGCTTTAAAAGGGCAAATCAACTTATTAGGTATTTTAATGATTTAATTTTAATTTTGACTTAATTATAAAAATTAGTTTAAGTTTGGAATAGTGTTCAAGTTATTTTAGATTTAATTCTTAATGATTTCATTTAGGTTTGTTGTTAATTGATTTTGATTTAATTTAATTCAATTTAATTTTAATTCAATTTAATTTAATTTGATTTGATTTTAATTTAATTTAATTTATTTTTTTTAATTTGATTTAATTTAATTTTAATTTAATTTAATTTAATTTAATTTATTTTAATTCAATTTTAATTTAATTTAATTTTAATTTTAATTTAATTTAATTTAATTTTAATTTAATTTTAATTTTAATTTAATTTAATTTAATTTTAATTTAATTTAATTTTATTTTAATTTTAATTTGGATTATTATTTTTATTAATTTTTTTAATTAAGAATTAAGTATTATTGAAGTGATTTATTTAGGGATTTTTAAATTAAAGAATAAATATCCTCTTGATAACATCCCTACTTTAACAATTCTAATTTCTATTATTCTTCCAAAATTTCAATTAATTAATTAATTAAACTTTTATTTTAATTATATTTGAAATGGTTAGTAGGTTTCTACCCTCAATCATTTAAGTTTCAATCATTCAAAATCAGTTTAAAATCAAATATTTTACCCTCCCCTTTTTGATTAATCCTAAAATTTTAATTAAGGGTTGAAATTTTTAATTACCCTTTTGCCCCTCAAGCTTAATAATTCTATAACTCACTAAATTAAGCTCAAATGAACTTAAAATTTTTATTTAACCTCACTCATATGTCAATTAAGACATTAGAGGAGAAAATGTGATTTTTCTGTATTTAATTTATTTATGTAATTATTTTTAATGAAAAATAGGGGGTTTTCAAAGAAAATTCAATAACATGACCAAGGAAATGTTTCTATCCTTAAGAAAATTATGGAATGTTCCTAATGACCAGAGGACCATTTGGACCAATTTTGGTAATTTTTTGAGTTATATTTTAGTTATTATAATTATTTTGAATTTTAGAGTATTAATTAATTATAAAATAAAATTAAAGTTGAAAAATGGATTTTATATTTTTCTTAAATCTCTCTGACCTCAAGGAGTTCAGAGAAACAAATTTTATAATTTTATGATTTTTGTTTGATTTATTAGAATTATTTTAGTGGAATATTAAAGAAAATCATTTTTTAATTCGAAAATTGTTTTAAGCTTTTAAAATTCAATATCTTATCCTAGAGACTTAGAAAAAATATTTGGTTTATTCCTAAGTGATTAGGAATTAAAATGTGACATTTTGGTGATTTTTAATATTTTTGTAATTTTTATTATGTTTTAATTATTAAAATATTAAAATAATAGCCAAAAATCAACTTTTTTAGAAAATTACAATTTTAATTTTATTAAATTCCCCTGAGGTCAGAGAAGCCTCAAAACCATTTTTGTGAATTTTTGAAAAGTATTTTGTGAGTTATGAATTTTTATGAGTTATTAATTTTTAAAGTTTAATTTTGGTTATGTGACTTAATTACTCCATTTAGTGGGGTTAAACATTTCCAATTGATTTCAAATTTTTATGAGATATTCCTCTGATCTTAAAGATCAGTGGAGAATTGTTTTTAAGTCAATTTAATGTGTGGTTAACCCTAATTAATTAAAGTTCAATTTTAGGTATTTAGGCCAATTAGGGTTGTTCCAAGTGAATTAACTCAAAACCTATTTTTCCTAGGTTCCTTTGGTCATAAGAAACATCACCAAATTTTCCTAGAATTTATTTCTTAACATGCTAATTATTTGAATTAAAATACTCAAAAAAATAACATGAACTTGGAAAATCAATAACTTCTCACAAGGATGGCCTCTGACCTTGGAAAATTCAGGAAATATTCCCTAGATCAAAGGCTTCAAAAGCCCTATGTTCTCATGCCATGGTGAATTGTTTATGCAAATGGAGAATTAAAATACCACAGAGAGTAAATAAATCATTTAAAATAAAATACTTGATGAAATGACTTGATTTCTTTTCCACATTATTCTTCTCTGCTCACTGAGCAGGAGAGTATTTTTATTTTATTTTTAGGATTTTTCTACACAAAGTTATGCATTTTTGAAGTTCTGGGCATTTAATAAATAAGAAAAATCCATATTTATCTACTTATCCACGCGGCGCCGCGTCAACCTTAGCCTCCCCAAACGGCCACGCGGCGTCTTCTGGTTCGGCGCAGCCATCTGACTGGGATGCCACGAGGCCCACTGTATCGTCCCGTCTCCTCATACGGCTCAATCTGGACCGTCCACCCGCGCGTGTATCAAATGGACGGCATCCGTTCATCATCCCCAAGCATCGTAGCCCGAGAACCGTCCATCATCCGGGCTTAATAGCTCCCTCGATACTTAACCAATTTCTACATTCTTATGCTCTATGGATTCGTCTTGAAGAGACGAACACATCCATAAGATTTATGTGGCATGAAATTAAGGCAATAGAAATGGAGAATTCATGGAAGCTCGGGAAGAAGAGAGAGCTCATACCTTTGCTCAGAGAAGTGTGGCTTCGATCCGAGAGTTGTGTCACCTTCGATCGAGTCCAAGTAAGCTCCAGCATGAAGTTTCGGCCCCGAGGAATCGCTCAGACTTGATTTCCACTCGGACCCGATCACAACCTTCGGAGGCTAGAGCGGATGAGTGGCCCGGAGAGGGGGCTTTCACCGAGGAACTCCTTCTCTTGGTCTTGTGCAGGTGTGGGTGAGTTTAATTTGATTTTGGTGGAGAATCGGGAGATGTCCCGGTTTTGGGTGGAATTTTGGCCGAGAAATCGGGCTCGTTGGTGGGGATTAGTGGCAAATTGTCACCTGGGATCAATTGCTCTAAGTGTGGAGGATGATCTGGAACAATTTTGGCAGAGTTTCTGTATGGTTTTGTGCAACTCTTCTCATGGCCAAGAGGGGGTGGTGCTTAAATAGAGCTGGCTGGAGGACCTCCCAGGGGGAGTTAATGGCTGGGATCACCGTCTGCGGCAAGGGAAGAACGAGCTCCAATGGCCACCGGGCATGGGGCGGCTCAAGCAAGGGAGAATTTCAAAAATGGCTCTCATGGGAGCTCTCGGTCATGGGGTTTTCCGGTCGTCGTGGTGGTCGGCCGGCCGAGCATGGGTCACCCTCAAGGTCAGGGAGGTCAGGGGTTGAATTTGTTGAAGTCAATTGGGGTTTGACATGTGTAAAGGGCTTAATTTAAGTGGAATGGGACAAGAGTGTATGTTGGCAATGTTTGGTCAAATACATGGATTGGGCTAGGTGCACCTCCCCAAGGCTAATTTGGACGGATGAGAAAGTCATTTGGTTCAGCTTAATTAGTGGGGAGAAGTCACCATCCAAGTACAATTAGGCTTAAGCATGAATTAGAGGAGACATGAGAGTGGTTAATCACTCTTAAGAGAATATGTAAAGAACCTCCTCCTTTTGCCCAAAATAGCATGGTGACATGTAAAGGGGCTTTCATGGCTCCCATGTGGCTCATGCATGGCTTCATGGCTTGCCTATGGCTTAGGATGGCTTGGCTTGGTTTCATGGAAATGGGTTTTAGGCATTTTTTGATGAATTTTAAGGAGATTGTTATTTAGCTAAAATTAGAATGATTTGATGATAAATTAGGACTTTAGAGATGATTTTAAATTGAATGTATGATGAGGGAGAGTGTCATATGGGCTTTGGATGAATTTTTGGGCTTTTGAGTTTGGTTAGGAATGGGCTTTTAAATGACTTAAATGGGTGGGCTTTTATGTTTCAAAATGGGCTTTTAGATGAAAAATTTTGCAAAGGGCCAAGCCAAATAAATTTTGGGTTTAGTTTAAAGATGTTTCATGAGTGATTTGGATCAAACTTGAGGTGGTTTGGAATTGAATTGGGTCTAAATTTAGTCTCTTTAGTGATAGGGTCAAAATAGGTCAAAGTGGACTAACTTGGGCTAAGGTTGGGCTAATGTTGAAATTGATGTAAAATTAACATTAAGAAAGGTTTATGGGAGTGTTTCAAAGAGGTTTCAACTTTGGTTGGGTTTTGATTTTGGGATTTGGGCCTATTTGGGTTAGGTTTGGGTGTAGGCCCTTTTAAGGGATTTTGGGTTTGGGTTCAATTTGAGTAGGGTTTGGGTCCAAATTTTGGGCAAATTATGTTAGTGTTTTGTTTGTGGGGATGTTAGGGAAGGTTTAGAAAAGGTTTGGGGTTAATTGGAGTTGAATTGGGTTGGTTTGGGCTAAGTTTGGGTCATGGGCCAAAATTGGGCCTTAAGCTTAAAAGTGAAATTAGATTCAAATGTTAATTAAATTGGACTTAGATTTTGTCTAGATTGATATTGGGGATATTGAATTGAAGTTTAAAATTGAATTGGACCAAAATTGAGGTCAATTGGGGAGGTTTGGTTTGACATTGGGTTCATTTGGGTTAAAAATGGGTCAAATTGGGGATTTTAGTAAACGTGAGGTAGATTGATAAAATTGGCCTATGGTGTAGTTGAACAAAATAAAATTGGCAATATTTGGGATTTTCTGAAATTTTTTGGGAATTTTTGGAATTTTTTGAATTTTGGGTCAAGAGGGGCATTTTGGTAATTTGGAGGGTATTGGGGGTATTTTTGGAATTTTTGGTCAAAGATGATCACTTTGAATGGTGAGAAATGTTTAAGGACTGATTTTGATGAATTTTGAGGTATTTGGGTAATTTTGCAAATTTTGGGTCATTTCAAGGGCATTTGGTAGGTTTGGCGGGTCCGGGGCCCTGGGGTCAAAAATTGAAATTTTTGAAAAATAAAGATTGATTAAATGTGAGTAGAATGGAATCACTTTGGTTGAGCCATGAAGCCATATTAAGCCCATATGAGCCATGAAAGAACTCATTTGAGGCATTCAACATGTTGTTCCTAACCCTCCTAGCCAAGGGCTTAGGGGTTAAGGACCATCCATATGAATTACTCACATGAGTCAAAAGGTCAAGTTGGGTGAGAGTGTGATTTTAGGACTTGGAATGTGTGTGAGAGTGTGGTGTATGTGTAAGTCAGCCCTCACTGCACTGTGCCACCTGTGGTGATCCTAAGGCCAAAGAGTCCCATGGGAACTCATCCTTTAAACCTCCACATTTGATCTCAACCCTCTAGGTGATTAGGGGTTTACAATCAAGCATGTGGGGTTTGCAGGGAGTTAAGAAGTGGTTGAGTTTCTAAAGGGGTAGGTTCCATCTCTAGTCCTCTAAGATAGTCAAAGGAAAAGCCTAAGGTTAGATCCTAAGTACTAAAGAGAGAAGAGAAGACCTCATCAAAAATGAGGTCTACACCTTGCACTTCATTTACTTCTTGATTTGGCTAATTAATTTGTTGAAATTTGTTGGGAGATTATGCAACATCCATTACGATATTTTCTCAATCAACAAATGGAAAGAATCACATGTAATTGTATGGATGAGAATTGTAGTCCATATGGTTGGGTGCAAATAAATAGGAAGATATGCTTATAATGGGGAGTAAAATTAGAGGACTTTAGAATGACAGGCTAAAGCCCCCTAATTTGTTTTGATGTCAAAAAATTTGTTATGAGATGTTAGCCCCCATGTGGAGGGAATCAAGTGAACTCTAGAGTGAGAGCTAGTATCTTCCCTACCTAACCAAACTACAAGATTTCAAATCATCAAATTAACCAATGTTCTTTATAGAACCGAGTAAGGGTAAAGAATATATTTGCTTCTATTTGACACAACACATTTTAGATACTTCCACAACGAAATTCCATAATTATTATTGATTCATTGAAAGAGGAAAAAGATATTTTATTCTTATTTTCTTTCATACTATTTTACAGTTGTGTTAACTTTAATTGCTTGCTTTACTTTTTATTCAGAAAATACCAAAAAAAAATTGAAAAACTTTATATCTTAAAACATACTTTACAAAATTATTTTAAAAAGTAATAAGTTATTTTTCTTATTTCTTTAAAATTTTAGAAATCTCCTTGTGGGTTCGATATCTCGGGGCTTAATAAAAATCTTCTTTATTACTTGATAAATGATACGTATACTTGCGTAGTATCCCATATAAATAATTAAAGTATAATTTCATATCTAAATTGTAAGCATAAATATTCGGTCGGGGATCATTAGTCTTTCTCAAAATTGATAATACTAACATTCAATATCTTTGAAAAGCAGTGTGAGACCTCCTTTAATAGATTATGTCAACCATCTTCTTTTCAAAATGAAATTTCTCTGACAATAAATTGACAATTCTGTTGAGTTATCCAGATCAAGTTTCGGTCAACGCCAATATGTGCGACATACTTAAATAGTATTCCACACATATTTGGGGGCCATTTGTTGACCTCACTTTTGTGAGGATCATTTCTAGATCATCTGAGAAAGCAAGTCTACCAACATTGACCTCCTAAACTTTACCAATGCTCATTCAACCCTAATGTCTAAGGTAAAACTCTATTGAAGACTTTTAAACCAAGATTTTACTGACATCTTAAATTGATCAATCAGTAACGACAAACCCTTATCTGATCAACCATTGTCCAAACTGCTCAACCTTTGACTCAAATGGTCATCTTTGGTCAAACTGGTCAATCCTTGACCTAATGACTATAACATTGACCAAACTGGTCAACCTTTGACCCAAATGGTCAACTTGGGTCAAACTAGTTAATCCTTAACCAATGACCACCATATTGACCAAACTAGCCAACCTTTGACCCAAATGGCCAACTTTGGTCAAACTGGTCAAACCTTGACTCAATGACCACCACATTGACTAAACCAATCAATCCTTAACCTAAATATGTCAAATTTGGTAAAAAAATGTGAATTTATGACCCCATAACCACCATATTGCACTTATGATCAGACATTGACCTAATCAAGACAACATTGGTCAAAATGACTAATGTAGAATCCAAAAATCATCATATTGATATTAGGCTAAAATTGGTCAACATGACCAAACTAAACCCATAATGATAAAACCTATAGACCTTATGGCTAAACCAACCATGACAAGATTGGATGAGTCACATCGCACACCATTTGACTAGAATTGGTCAACCTGGGTCAACCTTGGTCAATATTGGCCAACCATAGTTAACATTTATCAAATTTGGTAAAAATGCCCAATTTTGAACAAAAATCTATAAATTTAATAAAATAATTAATTTTAAAAATTATTTTGATTAATTTTTTAGCTAAAAATATAATTTCCAATATTTTTGATTAATTGCATAATTAGTTAAATATTTTAAATTATGATAAATAATCATGAAATGGATTTAGTTCCATGACATCGCATGTGACACAAAATTCCATGATTTATTTTTTTGAATCAAAATTAAATTATGGGGGGTCAGCAATGAGTCACCCATGACTCATTAAACCCATCATGACATAAATAAACACATGAAAAACCCATTAGCCATCATACTTAACCATGGGTTAAAGTTCATAATAACCTTTTTTGAAGTGGCATGATCTCCCCATTTGAAAGCATGAATCATCCCTTACTCTGAGATGATGTGGCTAGCAAACCTAAAAGAAATCTTGCCCACCTCCCAGACCATCCAATGGATAAGAAACAGGGCTTAAACTCACCCCTTACCAAGGTGAAAGCATATGATTACTAAGCCATGTAAAAAGATGAGTAAGGAGCTAATGTGGCATTCTCTCCTAAAGCCCATTAAATGAGTTGATGAACTTAGGTGAGGGAGGTTAATTTAGACCATTTGAGCATATCTTATAAACCTCTTAGATGAACAAATGAGGGGAAGCCAAAGCATGAACTCAAATTAAACCATGAGTAAACTTCACATGGTTTACCCTTAGGAAATTCAATTCCCCTTATCCACAGCTCAAATCTTATCTAAAAAAAAGAATCATGAGCTTGATACAACCTTCCCCAAGCTAACCTAAACTCACCATAGCTTCATCCATGGATATAAAGGGACCAAACCCGAGAGCTTAAGTAGGGGAGACCAAAATAGGAGTCACATATACATTGCCTAATTCCCTTAGCTTTGAACATCAAAGTTCATCCTTAGGACTTAAGAAATTGATCCCCACTGAATCCAGCCCCTCAAATCCACACCTCCTTCCCATTTTAGCCAACTTGAAAACCCCAAAATAAGACAAAATTGGAGTTTGAAATGAAGTTGTCTAATACTTGAAATTGACCTTCCCAAAAGCTTCTCAGGACCCTACCAAGACGAGCCCAATCAAAATTGGCCATCCTCATAGGGTTCTAACCCACTCTTCAACCTCCTCCTCTAAATCTGAGACACCTTGAGATCAAAGTCATATACAGATCCAATTTTAACTCAAATTGACTTGAGGGAAAGCTTTTTGAGGTTAACTCGAAGCTACAAAAGCAATTTAATCACAGTACCATCAACTGAGGCCAAGGTATAGATTTTTGGACTCAACCCGAGCTCGGGTTTCACACTTTAAGAAACAAATCTATACAAAACCCTAACATCATCATATGGATAGGTTGTTCTTCCTCAGACAAAGCTGTAGGAAAAAATTGCTCAAATCCATCAAAAATCGAGAGTTATTTTGTCCCTGAAACATGGATGGCTTGCGGGTCTAGACCAGATATAGGGGATGAATGGATGTCGTCCATTTCCGTGTTTTGGAAATGGAGATCTGTGATTCATTCTAGCTTAATCCCCTATTCGGAGTCCTGCAGTAGATCAGCCGCATTTTGAGAAAACGCAATGCCATTGATGGCGATGAAAATCCCCCCTCATTGGTCGATTCACATCGCTATCAATTCTCGTGTCATGTCAATGTCAAGGAGTCGCCACTGTGTTTTAATATTTCCCTAATCTTATTTCTATAAATTCTATAAAGGAATTAAGAAATTTTAGGGCCAATATACAACAGAGAAAAAGAAGGATGTTTATGATAATCCTTATAAAAGAAGATTCTAGAATGCCATATCCTAGAGTTTCTATATAAGGAAGATCAAGAAGTTTTAACCAGAGATTTCTATCGCGAATTCTTTTACATCTCCTATAGAAGCAAGCTTCTATAGTTATTGCAACTTAGGCAGTTTGTAATTGTCTACGAAAACTTCTGATTAATGTTGATTACTTGTTTTCTAGAAATTTTGTTTTTAGGTAAAGATGTACCCACTATCAATCCCAAATGTCATTTTGTCATGTCGGTTTTATGTCATTTTGTTGTTTGTTGAAAGTTTAGGTTTTGTGGCTAACCTAAACGTTTTGGTTTTGTCATTGTTGTTTCGTTAATGTCATCTTCTTGTTTTGTTTTATCAATGTCGTTGTTTTGTTGTTCGTCTCATTTTCAAAATGTCGTCCTGCATAACAGAGTTAGCACACCTTATAACATGCAAATAAAATCTAAATGAAACTTGTCTTCATCCTGCAAAGGAAACACTGTCAGAAACCATATCATGAAATGTACATTATCTCAGAATTTGTAGGATGTCCAAGTTTGATTTAGCATGTCTTGAATGTCAGTTTATGTCGAATCATATGGATTGAGTTTGGTTTGAAATGTCAATTAATGTCATTTAATGTCATTGTTTGTTGAATTTGGTTTAAAATGCTGATTAATGTCGAATTATGTTTAATTATATTTAGGATGTCGAATTAATGTCGCATTTAGTTGAGTTTTATTTGGAATGTCATATTTATGTCAGTTATGTTGATTGTTTTTGTTCGAAATGTCAAATTTACATCGATTATGTCAGTTTTTGTTTGAAATATCAAATTTACGTTGATTATGTCGATTTAAGTTTGAAATGTCAAATTTATGTCGATTATGTCGATTTTTGTATGAAATGTCAAATTTATGTCGATTACGTTGATTTTCGTTTGAAATGTCAAATTTATATCGATTACGTTGATTTTTATTTGATATGTGAAATTTATGTCGATTATGCTAGTTTTTGTTTGAAATGTCAAATTTATGTTGATTATGACGATTTTTATTTGTTCAACTTTTTATTTATATTTCATGTCAGGTTAAGTTTGATGTGGGTAAAACATAAGTTTTGACTTAAATTCAATTTAAGTTTAATACTTATATTTTGAGTTCAAGTTCATTTGGAAAATTGGATTCAAAGTAGATTGAATTAACTTAAGTTCATGTCTGTTTGAACTTAAGTTAGAATTTAAAGTTTGATTTAATGTAGATTGAATTAACTTGAGTTCATGTCTGTTTGAACTTAAGTTAGATTCAATGTAGATTAAATTAACTTGAGTTCATGTCTGTTTGAACTTAAGTTAAAAGTTAGGTTTAATTAGAATAGACCTATATATGTTTTAAGCCTTGTTTAAATAGTACTTAAAGGTTAATTAAGTCTAACTAAATTAGACTTAATTAGAATTATCAACCATCTAAGTCCTTTTAAGGTAAGGCTAAAGTTTTAATTAAGTCGAATTTAATTTAACCGAGATTTATTTGAGTAAGGTTTAAACATTAATTAAGCCTAATTAGTTAGACTTAATTTATTTAAACCTTAGCTAATTAAGTCTAGTGTGTTAGACTTAATTATGGTTTATGCTTGGTTTAGAATTGATTAAACCTTAGTTGATTAAGGTTTAATGATTAAATTAAGTCTAATGTGGTAGACTTAATTAAGGTTTAGGTTGAATTAAACCTTAGTTTGTTAAGTTTTAATAGTTTAATTAAGTCTAATGTGATAGACTTAATTAGAGTTTAGATTGGATTAAACCTTAGTTAGTTAAGGTTTAATGATTTAATTAAGTCTAATGTGGTAGACTTAAATATGGTTTAGGTTGAATTAAACCTTAGTTGGTTAAGGTTTAATAGTTTAATTAAGTCTAATGTGGTAGACTTAATTAGAGTTTAGATTGGATTAAACCTTAGTTAGTTAAGGTTTAATGGTTTAATTAAGTCTGATGTGGTAGACTTAATTAGAGTTTAGATTGAATTAAACCTTAGTTAGTTAAGGTTTAATGGTTTAATTAAGTCTGATGTGCAAGACTTAATTAGAGTTTAGGTTGGACAAAACCTTAGTTAGTTAAGGTTTAATGGTTTAATTAAGTCTGATGTGGTTGACTTAATTAGAGTTTAGATTGAATTAAACCTTAGTTGGTTAAGGTTTAAAAGTTTAATTAAGTCTGATGTGGTAGACTTTATTAGAGTTTAGATTGGATTAAACCTTAGTTAGTTAAGGTTTAATGGTTTAATTAAGTCTAATGTGGTAGACTTAATTAGAGTTTAGGTTTGATTAAACCTTAGTTAGTTAAGGTTTAATTATTTAATTAAGTCTGATGTGGTAGACTTAATTATGGTTTAGGTTGAATTAAACCTTAATTGTTTAAGGTTTAATAGTTTAATTAAGTCTAATGTGATATACTTAATTAGAGTTTAGATTAGATTAAACCTTATTTAGTTAAGGTTTAATGATTTAATTAAGTCTGATGTGGTAGACTTAATTAGAGTTTAGATTTGATTTGGGTTTGAGTTAAGTTAGGTTCAAGTTAGGTTAAACCTAGACTTAAAGTTGACTTAAGTTCAATATGGATTGGACTCAAGTTAGATTTAAGTTTGAGTTAAGTTAGGTTCAAGTTAGGTTGAACCTATACTTAATGTTAACTTAAGTTCAACATGAGTTGAACTCAAGTTAGATTTAAGTTTGAATTAAGTTAGGTTCAAGTTAGGTTGAAGCTAAACATAAGGTTAACTTAAGTTCAATATGGGTTGAACTTAAGTTAGATTTAATTTTGAATTAAGTTAGGTTCAAGTTAGGTTGAACCTAGACTTAAGGGTTTAACTTGGGCTCAAGTTGGGTTGAACCTAAGTTAAAGGTTGAACTTGGGTTCAAGTTGGGTTGTGCCAAAGTTAGAGGTTAAACTTGGGTTCAAGTTGGGTTGAACCTAAGTTAAGGATTATTTTTGGTTTGAGTTTGACTAAACCTTAATTGGTTAAGGTTTAATAGATTAATTAAGTCTAGTGCGGTAGACTTAATTATGATTTAGATTTGATTTTTATTTGATTTTAGGATGGATTAAACCTAATCAAGGTTTAGGTTTAATTAAGTCTAATTTAATTAAGACTTAATGGTTTAATCAGGTTTAACGGATTAGACCTAATTAGGATTTAGGCTTGATTAATCCTAATTTAGTTAAGACTTAATGGTTTAATTAGGTCTAATGGGTTAGGCCTAATTAGGGTTTAGGTTTGATTAAGTCTAATTTAGTTAAGAATTAATGGTTTAATTAGGTCTAACGGGTTATACCTAATTAGGTTTAGGTTTGATTAAGTCTAATTTAGTTATGACTTAATGGTTTAATTAGGTCTAATGGGTTAGACCTAATTAGTTTTAGGTTTGATTAAGTCTTAATTTAGTTAAGACTTAATGGTTTAATCAAGTCTAATGGGTTAGACCTAATTAGGGTTTAGGTTTGATTAAGTCTAATTTAGTTAAGAATTAACGGTTTAATTAGGTCTATTGGGTTAGACTTAATTAGGGTTTAGGTTTGATTAAGTCTAATTTATTTAAGACTTAATGGTTTAATTAGACTTAATGGTTTAATTAGGTCTAATGGGTTAGACCTAATTAGATTAGATTTAGGTTTGATTAAGTCTAATTTAGTTAAGAATTAATGGTTTAATTAGGTCTAATGGGTTAGATCTAATTAGAGTTTATGTTTGATTAAGTTTAATTTAGTTAAGACTTAATGTTTAATTAGGTCTAATGGGTTAGACCTAATTAGGTTGAGGTTTGCCTTAAACATAATGTTTAAGAATGTTAATTAAGTTTAACATGTCCTTAAACTTAATTAAAGTTTGGTTGTGTATTAAGCCTAATTTAGTTAAGGTTTAATGGGTTAATTAAGTTTAATATGTCTTTAAACTTAAAGTTTTGATTTTTGTAATAAACCTAATTTAGATAAGGTTTAATGGGTTAATTAAGTTTACTATGTCCTTAAAATTAATTAAAGTCTTGATTTTGTATTAAGCCTAATTTAGTTAAGGTTTAATGGATTAATTAAGTTTAATATGTCCTTAAACTTAATTAAAATCTTGATTTTGTATTAAACCTAATTTAGTTATGGTTTAATGGATTTATTAAGTTTAATATGTCCTTAAACTAAATTAAAGCTTTGATTTTGTATTAAACTTAATTTAGTTAAGGTTTAATGGGTTAATTAAGTTTAATATGTCCTTAAACTTAATTAAAATCTTGATTTTGTATTAAACCTAATTTAGTTAAGGTTTAATGGATTAATTAAGTTTAATATGTCCTTAAACTTGATTAAAGCCTTGATTTTGTATTAAACCTAATTTAGTTACGTTTTAATGGGTTAATTAAGTTTAATATGTCCTTAAACTTAATTAAAGTTTAGATTTTGTATTAAACCTTTATTTAGTTAAAGTTTAGTGGGTTAATTAAGTTTAATATGTCCTTAAACTTAATTAAAATCTTGATTTTGTATTAAACCTAATTAAGTTAAGGTTTAATGGGTTACTTAAGTTTAATATGTCCTTAAACTTAATTAAACAAAGTTATTTAAGGTTTAATGGGTTAATTATGTTTAATATGTCCTTAAACTTAATTAAAATCTTGATTTTGTATTAAAGCTAATTTAGTTACAATTTAATGGATTAATTAAGTTTAATATGTCCTTAAACTTAATTAAAGCTTTGATTTTATATTAAACCTAATTTAGTTAAGGTTTAATGGGTTAATTATGTTTAATATGTCCTTAAACTTAATTAAAATCTTGATTTTGTATTAAAGCTAATTTAGTTACAATTTAATGGATTAATTAAGTTTAATATGTCCTTAAACTTAATTAAAGCTTTGATATTATATTAAACCTAATTTAGTTTAAAGCTTTAATTTTTGTATTAAACCCTAAGGTTTAATGAGTTAATTAGGCTTAAATTGTCTTTAACCCTAATTAATGTTCGGTTTGAGTTCATTTGAGTTTGGATTCATCATTGGCTTAGTCCATTATGAAATGGATTAAGAAAAGGTTTTGAAATATTAATTTTATAATTAATAAATCTTAACCTTGTTTTAAAATGTTTTTTAGATTGATTTGATAGCTTGAGAATTTTTGTTTTAGGATTGTTATCTGTCACCCTAAGATTCTCAATCATTTTGAATTTTGATTTTCCAATTTTCCAAATTTTATAATTATTTTTGGAACTAATTACAAAATAATCATGGAAATTAGAAAATCACATCCTAGAGAGCTATCCTAGCCTTAGAAAAATAGGAGATGTGTCTAAGGACGTAAAGGTTCTTTCCTAAAAATTTCACATTCTTCTGATTTGTAAATAATTTTTAATAATTAAAATACTCTAGAGAGTATTTAATTATTTAAAAATTAAATATTGAGAGTAAAATTATGATTTTGGTCTCATAATTTTCTTCTTGTCAAGAGCTTTCCAGAGGTATTTTTATTTTATTTTTAGGAGCTCTGGATAAAAAGATATGATTTTTTAAAGTTTTTAAGGTTAATTTGGATTAACCTTAGCCCAGAAAATCGAGGGCTTGACGCGTGTCCTCGTACGCGTCGAAGGGCAGGAAGATCCGCTGTCTAGATCCGAACAGCGAATACGAGATCTCCAAATCAGCGTCGTGCGTTCCAAAACACAGGAACGAATGACGAAGATTAATCCCTAGAAATTCAAAAATATTTCGAACCGTCCAACTTCAAAGCTCAGTATCTCACTCGTTTCTCAATGAAATTGAGTGATTTTTGAACCTATGGAATCATCTGGACGTATAGATTTTATCTATGTGGTGATGATACATTTCTGGGCTAGTTTAACCCACCCATATTTTTTCGATTATATGCATTATTTTGGACAAAATAATTCCATACCTTAGCCACAATAATTTTGAGCTTGATCAGCCTTGATGGTCAGCTTATAGGACTCCCAAAGAAGATCTTTGTCACTTCAATTTGGTTTTATAGCTAGCCGTGGTGAGCAATTTTGCCAAAATGGCTAGTTTGGGATGAACTTGGGTTTTGGCTAAATTGGCTTGATTGGGATGATCCTATGGCTTGAACTTGGTCAGAATAGGTTGCTGAGGTGCTTAGCAAGACTTTTTGTGTTGGGAGCTAAGGGATTTGGGCAGTCTATAGGTTTCTATGGATTTTTTCTCTCTCTTTCAAAATTTCGGCCAAGGGGTATTTTTATAGCCATGGATGGCTATGTTTCAACCTTGGTTAGCTTAGGATTTGATCATGGTATGGTTAGAGCTATGGAGTACAGCCTCCCCCATGTAATCCAAACCATCATCTCTTCATTTCCCATGAGAATTTTGCCACTTAAGCAAGTGCAGGTTTCATGGCAATTATGGATCCAAATTGTCATGATAAGCTTTTGATCTCTTTGTTTCCATTCCATTGGCTAAGGGAGAGGTTAATGGTGACTCAAATGGTTGAGACCTTTCCTTGCAACACCTCATTTATCATTTCATGGGGTGGTGACACATTAGCTCCCCCCCCCCCTTAACATTTTTTATGAAATGTTATGATGAGCTTAACCATGGTGTGGAGAATGGTTAGAGCCCTGTCTTCTCATCATTGGGTGGCTAGGGAGGTGGCTAAACTCATCTCACCATGGCAAGACACCTCACTTTGCAATGGGGGTGAGTCATACTTCAAATCACCATGGTTTTGCCACCTCACTTGCATGTCATTATGACCCTTTACCATGGTTAAATATGAGTCATCCATGGGTTGTTTTCTCTTTAATGGGTCATATGGGTTGTGTCTAACCCATGTGAGGTCATGTGTGAAGTCATAAAGGAGTTTTGGAATTTTTAGAAAGCCAAAATGTCATAGGTTTAAAAATTCAATTTAATACCTCGCTTGATTTAAATTTTATTTTTAATTATTTATGTCATTAATTAAATGTTGGAAATTATTTTATTAATCAATTATTAATTGGAAATAATTCTAAATAATTTATTTGATTAATATTCATGTCATTAAGATTGAATTTAGTCTCTTTTCATGAATTTTTAATTTAATTTTCATTTCAATTAATTATGTCATTAATTAAAATATGAAAATTAAATTATTCATCAATTAATTAATTAAAAATAATTTTAGAATTAATTATTTGATTAATTCCATCATTTTTAATTAATTTGTGCATTTTATGGCTTTTGAATTTAATTTTTCATTTTAATTAATTATGTCATTACGTAAAATTTTAAAAATTAAATCATTAGCCAATTAATTAATCAAAATAATTTTGAGATTAATTATTTGATTAATTTTGTCATTTTCATTTCATTTTTGTGTATTTTGTCATTTTATGACTTTTAATTTAATTTTCATTTTAATTAATTATGTCATTTAATTAATTAAAATATTGAAAATTAAATTATTAGTCAATTTTATTTACTTAATCAAAATAATTCTGAAATTAATTATTTGATTAATTTTGTCATTTTTAGGGTCTTAAACATGTTATTGGGTCAATATTTGGTAATTTGGTCAAAAAATTGGCCATTTTGACCAAGTTAGACTTTTTAGGTCAAAAGGTTGACTTATTGGGGTTAGCAGGGTTGGTCATTGGGTCAGGATTGACCTATTTTGACCAAAGATTACTTTTTAGGTCAAAAGGTTGATCTATTGGGTCACATGGTTGGTCATTAGGTCAGGATTAACCATTTTGACTAAAGTTTACTTTTTAGGTCAAAAGGTTGACCTATTGGGTCAACAGGGTTGGTCATATGGTCAGGATTGACCATTTTGACCAAAGATGACTTTTTAGGTCATTGGTTGACCTATTGGGTCAACAAGATTGGTCATTGGGTCAAAATTAACCATTTTGACCAAAGTTGACTTTTTAGGTCAAATGGTTGACCTTGTGGGTCAATAGGGTTGATCATTGGGTCAGGATTGACCATTTTGACCAAAGTTGATTTTTTAGTCAAAAGATTGACCTATTGGGTCAACATGGTTGGTCATTGGGTCAAGATTGACTATTTTTACCAAAGTTGTCTTTTTAGGTCAAAAGGTTGACCTATGGGGTCAATAGGGTTGGTCATTTGGTCAGGATTGACCATTTTGACCAAAATTGAATTTTTAGGTCAAAAGGTTGACCTATCATAAAAATGAGGTCAACAAAAAGGCCCCCGATATGTATGGAACACTGCATAAATATGTTGTACATATTAGAATTGACCGAAGTGGTCTGAAGAATGTTAGATGTTTTATATTTTGGTTCTTAGAAGGGTATTTATTGGAAGGCCATAATTTTCGTTTCAGGAAAGGGCTTATATCTAATAATTGGAAAGAAAAAATGGATGTCATATTCCATTTCTTGAAATGTCAATGTCGATATTTAGTTAAAGGAAAGCCATGATATCTGTCTCAGGAAAGGACATACATCCAATAACCAGAGAGAAAAATGGATGTCTTATTCCATTTCTTAAAATGTCGATATTAGTTAGAGGAATGCCATGATTTCCGTGTCAGAAAAGGACTTACATCCAATAACTGGAGAGAGAGAAAATGGATGTCATATTCCATTTCTCGAAATGTCGATATTAGTTGAAGGAAAGCCATGATTTCCGTGTCAGGAAAGGACTTACATCCAATAACCAGAAAGAGAAAATGGATGTCATATTCCATTTCTCAAAATGTCAACGTCGATATTTAGTTAAAGGAAAGCCATAAGTTCCGTGTCAGGAAAAGGACTTACTTCCAATAACCGAAGAGAGAAAATGGATGTCATTATCCATTTCTTGAAATGTCGATATTTAGTTAAAGGAAAGCCATAATTTTCGTGTCAGGAAAGGACTTAAATCCAACAATCGGGGAGAGAAATAGATATCATATTCCATTTCTCAATATGTCGATATTAGTTAGAGGAAAGCCATAATTTCTGTGTCAGGAAAGGACTTACATCCAATAACTAGGGAGATAAAATGGATGTCATATTCCATTTCTCAAAATGTCGATATTAGTTAGAGGAAAGCATGATTTCCATGTCAGAAAAGGACTTACATCCAATAACCGGGGAGAGAAAATGGATGCCATATTCCATTTCTTAAAATATCATTATTAGTTAGAGGAAAGACATGATTTCCGTGTCAGGAAAGGACTTACATCCAATAACTGGTGAGAGAAAATGGATGTCATATTCCATTTTTAAAAATGCTGATATTTGTTAGAGGAAAGCCATGATTTCCGTGTCAGGAAAGGACTTACATCCAATATCCTGGGAGAGAAAATGGATGTCATATTCCATTTCTCGAAATGTCGATATTAGTTAGAGGAATGCCATGATTTCCGTGTTAGGAAAGGACTTACATCCAATAACTAATGAGAGAAAATGGATGTCATATTCCATTTCTCGAAATGTCGATATTAGTTAGAGAAATTCCATGATTTCTGTGTCAGGAAAGGACTTACATCCAATAACTAAGGAGAGTGGCGAACTCACTAAGATATTTGCTTGGGATATCTGCTGGGGATTTAACCTAAGTAGGTCGAAGGATAATTCTCATATTAGTTATCGCAAGTTATTCATCATGTCATTTCAGTTCATTTTGGCATTCTTGGACCTGACGATGTATTATAGTCAGCTAGGAAATATCTCACAGCATTTCATTCCACTTCCAATAATGTACATAGATATCAAAAGTTCGTGGTACGTTATGTATAACACAATACACGCATACACACTGCAAACTACTATGTCGGAAGTTCTCAGATACTGTTAGACCTACAACAAAATGTCTAACACTCCGAGATATTGTTCATAAAATATTTCTTAGGTGTTTAAACCTTCATGGGATCATTGCAGTTCTAAGGGCTATAGTTCTTCCAATTCTGGTATCGGTCGATATCCATCAGGATACTTTTCAGGGCGCATTTTTCTTAGTGTTATTGATTTGCGTTGTTGACTCACACTCGGTATGCAGTGTTTTGAGACATCAGCTCCATTGTCTTGCAAGACTAAAGCTGATCCTCGTGAAAAGGGAATTTGGTAAGATCCATGAAATTCTCCAGGGCCCACAATCTGTATTTCTCTTCCAAATAGAATAGAACATCTGTTCATGAGGGAGAGAGTGCAAAAGGGTCTTTCAAAATCTTGACTGTCAATATGAGGTGGTATACAGTCGCCCTCCTTATATATATTCATAATGCAACTATCTGGAATACAATCAACAGGCATTATATTCCACATTATGAGTCGTCTGATAATTTGAATGATGATAATCGGTAGTGGATCTACTTGTTCATGTCGTAGTTTCCCTGGGGGATATCCGTCCTTGTCCACAGCGTAGTTGTAACAACATCCATATTGAATTGTCATGCGACCTTTTCCACGAATCCATCTATTTGGTTTGGAATACGTCTTTCTTTTCAGATGTCCAGCTCATCCTTGATCATGCGCGTCCATCACATGCTCGACAATGGCACCTTGCTCCACTTTGTCAAAAACATGGGTGAACAATTGAATGCCCTCTAATATATTAATGGTTCAGCCATTAGTGTATTGAAATATTTCATATGTTTGTTTCCTGATAGCTTTGATACGTCACACTTCCTGTCGAGAAGCAATCCATTTTTCATTTACTACTTCTATCGTCGAGAGATCCAATGCTGGCTCATGAGGAACGGGAGTGAATACTGTCCTTTCAATCCTTTCCTCTTCTTCGATCATTTCTTCTCCTAAGACATAATACATCTCTTTGGAGATGTTCTCAAGTATTGGAAATTCGAATTCGTCATCTTCTTCCATTGGTTTCATGTCTTGTCTTTCTTTTTCTGCCAGCTTCTTGAGCCTTTTATTGTGATTTCTCCTTTGGGCTCTTGTCATTCCAGAAGCTGATTTCTTTACTCCGCTAGTGGATGCCATTCCATCTGACTTCAGATTTCCATTGTCAATGGAGTTTTCTGTCTCGTTAGCTTGCTAACAAAGCTTGAACTCCAATACGGATGGTTTTCCTTTTTCTTCTTGCTGATTAGCAATGGATAGTAAAGGTCCTTCGTAGAGTAATTCAACTTGGGAGAGTTCAAAATTGAAGTGAATCCTACATCCTTTTTCAACACACCATTGTTCAAAGGCCAGACAAACACCACTTCAGAACGTGAAAAGAAGTTTTTCATTAGACATTTTTTTCTGAAAACAATAGTATAATGTAACATTTTCGACTTTTTTAAGTTAAAGAACAATGCATATAAACATTTGTTTAATAAGAGAAACACACGTTTCAAAAAGTCAAAATTCGTATCACAAAGATGGTTTTGAGAAGAGATTTTCTTATTATTATCCTGTTTATAAACAAGTCATCATTTTTCATGTCGCATAATATTTCTTTAAGAAACGACCATTGATTGGAGGCAAGATTCTTTCTCCTTGATAATCTACCGATTGGTAAGATTCTCCAGAATGTCTTTTCAGTTACATATGGGCCCTCCCATATTGGTTCAAATTTGCCACCTATCTTTCAATGAGCTAGTATAGGTCTTCGAAGAACTAAAACTAATTCACTGATTCGAAAGGTTCGTGGGCGAACTAATTTATCATGGGCCCATATCATTTTTGCTTGATACAGTTCGAGATTTTGCTGAGCTTGTAGGCGTTTGCCTTCTAAACTCTCGAGTTCTTGAAGTCGTAGTTTGATATTCTCTTCTTCAGTTAATTTATTTGCTATCACAACTCTGGGAGAAGGGATTTGAATTTCAAGTGGTAGTATAGCTTCAGAACCATATACCAAATTTAACTGTGTTGATCGTGTTGGTGTTCGGTATGTAGTTCTATAAGCCCATAAAGCTTCTATTAATATTTCATGCCACTGTCTTGGGTTGTTGACTAATGTCTTTTTCAAAATTTGAACTATTGTTTTATTGAAGGCTTCAGCTAAACCATTGGCTTTAGGATAATAGATTGTGGAATACCTCCAGTCTATCCCATGTCTTTGGACAAAGATATTAATTTTATCATTTTTAAAGGCCAATCCATTGTCTGATATGACCCTTCGAGGGATTCCAAATCTATAAACAATATGCGTCTTAAAGAAATAAAGAACTTGTTCTGCCTTGACTTCTCTAAGAGGTATTGCTTCTACCCATTTGGAGAAATAATCAGTGGCTGCTAGAATGAATCGATGACCCTTAGATGATGGAGGATTTATAGGGCCCACTATGTCGATGCCCCAACATTCAAACGGCCAAGATGCAATGGTTGGGTGTAAGACATTTGGAGGCTGGTGTAGAACTACTCCATGTATTTGACATTGATGGCATTTCTTTACAATGTCAAGACAATCAGTAATCAATGTCGGCCAATAATATACCATTCTTTTTACTTTTATTTTCATTTTAGGTCCAGATTGATGTGCGCCACATAAACCTAAATGGACTTCTTTAATAATCTCTTGAGCTTCAACTTGATTTAAGCATCTTAACCACATTTGGTCAAAAGATCGTTTATAAAGGACATCATTTATTAGAGCATATGATAATGTTCTTTGTTTAATTTGAGTGGCAATAGAAGTGTTTTCAGGTAACCTTTCAGTTTGTAAATATTGAATAATTGGTTGCCACCAATCATCCTTTTCGTGATTTGGTGTCACTGTCATGTTTTCACCAATTTTATGCAGACTATCCATGTCAATTTGAGAAAGAACTTGTCGTCCTTTTATAGAAATTGGTTTGTCGTCTTCTTCTGGATAGGCAAACTCTTTTACAATTTTTGCTAAAGCATCCGCTAGAGAATTATCTCTTCTTGGGATTAAGAAAAATGTCACATCAGGAATTTGTTGAAGCAGCTTCAGAGTGTAATGAGAATACTGTTCAATTCGAGGTTTCAAAATCTTGTATTTGTCAGCGATTTGATTGATAATCAACTGAGAGTCTCCATAGATGTCAATATTTTTAATTTCCATTAGTATTGTCAATTCTAGACTAGTTATAAGTGCTTCATACTCGGCTTCATTATTTGTGCATGGTTATGTCGGATGATACGAAAAAGGCATCATTGTTTTGTCTGGAGTGATGAAAATCAATCCTACTCCAGCTTTGCTTGGTACAATTTTTTGTTTGTCTTTATCTTTTCGTGCAGATGATGCTTCGTAAAAGTAGAGTTCCCATCTTTCTCTTTGAGACTTTTTATTTCTAATATTTGTTCATCAGGTAAATCATCATTGAGAGGTGATCCATTTGGAATTGGGTGTGCTGCTAAGAAATCTGCCAAGATTTGTCCTTTGACAACACTTAATGGTACAAATGTTATGTCAAATTGGAGTAAGATCATTGCCCATCTTGCCAATCTCCCGGAAAGTGTCGGCCGTGTCATTAAATATTGTATTGGGTTAACTCTTAAAGTAAGAGTTACTTTATGAGAAAGCATATAGTGCCTTAGTTTTTGAACTGCAAAAATCAAGGCTAAGCAATGTTTCTCAATTGTCGGGTATTTTATTTCTATCAGAACCAGACAAAGACTTAAATAATATAATGCGGTTTCTTTTCCCTCGTCATTTACTTGTGCAAATAATGCTCCAAGGAAATTGTCTAGTGCTGCGGTGTAAAGGATTAGAGGTCTCCCTACTACAGGGGCTGCTAAAACAAGAGGTGTTGTCAGGTATTGTTTGACATTTTCAAAGGCGTGTTGGCATTTTTCATCCCACACAAATTTGGTATCTTTTCTGGTTAGGGCAATAAGAGGCAACCTACCTGAAAGATTGGAAAAAAATTTCTTATATACGCTAACTTTCCTTGGAATGATCTCTATTGAGTTAGATTTTTAGGAAGAGGCATATTTAGGATAGCTTCAATTTTGAGAAGATCAATTTCTATCCCACGATGTTAAACTACAAATCCTAAAAATTTTCCTGAAGTGACACCAAAAGCGCACTTTAAGGGATTCATTTTAAGATTGTATTGTCGTAGTCGTTCGAAGAAAATTCTCAAATCGTATATATGATCATATTTTTGTTTATTTTTGACAATCAGATCGTCCACATAACATTCGACTTGATTGTGTATTAATTCATTGAAGATTCGTGTCATGGCCCTCTGATAAGTTGCACCAGCATTCTTTAGTCCAAATGGCATAACCTTGTAGCAATGTACCCCTTTGGGTGTCCGGAAGGCTGTATTTACTTCATCCTCCGAAAAATTTTTTATTTGATTATATCCTAATGATTCATCCTTAAAGGAAAATATTGCATGTTTCGATTCTATATCAACCATTAATTTAGCAATTGGTAAAGGGAATTCATCTTTTGGACATGCTTTATTCAAGTACCCGAAGTCTATGCAGACCCTTATCTGACCATTTTTCTTTTTAACTGTCACCACATTGGCTAACCATGTCAGATAATTTTCTTCTCGTATGAAGCCGGCTTCTATCAATTTTTTAACTTCTGCAATGACTTGCTGCTCTATTTCAACATGCATCCTTCTTGGAGCTTGTTTAACATGAATTGTGATTTGATTTATCCCAAGTTTATGGACTACGACTTCTGGAGATAAACCAGGCATTTCATCATAAGTCCAAGCAAAGCAGTCTTTGTATTCTGTCAACAATTGAATTATGTCTTTTGCTTCCTTATCATTAAGGAATGAACTAATGAAAGTTGGTTTCGGATTTTCATTAGTTCCTAAATTTATTTCTTTTAATTCATCAATTGTTGATTTAATTTCTTCTTCCAATTCTGGAGGAGCATCTTCGATTGGAAGATCAAATATCATTTCAAAATTGTGCTCTTCATTGACGACCAGGCAAAATTCTGTATCATCTAATGGTTCCAGAGTACCAAATCCAACACCTTCTTTGGAATTAGGATTCTCTTTGTTATTATTCCACATTTGTTCAATAAAATATGGTTGTTTTAAAGACCATTGTTTGAGCATTAAACTATTTTGAATAAATTTTTGTGCCCAAGGAGAGTACAACTCAAAAGGAATTTTCATTGATTTCAGAAGATTTTCATCTTCTATTTTTACATCAGTTTCAGTACTAGAAGTAGAGCCAAGTCTAAACTTATTTGTCTTTTTGTCATCACTACATACTTCTTTGACTACTAGATTCTCAATCTTAGCAGTAGTGATTGGAGTTAGATTTTTAGAATGTATATAATGATTGAATTTGTCATACATAGATTCAAATTTTCTTTCTTTGTCTTCTTCTTCTAGAGGTATTTTGAATTGAGGTTCCTTTAAAACCACTTATTTCGTTTCTTCTTCAGAGTCTAGGTAAATTTTGAATTTCAATGGTTTCTTCATTGTAACAATCGGATCTTCTTTCCCTCGTCCTCGTCCTTAGCCTCGGCCTCGAGTATGAGTCTGACGGGAATTAACTCCTTTTGTTTTTGTTGAAGAAAAATGATCTTTTTTGTTTATTTTCTTTTCTTTGTCTTTTTCTTTATTATCCACCTTTGTCTCTTTGGAGAATATTGTTTTCTTTATAGGAGTGTAGTATGCTGCATCTTCATGTATACCGATTTCATGGATCGAAAATGGTTGCTAATCTCCTACAATACAACATTCTTGTCCTTTTCGTAGAATTTTATGCATTGATGTAACGAAGAAGGAACCATTTTGTATTCATGAAGCCATGGTCTGCCAAGTGAGGCATTAAAAGAGGTATCTGAATCAATGCTATGGAATTTTTCCGTTGTCGTCAAGTCGTCTATCTTTAAGAGCAATGTTATTGATCACCGAGCTCGTTCTCCTTGTTGATTAAATCCTCTGAACATCACTGTATCTCTTGATAATTGAAAGGCATCAATATCCAGATATGCAAGAGTTCTCAAATTCATAATGTTAATTGAGGCACCTGGGTTAATAAGAACCCTTGAAAGTGTCATGTCATTTATGTTTACTGCGATATACAGTGGACGATTATGTTCAGTTGTTCCGAGCAACAAGTCAACATCAGAGAAGGTAATCTTCATCGATTCTTCTAATGGACAAACTTCATTCTGAGTAATACTAGCAAATTGATCTAGGAAAATGTCTGGATCTAAAAGGACTTTTATCAATGACTCTCTCATTTCTTTAGAAAGCATAAGAGCGTCATAGATGCTCAATTTTGCTGGTAATTTCCTCAAATGAGCTAGTACATTATAGTCCACTTTATTATGAAGATCATCCTTATCTCTTTCAGGGAGTTGTGGATGTGTTGGAGGAATGATCTTTTCTGATGTGACTATTTGTTTTTTCCTTTTTTTGTGGATCCATTCTAGGAGGTAGAACCTTTCCACTCCTCAAATGTATTTCAATTATCTCTTCATTCAACTCTTTTGTCTCTGAGTCTGAAGATTCCAACTCTATAGAAATAAGGGTTCCTTGTAATTGGAGCGTAGCAGTGTCATTCTCATCTTTGTCATTGTCAGAATTTTGATCAATGTTTTTGTCATTGTGGTTGTCTTTAGATTGATCAAGATTATGTACGATTTGAGTATTGTCTACATGATTAGGATTTGAATGATCATTTTCAGAAGCATCACTCAAAAAAAACAGAATGTAAGCAGAATGTCGGCATATTTTTAGGTTGTGTTTTGAAAAGGGGGTCGCCTACAGAATTGTCAGCGAATTTTAAATTTTAAATTTAATTTAAATATTTATAATTTGGAAAGTAACATTTGATTTTGAAAATAATTTTAAGTTTGAAAATTTTGAGATATGAAATCAAACCGATCTCACATCCCAAATAGTTTATATAAACGAGCACCGCACCACAAATCGTGTATCTATCCTAAAAATAGACACACTGCTTGATGATGGGGCTCGATTAAATAAACTAGAGGATTTGTGACATCCGTTTGGTCTGCGAACCAATTTTATAAGCCGACAAGTTCCCCTGCATAATATAAATGAATTAAGCAGGGTTTATATTACCTGGGTTCTTAAAGTTTCCTATAAGGGCAAGCCCCTTTAGTTAATTACATCTTAAATGACAGGAATCATTTAAGAAAACTCTCGATAATGATCAGTGGTTTTGCTCTCAAGAATTTCAAAGTTTAAGGTTTTCAAAGGATTGGATTTTGGAAATTTCAAAAGGGATTAGCTCAAATTTAGAACAATTTATTTTGAGAGTCCAATGGAAGAGAGGTAGGAGAAGCTGAGGATCCAAGAAGAATCTTGGCAACTTCCGAAACTATCCTATTGTTTAGCTTCAATTTGGGAGTTTATTTGATGTTATAATCCTGCCAATTTTAACTAGTTAGGACTTATATTCGTACAACATGATCATACAAATAGCCTTGAAGATATGAGGGTTTATGTCGTACCAAACGACTACCTCGGAGTCCTAAGACCGTTTAGGGCATAATTTGCATAACATGATTATGCAAATGCCTAACAAAGAGTTGAGGACTTATGTTTGCACTAGGCAAACTACCTCGAAATCCTATGGTTTAGTTGTTTAATTCTAAGAATGGTTTTGCTGATGTCGATCCAAGTTTTGCTGACGACGATGGTCGTGCTGCCCACTATGCTCCAAGCTTCTTGTCGTTGCAGAGCTTTAGTTTTAGAAAATGATAATCAAGAGATGAGAGAAGTTCTTTGGTTTCGAGAGATCTTAAAGCTCAAATGTCTTTAATGTTTTATTAGGGGAATCTTAAAGTTGATTATAACAACATCGGTTAAGATCCTACGGTTCCCTCATTCCGGCACCGTTATTTTTATTGGATTCACTTAGTCCAGATGAATTTGTTAAACTCAACTGAATGAGTTCCACACTTTCATTTAGACTGTGGGAAATCCCGTTAGCAACACGTAGGTTACATCATCCGAGGTATTCCCGATAATCCAACAAGATGTTTTAATTTTTTTGCAATTGTAGTTTTGTGTTCTGTTTGTGATTAAATTTTGAGTGGTTTTATATTTTGAATGTTGTGGCGGTGAATTTTATCTTGTTGTGACTTTTAATTTAGTTTTGGGTTTCAGTTTTGTGGCTATCCTAGAAGGTTTCAGTTTTCATGCAACAATCTTGTTTAACATGCAAGAAAGGTAAAGCGCAGTACATGTAAGTAACTTGCAATAAAAAAAGCGTACCTGGAGGGTCTTCCCGTCATCCCAAGCTACACTTAAAGCACATGTTAAGGCATTTATATATATTTGCAAGAAAACACCTAGGTAAAGCTAAGGGAAGGTTTTGGTTATCTACCAAAGTCCTAATCCTATTGCTAGTTAATTCCTATGACGTCTAGGTTCTTGTGTTTTGTTAAGGATGAGTTTCTTTATCAAAGAACAATTAAATTCAATTGTTCTTCTAAAATATCCTATCATATCGAGGAAGTGTTTAGGACGATCCCTAAACATCTTTTCAATATTTTTGGGATTATTTTTGAGTCCAAATGAATTTTATTGCACAGGTGTAATCATTCCAAAAATTTAGTTAAGTTTTTATTCTTGCTCAGTGAATTAAGATGTTTGATTATCCTATAAGTAAAGTGACATTTCACTTGATGCTTTACTTAAGAGTTATAATAATGAAAACCTTTAGGGGGCAAATCAGTTTGTTAAAGAATTTAATGTTTAAAAATTAGAACTGATGATTTAAAGTGATTTAATTTTGTTATGAAATTTTCATAATTTTAAGTTTCGAATAGTGTTCAAATTATTTTAATGTTAGTTTAAATCTTTAAATCTTTTTTTATTATCTTAATGTTTCAAATTAATTTTGATGTTTTAAATTTACTTAGAAGTGTTTGAATTATTCATATATTTTTGATGGTTTGATTTAGGTTAATTATGATATTTTAGGTTAGTTTTGATTAGCTTAATTTGTTTTATATGCTTAATTATGAATTTTTTTAATATTATTTAGTATCTCAAATTTGGTTTAAGTTTGTTATTAAGTGATGTTGAATTAATTTAATTTATTTTAATTTAGTTGTTAAATCACTTAATATTTTAAATATTAATTTAATTAAGGGTTATTTTCTTTTTAATCATTTAATTATTAATTTTAATTATCACTTTGAATTTAATTAAAAGTTAAATATTATTAAAGTGATTCATTTAGGGATTTTAGTTTAAGTTATTATAGTCTCTCTAAATTATATCCCCATTTAATAATCCAAATTTTAACTTATTCTTCCAAAATTCAAATTGTTTAATTAATTAAAATTTACTTTAAATATTTTCAAGATGATTAATGGGTTTCTACCCTTAATTCCCTAGGTTTCAATCATCTAATGAAAAAAGTTAAGATCAGATATTTTACCCTCCCCTTTGATTAAGCTTAGAATATTAATTAGAGTTAAAATCCTTTAATTATCTTTATGTCCTTTTAAGCATGTTCATTTCATAACTCATCAGATTAAGCTCAAATGAACTTAAAATTTTTATGTCACTTTACTCATATGTCAATTAAGACATTAGAGGAGAAAATGTGATTTTTTTAATTTAATTTAATTTATATATTTATTTTTTATGAAAAATAAGGGTTTTCAATGAAAATTCAACAACATGACCAATAAAATGTTTCTGTCCTTAAGAAAATTATGGGATGTTCCTAATAACCAGAGGACCACTTGGACCAATTTTGGTGATTTTTTGAATTATATTTTATTTATTATAATTATTTTGGATTTTGGAGTATTAATTAATTATAAAATAAAATTAAAGTTTAAAAATGGATTTTATATTTTTCATAAATCTCTCTAACCTCAAGAAGTTTAGAGAAATAAATTTTATAATTTTTTGATTTTTCTTTGATTTATTAGAATTAATTTAGTGAAAATATAGGGAAATTCATTTTTTAATATTAAAAATTGTTTTAAGCCTTTAAATTCAATATCTTAACCTAGTGACTTAGGAAAAATATTTGATTTGTTCCTAAGTGATTAGGAAGTGAAATATAACATTTTTATGATTTTTAATATTATTATTTTTTAATTATTAAAATATTAAAAATATGATTAAAATGAAAATTTTTAGAAATTTTAATTTAAATTTTCTTAGACTCCCCTAACATCAGAGAAGCCCCAAACCATTTTAGTGAATTTTTAAAATGTATTTTTAGAGTTATGAATTTTTAAAGTTTAATTTTACTCATATGACTTAGTTAATCCATTTAGTGGGGTTAAAGATTTCTAATTAATTCCAAATTTTTATGTGAGGTCCCTCTGATCCCAAAGATCAGTGGAAAATTATTTTCAAGTTCTTTTGATGTGTGATTAACCCTAATTAATTAAAGTTCAGTTTTGAGTAGTTAGGCTAATTAGGGTTATTCTTAATGAATTAACTCAAAACATAATTATCCTAGGGTCCTCTGGTCCTAAGGAACTTCCCCAAATTTTCCGAGAATTTTCTAAGCAATATGCTAATTAATGGAATTAAAATACCAAAAACAGTGACATAAACTTGAAAAATGCATAACATGCCATAGAGATAGCCTCTGGCCTTGAAAAATTCAGGGAATTTTCCTAAGATCAGAGGCTTCAAAAACCCTATGGTCTCATGCCAAGGTGAATTATCTATGCAAATGGAGAATTAAAATACTAAAATGAGTAAATAATTAATTAAAAATAAAATACTCATCAAATTAACTCAATTCTTTTTCCAAATTATTCTCCTCCGTTCACTGAGCCAGAGGGTATTTTTATTTTATTTTTGTGATTTTTCTACACAAAGATATGGATTTTCTAAGTTTCAGGTATTTAATTAAATCAAATAATCCATATTTTCTTACTTATCCATGCGGCGCCGCCTCATCCTCGGCAGCTCCGAAAGCCCACACGTCGCATCCCTATTCAACGCTGCCACCAGACTCAGCGCTCTAGGGGCCTGTGGTTCACGTACCATTCTCTGGTCTGACACAATCTGAGCCGTCCACTCGATACACGCGCCATCGGACGGCGCCTGGTCATCGTCTACGACTGGTGTCCACCCTTGACCGTCCACCCTAAAACCCTAAGATCTCTTTCATTTCTTAACGGATTTTCCTATTCTTATACTCTATGGATTCATCTTGAAGAGACGAACACATCTATACGGTTTACATGCAATGAAATCAACTCAAACGAAATGGAGAATCGCTGGAAGCTCTCGGGGAGGAGGAGTGTTCATACGTTGGTTCAGGAGGTGAGGCCTCAACTGAATGTGCTCGGCATGTTCGCTGGAGTTGGAGGAGCCTGGGGATGTAGCCTCTGGCCCTGTCGAATTGTCTAAGTACAACTTCCACCAAGCCCGATTTCAAAGCTTGGCCGATAGAGAGAATGGCTGGCCTGGTGAAGGGGCTTCCACTGGGGAACTTCATCTCTTGGTCCTGTGCAGGTGTGGGTGAGTTTAATTTAATTTTGTTGGAGGTTCCAGGGATGTCCTGTTCTGGGTTGAGAATTGAGCTCCAAAATTGAGCTCAATCAATGGGGTTTAGGGTAGGAGAACAGTGGGGATGGATTTCTCTTGGCTAGGGAAGCTCTGCGGGAGTTTGGAGGGATTCCGCGAAGGTTGATTTCAGCCCAACCTTTTGGCCGAGAGGGGGTGGCTTGTTTAAATAGCCATGGCCGGGGCTTCTCGTGGGAAATCGATGGCCGGGATCAGCTCGCCTGGGGAGGAGATGATGACTCGTGGTGACCAAATGGAGTGGGGCAGCTCGGCGAGTGAGATTCGAATTTTTGGCTCATTCCAAGCTCCTCGGCCATGGTGTTTTCCAGATGTCCCGGTGGCTTGCCGGCCGAGTCAGTCACCATTCGACTCGGGGAGTCGAGTGCGGGTTTGGTGCAGTCAATTGGCTTTGGACAAGTGTCTAAGGTTTGATTTAAATGGAAAGGGGGGAAGGCTCATTTCGTCTCATTTTGGTCCAAGGCATGGTTTAGGCTAGGTGCACCTCCCCAAGGCTTGACTTTGGGCTGAGGGAGAATCATTTGGGTCAGCTAGGAAGGGGTGGTGAAGTCTCTTTCCATGGTGAGGTGGCTAAGCTAGGTTTAGAGTGTAACATAAATGGGGTTAAAAAGATTAATGAAGGATTAAGAAAGAGGTCCCCTCCAGTTGCCATAAATGACATGGTGAGGTGTAAAGTGACTCCCATGGCTTGCATATGGCTTATGCATGGTTTCATGGCTTCATTTGGCTTGGGAAAAGATTTGGTCAATTTCATGGAAAAGGGTTTTATGAATTTTGGTATTTTGGTGGAAATTTGGATGAAGTTTGATTTGGAATGCTTTAATGATGATTTTGAAACTTATGGGTGATATCAATTAAAGGTATGATGCAAAGAAATTGCCATGTGGGCTTAGGAGCCAATTTTGGGCTTTTGGATTTGGTGAAAATGGGCTTTTAGAATGATTTAAGAAAGTGGGACTTTAGGTTTAAAAATAAATTTGTGGATGGAAATTTTTTTTGTTAAGGACCATGCCAAATAAATCTTGGGTTTAGTTTAGGGATGTGTCATGAGTGTTTTAAAAAAAAATTGAGGTGATTTGGAGTTGCATTGGGTTTGATTTGGGGCTTTTTGGTAAAGGGGCCAAAGTGGGTCAAATTGGGCTAACATGGGCTAAGGTTTGGCTAATGTTAGATTTGATGTAAAATTAATGTTGCGAAATGTTTATGGGAGTGTTACAAAGAGTTTTAAACTTTGTTTGGGCTTTGATTTTGGGATTTGGGCCCATTTGGGTTCATGGTGGGTTTAGGCCAAAATTGGGGATTTTGGTTTGGGTTAGGTTTGGGTGGAGTTTAGGTTCAAATTTGGGGCAAATCTTGTTAGTGTTTTGTTTATGGGGATGTTAGGAAGGTTTAGGAAAAGATTTGGGGTTAATTGGAGTTGAGTTGGGTTAGTTTGGGCTAAGTTTAGGTCATGGGCCAAAATTGGGCTTTAAGCTTCAAATTGGAATTGGATCCAAATGTTAATCAAATTGGGATTGGATTTGGTCTAAATTGATATTGGGGATATGGAATTGAAGTTTAGAATTGTATTGGATCAACATTGAGGTCAATTGGGTTGATTTGGTTTGACATTGGGCTTACTTTGGTTAAAAATGGGCCAAATTGGGGGTTTTAGTAAAAGTGGGTTAAATTGATAGAATTGGCTTATGGTGTAGTTGAACAAAATGAAATGGGGAATAATTGGGATTTTCTGGAATTTTCTGGGAATTTTTGGAATTTATGGATTTTTTGGTTAAAAAGGGCATTTTGTGTATTTGGAGGGTAATGGGGGGTATTTTTGGAAATTTTAGTATATTTGGTTAAGGATGATCAATTTGAATGGTGGGAAATTTTTAGGATTGGTTTCGAGGAATTTTGGGTAATTTAGGTGATTTTTGCAAATTTTGGGTAATTTCAAGGGCATTTGGTAGGCTTGGTGGGTGTAGGACACTGGGGGTCAAAAATTGAAATTTTGGAAAAATGAAGATTGATAAAATGCAAGTGAAATGGGATCATTGTGGTTGAGCCATGAAGCCATATCAAGCCCATAAGAGCCATGAGAGGACTCATTTGAGGCATTCACTATGTTGTTCCCAACCCTCTTAGTCAAGGCCTAGGGGTTAAGGTCCATCCATAAGAATTACCCACATGAGTCAGGAAGTCAAGCTAGGTAAGAATGGTTTTAGGATTTGGAATGTGTGTGAAAGTGTAATGTGTGTGCAATTCAACCTTCACCAGACCAGGCAAGGCCACTCAGGGTAGTCCTAAGGCCAAAGAGTCCTATAGGGAACTCATCCTTTAAACCTCCACATCTGATCTTAACCTTCCAAGTGACTTAGAAGTTTACAATCAAGCTTATGGGGTTTGCAGGGAGTTAAGAGGTGTTTGAATTTCTAAATGGTGGGTTCCATTTCTAATCCTCTAAGATAGTCAAAGGGAAAGCCTAAGGCTAGATCCTAAGTACTAAGGAGAGAGAAGAGAAAAGACCTCATAAAAAATGAGGTCAACACAGAACTTGAATTATTATTATTCACATTAGGAGCAAAAAGGAAGTCATACAAAGTCATCGGTTCAAGGATTTTTCATCCTTCATCTGATATAACTATTTTAGTAGAAGATGAGGAAACATAAGAACGAGAGGGTACAAAAGGAGTTGCAGTCCCTATATCTGGATGACCTCTAATCCTTTTTGGTTCTTTATTTGTTTTTCTTTTCTTTCTTGGGAGGCTTTGTAACCTGATATTCAGTAATGATCTCCTCAGATGATTTACCTCGAATAGTGTCTTTGTTCTTACTTTTGGAATTAAAATTTTCCACCGACATCATATTGATTGAACCTTTGTCTGGTTCTTTCAAATATTCTTTCGGGATTACTATATTTCCTTCTTTAAAATTGCTCTCTAACCAGTCTTTGAAGACAAAGCATTCTTCAATCTTGTGTCCGGGCATTTTATGATAATGATAATAATTGGGGTTGTCTTTCATGTCGACTTCTGCTGGCCTTTTAGCTTCTGGCAGCTTAAATTCTAGAATTTTAAGCAAGTTACAGAATATTTTGCTCACAGCTTCTGTTTTAAATGAATATTCATTATTCACTCTTTCGACAATTATTCTTTTATCTGTCGGTACTGGGATTGGTTGTTGAAGTTGTAATTGAGGTGATGTCTGTGAAATTGACGGATTCTGTCGTTGCTTCTTTGTTCAGGTTGAACCTGCATCACTTGTTTAGCTTTTTCCACAGCATTTCCCGGTCTCTTTTCAAATTTCTAGACAGTCATTATCTTTTCAGTCTTTTCTGTTACACTCATCTGCTTAGCTTCTTCTTGAAGATTGGCAGCTTTACTGAGCAATTTTTCAAATGTTTTTATTGCAAATCCTTTAAGCATAAATGCTATAGAACCATTGATATTTTTAAGCAGGATTTCAACAGCGTGTTGTTCTTGAAGTTGTGGTTCACTAAACTTTCTCATATTTTCTCTAGCGTAAAATGTAATCCACTAAACTTTCTCATATTTTCTGTTTTTCCACTACTAGATCACCAACTGTAGTGTGATGTTTAGCTCCGACAAATCGTTGTATGAAGAGACTTTCAAGCTCTACAAAAGTTTTAACAGACCCATTAGGAAGTTCTGCATACCAGTCAAAAGCAACTCTTGTGAGACTGTTAAGAAATTGTCGAAATAAAAGAGCGTCACTTCCCCCTGCATTATAGCAGCTTGCTCTGAAATGTGCTAAATGTTGTCAGGGATTACCAGTTTCATAAAAAATTTTAAAGACAGGAGGAACAAAACCTTTAGGGTATTGGACAAAATCAAATTCCTCTGGATATGGTCTACCCTTTGGTAATGATCTAGCCTTTATCTGAGCCATTGTTTCTTTTATCTTTTGTTCCTCGAGTTGTGTTATATCTTATTCTGGAATTCCACTATAAGGGGAATCTTTTTTATTTTGAGTGCTTTCTTCAACATCTATTGGCTCTCCTTTGTCTTCTAGAATGTGGATAGCCTCCGGCCTAATGATTTCAATGGCCGGTGATGGATTTATTGGTGGATTTTGCAAAGCTGCTACCAACTCTTCCATTTTCTGCTCAAGACGACTGATTTGTTCGTCTCACTGTCGTATGATTGCTCGTAATTCATTTGTTGCATCTTCTTCATTTAACTCTCGTGCTAAAGAAGTAGATCGTGTTTCTACCATATTAATGCTGGCAACATTTTCATTCGAACTGTCAGAAGTGTCTTTCTTTCCTTGCACGAAGAATTGTTTGATGTCATTTTTTAACTTTTTCAGTCTTTCTTCAAATGATTTTGCAAGATGTTCTTTATGAGTTTCATCTTGTGAACTGTCTACAGAAGTGTTCATATCATCCGAATTTTATCCAGACAATCTTCATTTCCATACATTATTTTCTTGTATGGGACGAGATCCTCTAGGCGGTGTATCATCATATGGATAATCTGCATTTTGTAACATATGGACCAAATCTGTTATTTTAGTGGATGTATCTTCCACTTCGAACATCATTTTGTCATATTTGGCTTTGTCTTTTGTAATTGTCACATCTTTTAATCTTGGCCCTAGTCAAAATTTTACTGGCACTCGAGTACATTGATTTTCTGTTGGAGATTGATAACCTGTTTCTTCGTAAACAGAGTCTTCTATTGCTAGAATTCCCCTTTTCATGGTTTTAGAGACTGCACATCCCATTTTGTCCAACAATCGGGAAATTTAACATTTATCTTTTCATGCTAATCTTTTAAACACTGAATGTATAGCATTAATGGAGGGAGAACTCTTAGGTTGAAATAAATTGTCAGTATATTCAACAGGAATTGGAATATACCGATTTTCTTCTGAAAAGGAAGGGTTTCTGAAAACACTTTGCTCAAATTCAGGTGTTTCAAAATTATCATTCTCATTCTAACTTTTCTTTCTTTTAAGCGGACGAGCATTGTTTCTATGAATATTTTTGGAACAAGATCCAACTTCGTATGTTGATGGTGGTGGAACATCATCCTCCTCGTAGATTTGTTTTCCTTTGCTGTCAATTTTTCTTTTCACTTCTTCAAGAGTATAAGACTCTTCAGGTGTATACTCAGGTAGGTCTTCTGTAAAATTCAGAAAGTCTTCATAAGGCGGCAAATCAAATTCTTCAAAAGAGTGTATATCAATTTGATATAGATTATCTAACGTAAATTCTATTTCACTAAACCATCCATAATCATTCTGATAAAAGGAAAGATCTCCCTCTATTGGTATATCTAAGCCTTGAAAATAAGAAAAGATTTAATTTGGAGAATCTATTGCAACTTTTTTGAAATTTCAAGAAAAAATGAATATTATTGACTTTTTTATAAACTGGGAATTTGTTTTTAAAAGTTTGTAGTTCTTATTTGTCAAAGAACGAAATGTCAAATGAAAGCAAGTGATAACAAAAGATGAGAAGAAACAAGATCCCCAACAGAGTCGCCAGCCTCTTGATGGAGATGAAAATCCCCCCCTCACTGGTCGATTCGCATCGCTATCAATTCCCGTGTCATGTCAATGTCATAAACTTTTCTTCATCCTGCAAAGGAAACAATGTCAGAAATAATATCATGAAATGTTCATTGTCTCATAGTTTAAAGGATGTCCAAGTTTGATTTAGCATGTCTTGAATGTCAGTTTATGTCGAATCATATCGATTAAGTTTGGTTTGAAATGTTAATTAATGTCATTTAATATCGATGTTTGTTGAATTTGGTTTAATATGTTGATTAATGTCGAATTATGTTAACCTATATTTAGGATGTCGAATTAATGTCGTATTTTGTTGAGTTTTATTTGGAATGACGAATTTATATCGGTTATGTCAATTTTTTTTGTTTGAAATGTCAAATTTATATTGATTATGTCGATTTTTGTTCGAAATGTCAAATATATGTCGATTATATTGATTTTTGTTTGAAATGTCAAATTTATGTCAATTATGTCGATTTTTGTTTGAAATATCAAATTTATGTTGATTATGTCGATTTTTGTTTGAAATGTCAAATTTATTTTGATTACGTTGATTTTGTTTGAAATGTCAAATTTATATCGATTACATTGATTTTTGTTTGAAATGTCAAATTTATGTCGATTATGTCAATTTTTGTTTGTTCATTTTTTTATTTATATTTGATGTCGGGTTAAGTTTGATCTGGATCAAACTTAAGTTTTGACTTAAATTCAAATTAAGTTTAATACTTAAATTTTGAGTTCAAGTTCATTTGGAAAATTGGATTCAATGTAGATTGAATTAACTTAAGTTCATGTCTGTTTGAACTTAAGTTAGAATTTAAAGTTAGATTTAATGTAGATTGAATTAACTTGAGTTCATGCATGTTTAAACTTAATTTAGATTTAATGTAGATTAAATTAACTTAAGTTCATGTCTGTTTGAACTTATGTTAAAAGTTAGGTTTAATTAGAATAGACCTAATTAAGTTTTAAGTCTTATTTAAATAGTACTTAAAGGTTAATTAAGTCTAACCAAATTAGACTTAATTAGAATTATCGACCATCTAAGTCCTTTTTAGGTAAGGCTTAAGTTTTAATGAAGTCCACATTAATTTAACCGAGATTTATTTGAGTAAGGTTTAAACATTAATTAAGCCTAATTAGTTAGAATTAATTTAGTTAAACCTTAGCTAATTAAGTCTACTGTGTTAGATTTAATTATGGTTTATGCTTGGTTTAGAATTGATTAAAACTTAGTTGATTAAGGTTTACTGATTTAATTAAGTCTAATGTGGTAGATATAATTAAGTTTTAGGTTGAATTAAACCTTAGTTGGTTATGGTTTAATAGTTTAATTAATTCTAATATGATAAACTTAATTAGAGTTTAGATTGGATTAAACTTTAGTTAGTTAAGGTTTAATATTTTAATTAAGTTTAATGTGGTAGACTTAATTATGGTTTAGATTGAATTAAACCTTAGTTGGTTAAGGTTTAATAGTTTAATTAAGTCTAATATGGTAGACTTAATTAGAGTTTAGATTGGATTAAACCTTAGTTAGTTAAGGTTTTATGTTTAATTAAGTCTAATGTGGTAGACTTAATTAGAGTTTAGATTAGATTAAACCTTAGTTAGTTAAGGTTTAATAGTTTAATTAAGTCTAATATGGTAGACTTAATTAGAGTTTAGATTGGATTAAACCTTACTTAGTTAAGGTTTAAAGGTTTAATTAAGTCTGATTTGGTAGACTTAATTAGAGTTTAGGTTGAATTAAACCTTAGATGCTTAAGATTTAATAGTTTATTTCAGTCTAATGTGGTAGACTTAATTAGAGTTTAGATTGGATTAAACCTTAGTTAGTTAAGGTTTAATGGTTTAATTAAGTCTAATGTGGTAGACCTAATTAGAGTTTAGGTTTGATTAAACCTTAGTTAGTTAAGGTTTAATAGTTTAATTAAGTCTAATGTGGTAGACTTAATCATGATTTAGGTTGAATTAAACCTTAGTTGGTTAAGGTTTAACAGTTTAATTAACTCTAATGTGATAGACTTAATTAGAGTTTAGATTGGATTAAACCTTAGTTAGCTAAGTTTTAATGGTTTAATTAATTCTAATGTAGTAGACTTAATTAGAGTTTAGATTTGATTTGGGTTTGAGCTAAGTTAGGTTCAAGTTAGGTTGAACCTAGACTTAAAGTTTACTTATGTTCAATATGGATTGGACTCAAGTTAGATTTAAGTTTGAGTTAAGTTAGGTTCAAGTTAGGTTGAACCTATACTTAAGGTTAACTTAAGTTCAATATAGGTTGAACTCAAGTTAGATTTAAGTTTGAATCAAGTTAGGTTTAAGTTAGGTTGAACCTAGACTTAAGGTTAACTTAAGTTCAATATGGGTTGAACTCAAGTTAGATTTAAGTTTTAATTAAGTTAGGTTCAAGTTAGGTTGAACCTAGACTTAAGGTTAACTTAAGTTCAATATGGGTTGAACCCAAGTTAGATTTAAGTTTGAATTAAGTTAGGTTCAAGTTAGGTTGAACCGAGACTTAAGGGTTGAACTTGGATTCAAGTTAGGTTGAACTTAAGTTAAAGGTTGAACTTGGGTTCAAGTTGGGTTGAACCTAAGTTAGAGGTTAAACTTGGGTTCAAGTTGGGTTGAACCTAAGTTAAGGGTTCTTTTTGGTTTGCGTTTGACTAAACCATAATTGGTTAAGGTTTAATAGATTAATTAAGTCTAGTGTGGTAAAATTAATTATGATTTAAATTTGATTTTTTTATTTTTATTTTAGGATGGATTAAACCTAATCATGGTTTAGGTTTAATTAAGCCTAATTTAGCAAACACTTAATGGTTTAATCTGGTCTAATGGATTAGACCTAATTAGGATTAAGGTTTGATTAAGTCTAAATTTGTTAAGACTTAATGGTTTAATTTGGTCTAATGGGTTAGACCTAATTAGTGTTTAGGTTTGATTAAGTCTAATCTAGTTAAGACTTAATGGTTTAATTATGTCTAGTGGGTTAGACCTAATTAGGTTTAGGTTTGATTAAGTCCAATTTAGTTAAGGCTTAATGGTTTAATTAGGTCTAATGGGTTAGACCATATTAGGTTTAGGTTTGATTAAGCCTAATTTAGTTAAGTCTTAATGGTTTAATCAGGTTTAATGGGTTAGACCTAATTAGGTTTTAGGTTTGATTAAGTCTAATTTTGTTAAGACTTAATGGTTTAATTAGGTCTAATGGGTTAGACCTAATTAGGATTTAGGTTTGATTAAGTCTAATTTAGTTAAGACTTAATGGTTTATTTAGGTCTAATGGGTTAGACCTAATTAGATTAGATTTAGGTTTGATTAAGTCTAATTTACTTAAGACTTAATGGTTTAATTAGGTCTAATGGGTTAGATCTAATTAGGGTTTAGGTTTGATTAAGTCTAATTTAGTTAAGACTTAATGTTTAATTAGGTCTAATGGGTTACACCTAATTAGGTTTAGGTTTGCCTTAAACCTAATGTTTAAGAATGTTAATTGAGTTTAATATGTCCTTAAACTTAATAAAAGTTTGGTTTTGTATTAAACCTAATTTAGTTAAGGTTTAATGGGTTAATTAAGTTTAATATGTCTTTAAACTTAAAGTTTTGATTTTTGAATTAAACCTAATTTAGTTAAGGTTTAATAAGTTAATTATGTTTAATATGTCCTTAAACTTAATTAAGTCTTGATTTTGTATTAAACCTAATTTAGTTAAGGTTTAATGGGTTAATTAAGTTTAATATGTCCTTAAACTTAATTAAAATCTTGATTTTGTATTAAACCTAATTTAGTTAAGGTTTAAGGGATTAATTAAGTTTAATATGTCTTTAAACTTAATTAAAGCTTTGATTTTGTATTAAACCTAATTTAGTTAAGGTTTAACGGGTTAATTAAGTTTAATATGTTCTTAAACATAATTAAAGTCTTGATTTTGCATTAAACCTAATTTAGTTAAGGTTTAATGGATTAATTAAGTTTAATATGTCCTTAAACCTAATTAAAGCTTTAATTTTGTATTAAACCTAATTTAATTAAGGTTTAATGGGTTAATTAAGTTTAATATGTCCTTAAAAATAATTAAAGTCTTGATTTTGCATTAAACCTAATTTAGTTAAGGTTTAATGGATAAATTAAGTTTAATATGTCCTTAAACTTAATTAAAGCCTTGATTTGTATTAAACCTAATTTAGTTAAGGTTTAATGGGTTAATTAAGTTTAATATGTCCTTAAACTTAATTAAAGTCTTTATTTTGTATTAAACCTAATTTAGTTAAGGTTTAAAAGGTTAATTTAGTTTAATATGTTCTAATACTTAATTAAAATCTTGATTTTGTATTAAACCTAATTTAGTTAAGGTTTAATGGGTTAATTAAGTTTAAGATGTCCTTAAACTTAATTACAGCTTTGATTTTTGTATTAAACCCAATTTAGTTATGGTTTAATGGGTTAATTGTGTTTAATATGTTCTTAAACTTAATTAAAGTCTTGATTTTGTATTAAACCTAATTTATTTAAGATTTAATGGGTTAATTAAGTTTAATATTTCCATAAACTTAATTAAAGCTTTGATTTTGTATTAAACCTAATTTAGTTAAGGTTTAATGGGTTAATTAAGTTTAATATGTCCTTACACTTAATTAAAGCTTTGATTTTTGTATTAAACCCTAATGTTTAATGAGCTAATTAGGCTTAAATTGTCTTTAACCCTAATAAATGTTCGATTTGAGTTCATTTGAGTTTGGATTCATCATTGGCTTAGTCCATTATGAAATGGATTAAGAAAAAGTTTTGAAATATTAATTTTATAATTAATAAATCTTAACCTTATTTTGAAATGTCTTTTAGATTGATTTGATAGCTTGAGAATTGTTGTTTTCGGATTGTTATCTGTCACCCTAATATTCTCAATCATTTTGAATTTTGATTTTCCAATTTTCTAAATTTTATAATTATTTTTGGAAAAAATTACAAAATATCATGGAAATTAGAAAATCACATCCTAGAAAGCTATCTTAGCCTTAGAAAAATCAGGAGATGTGTCTATGGACGTAAAGGTTCTTCCTTAAAAATGTCACATTTTTTTGATTTGTAAATAATTTTTAATAATTAAAATACTCCAGAGAGTATATAATTATTTAAAAATTAAATACTAAGAATAAAATTATGATATTGGTCTTATAATTTTCTTCTCTTCAAGAGCTTTCCACACGTATTTTTATTTTATTTTTAGGAGCTCTGGATAGAAAGATATGATTTTTTGAAGTTTTAAGATTAATTTGGATTAACCTTAGCCTGGAAATTGAGGGCTTGACGCGTGTCCTCGTACACGTCGAAGGGCGGGAAGATCCGCTGTCCGGATCAGAACAGCGGACACGGGATCTCCAGATCAGCGTTGTGCCTTCCAAAACACGGGAACTGATGATGGAGATTAATTCCCAGAAATTTGAAAATATTTCAAACCGCCCAGCTTCAAAGCTCAATATCTCACTCGTTTCTCAATGAAATTGAGTGATTTTTGAACCAATGGAATCATTTTGACGTATAGATTATATCTATACGGTGATGATACATTTCTGGGCTAGTTTAACCCATAATTTTTTGATTATATGCATTATTTTAGACAAAATAACTCCATACCATTGCCACAATAATCTTGTGCTTGATCAGCCTTGATGGTCAGCTTCTAGGACTCCCAAAGAAGATCATTCTCACTTCAATTTAGTTTTATAGCTAGCCTTGGTGAGCAATTTTGGCAAAATAGCTAGTTTGGGCTGAACTTGGGTTTTGGCCAAATTGGCTTGATTGGGCTGATCCTATGGCTTCATCTTGGTTGGAATAGGTTGTTGAGGTCCTTAGCAAGACTTTTTGTGTTGGGAGCTAAGGGATTTGGGCAGCCTATAAGTTTCTATGGATTTTTTCTCTCTTTTAGAATTTCGGCCAAGGGGTCTTTTTATAGCCATGGATGGCTATGTTTCAACCTTGGTTAGCTTAGGATTTGATCATGGTATGGTTAGAGCTGTGGAGTAGAGCCTCCACCATGTAATCCAACCATCACCTCTTCATTTCCCAAGAGAATTTTGCTACTTAAGCAAGTGCACATTTCATGGCAATTATGGATCCAAATTGTCATGATAAGCTTTTGATCTCTTTGTTTCCATTCCATTGGCTAAAAGAGAGGTTAATGGTGACTCAAATGGTTGAGACCTTCTTCTTGCAACACCACATTTATCATTTCATGGGGTGGTGACATATTAGCTCCCCTCTAACATTTTTTATAAAATGTTATGATGAGCTTAACCATGGTGTGGAGAATGGTTAAAGCCTTGTCTTCTCATCATTGGGTGGCTAGGGAGGTGGTTAAACCCATCTCACCATGGCAAGACACCTCACTTTTCAAAGGTGGTGAGTCATACTTCAAATCACCATGGTTTTGCCACCTCACTTTCATGTCATTATGACCCTTTACCATGGTTAAATTTGAGTCATCCATGGGGTTTTTTCTCTTTAATGGGTCATATGGGCTGTGTCTAACCCATGTGAGGTCATGTGTTATGTCATAAAGGAGTTTTGGAATTTTTAGAAAACCAAAATGTCATACGTTGAAAAATTCCATTTAATACCCCTCTTGATTTAATTTCCATTTTTAATTAATTATTTCATTAATTAAACATTGGAAAATATTTTATTAATCAATTATTAATTGGAAATAATTCCAAATTAATTATTTGATTAATACTCATGTCATTAAAATTGAATTTTGTCTCTTTTCGTGACTTTTCAATTTAATTTTCATTTCAATTAATTATGTCATTAATTAAAATATGAAAATTAAATTATTGGTCAATTAATTAATTAAAAATAATTTTAGAATTAATTATTTGATTAATTCCATCATTTTTAATTATGTTGTGCATTTTATGGCTTTTGTATTTAATTTTTCATTTTAATTAATTATGTCATTAATTAAAATTTTAAAACATAAATCATTAGCCAATTAATTAATCAAAATAATTTTGAGAATAATTATTTGAATAATTTTGTCATTTTCATTTCCTTTTGGTGCATTTTGTCATTTTATGACTTTTAATTTAATTTTCATTTTAATTAATTATGTCATTTAATTAATTAAAATATTGAAAACTAAATTATTAGTCAATTTCATTTAGTTAATCAAAATAATTTTGAAATTAATTATTTGATTAATTTTGTCATTTTTGGGGTCTTAAACATGTTATTGGGTCAATATTTTGGTCATTTGGTCAAAAATTGACCATTTTGACCAAAGTTGACTTTTTAGGTCAAAAGGTTGACCTATTGGGGTCAACAGGGTTTGTCATTGGGTTAGGATTGATCTATTTTGACCAAAGTTAACTTTTTAGGTCAAAAAGTTGACTTATAGGGTCAAAAGGGTTGGTCATTGGGTCAGGATTGACGATTTTAACTAAAGTTGACTTTCAGGTCAAAAGGTTGACCTATTGGGTCAACTGGGTTGGTCATTGGGTCAGGATTGACCATTTTGACCAAAGTTAACTTTTTGGGTCATTGGTTGACCTATTCGGTCAACAGGGTTGGTCATTAGGTCAGGATTAACCATTTTGACCAAAGTTGACTTTTTAGGTCAAAAGGTTGACCTATTGGGTCAACAAGGTTGGTCATTTGGTCAGGATTGACCATTTTGACCAAATTTAAGTTTTTAGGTCAAAAGGTTGACCCAACAGGGTTGGTCATTGGTTCAGGATTGATCATTTTGACCAAAGTTGACTTTTAGGTCAAAAGGTTGACCTATTGGGTCAATAGGGTTAGTCCTTGGGTCAGGATTGACTATTTTGACCAAAGTTGACTTTTTAGGTCAAAAGGGTGATCTATTGGGTCAACAGGGTTGGTCATTGGGTAAGGATTGACCATTTTGACCAAAGTTGTCTTTATAGGTCAAAAGGTTGATCGATGAGGTCAACAGGGTTGGTCATTGGGTGAGGATTGACCATTTTGACCAAAGTTGACTTTTTAGGTCAAAAGGTTGACTTATCATAAAAATGAGGTCAACAGTCATCTGGTAATTTAGGGATGATTTGGATTTAAGAAAATTCAGATTATATCCTTAGACATAAAATTTTGACAAAAATACCCTTGAACTCAAGACAGTGAGGAGAATCACATGGAATTAAAATGTTGAATTTATCATTTATAATTAATTTTTAAATAATTAATTACTCTCTAAAGTTATTTAATTATTAAAATTTATTTATAAATCAGAAAAATATGAGATTTTTAGGGATTGACCTTTAAGTCCTTAGACACATCTTCTGACTTTTCTGAGGCTAGGAAAATTCTCTAGCATAATATTTCATAATTTTCATGTAACTTTGTAATTATTTTTAATAATAATTATAAAAATTCAGAAAATAAGAAATTAAATTGGAAAATGGTTAAGTAATTTAGGGTAACAGTCATTAACCTTAAAAATAAATTTCTTAGCCATTGGAAATGACAAACATTTTCTAGGGTAAAAAATTATTAATTTTAATTAATATTTAAAACCCTAAAAATCCTTTAAAAAAGAAAATCCACCATACTTGAGCTACTTCACATTGGTCAAGTCAATATTGAATCTAACTCCAAATAGACTAACATTAAGATCTAATTAGGTATAAGACACCAAATTATCCTAATTAACCCTAATTAAGCCTTAACCACATAGGCTTAATCATTTTGGAAACCCTAATTAGGTCTAACCCTTTCATTAGACCTTATTAATCACCTTAAACCATAATTGCATTAGGTTTAAGATAAATTAAATGAATTAGGCTTAACCCTAATTAAGTGTAATTAATAAAATAAACCTTAACAAAATAAAGTTTAATTAACCTTAAACCAATTAGACTTAACAATAACTAAGTCTACTTAATCAATAAAACCATATCTAAATTAGGTTTAATTAACCTTAAACCAATTTGACTTAACCCTAATTAAGTTTAATTAATCAATTAAACCTTACCTAAATTAGGTATAATTAACCTTAAACCAATTAGGCTTAACCCTAATTAAGTCTAAGTAATCAATTAAACCTTACCCAAATTAGGTTTAGTTAACCTTAAACCAATTAGGGTTAACCCTAATTAAATCTAATTAATCAATTAAATGTTATCTAAATTAGGTTTGATTAACCTTAAACCAATTAGAATTAACCCAAATTAAGTCTAATTAATCAATTAAACCTTACCCAATTTAGGTTTAATTAACCTTTAAACCAATTACACATAACCCTAATTAAGTCTAATTAATCAATTAAATCTTACCTAAAATAGATCTAATTAAACTTAAACCAATTAGACTTAACCATAATTAAGTCTAATTAATCAACTAAACTTTTCCTAAATTAGGTTTAGTTAACCTAAACCAATTAGACTTAACCCTAATTAAGTCTAATTAATCAATTAAACCTTACCTAAATTAGGTTTAATTAACCTTAAACCAATTAGACTTAACCTTAATTAAGTCTAATTAATCAATTAAACCTTATCTAATCTAGGTTTAATTAACCTTAAACAAAATAGACTTAACCCTAATTAATTCTAATCAAGCAATTAAACCTTACCTAAATTAGGTTTAATTAACCTTAAACCAATTAAACTTAACCTTAATTAAGTCTAATTATTCAGTTAAACCTTACCTAAATTAGATCTAATTAACTTTAAACTAATTAGACTTAACCCTAATTAAGTCTAATTACTCAATTGAACCTTACCTTAGGTTTAATTAACTTTAAATCAATTGGACTTAACCTTAATTAAGTTTAATTAATCTATTAAACCTTACCTAAATTAGGTTTAGTTAACCTTATTAGGTTTAGTTAACCTTACACCAGTTAGACTTAACCCTAATTAGGTCTAATTAAATTAATTAAACTTTACCTAAACTAGGTTTAATTAACCTTAAACCAATTATACTTAACCCTAATCAAGTATAATTAATCAATTAAACCTTACCTAAATTAGGTTTAGAAGTCTTACTTAAATTAGGCTTAAACAACCATAAACTCTAATTATGTCTAAACAATTAGACCTAAGTAAACCCTTAAGCCTTACTTAAATTAGGCTTAAACACCCTTAAACTCTAATTAGGTCTAACCCATTAGACCTATGTATGTTGATAAAAGTGGTCGTGAGTTTGGGTTTAATTTAATATATATAGATTTTTGAAAATAATATTTTAATTTTAAAATATGAAATCAAACTCATATAAATAACAGTTTAAATAATCAAATACTTCACCACAAGACATGTATATATCCCGGAGAATAGATACATTACATGTAGTGAGGCTTGATCAAATAAACTAAAGAATTCTTGACATCCGTTTGGTGTGGGAACCATTGTTGACCGACAATTTCTCCTATCTAATATGAAGGAATTGGATAGGGTTTATATTAATTTGGTGTCTTTAAATTTCCTATAAGGGCATGCCCCTATAGTTAGTTACATCTTAGACAACTGAAGTGACATGAGAAAACTCTTGATATAGATCGAAAAATTTTTATATTCATGACTTCCAAAAGGGTAAGGTTCTTCAAGAAAATGTGATAGGAGGAAATCCAATATGTGAGTGGCTCAAATTTTGGAACAATTTTTTTAGAAGTCCAAAGGAAAGAGAGTAAGGGAAAGACATGGGTCCAAGAAGACTCTCGGTGTTTTCCTGAACTATCCTATAGTTTGGCTCCAATTCGAAATATTTATTTGATATTACATCCTGCTTATTTCATTACTAAGGACTTATGTTCACTTGGTACCGATCATGTGAATAGCCTGGAAGATAAGAGGATTTATGTCATGTTTGATGACAACCTTGGAATCATAAAATGAGTTTGGGCTTATGTTGCATAACATGGTTATGCGAAGGCCTAAATGGATAAGTTGAGCAAGCTACCTCGAAATCATATGGCTCGTTGTTTTAATTTCTAAGGAGTTTTGCTATTGAAGATGGTCGTGCTACCCACTATGCATGCTCTATGCTCCTTGTCGTAGCAGGTTTAGTTTAAAGAAGCGGCAGTTGTAAGAGAGAAGAGAAGTGTGATGTTTTAGAAATATTTAAATTGAGCTATCTTAATATTTTATTAAGGGAATATTAAATTTGATTATAGAGACACCGGTTAGGATCCCACGGTTCCATCATCCCGACACCACTATTTTTATCAGATTCACTTAGTCCAAATGAATTTACTAAAATTAGCTTAATGAGTTCCATACTTTCATTTAGATTGTGGGAAACCCCATTAGCAACACGTAGGTTACCTTCTCCAAGGGATTCCTAATCATCAAATAAGACATTTTAATTTAGTTTCAATTATGATTTTTTTTTTGTGATTAAATTTTGAGTTGTTTTATCATTTGACTGTTGTGGTGGTGAATTTTATTTTATTTTTATTTTGAATCTTGATTTTGGTATTGGTTTTGTGGATATCCTAAAAGTTTTGGTTTTCATGCAGGGTGACATTGTTGTTTTTCATGAAAGCTTATGAGCAAGAAAAAGTAAAGAAAGTGCCAGAAAAGGAAGCGTAGTAAACTTGTAAAAGTGTACCTGGCGAGTCTTCTTGTTCCTCCACCTGAGACTTTAGTATTTTTACAATAAACTTTTATATTTTGCAAGAAAGTAAAACCTATGGATAGGTTCTTCACAGGCCTACTGATGCGGCGGACTTTATATTGCAAGAACTTATGAACTCAAATTTATATATATTGATAATGATTTTATAAAGTCGAAACATTAAACGTAAGTATACATATCATATCAAGTAATACAGGGCTTTAAAGGAGTCCCATTTATCGATCTCACAAGGAAGGGTCAATCTCACTATTGATAATGTAATACTGAATTCCAATACTTAAATTGCTATTAAAGTTTAATGTTTTACTTCTATTACCAAGATGCAGAAAATAGTAACAATTAAACTAGCTACAATTACTTCTATATCTTTAAAACATAATTAACTATCAGACACACACTAAGCTATATATTTGAAAGGTTTTGATATATAAGAAAAATATCTTTCCTCTTGCAATGAGAATATGATGTGTGGATGATATGGAAGGATTATCTAATGGTATTGTGTCAAATAGGAGCATAATTGATTCTTTACCCTTAAAAGAGTACCCCCTCTTCTAAGCAAGAGAAGAACATTAACATATCCTAAGTTTAGTTACTAAATCTAAGACTAGGCTGGGAGGATACTGGCTGCCACTACGGAGCTCCCACTCACCTTTTACCTAAAGGCTAACCTTTGAGTTTAGTTACTAATCTTAAGACCAAATTGAGGATATCAACCTGTAACCCTGAAATCTCCAATTTGACGTCCATGAAAACACATTTCCCTATTTATTTGCACTCAAATCCCATGAACTACGCAATTCATCCATGGAAATTGAATCAGTTCTTCATTGTTGTTGTAAGACATTAAATCCTTTCAGAGTTAATGTTCCACAACATATTTTAACAATCCAATTGGCCAAATTGAAAATTAAATTAAGTTCGAAATGAAAAACCATCACAATTTCTTTAATACTTTAAAAACACTTCAAATCCACATCAAGACATCATCACATATCTATGCAAGAAGAAAGATAAAAGAGACTACTCAGAAATCATAGAGAAGACATAATAAAACATGAATTTTATATATAAAAGAAAAGTCATACAAACCAAAACATAAAATACAACTTATCTCTTTCTCTTCCCCAATGCAATTCCCTTGAAGTTTGTTTGAATCCTTTTATATCTTCTTTGCAACACTCAGTTCCCTCTTTAGAATGGAAAGGAAGAAGCAATCTCTCACTTTACTCCTTCTCTTTTACTCCTTAGTGAAGAATCCCTCTCAAATTGTCACTTCTACACTCTTCTCTCCTAAGCCTTAACACTCAAAACACACTAGACTCTCTACAATACACAGGACACACACTAATTTTCATCCAAAAACAGTTACTTATAAGTTATGAATGAAATCTCAAGAGTTTCCATAGACATCCCTTTAAAAAGTCGCCAAAACTCTTCAAATTTGAAGTCCACCAACATTGGGCGCTAGCGGCGCTTTATAGTCGAATTAATTCTGAGCTCTCTTGAACATGGCACAGGCGGAGCCCATTTTGGCGCCTGCGGCGCCAGAACCTGTTTTCCTCCTTTTTGCTCCTTTTTGCTCTGAATTTGTTCCTTTTCGCTTCTTTTCTCTCCAATCACCTAAAATCATCATACCTGCAAAAAATCATGAAAATATCTTTCATTAAAGTGCAATATCACAAGAAATGAGAAAAATTAAATAGCAAAAACAGCATATATTTTTGGTGCATCAAAATCCCCCAAACTTTAACTATTACTTGTTCTCAAGTAATCCTTTTACTACATAAAAATATAACTCTAAGCAATGCACTATTGATCTGTAAGATACTAAAATTTTTCATTCAAAAGAATATATTAGGTAGACTTTTAGAAAGAGATTTAGTAACTTAGGTCAACACTACAGGTATAAAAATATTCAGCAATCAAGTCTAAGGCTTCTAGTTTTCTATTTATTTCAAGATAAACTATAATTTGTCACATTAAATGTGCCTTGAAAGATTATGTGAAAAAAGAAGTTCATGCAAACTTTATCAAAATGTAGGCTAATACTTAAAATATAAATTCAAAAATAAAGTCAACTTCTCCCTTCAGGGTGACTCAAGTGAAGCCAATTTTTTATTAGGCATCTCCTCAAGCTTCTCCTCATAAACATTTATCTTTCTTTTCTCTTTTTTCTTTCTGTTTCTTTTTTTTTCTTTTCTTTTGGGATTTTTTTTCAATCCATCTTTTCTTTTCTTTCTTTTTTTTTCTTTTTTTTAATGAGGATTACTATATCTGGATAGCTGTAATGATTTTGAACTTCACTCTCCTCTTTCTACAGTTCAAAACATGAAATACCTCCTTACTTTATAATTAGGTTTAAGCTTTATTATTCATCATAAAGTCACATTCTCTTCTTAACACACAATACTTTAAGTCTCTTAACATTTCAAAAATACAGTTTTCTTTACTTTAAATAGTTGACTATAATTAAATCCTTTCATACCAAATATTTTACCTCTAAAAAATTAACATTTATTACTAAAAAATTTCATCCCATCTTTCCATAATATTCAATTAAAATAAAAAAGTTTTAGTTACTTACAGTGAGGTTCAACTGCCTTAAGTTATGCTAATAATTTTTGAAAATATAATAATTTAGAACAAATAAGAGTTAATATTTTTCTACCCTTCCCCAAACATAAATTTTTCAATAAATTTGAAACAGCAGAGAGTAAAAGAAACTAACCTTTTGTGTTGGGTTTTGAAATCTTCATGAGCTATCTGGTATTAATCCAAATTCACAACTAGCATGCATGAAACAGTTAGTAATAGTGATATATAAATACTTTAAACATTTGCATGGGTAAAGAGAAATTAACTTTAGACATCTAAATATCCAATAAAACACCACAATACTAAATAACTATCATATCACTACACAATTCATTCAACAATTTCAACATAACAGTACATCAACATGTTTACACATCACATGAAAGCAAATAACTTCTACATCACAACAATACAACTCACCACACAATAAGAAAAACAAAAACGAAAACAAACAATCTACCGATCTTCATCACCAGGTTCATCAGCAGGGTCAGCAGGAAAAGCAGGACCAGGTCTATACGGTGTATAGATGGGGCAGGTAGGAAATATCACATCAGTCTCACCCTTCATGAATCTGGCCTGTGCATCATAATAGGCAATATCGAACTCCACTCTTCATCACATATAATCTTCATTCACATCACTTCTGGCCTCATACACATCCATCCTACCATGGAGTCTATCCACACTAGCACTCTGTAATCTCAGCTGCTCCATAATATCAGATAATGTTGGGGGCTCAGATGTAGATGGAACGTCATGACTCGTATTAGGTATGTCAGTACTCCTACCCTCGACCCGGTCTCCTACATGAGACTCATAAGTACAAATAATAGCCTTTGTAATTGGTCTCAGTAGAATAGCTATCTCTTCAGAACTGCTGAACTCTACTCTAGACTGAACACACAAGGCATGAGCTAGGGCAGGATGTCCTAATCCTCCAGTGGTCTCGCCTCTAGCAATAGTCTGAATGTTCTTAAAGATAATAGTCCCAATATCAATCATCTTCATCCTTTGAATACAATAGTTCACAATTGCTCCATCCCTTGTAACTTCGCTATGGTGATAAGAAGGTAACAGTCTTGCAAAGATGAAATAGTGTCAAGGTATTAACGCAAAATTTAACTTGGAAGCAGGGAAATTAATCATCTATTTTTGACTTATTTTCCATTCCCCTCTTCCATCCGTCAGAAAAGCAATCACTTCCCTCATATTTGCCTCGCGAGTATCGAAGTTCTCATATTCACAAACAAATGGTTCCCCATTCTGATAAAAAGTATTGATTCGTTGAGGAGTAAATTCAACCATTTTTCTTCTAACACATACTCAATTTCAGTCCAGTGCACATTTAAATAGAATTTTCTAACAACTCCCATAACAGCATTTGCAGTAAAATAACAAAATCATTCCCAATTTCGTTCAGCAATTAACTGTTCTATAGATCCTACAGGATTATCAAAAGCCCGACCTTGAATACACTTCTTATTGTAAAGGTAAGAGTTAAAGCAAAATTGTGCTTTAACATTAAAAAACTTTTCTTCATCAAAATCCAATTTTCTCTTCCCTTTACTCATCCTTGGAGCCATGTTAATTTCTAAAAATTGCAATAAAATTCCAATAAATCCCAAATCCACAATGTATTAAACTCCAAATACTATTCTAAACAAGTAAGAGAAAAAATCATCATAGGAAATCTCAAAATTTTTCAAAAATCCAAAAATTCTAATCTAAGAAATGTGAGAGATTTCCAAGGTGAAATGAAAAAATTTTTAACTTAAAGTGAAGCACTAACCAAGAAAAGTGCAGATCCGGTCTCAAAAAGCTTTGAAATCACTTCGAATCCGAAATCTGGGAAGCCCTAGTTCTTCAAAATCGCAAAAATGGAGGAGGAAGATGATAACAATGGAAAAAAACCACAGGTCCCAAGGTAAAAATTGTGAAATAGAAGGTTTTTGGCCTTTTACTGTATTCAGGCGCCGGCGGCGCTTTATTTATTTAAATTGCCAAAACTCTCTAGATTTGGGCGTCGGCGGCGCCAGTCCAAAAATTTTTCTGGGTCCGAATTTTTTTTGTAATTTCAATCGTTTCAACCTCCACAATGACATTTAATACTTCAATAAGCATCTATTTCATCACACAAGCAATAACTAACACAATTCTTAAATAAACAATGCAAAACATACTTACATATATAAAATCCACGCTACATTATAAACACTAAATATGTTCATCAAATTAAACCAACAACTCTTTAGATTTTTAGTTTTGCAAATAGGCTATGATAGGCAAACACTAAAATCTAAGCAAACACCATGAAATTAAGTGTAGAAAATCCAAATTCAAATTACAAAACAAAGCAAAGTACTAAACACACCAAAAGGAATTAAGCAAAGTAAACTACACACACATCAAACATAAGCACAATCCAATAATTACACCACATCTCTCTCAGAACTTTCTTCCTCTCTAGTATCACCAATAGATTGCTGAAGCACGAACAAGTTTAGAAGGGACGGAATGGGAATTCATCAGATGAATCCTCAGCAATCACTGCATTCTTCTTCATCAGATTAACCAATCCCATCTCAATCCGACCAGTATGATCAAACTGTTCCTTCATCCTCCAATCTATATGGTCAAAGAAAATAGAAATATTATTGATTGCATTCATAACAATCTGTACCTCCTTCTCCAACTTTTTTTATCTTTTGCAGTATTATTCTGGAACTTTCAAGAAAATAAGGCTGAATCGGTTGTGAAGTCTGAGTTGATTGATTAGCAAGGAGATTCATATCATCTTCATCTCCTATTGTTTGGTAGTCATAAAGATTAGTTGGATCAATAGGCCTCCAGGGAAGAAGAACCTTTTCCTAACTCTCATATGAAACTTTTGTCTGACTACATAACAGAAAAATGGTGGACGGGTGTCCAAGCCCATGTTTAGATCCATGAACAATTAATCCCAAAACTGATTTAACAATTATATTACCAATATGAATCAGCCTCTCAGTTTGAATAAAAAAAATTCAAAATGGCACTTTCCTTTGTCACCTTTTTAATCTTCAAAGTTGAAAATAACTTTGCCAAAATGAAGTAATGCCACTGCTTTGACACCAGATTTAAAGATGCAGAAGGGAAACTAACATATCCATTTTCTCTAACCTCCCATTCTTCATTCTCATTCGTCAAATAACGATACAAATCATTCATATTATTTTTTGTGGCATTGAAATTAGCATAGTAGCAAATAGGTACAATCTAAATCATGAAAAGATCATTAATTATAGCAGGAGTGAATTGTACGAACCTACCTCAAACAAAGACGAATCCTTGGTTGATCCCGTACAGATTTGCGTAGAATTCCTTCACAACCGGAACAACTACGGTAGCGGTAGTGTAACACAATACTTCCCAACGTCTTTCCTTAATTATCTCTTCAATCTTTGTAGTAGGATTATCCATACCTCGATTTATAATGCCTCTTTCCTTGATAATACTTCTCTTCATCATCACTTTGTTGAACAATCACTGCGCCTCAAAACTTATAAACATCCTTCTGTTGAAAATGCAAAATTGAGAGGTTTCTATATGGTAGGAATCCATAGAATACGATATGGGAATGGTAGTTTTTGTTTTTATAGAGTTTGGAAGTCTAAAATGGAGTTTAGGGAGTTATAAGGATGATGATCCCGCTAAAAACCGCCAAAACTCACATTTTGAAACTCAAAAACCATCAATAAGTTTTGGGCGCCGGTGGCGCTCGATAGGGCGCTGGCAGCGCTCAAACCCGAATTCAGCAGATCTTCTCTGTAATTGGGCACCGGCGCCGCCCATTCTGGCACCGGCGGCACCAGTGGTCAAAAACTTCACCGAACCTTGTTTGGCCCAAAATATTTTAATATCTTAATTTGATCCAATATTTATCCATTTTAAATGTATTTAGGAGCTATTAGGATTCACAAATAACTATCTAAAATGCACAACTACAACAAACAGGCAAAAACTAAACAAAGATACATATGGGTTGCCTCCTCTAAAGCGCTTGGTTTAACGTCTTCAGCCCGAAAAACCATTCAGTTAATCGAGATGACTCAGTATTAAAACCTCTTTGAAATCAGGTTGAAACCCGTCAAAGTAAGGCTTTAATCGATGCCCATTAACCTTGAAAATCTTTCCAGTATCAGGATCTTTAATATCAACAGCTCCAAAAGAATGAAATTTTACAACTGTAAAATGTCCCAACCATCAAGATTTGAGCTTTCCAGGAAATAATTTTAATCTTTTGTTGTATAACAAAACTTTTTGTCCAAATTCCAATTTCTTTTTCAATATATTTCAATCATGCCATAATTTCATTTTCTCTTTATAGATCCTGTCATTATGATAAGATGCATTTCTAATTTCTTCCAATTGATTTAGTTGAATAAATCTCTTCTCTCCAGCATTTTCAAATTAAAATTCAACTCTTTTCTCGCCCAATATGCTTTATGCTCCAATTCAACTGGTAAATGACAAGTCTTACAAAACCCTAGTATATAAGGAGACATTCCAATAGGGGTCTTAAAAGCAGTCATATAAGCTCATAACGCAGTATCTAATCGAGCAGACTAATCTAATTTATGATTATCCACAGTTTTCTCAAAAATTATTATAATTTCACAATTAGATACTTCTACTAATCCACTAATATGAGGATGATAAGCAGTAGAGATTCTATAAAAAATATTATATTTCTCAGTTAATCTCTTAATTTGATTATTCCTGAAATTGGATCCACTATCGGTTATAATCACTCTCGGCATTCCATATCTCGTAAATATATTTTTCCTTAAAAATTATGAAAATTTCTTAGCATCGCATTTAGGTAAAGCAACAGCTTCAATCCATTTAGAGACATAATCAACTGCAACCAATATATATAAATTTCCAAATGGAGTAAATGGTCCCATAAAATCTAATCCCCATACGTCAAAAATTTCAACTTTCAAATTATAATTTAGAAGCATTTCATTTCTTCTAGAGATATTACCTACTCTCTGACATCGATCACATGATTTAATATATTTGTAAACATCCTTAAAAAGAGTAGGCTAATAAAATCCAAATTGTAAAATCTTAAAAGCAGTTTTATCAACATCAAAATGACCTCCAAATTAATAATCGTGACATCGTTGAATAATTAAATTTATTTCTTTTTGTGGCACACATCTCCAAATAATAAGATCCTTACACTATTTATATAGATAAGGCTCATCCCAATAATAAGATTCTGCATCATATTTGAACTTTTTTTGTTGTTGCCTCGTTAAATCAGGTGGTATAATATCACTCACAATATAATTTCTAATATCAGCATACCAAGGCAAATTTCTTCCCATAATAGTATAAAGTTGTTCATCAAGGAAAGTTTCTGCAACTTCTTTCTTAAATTCAGATAATTTATCATACTCTATTCTCGATAAATGATCAGCTATTTGGTTATCAGATCTCTTCCTATCAACTATCATAAAATCAAATTCTTGCAGAAGAAGTATCGATCTAATTAATCTAGGTTACGCATCCTTCTTTTGCATTAAATATTTAATAGCTAAATCGTCTGCATGCATAATACTTTTACTTCCAATTAAATAAGGTCTAAACTTTTCAAAAGCAAATACTATAGCTAATAACTCTCTTTCTGTAGTGGTATGATTAATTTTATCTTCATTAAGAGTTTTACTAGCATAGTAAATGATTTTGAAAACTTTATCATGCCTTTACCATAATGCTACTCCAATCGCATAATCACTAGCATCAAACATGAGTTCAAATGGCTTCTCCCAATCTGGTGAAACAATTATAGGTGCAGTGATTAATTTTTCTTTTAATAATTCGATAGAATTTAAACATTCATTATTAAAATCAAACTTTCAATAATTTTCTAAAAGTTGGCATAAAGGTTTAGTAATTTTAGAAAATTCTTTAATATATCTTTTGTAAAATCCAGCGTGTCCTAAGAAACTCTTCACCTCTCTCACAGTAGTGGGTGGTGGCAATCTCTTAATCACTCTAATTTTAGCAGGGTCGACCTCCATACCATGCTCAGAAATTTTATGCCCAAGCACAATTCCTCCTGCAAACATAAATTGACATTTCACCCAATTTAGAACTAAATTTGTTTTCTCACAAAGCTCTAAAACTTTTGCTAAGTTTTCTAAGTAGATTTTAAATGAAGTCCCGAATACAGAGAAATCATCCATGAAAACTTCTATTCCATTATCTATTATACTACTGAAGATAGAGATCATACATCTCTGAAATGTTGCAGGTGAATTACACAGTCCAAAAGGTATTCTTCGAAAATCAAAGGTTCCATAAGTGCTAGTAAATGTTGTCTTTTCTTGATCCTCAGGGGCAATAGGTAATTGATGGTAACCAGTATATCCATCCAAAAAGAAGTAGTACTTGTGTCCAGCAATTCTATCCAACATTGGATCAAAAAAAGGAAGAGGAAAGTGATCATTTCGGGTGGCGGCACTTAAGTTCATATATTCAATACAAATTCGCCATCCATTAATTTGTCTTGTGGGTATACTTTGAATATATTCATTCACTTCAACAGTCACTCCTCCCTTTTTTGGTACACAATGTATTGGACTCACCCAAGCACTATCCGAAATAGGATAAATAATTCCAGCATCCAACCATTTTAAAATTTCATTTTGAACTACTTCTTTCATTATTGGATTTAATCTCCTCTGCGGATCAACTCTCGGTTTATGTTCTTCATCTAATAAAATTATGTGCATAGAAATAGAAGGACTGATTCCTTTAATATCTGCTAAAGTCCATCCAAAAGCTTTCTTGTATCTTTTTAAAATTTCTAACAACTTCTGTTCTTGATAATCGTTCAACTCTGAAGATACAATAGCTGGCAGGGTAGATGATTCTCCTAAAAACATATAATTCCAATGATTAGTGAGAATTTTCATCTCAAGTTCAGGAGGTTTTATTATAGATGGAATTAAGCTTTTATTTCCACCTTACATAGTGTCTAATACTTCAAATCTCTCCTGAACATACTCCAAATCTTCATTCGTCTTGTTATCTGAATTTTCTTCATTTTCAATTTCTTCTTCAAACATATTTTTATACTCCACTTCTTTTTCAAATATATTTTCAAAATGAAAGTTTCTCAAACATTCACAGACCTCCATCCTAAAAAATTCATTATCTTTTTCTATTGAGGGATACTTCAGAGATTTCAAAGTATTAAAGGTCACCTCTTGATCATTAACTCTCATAGTTAATTCTCCTTTTTGAACATCAATCAGTGCTCTTCCAGTAGCAAGGAATGGTCTTCCTAAAATGATTGGAATTTCTTTATCTTCCACCATATCAAATACAATAAAATCCATAGGAAAGATAAATTTATCCACTTTCACTAACACATCTTCCACCACTCCTTTAGGGAAAGTAATGGAACGATCGACTAACTGAAGGGTAACAGATGTAGGAGAAATTTCTCCTATTCCTAACCTTTTGAAAGTTGATAAAGGCATAAGATTAAAACTAGCTCCCAGAGCACTTAAGGCTCTTCCAAAAAATTTTTATCCTATAGCACATGGGATAGTGAAACTACCAGGATCTTTAAGTTTTTCAAGAAGCTTCTTCTGAATAATTGCACTAAACTCTCCGCTAAGTGCAACAGTTTCATGATCTATAAACTTTCTTTTCTTTTTCAGTCATAAACTTAGCATAATCAGGCATCTGTTCTAATGCTTCAACAAAAGGAATATTTATCGTTAATTTCTTAAGGATCTCCAAAAATTTTCCAAATCTCTTATCCCTGTTTTGTTGCTTCAATCTTTGAGGAAATGCAGGCGGTGGTTTTTCAATAGTAATCTTCATTGGTTCAAGAGGATAATCCAAGTCTAGATAAATCTTGTTTGAACATTTTTCAATATTCACCTTCTCCTTTTCTATTTCAACTTTTTTTTGCACTCTTATTTCCAATTCTCCTCAACTCGTTAATTGAATAGCCTTAAGTTGTTCCTTCTTTTGATCTTTTGGATTCATCTCAACATTACATAGAAGCATTCCAGAAGGTCTATTATTAAGTGCAGTGAAAATATGCCCCAATTGATTTTCAATATTTTTCATCGCAACACCTTGAGCTTGTAATTGATTTCCCATATTCAGAATCATTTCTTCAGTAGACAACTTCTTATCCTTAGATTGCTATTTATTATTAAATCCAGGAGAATAAGATGGTCTAAAATTAGTATTTCCTTGATTGTTCAAATTTCCAACTGGATGTATAGAACTATTCCCCCAATGTGGGTTAACATTGGCATTGCTATTGTTCCAATTGAAGTTTGGGTGATTCTTCCAACCAGGATTATAATAATTTGAATAAGGATTGATAGATCTATTAATAGCATTCAAAGTCTCATAAGGTGTTTAAGATACTGTTATCTGTCCAAATGAATTTTCCTCTAACACTTGGGGTGGTTGAGAATAATTAATTATATATTGATCTATTTTCTTAGAAAGGGCTGCAATTTGAGAAGCTATCATAGTCATCATATATGAATCATGAACACTAGCTACTCTTTTAGGATTTACACATTCAGAGGGCCTTTGAAAATTATTAGTAGGCATTTCTTCTTTTAATGCGTATGCTTCATCAAAAGGTTTTGACATTAACAATCTACCAGCAGCAACATCTATAATTGATCTCAATGATCCCACTAATCCATTATAAAATGATTGAATTATTAACCAATCTGACAAAGAATGATGTGGGCACTTCCTAAGAAGATCTTTAAATCTCTCCCAAGATTCATATATTGATTCCCCTCAAACTAACCAAAACATGTGATATCATTTTTTAGCTTAACAGACTTTGATGGAGGAAAATATTTTCATAGAAACTTTTGAGGCAATTCTCCCCAAGTTCTAATAGATCCAAGTGCTAACGAATTTAACCACGCCTTAGCTTTATCCCTTAATGAAAAAGGAAAAAATTCTAAGTCTGACAGCTGTTGACCTCATTTTTGATGAGGTCTTCCCTTCTTCTCTTTAGTACTTAGGATCTAGCCTTAGGCTTTTCCTTTCGACTATCTTAGAAGACTAGAATTGGGACCCACCTTTTAGAAATTCAAACCACTTCTAAACTCCCTGCAAACTCCACAAACTTGACCGTAGACCCCTAATCACCTAGAGGGTTGAAATCAAATGTGGAAGTTTAAAGGATGAGTTCCTATAGGACTCTTTGGCCTTAGGACTGCCCTGGGTGGCCTGGTCTGGTGAAGGGTTGACTTACACACACACTACACCTATACACTACACTTTCACACACTTCCTAAAAACACACCCATACCCGACTTGATCTCCTGACTCATAAAGGTGATTCACATGGATGGTCCTTAACCCCTAAGCCCTCGCTAGCAGGGTTAGGAACAACATAGTGAATGCCTTAAATGAGTCCCTTCATGGCTCATGTGGGCTTGATATGGCTTCATGGCTCAACCAAAATGATTTTATTCCACTTACATTCACCTAATCTTCCATTTTCCAAATTTTTAATTTTTGACCCCCGGGACTCTACACCCGCCAACCTACCCAAAGCCCTGAATAGCCCAAATTTCTCAAAAATTTCCAAATCACCCAAAATTCTCCAAAATCATTCCCAAACATTTCCACATCACTCAGATTGATCATCTATACCCAAAAATACCAAAATTCCAAAAATACCTCCCAATACCCTCCAAATACCCAAAATACCCCTCCTAGCCAAAAAATCCAAAAATTCAGAAAATTCCCAGAAAATTCCAGAAAATCCCAAATATTCCCAATTTCATTTTGTTCAACTACACCATGGGCCAATTTTGTCAATTTACCCTACTTTTATCAAAACCCCCAATTTGACCCATTTTAACCCAAAGTAAACCCAATGTCAAACCTAACCTACCCAATTGACCTAAATTCTGGTCCAATTCAATTCTAAACTTCAATTCAACATCCCCAATACCAATCTAGACCAAATCCAAGCTTAATTTGATTGACATTTGGATCCAATTTCACTTTTGGCCTTAAAGCCCAATTTGGACCCATGACCCAAACTTAACCCAAACTCACCCAATTCAACTCCAATTAACCCCAAATCTTTTCTAAACCTTCCTTAACATCCCCATAAACAAAACACTAACATGATTTGCCCAAGATTTTGATCCAAACCCCACTCAAATTCAACCCAAAGCTAAAAGGCCCATTTTTGACCTAAACCCAAACCTAGCCCAAATGAGCCCAAATTCCAAAATCAAAACCTAACCAAAGCCAAAACCTCTTTTAAACACTCCCATAAACATTTCCCAACATTAAATTTACATCAATTTCAACTCTAGCCCAACATTGGCCCAAGTTAGCCCAATTTGACCTACATAGGCCCACTTACCAATTAAACCCAAATTCAAACCAATTCAAGTCCAAATCACACCAAATTGACTCCAAACCACTCATGACACATCCCTAAACCAAACTCAACAATTATTTGGCCCAACCTCTTTACAAAATTTCTATCCATAAATTCATTTTCAAACCTAAAAGCCCACTTCCCTAAACCTTCCTAAAAGCCCATTTCCACCAAATACAAAAGCCCAAAATTGGCCCTAAAGCCCACATGACATTTCCATTTGCCATCCATTTAATCAAAGCCATTCCCTAAGTTCTAATCACATCATCAAATAATTCCAAATTAAGCCTCATGCCAAATTACCCCCTAAATGTCAAATATTTCTAAAACCCTTTTTTCATGAAACAAGTCAACTTTTTTCAAGCCAAATGCAAGCCATGCAAGCCATAGTGCAAGCCACATGAAGCCATGGGGGGTTTGACTTGTCACCATGCCCAAAATGGCAAGAAGAGGGGACCCTTTAATGATTCTCTTAAGAGTGATTAACCACTCCCATGTCTCCCCTAACTCTCGCTTAAGCTTAATTGTACTTGGATTGTGACTCGACCCCACTAATCAAGCCGATCCAAGTGACTTTCCCTTCAGCCCAAATCGGTCTTGGAGGGTGAACCTAACCCAAAACCAAGAGTTGACCCATTTAGACCCAAAACTAGCCCTTTTCCCATTCCACTTCGATTCAAACCCTTTACACATGGCAAGGCCCAATCGATCGCACAAGCCTCCAGCCCCGACCCACCCGGACCCGAGAGTGACCCATGCCTGCCGGCCACCGCCCGGGTCGCCGGAAAACACCATGGCCGAGACCTCGGGAGGAGCCAAATTTTGGAATTCCACCTTGCTGAGCTGCCTCACTCCAAATGGCCATTGCAGCTGTTCTTCTCCTCACCAGAGCAGCTGATCCCAGCCCTCAACTCCCCCTGGGAGGCCTTCCAGCCCTGCCTATTTAAACACCACCCCCTCTCGGCCATGAGAGGTGCTAAAAAAAACCTTAAGGAAACTCTGCCAAAATTGTTCCAGACTACTCCCCATACACAGAACACTTGATCCCCACTTGAATCCCCCTGCCATTTCTTCTCTGTGAGCTCAATTTCGAGTCGAAATCCAAGCCCAAAACCAGGACACTTCTCCACAGTGGATCAATCCTCAAATTGATTGGTCATACACCTTCACCGGACCAAGAGAAGGTGTCCACCAAGCAAAAGCCCCATCTCCAGTGCCACCCAGCTTGTTCCGGACTCCAAAGGTTGTGATCGACCTTGGTGGAAATCACACCTAGGCAATTCACCACATCCCCAGTGCTTCATCCCTAGCCTCCCGCAGCTCCAACGAACGTGCCGAGCATCTCCGATCGAGGCTTCACCTCTCGCAGCTAAGGTATGGCCTCACTCTTCCTCCCGAGCTTCGAACATTCTCCATTTTTATTGCGTAAATTTCATCCCACATAAACCGTATGGATGTGTTCGTCTTCTCAAGACGAATCCATAGAGCATAAGAACATGAAAATCCATCGAGTATCGAGTGAGATATTAGGGATTTAGTGTGGACGGCTCTCGGGTGAGGACACTTGGGGACGATGAACGGATGCCGTCCATTTAATACACGCGCGGACGGACGGCTCGGATGGCGTCGGACCGTAAGATGGTACGTGAACCGCGGGCCCGGCTGCTGACTCAAGCGGCGGCGTCGAATGGGAGCGCGACGCGTGTGCGTTCGGAGATGCCGAGGATGACGCGGCGCCGACTCGGATAAATAGAAAATTAGGGGTATTTTCTATTTATTTAATTCCCTAAACTTCAAAAATTCATAACTTTGTGTAGGAAAATCATAAAAATAAAATAAAAATACCCTCTCGCTCGGTGAACGGAGGAGAATAATGTGGAAAAGAAATTAATTAATTTTGTCCAAGTATTTTATTTTTAATTAATTATTTACTCCCTGCATTGTTTTAATTCTCCATGCATGTATACAATTCACCATGGCATGAGACCATAGGGCTTTGAAGCCTCCGAATTTAGGAACATTCCCCGAATTTTCCAAAGTTAGAGGCCATCCCTATGAAGAGTTATTGATTTTTCAAATCCATGTCACTGTTTTGAGTATTTTAATTCCAATAAATAGCATGTTGTGAAATAAATTCTAGGAAAATTTGGTGATGCTCCTTATGACCAGAGAACCCTAGGAAAAATAGGTTTTGAGTTAGTTCATTTTAGACAACCCTAATCGGCTTAAACACTCAAAATAGGTCTCTAATTAATTAGAGTTAACCATAGATCAAATTGACTTGAAATCAATTCTCCACTGACATTTAGGATCAGAGGAACCCACCATAAAAGTTTGAAGTCAATTGGACTTAGTTAGCCCTACTAATTGGGTTGATTAAGCCACTTAGTCTTTTTAAACTTTAAAAATTCATAACTTTCAAAATACCTTTCAAAAATTCACCAAATTAGTTTTAGAGCCTCTCTGATATCAGGGGAATTTAAGAAAATTAAAATTTCAATTTTCTAAAAAAGTTGATTTTTAATATTATTTTAATATTTTTAATAATTAAAAAATAATAAAAATCACAAAAATAATAAAATTCACCAAAATGTCACATTTTGAATTTTAATCATTTAGGAACAAACCCCATATTTTTCTTAGGCCTATTTGGTGAGATATTAATTTTTAAAGTTCTAGGATAATTTTAAAATTAAAAAAAAATGTATTTTCTAGCATTTTCACTAAAATAATTGTAATAAATCATAAAAAAATCAGAAAATTGCAAAATTTGCTTCTATAGTTTCCTGGATATCAGAGAGATTTTTGAAAAACATAAAATTCATTTTTCAACATTTATTTTATTTTTAATTTAATTAATACTCCAGAACTTAAAATAATTCTAATAAATAAAATATAATTCAAGAAATTACAAAATTTGGTCCAAGTGGTCCTCTGGTCATTAGGAATGTCCCATAATTTTCTTAAGGACAGAAACTTTTCCTTGGTCATGTTATTAAATTTTCCTTGGAAATCTCTATTTTCTACCAAAAATAATTATATAAATAAATTAAATACAGAAAAATCACATTTTCTCCTCCCATGTCTTTATTGACATATGAGTGAAGTCACATAAAAATTTCAAGTTCATTTGAGTTCAATTTAGTGAGTTATGAAATTATTAGGCTTGAAGGGCAAAATGGTAATTAAAATTTTAACCCTTAATTAAAACTTTAGGTTTAATAAAAATTAACAAGTAAAATATTTGATCCTAATCTGATTTGGATGATTGAAATTTAATAATTGAAGGGTAGAAACCCATTAAGCAATTTAAAATGATTAAACCTTAATTAAATAATTGATTAAATTTGGAAGAATAATAAAATCGGAATTATTAAAATAGGGATATTATTAGGAAGAGATTCATTCTTTAATTTAAAAATCCCTAAATTAATCATTTCATTAATGTTTAATTCTTAATCAAAATGATAATTCAAATTTAAAACATTGAAAGACTTAATCATTAAACTAAAATTAAATAATTGAACTCTTTAATTAAAATAAAAATGAATAAAATTAAATTAAATTAAATTAAAAAATTAAATTAAATTAAATTAAATCAAATTAAAAATTAAATTAAAAAATTAAATTAAATTAAGAATTAAATTAAATTAAATTAAAAAATTAAATTAAATTAAATTAAATTAAATTAAATCAAATTAAATTAAAAATTAAATTAAATCAAATTAATTCAATGTAACATCAAATCAAACTAAATTGAATTAAATTGAATTAAATTAAATTAAATTAAATTAAATTGAATTAAGTTGAATTAAATAACATCACCTAAGACATAAAGAACTCAAAAATAAATCTAAGATAACTTGAACACTATTCCAAACTTAAATCATTAATTTGAACTTAAATTTGAATCACAAACCATTTGAACACCAATTTACCCTCAAGAGCTTTAGTTATCATAACTCTTAAACAGGATATAAAATGAAATGTTACTTCACTTATAGGACATTCAAATATCCTAGTTCACTGAGCAAGTTAACAAAACTTGAAAACCTCGGACGATCGATTCATTTACACAATTAAATTCATTTGGACTTAAAACAATCCTAGAAATATTGAAAAGATGTTTAAGATTCTTCTTAAGCACTTCCTCAATATGATAGGATATTCATAAGAACAATCGAACTTAATTGTTCTTTGATGAAGAAAATCGTCTTCAAACCGTAAACACAAAGAACCTAGACGTCATAGGAAATGACTAGCTATAGGATTAGGAATTTGGTAGAAAACCATAACCCTTACCTTAGCTTTACCTAGGAACTTGCTTAAATATTCTAACCGTGTTTTAAGTGCAGCTTGGGATGACGGGAAGACCCTCCGTGTACGCTTTTATTTTATTGCGATTTACTTTACGGCAATTTATTTAATTGCATCGCACTTACTTTTCTTGCATGATAAACAACAAGTTGCATGAAAACCTACACCTTTAGGACGTAAACCAAAACTCGAAACCCATAACTAAATTAAAAGACACTACAAGATAAAATTCACCTCCACAACATTTCAAAATATAAGACAACTCAAAATTTAATCACAAACGTAACACAAAACTACAATTACAACTAAATTAAAACGTCTTGTTGGATGATCGGGAATACCTCGGATGATGTAACCTACGTGTTGCTAACGGGATTTCCCACGGTCTAAATGAAAGTGTGGAACTCATTCAATTGAGTTTAGCAAATTCATCCGGACTAAGTGAATCCGATAAAAATAATGATGCCGGAAGGATGGAACCGTGGGATCTTAACCGGTGTTGTTATAATCAACTTTAAGATTTGTTTTAATTAAAACACAAAAAAAACACTTGGAAATTAAGACTTCTCTAAACCAAAACACTTTTCTCATCCCCCTGATTTATGATTTCTAAAACTAAACCTCTGCAACAACAAGGAGCTCGGAGCATGGTGGGCAGCACGGCCATCGTCGTCAGCAAAACTTGAACCTACTTCAGCAAAACTTTCCTAGAATTAAACAACAAAGACATAGGACTTCGAGGTAGTTTGCCTAGTGCAACATAAATCCTCAACTCTTCGTTAGGCATTTGCATTGCAAATTAAGCCCTAACCGGTCTTAGGATTCCGAGGTAGTCGTCCGATACGACATAAACCCTCATATCTTACGAGCAATTTGTATGATTCTATCATATAAATATAAGCCCTAATTAACTAAAATTGGCAAGATTGAAACATTAAATAAACATTAGGACTTTCCTAAATCCAAGCCAAACAATAGGGTAGTCGGGAATTATCGAAGTTCACTTCGAATCCATAATTTCTCCTACTTTTCTTCCTTTGAATTCCCAAAATAAAATGTTCCAAACTTGATACATTCCCTATTGAGATTTCCAAAATTCAATTCTTTGAAAACTTAAACTTTGAAATTCTTGAGAGCAGAATTATCGGTTATTATCGAGAGTTTTCTTAGGTGATTCTCGTCACTTAAGATGTAATTAACTATAGTGGGCTTGCCCTTATAGGGAATTTTAAAGAACCTGAGTAATATAAACCCTCGCTTAATTCATTTATATTAAGCGTGGGAATTTGTCGGCTTATAAAATTGGTTCGCAGATCAAACGGATGTCACAAACCTTTCTAGTTTATCTAATCGAGCCCCATTATCAAGCAAAGGTGTCTATTCTTCTGGATAGATACACGGCTTGTGGTGCGGTGCTCGTTTATGTAAACTATTCGAGATGTGAGATCAGCTTGATTTCATATCTTAAAATCTTCAAATTTAAAAATTATTTTCAAAATCAAATACTACTTTTCAAATTATTTATTTAAATTAAATTAAAATTCGCCGACAATTTCTGTAGGCGACCCCCTTTTCAAAATAAAACACATAACCTAAAAATATGCCGACAACAGCATCACTCGACACTCTGTCATGCTTAAAAGTAGCACACACTTCTAGAAAGCTAGCGAGATGTAAATTTGGATCCTCATTAGGTATCCAAGTTAATTGTTTTGTACCATTTGGATATTAGCATGTTTTAGTTCAAATGAATTAGCAGCATCATTAGGATTTTTAATGGTTATATGAATTTCATCTGCTCTTGGGTTAGCATAATCTCTTAAAGGCCTTGACAAATTTCTAATATAATTTCTTTGATTATCTTGATTATTCGCCATTTTGCAAGGATTTTCAATTTATTTTTATTTTTTTCAAATTTTTCTAACAGTATGCTCTAACTCCAAATCGTAAGGTACTAAATCTATAGATCCACTATGATGCACATAAAATCACACAAATACTTTAAAAAATAAACAAACACACAATTACACATTACAAAGTAAAGGTTTTCAGTTACAATAATATCAATAGATACCGTTTATACCATCCGCTGCAACGACACCAAAAACTTGATGCCGCGGACTTTATATTGCAAGAACTTATGAACTAAAATTTATATATATTTATAATGATTTTGTAAAGTCCAAAGATTCAACGCAAGTACACGTATCGTATCAAGTAATACAGGGCTCGAATGGAGTCCCGTTTATTAATCCCATAGGGAAGGGTCAATCTCACTATTGATAATGTAAAACTGAATTCCAATACATAAATTGCGATTAGAGTTTAATGTTTTACTTCTACTACCAAGATGCAGAATATCGTAACAATTAAATAAGCTACAATTACTTCTATATCTTTAAAACATAATTAACTACCATACACACACTAAGCTATATATCTGAAAGGTTTTGATATATAAGAAAAGTATTTTTCCTCTTGTAATGAGAATATGATATGTGGATGATATGGAATGATTATCTAATGGTATTGTGCCAAATAGGAGCCTAATTGATTCTTTACCCTTAAAAGAGTACCCCCTCTTCTAAGCAATAAAAGAACATTAACATATCTTAAGTTTAGCTACTAAATCTAAGGCTAGGACAGGAGAACACTGGCTGCCACTATGGAGCTCCCACTAACCCTTTACCTAAAGGCTAACCTTCGAGTTTAGTTACTAATCTTAGAACCAAATTGGGGATCTCAGTCTGTCACCCTGAAACCTCCAATTTGACGTCCATCAAAACACATTTCCCTATTTATTTGCACTCAATTCCCATAAACTACGCAATTCATCCATGGAAATTGAATGGGTTCTTCCATTTTATTGTAAGACATTAAATCCTTTCAGAGTTAATGTTCCATAACATATTTTAACAATCCAATTGGCCAAATTGAAAAGTAAATTAAGTTCGAACTGAAAAACCATCACAAATTTTTAATACTTTAAAAACACTTCAAAACTACATCAACACATCATCACATCTCTATGCAAGAAGAAAGACAAAGGAGACTACTCAGAATTCATAGAGTAGACACAATAAAACATGGATTTTATATATAGAAGAAAAGCCATACAAACCACAAAAGAAAATACAACTTATCTATTTCTCTTCCCCAATGTAATTCCCTTGATGTTCCTTTGAATCATTTTTTATCTTCTTTTCAACACTCAATTCCCTCTTTAGAATGGAAAGGAAGAAGCAATCTCTCACTTTACTCCTTCTCCTTCACTCCTTAGAGAAGAATCCCTCTCAAATTGTCACTTCTACACTCTTCTCTCTTAAGCCCTAACACTCAAAACAACTAGACTCTCTACAATACACAGGACACACACTATGAGGAACGAAATCCCAAGAGTTTCCATTGGCATCATTTAAAAAATTTGGCAAAACTCTTCAAATTTGAAGTACACCGACATTGGGCACCGGAGGCCCCTGATATGGCGTCAGTGGTGCTCTATTGTCGAATTAATTCTGAGCTCTCTGGAAATTGGCGCCGGCGGCGCCCGTTCTGGCGCTGGCTGCGCCAAAATATGTTTTTCTCCTTTTTGCTCTTTTTTGCTCCGAATTTGTTCCTTTTCGCTTCTTTTTTCTCCAATCACCTAAAATCATCATATCTACAACAAATCATGAAAAATATCTTTCTTTAAAGTGCAATATCACCAAAAATGATTAAAATTAGATATAATAAACAACATATATTTATGGTGCATCACCTACTAATCTCTATGTCATAACTTAGTGGGTCCTATTCATTTATTTAAGAGATTTCTTCATTTAATAAATATAATAGATTTTGTTGCCCTACAAGGTGTCCAGATGATTTTTGAAATGGGTCTAGGAGGTACCTAGACATTTCACAATCCTTTTGAGTTTCTTGAGTTCATTTGAACTTATCATAATTATTAAATGATTCATCCTTTTTGTATCCTTATGCTCAGTGAGTCGATATTTTAATCATCCCGAAAGGCGGGGTAGTTTATCATTTAGTATTTTACTTAAGAATTATGTAAGTGAGGCCTTTAGAGACAAACTTAATTTATGGAAGAATTTATCAAATTTTGATGGGCTTGTGATGTTTCAAAATTAGTTTTGAATTAACCATGTTTCATTTTCTATTTCTCATTAGTCAAACTTTCAATTAAATCTGCTCCCTACTAAGCCCTTAAAATTTTAATGGGGATTTTTATGTTTTTAGAAAAGGAAGTTAAATGACCTTCATGATTATGAGTCATATCAAAATATCGAAGTATCATAACATAAAATGAAAGGGTATTAAATTAGTGGAATACTAACTTCCAAAATCAACCCCTAACCTTAAGGATATTTTAATTTAATTTTCTTCAAAATTATGATGATTAATTAAATTATGAATTTTGTCTTTTAATGTGACAAAAATGAAATGTGTTTCTACCATTTACCCTTCTATATTTCAATCATTCAAACATAATGATTAGGATCATTTATTGCCCCTTTTACAATTTTATTCAAGCCTAAATACTTTTTGAGATTAAATTCTTCAAAATTACAATTTTACCCCTAAAGGCCTTTATCACTTCATAATTCATTCAGTTTAACTCAAATGACTTCAAAATTAATATGTGACTCCTCTGATGGGTTAATTAAAACATCAGAGGAGAATATTTAATTTTTCAAATTTTAATTTAATTTATACATTTATTTTAATGGAAATTTAGGGATTTTTAATGAAAATTCAATAACTTGTCCAAAAAAAACCTTTAACTTTGAAATTTTTATTGCAGATATACCTAGATCAGTGGACTACTTGGACCAAATTTCATAATTTTTTAAGTTTTAATTTAATTAATAGAATTATTTTAAATTTTAGAGTATTAATTAAATATAAAATTTTATTTTAAGTTGAAAATTAAGTTTTGTATTTTTTAAAAATTCCTCTGAGGTCAAGTAACCCAGAAAACCAAATTTTATATTTTTTGATTTTTTTTGTTACTAGAATTATTTTAGTGAAAATTAGGAAATCCCTTTTCAGCCTTTAAAAATTAATTCAAGCCTTTAAAAATTAACATCTTTATTTTAAAAATTAGTAAAAATATCCCAATTATTCCTAAGTGCTTAAGAGATAAATTAGAACATTTCCATTTATTTTATTAATTTTATGATTTTATGAACACTTAAATATTTAAATATTAAAATAAGGCTCAAAAATGAAAATTTTATTTTAATTATACTTTTTTTTAAAGACTCCATTAATCTCAGATAGCTCCCAAAATTAATTTGGTGAAATTTTGAAGAGTATTTTAATTATTATAATTATCGAATTGCCAAAAATTTGATTTAACCTGAAAAATTCATTTAGGTATTTAAATTAACTTTAATTGATTTGAAATTTTTATGGGGAGTCTTTCTGACCTAGAATTACAGTGAAGAACAAAAATTAAGTTATTTTCATTTATATTCAGTCTGATTTAATTTTATTTAATTTTTAGATCTTAACTACAATTAGGGTTGTACTTAATGAGTTAAACCAATTTTTTATTTTTCCTAGGGTCCACTAGTCATATGTAACCTACCAAAATTTATTTTTCATTTTTATGATTAATATTTTATTTATTATAATTATTTTACCAATACAGGCATGCTAACTTGAAGAATAGAGATCTCTGTCTAGAAGTCTCCTCTAACTTTGGAAAAATCAAGGAAAGTCCCCTTGGACAGAGGCGACAACATACCAAAATCTTAAGTTATGGTGAAATGTCTAAGCCAATGGAGAATCAAAAGACTCCAGATAGTATTTAATTAATAAAAAATAGAACATGCATCAAATAAACTTCAAACTATTTCCACATTACTCTCCTCTATTCACTGAGCACTAAGATATTTTTCTTTTATTTTTTTGTTTTTTCTACAGCAAGTTATGAATTTTTAAATTTATGGGAATTAAATAAATCAAAAATCCCCTAATTTCCTATTTAACCACGTCGGCGCCGCATCATCCTCAGCAGATACAAAAGACCACACATCTTCTTCTGGTTGGAAGCTTCCATCTGAGTCACCGCTCACTTTATGCATCAATATTTCATCTGGCACTATCCTGGCCCTCTATTTAATACACGCGCGATCTGACGGCTCCTGGTCTTCGTCCTCAACTGACTTAGCCCATAAAACATCCACTTTCTAAACCTAAGATCTTGAGCTAGACTCAACCAAATCGTATGGGGTTTGTTTCTAGAGCTTCATCTGACCTTGATGAACCTATCCATACAGTTTATACGGTACAAAATATGGTCTACACATGTAAGGGATGAAGAATAGCTCGAAAAGAAGAGTGAGTTCAATACCTTTTTTTGAGAGGGGAGGCCTAAATCAGATGGTTTTCCAAGGTTTGATTGGTCCTAATGAACCTCCGGATGAAGTCTTTTGCCCTGGTGAACTGTCTAGACCCAAACTCAACTAGACCCGATTTCATATGTTGATCAAATTCTGGTGCAGAGGCTCTTTGTGGTGGGGCTTTGATGGGGGATCTTATTTTTTCAATGCTTTGAAGGTGTGGGTGTAAATAATTTGAGTTTTGTGCACTGTTGAGCTATAATGGAGTTTATCCTGGTTCTAGCTGAGATTTCAGTGGAGAAATTACTCTGAAGCAGAGGGAACGAGAGGGGGGAAATGGTTGGAATAAGCTTAGGGAGGTATGGAGGAGCTGTGGTGAGGTTTTAGCAAAGTTTCCTTAAGAAATTTTTAGCACTTGGATCTTTGCTGTGAGGGGTGGTTTTTATAGCAAGGCCAATTGGCTGAGCTCAGGGCCTAGTTTTGGGTGCTTTAGTCAGCTTAGGTTGAGGGCAGAACAACGCCATTAATTTTTTTTGGGGATGCCTCACTGACAGAGCTCAATTTTGAATTTTAAGGTGTATGGGGGCACTCAGGTTGAGCTATTCTGATGGCTAGGGTGGCTGGCAAGGACAGGGAAGGTGGCTGGTAAGCTGATGGGAGGTAAGAGAGGAGTTAATGAGGTTAATCCCCTGCCATGATGGGTGGCTTGCGTAGAGTAATGAGTTAAGCTAAAAGGTGAGGGGGAGTTGTCCTTGGTGAAGGACCTTTAGTCCATGGCTCAATGGACCTGGGTCTAGTGGGTTTTAGCTGGTCTTGGAGTCCCAAGGTTGGCTGCCATGGAGTCAATTTGGTCAACATAGTTCAATTTAAGTGAAATTGGGTCATGGGTTCAATTTAGGTCACATTGGGTTTAGGTTAGGCTAGGTTTGGTTTGGGCTTGGGTTAGACCCAGTTGATTGTTCAAAATGATGTATATGACTTTCATAAAATGTTTGAAAGGGAATTGGAGTGGTTTTGAATAGGTTTGAGTATTCAATTTGGTTTGATTTGGGATTTTGAGCAATTTGGGGAAAGTTGGGTTAACTTGGCTTTAAGTTGGGCTAGCTTTGGGTCCAAGGCCAATGGAAGGTCCCAAATGGTCTAGGGGAACGTTATAAAGAGTTCCCAGCATTAATTTGTTGGAAATTTTAGGGTTAGGGCACTGAATTTGGGGGATTTTGGGCATGTGTTTGATTGGGTAAAAATTGGGGGAATTGGCTCAAATGGGTTTGGATGAGGCTTAGGCTCAAATTTAGGACAATTGATGGTTCAATTTTATGTAGGGAAGTGATATGAAGGGTTTAGAATTCAAATTTAGGGGAAATTGATTGGCATTAGGTCAAATTGGGGGACTTGGGTCACTTAGCCATATTTGGGAATTTTGGATTTCAAGTGAAATTGAACTAAAATGTGGAACAAATTGAGCTTATATTTGGTTTATATTGAGGCTAGATAGGTTTAATTAAAATTTTGAATTGAAATTGGGCAAAATAGGGGTTAATTGGGTGGACATTAGGTTTAATTTGGCACTTTTATGTTAAAATGGTCAAATTAGGGCTTTTGGTCAAATTGGCCTAAATTGATCAAATTGGATCATGTGTTAGTTGAGAGAAATGAAATTGGGAATACTTAAAAGATTTTGGGAATTTTTAAGAATTTTTAGAATTTTTGAATTTTTGGGCTAAGAGGGGCATTTTGGTAAATTTGCAAATTTTGGGACTATTTTGAAAATTTTGGTAAATTTGGGTAATTTTGGTAAATTTGAGTGACGAGAAATATTTTGAAATAGTTTTTGGAGAAAAATGGGTAATTTTGGGAGTTTTGGAGGACCTTAGGGTTTTAGGGGTATTTTGGGTAATTTTAGGGGTTAGGGGTTAAAAATTGAAATTTTGAAAAAAAATTGAGGTTGGTTAAAGGTGAGTAGTATAGGATTTTTTAGATTGAGCCATGGACCAAGGGTAACCTTCATTCGGTCCTCTTTGTGTTGGTACTAACCAAACCTTAGCTTGAGGCTAAGAGGATGAGAAAACCACACACATGAGTTTCTAAAGAGTAAGAAGGCCAATGTGGGATGTGCTTTTTAGGGTTGTGAGTATATGAAGTGTGTGTACTGTGTAAGCTCCAGACCTCTCAGTGTAAATCCTAAGGTTTGACCACCTATAGGAGACTTCCCCTGGGCTTCCTTATGCTTGGTCTCTTCCTCCCAAAAGATGGAGATTAGGCCTTAAACATATGAAAACTCCCAGTGAAGTGAAAAAGGTTTTAATTTCTAAGGGAAGGATTCCAAGAATAATCTTCTAATAAATTCACAAGGAGAGTCATATGGCTAGACCCTAGGCTATTCTAAAGAGAGACTAGACCCCAACTCAAAGTGAGGTTAAAAACTTAATTAAACTTTTAAGCCTTATGACCGGCGGACTTTATATATGCAAGAATGTATGAACTCAAATTTATATATGTTTATAATGATTTTGTAAAGTCCAAACACTCAATGCAAGTATATGTAACGTATCAAGTAATACAGGGCTCTAATGGAGTCCTGGTTATCGATCCCTCAGAGAAGTACGAAGTATAAGAAAGTTTTTCACAATATATATAATATAGCACTGAAATCTAATACCTAAATTGCACTTAAAGTTTAATACTACTTCTACTACCACAATGCAGAAAATAGTAACAATTAATTAAACTACCCTTACTTCTAACAACTTTAAAGACAGAATTAACTAGTAGCCACACTAAACTATGTATTTGAAAGGTTTTGATATATGAGAAAAGTATCTTTCCTCTTGCAATGAGAATATGATGTGTGGATTGATATGGAACAATTATCTATGTTATTGTGCCAAACAGAAGCATAGATGTTTCTTTACCCTTAAAAGAGTACCCCACTTCTAAGCATCAAAAGAACATTGACATATCCTAAGTTTAGTCACTAAATCTAAGGCTAGGCTGGGAGGATACCAGCTCTCACTTCAGAGCTCCCACTCACCCTTCACCTGTAGGCTAACCTTTGATATTTAGTTACTAATCATAGAACCAATTTGGAGATTTCAGTCTGTCACCGTGAAATCTCCACATTGAAGTCCATCAAAACACATTTCCCTATTTATTTGCACTCAATTCCCATGAACTACGCAATTCATCCATGAAAATTGAATGGATTTTCCATTATTGTTGTAGGACATTAAATCCTTTCAGAATTAATGTTCAATAACATATTTTAACATTTCAATTGACCAAATTGAAAAATAAATTAGGTTCAGAATGAAAACCCATCACAATTTCTTCAATACATTAAAAGCACATCAAATCTACATCAATCCATCACCACATCTCTATGCAAGAAGAAAGACAAAGGAGACTACTCAAAATTCATGAAGAAGATACAATAAAACATAGATTTTATATATAAAAGAAAAGTCATACAAACCACAAAAGAAAATACAACTTATCTCTTTCTCTTCCACAATGCAATTCCCTTGAAGTTCCTATGAATCGTTTTTCTCTCATCTTTACAACACTTGATTCTCTCCTTAAAATGGAAAGGAAGAAGCAATCTCTCACTTTACTTCTTCCCATTCACTCCTTAGAGAAGAACTCCTCTCAAATCCTCACTTCTACACACTCTTCTCCTAAACCCTAACACTTAACACACACTAAACCACTAAGAGAGAGCAAGAAAAGGCAAGAGAGCCCCCTTCTTTTGGTTCAAAAGCAGTTACTTATAAGTTAGGGATGAAATCCCAAGAGTTTCCACAGACACGATGCTCTATCCTGCCATTAAATTCTGAAGTCTCTGGAAAATGGCGCCGGCGGCGCCAGAACATGTTTTCCACCTTTTTGCTCCATTTTGCTCCTTTTTGCTCTGAATTCGTTCCTTTTTTCTTCTTTTCACTTCAATCACCTAAAATCATCATACCTGCAACAAATCATGAAAAATACCTTTATTTAAAGTGTAATATCACCAAAAAGGAGTAAAATTATATAGCAAAAACCGTATATATTTTTGGTGCATCAAATTCCCCCAAACTTTAACTATTACTTGTTCTCAAGTAATCTTTTTACTACATAAAATTATAATTCTAGCAAAATGTACTTTTCAACTGTAGGACACTAAAATATTTCATTGAAAAGAATATATTGGTTAGATTTTCAGAAAGAAGTTTAGTTACTCAGGTCAACATTCACGTATAAGAATATTCAGCAATTAAGTCTAATGTTTCTAGTCTTCTATTTATTTCAAGATGAACCATAATTTGTCACATTAAGAGTGCCTTAAAAGACTATGTGAAAAAGGAGTTCATGCAAACTTTATTAGAATGTTGGCCAATAATTTAACATAAATTTAGAAATGAAATCAAGTTTTCTATTTAGGGTGACTAAAGTGAAGCCAATTTTTTATTAGACATCTCCTCAAGCTCCTCCTCATAAATATTTTTCTTTCTTTTTTCTTTTCTTTTTCTTCTTTCTCTTTTTCTTTTAGGGATTGTTTTTCAATCCATCTTTTCTTTTCTTTTCTTTTCTTTTCTTTTCTTTTCTTTTCTTTTCTTTTCTTTTTTTTTAATGAGGATTACTATATCTGGATAACATTTAATGATTTTGAACTTCACTCTCCTCTTTCTAAAGTTCAAACTTGAGACATCTCCTTACTTTATAGTTAAGTAAAAACTTTATTATTCATCATAAAGTCATAATCTCTTCTTAACACACAATACTTTAAGTCCAACATTTCAAAAATACAGTTTTCTTTACTTTAAATAGTTAACTATAATCAAATCTTTTCATACCAAATATCTTACTTCTATAAAATTAACCTTTATTACTAAAAATTTCCTTCCAATCCTTCCATAATATTCAACTGAAATAAAAATTTTTAGTTACTTACACTGAGATTCAACTGCCAGAAGTTATGCTAAAAATTTTAGAAAATATAATAATTGAGAAAAAATAAAAGTTAATATTTTTCTACCCTCCCCCAAACATAAATTTTTCAGTAAATTTGAAACAGTTGAGAGTAAAAGAAAACTAACTTTCTGTACTGGGATCTTGAAATCTTCAAAAACTATCTGGTATTAGTCAAAATTTACAACTAGCAGGCATGAAACAATTAGTAGTAGTGATATAACAATTTTAAATTTTTGCATGAGTAAAGAGAATTAACTTTAAACATCTAAACATCCAACAAAACACTATAAAATGAAACAAACTATTACAGTACTACACAGTCCGGCTAACAATTTCAATGTTTCAGTACAACGTAACAGTACACCAAAAGGGTTACACATAACATGAAGAATAAATAACTACTACATCTCAGCAGTACAACAACATAGTTACACATCACATGAAAAATAAATATCTACTACATCATAACAGTACAACACAAACAGAAATAGAAACCGACAATCTACCAATCTCTAACAGCAGGAGCAGCAGGGTCATCAGTAGGGTCATCAGTAGGTTCAGGTCTATATGGTGTATAACTGGGGCAAGTAGGAAATATCCCATCAGACTCCCCCCAATTAAATCTGACCTGAGAATCATAATAAGCAATATCGAACTCAACTCTCCTCTGCAGATAATCTTCATTCACATCACTCCTTGCCTCAAACACATCCATCCTACCATGGAGTCTATCCACACTAGCTCTCTGTAATCTTGGCTGCTCCATAATATCAGATAAGCTAAGAGGCTCCGATGTAGATGGAACATCATAGCTCGTAGTAGGAATATCAGTATTCATATGCTCAACTCGGGCTCTTACATGAGACTCATAAGTACGGATAATAGTCTTTATAATTGGTCTCAACGGTATAGCCACTTCTTCAGAATTGTTAAACTCCACTCCAAACTGAACACACAGGGCATGAACTAAAGCAGGAAGCCCTAAACCACTAGTGGTCTCGCCTCTAGAAATAGTCTGAATGTTCCTGTAGATAATAGCTCCAATATGAATCTTTTTCATATTCTGAATACAATAGTTCAGAATTGCTCTATCCCTTATAACTTCGCTGTGGTGATAAGATGGTAATAGTCTCGCAGAGATGAAATAATTCCAAACTTTTGATAAAACATTCAATGTGGAAGCAGTGAATTTAATTAACTGTTTTTGACTTACTTTCCATTCCCCTGTTCTGTCAGTCAGAAAAGCAATCACTTCTCACATATTCTTCCCTTGAGTGTCAAAGTTTTCGTATTCACAAACAAATGGTTCTCGAGTCTGATAGAAAGCATTGATACGCTGAGGAATAAACTCAACAATTTTCCTCTAACTAGCACATACTCAGTCTCAGTCCAGGGTACATATAAATAGAACTCTCTAACAACTCCCATAACAACATTCGCAGTAAAATAAAAAAAATCGCTCCAAATTCCGCTCTGCAATTAACTGTTCTATAGATCCACTAGGACTATCAAAAGCTCGATCCTGGATACACTTCTTATTGTAAAGGTATGAGTTAAAGTGAAATTGGGCTTTGATATTAACGAATTTATCCTCATAAAAATCCAATTTCCTCTTCCCTTTACTCATCCTTGGAGCCATGTGAATTTCTAAAATTTGCAAGAAAATTTCAATAAATACCAAATTCACAATGTTACAAACTCCAAATACTATTATAAACAAGTAAGAGCAAATTTCATCATAGAAATCTCAAAATGTCTTTAAAACTCAAAAAATTCCAACCTAAGCAATGTGAGAGATTTCCATGGTGAAAATAAAAAAGTTTTAACTTAAAGTGAAGCTCTTACCAAGAGATGTGTAGATCCGGTATCGAAAAGCTTTGAAATCACCTTGAATCCGAGATCTAGCAAGCCCTAGATCATCAAAATCGAGAAAATGGAGGAGGAAGATGAAGGCAATGGAAAAATTTGTAGGTCCCAGGGTAAAAATCATGAAAATGAGGCTTTTTGGCCTTTTACTGGGTTCGGGCGCCGGCGACACTCTATTTAAATTAATAGCCAAACTCTCTGGATTTGGGTGCCGGCGGCGCCCTTTCTGGCGCCGGCGGCGCCTGTCCGAAATATTTTCTGGGTCTAAAATTTTTTTCAGAATTTCGTTCATTTCAACATCCACAATGATGTTTATCACTTCAATAGGCATTTAAATCTTCTCACATGTAATAATTAACACAATTCTTTACACAAACAATACACAACAAACTTATATATATAAAATCCAAGTTACAACATAAACTCTGCTTATGTTCATTCAAACCAAACAACTCTTAGATGTTTTAGTGTTGCAAGTATGCTACAATAGGAAAACACTAAAATCTAAGCACACAATGAAAGTAAGCATATCCAAGTCCAAATGCAAATTACTAAGCAAAGCAAAGCAAATACTACACAAACCAAGCATATTTAAGCAAAGAAACTAAACACACAACAAGCATAAGTAGAATCCATTAATTACTCCACATCAGTTTCAGAACTATCCTCTCCTCAAATGTCTCCAATCGATTGCTAATGCATGAAAAAATTATAAAATTTACGAAATGGAAATTTGTCAGATGATTCCTCAGTAATCATCGCGTTTTTCTTCGTCAAGTTAATCAATCCCATCTCAATTCGACTAGTGTGATCAAATTGTTCCTTCATTATCCAATCTATATGCTTAAATAAATCTAAAATGTTATTGATTGCACTCATAATGTTCTGTACCTGTTTCTCCAAAAGTTTGATCCTCTTCAATATCATTTTGGAACTTTCAGGAAAATAGGGTTGATTCAGTTGTGAAGTCAGTGTTGGTTGATCAGCAAGAAAATTAATGTCATCTTCATCTCCCACTGTCTGGTAGTCATAACGATTAGTTAGATCAATAGGCCTCCATGGAAGAAGAACCTTTTCCCAACTTTCATAAGGAACTTGTGATTGACTACATAACAGAAATATGGTGGACGGGTGTCCAAGCCCATATTTAGATCCATGAACAATTAATCTCAAAACTGATTTGACAATGATATTACCAATGTCAATTGGCCTCCCAGTTTGAATACATAAATTCAAAATGGCACTTTCCTTGGTTACCTTGCTAATCTTCAATGTTGGAAAAATCTTTGCCGAAATAAAGTAGTACCACTGCTTCGATACTGGATTGAGAGATGCATATGGGAAACTAATGTATCCATTCTCTCTAATTTCCCAATCCTCATTCTCATCCATCAAATATCGATACACATCAGTCATATTTTCTCGTGTGGCATTGAAATTAGAATAATGGCAAATTGGTAAGTTCTCGATCATAAAGAGATCATTAATTCGTGCAAGAGTAAATTGCACAAATCTACCATGCACAAATACGAACCCTTGGTTGATCTTGTGAAGATTTGCATAGAATTATTTCACGACAAGAACAACAACGGCAGCAGTAGTGTAGCAAAGCACTTCCCAACGTCTCTCCTTAATAATTTCTTCAATTCTAGTAGTAGGATTATCCATACCTCAATTTATGAAGCCTCTTTTCTTGATAATCCTTCTCTTCTTCATCACATTGTTGAACAAATGCTGTGTCTCGAAACTTATGAACTCCTTCAATTGAAAACGTGAGATCGAGGGGTTTCAAAGGAGTAGGAATCCATGTAATGCGAATTGGGAATGGTAGTTTTCATTTTTATGGTGTTAGGAAGTCAAAAATGGAGTTTAGGGAGTTATAAGGACGAAGATCCCGCCTAAATCCTCCAAAACTCGCATTTTAAAACTAAAACACCGTCAACAGGTTTTGGGTGCCGGTGGCGCTCGATAGGGCGTCGGCGGCGCTCAAACCTGTAAGTTCAGTGTAACAACTGTAAAAGGGTGTCGGCGGCGCCCATTCTGGCACCGGCGATGCCAGTGGTAAAAAATTGTCATCAAACTTCGTTTGGCCCAAAATATTCCAATTTCTCAATTTGATCCAACATTTATCAATTTTTAAAAGTTTTTAGGAGTAATTAGGATTTAAAAACAACTATCTAAAAAGCATAACTACATCGAATAAACAAACACACCACAAAGATACATATGGGTTGCCTTCCATAAAGCGCTTGGTTTAATATCGTCAGCCCGACAAACCATTCAGTTAATCGAGATGACTCAGTATTAAAACCTCTTTGAAGTGAGGTTGAAACCAGTCAAAGTAAGGCTTTAATCGATGCCCATTAACCTTAAAAGTCTTTCCAGTATCAGGATCTTTAATATCAACAACTCCAAAAGAATGAACTTTTACAACTATTATCTAGACTTGAGCTTTCCAGGAAATAACTTCAATCTTGCATTGTGTAACAAAACATTTTGTCTAAATTCCAAGTTCTTTTTCAATATCTTTTGATCATACCACAATTTCATTTTCACTTTATAAATCCTATCATTGTGATAAGATGCATTTCTAATCTCTTCCAATTCATTCAATTGCATAAATCTTTTCTCTCCAGCATTCTTAAAATTAAAATTCAACTCTTTTATCGCCCAATATGCTTTATGCTCCAATTCAACTGGTAAATGACAAGTCTTACCAAACACTAGTCTATAAGGAGACATTCCAATAGAGGTTTTAAAAGTAGTTCTATAAGCCCATAAAGCAATATCTAATCGAGCAGACCAATCTAATTTATGATTATCCACAGTTTTTCCAAAATTCTTTTAATTTCATTATTAGACACTTCTGCTAAACCACTAGTCTGGGGATGATAAACAATAGAGATTCTGTGAATAATATTATATTTCTCAATTAATGTCTTAATTCGATTATTCCTGAAATGGGATCCACCATCAGTTATGATCACTCTCGACATTTCATATCTTGTAAATATATTTTTCTTTAAAAAATTTGAAACACTACAAGCCACAAATCTAGGTAAAGCAATAGCTTCAATCCATTTCGAGACATAATCAACGACAACCAATATATATAATTTTCCAAATGAATGAGTAAATGGTCCCATAAAATCTAATCCCCATACATCAAAAATTTCAACTTCCAAATTATAAATTAGAGGCATTTCATTTCTTCTAGAGATATTACCTACTCTCTGACATCAATCACATGATTTAATATATCTGTAAACTTCTCTAAAAAGAGTAGGCCAATAAAATTCAGGTTGTTGAATCTTAAAAGAAGTTTTATCAACACCAAAATGACCTCCAAATTCAGAATCATGACATCATTGAATAATCAAATTCGTTTCTTTTTGTGGCACACATTTTCTAATAATCAGATCCTTACACTGTTTATATAGATGGGGCTCATCTTAAAAATAAAATTTTGCATCATATTTAAACTTCTTTTATTGTTGCCTTGTTAAATCAGGTGGTACAATATCACTTACAATATAATTCACAATATCAGCATACCAAGACAATTTGCTTCCCATAAAAGTATAAAGTTGCTCGGCAGGGAAAATTTCTGTAAGTTCCTTTTCAAATTCAGATAATTTATCATACTCTATTCATGACAGATGATCAGCTATTTAATTATCAGGTCCTTTCCTATCAACTATCATAAAATCAAATTCTTGCAGAAGAAGTATCCATCTAATGAGTCTAGGTTTCGCATCCTTCTTTTGCATTAAATATTTTATAGCCGAATGGTCTGTATCACAATACTTTTAGCTCAAATTAAATAAAGTCTAAATTTTTTAAAAGCAAATATTATAGATAATAACTCTCTTTCAATAGTGGTATAATTAATTTGAGCCTCATTAAGAGTGTTGCTAGCATAGTAAATGACTTTGAAAATTTTGTCATGCCTTTGCCCCAATGCTACTCCGATCGCATAATCACTAGCATCACACATAAGTTCAAATGGTTTATCCCAATCTGGTGAAACAATTATTGGTGCAGTGATTAATTTCTCTTTCAATAATTCAAAAGCACTTAAGCATTCATCATTAAAATTAAATTTTCTATCATTTTCTAAAAGTCGGCAGAAAGGTTTAGTAATTTTAGAAAAATCTTTAATATATCGCCTGTAAAATCCAATGTGTCCTAAAAAACTCCTCACCTCTCTCACAGTAGTGGGTGGCGGCAATTTCTCAATCACTTTAATTTTTGCAGGATCGACCTCCATACCATGTTCAGAAATTTTATGCCCAAGCACAATTCCTCCTGCAACCATAAATTTACATTTCTCCCAATTCAGAACTAGATTTGTTTTCTCATAGAGCTCCAAAACTTTTGCTAAGTTTTCTAGGAAAATTTCAAATGAAGTCACGAATACAAAGAAATCATCCATAAAAACTTATATTCCATTATCTATCATACTACTGAAGATAGACATCGTACATCTCTGAAATATTGCAGGTGTGTTACATAGTCCAAAAGGCATTCTTCAAAAAGTAAAGGTTCCATAAGGGCTAGTAAATGTTGTCTTTTCTTGATCCTAAGGAGCAATAAGTATTTGATGGTAACCAGTATATCCATTCAGAAAACAGTAGTACTTGTGTCCAACAAGTCTATCTAGCATTCGATCGACAAAAGGAAGAGGAAAGTGATATTTTTTTGTGGCGGCATTTAATTTCCTATAATCAATACAAATTCGTCATCCATTAATTTGTCATGTGGGTATAATTTCATTACATTCATTCACTTCAACAGTCACTCCTCCCTTTTTTGGTACACAATGTATTGGATTCACCGAAGCACTACCCGAAATAGGATAAATAATTCCAGCATCCAACCATTTTAAAATCTCTTTCTTAACCACCTTTTTCATTATAGGATTCAATCTCCTTTGCAGATCAAATCTCAGTTTATGTTCTTCATCTAATAAAATTTTGTGCATACAAATCGAAGGACTAGCTCCTTTAATATCTAACAAAGTCCATCCAAAAACTTTCTTGTATGTTTTCAGAGTTTCCAACAACTTATGTTCTTGATTATCATTTAACTCTGAACATCAATAACTGGCAAGGTGGATGATTCTCCTAAAAACATATACTTTAAATGATTATGGAGAATTTTCATCTCAAGTTCAAGAGGTTTTATTATAGATGGAATTAAGCTTTTATTTCCACCTTCCATAGTGTCTAACACTTCGAATCTCTCCTGAACATACTGCAAATCTTCATTCTTCTCAATATCTGAATTTTCTTCATCTTCAATTTCTTCTTCTAACATATTTTCATATTCCACTTCTTTTTCAAATATATTCTCAAAATGATCGTTTCTCAAATAATCACAGACCTCCATCCTAAAACATTCATTATCTTTTTCCATTGAGGGATACTTCATATATTTTAAAAAATTAAAGGTCACCTCTTGATTATTAACTCTCATAGTTAATTCTCCTTTTTGAACATCAATCACCGCTCTTCCAGTAGCAAGTAATGGTCTTCCCAAAATAATTTTAATATTTTTATGTTCCTCCATATCAAGTACAATAAAAACCACAGGAAAGATAAATTTATCCACTTTCCCTAACACACTTCGACCACTCCTTTAGGGTAAGTAATGGAACGATCGACCAACTGAAGAGTCACAGATGTAGGAGAAATTTCTCATATTCCTAAGCTTTTTAAAGTTGATAAAGACATAAGATTAATACTAACTCCCATATCACATAAAGCCTTTCCGAAAAGTTTTTCACCTATAGTACACGGAATAGTGAAACTAATAGGATCTTTAAGTTTTTTCTGAAGCTTCTTCTGAATAATTGCACTACACTCTCTGCTAAGTGCAACAGTTTCATGATCTGTAAACTTTCTTTTCTTTCTCAGGATATCCTTCATAAGTATGGCATAGTCTGACATCTGTTCTAATGCTTCAACAAAAGGAATATTTATCATTAATTTCTTAAGGATCTCCAAAAAATTTCCAAATCTGTTATCCCTGTTTTGTTTCTTCAATCTTCGAGTAAATGGAGGTGGTGGCTTTTCAATAGTTATCTTCATTGGCTCAAGAGGATAATCCAAGTCTGGATAAATCTTGTTTGACCCTTTTTCGATTTCCTCCTCCTTTTCTATTTCAACTTCTTTTTTCACTCTAGTTTCTAATTCTTTTCCACTCCATAATTGAATAGCCTTAAGTTGTTCCTTGTTTTCATCTTTCAGATTGATCTTCACATTACTTGGAAGTGTTCCAGAAGGTCTATTATTAAGTGCAGTGAAAATATGTCTCAATTGATTTTCAATATTTTTCATAGCAACTCCTTGAGCTTGCAATTGATTTCCCATATTTAGAATCATTTCTTCCGTAGACAACTTCTTATCCTTAAATTGTGGGTTACTATTAAATCCAAGAGGATAAGATGGTCTAAAATTGGTATTTCCTTGATTGTTTGAATTTCCATTTGGATTTATAGAACTGTTAGCCCAGTGCAGGTTAACATTAGCATTGCTATTATTCCAATTGAAATATGGGTGATTCTTCCAACCTGGATTATAATAATTCGAATAAGGATTATTAGGTATATTAATAGCATTAAAAGTCTCGTAAGGTGTTTGAGATTCTGTTATCTGTCCAAATGAATTTTCCTCGAACACTTGAGGTGATTGAGAATAATTCATTCCATATTGATCTATTTTCTTAGAAAGGGCTGCAATTTAAGAAACTACCATAGTCATGATATCTGAATCATGAACACTAGCTACTCTCTTAGGATTTACCCATTCAGAGGGCCATTGAAATTTATTAGTAGTCATTTCTTCAACTAATGCTTATGCTTCAACAAAAGGTTTTGACATTAACGATTCACAGCATCAACATCTATAATAGATCTCAATGATCCCACTAATCCATTATAAAATGTTTGAATTATTAACCAATCTGGTAAAGCATGATGTGGGCACTTCCTAAGAAGATCTTTAAATCTCTCTCAAGCTTCATATATCGACTCTCCTTCAAACTCGACAAAAGGATGTAATATCATTTCTTAGTTTAGCAGTCTTTGATGGAGGGAAATATTTTGATAGAAACTTCTGAGATAATTCTCCCTAAGTTCTAATAGATCTAGGTGCTAATGAGTTTAGCCACGCCTTAGCTTTATTCCTTAATGAAAAAAGAAAAATTCTAAGTCTGACAGCATCACTAGACACTCCATCATATTTAAAAGTAGCACACAGTTCTAAAAAACTAGCGAGATGTAAATTTGGATCCTCATTAGATATTCCTCTGAATTGATTAATTTGTACCATTTGGATAATAACAGGTTTAAGTTCAAATGAATTAGCAGCAACATCAAGATTTTGAATAGTTATATGATATTCATTTGTTGTTGGGTTAGCATAATCTCTTAAAGGTCTTAGCAAATTTCCAATATCATTTCTCTGATAATATTGATTATTCACCATTTCACAAGAATTTTCAATTCGTTTTTATTGTTTTCTAATTTTTCTGACAGTACGCTCTAACTCCGAATCGTAAGGCACTAAACCTATAGATCCACTAGACGCATATAGAATCACACAAATACTTTTAAGAAGTAAACAAACATACAATTATACACTACAAAGTAAAGGTTTTTTGTTACTATATTATTAATAAATATTATTTATACTTTCTTACTTGCTTACTTCGTTACTTTCCCTGGCAAAGGCGCCATAAATTTGATCGGCAGACTATATATATGCAAGAATGTATGAGCTCAAATTTATAAATGTTTATAATAATTTTGTAAAGTTCGAACACTCAACGCAAGTGTACGTATCGTATCAAGTAATACAGGGCTCGAATTGAGTCTTGGTTATCGATCCCACAGGGAAGTACGAAGTATAAGCTCAAAGTTACTCAAATTGCCCAAATTCACCCCAAATCTCCCAAAATTAGCAAAAACTTTAAAAATTCCCAAAATACCCCTATAGCCAAAAAATTCTCATTTCTTCACCAAAATCATTTTAAATCTCTCAAAATTACCCAATTCTTCTAAAATACTACAGATTCGTTAGAACTAGCAAAATTGTCCAAAATTCTCCAAATATACAAAAATAACCAAATTTTCACCGAAATACTTCCATATTACCAAAATGACCTTAAAACCCTGAACATCTAAAAAATCTCCAAATTCAAAAGATATTACCAAACATCATTCTAAACAAGTCCAAATTATTCGAATTGCTAAAATTCACCAAAAATCTCAAAAATTCACCCCAAATCATTTAAAATTAGCCAAAATCTTAAAATTTCCCAAAATGCCCAGATGGCCCAAAAATTCTCTTTAATTCACCAAAAACATTTTAAACCTCTCTAAATTACTGAATTGATCTAAAATGCTACACATTATTTAAAACTTGCGAAGTTATCCTAAATTCTCCAATAAAAATAAAATAACCTAATTTTCACCAAAGTTCTCAAAATTACCAAAATGCTTTTAAAACTCTAAACATCTCAAAAATCTGCAAATTAATAAGATTTCACCAAAAAACATTCTAAATCACTCCAAATTATTCAAATCACCCAAATTCACACAAAATTATCCAAAATTCAAAAAAATTTCACATTCCTTAAAACTGGCCATATCATACTAAATTATGAAAATATACCAAAATAACTTAATTATCACAAAATTATCCAAATTTACGAGAATTTTTTAAAACCCTAAAAATCCCAAAAATCTCCAGTTTTCTAAAATTTCACCAATAATCATTCTAAAACACTACAAATTATTCAAATTCGCCCAAATATCTCAAAATTAGCCAAAATCCAAAAAATACAGCAAATGCCTATTGCGAAAAAATTTCCATTTCTTCACCAAAAATCATTTCAAACCACTCTAAATTACCCAATCGATCTAAAATACTCCACATTCCTTAAGTATAGCCAAATTACCCAAAATTCTCCAAAACTACCACCTAATTTACACAAAAATTCTCCAAAATTTCCAAATTTCCCTTAAAATCCTAAAAATCCCAAAATCTCCAAAATCCCAAAATCACCAAATTCCCAAAATCTCCACATTCCTTAAAACTAACCAAATTGCCAAAAATTCTCCAAAAATAACTCAAATTTTATGAAATTCTCCAAAATTACCAAAAAGCCCTTAAAACCCTAAATATCCCAAAAATCTCCAAATTTCAAAGATTTCACCAAAAATCATTCTAAAACAATTCAACTTATTAGAATTACCCAAATTCACCCCAAATCATCCAAAATTTGTCGAAATCATAAAAATTCTTAAATGGGCCATATGGCAAAAAATTCTCATTAATTCACCAAAATCAATTTAAACATCTCCAAATTACCAAATTGATCTAAAATACTCCACATTCCTTAAAACTAGTAAAATCACCCTAAATTTTTCAACGTTACCAAACAACACAATTTTCGCCAAAATTCTCCCAAATTACTATAATGCCCTTAAAACCCTAAACAATCCAAAAATCTCCAAATTCTTAAGATTTCACCAGAAATCATTCTAAACAACTCCAAATTATTCAAATTTCCCAGATTCGCTCCAAATCTCCCAAAATAAGCAAATATACCAAAAAAAGTCCCAAAATGCTCGTGGCCTAAAAAATCTCAATTCCTTACCAAAATTTATACTAAAATCTCAAAATTACCCAATTGAACTAAAATACTACACATTCCATAAAACCAACAAAATTGACCTAAATTCTTAAAAACCACCAAAATAAATCAATATTCACTAAAATTCTCCAAAATTACCAAAATGGCCTTAAGAACCTACAAATAAAAAAAATCACTAAATTCTTAAGATTTCACCATAAATCATTCTAAACCACTCTAAATTATTAAAAATGCACAACTTTGCCAAAAGTTTCCAAAAATTAGCTAAAATCCCAAAGACTTCAAAAATGCCTTATGGCCCAAAAACTCCCATTCATAAACCAAAATCAATTTAAACCTCTTCAAATTACACAATTAATCTAGAATACTCCACATTCTTCAATACAAGTCAAATTTCCTTAAATACTCCAACACTACAAAGTAATCCAATCTTCACCAAAATTTTCTAAAGTTGCTAAAATTTCACCAAAAAGTCATCCTAAATCATTTAAATTATTCAGATAGACTAAATTCACTCCAAATCTCCCAAAATTAGCCAAAATCCCAAAAATTCCCAAAAGCCCCTTTGGCCTAAAAATTCTCATTTTTATATCAAAATCATTTTAAACCTATCTAATATTCCCATTTGATCTAAAATACTCCACATTCTTTAAAACTAGCAAAATTGCCATAAACTCTTTAAAACTACAAAAAATAACTCAAATTTCACCAAAATTCTCCCAAATTACAAAAAATTTTTTAAAGCCCTAAAAATCCAAAAAATCTCCAAATTCTTAAGATTTCACTAAAAAACATTCTAAGCCACTCCAAATTATTCTTATTACCAAAATTAAAACAAAATTAGCCAAAATTCCAAAATTTTCCAAAATGCCCCTATGACCCAAAATTCTCATTTCTTCACCAAAATCATTTTAAACATCTCAAAATTACCCAAATGACTAAATTACTCCACATTCCTTAAATTAGCCAAAATGCCCTAAATTCTCCAAAACTACCAAAATAACCCAATTTCACAAAAATACTTCAAAATTACCAAAATGCCCTTAAAACATTAAAAATCCAAATAACACCAAATTTCTATAACTTCACAAAAATCATTCTAAGCCACTCCAAATTATTCAAATTGCTAAAATTTGCCCAAAATTTCCCAAAATTAGCCAAAATCCTAAGAATTTTGAAAATGCCCCAATGGTCCAAAACTTCCCATTTCTTCACTAAAATCATTTCAACCCTCTCCATATTACCTTATTGATCTAAAATAATCCACATTCCTTAATACTAGCCATATTGCCCAAAATTCTCCAAAACTACCAAAATAACCCAATTTTAACTAAAATTACAAAAACACCCTTAAAATCCTTAAAAAAATCTCCAAATTCCTAAAATTTCAACAAAAATTATTATAAATCACTCCAAATTATTCAAATTGTCCAAATTCACCAAAAATTAGCCCAAATCCAAAAAATTCTCAAAATATCCCTATGGCAAAAAAAGTCTCATTTCTTCAACTAATTCAATTTAAACATCTTTAAACTTCACAATTTATCTATAATACTCCACATTTCTTAAAACTTGCCAAAATGCCCTAAATTCTCCAAAACTACCAAAATAACTCAATTTTCACAAAAATTCTCCAAAATTACTAATAAGCCCTTAAAACACTATAGATCCAAAAAATCTCCAAAATTCTAACAATTCACCAAAAATCATGTAAAACTACTCCAAGTTATTAAAATTTCCTAAATTTGCCCCAAATTAATCAAAATTGGGAAAATCCCAAAAGTTCTGAAAATGCCTATGGCCCACAAATTGCCATTTCTTTACCAAAATCATTTCAGACCACTCATAATTACACAATTGATCTAAAATACTCCACATTTTTTAATACTAGCCAAATTGCCCCAAATTCTCCAAAACTACCAAAATAACCAATTCTTCACAAAAATTATCCAAAATTACTGAAATGTCCTTAAAACCCTAAAATCCCAAAATCTTCAAATTCCTAATATTTCACTAAAAATTACTCCAAACCACTTAAAAATATTCAAATTGCCCAAATTCACCCAAAAACTTTCAAAATTAGCAGAAATCCCAAAAATTGGCAATATAATCCTATGGCTAAAAAAATTTACACTTCTTCACCAAAATCATTTTAAATCTCTCCAAATTACACAATTAACCTAAAATACTCCACATTCTATAAGAGCCCAAAAATGTCCAAAGATAACAAAATAACCTAATTTTCACGAAATTCTCCAAAAATACCAAAATGCCCTTAAAACCCTAATAATCCAGAAAATCTCAAAATTTCTAAGATTTCACCTAAAATCATTCTAAAACAATTCAACTTAATCCAATTATAAAAATTTACCCCAAATAATTCAAAATTAGCCAAAATCCAAAAAATTCACAAAATGTCCCTAGGCCCCAAAAATTCTCATTAAATCACCAAAATCAGTTTAAACCTCTCAAAATTACCCAATTGATCTAAAATACCTCACATTCCTAAAACTAGTAAAATTGCCCTAAATTCTCTAAAACTACCAAAATATCCCAATTTTCTCCAAAATTCTCCCAAAATACCAAAATGCCCTTAAAACCCTAAAAATCCTTAAAATCTCTAAATTCTTAAGATTTCACTAAAAATGATTCTAAACACTCAAAATTATTCAATTTGCTCAAAATCACCCCAAATCTCCAAAAAAATAGCCAAAGTCCCACAAATTCCTCAATCGCCCCAATGGCCCAAAAATTCCAATGTCATCACCAAAATGATTTTGAACCTCTCCAAATTACTCAATTGATCTAAAATTCTCCACATTCCTTAAAACTAGCAAAATTGTCATAAATTCTCCAAAGCTACCAAAATAACACAATTTTCACCAAAATTCCCCAAAATTACTAGAATGCACTAACAACGCTAAAAATCCCTAAAATCTCCAAATTCCTAAGATTTCACCAAGCTTCATTCTAAACTACTGCAATTTATTTAAATTGCCCAAATTTACCCAAATCTTCCAAAAAATAGCCAAAACACAAAAAATCACAAAATGCCCGTGGCCCAAAAATTCTCATTTCTTCACAAAAATCATTTTAAATATCTCCAAATTACCTAATCGATCTAAAATACTCCATGTTTCTTAAAACTAACCAATTTACCCTAAATTCTTCAGAACTACCAAAGAAACCCAATTTTCACCAAAATTAAGCAAAATTACCAAAATGCCCTTAAAACCCTAAAAATCCCAAAATCTCAAAATTCCTAAAATTTTGCCAAAAATCATTCTAAACCACTTCAAAATATTCAAATTGCCAAAATTCACCAAAAATATCCAAAATTAGCAGAAATCCAAAAAATTGGCAAAATCCTAAACGCCTTATTCAGTTTGCTTCATTTTGAGGAAATATGGATTACCTTATGTGTACGCAATGCCTGATCAATTTGCTTCGTTTTGAGGAAGAATGCTATCAAAGCTTAGGCTATAAAAAAAAAACTCATTTTTTGCGAACAATTCGTGTTCGGTTAGCTAGGAAGTTCGTGTTTAATTCGTTCGATAAGCAAACGAGACAAACACGAACCAATTTTTTTGTTCGGTTTGTTAAACGAACCAAACACGAACAGTAATGTGTTCGAAAATTTCAAACACAAACACTAGATCTGTTCGTTCGTGTTCGGTTCGTTTACACCCCTACATGCTGGCCCAAAAATTCTCATTTCTTCACAAAATCATTTTAAACCTCTACAAATTACACAACTAACCTAATATACTCCAGATTCCATAAAACTAGCCAAATTGTCCAAAAAATAACATAAAAACCCAATTTTCACGAAATTCGCCAAAATTACCAAAATTCTCTTAAAAGCCTAAAAATCCCAAAAATCTTCAAATTTCTAGGATTTCACAAACAAACTTTCTAAAACAATTCAACTTAATTAAATTCCTCAATTTCTCCCCAAATTTTCCAAAATTAGCCAAAATTCCAAAATACTCAAAAAGATTGGCATTAATCACCAAAATCAATTTAAACATCTCCAAATTACCAAAGTGATTTAAAATACTCCACGTTCCTTAAAACTTTTAAAATTCCCCTAAATTCTCCAAAACTACTAAAATAACCAAATTTTACAAAAATTCTCCAAAATTACCAAAATGTCCTTAAAACACTAAAATTCCCAAAAACTCCAAATTCCCACTCTTTCACCAAAAAATCATTCTAAACCATTTAAGATTATTAAAATTGACCAAATTCACCATAAATTTCTCAAAATTAGCAAAAATCTTAAAAATTCCCAAAATGCCCCTTTGGCCTAATAATTCTCATTTCTACACCAAAATCATTTTAAACAACTCAAAATTGCCCAATCAATCTAATATACTCCACATTTCCTAAAATATTGAAAATTGACCTAAATTTTCGAAAACTACCAAAATAACCCAATTTTCACCAATAATCTCCAAAATTACCAAAATGCCTTTAAAACTCAAACAGTCATAAAAATCTCTAAATTCCTAAGATTTTACCAAAAATCCTTCTAAAACACTCCAAGTTACTCAAATTGCCCAAATTCACCCCAAATCTCCCAAAATTAGCAAAAACTTTAAAATTTCCCAAAATACCCCTATAGCCAAAAAATTCTCATTTCTTCACCAAAATCATTTTAAACCACTCAAAATTACCCAATTCCTCTAAAATACTACAAATTCCATAGAACTAGCTAAATTGCCCAAAATTCTCCAAATCTACAAAAATAACCAAATTTTCACCAAAATACTTCCAAATTACCGAATGACCTTAAAACCCTAAACATCCAAAAAATCTCCAAATTCAAAAGATATTACCAAACATCATTCTAAACAACTCCAAATTATTGAAATTGCTAAAATTCACCGAAAATCGCAAAAATTCACCCCAAATCATTTAAAATTAGCCAAAATCCCAAAATTTCACAAAATGCCTAGATGACCCAAAAAATTATAATTAATTCACTAAAAACATTTTAAATCTCTCTAAATTATTGAATTGATCTAAAATGCTACACATTATTTAAAACTTGCGAAGTTTTCCTAAATTCTCCAATACTAATAAAATAACCTAATTTTCACCAAAGTTCTCCAAAATTACCAAAATGCTTTTAAAACTCTAAACATCTCCAAAATCGGCAAATTGCTAAGATTTCACCAAAAATCATTTTAAATCACTCCAACTTATTCAAATTGCCCAAATTCACACAAAAATAGCCAAAATTCAAAAAATTTTGAAAATGCTCCTATGGACCAAAAATTCTCATTTCTTCTCCAAAATCAATTTAAACATCTCCAAAATACGCAATTGATATAAAATATTTCACATTCCTTAAAATTGACCATATTACACTAAATTCTGAAAATCTACCAAAATAACCTAATTTTCACAAAAATTCTCCAAATTTACGAGAATGCCTTTAAAACCCTAAAAATCCCAAAAATCTCAATTTTTCTAAAATTTCACCAATAATCATTCTAAAACACTACAAATTTTTCAAATTCGCCAAAATCTCTCAAAATTAGCCAAAATCCAAAAAATACAGCAAATGCCTATGGCCAAAAAATTTCCATTTCTTCACCAAAAATCATTTTAAACCACTCCAAATTACCCAATAGATCTAAAATACTCCACATTCCTTAAGTCTAGCCAAATTTCCCTAAATTCTCCAAAACTACCACCTAATTTACAAAAAAATTCTCCAAAATTTCCAAATTTCCCTTAAACACCTAAAAATCCCAAAATCTTTAAAATCCCAAAATCTCCAAATTCCCAAAATCTCCATTCCTTAAAAATAACCAAATTGCCAAAATTCTCCAAAAATTACTCAACTTCTATGAAATTCTCCAAAATGACCAAAAAGCCCTTAAAACCCTAAAAATTCCAAAAATCTCCAAATTTCTAAGATTTCACCAAAAATCAATCTAAAACAATTCAACTTGATAGAATTACCCAAATTCACCCCAAATTGTCCAAAATTTGTCGAAATCCCAAAAATTCTCAAAAGGGCCATATGGCCAAAAAATTCTCATTAATTCACCAAAATCAATTTAAACATCTCCGAATTACACAATTGATCTAAAATACTCCACATTCCTTAAAACTAGTCAAATCACCCTAAATTTTCCAAAGTTACCAGAATAACACAATTTTCGCCAAAATTCTCCCAAAGTACTGTAATGCCCTTAAAACCCTAAACAATCAAAAAAATCTCAAAATTCTAAAGATTTCACCAGAAATCATTCTAAACAACTCCAAATTATTCAAATTGCCCAGATTCGCTCCAAATCTCCCAAAATAAGCAAATATCCCAAAAAAGTCCCAAAATGCCTGTGGCCTAAAAAATCTCATTTCCTTACCAAAATTTATACTAACATCTCAAAATTACCCAATTGAACTAAAATACTACACATTCCTTAAAACTAGCAAAATTGGCCTAAATTCTTAAAACCTACCAAAATAAATCAGTTTTCACAAAAATTCTCCAAAATTACCAAAATGGCATTAAGACCCTAAAAATCGCAAAAATCACCAAATTCCTAAGACTTCACCATAAATCATTCTAAACCACTATGAATTATTAAAGATGCACAACTTTGCCAAAAGTTTCCCAAAATTATCTAAAATCCCAAAGACTTCGAAAATGCCCCTATTGCCTAAAAATTGCCATTCATAAACCAAAATCAATTTAAACCTCTCCAAATTACACAATTAATCTAGAATACTCCACATTCTTCAATACTAGTCAAATTTCCTTAAATACTCCAGCACTACAAAATAACCCAATCTTCACCAAAATTTTCTAAAGTTGCTAAAATTTCACCAAAAAGTCATCCTAAATCATTTAAATTATTCAGATAGACTAAATTCACTCCAAATCTCCCAAAATTAGCCAAAATCCCAAAAATTCCCAAAATGCCCATTTGGCCTAAAAATTTTCATTTTTAAATCAAAATCATTTTAAACCTCTCTAATATTCCCATTTGATCTAAAATACTCCACATTCATTCAAACTAGCAAAATTGCCATAAATTCTCTAAAACTACAAAAAATAACTCAAATTTCACCAAAATTCTCCCAAATTACCAAAATGCTTTTAAAGCCATAAAATTCCAAAAAATCTCCAAATTCTTAAGATTTCACTAAAAAACATTCTAAACCACTCCAAATTTTTCTAATTGCCAAAATTAAAACAAAATTAACCAAAATCCCAAAATTTTCCAACATGCCCCTATGGCCCAAAATTCTCATTTCTTCACCAAAATCATTTTAAACATATCAAAATTACCCAATTGACTAAAATACTCCACGTTCCTTAAATTAGCTAAAATGCCCTAAATTCTCCAAAAATACCAAAATAACCCAATTTCACAAAAATACTTCAAAATTACCAAAACGCCCTTAAAATCTTAAAAATCCAGAAGACACCAAATTTCTATGATTTCAAAAAAATCAATCTAATCCACTCCAAATTATTCAAATTGCCAAAATTCTCCCAAAATTTCCAAAAATTAGCCAAAATCCTAAGAATTTTGAAAATGCCCCAATGGTCCAAAACTTCCCATTTCTTCACTAAAATCATTTCAACCCTCTCCACATTACTTTATTGATCTAAAATAATCCACATTCCTTAATACTAGCCATATTGCCCAAAATTCTCCAAAACTACCAAAATAACTCAATTTTAACTAAAATTACAAAAATACCCTTAAAATCCTAAAAAAAAAATATCTGAATTCCTAAAATTTCACCAAAAATTATTATAAATCACTCCTAATTATTCAAATTGTCCAAATTCACCCAAAATTAGCCAAAATTTAAAAAAATCTCAAAATGTCCCTATGGCAAAAAAATTCTCATTTCTTCACCTAATTCAATTTAAACATCTTCAAACTACACAATTGATCTATAATACTCCACATTTTTTAGAACTTGCCAAAGTTCTCTAAATTCTCCAAAACTACCAAAATAACTCAATTTTCACAAAAATTCTCCAAAATTACTAATAAGCCCTTAAAACACTATGGATCCAAAAAATCTCCAAAATTCTAACAATTCACCAAAAATCATTTAAAACTACTCCAAGTCATTCAAATTGCATAAATTTGCCCCCAATCAATCAAAATTAGGAAAATCACAAAAGTTATGAAAATGCCTATGGCCCACAAATTCCCATTTCCTTACCAAAATCATTTCAGATCACTCATAATTACACAATTGACATAAAATACTCAACATTCCTTAATACTAGCCAAATTGCCCTAAATACTCCAATACTACCAAAATAACCAATTTTTCACAAAAATTATCCGAAATTACTGAAATGTCCTTAAAACCCTAAAAATCCCAAAATCTTTAAATTCCTAATATTTCACTAAAAATTACTCCAAACCACTTAAAAATATTCAAATTGCCTAAATTCACCCAAAAAGTTTCAAAATTAGCAGAAATCCCAAAAATTGCCAATATAATCCTATGGCTAAAAAAATTCACACTTCTTCACCAAAAACATTTTAAATCTCTCCATATTATACAATTAAACTAAAATACTCCACATTCTATAATAGCCCAAAAATGTCCAAAAAAAACAAAATAACATAATTTTCACGAAATTCTCCAAAATTACCAAAATGCCCTTAAAACCCTAATAATCCAAAAAATCTCAAAATTTCTAAGATTTCACCTAAAATCATTCTAAAACAATTCAACTTAATCCAATTGTACAAATTTACCCCAAAAAATTCAAAATTAGCCAAAATCCCAAAAATTCCCAAAATGTCCCTAGGGCCCAAAATTTTTCATTAATTCACGAAAATTAGTTTAAACCTCTCAAAATTACCCAATTGATCTAAAATACCTCACATTCCTAAAACAAGCAAAATTGCCCTAAATTCTATAAAACTACCAAAATATCCCAATTTTCTCCAAAATTCTCCCAAAATACCAAAATGCCCTTATAACCCTAAAAATCCTTAAAATCTCTAAATTCTTTAGATTTCACCAAAAATAATTCTAAACACTCAAAATTATTCAATTTGCTCAAAATCACCCCAAATCTCCAAAAAAATAGCCACAATCCCACAAATTCCTCAATTGCCGCAATGGCCCAAAAATTCCAATGTCATCACCAAAATAATTTTGAACCTCTCCAAATTCCTATGATTTCATTAAACTTCATTCTAAACTACTGCAATTTATTTAAATTGCCTAAATTTACCCCAAATCTTCGAAAAATAGCCAAAACACAAAAAAATCACAAAATGCCAGTGGCCCAAAAATTTTCATTTCTTCACAAAAATCATTTTAAATATCTCCAAATTACTGAATTGATCTAAAATACTCCATGTTCGTTAAAACTAACCAATTTACCCTAAATTCTTCAAAACTGCCAAAAAAACCCAATCTTTACCAAAATTATGCAAAATTACCAAAATGCCCTTAAAATCCTAAAAATCCCAAAATCTCAAAATTCCTAACATTTCACCAAATATCTTTCAAAACCACTTCAAATTATTAAATTGCCCAAATTCAAAAATCTCCAAAAATTAGCCATATTCAATAATTTCCTAAATGCCCCTTTGGACCACAAATTTTCATTTCTTCACCAAAATCATTTTAAACTTCTCTAAATTACCCAATTGATCAAAATACTCCACATTCTTATAAATTGCTCAAAAATTACCAAAATAAACCAATATTCACGAAAATATTCCAAAACTATCAAAATGCCCGTAAAACCTTAAAAATCCCAAAATCTCCAAATTCTTAAGATTTCACAAAAAATCATTCTAAACCACTTCAAATTATTCAAATTTCTCAAATTCACCAAAAATCTCCCAAAATTAACCATAATCCCGAAAATTTCAGAAATACCCCTATGGCCCATAAATTCTCATTTCTATATCAAAATCATTCAAAACCTCTCTAAATTTCCCATTTGATCTAAAATACTCCACATTCCTTAAAGTAGTAAAATTGCCCTAAATTCTCTAAAATTACCAAAAATAACCCAATTTTCACCAAAATTCTCCGAAATTACCAAAATGCTTTTAAATCCCTAAAAATCCAAAAAAATCTCAAAATTCTTAAGATTTCACTAAAAATCATTCTAAACCACTCCAAATTATCTAAATTGCCGAAATTCACCCCACATCTTCAAAACTTCCCAAAATGCCCTTATGGCTCAGGAATTCCGATGTCTGCACAAAAATCTTTTTAAACCTCTCCAAAATACTCAATTGATCTGAAATACTCCAACATCCTTAAAACTAGCCATATTTCCTAAATTCTCCAAAACTACCTAAATAACTCAATTTTCACCCAAATTCTCCAAAATTACCAAAATGCCCGCAAAACCTTAAATATCCCAAAAATCTCTAAATTCTTAAGATTTCACCAAAATTCATTCTAAGCCACTCTAACTTACTTAAAATGCCTAAATTCACCCAAAATCTCAAAAAATTAGCCAAAATCCCAAAAATTCCCAAAATGCCCCTATGGCCCAAAAATTTCCATTTCTTCACCAAATTTCCCAATTGATCTAAAATTGATCTAAACCACTCCACATTCCTTAAAACTAGCCATATTTCTTTATATTCTCCAAAACTACCAAAATAACCTAATTTTCACTAAAATTCTCCAAAATTAAAAAATACCTATAAAACCTTAAAAACCCAAAAATCTCCAAATTCCTACGATTTCATCAAAAATCATTCTAAACCACTCCAAACAATTATATATGCCCAATTAAACCTAAATCACCAATAAATAGCCAAAATCCCAAAAATTCCCAAAAATGCCCTTATGGCTTAAAAAATCTCATTTCTTCACCAAAATCATTTTAAACCTCTCCAAATTACCCAATCTATCATAATACTCCGCACTCCTTAAAACAAGCCAAATTGCCATAAATTTATCAAAACTACCAAAATAACCCAATTTCCACCAAAATGCCCATAAAACAATCAAATTCTCAAAAATCTCCATATTCATAAGATTTCACCAAAAATCATTCTAAAAAAATCCTAATTATTCAATTTACCCAGATTGACCTCAAATCTGTCAAAAATTAACAAAATGCCCCTATGAGCTCATTTCTTCACCAAAATCATTTTAAACCTATCCAAATTACACAATTAATCAAAATACTTCGCATTCTTTAAATCTAGTCAAATTGTCCAAAATTCTCCAAAATTAATAAAATAACCCAATTTTCACAAAATTTTCCAAATTTACAAAAATGCATTTAAAACCCTAAAAATCCCCAAAATCTCCAAATTCCTAAGTTTTAACCAAAAATCATTCTAAACTACTACAACCTATTTAAATTGCTCAAATTCACCCAAAATCTCCCAAAATTAGTCAAAGTGCTAAAAATTCCCAAAATGCCCCTATGGCTGAAAAATTATCATTTATTTACTAAATTCAATATAAACCTTTCCAAATTACCCAATTCACTATAATACTCCACATTCCTTAAAACTACCCATATTTGCCCTGAATTCTCCCAAACTACCAAAATAACACAATTTTCACCAATAATTCTCTAAAAATTACGAAATTGCTCTTAAAACCCTAAAATTCCCAAAAATCTCCAAATTCTTAAGGTCTCACCAAAAATCATTTTAAACAACACCAAGTTATTTAAATTGCTTAAATTTACCCTCATATCTCCCAAAATTAGGAAAATTACCAAAAATTCTCAAAATGCCTTTATGGGCTCATTTCTTGACCAAAATCATTTTAAACATTTCTATAATGTGTAACTGATCTAAAACACTCCATATTCCTTAAAACTAGTCATATTGCACTAAATTCACTAAAACTAGCATAATAATACAATTTTCACCCAAATTCTCCAAAATTGTCTAAATGCACTTAAAACCCTAAAAATCCCAAAATTTCAAAATTCCTAAGATTTCACAAAAAAATCATTAAAAACCACTCCAAATTATTCAAATTGCCCAAATTAAGCCCAAATCTTCCAAAATTAACCAAAATCCCAAAAATTATCAAAATACAGACAGCCCAAAAAATTCCCATTTCTTCACAAAATCATTTTCAATCTCTCCAACTTACACAATTGTGATATTATGCTAAAATACCCCACCTTCCTTTAAAAAAGCCAAATAGCTCTAAATTCTCAAAAACGACCAAAATAACACAATTTTCACAAAATTCTCCAAAATTACCTAAATGCCTCTTAAAACACTAAAAATCGTAAAATCACCAAATTCCTAATATTTCACCAAAAATCATTCTGAACCACTTAAAATTATTCAAATTGCATAATTTCACCCCAAATCTCCCAAAATTAGATAAAAATCTGAAAATGCTTCTATGGTTCAAAAATTCTAATTTGTTCACTAAAATCAATTCGAACCTATCCAAATTACCCAATTGATCTAAAATAGTTCACATACTTAAATACTAGCCAAATTATCCAAAAGACTCCAAAACTACAAAAATAACATGATTTCCACCAAAATTTTCCAAGATTGCTAAAACGCCCCTAAAATCCTAAAAATCACAAAAATCTTTAAATTCCTTAGATTTCACCAAAAATCAATCTAAACCTTTAAATTATTCAGATTGCTTAAATTCTCTCCAAACCTCCCAAAAATAACCAAAATCCTAAAAATTCCCAAAATGCCCCTTTAGCCTAAAAAGTCTCATTTCAACATTAAAATCATTTTAAACCTCTCTAAATAACCCAATTGGTCTAAAGTACTACACATTCCTTAAAACTAGCAAAACTGGCCTAAGTTCTCCAAAACTACCAAAATAACCCAATTTTCACCAAAAGTCTCCAAAATTACAAATGTGCTTTTAAAACATTAAAAATCTCTAAAACCTCCAAATTCCTAAGATTTCACCAAAAATCAATATAAACCACTCTAAATTATTCAAATTGCCAACATTAAACATAAATTAGCCAAAATCTGAAAATTTTCCAAAATGCCTTTATGGCCTAAAATTAACATTATTTCACCAAAATCATTTTAAACATCTCCAAATTACACAACTGACTAAAGTACTCCACGTTCTGTAAACTAGCCATGTTGCCCTAAATTCTTCAAAACTACCAAAACAACCAAATTTTTACAAAAATACTCCAAAATTACTAAAATGCACTTAAAACCCTAAAAATCCCAAAAAACAACAAATTTCTATGATTTCACCAAAAATCATTCTAAGCAACTACAAGTTATTCAAATTGCAAAAATTTGCCCAAAATTTCACAAAATTAGCCAAAACCTCAAAAATTTCGAAAATGCCTATATGGTCCAAATCTTCCCATCTCTTCTCCAAAATCATTTCAACCCTCTCCACATTATCCTATTGATCTAAAATAATCCGCATTCTTTAATACTAGTTATATTGCCTAAAATTCTACAAAGCTACCAAAATAACCCAAATTTCCCTAAAATTACCAAAATACCCTTAAAACCCTAAAAATTCAAAAAATCTCCAAATTCTTAAGATTTCAACAAAAATCATTCTAACTGCTCCAAATTCACCCAAAATTAGCAAAAATCCTAAAAATTCTCAAAAAGTCCTTATAGCCTAAGTATTCTCATTTCTTCACCTAATTCATTTTAAACATCTTCAAACTACCCAATTGATCTATAATACTCCACATTCCTTAAAACTTGGCAAAAAGCCCAAAATTCTCCAAAATTCTCAATTTTCACAAAAAATCTCCAAAATTAACAATAAGGCCTTAAAACGTTATAAATCCCAAAAATCTCCAAATTTCTAAGAATTCAGCAAAAATCATTCTAAACTACCCCAAAATTTTCAAATTGCCAAAATTCGGCCCGAATCACTCAAAATTAACAAAATTCCAAAATATCTGAAAATGCCTATGGCCCAGAAATTTTGATTTCTTCACCAAATTCATTTCAGACCTCTTCAAATTACCCAATTGATTTAAAATACTCCACATTCCTTAAAACTAGCAAAAAAGCCCTAAATTCTCTAAACTACTAAAATACCCCAATTTTTACCAAAATTCTCCAAAATTACCCTATATTTGGTGAAAATTGTGGTATTTTGGTGAAAATTAAAAGTTCCAAATTTTTAAGACTTCCCCAAAAATCATTCAAATTGTTCAAATTCACCCCAAATCTCCAAGAAATAGACAAAATCCCAGAAATTCCTCAATTGTCCCTATGTCCCGAAAACTCTCATTTCAGCACAAAATCCTTTTATACATATCTAAATTACTCAATTGATCTAAAATTCTCCACATTCTTTAGGACTAGCCAAATTGCATTAAATTCTCAAAAAATAAAAAAATAACCCAAATTTCACAAATACTCGTCAAATTACAAAAATGCCATTAAAACCCTAAAAATCGCAAAATTCTCCAAATACTTATAATTCCAACAAAAATCATTATAAACCACTCCAAATTATTCATACTGCCCAAATTCACCAGAAAACTTCCACAATTAACATAAATCTAAAAAATTGCCAAAATGCCATGCCCCTATGACTAAAACAATTCCCATTTTTTTTTCATCAAAATCATTTTAAAACTCTCTAAAATACACAATTAAGAAAAAAAGATTCCACATTCCTTAAAACTAGCCAAATTGACCAAAATTCTCCAAAAATAACAAAATAACCCTTAAATTCTCCAAAAATACTAAAATGCCCTTAAAACCCTAAAAATCCAAAAAATCTCCAAATTTATAAGATTTTACCAAAAATCATTCTGAACCACTCTAAAATATTTAAATCGCCCAGATTCACCCCAACTCTCCCATAAGTAGCCAAAATCCAAAAAAATTGTAAAATGCCCGTGTCACGAAAAATCTCATTTCCTTACCAAAATTATTTTAAACATCACGAAATTACCCTATTGATCTAAAATACTCCACGTTCCTTAAAACTATGCAAATTGCCTTAAATTCACTAAAACTAAAAAAAATAACCCAATTTTCACAAAAATTCTCCAAAATTACCAAGAAGCCATCAATTCCCTAGAAATTTCAAAAATCACCAAATTCTTTAGATTTCACCAAAAATTATTCTAAAACACTCTGAATTATTCCAATTACACAATTACTCCCCAAATCTCCCAAAATTAGTTAAAATCCCAAAAATTCAGAAAATGCCACTCTTGCCAAGAAATTGTCATTTCTTCACCAAAATTAATTCAAACTACTCAAAATTACCAAATTGATCTAAAAAACTTCACATTCTATAATACAGCCAAATTTCCCTAAATACTCCAAAATAATAAAAATAAACTAATTTTCACCAAAATTCTCCAAAATTACTAAAATACCCATAAAACCCTAAAAATCTCAAAAATTTTTAAATTTATCAGATTTCGGTAAAAATTATTCTAATCCATTTAAATTATTCAGATTGCCTAAATTCATTCAAAATCTCCAAAAATTAGCCAAAATCTCAAAAAATCTCTTTGGCATAAAAATTCTCATTTCTACACCAAAATCATTTTAAACCTCTCAAAATTTTTCAACTGATTTAAAATACTCTACACTCCTTACAACTAGCCAAATTGCCCAAAAATCTCCAAAACTACCGAAATAACCCAGTTTTTACCAAAATTCTCTAAATTTACTAAAATGCTTTTAAAACCCTGAAATTCCCAAAAACCTCCCAATTTCTAAGATTTCACCAAAAATCAGACTAAACCACTCCAAATTATTCAAATTGCCAAAACTAAACCAAAACTTAACAAAATCCCAAAATATTCCAAAAATGCCCCTATGGCTAAAAAATCTGATTTCTTTACCAAAATCATTTTAAACATCTCCAAATTACCCAACTCATGAAAATACTCCACGTTCGTTACACTAGCAATATTGCCCTAAATTCTCTAATACTACCAAAATATCCAAATTTTTATAAAAATTCTCCAAAATTAGCCCTTAAAACCCTAAAATCACAAACATCTCCAAAATTTTAAGATTTCACAAAAAATCATTCTAAGCCATACCAAATTATTCAAATTACAAAAATCCACGCAAAATTTTTCAAAATTAGTCAAAATCCCAAAAATTCTGAAAATGCCCCTCTGTTCCAAAACTTCCCATTTCATCACCAAAATCATTCTACCCTCTCCAAATTACCCTATTGATCTAAAATATTCCACTTGCCTTAATACTAGACAAATTGCCTAAAATTTTCCAAAACTACCAAAATAACCCATTTTTCTCCAAAATTTTTGAAAATTACCAAAATGCCCTATTAACCTAAAAAATACCAAAATCTCCATATTCTTAAGATTTCCTCAAAAATCATTCTAAACCACTTCAAATTATTCAATTTACCTAAATTCACCCAAAATCTACCAAAGTTAGCATTAACACAAAAAATTTCCAAAATGCTGCTATGGCCCAAAAAATCTCATTTCTCCACCAAAGTCATTTTAAACCTCTCCGAATTGCCAATTGATCTAAAATACTCCACATTCATTAAAACTAGCTAAATTGCCCTAAATTCTCCAAAACTACCAAAATAACCTAATTTTTACCAAAATTTCCAAAATGCTCCTAAAACTCTAAAAATCCTAAAAATCTCCAAAATCCTAACACTTCACCAAAATCATTCTAAACCACTCAAAATTACTAAAAGTTCCCAAATTCACTCCAAATCTCGCAAAATTAGTTAAAATCCCAAAAATTCTCAAAATGCCCTTATTGCCCAAAAATTCCCATTTTTCCACCAAAATCATTTTAAACCTCTCCAAATTACCTGATTGATCTAAAATACTCCACACTCCATTAAAGTAGCCAAATTGTCCGAAATTCTTCAGAACTATCAAAATAACCTAATTTTAACCAAAATTCTCCAAATTTACCAAAATGCCGTAAAAATCTTAAAAAACCCAAAAATCTTTAAAATTGTTAAGATATCACAGAAAATTTTTCAAAAATATTTTAAGTTAATCAAATTGCCCAAATTCAACCTAAATCTCCCAAAATTCTAAAAAATTCCTAAAATGCCCTTATGGCCCAAAAATTCTCATTTCTTCACCAAAATCATTTTAAACCCCTCCAAATTACCTAATTTATATAAAATACTACAGATTCTTTAAAACTAACTAAATTGCCCAAGATTCTCCAAAACTAAAAAATAACCAAATTTTCACCAAAAATTCTCCCAAATTACTAGAACACCCTTAAAACTCTAAAAAAACCAAAAATCAATGAATTTATAAGATTTCACTAAGCATCACTCTAAACGACTAAAAATTTTTTAAATTACCAAAATTCACCCAAAATCACTCAAAAATAGACCAAATACAAAAAATCGAAAATGCCTCTATGATCCAAAAATTCTCATTTCATCACCAAAATCATTTTAAACCTCTCCAAATTATCGAATTGATCTAAAATACTACACAATCCTTAAAACTTGTTCTAAAATCATTCTCCAAATTACCTAATTTTCACCAAAATCTCCAAAATTACCAAAATGCTTTTAAAACCCTAAACATCACAAAAATCTCCAAACACCTAAGAATTCTCCAAATTACCTAATTGATCTAAAGTGCTCCATATTCCTTAAAACTAGCCATATTGCCCTAAATTCCACAATACTACCATAATAACACAAATTTTACCCAAATTCTCCAAAATTACAAAAATACCCCTAAAACCCTAAAAATCTCAAAATCCCTAAATTCATAAGGTTTCACAAATAATCATTATAAAATACTTCAAATTATTCAAGTTGCCCAAATTCACCCCAAATTCCCTAAATTTCCTAAAATGCCACTATGACCCAAAATTAATCAATTCTTCACCAAATAATTTTAAACCTTTCCAAATTACTCAGTTGATTTAAAATACTCCACATTTCTTAAAACTAGCCAAATTGCCTTATATTAGCCAAAACTACCAAAATAACCTACTTTTCACTAACTTCTCAAAAATTACCAAAATGCTTATAAAACCCTAAAAAACCCAAATATCTCTAAATTTCTAATATTTCACCAAAAATCATTCTAACCACTTCAAATTATTAAACATGCCCAAATTAAACCTAATTCACCAAAAAATAGCCAAAATCATAAAAATTCCCATAATGCTCATTTGGCCCAAAAATTCTCATTTGTACACCAAAATCATTTTAAACCTCTCCAAATTACCCAATTGATCAAAAATACTCCACATTCCTTAAAACTAGGAAAATTGCCCTAAATTTCTTCAAAACTACTAAAATAACCCAATTTTCACCAAAATTCTCCAAAATTACAAAAAAGCTTTTAAAACTTTAAGAATCCCAAAAATCTCCAAATTCCGAAGAATTCACCAAAAATCATTCTAAACCACTTCAAATTATTCAAATTGCTCAAATTCACCCAAAATATCCCAAAATTAGCCATAATCCCTAAAATTACCAAAATGGCCCTATGGCCCAAAAATTCTCATTTCTTCAACAAAATCATTTTAAAACTCTTTGAATTACCCAGTTGATCTTGAATACACCAAATTCCTTAAAACTAGCCAAATTGCTCTAAAATCTCCAAAACTACGAAACTAACCCAAAATTCACCAAAATTACCAAGATGCCGTTAAAACCTTAAGAATCATAAAAATCTGCAAATTCCTTAAACTTCAGTAAAATCATTTTAAACCACTCCAAATTATTTAAATTGCCCAAGTTCACCCCAAATCACCTGAAATAAGCCAAGATTCCAAAAATTCCCAAAATGCCCCTATGGCCCAAGAACTCAACTTTTTGCACCGATATCATTTTAAAACTCTCCAACTTATTGAATTTAACTAAAATACTCCATGTTCCTTAAAACTAGCCATATGGCCCTGAATTTTCCAAAACTATCAAAACAACCCAATTTTCATCCAAATTCTCCAAAATTACCAAAATGCCATTAATACTCTAAAAAATCCACAATTCTTCAAATTCCGAAGAGTTCATTAAAAATCATCCTAAGCCGCTCCAAGTTACTAAAATTGGCCAAATTTAGTCAAAATCTCCCAAAATTAGCACAAATCTCAAAAATTCCCAAAATGCCCCTATAACCCTAAAATTTTCATTTCATCACCATAATCGTTTTAAACCTCTTCAAGTTACCCAATTGATCTAAAATACTACACATCCCTTAAAACTTGCCAAATAGCCCTAAATTCTCCAAAACTACCAAAATAACCTAATTTTCACCAAAATTCTCCAAAATTACAAAAATGCCTTTAAAACCCTAAAAATCCAAAAAATCTCCAAATTCCTAGGATTTCACTAAAGATCACTCTAACCACTCAAATTATTCAAATTGTCCAACTCACCCAAAAGTAACCAAAATCCCATAAATTCTCAAAATGCCTCTATGGCCCAAATATTCTCATTTCTTCCCCAAAATCATTTTAAGCCTCTCCAAATTACACAATTAATCTCAAATACTTCACATCCCTTAAAACCTGCCAAATTGCCATAAATTCTCAGAAACTAACAAAATAACCCAATTTTCATGAAATTCTCCAAAACTACTAACATGCATTTAAAACCCTAAAAATCTCAATAATCTCCTAATTCCTATGTTTTGACTAAAAAACATTTTAAACTACTTCAAATTATTTAAATTTCTTAATTTCACCCAAAATCCAATAAAATTAGCCAAAATCTCATAAATTCACAAAATGCCTCTATTTCCCAAAAATTCTCATTTCTTCACTAAAATCATTTTAAACCTCACCAAATTACCCAATTCATCTATAATACTCCACATTCCTTAAAACTAGCCAAAGTGTCCTAAATTCTCTAAAACTATCAAAATATCCAAATTAACAACAAAATTCTCCAAAATCACCAAAATGCTCTTAAAACCTTAAAAACCCCCAAATTCCTAATTTTCACTAAATTCCCAAAAATTTTTAAAACGTTCTTAGGATTTTACCAAAAATCATTCGAATTAACACCAAATTATTCAATTTGCCCAAATTTTCCACAAATCTCCCAAAATTAGCAGAAATTCCAAAATGCCCCTATGGGCTCATTTCTTGACCAAAAACATTTTAAACGTCTCCAAATTACCTAACTGATATAAAATAATCCATATTCCTTAAAACTGGTCATGTTGTTCTAAATACTAAAAAAATACCAAATTAACTCCATTCTCACCCAAATTCTCCAAAATTATGATAATGCCCTTAAAACAAAAAATCTCCAAATTCTTAAGATTTCCGCAAAATCATTTAAAAAAATTCCAAATTATTCAAATTGCCCAAATTCACCCAAATCTCTTCATATTAGCTAAATTCTCAAAAATTCCCAAAGTACCTATGGCCCAAAAATTCTCATTTATTCACCAAAATTATTTTAAACATCTCCAAATTACACAATTCATCATAATACTCCACATTCCTTAAACTGGCCAAATTGCCCAAAATTCTTCAGAACTACCAAAATAACTTAATTTCCAGCAAAATGCTCATAAAACACTATAATTCCCAAAAATCACCATTTTCTTAAGTTTTTACCAAAAATATTTCTAAATAACTCCAAATTATTCAAATTGACCAGATTCACCACAAATATCTCAAAATTAGTATAAATCCCAAAAGTTCCCAAAATGCCTCTATGGGCTCATTTCTTCAATAAAATCATTTTAAACATCTCTAAATTACACAATCAATCAAAAATACTCCCCATTCCTTAAATCCAGCCAAATTGCCCAAAATTCTCCAAAACTAACAAAATAAACCAATTTTCATGAAATACTCCAAAATTACCAAAATGCATTTAAAATCCTAAAAATCCCCAAAATCTTCAAATTCCTAAGTTTTAACCAAAAATCATTCTAAACCACTTCAGCTAATTTAAATTGCTCAAATTCACCCAAAATCTCCCAATATTAGCCAAAATCATAAGAATTCCTAAAATACCCGTATGGCCCAAAAATTCTCATATATTTAATAAAATTATTTTAAAACTCTCCAAATTACCCAATTCATCTATAATACTCCACAATCCTTAAAACTATCCATATTGTTCTGAATTCTCCCAAACTACCAAAGTAACCCAATTTTCACCAAAAATTCTCCAAAATCACCAAATTGCTCTTAAAACCCTAAAATTCCAAAAAAAACTCCAAATTTCTAAGATTTCACCAAAAATCATTTTAAACAACACCAAGTTATTCAAATTACCTAAATTTACAACAAATCACCCAAAGATAGGAAAATTACCCCCAAAATGCCCATATGGGCTCATTTCTTGACCAAAATCATTTTAAACATCTCTAAATTACCTAACTGATTTAAAACACTCCATATTCCTTAAAACTAGCCATATTGCCCTAAATTCACCAAATGTACCACAATAACACAATTTTCACCCAATTTCTCCAAAATTATCAAAATGCACTTAAAACCCTAAAAATCCCAAAAATCCTAAGATTTCAAAAAAAAAAAAATAAAACAACTCAAAATTAATCAAATTGCCTAAATTAACCCAAAATCTCCCAAAATTAGCCAAAATCCCAAATATTATGAAAATGAACCTATGGCTAAAAATTTTTCATTTCCTCACCAAATCATTTTAAATCTCTCCAAATTACACAATTGATCTAAGATACTCCACATTCCTTAAAACTTGTCAAATTACCTAAATTCTCAAAAACTACCCAAAAAACCTAATTTTTACCAAAATTCTTTACAATTACCAAAATGCTCATAAAACCCTTTAAAACCCCAAAAATCTCAAAATTCCTAATATTTCACGAAAACTCACTCTAAAAGACTTCAAATTATTTCAACCGCCAAAATTCACCACAAAAACTCAAAAACTAGCGAAATTCCCAAAATGTCACTATGGCCCAAAATTTACCAATTCTTCACCAAAATCATTTTAAACCTCTCCAAATTAACCAATTGATCAAAAATACTCCACATTGCTTAAAACTAACCAAATTGCTTTTTATTCTCTAAAACTACCAAAATAACCTAATTTTCACTAAAATTATCCAATATTACAAAAATTCCTATAAAACCCTAAGAAACCCAAAAATATCTAAATTCCTTGGATCTCAACAAAAATCATTCTAAACCACACCAAATAATCATATATGCCCAATTTAAAATGCCCTTATGGCCCAAAAATTCTCATTTATTCACCGAAATTATTTTAAACCTCTCCAAATTACCCAATTGATCTAAAATACTCCAAATTCCTTAAAACTAGGAAAAATGCCCTAAATTTCTTCAAAACTACCAAAATAACCCATTATTCACAAAAATTCTCCAAAATTACCAAAATGCTTTTAAAACCTTAAGAATCCAAAAAATCTCCATATTTCGCAAAATCTCACCAAAATTCATTCTAAACCACCTCAAATTATTCAAATTGCCTAAATTCACCTAAAATCTCCCAAAATTAGTCATAATCCCAAAATTTTCCAAAATGCTCCAATGGCCAAAAAATTTTCATTTCTTCACCAAAATTATTTTAAACCTCTCTGAATTACCTAGTTGATCTTAAATACTCTATATTCCTTAAACCTACCGAAATTGCCCTAAAATCTCCATAACTAGCAAAATAACCCAATTTCCACCAAAATTTGCCAAAATTACCAAGATACCCTAAAAATACTAAAAATTTCAAAATTCCAAAGACTTCAACAAAATCATTATAAACCACTCCAAAATTTTTAAATTTCCCAAGTTTACCCCAAATCACCATAAATTAGCCCAAAAATTTACAAAATACCTCTATGGCCCAAAAATTCTCATTTCTGCATCGAAATCATTTAAAACCTCTCCAAATTACCCAATTTAACTAAAAGACTCGATATTCCTTAGAAGTAGCCATATTGCCTTAAATTATCGAAAACTACCAAAATAACCCAATTTTCATCAAAATTCTCCAAAATTTCCAAATTGCCAATATAACCCTAAAAATTCCACAAACCTCTAACTTCTTAAGAGTTCACAAAAAATCATTCTAAGCCACACCAAGTTACTCAAATTGGCCAAAATCAGCCAAAATCTCCCAAAAATAGCCAAAATTCTGGAAATTCTCAAAATTCCCCTAGAGCCTAAAAACTTTCATTTCTTCACCAAAATCGTTTTAAACCTCTCCAAATTATCCAATTGATCTATAATACTACACATTCCTCAAAACTTGCCAATTGGCCCTAAATTCTTTAAAACTACCAAAAAAACCAAATTTTCACCAAAATTCTTCAAAATTAGAAAAATACTTTTAAAACCCTAAAAATCCCAAAAATCTCCAAATTCCTAAGATTTCATTAGAAATCATTCTAAACCTCTCCAAATTAATCAAATTGCCCATATTCACCCAAATGTAGCCAAAACCCAAAGATTCTCAAAATGCCCTATGACCCAAATATTCTCATTTCTTGACAAAAAACATTTCAAACCTCTCCAAATTACACAATTAATCCAAAATACTCTACATTCCTTAAAACAAGCCAAATTGCCATAAATTCTCCAATATTAGCAAAATAACCCATTTTGCATGAAATTCTCCAAAATTACCAAAATTCATTTAAAATCATAAAAATCTCAAAAATTTCTAAATTCTTAATTTCTGACCTAAATAACATTTTAAACTACTTCAAATTATCTAAAATTCTCAAAAGCACACAAAATCAACCAAAATTAGCAAAAATCCAAGAAATTCCTAAAATGCCTCTATTACCCAACAATTCTCATTTCTTCACCAAAAACATTTAAAAACTCTCTAAATTACCCAATTCATCTATAATACTGTACTTTTCATTGAAACAAACCAGGTTGCACTAATTTCTCAAAAACTACCAAAATATCCTAATTTTCATCAAAATTCTCTACAATTACCAAAATGCTCTTAAAACCCTAAAATTATTAAAAATCTCCAAATTCCTATGATTTCACCAATAATCATTCAAAAGAATGCAAAGTTATTCAAATTTCCAAAATTCACTACAAATCTTCCAAAATTAGCAAAAATCTCAAAAATCCCAAAATGTCATTTTGTGCTCATTTCTTGACCAAAATCATTTTAAACATTTCCAAATTACTTAACTGATATAAAGTAATCCATATTCCTTAAAACTAGCCATATTACCCTAAATTCTCCAAAACTACCAAAATAACTTAATTTTCACCCACATTCTCCAAAATTACTAAAATGCTCTTAAAACTCTAAAAATCTAAAAAATCTCTGAATTCCCCAACTTATCTAAAATACTACACATTCCTTAATACTAGAAAAACTACCATAAATTCTCCAAAACTACCAAAATAACCCAATTTTCACAAAAAATTTCAAAAATAACTGAAATGCCCTTAAAATCCTAAAAATCCCGAAATCTCCAAATTCTTAGTATTTAACCAAAAATCATTCTAAACCATTTCAAAATATTCAAACTGCCTAAATTCACCTAAAAACTTCCAAAATTAGCAGAAATCCTAGAAATTCCCAAAATACCACTATGACTTAAGAAATTCCTGTTTCCTCAATAAAATCATTTTAAACCTCCCCAAATTACACAATTAACCTAAAATACTCGACATTCCTTTAAACTAGCCAAATTGCCCAAAATTCTAAAAAAATAACAAAATAACCCAATTTTTATGAAATTCCCCAAAATTACCAAATTACCCTTAAAACCTTAAAAACTCAAAAATCTCAAAATTTCTAAGATTTCACCCAAAATCATTCTAAAAACAATTCAACTTATTTAGATTTCCCAAATTCACCCTAAATCTTTCAAAATTTGCCAAAATCCAAAAAATTCCTAAAATTCCTCGATGGCCCAAAATTCTGATAAATTCACCAAAATCAATTTAAACATCTCCAAATTACACAATTGATCTAGAATATCCCACATTCCTTAAAACTAGCCAAATCGTCATAATTTCTCTAAAACTACCAAAATACCTCAATTTTCACCAAAATTCTCCCAAATTACCGAAATGCCCTTAAAACCCTAAAAATCCAAAAAATGTCCAAATTCTTAAGATTTCACCAAAATACATTATAAACACTCCAAATTATTCAAATTGCTCAAATTCACTCAAAATCTCCAAAAAATGGCCAAAATCCTAAAAATTCCTCAATCTCACCTTTGGCCCGAAAATTCTCAGTTTATATCCAAAATCATTTTAAACCTCTTCAATTTACTTAATTGATCAATAATTCTCCACAGTCTTTAAAACTAACCAAATCGCCCAAAATTCTCAAAAAAAAAAACAAAATAACCCAATTTTCATGAAATTATCCAAAATTATCGAAATGCCGTTAAAACCCTAAATATCTCCAAATTTCTAAGATTTCACTAAAAATCATTCTAAAATATTTCAGCTTATTCAAATTGCACAAAGTCACCCCAAATCCTCCAAAATTTGCCAAAATTCCAAAAATTCTTGAGATACCCCTATGGCCCAAAAATTCTCATTAATTAACCAATATCAATTTAAACATCTCCAAATAACCCAATTAATCTAAAATACACCATATTCCTTAAAACTAGCCAAATCACCCCAAATTCTCCAAAACTATCAAAATAACCTAATTTTCACAAAAATTCTCCCAAATTACCAAAATGTTCTTTAAACCCTAAAAATCTTAATAATATCTAAATTCCTAAGATTTAACCAAAAATCACTCTAAAACACTCGAAATTATTTAAATTGCAAAAACTCACCCCTATTCTCACAATATTAGCCAACATTCCAAAAATTCCAAAAATGTTTGTGACCAAAAAATCTCATTTCCTTAAAAAAATTATTTTAAACATCTCCAAATTACCCAATTGATATAAAATACTACAATTTCCTTAAAACTAGCTAAATTCCCTTAAATTCTCTAAAACTACAAAAAAACCAAATTTTCACGAAAATTTTCTAAAATTACCAAAATGCCCTTAAAACCCTAAAATTCCCAAAAATCTCCAAATTACTAAAATTTCACCAAAAATCATTCTAAATCACTCCGAATTATTTAAACCCAAATTCACCCTAAATCTCCCAGAATTAGCTATCATGCCAAAATTTTCGATAATGACCCTATGGCCCAAAATTCCCATTTCTTCACCAAAATCGATCCAAACCACTTTGAATTACCCAATTGATCTAAAATACTCCACATTCCTTAATATCAGCCAAATAGCCCAAAATACTCCAAAACTACTAAAATAACCCAATTTTCACAAAAATTCTACAAATTTACCAAAACATCTTTAAAACTCTAAAAATCACAAAAAAACTCCAAATTCCTAAGAAATTCTAAATTCACCAAAAATAATTCTAAACCATTATTCAAAATTGCCGAAATTCACCCAAATTCTCCCAAAATTAGCCAAAATCCCAAAAATCCAAAATGCCCCTTTGGCCTAAAAATTCACATTACTACACCAAAATTATTTTAAACCTCACCAAATTACCCAATTAATCTAATATACTCCACATTCCATAAAACTAGCAAAATTGTCTTAAATTTTCCAAAAATACCAAAATTACCCAATTTTCACCAAAATTCTTTAAATTTACAGAAATGCTCTTAAAACACTAAAAATCCCAAAAATCTCCAAATTCCTATAAATGTACCAAAATTCATTCTAAACACTCCAAGTTACTCAACTTTCCGAAATTCACCCCAAATCTCCCAAAGTTAGCCAATTTTTCAAATATATCAAAATGCCCCTAACGCCTAAAAATTCTCATTTCTTCACCAAAATCATTTTATGCCTCTCCAAATTAACCAATTCATCTAAAATACTACAGATTTTTTAAATTAGCTAAATTGTCTCCAAAGCTACAAAAATAACCCAATTTTCACCAAAATTATTCTAAATTACCAAAATGTCCTTAAAAAACTAAACATCCCAAAAAATCTCCAAATTCTTAAGATTTCACCAAACATCATTCCAAATCACTCCAAATTATTCAGATTGCTAATGTTCACCAGGAATCTCCCAAAATTAGACAAAATCCCAAAAATTTTTAAACTGCCTCTATCGACCAAAAAATTCTCATTTCTTCACCAAAATCAAATAAACCTCCCAAAATCACTGAATTGATCAAAAATACTACACATTGTTTAAAACTTGCTAATGGAATTACCAAAATAACATAATTTTCACCAAAACTACCAAAATAACATAATTTTCATCAAAGTATTGCTAAATTACCAAAATGCTTGTAAAACCCTAAACATCTCAAAAATCTCCAAATTTCTAAGGTTTCACTAAAAATAAATCTAATTCACCCAAAATTATTCAAATTGCCCAAATTCACGTAAAATTATCCAAAATACCAAAAAAAATTTAAAATACCCCTATGGCTAAAAAATTCTTATTTCTTCACAAAAATCATTTAAAACATCTCCAAAGTACCCAATTGATCTAAAAACTCTACATTCCTTAATACTAACCATATTCCACTAAATTTTAAAAAACTACCAAAATAATACAAATTTCACAAAAATACTCCAAAATTACCAAAATGCCCTTAAAACCCTAAAAATTTTAATATCTCCAAATTTCTAAGATTTCACCAAAAATCATTCTAAAACACTATAAATTATTCAAATTGCCCAAATATATCCAAACCTCTCAAAATTAGCCAAAATCACAAAAATTCTAAAAAATACCTATGGCCCATAAATTCTCATTTCTTCACCAAAATCATTTCAAAACTCTCCAGATTACCCAGTTGATCTAAAATACTCCACGTTCCTTAATACTATAAAAATTGCCCTAAATTCTCTAAAACTACCAAAATAACCAAATTTTCACAAAAATTCTCCAAGATTTCCAAAATGCCCTTAAAACACTAAAAATCCCAAAATCTCCAAATTCCTGATATTTCATCAAAAATCATTCTAAACCACTTCAAAATATTCATATTGCTCAAATTCATCCAAGAACTTCTAAAATTAGCAGAAATCCCAAAAATTGCCAAAATGCCCCTATGAACCAAAATATTCTCATTTTTTCATCAAAATTATTTTAAGCCTCTACAAATTACACAATTAACCAAAATGACTCCACATTCCTTAAAACTAGCCAAATTGCCTAAAATTCTCCAAAAATAACAAAATAAACCAATTTTCCCGAAATTCTCCAAAATTAGTAAAATGCCCTTATAGCCCTAAAAATCCCAAAAATCTCAAAATTTCTATGATTTCACCAAAAATCATTCTAAAACAATTGAACTTATTCAAATTACCCAAATTCACCCCAAATCTTTCAAAGCCAAAATTCCAAAAATTCTCAAAATCTCCTCTGGCATCAAAATTCTCATCAATTCGTCAAAATCAATTTAAACATATCCAAATTACCTAATTAATCTAAAATACTCCACATTCCTTAAACTAGCCAAATCGTTCTAAATTCTCAAAATCTACCAAAATAACCCAATCTTCCCTAAAACTCTCCTAAGTTACTGAATGCCTTAAAACCCTAAAAATACCAAAAATCTCAAAATTCCTAACATTTCATAAAAAATCATTCGAAGCCACTCAAAATTATTCAAATTGCCCAGATTCACCCCAAACTCGCAAAATTAGCCAAAATCCAAAAAATTCCCAAAAGGTTCGTGGCCCAAAAAATCTCATTTCCTTAACAAAATTATTTTAAACATCTCAAAAGAACCAAATTAATCTAAAATACTCCACATTCCCTAAAACTAGCCAATTTGGCTTAAATTCTCCAAAACTACAAAATTAACCTAATTTTCACAAAATTCTTCAAAATTTCCAAAATGCCCTAATACCCTAAAATCGCAAAAATCACCAAATTTTTAAGATTTTACCAAATATCATTCTAAACCACTCTGAATTATTCAAATTGCACAATTTCGCCGTAAATCTCCCAAAATTAGCTAAAATTCCAAAAATTTCGAAAATGCCCTCTATTACCCGAAAATTCACATTTCTTCACTAAAATGAATTAAAACCTTTCCAAATTACCCAAATGATCTATAATACTCCACATACTTCAATACTATCTAAATTGCCCTAAATACTTTTAAACTATAAAAAAACCTAATTTTCACCAAAATTCTCGAAAATTGCTAAAACACCCTTAAAACCCTAAAAATCCAAAAATCTTCAAATTCCAAGATTTCACCAAAAAAATCCTTCTAAACCATTTAAATTATTCAGATTGCTTAAATTCAACGCAAAAGTCCCAAAATTAGCAAAATCCAAAAAATTCCCAAAATACCCCTTTGGCCTAAAAATTCTCATTTTTACACCAAAATAATTTTAAACCCCTCTAAATTACCCAATTGATCTAAAATAGTCAACATTCCTTAAAACTTGCCAAATGACCCTAAATTCTACAAAACTAGCAAAATAACCCAATTTTCACCAAACTTCTCCAAATTTGCCAAAATGCTTTTAAAACACTAAAACTCCAAAAAATCTACAAAGTCCTAAGATTTTACTAAAAATCATTCCAAACCACTCCAAATCATTCAAATTGCCAAAATTAGCCTAAATCTTAAAATTTTCCAAAATGCCGCTTGGCTCAAAAATTTCATTTCTTCACCAAAAACAGTTTAAACTTCTCCAAATTACGGATTTGACTAAAACATTCCACATTCCTTAAACTAGCCAAATTGCCGTAAATCCTCCAAAACTACCAATATAACCAAATTTTTACAAAAATACTCCAAAATTACCAAAATGTCCTTAAAACATTAAAATTCCCAAAAATGACAAATTTCTATGATTTCATAGAAAAACTTTCTAGGCTACTCAAATTTATTCAAATTGCCAAAGTTGGCCAAAATTTCCAAAGATTAGCCAAAATCCAAAAAATTACGAAAATGCCCCTATCATCCAAAACTTCTCATTTCTTCACCAAAATCATTTCAACCCTCCCCAAATTATCTTATTAATTTAAAACAATCTGCATTCCTTAATACTAGACAAATTGCCCAATGTTCTACAAAACTACCAAAATAACCCAATTTTCACCAAAATTACCAAAACGCCCTTAAAACCTTAAAATTACAAAAATTTCCAAATTCCTAGGATTTCATCGTAAATCAATATAAAGCAATAAAAATTATTGAAATTGCCCAAATTCAATAAAAAATTAGCTAAAATCACAAAAATTCTCAAAATCTCCCTATGGCCAAAAAATTCTCATTTCTTCACCTAATTCTTGGGTAGTCTTAGGATTTCTCCAAAAATCATTCTTAAAACTCCAAATTATTCAAATTGCTCAAATTCACCCCAAATCTCTATAAAATAGCCAAAATCCTAGAACTTCCTCACTCGCCTCTATGGTTCAAAAATTCCCGTTTCATCACCAAATTCATTTTCAACCTCTCGAAATTACTCAATTGAACTAAAACTCTCTAAATTCATTAAAACTAGCCAAATTAAATTAAATTGTCAAAAAGCACCAAAATAACCTAAATTTCACTAAAAATTTGCCAAAACTACCAAAATGCCCTTAAAAACCTAAAATTTCAAAAATCGTTAAATTACTAAGATTTCACCAAAAATGATTCTAAACCACACTAAATTATTTAAATTACCCAAATTCACCCCAAATCTTCTAAAATTAGCAAAATTCATAAAAATTCCCAAAATGCCCTAGTGTCCCAAAAATTCTCATTTCTCTACCAAAATCTTTTTAAACCTCTCCAAATTATCCAATTGATCTAAAATACTCCAAGTTCCTTAAAACTAGCATATCGTCCTAAATTCACCAAAACTACCAAAACAACCCAATTTTCTCGAAGATTTTTCAAAATTACCAAAATGCCCTAACTACCCCGAAAATAAAAAAAATCATTAAATTTTTCATATTTCAGCAAATATCATTCTAAGCAACTCCAATATATTTAAATTGCGCAAATTCACTCCAAATCTTCATCAATTAGCCAAAACCCAAAAAATTTACGTAATTCTCGTGGCCCAAAGATTCTTATTTCTTTACAAAAATCATTTTAAACTTTTCCAAATTGCCTAATTGATCTAAAATACTTTAGGCTCCTTAAAACTAACCAAATTGCCCTAAATTCATCAAAACTACTAAAATAACACAATTTTCACAAAAATTTACCATAATTACCAAAATTACCAAAATTTTACAAAAATTCTACGAAATTACCTCAATGCCCTTAAAACCTTAAAAATTCCAAAATCTCTAAATTCCTAAGATTTTATAAAAAATCATAGAAGACCACTTTAAATTACTTAAATTGTTCAAATTCACCCAAAATCTCCAAAAACTAGCCACAATCCTAATAATTTCCAAAATGCCCCAATGGCCAAAAAATTCTCATTTCTTCACCAAAATCATTTAAACCTCTCTGAATTACCTAATTGATCTAAAATACTCCCATTCCTAAAAATAAGCCAAATTACCAAAAAATTCTCTAAAACTACCAAAAACTCAATTTTCACCAAAATTCTCCAAAATTACCAAGATGCTCTTTAAACCCTAAAAATTCTAAAAATCTCAAATTTCGAGGACTTCAGTAAAATCATTCTTAACCACTCCAAATTATTTAAATTGCCCAAATTCACCCTAAATCTCCAAAAATTAGCCAAAATCCCAAGACTTCCCAAAATTCCCCAATGATCCAAGAATATCATTTTCTGCAACAAAATCACTTTAAACCTCTCCAAAATACTCAGTTGATCTAAAATACTCCATAATCCTTAAAACTAGCAAAATTGTCCTAAATTCTCCAAAACTACAAAAATAACCCAAATTTCACCAAAATCCTTAAAGATTACCAAAATACCCTTAAAACACTAAAAATCCCAAAAATGTCCAAATTTTTAAGATTTCACCAATAATTTTTCTAAGCCACTCCAAGTTACTCGAATTACCCAAATTCACCCAAAATCTCTCAAAATTAGCCAAAATCCCAAAAATTCCCAAAATGCCCTTATGCCAGAAAAATTTTCATTTCTTCACCAAAATCATTTTAAACCTTTCCAAATTACCGAATTGATCTAAAATACTAAACATTCCTTAAAACTTGCCAATTTTTTTTAAATTTACAACACTACCAAAACAACCCAATTTTCACCGAAATTCTCCAAAATTACCAAATCCTTTCAAATCCCTAAAAAACCCAAAAATCTAAAAATTCCTTAGATATCAACAAAAATCATTCTAAACCACTCCAAATTATTCAAATTGCCTAAATTCACCAAAATTTAGCCTAAATCCAAACTTTCTCAAAAGGCCAATATGGCTAATATATTCTTATTTCTTCACCAAAATCAATTTAAACCTCTCCAAATTACACAATTAATATAAAATACTCCACATTCCTTTAATCGAGACAAATTTCTATAAATTATCCAAAACTATCAAGATAACCCAATTTTCAACAAAATTCTCCAAATTTACCAAATTGCTCTTAAAACCACAAAATTTGTAAAAATCTCCATATTCTTAAGATTTCACCAAAGATCATTTTAAACAAATCCAAATTATTAAAATTGCCTAAATTCACCACAAATCTATCAAAATTAGCTTAAATCCAAAAAATTCCAAAAATACCCTTATGGGCTCATTTCTTCACCAAAATCGTTTTAAACCTCTCCAAATCAGACAATTAATCTAAAAACTCCACATTCCTTAAATCTAGATAAATTGCCCTAAATTTTACAAAACTATCAAAATAAGCTAATTTTCACCAAATTCTCCAAAATTACCAAAATTCATTTAAACCCCTAGAAATCCAAACATTCTTCAAATTATTAAGTTTTGATCAAAAATCATTCTAAACCACTCCAAATTATTTAAATTGCTTATATTCTCCCAAAATCTCCAAAAATTAGTTAAAATCCTAAAAAATTCCAAATTGCCTTTATGACCCAAAAATTCTCATTTCTTCACCAAAATCATTTTAAAGCTCTCCAAATTACCCAATTCATCTATAATAATCTACATTCCTTAAAATTTGCCAAATTGCCTTACATTATCCAAAACTACAAAAATAACCCAATTTTCACCAAAATTCTCCAAAATTGCAAAAATGCACTAAGGACCCTAAATTTCCAAAAAATCTCCAAATTACTAAGATTTCACCAAAAATTTTTTTAACAACTCTAAATAATTCAAATTAATAAAAATTATCACAAATCTCCAAAAATTAGTAGAAATCAAAAATATTCCCAAAATGCCCTTATGGGCTCATTTAATCACCAATATGATTTTAAACATCTCCAAATTATCCAACTAATCTAAAATACTTTATAGTCCTTAAAACTAGCCATATTGTTCTAAATTCTCTAAAACTACCAAAATATCCTAATTTTCACAAAAAAATCTCCAAAATACCCTTAAAACCCTATGAATCCCAAAAATCTCAAAATTCCTAAGATTTCACCAAAAATCATTCTAAGCCTCTACAAGTTACTCAAATTGCCCAAATTCAACCTAAATCTCACAAAATTACCCAAAATCCCAAAAATTCCAAAAATGCCCTTATGGTCCAAAAATTCTCATTTTTTTTTTTACAAAAATCCTTTTAAACCTCTCCAAATCACCCAATTCATCTATAATATTCCACATTCCTTAAAACTAGCCAAATTGCTCTAAATTCTCCAAAACTACAAAAATAACCCAAATTTCACCAAAGTTCTCCAAAATTACCAAATGTCATTTAAACCCAAAAAATCCAAAATGTCTTGAAATTCCTAAGATTTCACCAAAAATCATTATAAACAACTCTATAATATTCAAATAACTCAATTTCACCCAAAATCACCCAAAATTAGTAGAAATTCCAAAATGTCTCGAAATGCCCATAAAATGCCCTATGGGCTCATTTCTTCTCAAAAATCATTTTAAACATCTCCAAATTACCTAACTAATCTAAAATACTCTACATTCCTTAAAAATCTCCATATTGCCCTAAATTCTCTATAACGACCATAACAATACAATTTCACTAAAATTCTCCAAAATTACCAAAATACAGTTAAAACGTTAAAAATCCCAAAAATCACCAAATTCCTAAATTTTCACAAAAAATCATTAAAAACCACTCCAAATTATTCAAATTTTATCAACCTATTGCCCAAATTAGTCCCAAATCTTCCAATTATAGGCAAAATACCAAAAAAATCTCAAAATGCCCCTATGGCCCAAAAAATTCTAATTTCTTCACCAAAATCATTTTAAATCTCTCCAAATTATACAATTGATTTAAAATACTCATTATAGCTTAAGTCCACCAAAATTCCCTTAAATTCTCCAAAACTACCCAAAAAATCCAACTTTTGTCAAAATTATCCAAAATTACCAAAATGCCCTTAAAACCCTTAAACCCTCAAAAATCTCAAAATTCCTAAAATTTTGCCAAAAATCATTTTAAACCACTTCAAATTATTCAAATTGCCCAAATTCACCCTAAACCCCCCAAAACTAGCCAAAATCCCAAAAATTCCCAAAATACCCTAATGACCAAAAAATTTTCAATTCTTCACCAAAATCATTTTAAACCTCTCCAAATTATGCAATTGATCTAAATACTCAACATTCCTTTAAACTAGCCAATTTTTCTAATATTCTCCAAAACTATAAAAATAACCCAATTTTCATTAAAATTCAACAAAATTACCAAAATGCTTTTAAAAACTGTAAAAAAACAAAAAATCGCCAATTTCTTACAATTTCACCAGAAATCATTTTAAACAACTTAAAATTATTGAAATTGCCCAAATTCATCCCAATTCACCAAAAAATAGCCAAAATACCTAAAAATCACAAAATGCCCCAATAACCTAAAAATTCTCATTTATTCGCCAAAATCATTTTAAACCTCTCCAAATTGCCCAATAGATCTAAAATACTCCACATTCATAAAAACTAGCCATATTGCACTAAATTCTCCAAAACTACCCAAATAACCCAAAATTCTCCAAAGTTACCAAAATGCCCTTAAGATCCATAAAACCCAAAAAATCTTTGAATTCCTAAGATTTCACCAAAAATCATTCTAAGCCAGTTCAAATTTTGATATTGCCCATATTCACCCCAAATCTCCCAAAATTAGCCAAAATCCAAAAAATTTTCAAAATGACCTATTGACTGAAATATTATCAATTCAACACCAAAATAATTTTAAACCTCTCCAAATTACCCAATTGATTTAAAATAGTCCTCATTTCTTAAAACTAGCCAAATTACCCAAGTTCTCCATAACTACCAAAATAACGCAATTTTCAGCAATGTTCTCCAAAATTACCAATATGACCTTAAATCCCAAAAATTTCATAAATCTCCAAATTTCTAATATTTAACCAAAAATCATTCTGAACTACAAATTATTAAAATTGCCCAAGTTTACCCCAATTCACAGAAAACTTGCCAAAATCCAAAAAATTCCCAAAATTTCCCTTTTACTTGAAAATTCTCATTTCTTCTCCAAAATCATTTTAAACCTCTCCAAATTACCCAAATGATCTAAAATACTTCATATTCTTTAAAACTAGCAAAATTGCCATAAATTCTCCAAAACTACTAAAATAACTCAATCTTCACCAAAATTCTCCAAAATTACAAAAATACTTTTAAAACATTAAAAATCTTCAAAATCTCAAAATTCCTAGAATTTAACCACAAATCATTCTAAACCACTCAAAATTATTAAAATCTCAAAATTCTTCAAAATTCCCAAAATGCCCCTTTAGCCTAAAAGTTCTCACTTCTTCACTAAACATCATTTCAAGTGTCTTTAAATTACCCAATGGATCAAAAATACTCAACATTTCCTAAAACTAGCAAAATTGCCTTAGATTCTCCAAAACTACCAAAATAACCCAATTTTCTCCTAAATTCTCCAAAATTACCATAATGCTTCTAAAACCTTAAAATCCAAAAATTTTAAAAATTCTGAAGATTTCACCAAAAATCATTCTAAACCACTCCAAAATTTTCAAATTGCCTAAATTCAACCAAAATTAGGCAAAATCCTAGAATTTTCCAACATGCCCCTATGGCCTAAAATTCTCATTTCATTCACGAAAATTTTGAAAATGCCCCCATGGGCCAAAAATTCTCATTTCTTTGCAAAACAATTTCAAACCTCTCCAAAATACTCTATTGATCTAAAATAATCCACATTCCTTAATACTAGCGAAATTGCTCTAAATTCTCCTGAACTACTAAAATAACAAAAAATTCACCAAAATTCTCTAAAATTACCAAAATACCCTTAAAACCCTAAAAATTCCAAAATATACAAATTCGTAAGTTTCATGAAAAATCATTCTAACCACTTTACATATTCAAAATGCCCAAATTCACCCACAATCTCCCAATATTAGCCATAATGTCAAAACTTTCTGAAATGCATCCATGTCCTAAAAATTCTCATTTCTTCACCAAAATCATTTTAAACCTCTCTGAATTACCTAGTTTATCTATAATACTCAACATTCCTTCAAACTATCCAAATTGCACTAAATTCTCCAAAACTACGAAAATAACCCAATTTTTATCAAAATTCTCCAAAATTACCAAGATGTCAGTAAAATCCTAAAATCCTAAAATTCTCTAAATTCCTAAGACTTAAGCAAAATCATTCTAAACCACTCGTAATTATTTAAATTACCAAAATTCATCCCAAATCTCAAACAATTAGAAAAATTCTAAAAATCTCCCAAAATGCCCCTTAGGCCCTAAAATTTCCATTTGTGCACCAAAATCATTTTAAACACAAAAAAATTTTCAATTGATCTAAAATACTCCATATTCTTTAAAACTAGCCATATTACCCTAAATTCTCCAAAACTACCAAAATAACTCAATTTTCGCCCAAATTCTGCAAATGTACCAAAATGTCCTTATGACCTAATAATCCTAAAAATCTCCAAATTCGTAAGGTTTCACCAAAAATCATTCTAAGCCACTACAAGTTACTCGAATTGTACAAATTCACCCAAAATCTCCCAAAATTAGCCAAAATCCCAAAAATTCCCAAAATGCCCCTATGACACAAATTACCCAATTGATATAAAATAATACATATTCCTTAAAACTTGCCAAATTTTTCGAAATTTTCCAAAACTACCAAAATAACCCCGTTTCTCCAAAAATCTCCAAATTACCAAAAGCTTTTAAAATCCTAAAAATCCAAAAAATCACCAAATTCTTAAGATTTCACCAAAAATCATTCTAAACCACTCAAAATTATTCAAATTTCCCAAATTCACCCAAAATTAGCCAAAATCCCTAAAATTCTCAAAATGTCCCTATGCACCAAATATTCTCATTTCTTCACCAAAATCTTTTCAAACTTCTCCAAATTACACAATTAATCCAATATACCCCACATTTTTTAGAACTAGCCAAATTTCCTTAAATTCTCCAATACTAACAAAAAAACCTTATTTTCACCAAAGTCTCCAAAATTGCTAAAATGCATTTAAACACCTAATAATCCAAAATATCTCCAAATTTGTATGTTTTAAAGAAAATAATTCTAAACCACTTCAATTATTTAAATTTCCCAAATACAACCAAAATCTCCCAAAAGTAGCCAAACCCTAAAAAATTCTTAAAATTCCTTTATGGCCCAAAATGTCTCATTTCCTCACCAAAATCATTTTAAAACTCTCTAAATTACCCAATTCATCTATAATAATCCACATTCCTTAAAACTAGCCAAATTGGCCTAAATTCTCTAAAACTACGAAAATAACCCAAATTTCACCAAAATTCTCCAAAATGACTAAAATGCCCTTTAAACCCGAAAATTCCCAAGAATCTACAAATTTCTAATATTTGACCAAAAATCATTCTAAACAACTAGAAATTATTCAAATTACCAAAATAACCACAAATCTCACAAAACTAGCATAAATCCCAAATATTTCCAAAATGCCCATATGGGCTTATTTCATCATTAAAATCGTTTTAAACATCTCCAAATTACCTAAATAATCTAAAATACATTATATTACTTAAAACTAGTCATATTGCCCTAAATTCTCCAAAAATACCAAAATAATCTAAATTTCACCCAAGTTCTCCAAAATTACCAAAATGCCCTTAAAACCCTAAAAATCCCAAAAATTCCTAAATTCCTAAGATTTCTCCAAAAATCAATCTAAGCCACTCCAATTTACTAAAATTTTCCAAATTCCCTCTAAATCTCCAAAAATTACCCAAAATCTGAAAAAGTTCCAAAATGCTCGTATGACCCAAAAATTCTTATTTCTTCACCAAAATCATTTTAAACCTCTCCAAATTACTCAATTCATCTATAATACTCCACATTCCTTAAAACTAGCCAAATCGCCCTAAATTGTCGAAAACTACCAAAATAACCCAATGTTCACCAAAATTCTTCATAATTACCAAAATGTCCTTTAAGCCCAAAAAATCCAAAAAATCTCCAAATTCCTAAGATTTCACCAAAAATCATACTAAAAAACTCCTAATTTTTGAAATTGCCCAAATTCAACCAAAATCACCAAAAATTAGCACAAATTCCAGAAATTCTCGAAATGACCCTATGGGCTCAATTCTTCATCAAAATCATTTTAAACCTCTCCAAATTATCCAACTGATCTAAAATACTCCACATTCCTTAAAAATAGCCATATTACTCTAAATTCCTTAAAAGTACCATAATAACACAATTTTCTCCCAAATTCTCCAAAATTACCAAAATGTCCTTAAAACCCTAAAAATCTCAAAAAATCTCTAAATTCCTAAGATTTCACAAAAAATATTAAAACCCACTCCAAATTATTCAAATTGCCCAAACTAACCCCAAATCTCACAAAATTAGCCAAAATCCCAAAAAATCTCAAAGTGACCCAATGACCCAAAAAAATTCCAATTTCTTCACCAAATCATTTTAAAACACTCTAAATTTCATAATTGATCTAAAATACTCCACATTTCTTAAATCTACACAAATTGCACAAAGTTCTACAAAGCTACCCAAAAAACCCAATATTTACCAAAATTATCCAAAATTACCAACATGCCGTTAAAAAACATAAACCCCCAGAAATCTCAAAAGTCCTAATATTTCACCAAAAATAATTCTAAACCACTTCAAATTATTTAAATTGCCAAAATTTACCCAAAATTCCCTAAAATTAGCAAAAACCCCAAAAGTATCCCAAAATTCCTCAATGGCTTAAAAATTCTCAATTCTTCACCAAAATCATTTAAAACCTCTCCAAATTAGCCAATTGATCTTAAATACTCCACATTCCTTAAAACTAGCCAAATTGTTTTATATTCTATAAAACTATAATAATAACCCAATTATCATTAAAATTCTACAAAATTACTTGATCGCCTTTAAAACCCTAAAAACCCAAAAATCTCCAAAGTCATACGATTTAACGAAAAATCATTTTAAACAACTCCAAATTATTGAAAATGCTTAAATTCATCCCAAATCACCAAAAAATTAGTAAAAATCTCAAAAATTCCTAAAATATCCCATTCGCCTAAAAATTCTCATTTCTTCACCAAAATCATTTTAAACCTCTCCAAATAAGCCAATAGTTCTAAGTGCTGCACATTCCTTAAAACTAACCATATCACACTAAATTCTCCAAAATAACCCATGTAACCCAAATTTTACCAAAATTCTCCAAAATTACCAAATGCCCTTAAAATCTTTAAAACCTGAAAAATTTTCCAAATTGCTAAGATTTCACCAAAAATTATTCTAAACCACCTCAAATTATTCAAATTGCCCAAATTTACCCCAAATCTCCTAAAATTAGCCAAAATCACAAAAATTCCCAAAATGCCCATTCGGCCGAATAATTATCAATTCTACACCAAAAATCATTTTAGACCTCTCTAAATTACCCAATTGATCTAAAATAGTCCACATTTCTTAAAATTAGCAAATTGCCCTCAGTAAAATTCTCAAAAATTACTAAAATGCCCTTAAAACCCTAAAAATCCCATAAATATCTAAATTCCTAATATTTAACAAAAAATCATTCTAAAGCACTCTAAATTAGTCAAATTTCCCAAATCACATAAAACTAACCAAAATCCCAAAAATTCCCAAAATTCTCCAATTGACCTAAAAATTCTTATTTCTTCACCAAAATTATGTTAAACCTCTCTAAATTACCCAATTGATCTAAAATACTCCACCAATTCCTTAAAACTAGCCAAATTGCCCTAAATTATCCTAAACAACCAAAATAACCCAATTTGCATAAAAATTCTCCAAAATGAGCAAAATTCTTTTAACACCTTAAAAAATCAAAATATCTTCAAACTTCTAAGATTTCATCAAAAATCATTCGAAAGCACTCCAAATTATTCAAAATAACAAAAATTAGCCAAAATCACAAAAATTACCAAAATTCATCTTTGTCCTAAAAATTCTCATTTCTTCACCAACATCATTTTAAACCTCTCCAAATTACCTAATTGATCTAAAATACACCACAATCCTTAAAACTAGCAAAATTTCCCAAAATTCTCCAAAACTACCAAAATAACCCAATTTTCTCCAAAATTCTCTAAAATTACCTATATGCTTTTAAAACCTTAAAAATCCCAAAAATCTCCAAATTTCTATAATTTCATTAAAAATCTTCTAAACACTCCAAAATTTTCAAATTGTCTAAATTCAACCAAAACTAGCCAAAATCCAAAATCTTTCCAAAATGCCCTTATGGCCTAAAATTCTCATTTCTTCACCAAAAAATTCGAAAATGCCCCCATGACCCAAAAATTCGCATTTCTTCACCAAAATCATTTCAAACCTCTCTAAAAATACCCTATTGATCTAAAATAATTCACATTCCCTAATACCCTGCCAAATTGCCCTAATTTCTCCAAAACAACCAAAATAACTCAATTTTCACTAAAATTCTCCAAAATTACCAAAATGCCCTAAACACCCTAAAAATCCAAAAATCTCTAAATTTGTAGGATTTCACCAAAAAATACCCCAATTACCTTAACTCACTTCAAATTACCTAAATTCACCCAAATTCTTCTAAAATTAGTTAAAATCCCGAAAATTTACAAAATGCCCCTATCTCAAAAATTCTCATTTCTTTACCAAAAATATTTTAAACCTCTATGAATTACCCAATTGATCTAAAAAAATCCACAACCGTTAATACTAGCCAATCTGCCCTAAATTCTTTAATACTACCAAATTAAACCAATTTTCACCAAAATTCTCCAAAATGACCAAGATGCCCTTAAAACCTAAAAAATCCTAAAAAACTCCAAATTCCTAAGACATCAACAAAATCATTCTAAACTAATCCAAATTATTTAAATTACCTAAGTTCAACCCAAATCTCCTAAAATTAGCCAAAATCCCAAAAATTCAAAAAATGCCCCTTTGGCCGAAAAATTCCCATTTCTGAACCAAAACCATTTTAAACCTTTCCAAATTAACCAGCTTATCTAAAATACTAACATTCCTTAAGACTAGCCATAATACCCTAAATTCTCCAAAATTACCAAAAAAATCCAATTTTCAACAAAATTCTCGAAAATTACCAAAATGCCCTTAAAACCTTAAAAATCCCAAAAAACTCCAAATTCCTAAGATTTCAACAAAAATCATTTTAAACCACTTCAAACTATTCAGAATGCCCAAATTCAACCAAAATCTTTCAAAATTAGGTAAAATCTCAAAAATTTCAAAAATACCCTTATGGCCCAAATGTTTTCATTTCTTCACCAAAATCGTTGTAAACCACTTCACGTTACCGAATTGATCTAAAATACTCCACATTCCTTAAAACTAACCAAATATCCCTAAATTCTCCAAAACTTCTAAAATAACCCAATTTTCACCCAAAGTCTTCAAAATGACCAAAATGCTTTAAAAACCCTAAAAATCTAAAAAATCTCCAGATTCCTAAGATTTCACCAAAAATTATTTTAGACCACTACAAATTATTCAAAATCTCAAAAATTCTAAAAATAACATAAATTTCTAAAAATTAGACAAAATCCCAAAAATTCCAAAAATTCCTCATTTGGCTTAAAAATTTTCATTTCTTTACTAACATAATGTTAAACCTCTCCAAATTACCCATATGATCTGAAATACTTTGGCATTCCTTAAAACTAGCGAAATTGCCTTAAATTCTCCAAAACTACCAAAATAACCTAATTTTCACCAAAATTCTCTAAATTTACCAAGATGCTCTTAAAACACTATAAATCATAAAAATCTCAAAATTCCTAAGACTTCAGATAAGTTATTCTAAACCACCCCAAATTATTTAAATCTCTTAAATTCACACTAAATCTCCCAAAATTTACCAAAATCTAGAAAATTCTCAAAATGCCCCTCTGGCCCAAAAAATCCAATTTACGCACTAAAATCATTTTAAACCTCTCCAAATTACCTAATTTATAAAAAATACTCCTCATTCCATAAAACTAGCCATATTGCCCTAAATTCTCCAAAATTACCAAAATAACTCAATCTTCACTCAAATTCTCTAAAATTACCAAAATGCCCTTGAAGCCCTAAAAATCCCACAAATCTCCAAATACCTAAGATTTCACCAAAAATCATTCTAAGCCCGTCCAAGTTACTCAAATTGCCCAAATTCAACCAAAATCTCCTAAAATTAGGTGAAAACCCAAAAATTTACCAAAATGCCTATATGGCCCCAAAAATTTCATTTCTTCACCAAAAAAGTTTAAAAACTTTCCAAATTACCCAATTGATCTAAAATACTATACAATCCTTAAAACATGCCAAATTATTCTAAACCACTTCAAATTATTTAAATTGCTTAAATTTACCAAACTTTAGCCAAAATTCCTAAAATTCTCTGAATGCCCCTATGGCTAAAAAATCTCATTTTTTCACCAAAATCATTTTAGACCTCTCTAAATTAAACTAGTAACCTAAAATACTCCACATTCCGTAAAACTGGACAAATTGCCTTAAATTCTCCAAATCAATCAAAATAACCCAATTTACATGAAATTTTCCAAAATTTAGTAGAAATTCCAAAAATTCCAAAATTGGCCCTATAGGCTCAATTATTGACCAAAATCATTTCAAACATCTCCAAATTAACTAACTGATGTGAAATACTCCATATTCCTTAAAACAAGCCAAATTGCCCTAAAGTCACCAAAACTACCATAATAACACAATTTTCACCTAAATTCTCCAAAATTATCAAAATGCCCTTAAATCCCTAAAAACCTCAAAATTCTCCATATTTCTAAGACTTAAAAAAAAATCAATAGAAACCACTCTAAATTATTTAAATTGCTCGAATTAACCCAAAATTTCTGAAAATTAGCCAAAGTCTCTAAAAATTATCAAAATAACCCTATGGGCCAAAAAATTCCCATTTCTTCACCAAAATCATTTTAAATCTCTCTAAATTACATAATTGATCTAAAATACTGCACATTCTAAAAAATTACCCAAATAAGCTAATTTATACTAAAGTTCTCCAAAATTACTAAAATGCCCACAAAACACTTAAAACCCCAAAAGTCGCAAAATTCCTAAAATTTCACGAAAAATCATTCTAAACCACTTCAAATTATTCAAATTGTCCAAATTCACCCCCCAATTCCCCAAAAATTAGTCAAATTCCCAAAAATTTCTAAAATGCACCTATGGCCCAAAAATTATCAATTCTTCACCAAAATCATTTTAAACACCTCCAAATTACCAAATTGATATAAAATACTTCACATTCCTTAACGCTAGCCACATTGCCTTATATTCTCTAAAACAACCAAAATAACCTAATTTTCACCAAAATTCTCCAAAATTTTCAAAATGCCTTTAAAACCTAAAGAATCCCAAAAATCTTCAAATTCCGAAGAATTCACTAAAAATAATTCTGAACCACTTCAAATTATTAAATATGCCCAAATTCAACCCAAATCACCAAATAATAGCCAAAATACCAAAAATTCTCGGAAAAATCACATTGCCCAAAAATTCTCATTTCTTCGCCAAAATCAATTTAAACCTCTCCAATTACCCCATTGATCTAAAATACCCCAAATTCCTTAACATACTCAAATTGCCCTAAATTCTCCAAAACAACCAAAATAACCCAATTTTCACCAAAATTCTCCAAAATTACCAAAATGCCTTTAAAACCTAATGATTCCCAAAAATCTTCAAATTTTGAAGATTTCACCAAAAATCATTCTAAACCACTTCCAATTATTCAAATTGACCAAATTCAGCCAAAATCTCTCAAAATTTAACATAATCCCATAATTTTCCAAAATGCCTCTATGACAAAAAAATTCTCATTTCTTCACCAAAATCTTTTTAAACCTCTCTGAATTACCCAGATGATCTTAAATACTCCATATTCCTTAAAACTAGTAAAATTTCCCTAAAATCTACAAAACTACCAAAATAACTCAATTTTCATTAAAACTCACCAAAATTACCAAGATACCCTTAAAACCCAAAAAAACCTAAAAATTTCCAAGTTCCTAGAACATGAGCAAAATCATTTTAAACCACACCAAATTTTTTAAATTGCTTGTATTCACCCTAAATCGCCAGAAATTAGCTAAAATCCCAAAAATTCCCAAATTGCCCCTATGGCCCAAAAATTCCTATTTATGCACCAAAATCATTTTAAACCTCTTCAAATTACTCAATTTATCTAAAATACTCCATATTTCTTAATGCCTTAAATTCTCCAAAACTACCAAAATAACCCAATTTTCACCCAAATTCTCCAAAATTACCAAAATGCCATTAAAACCCTTAAAATCCCACAAATCTCTAAATTCCTAAGAGTTCAACAAAAATCATTCTAAGCCAGTTTAAGTTACTTAATTGCCCAAATTCACCTAAAATCTACCAAAATTAGCCAAAATCCTAGAAATCCCCAAAATACACTATGGCCCAGAAATTTTCATTTCTTCAGCAAAATCATTTTAAACCTCTCCAAATTACCCACATGATCTAAAATACTTCAAATTCCTTAAAACTTGCCAAATTTCTCTAAATTCTCCAAAGCAACCAAAATAACAGAATTTACACGAAAATTCTCCAAAATTACCAAAATACTTTTAAAACCCTAAAAATCTCAAAAATCTCCAATTTCCTAATATTCTACTAAAAATCATTATAAACCACTCCAAGTTATTCAAATTGCCAAGTTCAACCAAAGTTAACTAAAATAATAAAAATTCCCAAAATGCCCCCATGGCCCAAATATTCTCATTTATTCACCAAAAATATTTTAAACCTCTATATATAAAATAATTATTCTAAAATACTCTACATTTCTTAAAAATAGTCAAATTACTCTAAATTCTACAAAATTAACAATATAACCCAATTTTAATGAAATTCTCTAAAATTACTAAAATGCATTTAAAACCCTAACAATCTCTAAATTCCTAAGTTTTGACCAAAAAACATTCTAAATTTACTTCAAATTATTTAAATTTCTCAAAATTACCCAAAATCTTCCAATATTAGCTAAAATTTCAAAAATTCCCAAAATGCCTCTATTGCACTAAAATTCTCATTTTTTTACCAAAATCATTTTAAACACCTCCAATTTATCAAATTCATTTATAATACTTAACATTCCTTAAAACAAGCTAAATTGCCCTTAATTCTCCAAACTACTAAAATAACCCAATGTTCAAAAATATTCTCGAAAATTACTAAAATGCTCTTATGAGTTTAAAATTCACCCAAAATCTCCCAAAATTAGTAGAGATTCCAAAAAAATTCCCAAAATGACCCTATGAGCTCATTTCTTCACCAAAATCATTTTAATCATCTCCAAATTACCTAACGGATCTAAAATACTCCATAATAGTTGAAACTAGCCATATTGCCCTAAATTCTCCAAAACTACGAAAATAACTTTATTTTCACCCAAATTCCCCAACATTACCAAAATGCCCTTAAAACCCTAAAAATTCCAAAAATCTCCAAATTTCTGTGATTTCCAAAAAATTGTTCTAAACTAGTCCAAATTATTCAAATTTCCCAAATTCACCCTAAATCTCCTAAAATTAACAAAAGTCCTAAAACTTCTCGAAATGTCCCTATGGGCTCATTTCTTCACCAAAATCATCTTAAACCTCTCCAAACTTCCCAACTATGCTAAAATACTCCACATTCTTAAAAAATAACCATATTGCCTTACATTCTCCAAAACTACCTGTCGGCGTATTTTTTAGGTTTGTGGTGTTTTATTTTGAAAAGAGAGTCGCCTACAGAAATTGTCGGCGAATTTTAATTTAATTTAAATAAATAGTTTGAAAAGTAGTATTTGATTTTGAAAATAATTTTAAATTTGAAAATTTTAAGATATGAAATCAAACCGACCTCACATCCCGAATAGTTTATATAAACGAGCGCCGCACCACAAACCGTGTATCTATCCCGAAGAATAGACACACTCGCTTGATAATGGGGCTCGATTAAATAAACTAGAAAGGTTTGTGACATCCGTTTGGTCTGCGAACCAATTTTATAAGCCGACAAATTCCCCGCTTAATATGAAACTATTAAACGGGGTTTATATTACCCGGGTTCTTAAAGTTCCCTATAAGGGCAAGCCCCTATAGTTAATTACATCTTAAGTGACGGGAATCACCTAAGAAAACTCTCGATAATAATCAATAATTCTCGCTCTCAAGAATTTCAAAGTTTAAGTTTTCGTGGGGTTGAATTTTGGAATTTCAATAGGGAATGGATCAAATTTGGAACATTTTTATTTTGGGAATTCAAAGGAAGCAAAGTAGGAGAAATTACGGATTCGAAGCGAACTTCGGTAATTTCCCGACTATCCTATTGTTTGGCTTAGACTTAGGAAAGTCCTAATGTTCATTTAATGTTTTAATCTTGCCAATTTTAATTAGTTAGGGCTTATATTTATATGATAGAATCATACAAATCGCCTAGAAAATATGAGGGTTTATGTCGTATCGGACGACTACCTCGGAATCCTAAGACCGGTTAGGGCTTAATTTGCAATGCAAATGCCTAACGAAGAGTTGAGGATTTATGTTGCGCTAGTGCAAACTACCTCGAAGTCCTATGGCTTTGTTATTTAATTCTAAGAAAGTTTTCTGAAGTAGGTTCAAGTTTTGCCGACGACGATGGCCGTGCCGCCCACCATGCTCCGAGCTCCTTGTTGTTGCAGAGGTTTAGTTTTAGAAATCATAAATCAAGAGATGAGAGAAGTGTCTTGGTTTAGAGAAGTCTTAATTTCCACGTGTTTTTTGTGTTTTAATTAAAACGTATCTTAAAGTTGATTAAACGAACCGATTAAGATCCCACGGTTCCGTCATCCCAGCACCGTTATTTTCATCTAATTCACTTAGTCCGGATGAATTTGCTAAACTCAACCAAATGAGTTCCGCACTTTCATTTAGACCGCGGGAAATCCCGTTAGCAACACGTGGGTTACATCATCCGAGGTATTCCCGATCATTCAATGAGACGTTTTAATTTAGTTGTAGTTGTAGTTTTGTTGTTCGTTTGTGATTAAATTTTGAGTTGTCTTATATTTTGGAATGTTGTGGAGGTGAATTTTATCTTGTAATGTCTTTTAATTTAGTTATGGGTTTCAGCTTTGGTTTCTGTCCTAAAGGTGTCGGTTTTCATGCAACCGTTGTTTATCATGCAAGAAAAATAAAGTGCATTTGCAATAAAATAAACTGCAATAAAATAAAAGCGTACCCGGAGGGTCTTCCCGTCATCCCAAGCCGCACTTAAAACACAGTTAGAATATTTAAGCAAGTTCCTAGGTAAAGCTAAGGGAAAGGTTTATGGTTTTCTACCAAATTTCTAATCCTATAGCTTAGTCATTTCCTATGACGTTTAGGTTCTCTCGTGTTTTTAGTTTGAAGACGATTTTCTTCATCAAAGAACAATTAAGTTCAATTGTTCTTGTAAATATCCTATCATATCGAGTAAGTGCTTAAGAAAAATCTTAAACATCTTTTCAATATTTCTAGGATTGTTTTAAGTCCAAATGAATTTAATTGTGTAAATGAATCAATCGTCCGAGGTTTTCAAGTTTTGTTAACTTGCTCGATGAACTAGGACATTTGAATGTCCTATAAGTGAAGTAACATTTCATTTTAATGTTCTACTTAGGAGTTATGATAACTAAGGCTCCTAAGGGCAAATGATATTTAATGATTTGTGATCCAAATTTAAGTTCAAATTAATGATTTAAGTTTGGAATAGTGTTCAAGTTATTTTAGATTTATTTCTTCATGTCTTAAGTGAGGTTATTTAATTCAATTTAATTTAATTTAATTTATTTTAATTTAATTTATTTAATTTAATTTGATTTGATTTAATTTAATTCAGTTTAATTTATTTGATTTAATTTCTTAATTTAATTTAATTTAATTTTAATTTAATTTAATTTAATTTTAATTTAATTTAATTTAATTTAATTTAATTTAATTTAATTTAATTTAATTTTAATTTAATTTTAATTTAATTTAATTTGTTTATTTAATTTTATTTAACTTAATTTAATTTTATTTATTTATTTTATTTAATGTATTTAATTCATTTAATTTAATTTAATTTGTTTATTTAATTTAACTTAATTTAATTTTATTTAATTCAACTTTTAATCTTAATTTAATTTAATTTAATTGAAAATTTTTTTAAAAAAAGTTTAATGATTTAATTTAATTTAATGATTAAGTCTTTTAATATTTTAAATTTGAGTTATCATTTTAATTAAGAGTTGAGTATTAATGAGATGATTAATTTAGGGATTTTTTAAATTAAAGGATAAATCTCTTCCTAATAATATCCCTATTTTAATAATTCCAAATTTATTATTCTTCCAAATTCAATTAATTATTTAATTAAAGTTTAATCATTTTAAATTGCTTAATGGGTTTCTACCCTTTGATTATTTAATTTCAATCATCCAAATCAGATTAGGATCAAATATTTTACTTGTTAATTTTTTATTAAACCTAAAGTTTTAATTAAAGGATTAAAATTTTAATTACCATTTTGCCCTTTAAGCCTAATAATTTCATAACTCACTAAATTGAACTCAAATGAACTTGAAATTTTTATGTGACTTCACTTATGTGTCAATGAAGACATGAGAGGAGAAAATGTGATTTTTCTGTATTTAATTTATTTATATAATTATTTTTTGTAGAAAAGAGAAATTTCCAAGGAAAATTCAATAACATGACCAAGGGAAAGTTTCTGTCCTTAAGAAAATTAGGGGACATTCCTAATGACCAGAGGACCACTTGGACCAAATTTTGTAATTTTTTGAATTATATTTTATTTATTAGAATTATTTTAAATTCTGGAGTATTAATTAATTTAAAAATAAAATAAATGTTGAAAAATAAATTTTATAATTTTTAAAATTCTCTCTGATATCAAGGATTCCAGAGAACCAAACTTTACAATTTTCTGATTTTTCTTTGATTTATTATAATTATTTTGGTGAAAATGCTAGAAAATACATTTTTTAATTTTAAAATTACCCTTGAGCTTTAAAAATTAATATCTCACTAAATAGACCTAGGAAAAATATGGGACTTGTTCCTAAGTGATTAAAATTCAAAATATGACATTTTGGTGAATTTTATTATTTTTGTGATTTTTATCATTTTTTAATTATTAAAAATATTAAAATAATATTAAAATCAACTTTTTTAGAAAATTGAAATTTTAATTTTCTTAAACTCCCCTGATATCAGAGAGACTCCAAAACCAATTTGGTGAATTTTTGAAAGATATTTTGAAAGTTATGAATTTTTAAAGTTTAAAATGGCTAAGTGGCTTAATTAACCCAATTAGTGGGGCTAACCAAGTCCAATTGACCTCAAATTTTTATGGTGGGTTCCTCTGATCCTAAAGGTCAGTGGAGAATTGATTTCAAGTCAATTTGATCTATGGTTAACTCTAATTAATTAGAGACCTATTTTGAGTGTTTAAGCCAATTAGGGTTAATCTAAGTGAATTAACTCAAATCCTATTTTTCCTAAGGTTCTCTGGTCATAAGGAACATCACCAAATTTTCCTAGAATTTATTTCACAACATGCTAATTTTTGAAATTAAAATACTTAAAACAGACAACATGCATTTGAAAAATCAATAACTTTTCACAGAGATGGCCTCCGACCTTGGAAAATTCAGGGAATGTTCCTAAGTTCAGTAGGCTTCAAAAGCCCTATGGTCTCATGCCATGGTGAATTGTATACATGCATGGAGAATTAAAACAATGCAGGAAGTAAATAATTAATTAAAAATAAAATACCTGGACAAAATTAATTAATTTCTTTTCCACATTATTCTCCTCTCGTTCACCGAGCAAGGGGGTATTTTTATTTTATTTTTGTGATTTTTCTACACAGAGATATGAATTTTCCAAGTTTAGGGAATTAAATAAATAGGAAAATACCCTATTTATCTACTTATCCACGCGGCGCCGCGTCAACCTCGGCAGCCTCCGAAACGCCGCGTGGCGCGCTCCCATTCGACGCCGCCATCCGAGTCGGCAACCCGGGCCCCGCGGTTCTCGTACCGTCTCCCGGTCCAACGCCATCCGAGCCGTCCGTCCGCGCGTGTATTAAATGGACGCGCATCCGTTCATCGTCCATGACCGGTGCGATCCCGTGACCGTCCACACTCTAACCCTAAGAACTCACTCGATTCTCAATGGATTTTCGTGTTCTTATGCTTCTATGGATTCGTCTTGAAGAGACGAACACATCCATACGGTAAACATGCATCGAAATTAAGGCATTTGAAATGGAGAATCTCCGAAGCTCGGGATGAAGAACTAGCTCATACCTTTGCTCGGAGAAGTGAAGCTTCGATCCGAGAGTTGTTGCACCTTCGATTGGATCCTCGGCAAGCTCCGGATGAAGTCTCCCGGTCCGGTGAATTGTCTAGGTTGAACTTCGACCACAGCCGATCACAAAGCTTGGAGTCCGGAGCAACCGGGTGGCCCGGAGATGGGGCTTTTGCTGGTGGACACCTTCCCTTGGTCTGGTGAAGGTGTAGGGCTAATCAATTTGGGGATTGGTTCACTGTGGGGAAGTGTCCTGGTTTTGGGCTTGGATTTCAACTCTGAAATTAAGCTCACAGAGAGGAAATGGCAGGGGGATCTCACTGGGGACCAAGTGCTCGTGTAGGAGGAGGGGTCCGGAACAATTTTGGCGAGTTTTGGCAAGGTTTGTGCAACTCTCCTCTCATGGCCGCGAGGGGGTGGTGTTTAAATAGGCATGGCTGGAGGCTCTCCCGGGGGTGGCCAAGGGTCGGGATCACCTGCTCTGGTCATGGGAAGAACGACCATGGTGGCCATTGGGCATAGGGCGCTCAGCAAGGTGGAATTCCAAAGTTGGCTCACTCCCGAGGTCTCGGGCATGGCGTTTTCCGACGACGGGTGGCCGACGGCCAGTGCATGGGTCACCCTCAAGGTCAGGTGGGTCGTGGTTGGGTGTTTGTGCAAGCAATTGCAATGGCCAAGTGTAAAGGCTTTGATCCAAAGTAGAATGGGGCATGGCTAGTTTTGGGTCTAAATGGGTCAACTCACCCATTTGGGCTTGGTGCACCCTTCAAGGTGGCCTTGGGTGCCGTGGGGGATCAAATGGATCATCTGGTTTGGCATGGAGAAGTCTCCATCCAAATATATTTGGATTAAATTTAGGTTTAGGTGAATCATGATTAAGGCTAATGAGCTTTAGGGATTAAGGAAAGGGGCCCTCCTTCCTACCCAATATGGCATGGTGGAGTGTCCAAGGCTCTCATGGCTCACATGTGGCTCATGCATGGCTTCATGGCTCACTTTTGGCTTGGGGAAAGCTTGGTCAATTTCATGAAAATGGATTTTAGGAATTTTTTGGTAATTTGATGGAAATTTGTATGGAACTTGATTTGGAATGATTTGATGATGGATTTAGGACTTAGGTAATGGCTTTGATTAAGTGGATGGCAAATGGAAATGTCATGGGGGCTTTAGGGTAGATTTTGGGCTCATTGAAATGGTTTTAGATGGGCTTTTAAATGGTTTAGGAAAGTGGGCTTTTGAATTTTAAAATGGATTTTGGGATGAAATTTTGGTAAAGGCTTGGGCCAAATAATTGTTGAGTTTGGTTTAGGGATGTGTCATGAGTGGTTTGAAACAAATTTGAGGTGATTTGGGTTTGAATTGGATTGGATATGGGCTTTTTGGTAAAGAGGTTAAGGTGGGCCAAAATGGGCTAGCATGGGCCAATGTTGGGCTAGGGTTGAAATTGATGTAAAATTAATGTTGGGAAATGTTTATGGCAGTGTTTCAAAGAGGTTTTGGCTTTGGTTGGGTTTTGATTTTGGGATTTGGGCTCATTTGGGCTAGGTTTGGGTTTAGGTCAAAATTGGGCCTTTTAGCTTTGGGTTGAACTTGAGTAGGGTTTGGATCAAAGTTTTGGGCAAATCATGTTAGTGTTTTGTTTATGGGGATGTTAAGAAAGGTTTAGAAAAGATTTGGGGTTAATTGGAGTTGAATTGGGTGAATTTGGGTTAGGTTTGGGTCATAGGTCCAAATCGGGCTTTAAGGCCAAAAGTGAAATTGGACCCAAATTTCAATCAAATTAAGCTTGTCTTTGGTCTAGATTGGTGTTGGGGATGTTGAATTGAAGTTTAGAATTGAATTGGACCAGAATTGGGATCAATTGGGTAGATTTGGTTTGACATTGGGTTTACTTTGGGTTAAAATGGGTCAAATTGGGGGTTTTGACAAAAGTGGGGTAAATTGACAAAATTGGCCCATGGTGTCGTTGGACAAAATGAAATTGGGAATATTTGGGATTTTCTGGAATTTTCTGGGAATTTTCTGAATTTTTGGATTTTTGGGTCAAAAGGGTATTTTGGGTATTTGGAAGGTGTTGGGGGGTATTTTGGGATTTTTGATATTTTTGGATATGGATGATCAGTTTGAGTGATGTGGGAATGTTTGGGATTGATTTTGGAGAATTTTGGGTAATTTGGGAATTTTTGAGAAATTTGGGTAGTTTCAGCGCATTTGGTAGAGTTGGTGGGTGTAGGGTCCCGGGGTCAAAAATTGAAAATTTGGAAAATTGAAGATTGGGTGGATGTAAGTGGAATGAAATCATTTTTGTTGAGCCATGAAGCCATATCAAGCCCACATGAGCCATGAAGGGACTCATTTGAGGCATTCACCATGTTGTTCCTAACCCTCTTAGCAGAGGCTTAGGGGTTAAGGACCATCCATGTGAATCACCTACATGAGTCGGAAGTCAAGTTAGGTAAGGGTGTGTTTTAGGAGGTGTGTGAAAGTGTAGTGCATAGGTGTAGTGTATGTGTAAGTCAGCCCTTTCACTGCGACCGAGCCACCTGTAGGCGCCCTAAGGCCAAAGAGTCCTATAGGAACTCATCCTTTAAACTTCCACATTCGATTTCAACCCTCTAGGTGATTAGGGGTCTATAGTCAAGTTTGTGGAGTTTGCAGGGAGTTAAGAAGTGGTTTGAATTTCTAAAAGGTGGATCCCAATTCTAGTCCTCTAAGATAGTCAAAGGAAAAGCCTAAGGCTAGATCCTAAGTACTAAAGAGAAGAAGAGAAGACCTCATCAAAAATGAGGTCAACAAATGGACCCCCAATAGGTGTGGTGAGCCGACGGAGCACACCGCACGTATCGGTGTTGACCGAAGCGATCAACAAAACCAACACGGATGTCCAAGTAACAAACTTAGGACGAAGTAGAAGAGTTTCGCCGGGGAGTGTCAAGTATATCTCTAAGACCGGAGATTCCTGAACTCTCGCTGGGGAAAGGAAAAGGAGGTGAATCCCAAATCACATGATATGGGAGAAATTTTAATTTAGATTTTATTTTGTTTCATGTTCAAGTTATGATGTGTGAGTTTAAATTTCAATTTGGAATTTTAATTTAGATTGAAGTTTGTCAAGATTAATTTGAAGGGATTTGATTTGGAATGAAAATTGGAATTTTGAAGTTTTAGATGCAACATCTTCAACCCCAAAAGAAGATCGAATCTATTAGATTGAGTCATTGCAATGAGGAAAGACCTCAGAATAATGCGGTATTGGATGTAAAATCCGTAACCTCAAGAGTTTGATTTGATGTATTTCAAGTGCAACAGGAAAAGAATCCTAAAGCAATGCAGTCTTGGATGTAAAATCCTCGACCCAAAAGTTTGGATTGATGTATTTCAAGTGCAAGTAGGAAGAGAATCCTAAAGCAAAGGCAGTCTTGGATGTAAAATCCTTGACCCAAAAGTTTGAATTGATGTATTTCAAGTGCAATAGGAAAAGAATCCTAAAAGCAGTGCAGTCTTGGATGTAAAATCCTCGACCCAAAAGTTTGAATTTGATGTATTTCAGTGCAATAGGAAGAGAATCCTAAAGCAGTGCAGTCTTGGATGTAAAATCCTCGACCCAAGAGTTTGAATTGGATGTATTTCAGTGCAGTAGGAAAAGAATCCTAAAGCAGTGCAGTCTTGGATGTAAAATCCTCGACCCAAAAGTTTGAATTTGATGTATTTCAGTGCAGTAGGAAGAAAATCCTAAAGCAAGTGCGATCTTGGATGTAAAATCCTCGACCCAAAAGTTTGAATTGGATGTATTTCGGTGCAGTAGGAAAAGAATCCTAAAGCAAGGCAGTCTTGGATGTAAAATCCTCGACCCAAAAGTTTGAATTTGATGTATTTCGAAGGCAATAGGAAGAGAATCCTAAAGCGAAGGTACTTGGATGTAAAATCCTCGACCCAAAGGTTTGAATTGATGTATTTCAGTGCAATAGGAAAAGAATCCTAAAGCGATGCGAGTCTTGGATGTAAAATCCTCGACCCAAAGGTTTGAATTGATGTATTTCAAGTGCAATAGGAAAAGAATCCTAAAGCAAGGCAGTCTTGGATGTAAAATCCTCGACCCAAAGGTTTGAATTTGATGTATTTCGATGCAAGTAGGAAAAGAATCCTAAAGCAGTGCAGTCTTGGATGTAAAATCCTCGACCCAAAGGTTTGAATTTGATGTATTTCAGTGCAGTAGGAAGAAAATCCTAAAGCAGTGCAGTCTTGGATGTAAAATCCTCGACCCAAAAGTTTGAATTGATGTATTTAAGTGCAATAGGAAAAGAATCCTAAAGCAATGCAGTCTTGGATGTAAAATCCTCGACCCAAAGGTTTGAATTTGATGTATTTCAATGGCAAGTAGGAAAAGAATCCTAAAGCAGTGCAGTCTTGGATGTAAAATCCTCGACCCAAAGGTTTGAATTTGATGTAAGGTTTGATGTGAGATCTGGAAAGATCGAATTCGAGATTTGAAATTTGATCGAGATTCGAAATTTGGAAAGATTGAATTTGAGATTTGAAATTTGACATGAAGAGTTTGAACTCGGTTGAAATTTGATTTAAGATTTGATTTGAAATTTGGAAGATGAAATTTGAAGTTTGATCGAGATTGGATTTAACATTCTTGTCGATTTTGTTTATCCTTTAACGATTCAAATTTTATTTTGTTGTTTATTTAATGTTCATGTGAATTTGGTGTTCGTCATTTTTAGATTTTTTTTTTTTAGAAAGTTTTCTTTCATCTTTTTTTATTTCTTTCTTTCGTTCTTTGTTCGAAGTTCATTTAACTTTAATGGTGTTTCCCAATCAATTTGCACAAAAGAGGTGAAGGCCAAAAATGTGACATGGTCACTTTCATTCCAATCATGTAGAAGATACATCGTACAACTTGATCTGGAATATATATCATACAATCCATGTAGACTCAAAACGGACTGTGTATGATCTTTGTTGATCCATCTAAAGAAGCATCTGTCAAAAGTCCATGTCTGAATAAGTGAGATACATGGTCAATAACATCACCTTCCAAGCCATCCTTAGCAAGGATGCCGTATGGATGTACATTGGAGGTGTGATATTTTCCATGTAACTCACAGCTCGTAAGGCCGGAGGCTTTCTAGCTCCGGTCCGGTCTGGAAATGGTAAGGTATCTTTCCGTCGTCCATCCTTCCGAACGTAATCGAAATCCTCTTTACCGGTACTCCCGTATGCAATGCTTCGGCGATATCCGCTCCGTTACCCTTCGCATCATGACGGAACCTACCGGTAGTGGTATCTTCACCGGCCCTCGGAACTCACCCGGGCCCGCTATCCGGAGGTCGATCCGAACATGATGTTACACTCGCTCAGAAAAGAGACTGTGCAGAAAGGCCTGACAAAATCATGGTGATCAATGTGTGGGGGTATACAGTCACCCTGTTTGTAGATATTGATGATGCAGCTATTGGGTATGCAGTCTGCTGGCAGTACCCTCCATGTTATCAATCTCTTTACCATTCTCTTGATGACTAATGGCATCGGGTCCACTTGCCCATGACGGAGTATTCCCGCGGGTTTCCTTCCCGTCCTCGGCAAAGTTAGTAACAAGCATCCACATTGTATTGTGATTCTTCCTTTCCCCGGCATCCATCTCCGGGGCTCGAGTATGTGTTTTCCTTAGGCGGCCTCGCTCGGCCCAGTCTTTTCAAATCCCGGATGCAATCCACGATTTGCTGCTGCTCATACTCTGAAAATACGTCTGTATGTAATTCGAGGCCCTCCAGTATATTGATTCTTCTGCCTCTAATCCTTTCAAAGCATTCAAAGGTTTTCTTTTCAACATTTTGCATTCTCTCCAGCTCGTATTCCGGAATGATCCGGCATGGCGAGGCCTTGTGACATATTGTGGGATATAAGGTTCAACCCCTTCACGTTCTCCCGCATACCTCGGCTCCTCGGTGGATGATGCCCGTCGGGACATCCCCGGGGTTGCTCCGCAACAAGGTCATGCATCACTCGGTGGTTCTATCCGGTGGCGTGGTAGCCTTCTTCTCTCCGGTTTTTGTGAGATTTCTCCGGTTCTTTTCGTCATCCTAGGAGCCGGCCTCCTTTCTTCCGGTTCTTGGTGAACCGGTGTCCTCGAAGTGTATGCACCGACATTAGCAACCGCCTCGTCGTGCCGATCCGCGACTAGTTTTGTCAACATCTTACGGATACGGCGATTCTTATTTCTTCGTTGCGTTGCCGTGAGAGTAGCTCTCCGAACTTCTTGAATCTCCGTGGGCGCGGCGCCGACAAGCTCGCCCTCCGCCGTAGCGACTACGTACTTCATTTTCTTATCTTCTTCAATATTTGTCTTTCTTTTCTTGTTGCCGGATTGGTGGCTTGGGCCACCCACTTTCATCACCGTATGTCCGGGCAGTTCTTCTCGGTCAACCGGGACCCGACCACTTTCCTCGTATCGTAGGCTCGCCGGTGCGAAATCCGAGTCAATCTCGATTATCGCTCCATCTTTCACCCTCTTTTCATCAAGTGCAAGGCTTACGCCATTCTTAAAGTTCAAGACCAACCGCCCGCTCGACATTTCCCCGCGAAAAGACAAGGAAAAGGATCGTGGGCCGTACTAAGAACAAGAACATCAAGAAAATGTTTATTAAAGACATCTTGTTTTATTATTATTTTTATATTTTCAAATTTAACAGGAATGAAGTGGGATAAGATCGTGTAAGAGATTTTGATTTGGAAAAGAAAACAAGGAAAATTTTATTATCGGGATTTTATTTATTTTGGCACATTTTTGTTATTTTTGGGTTCGGACCCGATCATAAGTAATCACTTCACCCGTGCTTCTAGGGATGGAAAGTTCATTCCTTCGAAACATCGAGTAGCGTAATACTTTTTCAAGTATCGTCCATTGATCGGAAGCATATGTCGTTCTCCTCGGCAATTCACTAGCCGGTAGGAGCCTCCCGAGTATACCGCTTCAACCACAAACGGTCCTTCCCAAGTGGGTTCAAATTTTCCTCCTATCTTGCGGTGTGCAAGAATAGGTCTTTCGAGAACGAGAACTAGATCACCAACTTCGAAGGTTCTTGGGCGGACCAGCTTATCATGAGCCCGAATCATCTTAGCTTGGTATAATTCTAAATTCCGTTGCGCCGCAAGTCTTTTCCCTTCCGAGCTCTCTAATTCTTCGAGTCGTAATTTGGCGTTCTCTTCGTTGTGATTTTATTCGCAACTGCGATTCCGAGTGAAGGGAGCCGAACCTCTAAAGGTAACATCGCCTCGGACCCATACACCAGAGCGTAAGGTGTAGCTTGCGTAGGAGTTCTGAAGGTTGTCCGGTAGGCCCATAAGGCTTCTAACAACTTCTCGTGCCAATTTCTCTTATTGTCGTCTAAAGTCTTCTTTAAAATTTGAACGAGAGTTTTATTAAAAGCCTCGGCTAGGCCGTTTGCTCTTGGGTAGTAAATTGTTGAATATCGCCGAGCCGATTCCGTGTCTCCCGACAAAATTGTTGATTTGTGTGCTTCCGAATGCCGACCCATTATCCGAGATGATCTCGCGCGGCACCCCGAAACGGTAGACAACTTGGTTCTTGAAAAATTGTAGCACGTGGTGTGCTTTCACTTCTCCGAGCGGAACTGCTCGCCCACTTGGAAAAGTAATCCGTAGCCGCAAGAATGAAGCGATGTCCTTTCGACGACGGCGGTTCTATTGGACCCACTATATCCGTGCCCCAACATTCAAATGGCCACGATGCAATTGTCGGATGTAGCACATTTGGAGGTTGGTGTAGAACCACTCCGTGCACTTGGCACCGGTGACGCCTCTCGGCGATTTTCATGCGATCGGTCATCATCGAGGGCCAGTAGTACCCTAGTCTTTTAATTTTCATTTTCATCTTTGGACCCGATCGGTGAGCGCCACGTAGTCCCGAATGCACCTCCTTAACAATTTCACAGGCTTCGGACCCGCTTAGGCACCTTAGCCACATTTGATCAAAAGACCTTCTGTATAATGTGTTGTTTATTAATGCGTAGGACAGAGTTCTTTTCTTGATCTGATGGGCTAATGACCTATCGTCTGGTAGTTTTCCTGTTTGTAAGTAATCCATCAATGGTTGTCGCCAATCTTCCGTGTTTTCTGTCACTGTTGCAACTGATCCTTTTTCCTTTTCTGATTTGTGTATCGTGTCTATGTCAAGCTGTGATAGGACCTGGCGTCCGTGAACTGACACTTCCACCGATTCATCTTGCAAACGAGCAAATTCTTTTGCGAGACGGGCTAGCGCATCTCGCTAAAGCGTTTTCTTTCGGGAATTTTGTAGATTGTCACATTTGGAATCCGTTCAACAACTGTATGGCATACCGGAAGTATTGCTCGAGTCTTGGTTTTAAAATTCCGTATTGTCCGGCGATCCGTTGAATGATTAACTCGTGAATCTCCGTAGATGTTGATGTCCGTTATCCCCATTTGAATGGTTAATTCCGATCCCGTTATGAGGGCTTCGTATTCTCGCTTCGTTGTTTGTACACGGCTCGTCAAGTGGTAAGAGTATCTTAACATTCCCCGCTCCGGTGTTATAAAGATTAGCCCGATTCCCGCCTTACCGGCACTATCACTTGCGATTCTTCGTCTTTATGTGCCGAAGATGCTCCGTCGAAATACAATTCCCAACGTCGATCATCAAGGTCTTCTAGGTTCATTATTTGTTCATCCGGCGCATCGTCATCGAGAGGAGATTCCGCCGCAAAGGGTGTGCCGCAAGGAAGTCTGCTAAGGCTTGTCCCTTTACGGCACGAAGAGGCACGAAAGTTATATCGAATTGCAATAATATCATCGACCATCCGGCAAGTCCGCCGGAAAGCGTTGGACGAGTCATCAAGTATTGCAATGGATTAAACTTCGAGATCGAGTTGACCTTATGAGAAAGCATGTAGTGCTCCGAGCTTTTGAGCGGCGAAGATCGTGGCCAAACAATGCTTTTCAATTGCGGGATACCTTATTTCCGTCGGCAGTAAACGACGACTTAAGTAATAAAGAGCATTTTCTTTACCCTCATCATCGACTCAGGCTAATAGGGCTCCGAGGAGTCGTCTAAAGCCGCGGTATAAAGTATTAGCGGTCTACCCGAGACTCGGGGCTGCTAAGACAGGAGGTGTCATTAAATATTGCTTAATGTCCTCGAAGGCCCTCTCGGCATTTCTCTTCCCAAATAAATTTGGCGTCCTTTTTAACTAAGTGCCGAGAAAGGCCGACACCTACCCGACGAGTTTGAGATAAAGCGTCGAAGATATGCCGCCTTCCCTTGAAAAGATCGTAGTTGTTTTAAGGTTTTGGGAGGCGGCATTTCTAAGATAGCTTTAATCTTTTCCGGATCGATTTCAATTCCACGATGTCGGACAACGAATCCTAAGAATTTCCCGGAGGTGACGCCGAAGGCGCATTTTAAGGGATTCATCTTAAGGTTAAATTGCCTTAATCGTTCGAAAACAATTCTCAAATCATACAAGTGGTTGTCCTTTACTTTGCTTTTGATGACCACATCGTCCACGTAGCATTCGACTTGATTGTGGATGAGATCATCAAAAATTCTTGTCATTGCTCTCCGGTAGGTCGCTCCTGCGTTCTTCAATCCGAATGGCATCACTCGTGTAGCAAAATACTCCGATCGGCGTTCTGAATGCTGTAAGTTTTTCGTCTTCTGGGGCCATTTTTATCTGGTTGTATCCTGAAGATCCATCCATGAATGAGAATGTTTCATGTGTTGAAGCGATGTCGATCATTAATTCTGGGATCGGTAGCGGGAATTCATCTTTCGGGCATGCCTTGTTTAAATCTCTGAAATCCACACAAATTCTGATCTGACCATTCTTCTTCCTGACTGGTACCACGTTGGCTAACCGAGTCGGGTATTGTTCTTCACGGACAAATTTAGCGTCTATTAACTTTTTAACCTCAGCTATGACTTGTTGTTCGATTTCTAGACGCATTCTTCTGGGACCTTGTCTGATCGGAACGTAGTAGGGTCCACTCCTAGTTTATGGACTGCGACCTCTGGAGCTAAACCTGGCATCTCATCGTAGCTCCAAGCAAAACAGTCTTTAAATTCCATTAATAACTTGATTATTTCTTTGGAGTCTTCTTTATTGAGTAAAGAGCTAACAAAGGTAGGTCTAGGCTCTTCGCTAGTACCTAAGTTAACTTCTATTAACTCATCTATCGTAGATTTGATTTCTTCTTCGAATTCTGGTGGAGCGTCTCCAATTTGCAAATCTTCGAGTTCGTCCGTAGTTTCCATGCAGTTTTCATTAGATTCGCAGGTGATAACCAAGCAAAATTCGGTATCATCAACCGATCCTATCGTGCCGAATCCGAGACCATGCTTTGAGTTGGGTGGACGACCGGAGTTATTCCATAAATTTTCAAAACGTTGTGATTGACCTTTTGTCCACTGTCGAGGCAAGAAACCACGTTGAATTAAATTTTGAACACAGGGAGAGTACCACTCAAAAGGCAATTCCATTAATTCTGATGAAGTAGCATCTTCAAATTGTACATTATTTTCAGTTTTGGAAGAAGAAGCACCACGGTAGAATTTGATTGGTTTTGCACCACCGCTACGTACCTCTTTGACCTCCATACCCTCGATCTTATTAGAACGGATCGGGGTCGTGGTCATAGTATGTACATAGTGGTTAATCTTCTCGTACATCGATTTATATTCTTCGTTTCTTTCATCTTCGAGAGGGATTCGAATTGCGGCTTTTTCGACTTATTGTTGCCGCTTCTTGTTTGATTTCTTTTTCTTCTTCGAACTACCTTCCCAATCAACATTGATGGTTGGTTTCCTCCGTCCAATCGTCCTAACGTCTCTACCACGACCTCGTCCCCGGCCTCGACCTCGGATGCGAGTTGTGGAGAAACCTTCACCATCTCGCCGTAAGGGAGTGGTGAGTGACTCGTTGGACTAGAACTTCGTGTTCTTCGTTGTCCCGAACTTTCTTCGCTTCATTTGTTATGGTATCTCCGGAGAAGATCGTTTTCTTCGGTGGTGCATAATAAGCCGCATCCTCGTGGATTCCAATTTCATGTACGGAGAATGGTTGTAAGTCACCTTTGATGCACTCGTTCTCCTCCATCGTAGTACTTGATGCACCGATGTAGAGATGATGGTACCATCCCGTTTTCATGTATCCATGGTCGGCCCAAGAGAGCGTTGAACGACGTTTCGAATCAATTATGTGAAATTTCGCGGTTGTCTTTGCTAAGTCACCGGTCTTCATTAGCAGTGTTATGGAGCCGAGGGCTCTTTCTCCTTTCCGGTCGAATCCTCTTAATAACATTTTGTTCGCCTCGAGCTCGCGAGCATCAATTTCCAAGTATGCTAGCGTTCGAAGATTCATTATATTGATTGATGCTCCCGGATCCACCAATACTCCGGAGAGTGTAAATCTTCCGATTGTAATCGAAATGTACAACGGTCGGTTGTGATCCGTCGTTCCAAGTAGTAAGTCGTCGTCTCGTGAAGGTAACACTCGTTGTTCCTTTAACGAGCAAACCTCATCTAAGGACTCTCCGGCCATTTGAGCTAAGCAAATTTCTGGATCAAGTAAGGCCTTGATCGAGCTTCTCTCATCTCCTTCGATAAGATGAGAGCGTCGTAGATGCTCGGTTGGTCGGTAGTTTCCTAAGATGGGCTAGCACGTTGTAGTCCACTTTGTTTTCATGTATCTCTCGTTTCTTCTCGAATGGGTATTTCTTCTCGCCGGGTTGGTTCTTCCCGAACAACCACTCGCTTCCCTTTGTCTTTTGGACCCATTCTCGGAGGTAGAACTTTTCCACTCCTTAAGTTGACTTCGTAATTTCTTCCGAATCTATTGTTGAGCTTGCGCGTGTCTCTTCTTGAATCGGAATGACAGTGCTCTTCCGGATTAGCTTCGCAGTCCGAAGGCTCTAACTCTATCGTGATCGGAGCTCCTCGAAACTCGCGGATAGATTCGTTGCTTGTTGAACTCTCGTAGCCTCCTTGATGGATGTCTTCTTCGTTATTTTGCTTGTCGAGATCGTGTATGATTTGAGAATTGTCGTTGGTATCGAAATCGATATCCGGATTATCGTTAGTTACGTAATCGTTAGAAACGATCAAAACGTAGCCAACGCCATCACCCTTATCATTATATGATCCCACCGAAGTGAGCAGATAATCATACAGAGTCAGAGGTTCGAGGGATTTCTCCCCCGAATCAGAAACAACTATCCTAGGATAAGCAGCCCCTAGTCTAGCCTTAGGTGCCTCGATCTTCTCTTCTTCGTCGATTTTCTTCTTCTCTTCAATCGTCTCCTGTTGAGGTGGTTCTTCTATCGCAAGTGATAAGTACCGGCTTAACAGGTTTCAAACTCCGAATTGAAGCTTGTACCGAAGCGGTCCGGATGCTCGTCTAAAATCTTTTTCGAAGACCTCGTCCAAGCGGTAGTCCATCCATCGTCGGTTGTATAGGGATCTATCGGAATGATGGGATCGACCGAGATAACATTGACGGAACCTCCTTTCCGGGGTTCCTTCATGTACTCCTTCGGGATCGTTATATTCCCTTTCCGCAGTTGTCATCGAGCCAACTTTTGAAGGTAATGCAATCTTCTATTTTGTGTCCAAGCATTTGGTGGTAAGGGCAAAAGTTGGGATCACCCTTCTTGTTGACTTCCTCTGGTCTTTTAGGCTCTGGCAGCTGGAAATCCGGAGTCTTCATCAGACTACGGAACATTTTTGGCACTGCCTCATTCTTGAACGGATATTCTCTCGCTCAAAAGCTCTCTTAATGTACGTTGCGGACGAGGCGGTTGTTCATACCGCGGAGATGACCGATAGCCGGGCCGGGTTGTCGGTAATTCTCGTTGTGGTTGCTCGCGGCCGTTCCGGTGGTATTTGCATCGGTTGCTTGCCTTTGTCAACTCGCTGCGACGATCCCGATTTCTTTTCAAAAGTCTTTACAGTGCTTTTGTTTATCCGTCTTGTCGGTGAAACTTAATTGCTTTGCCTCCTCTTGCAAGCTTCCGGCCTTGCTTAACAACTTCTCGAAAGTCTTAATAGTAAATCCCTCGAGGAGAAGTGCTATCGGGCCGTGAATGCTTTTTAGCAAAATGCCGATCGCATGTTGTTCTTGCAGTTGTGGTTCACACTTCATACTTAAGTTCCTCCATCGGAGTATGTAATCCACCAAAGTTTCATTCGGCTTCGCTTCTCTACCACTAAATCACCTATAGTGATGTGGTGCCGAGCTCCGGCGAATCGCTCGATGAAGAGGTTCTCTAGCTCCGAGAATGTCTTTACCGAACCGTTTGGTAATCCCGCATACCGGCCGAAGGCGATTCCTGACAGACTGCTGACGAACTGTCGGAAGAGTAATGCATCGCTCCCGCCGGCATTGCAACAACTGGCACGAAAGTGTGCTACATGCTGTCGAGGGTTCCCGGTTCCATCGAAGGTCTTAAACAGAGGTGGTACGAAGCCTTTCGGGTATTGGACAGCGTCGAATTCTTCGGGTAAGGTCTACCCGTCCGAATGGACGTCCCGCTCTTTCGATTGTGCTAAGGCTTCTCGCACTCGCTGTTCTACCAAGTTCTTGATATCCTTTTCGGGAATCATACTTTCGTGTTGTATCCTTTTTTAGCCGATCATCCCCATTGACGGACGTAATCTCCTTTCCTCCGTCTACAATGTGAATAACCTCCGGGGTGTTTCTCTATGTGGTTGTACTTCGACTGCGGAGAGTGGCCGAGCTACGGCCATCTCTTCCATCCTTTTTGCCATTCGAGCGATCGTGTCGTCTTTTTCCCGAAGCCGCCTTCTCATCGCTTCCGGCTCCTCTCTTCTGCGGCCGCAGGAGCACCTTGCGAAGCCGATGAAGCTCGTGTCTCAACCATGTTGATTTCTCGCGTATTCGTCGTCCATAAATTCCGATGAATCAATCTCATCTCCGAACTTTTCTTCTCTTTCTTTTGCCAATCGTCGGATATCGGTTCTCAACTTTTCCATGGCATCTTCTAGCGGGGCTTTCTGTGTGTCTTCGTGGTTGTCGTGCGATAGTTGCCGGGTCCCCTTCTCACGAGTCCCCTTCATCGCGGTAGCACTTTCTTCGCATTCAAGTCTCCCGGCGAGACTTTCTTCTCGGTCGTCGTTTCAATCTCAACCGCCCAGCAGTGGGACGCCATACCATCCTTCCGCGGCAGACAGGTCTAGGACCGCATGGTCCGTCGGCCAAATGTCGGAAGGTGGTATCCTCCCTAATTTGTAATCCCGAGACGACAACGGGCGGACTAGCCTTCATTCTTTTACTCGGCTTTTCCGTCATGACGGCGGGTTCTACTCGGGCCCAAGACGGGATTTGATTGGCACCCGCCCTATCCTCCGTAGAATTTCCGATACGGGCGCTTTTCCTTCTTCGCTAACTTTTCTACCAAAGTTTGCAGTCGAGCAAACGGCGTAGTTCTAGTTCTTTTCTTGCGGCTATCGTTGTAATATGCGGGCTGTGGTAATGTGGCAGCAATTTTGCGAATGTTTTCTTCATCTTCTGCGGCGGAGAGGGGATGAAATCTGCTTCCTCCCAACAGTGGTATGTATTCAGGCAGCGGTGTATATTCTGGCAGCTCTGGAATTTCCTCCAGGAAAGCAATTTCAAGCAGCCTCGGCTTCTATAGCGATCCTTCTATTTCGTTTCTTCTCCGGGTCTTTGTTAGTGACGGAATTCTTGAACCGGACCCGATCTCGAAAACGGAAGGTCTTACAGGAAGATCCGTACCCTCCACGGTAACGAGTCCATCATAATCTTGGATTTCTTTCCCCTTCGACTTGGCAAAAGTCGGGCGAGTGCGAAACAACTAGACCAGGTGGGGGTAGAAAGAACAGTCCTCCCGTGGACGTCGGTACTCCTCTTAGTCGGGATCCTTCGCAGAGGAGGGAATTCTTGGGTCGACCTAAGGTTGAACTCGACGGCGGCTCTTCGGCCTTCGTATACCTTGTTCATCGGTGCAAAGAGGGAGACGTTGGTGACCTTGACGTTCGTGTTTTCAAATCCTTGTCCAAATCGGATGATTCCATTGTCGGGCAACTCATCCTTATAGACGGCGAGGTCCAATCCATTGGTGAAGGAAAAATCGGTTCGGGGCTTCCATTTCGCAGGGTAGATTCCGGTTGTCGATCCCAAGTTATGCTTCTTTTCTTTAGGACGAAAAGAAAGGAATCGAAAAGAGTCCGAACTCATTCATGTTCATGTATTTATAAGAAGGAATCACTTATTAAAAGGTTTGTTTATTTAGAACGGAGTGTTCAAAGGTGTAGAGAAGGTAAGGAATCCGAATCGGAGTTGGAAAGGAAAAGAGAGTCTTAAGCAAGACTTCTCGACCCGAAGGATCACTCCTAAACTAACACCTATCGGGGTCCACCCCACCTCGAAATGAGGTAAAAGGATCTCGGAACCTCTCTCGTTTAGGGGTGTCTAAACAGATGGCTCCTAAATCCGAGAGAATGTTGGTTATACTTGTTCAAGGTAGAAATGAACATAGTATTCCAACGGAAAGAAGGGTAGTTTGATCCATTAGGGACATGGATACACTACCGATTTTTGAAAGCAGAACTATTTGATTAAAATGGAGAGAGGAACTATTCCCCAGCGGAGTCGCCAGAAATATGTCGGCGTATTTTTTAGGTTTGTGGTGTTTTATTTTGAAAAGAGAGTCGCCTACAGAAATTGTCGGCGAATTTTAATTTAATTTAAATAAATAGTTTGAAAAGTAGTATTTGATTTTGAAAATAATTTTAAATTTGAAAATTTTAAGATATGAAATCAAACCGACCTCACATCCCGAATAGTTTATATAAACGAGCGCCGCACCACAAACCGTGTATCTATCCCGAAGAATAGACACACTCGCTTGATAATGGGGCTCGATTAAATAAACTAGAAAGGTTTGTGACATCCGTTTGGTCCGCGAACCAATTTTATAAGCCGACAAATTCCCCGCTTAATATGAAACTATTAAACAGGGTTTATATTACCCGGGTTCTTAAAGTTCCCTATAAGGGCAAGCCCCTATAGTTAATTACATCTTAAGTGACGGGAATCACCTAAGAAAACTCTCGATAATAATCAATAATTCGCTCTCAAGAATTTCAAAGTTTAAGTTTTCGGGGGTTGAATTTTGGAATTTCAATAGGGAATGGATCAAATTTGGAACATTTTTATTTTGGGAATTCAAAGGAAGCAAAGTAGGAGAAATTACGGATTCGAAGCGAACTTCGGTAATTTCCCGACTATCCTATTGTTTGGCTTAGACTTAGGAAAGTCCTAATGTTCATTTAATGTTTTAATCTTGCCAATTTTAATTAGTTAGGGCTTATATTTATATGATAGAATCATACAAATTGCCTAGAAGATATGAGGGTTTATGTCGTATCGGACGACTACCTCGGAATCCTAAGACCGGTTAGGGCTTAATTTGCAATGCAAATGCCTAACGAAGAGTTGAGGATTTATGTTGCGCTAGTGCAAACTACCTCGAAGTCCTATGGCTTTGTTATTTAATTCTAAGAAAGTTTTGTCGAAGTAGGTTCAAGTTTTGCACGACGACGATGGCCGTGCTGCCCACCATGCTCCGAGCTCCTTGTTGTTGCAGAGGTTTAGTTTTAGAAATCATAAATCAAGAGATGAGAGAAGTGTCTTGGTTTAGAGAAGTCTTAATTTCCACGTGTTTTTTGTGTTTTAATTAAAACAGATCTTAAAGTTGATTAAACAGAACCGATTAAGATCCCACGGTTCCGTCATCCCTGCACCGTTATTTTCATCGAATTCACTTAGTCCAGATGAATTTGCTAAACTCAACCAAATGAGTTCCGCACTTTCATTTAGACCGTGGAAATCCCGTTAAGCAACACGTGGGTTACATCATCCGAGGTATTCCCGATCATTCAATGAGACGTTTTAATTTAGTTGTAGTTGTAGTTTTGTTGTTCCGTTTGTGATTAAATTTTGAGTTGTCTTATATTTTGGAATGTTGTGGAGGTGAATTTTATCTTGTAATGTCTTTTAATTTAGTTATGGGTTTCAGCTTTGGTTTCGTCCTAAAGGTGTCGGTTTTCATGCAACCGTTGTTTATCATGCAAGAAAAATAAAGTGCATTTGCAATAAAATAAACTGCAATAAAATAAAAGCGTACCTGAGGGTCTTCCCGTCATCCCAAGCCGCACTTAAAACACAGCTAGAATATTTAAGCAAGTTCCTAAGTAAAGCTAAGGGAAAGGTTTATGGTTTTCTACCAAATTTCTAATCCTATAGCTAGTCATTTCCTATGACGTTTAGGTTCTCTCGTGTTTTTAGTTTGAAGACGATTTTCTTCATCAAAGAACAATTAAGTTCAATTGTTCTTGCAGAATATCCTATCATATCGAGTAAGTGCTTAAGAAAAATCTTAAACATCTTTTCAATATTTCTAGGATTGTTTTAAGTCCAAATGAATTTAATTGTGTAAATGAATCAATCGTCCGAGGTTTTCAAGTTTTGTTAACTTGCTCAAGTGAACTAGGACATTTGAATGTCCTATAAGTGAAGTAACATTTCATTTTAATGTTCTACTTAGGAGTTACGATAACTAAGGCTCCTAAGGCAAATGATATTTAATGATTTGTGATCCAAATTTAAGTTCAAATTAATGATTTAAGTTTGGAATAGTGTTCAAGTTATTTTAGATTTATTTCTTCATGTCTTAAGTGAGGTTATTTAATTCAATTTAATTTAATTTAATTTATTTTAATTTAATTTATTTAATTTAATTTGATTTCGATTTAATTTAATTCAGCTTTAATTTATTTGATTTAATTTCTTAATTTAATTTAATTTAATTTTAATTTAATTTTAATTTAATTTTAATTTAATTTAATTTAATTTAATTTAATTTAATTTAATTTAATTTAATTTTAATTTAATTTTAATTTAATTTAATTTGTTTATTTAATTTTATTTAACTTAATTTAATTTTATTTATTTATTTTATTTAATGTATTTAATTCATTTAATTTAATTTAATTTGTTTATTTAATTTAACTTAATTTAATTTTATTTAATTCAACTTTTAATCTTAATTTAATTTAATTTAATTGAAAATTTTTTTAAAAAAAGTTTAATGATTTAATTTAATTTAATGATTAAGTCTTTTAATATTTTAAATTTGAGTTATCATTTTAATTAAGAGTTGAGTATTAATGAGATGATTAATTTAGGGATTTTTTAAATTAAAGGATAAATCTCTTCCTAATAATATCCCTATTTTAATAATTCCAAATTTATTATTCTTCCAAATTCAATTAATTATTTAATTAAAGTTTAATCATTTTAAATTGCTTAATGGGTTTCTACCCTTTGATTATTTAATTTCAATCATCCAAATCAGATTAGGATCAAATATTTTACTTGTTAATTTTTTATTAAACCTAAAGTTTTAATTAAAGGATTAAAATTTTAATTACCATTTTGCCCTTTAAGCCTAATAATTTCATAACTCACTAAATTGAACTCAAATGAACTTGAAATTTTTATGTGACTTCACTTATGTGTCAATGAAGACATGAGAGGAGAAAATGTGATTTTTCTGTATTTAATTTATTTATATAATTATTTTTTGTAGAAAAGAGAAATTTCCAAGGAAAATTCAATAACATGACCAAGGGAAAGTTTCTGTCCTTAAGAAAATTAGGGGACATTCCTAATGACCAGAGGACCACTTGGACCAAATTTTGTAATTTTTTGAATTATATTTTATTTATTAGAATTATTTTAAATTCTGGAGTATTAATTAATTTAAAAATAAAATAAATGTTGAAAAATAAATTTTATAATTTTTAAAATTCTCTCTGATATCAAGGATTCCAGAGAACCAAACTTTACAATTTTCTGATTTTTCTTTGATTTATTATAATTATTTTGGTGAAAATGCTAGAAAATACATTTTTTAATTTTAAAATTACCCTTGAGCTTTAAAAATTAATATCTCACTAAATAGACCTAGGAAAAATATGGGACTTGTTCCTAAGTGATTAAAATTCAAAATATGACATTTTGGTGAATTTTATTATTTTTGTGATTTTTATCATTTTTTAATTATTAAAAAAATTAAAATAATATTAAAAATCAACTTTTTTAGAAAATTGAAATTTTAATTTTCTTAAACTCCCCTAATATCAGAGAGACTCCAAAACCAATTTGGTCAATTTTTGAAAGATATTTTGAAAGTTATGAATTTTTAAAGTTTAAAATGGCTAAGTGGCTTAATTAACCCAATTAGTGGGGCTAACCAAGTCCAATTGACCTCAAATTTTTATGGTGGGTTCCTCTGATCCTAAAGGTCAGTGGAGAATTGATTTCAAGTCAATTTGATCTATGGTTAACTCTAATTAATTAGAGACCTATTTTGAGTGTTTAAGCCAATTAGGGTTAATCTAAGTGAATTAACTCAAATCCTATTTTTCCTAAGGTTCTCTCGGTCATAAGGAACATCACCAAATTTTCTTAGAATTTATTTCACAACATGCTAATTTTTGAAATTAAAATACTTAAAACAGCAACATGCATTTGAAAAATCAATAACTTTTCACAGAGATGGCCTCGACCTTGGAAAATTCGAGGAATGTTCCTAAGTTCGAGGCTTCAAAAGCCCTATGGTCTCATGCCATGGTGAATTGTATACATGCATGGAGAATTAAAACAATGCAGGAAGTAAATAATTAATTAAAAATAAAATACTTGGACAAAATTAATTAATTTCTTTTCCACATTATTCTCCTCCGTTCACCGAGCAAGGGGTATTTTTATTTTATTTTTGTGATTTTTCTACACGGAGATATGAATTTTCCAAGTTTAGGGAATTAAATAAATAGGAAAATACCCTATTTATCTACTTATCCACGCGGCGCCGCGTCAACCTCGGCAGACTCCGAAACGCCGCGTGGCGCGCTCCCATTCGACGCCGCCATCCGAGTCAGCAACCCGGGCCCCGCGGTTCTCGTACCGTCTCCCGGTCCAACGCCATCCGAGCCGTCCGTCCGCGCGTGTATTAAATGGACGCGCATCCGTTCATCGTCCATGACCGGTGCGATCCCGTGACCGTCCACACTCTAACCCTAAGAACTCACTCGATTCTCAATGGATTTTCGTGTTCTTATGCTCTATGGATTCGTCTCGAAGAGACGAACACATCCATACGGTAAACATGCATCGAAATTAAGGCATTTGAAATGGAGAATCTCCGTAAGCTCGGGATGAAGAACTAGCTCATACCTTTGCTCGGAGAAGTGAAGCTTCGATCCGAGAGTTGTTGCACCTTCGATTGGATCCCGGCAAGCTCCGGATGAAGTCTCCCGGTCCAGTGAATTGTCCAGGTTGAACTTCGACCACGATCGATCACAAAGCTTGGAGTCCGGAGCAACCGGGTGGCCTCGGAGATGGGGCTTTGCTGCGGCGGACACCTTCCCTGGTCCGGTGAAGGTGTAGGACTAATCAATTTGGGGATTGGGTTCACCGTGGGGAAGTGTCCCGGTTTTGGGCTTGGATTTCAACTCCGAAATTAAGCTCGCAGAGAGGAAATGGCAGGGGGATCTCACCTGGGGACCAAGTGCTCGTGTAGGAGGAGGGGTCTCGGAACAATTTTGGCGTAGTTTTGGCAAGGTTTGTGCAACTCTCCTCTCATGGCCGTGAGGGGGTGGTGTTTAAATAGGCATGGCCGGAGGCTCTCCGGGGGTGGCCAAGGGTCGGGATCACTGCTCGGTCATGGGAAGAACGACCATGGTGGCCATTGGGCATGGGGCGACTCGACAAGGTGGAATTCCAAAGTTGGCTCACTCCCAAGGTCTCGGGCATGGCGTTTTCCGGCTGATCGGGTGGCCGGCCGGCCGGGCATGGGTCACCCTCAAGGTCGAGTGGGTCGTGGTCGGGTGTTTGTGCAAGCGATCGGCAATGGCCAAGTGTAAAGGCTTTGATCCAAAGTAGAATGGGGCATGGCTAGTTTTGGGTCTAAATGGGTCAACTCACCCATTTGGGCTTGGTGCACCCTTCAAGGTGGCCTTGGGTGCTGTGGGGGATCAAATGGATCGAGCTGGTTTGGCATGGAGAAGTCTCCATCCAAATATATTTGGATTAAATTTAGGTTTAGGTGAATCATGATTAAGGCTAATGAGCTTTAGGGATTAAGGAAAGGGGCCCTCCTTCCTACCCAATATGGCATGGTGGAGTGTCCAAGGCTCTCATGGCTCACATGTGGCTCATGCATGGCTTCATGGCTCACTTTTGGCTCTGGGAAAGCTTGGTCAATTTCATGAAAATGGATTTTAGGAATTTTTTGGTAATTTGATGGAAATTTGTATGGAACTTGATTTGGAATGATTTGATGATGGATTTAGGACTTAGGTAATGGCTTTGATTAAGTGGATGGCAAATGGAAATGTCATGGGGGCTTTAGTGGTAGATTTTGGGCTCATTGAAATGGTTTTAGATGGGCTTTTAAATGGTTTAGGAAAGTGGGCTTTTGAATTTTAAAATGGATTTTGGGATGAAATTTTGGTAAAGGCTTGGGCCAAATAATTGTTGAGTTTGGTTTAGGGATGTGTCATGAGTGGTTTGAAACAAATTTGAGGTGATTTGGGTTTGAATCGGATCGGATATGGGCTTTTCGGTAAAGAGGCTAAGGTGGGCCAAAATGGGCTAGCATGGGCCAATGTTGGGCTAGGGTTGAAATTGATGTAAAATTAATGTTGGGAAATGTTTATGGGAGTGTTTCAAAGAGGTTTTGGCTTTGGTTGGGTTTTGATTTTGGGATTTGGGCTCATTTGGGCTAGGTTCTGGGTTTAGGTCAAAATTGGGCCTTTTAGCTTTGGGTTGAACTTGAGTAGGGTTTGGATCAAAGTTTTGGGCAAATCATGTTAGTGTTTTGTTTATGGGGATGTTAAGAAAGGTTTAGAAAAGATTTGGGGTTAATTGGAGTTGAATTGGGTGAATTTGGGTTAGGTTTGGGTCATAGGTCCAAATCGGGCTTTAAGGCCAAAAGTGAAATTGGACCCAAATTTCAATCAAATTAAGCTTGTCTTTGGTCTAGATTGGTGTTGGGGATGTTGAATTGAAGTTTAGAATTGAATTGGACCAGAATTGGGATCAATTGGGTAGATTTGGTTTGACATTGGGTTTACTTTGGGTTAAAATGGGTCAAATTGGGGGTTTTGACAAAAGTGGGGTAAATTGACAAAATTGGCCCATGGTGTAGTTGGACAAAATGAAATTGGGAATATTTGGGATTTTCTGGAATTTTCTGGGAATTTTCTGAATTTTTGGATTTTTGGGTCAAAAGGGGTATTTTGGGTATTTGGAAGGTATTGGGGGTATTTTGGGATTTTTGATATTTTTGGATATGGATGATCAGTTTGAGTGATGTGGGAATGTTTGGGATTGATTTTGGAGAATTTTGGGTAATTTGGGAATTTTTGAGAAATTTGGGTAGTTTCGAGGCATTTGGTAGAGTTGGTGGGTGTAGGGTCCCGGGGGTCAAAAATTGAAAATTTGGAAAATTGAAGATTGGGTGGATGTAAGTGGAATGAAATCATTTTTGTTGAGCCATGAAGCCATATCAAGTCCACATGAGCCATGAAGGGACTCATTTGAGGCATTCACCATGTTGTTCCTAACCCTCTTAGCCTGGAGGCTTAGGGGTTAAGGACCATCCATGTGAATCACCTACATGAGTCGGAAGTCAAGTTAGGTAAGGGTGTGTTTTAGGAGGTGTGTGAAAGTGTAGTGCATAGGTGTAGTGTATGTGTAAGTCAGCCCTTTCACCGGACCGAGCCACCCGTAGGCGGTCCTAAGGCCAAAGAGTCCCATAGGAACTCATCCTTTAAACTTCCACATTCGATTTCAACCCTCTAGGTGATTAGGGGTCTATAGTCAAGTTTGTGGAGTTTGCAGGGAGTTAAGAAGTGGTTTGAATTTCTAAAAGGTGGATCCCAATTCTAGTCCTCTAAGATAGTCAAAGGAAAAGCCTAAGGCTAGATCCTAAGTACTAAAGAGAAGAAGAGAAGACCTCATCAAAAATGAGGTCAACACTACCATAATTACATAATTTTCACCCAAATTCTCCAAAATTACCAAAATGCGCTTAAACCATAAAAATCCAAAAAATCTCCTAATTCTTAAGACTTTATAAAATATCATTAAAACCACTCCAAATTCTTAAAATTGCCCACATCAACCCCAAAATCTCCCAAAATTAGCTAAAATCCCAAAAATTCTTAAAATGCCTCTATGACCAAAAAAATTCACATTTCATCACCAAAAATAATTTTAAATATCTTCAAACTACACAATTGATCCAAAATACTCCACAATCCTTAAATCTAGCTAAATTGCCTAAAATTCTCCAAAACTATCCAAAATACCCAAGTTTTACCAAAATTGCCAAAATGCCCAAAAACCCTTAAAGTCTAAAAAATGCCAAAATTCCAAATATTTCACCAAAAATCATTCTGAACAACTTCAAATATTTAAATTGCCCAAATTCACTCCAAATCCCCAAAAAATAACCAAAATCCCAAAAGTTCCCAAAATGCCCCATGGCCCAAAAATTCTTAATTCATCACCACAACCATTTTAAACCTATCGAAATTACCCAAATTATCTAAAATGCTCCACATTCCTTAAAACTAGCCAAATTGCCTTATATTATCCAAAACTATCAATATAGCCTAATTTTCACTACAATTCTCCAAAATTACCCAAATGATTTTAAAACCCTTAAAAAACCAAAAATCTCTAAATTATATAATTTCTCAAATTCTAAACCACTCCAAATTACTAAAATTGTCCAAGTTCATTACAAATCACCAAAAAATTAGCCAAAATCCAAAAAATTCCCAAAATGCCCTTATGGCCCAAAATTCTCATTTCTTCATCAAAATCGTTTTAAACCTCTCCAAATTACTCAATTGATCTAAAATAGTCCACATTTCTTAAGCAAATTGCACTAATTCTCTAATACTACCTAAATAACCCAATTTTTGGCAAAATTCTCCAAAATTACCAAAACACCCTTAAAATCGTAAACATCCCACAAATCTCCAAATTTCTAATATTTAACTAAAAAGAATTCAAAACCACTCCAAATTATTCAAATTGCCCAAATTCACCCGAAATCACCCAGAACTAGCCAAAATCCCATAAATTCCCAAAATTCCCCATTGGCCTAAAATTCTCATTTCTTCACCAAAATCATTTTAAACCTCTCCAAATTACCCAATTGATCTAAAATACTCCGCATTCCTTGAAACTAGCTAAATTGCCCTAAATTCTCCAAAACTACCAAAATAACCCAATTTTCATCAAAATTCATCAAAATTACAAAAATGCTTTTAAAACCTTATAAATCTCAAAAATCTTCAAACTTCTAAGATTTCACCAAAAATTATTCTAAACCACTCCAAATTTTTCAAAATCCCAAAATTTGCTAAAATCCAAAAAAATTCCCAAGATTCACCTTTAGCCTAAAAATTCTCATTTCTTCACCAACATCATTTTATACCTCTCCAAATTACCCAATTGATCTCAAATACTCCACATTCTTTAAAACTAGCAAAAATTTCCTAAATTCTCAAAAACTAACAAAATAACCAAATTTTCACCAAAATTCTCCAAAATGACCTAAATACTTTTAAAAACATAGAAATCCCGAAAATCTCAAAATTCCCTAAGATTTCACCCAAAATCATTCTAAACCATCCAAAATATTCAAATTTCCTAAATTCAACCAAATTTAGCCAAAAATCCCAAAAATTTCCAAAATGTCCCTATGGCCCAAAATTCTCATTTCTTCGAGAAAAATTCGAAAATGCCCCCATTGCCCAAATATTGTCATTTCTTCACCAAAATCATTTCAAACCTCTCCAAAATACCCTATTGATCTAAAATAATCCACATTCCCTAATATTATCCTAATTTCCCTAAATTCTCTAAGCTACCAAAATACCCAAGTTTCACTAAAATTCTCCACGATTACCAAAAATGCTTTTAACACCCTAAAAATCCTAAAATCTATAAATTCTTAAGATTTCACCCAAAATAATTCTAAACCACTTCAAGTTATTCAAATTGCTCAAATTCACCCAAAATCTCCAAAAATTTGCCAAAATGCCATAAATTCCAAAAACGCCTCAATTGCTGAAAAATTCTAATTTCTTCACCGAAATCTTTCAAAACCTCTCTGAATAACCCAGTTTATCTAAATACTCCACATTCCTTAATGTTAGGCAATTTACACTAAATTCTCCAAAAATGCAAAAATAATCCATTTTTTCAACTAAATTTTTTCGAAATTACTATGATGCCCTTAAAACCCTAAAAATTCCAAAAATATCCAAATTCCTAAGATTTCACCAAAAATCGTTCTAAATCATTTTAAATTATTCAAATTGCACAAATTCACCCCAAATATCTAAAAATTAGCCAAAATTCTAAAGATTCCTCAAATGCCCCTATGAGCCAAACATTCTCATTTCGTAACCAAAATCACCTCTCCAAATTACCCAAATGATATAAAATACTCCACAATCCTTAAAGCTACCCTAACTGCATTAAATTCTTCAACTCTACCAAAATAACCCAAATTTAACCAAAATTCTCCAAAATGACCAAAATGCCCTTAAAACTTTTAAAAATTAAAAAATCTCAAAATTCCTAATATTTCTCCAAAAATCATTCTTGACCACTTCAAATTATTGAAATTGCCCAAATTCAATGTCCCAAAATTAGCCAAAATTCAAAAAATTTCCAAATGCCCTATGGCCTAAAAATTATCATTTCTTCACCAAAATCATTTTAAACCTCTTCGAATTACCTATTTGATCTAAAATACTCCACATTCCTTAAAACTTCTCAAATTGCCCAAAATTCTCCAAAATTACCAAAATAACCCAATTTTCTCTAAAGTTTTCCAAAATTACCAAAATGCCATTAAAACACTAAAAATCCCAAAAATCTCCAGTTTTATAAGATTTCACTAGAAATTATTCTAATTCACTCTAAGTTATTCAAATTACCCAAAATCACCCCAAATCTCTCAAAATTAGCCAAAATCCCAAAAGTCCAAAAACACCCCTTTGGCCTAACAATTCACATTTCTTCACCAAAATCATTAAAAACCTCTCTAAATTACCCCATTAATCTAAAATACTCAACATTCCTTAATACTAATAAAATTGGACTAAATTCTCCAAAACAACCAAAATAACCTATTTTTCACCAAAATTTCTCCAAAATTACCAAAAAAACTCTTAAAACCCTAGAAAATCCAAATATCTCTAAATGCCTATGATCTGAACAATCATTCTAAACTACTCCAAATTAATCAAATTGCCCAAATTCTCCCAAAATTAGCCGAAATTCCTAAAATTCTCAAAATGCCCATATAGCCAAAATATTCTCATTTCTTCACCAAATAATTTTAATCCTCTCCATATTACAAAATTAATCTAAAATACTCTCCATTCCTTAAAACTAGACAAATTGCCATAAATTCTCCAAAACTAACAAAATAACCCAATTTTCACAAAATTTTATACCAAAATTGAATTTAAAACCGTAAAACTCCGAAAAATCTCCATATACTCCTAATTTTTAACCAAAAATCATTCTAAACCATTTCAAATTATTTAAATTGCCTAATTCACCCAAAACCTCCCAAAATTAGCCAAAATCCAAAAATTCCCAAAATGCCCCTATGGCTGAAAAATTCTCATTTCTTGCCCAAAATCATTTTTAACCTGTCTCAATTACCCAATTAATCTATTATACTCCACATTCCTTAAAACTAGCCAAATTTTTCTAAATTCTCCAAAACTACCAAAATAACCCAAGTTTCACAAAAATTCTCCAAATTTACTAAAATGATCTTAAAACCCAAAAATTCCCAAAAAAATCTCCATATTTTTAAGATTTCAACAAAAATCGTTCTAAATAAGTCCACATTATTCATTGACCAAATTCACGAAAAATCTCCCAAAATTAGCATAAATCCGAAAAATTCTCAAAATGCCCCATATGGGATCATTTCTTCACCAAAATCATTTTAAACCTCTCCAAATTACACAATTAATCTTAAATACTCCACATTCCTTGAATATAGTCAAATTGTACTTAATACTCCAAAATTAACAAAATAACCCAAAATTTACGAAATTCTTCAAAATTACCAAAATATATTTAAAACCCTAAAAATCCCAAAAATCTCCAAATTCCTAAGCTTTGACCAAAAATCATTCTAAACCATTTCAAATTATTTAAATTACCCAAATTCACCCAAAATCTCTAAATTTTAGCCTAAATTCTAAAAATTTCCAAAATGCCCCTATAACCTAAATATTCTCATTTCTTCACCAAAATCATTTTAAACCTCTCCAAATTACCCAATTCATCTATAATACTCCACATTCCTTAAAACTTCCCATATTGCTGTGAATTCTCCCAAACTTACAAAATATCCCAATTTTCACAAAAAATTCTCCAAAATTACCAAAATGCTCTTAAAACCCTAAAATTCCCAAAAATTTCCCAATTTCTAAGATTTCACCAAAAATCATTCTATACAACACCAAATTATTCAAATTGCTCAAAATCACCCCAAATCTCCAAAAAAATAGCCAAAATTCCACAAATTCCTCAATCGCCCCAATGGCCCAAAAATTACAATATCATCACCAAAATCATTTTCAACCTCTCCAAATTACTCAATTGATCTAAAATTCTCCACATTCCTTAAAACTAGCAAAATTGCCACAAATTCTCCAAAACTACCAAAATAACACAATTTTCACCAAAATTCCCTAAAATTACTAGAATGCCCTAACAAAGCTAAAAATCCCTAAAATCTCCAAATTCCTAAGATTTCACCAAACTTCATTCTAAACTACTGCAATTTATTTAAATTGCCCAAATTTACCCAAATCTTCCAAAAATAGCCAAAACACAAAAAAATCACAAAATGCCCGTTGCCCAAAAATTCTCATTTCTTCATAAAAATCATTTTAAATATCTCCAAATTACCCAATCGATCTAAAATACTCTATGTTCCTTAAAACTAACCAATATACCCTAAATTCTTCAAAACTACCAAAAAAACCCAATCTTCACCAAAATTATGCAAAATTACCAAAATGCCCTTAAAACCCTAAAAATCCGCTCAAAATTTCTTTCTTCTTGCTTCTTTTTGATCCAAATGCCTAAAATCATCATACCTGCAACAAAACACAAAAAATAACTTCGTTTAAAGTGCAATATCACCAAAAATGAGTACAAAATATATATGAAAAATCCAATATATTTTTGGTGCATCAAGATGCATCTTTAGAACATGTCATATTGAGATATTTGAACTCTATACCCACGGGTATTTGTCATTTCTTCATCAAAATAGGAACAAAATTGGCTAGTCAAGTAGGATTCCTCTCTTCTCAATTAAAATCAACTTTAATTAACTTCTTTAGCTCAGCAACTTGTTCTTTAAATTTGACTCTCATTCATCTTAGAGCTTGTTTAATAAGTACAACATCAGATTGAATTTCTAGCTTATGGACTATCACCTAAGGAGCTAAACTTCACATCTCTTCATAACTCTAGAATAAATAATCTTTAAATTCTAAAAGTAATATAGCAATGCCTTTATCCTCTTATATGTTCAAAAGTAAATTTATGAAAGTTGGCTTAGGGTTGTCTAAAGTTCCCAAATTTATTTCCTTTAGTTCATTGATGCTTGACTAAATTTTTTCCTCTAGTTCAGGAGGTGCATCCCAACTAAGAGGTCATTCGAATCTTATGAGAGTTCTAAACAAATATTGTCATCTTTAAGAGAATTTTTTTTTTGAAAAGATCTCAAACTAGTTTTGGATATTCAGTAATGACCATGTAATATTCCTTACCATCCACTAGTCCTAAAGTATCAAATACCACATGAGCATTTGATTTTGGTTCTTCGTGTTTAGAATTCCAAAGTTGTTAAATTGGTTTGATTGCTTCTTAAACCATGTGTGGGCTATTAGTCTATGTTTTGCTAAATTTGTAACAAAAGGCAAGTACCAATCAAAAGGGAGTTCTAATAATTCATTTTTGATTTCATCTTCACATTCTACTATTTTTAAATGATCGAAGACAAGGACCTTTTATTAGACTTTTGACTTTGATAGTACATCAACAAGGGTGATACTTTAACTTCCAACTCAGCCACAATATCGATAGATAGAGGGTTTAAGGTTAAAGTGTAGACATATTGTTTAATTTTATTATATAAGGATGGTTTAGGCTTTTCTTAGATTTCAGTTATTGCTTTTCTTTCTTCTTCGTTGTTTTCTTCTTCAAGGAATATCTTCCATTGTATTTTTAATTTTTTTGGAGAAATAGATCAACCTATAGTGTATGAACATCTGAGATGGACTCTACCTCAATGTACCTACAGGTGTTTGATTTTCTAAATTTGGTAAAAAAAACTCTTCCAGATAGTATACAACCTTTGTGCATAATTACTTTGCTAATTTTAATGGTTCCACACCTACTCTTAAGTTTAGAGAGGTGTAGGTTTGCTGGAATATTATCTTAGGTTCATCTCATTGTCAAACGATTTGTTCTCTTGTTCTTCATCGTTTACTTCATCTTTTTCTTTTATCTTTTATAATTTTTCAACATTTTGTTTTTCTTTTTCCTTTTCTTTCATTTCATCTAAAACCTTTTTTTTGTGTTATGTTCATTTTTTTTCTTTAATAAAATCTTCTTTTTCATTCGATTATAAATTTTTAGCTCTAGGTAGTTCTCTAGACACATAACTTCTTCAGCATATAGTATTTTGCATCCTCATAGATTTTGACTTCTTGAATTTGGAATGGTTGTAAGTCATCGTTGATGAAATATTCCACACCATCTCACTATAACTTAGTAAACTAGTGGATGGAATAAGGTACTAGCCAATGCTCGTAAAGCCAAGGTCACCCAAACAGCACATTGAATGATATCTCAGAATCAATGACAGGGAACCTCAATTTAATCTAGAAGTATGTAACCTTGAGTGAGGGGGCTGTTGATCATAATGCTCTTTCACTTTTCACATTGAATCCACATAACAACATATTGTCCGATGAAAGAATTTGGGTACCAAATTAAAGATAAACAAGGGCTCTCGAATTCATTATGTTTACAGATACGCTTGGATCAACAAGAACTCTGGACAATCAAAATCTTCCAATATTTATAGATTTATAAATAGACTATCCCTAACTGATGTTTATTATCAATAAAACTTGATTTGGTAACTTTGTTGAAGTAGTTTACTTCTACATCTAAGAGATCAAATGCTAGTTGGGTAATACAAATTTTGTGATCCGGTAAGTCTTTAATCACTCTTATCTCTTTGGATAATATAGGAGATTGTATATACTATTTTTTATTTCAAACTAATTTAAATAGGACATCATATTATAATCAACCTTCGGCGGACTTTCTAAAGGCTTATCTTGGGTATGAGTATCCAGCGGAAAGGTTGTTGATTGTTTAGGATTTGTGATTGGTGTAGATTTTTCAGGTAGTGCATTGTGAGGTGGAAGTACATTACTACTTCAAAGTTTAATCTATAAATATATCATTTGTATTGGCATCCATCAGTTCTTTCATGTCTTCTTGAATTCTTTCACAATGTTGTTTGAAGTCTGAAATATATATCTTGATCTCAATTGCCATACCTTCAAAATTAAGGATATTAATGTCTCTATCAAGAAAGGGATAGTTATCAAAGTAAGCTTATTCAGCAATTTGACTTATGATTTGAGAGTTATTTTCATTGGGATTGTGAAGACTATTGTTATTATAGTTAATTAAATTATTTGAATCAGATTTAATAAAAAGAGAATAAAAAGCCTGAACCACAACTTATTTCTTTAATAGTTCCACTCAAAAAAAAAGAAAAAAATCATACAAAGATAGTAGCACAAGAATCACAGAAACCTCAGCCAAAATAAAGCTTAATATAATTTCTCTCTACAGTCTTAATAATTTTTTTTTGAACTTTTTCTCCTTTGGATTTCTCTTAAGATTCTATAGGCTTTTGTGTTGGTTTGACTTGTGAATTTCCTTCTTTTTATCAGGAGTTACAAAAGAATCTGATTCAATAGATGTTTGAAATCTTTTTGGTCCTTCTGTAGATAAATTTTAGAGCTGCTTGATTATCTCTTAAGAAATCTTTTATAGAACTGTCTTCCAATCCTATATTTCCATGTAGGGATCAAATGGTTCTACATCTTCTCCTGTGAAAACACTAATGGAACCTTGTTTTAGCTCATTCTAAAATTCTCTAGGATTGATTATGTTTATTTTTTATTATTTCTCTCTATCAAACTTTTGAACGTGAAACATTCTTCAATGGCATGGCTGAGCATTGGGTTCTTTATTCACTCTACCACATTAGGTTTAGAGGACTTTGGAAGTTTGAAAATTGGATTCCTGAACAAGTTCTTAAAAATCGTCTTCGTAATTTCATCTTTAAAGAAGTATTTTGGGTTCATTAGTTCCTCGAAGTCTTTCTTAGTAAACTTTCTTCTTTTAGATATGTAATGTTGTTGTTGTTGTGTATGTTTCTATTGAGATGCTTGTTGTTGGTAATACTATTGTGTTTGTTGCAACTGTTATTGCTTAGAATTCTCAGGGTAAGTCTTTCATCGGTTGTTTTATTTTTAAATAATGAACACATTCGCTGTTTTCCTTTTCTCAAAGGCCATTTTAGGCTTCTAATTATTTTTATGACTTAAGAATGGAATCTATTTAGCTTCATCAGGCAGGTTAGCTGCCTTCGTTATTAGTTTTTTAATATTTCTTATAGTGAATTCTTTCAACATGAAAGTCATTGGTCCATGAATATTATAAAGTTAGATCTCTTTAACATGTTGTTCATATATTTGAGGTTCACTCTTCAAGCTTAAATTTTTCCACCTCTGAGTAAAATCTATGAAAGTATTATCAGGTAATTATTTATCAATAACTAAATCCCCAACCTTAATATGGCATTGAGCTCCAATAAACAACTTTTTAAATAACTCATTCAACTCAGCGAATGTCTTTATTGGCATATTGGGTAGTTCAGCATAAAAAATAAAGGCTTTTTAGACAAACTATTAATAAATTGAAGGAATAATAATTCTTCACTTTCCTCTGCATTTCAATGACCAAGTTATTAGTGTTCTAAGTGTTCTCTTAGATTCCTTATTCCTTTAAATACTTTATATTTAGGTGACACAAAAACTTTAGGATATTAAACTGTAAAAGATCTTCAAGACCAGACCATTCTTTAGATACTAAATTATCACCTTAAGCTTAAGCGAACACATCTTTCACTCATTCCCTAATCATAGTTTTAAGATCCTTTTCATGTGGTACAACAGTTTTTTGTTGCTTCTTAGAGACGTCCTCTTCAACTATTAATATTGATGAGTTATCAAGTGCATGAACAACAAATAACTCATTCAACTTAGTGAATGTCTTGATTGTCCTATTGGGCAGTTTAACATACAAAATAAAGGCTTTTTTAGACAAACTACTAATAAATTAAAGGAATAATAATCCTACTTTCCTCTACATTTCAATGCCTATGTTGGAAGTGCTCTAAGTGTTCTCTTGGAGTTCCTATTCCATTAAATACTTTAAATTTATGTGACACAAATACTTCAGAATATTGAACTATAAAAGATCTTAAAGACCTGACCATCCTTTAGATATTAAATTATCACCTTAAGCTTAAGCGAACACATCTTTCACTCATTCCTTGATCATAGTTTTAAGATCCTTTTCATGTGGTAGAAGTGTTTCTTGCTGCTTCTTAGAGACGTCCTCTTCAACTATTAATGTAGTTAAGTTATCAAGTGCATGAACAACTTATGGTATCTCTATCTTCATATGGACTAATATTGGAGTGGTGGTTCTCTTTGGAACTATAGGTATTTAAGCTAATAATTCATTCATTTTCTTCTCAAACTTCTCAAAATGGTCATCTTTTTACTTCAACTCATCTCGTAGATGTTGAGTTGAACTATGTGGTGGAACCTTATCAACTGCAACGTCTTGATGTTGTATTGGTATATGGTTTGTATTTGTTAGAATGGCACTCATGATTTCCTCCATCCTTTTCTCTAGACTTTTAATGATTTCTTCTCTCTTACATTGTTGATTTATAAGTAGTTGGGATGCATCCAGTATAACACCTTCTTCAATCATAACATCTTGTAATTTAATCTCTTCTTCCGGTCGTTCTATTAACAAAGATCTAGTATCAATCATAATGACAGTGACAGTTTCGTTAAAGCCCCTAATCTTTTATTTTATTCTTTTAACTATTTATGATCAACTTCCAATTATTTAAGACTTCATTAGTAGGTTGATCTCTAATGCTCTCATACTCAAAATATATACTTGGGTTATGTGACAATATCTATCTCATCAAATTCCTTTCTAATGGGTTCCTTCATTGAAATAGGAGAGGTAGGTACATAAGGTTTTTCCAACCTATCTTTAAATGTAAGAGGAGGTGACACTTTGAACTTAAAACATAACTTTATTACCAATAGGAATGATTTTTCTTCATTCACAATATTTTGACTTCCATTGGAAAGATTTTAAGATATAAGGGGGAGATTTAGGTGTTAAGCGGTATTTTCAAGTTTTTTAAAGATGTTAAAAAATAATAGGGCGTGGTTCTGGTGGTTTATGGCGCACAGAGACATGCCTTTTCAAACAAATATGTTCTCTTCTCACGGATCTATGATATTTTAAAATTTCTTCTCCTTTCTTTTCAGGAATTTTATGTCTTACTAATTTCACAACTTCTACCATAGTACACTATTCCTTTTCTATCATATTCTTAAGTATTTAATACAGTTTAAAATGGCACAACTCCTTACTTCCTTTATCCCGCAATTTTTTTAACAAGGACTAGAGGTGAATCAAATATTTTGCCACATTCTCCTCCTTTTGTGCAGCTGAAGATATATGAAACCTTTTTCCACTCAAGGGAGGAGAGATTTCGTATAAGTCAGATCTAATCTCATGAGTATCTTTCTCAACTAACTTCTTTTATTTATTAACCCGAAAGTATTTTTTAAGAATCCTTCGATTTCTAATTCTTCTTTGATATTTAATTAAAAAAGGAGTATTCTTAGAAAATGAGTGATCCTGATTTTCTTTACTACCAGATGAGTAATGATAAAATTATGTTTGTGGTAATCTAATTAAACTTATATTTTTTATATAAAATATTCTTCTTTACAACTGCGCCAATGACTTGATTCTAATTTAAATAAGAATACAACAGTGATAGTTTAATTTAGGGATTCTACGCAAGTATATTTATCATTACCAAGTAATATAGGACTTTCTTATTAAGCCCCTAAATATCGATATCACGGGGTAAATTTATGAATATTAAAAGATAAAAAGGTATTTAGATCACAAATTCTATTTAGAAAAGACTTTTACTTAAACAGTTTTGGATATAAAATAACTTTAGAAATACTATTCTTTTTGGTATTTTCTTAAATTATGAAATAAAGTAAACAATTTACTAACTATAATGAGATTTTTGTAAGATTAAAGAAGTATAAATGAAAATATCTTTTTCTGTATCATGAAAAAGTAATAATTACAAGACTTCTGTTATAGAAATATTCATAATGTGTTATGCCAAATAGGACCAATTGTATTCTTTACCCTGACTTGAGATGCTATAAAAAACATTAGCTAGTTAAAAGTTTGAATAGTTTTGAAGACGGGTTAGGTAAGGAAGACACTAGCTCTCACTCTAGAATTCCTTCATTTCCCTCCACCTGAGGGATAACTCTTGCATCAAAACCTAAAACAATAAACCAACTTAGGGGCTTTAGTCTGTCACCCTAAAGTCTCTAATTCTACACCCGTCAAAGTATATTTCCATATTTATTTGCACAAGAATATATGAATTACTTTCTTATCCAAACAATCCTATGTGATTCTTACCTATTATTGATTGAGACAATACCTACTAGGATCTTACATGTTCTCACAACAATTGTTAACATCTTAATTAGCCAAATCAAAAAGTAAATGAAGTGCAAGGATTAAATCAACACAACTTCTTCCAACATTAAAGATCAATACTTCAACAAATTTTATTCAACACTTAATTACTTTTCATTTTAAGGAAAAATATAAAGAAGACTATTCAGAATCCATGGAGAAAACACAACCACAAATTGTTTTAAAAAGAGAAACCATTTATAAAACACAAGTAGACTCAATTAAAACCAAATAAAGTACAAATTTAAAAACTTATCTCATGTTCCTCTCCTCCAAACTTTTGAAGTTCCTTTGATTCTTTCTGTTACAAGACTCCCATGTACTAGTCGCTTAACCCAAGAGGGTTTAAATCTCTTTACACAATAGATTTTTACTTAGGAATCCCTACTCACCTTCTCTTTCCTAGGAAGCAGAAAAATGTAAAGAAACCCTGAGTAAGAATCCTACAACTCCTTACTCTCTAAACACTGTAGAAACACACTAATTCTACTTTCTAACAGCATCTCTACTCTCTCAAACTTCTCTTCAAGTCCTTGTATATTTTCTTAAAAGATGCCTTAGTGTCTCTTCAAAATGTGTCTATAATCAATGAATCTATCAAAGAAATGTATCCTTACAAGTGAAATTTGAATTTCTTTTGGCGCCCTTGATCAGTTGCCCACATTTGTACCAAAGGATGCCTCAAATACCTCTTCAAAATTTATCAAAAAATTCTTTGAAATTGCAAAGTAACTACCTAGTGCTTAAGCGCGAGGTTTTGGCACTTAGGTGCAACCTTCTCTGTCTACTAGCGCTTAGGCGCCAGATCTGGGCGGTTAGGCGCCCCATTTCATTTTAACACCTTCTTCATTTTTTCTCCAAATTTGATCTTTTTTTCACTCCTTTTGACATATTTGGTCCATTTAAGTGTTCCTAAAAGAAAAACACACTAATACCTTCCATTAAAGTTCAATAACATTGAAAATAGACATAAAATGTGCATAAAAATATTATATATTTTAGGTATATCAAATTCCCCCAAACATGAAATGTTACTTATTTTTAAGTGATACTATAATCTTTCAAAACCAACATAAGAAAATTATGTGAATGAGTTACTTTAGGAGATTCTAAAATTTTGTTCTAAAAATGTAGTATTCCAATTTAGAAAAAACATTAGTGAATGAGACCAATTTAAAGTTTAGAAATTTTATAAAGTGAAAAAGTATGAAAAAATGAGCTCATATCTAATTTAGAAATACTTGTAAATTTTCCAAATATAAAGTTTAGGCATTCTATCTTATCTACTTAAAATTTTCATTATAAATAATTATACTCACTATATTATATCCTGAAGCTTAAGAGTTTCTCAAATCTTATGCAAAAAGATCAGATGTGGAACTAATTTTTGATTAGAGACTAATCCTCAAGCTTCTCCTCCCATACTATTCTTTACTCTTTTTCTTTTCTTTTTTTCTTTATGTTTTTTTCTTTTAATTTTTTTTTCTGGCAAGGATTACTATATTTGGATAGGCCTTTAATGTATTTGAATTCCACTCTTCCTTTCCTAAAGCAAAGGCCTGATATATCCTTTACTTACAAATATAATAATAGTTTTTGAAAATTATTTTTAATAAAAGAAATTTAAGGATTGAAAATAAAAGTATAATCCTTCTATATTTTTCAAAAATACAATATCTAATATAGTTACATCATATTTAAAATCTCTTTACTAAGTAAATTTTTAACTTGAAATTTTTCTTCATCATTATTGAGTTTTTACCAAATTTTCTTATACATTTCTATATTCAAAATTTTATTACCCTAATATAACTTCATACACATAATCATTTTTTAATTCAATAATCAATTTTTTTGTAGCATACTTGAGAGCAAATAACTTTATGTTTTGGAAATTAATTTTTCATCCCCCCCCCCCAAACTTAAGTTTTTATAAAAATTAAACATTTTATCATATAATATATAAAGAAAGGAATGGAAAATTAAACATTATACTTAGAGGAATTTTCAAATCCTATTATGCAGGTACAACAAAAACTTAAAACAGGAGTAAAAGTGATCACAGTTCATTTTGATTTTAACAATTAAGAGATTTAAAAGATTTCTATGCAGTGGAGGCTAATATAAAAGAAAATCATAGAAATTAACATATTATCACAAAAAAATAAAAAATTCATGGTAGTAAATTGAAATTTAAACATTAATTTAAATGAAGGTTAGCTTTATCTAAACTTTCTAAAGTAGCAGAAATAAGTTCAACAAAACCAACAAACACATTTAAAATAAAAGAGTTCAAATACATACTACCACATCATCATCACAGTTACATATTACAACAAGTAATAATAACAATGTTCACTACCAACACAAATAACAACACATAAATTAGTCCAAACACCAATACAACTAACAACTGAAATAAAACATAACATAACTTCATCCCTACTCATCCTTGTCTCCATCATCATCTTCTTCTTCATCATCATACTTCCAAAAACTAGCAAAATCAAACTGAGTATACCAGGGATAAGGTGGAAATACCACACTCTGATCACCTCTTACAAGTTTCTCCATATAAATGTTGTACTTCTCCTTATAATCACTATGTCTCCCAAAATAGGAATCAATATAATCTACATAGTTTTCAAGATTTGATACCTTATCCATAGCATAATCAACATTATTCATCATAGCCAGCAATATTTTAGATTATGAATCAGGACTAGATCTACCACAAGATGTGGAAGCTCTAGATGTAGAAGAATGTGACATAGAAGCACCAGAACTTCTTGAAAATCCTCCTCTCCAGCAAAAAATTAAATGTTCAGAATAGGTCTTCACATTCACCCTAGTAATGGGCTTCAGAGGTTGAAGAATCTCCTCCTAACTATCAAATTTAACACCAGCTTGCTCACATAAAGAAATTATTAATGAAGGGAATCCCGAATTTGCTGTAGTAGCAAATCTGGCATAACAAGTAATAACCTGATGAATGAGAGATACATGTAAAATCGACCAATTTTCATCAAAATTTTACCATGAATATTAAAATTTCAAATTTTCATAATGAACTAAAAATTCATGGCAAAAATAAAAAATTTTACATTAAATAAAAGTTCTAACCTTGAGAAGATGAAACCCAACAAATTTAGCTTGAATCCATCAAGAAATCTTCACTTATAGAGATGCCCTAGGTGTAAAAAAGGTAAATGATTGAGGAAGAAGAAGGTGAAATGAAGTAAAATGGGGATTTTTTACCTTTAAAACCATCATAAACTGGTTTTAGTGAACCAGCGCTTAAGCGTGACTATTGCGGCGCTTAAGCACTGGGCTCTTGAGTTTGATCGTGCTTAAGCACGTGTTTTGGCGCTTAGGCGGCAATACACAAATTTTGATTCTTCCAAATTTTGATTCAAATGCACAAATTCCCAAGTCAACCACCTTCACATGGTCTTAAATAAGTTATAATAACAATTTCTTCCCCTTCTCCTTTCTTTTTCTAAAAAATTTTCCACATTTCACATCTTAGATTCTATCTCAAAAACACAAATATTTCACACAAACACAAAACTTTCATTAACACATATTCAACAAATACAAATGCACTTCACATGTCTAATCTCCATTACAAAAATTTTTGGATGAGATAACCTCTAAATCATCATAACACAAGATAAACTTACATTAAACACATAACACAAACAAATACAAACAAGCTAACAAACACAAACAGACCAAAAAACAAACTAATAAAAGAACATAATTCCATTCTCCATTAGGTAGAACATATCATTGACCTTCAGTTGTTCCTTCTGAATCATTTGACATATATATTTGATAAAACGGATAACAATGAAGAACTGTAGTAGAATCCTATTCAATCCACTTGTTTTCAGATACATCGCTTTGTACGCTTCTTCAATATTACTTGAATCACTGAATTGCATTTTGAGTTGCCAACCAATATACGCTAAGTAAGTGTTAGTTTCATTTACCTGTGCCTCAATTGATGCCACATTAGCCTCAATTTTCTCAATCTTCTCCGCTATTCCTTCATTATTAACGGCTAGAAATCTGTTATATAACTCTTGCGCACTTTGGCTTACAAACTTCTTCTTAATAGCTCTCTCCTTTTTCTTCAATTCATTCTCCCAAGAATGCATCTTTGCTAACTTATCACTTTAAACAACTTAAATCTTCCACTCTTAGACTTAAGAATAAAATTTTTGAAAGGGGTAACTTTCCTCTTCATTTCCATGCTATTTATAGACTTTAGTAGAGCCTATACCCACTTCCCACATTTAAAACCACAAAATAACATTCAAGGCCACTTTCCCATATTTAATTCTTCTAGAACATCATTTAGGCACGTTTTTATAACTCTGGCGCATAAGGCGCCAGTGCTTAGTTAAGCACAGGTCAGCTTAACATCCAAAAAATCATTCTTACATGTCTAAGACATCATTCAAAGTCTTAAAAGTATCACCAAAAGTTTAAACTACTACCATAATCTCTAAAAACAAAAACAACAACAACAATCAAAACAAAAGCACACTGATAACCATGGGTTGCCTCCCACAGAGTGTTTGGTTTTACATCATCAGCCGATGTACCCAGTGCTTATTCGGGGTGATCCAACATTAAAACATCATTCACCTTAGTTTGATCCCATAAGAAATAGAGTTTCAGCCTATGACTACTCACATTAAAAATTTTTCAGTGTTTTAGGATCCTTATTATCCACAGCTCCACCTAGACTTAAGTTTATCTGAAATAATCTCAATCTTTAATTATAAAGCAAAACATTTTGTCCTCACTAAAAATTTTTAGTAATAATCTTCTGATCATGACATTTTTTCATCATATCTTTATAAATCTTAACATTTTCATAAGACTCATTCCTTATCAATTTTAGCTCATTTAAATGCAATAATCTCTTTTTACCAGCAACCTTCAAATTATTGTTAAATTCCTTAATAGCCCAATAAGCTTTATGCTCAAGTTCCACTGGTAAATGACAAGCTTTCCCACAAATTAACCTGAATGGTGAAATTCCTATGGGAGTTTTGTACGAAGCCCTATAAGCTCACAAAGCAAAATCAAGTTTGACGAACCAATCCATTTTTGTTAGATTAATAGATTTTTTTTAGAATTTTCTTGATTTCTCGATCGGAAACTTTAACCAAACCACTTTTTTGAGGATGATAAGCAGTAGAAATTTGATGATAGATTCGATATTTCTTCAATAATTTTTCAATTAATGCATTTTTGAAATGACTTCCTCCATCAGTTATGATAACTCTTGGCATTCCAAATGTACAAAATATGTTCATTTTTAAGAAGTTTGCAACACCTTAAGTATCAAATTGAGGTGAAGAAATCGCTTCAATCCATAGAGACACATAGTTTACTGCTAACAATATATATAAATTTCTGAAATATGGTTTAATTGGTCCCATGAAATCTAATCCCCAAACGTCAAATATTTTAACTTCCAAAATATAATTGAGGGCCATCTCATTTCTTCTAGAAATATTTCCTACACGTTGACACCAATCCCAATTTTTAATATAAGTGCTTACATTTCTAAAGATAGTAGGCCAATAAAATACATATTGCAAGATTTTATATGTTGTTTATCAACACCAAAATGTCCCCCAAAATCATATTCATGAAATTTTTGGATAATTTCAAAATTCTCTTTAAAAGACACTCTTCTTCAAATAATTAAATTCTTGCTATATTTATACAAAAATGGGTCACCAAAAAATAAGCCTTGGCTTCAAATAAAAATTTCCTCTTTTATTGGTGTGTTAGACCATAAGGTAAAATGTTACTAAGAATAAAGTTCATAATATTTGCATACCATGGAACACGTCTGTTGACCTCATTTTTTATGAGGTCTTTTCTCTTCTCACTCCTTAGTACTTAGGATCTAGCCTTAGGTTTTCCCTTTAACTATCTTAGAGGACTAGAAATGAAACCCACCACTTAGAAGTTCAAACACCTTTTAACTCCCTGCAAACCCCATAAGTTTGATTGTAAATCCCTAAGTCACTTGGAGGATTAAGATCAAATGTGGAGGTTTAGAGGATGAGTTCCCTATAGGACTCTTTGGCTTTAGGACTACCCTGGGTGGCCTGGCCTGGTGAGGGTTGACCTGCACATATTACACTTTCACACACATTCCAAATCCTAAAACCATTCATACCTAGCTTGACATCCTGACTCATGTAGGTAATTCATATGGATGGACCTTAACCCCTAGGTCCTTAGCTAAGAGGGTTAGGAACAACATAGTGAATGCCTCAAATGAGTCCTCTCATGGTTCTTATGGGCTTGATATGGCTTCATGGCTCAACCAAAGTAATTCCATTCTACTCAAACTTGACCAATATTTATTTTTCCAAAATTTCAACTTTTTACCTCCGGGACCCTACACCCACCAAACCTACCAAATGCTCCTGAAACTACCCAAAATTCGAAAAATCACCTAAATTACCCAAAATTCCTCAAAACCAATCCTAAACATTTCCCACCATTCAAATTGATCATCCTTAGCCAAACATACCAAAATTTCCAAAATACCCCCTAATACCCTCCAAATACCCAAAATGCCCTTTTTAACCAAAAAAAAATCCAAAAATTCCAAAACTCCCAAAAAATTCAAGAAAATCCCAAATATTCCCAATTTCATTTTGTTAAACTACACCATAAGCCAATTTTGTCAATTTAGCCCCCGAAATTTGACCCATTTTTAACCCAAATGGACTCAATGTCAAACCAAATCAACCCAATTGATCCTAATTTTGATCCAATTCAGTCTTAAACTTCAATTCAATATCCTCAATATCAATCTAGACCAAATCCAAGTCCAATTTGATTGACATTTGGATCCAATTTCAATTTGAAGCTTAAAACCCAATTTTGGCCCATAACCTAAACTTAGCCCAAACCAACCCAATTCAACTCCAATTAGCCCCAAATCTTTTCCAAAACCTTCCTAACATCCCCACAAACAAAACACTAACTTGATTTGCCCCAAATTTGATCCTAAACTACTCCCAAACCTAACCCAAACCTAACCCAAACCAAAAATCCCTAATTTTGGCCTAAACCCACCATGAACCCAAATGGGCCCAAATCCCAAAATCAAAGCCCAACCAAAGTTGAAAACTCTTTGTAACACTCCCATAAACATTTCTCAACATTAATTTTACATCAAATCTAACATTAGCCCAACCTTAGCCCAAGTTAGCCCAAATTGACCCACTTTGGACCCTTTACCAAAAATCACCTCAAATTTGTTTCAAATCACTCATGACACATCCCTAAACTAAACCCAACATTTTTTTGGCCCAATCCTTCACAAAATTTCCATCCACCACTTTGTTTTCAAACCTAAAGGCCCACTTTCTTAAACCATTCTAAAAGCCCATTTTCACCAAATCCAAAAGCCCCAAAAATCCATTCCCAAGCCCACATGAAACCTTTTCTTCATCATTCCTTTGATAACACTATTTGACTAAAGTCTTAAATCATCATGAATCTACCCATTTGTAGCATCATGAAATACTCCATCAAAAGAATCCAAAGTTTTCAAAATTCCAACTAAAACCCACTTTCATGCAAATGAGCCAAGCCATGAGCCAAGCCATGGAGCCATGCCCAAGCCATATGTAAGCCATGAGGAGCCATATACTTGACATCACTCCCTAAATGGCAAAAGGAGGAGATCCTTTAAGCACTCCCTAAAAGTCATTAACCCATTACATGATTCCCCTTAACCTAAATTTAATCCAAATAATCCTTGATGGGGACTTCACCACACATGTGAAGTTGACCCAACTGATCCCCTTCAGCCCAAATAAGGTCATGGGGGGTGAACCTAACCCAAATCCATAGGTTGACCCATTTGGACCCAAAATCACCCCTCTCCCCATGCCACTTAAATCCAATCCTTTACACATGTCCAAAGGCAATTGACTGCACCAAACCCAAGCCCTGACTCCCCTGAGTCAGCTGGTGGCTTGACTCTGGCCGGCCGGCCACCAGGCCGCCGGAAAACGCCATGGCCGAGGAGCTTGGAATGAGTCAAATTTCAAATTCCCACCTGCTGAGCTGCCCCACTCCAATTGGCCACCACAACTCTTCATCTCCTCCCCTAGGCAGCTGATCCCAGCCATCAATTGCCCCTGGGAAGCCCTGGCCATGGCTATTTAAACAAGCCACCCCCTCTCGGCCAAAAGGTTGGCTGAAATTAACCTTCATAGAATCCCTTCAAACTCCTCACAGAGCTTCCCCTAGCCAAGAGCAATCCATCCCCACTGTTCTCCTACCCTAAATCCCATTGATTGAGCTCAATTTTGGAGCTTAATTCTCAGGCCAGAATAGGACATCTCTCAAACCTCCACCAAAATCAAATTAAACTCACCCACACCTGCGCAGGACCAAGAGAAGGAGTTCCCCGGTGAAAGCCCCCTCTCCAGGCCACCCAATTGCTCTAGCCTCCAAAGTCTGAAATCTTGCCTGTTCACCTTCATACATATATCTTTCACCAAGGCCAGAGGTTTCATCCCTAGGCACTTCCAGCTCCAACGAACGTGCCGAGCACATTCAGTTGAGGCCTCACCTCATGAACCAAGGTATGGAGACTTCTCTTTAACCCAAGCTTCCAGCGATTCTCCATTTCATTTGAGTTAATTTCATAGCATGTAAACCGTATGGATGTATTCGTCTCTTCAAGACGAATCCATAGAGTATAAGAACACGAAAATCCTTTGAGAAATGAGGGAGATATTAGGGTTTGAGTGTGGACGGTCACGGGTGGACACCAGTTGGAGACGACGACCAGCCGCCGTTGGATCGAGCTTGTATTGAATGAACGGCTCAGATTGCGTCGGACCACGGAACAGTACGTGAACTGCGGGCTGCGTGGCGCTGAGTCGGATGGCTGCGGCGAATGGGAGCGCGTTGCGTGGAGCTTCAGAGACGCTAAGGTTGTCGTGGCACTGAGTCGGATAAGTAGGAAAATATGTAATTTATGATTTAAATAAATGCCTGAAACGTAGAAAATCCATATCTTTGTGTAGAAAAATCACAAAAATAAAAAAATACCCTCTTGCTCAATGAACAGAGGAGAATAATGTGGAAAAAGAATTGAGTTAATTTGATGAGTACTTTATTTTTAATTAATTATTTACTCATTTCAGTATTTTAATTCTCCATTTGCATAGACAATTCACCATGGGATGAGACCATAGGGCTTTTGAAGTCTCCGATCTTGAGAACATTCCCTGAATTTTTCAAGGTCAGAGGCTATCTCTATGGCAAGTTATTATTTTTCAAATTTATGCCACTGTTTTTGGTATTTTAATTCCATTAATTAGTATATTGCTTAGAAAATTCTAGGAAAATTTGGGAAAGTTTCTTAGGACCAGAGTACCCTAGGATAATTATGTTTTGAGTTAATTCATTAAGAATAACCCTAATTGGCCTAATTACTCAAAAATGAACTTTAATTAATTAGGGTTAACAACACATCAAAAGAACTTGAAAAAAATTCTCCACTGATCTTTAGGATCAGAGAGACCTCACATAAAAATTTGAAATCAATTGGAAATGTTTAACCCCCTAAATGGATTAATTAGATCACATGAGTAAAATTAAACTTTAAAAATTCATAACTCCAAAAAATACTTTTTAAAAATTCACCAAATTAGTTTTGGGACTTCTCTGGTAACAGAGGAGTCTATGAAAATTAAAATTGGAATTTTTCAAAAAAATATTCATTTTTCACATTATTTTAATATTTTAATAATTAAAAAATAATAAAAATCACAAAAATATTAAAAATCATAAGAATGTCACATTTTAACTCCTAATCACTTAGGAACAAACTAAATATTTTTCCCAAGTCCTTAGGATAAGATATTGAATTTTAAAAGCCCTAAAATAATTTATGAATTAAAAAATGAATTTTCCAACATTTTCACTAAATTAATTCTAATAAATCAAACAAAAATCAGAAAATTATAAAATTTATTTCTTTAGACTCCTTGAGGTCAAAGAGATTTATGAAAAATATAAAATCCTTTTTTAAATTTAATTTTATTTTATAATTGACTAATACTCCAAAACTCAAAATAATTATAATAAATAAAATATAATTCAAAAATCACCGAAATTGGTCCAAGTGGTCCTCTGGTCATTAAGAACATCTCAAAATTTTCTAAAGGACAGAAACTTTAGGTTGGTCATGTTGTTGAATTTCCATTGAAAATCCCTATTTTCTTTTAAAATAAATATATAAATTAAATTAAAAACAGAAAAATCACATTTTCCCCTCTAATGTCTTAATTGACATGTGAGTGAAGTGACATAAAAAATTTCAAGCTCATTTGAGCTCAATTTGATAAGTTATGCAATAATTAAGCTTAAAAGGGCATATTAATAATTAAGAATTTTAACTCGTAATTAGAACTTTAGGTTTAATCAAAATGGGGGGTAAAATATTTGATCTTAATTCTTTCTTAGATGATTGAAACTTTGGAAAATAAAAGGGTAGGAACTCATTGATCACTTTTAATAAACCAAAAAAATGAATCCTTAATTAATTAAATAAGTTGAATTTTGGAAGAATAATTAAAAAATTTGGATTATTAAAATGGGGATATAATTTAGAGAGACTATAATCACTTAAACTAAAATCCCCAAATGAATCACTTTAATTATATTTAACTCTTAATAAAACTTAAGATGATAATTGAAATTAATAAATTAATAATAAAGAAAAGGTAACCCTTAATTAAATTAAAACTTAAAACATTAAATAACTTGATAATTAAATTGAAATAAATTTAAAACATTAAAAAAAAATTAATTTCAAAAATCACTTAAAAACAAATTTAAAATAAACTTGAAACATCAAAATCAATTTCGAAAAATAATTCTTAATTAAAAAAAATCAAACCAATTAAAAGTTAATCTAGAATATTGCAATTAAATTAAAATTAAATCATTAAAATCTAAATTAAATAATTTAAACTCCTCTTTCAATTCAAATTGTTTAAAACACTTAAGAATAAAACAACTTGGACACTATTCCAACATTAAATTTATTAAAATTTTATAACTAAATTAAATCACCTTAAAACATTAATTCTAATTTTAAATTGTTGAAATTCTTAATAAATTGATTTGCCCCTAAAGACTTTTATCATTATAACTCTTAAATGAAGAATCAAGTGAGGTGTCACTTCATTTATGGGATAATCAAATGTCCTAAGTTCACTGTGCAAGAGTTAAAACTTAACTAAAAATTTCTGGATGATTGATTCATCTCTACAATAAAAATTCATTTAGACTCGAAATAATCTCAGAAGTATTGAAAATATGTTTAGAACCCGTTCTAAGCACTTCCTCAATACAATGAGGTATTTTAAGAAGAATAATTGAACTTAATTGTTCTTTGGTAAAGAAAATCATCCACAAAATATAAAGAACCTAGACGTCATAGGAACTGACTAGCAGTAGGATTAGGATCTTGGTAGACAACCAAAACCTTTCCCTTAGCTTTACCTAGATACTTGTTGCAAATATTTAAATGTTCTAACATGTGTTTTAAGTGCAGCTTAGAATGATGAGAAGACCCTCCAGGTATGCTTTTACTTTATTGCAATTTACTTTATTGCAACTTATTTACCTGCACCGTGCTTTATTTTTCTTGCATGATAATCAGGATTGTTGCATGAAAACTGAAACCTTTAGGATAGCAACAAAGCTGAAACCAAAACTAAATTAAAAGTCACACAAGAGAAAATTCACCACAACATCTAAAATATGAAACAACTCAAAATTTAATCACAAACAGAACAACAAAAGCACAAATTTAACTAAATTAAAACGTCTCGTTGAATGATCGGGAATACCTCGGATGATGTAACCTACGTGTTGCTAACGGGATTTCCCACGGTCTAAATGAAAGTGTGGGACTCATTTAGTTGAGTTAAGCAAATTCATCTGGACTAAGTGAATTCGATGAAAATAACGGTGTCGGGATGATGGAACCGTGGGATCTTAATCGGTTATGTTTAATCAACTTTAAGATTTGTTTTAATTAAAACACTAAAGACATTTAGACTTTCAGATTTCTATAAACCGAGAAACTTTTCTCATCTCCTGATTTTCACCTTCTAAAACTAAACCTATGCAACAACAAGGAGCTTGGAGCATAGTGGGCATCTCAGCCATCGTCCTCAGCAAACTTGGATCGACATCAGCAAAACCATTCTTAGAATTACATAACAAAGCCAAAGGACTTCGAGGTAGTTTTCCTAGTGCAACATAAATCCTCAACTCTTCTTTAGGCATTTGCATAATCATGTTATGTAAAATAAGCCCTAACCAGTTTTAGGATTCTGAGGTAGTCGTTTGGTACGACATAAACCCTCACATCTTCGAGGCTATATGTATGATAATGTCATACAAATATAAGTCCTAATTAATTAAAATTGGCAGAATTACAACATTAACTAAACTCTCGAATTGAAGCCAAACCATAGGATAGTTGGGAAGTCACCGAAGTTCACTTCGGGTTCGTGACATCCTCTACTTCTCTTCCATTGGACTCTTAAAATAAACTGTTCCAAATTTGAGCTATTCCCTTTTGAAATTCCAAAATTCAATTATTTGAAAACTTAAACTTTGAAATTCTTGAGAGCAAAACCACTGATCATTATCGAGAGTTTTTTTAAATGATTCCTGTCATTTAAGATGTAATTAACTATAGGGGCTTGCCCTTATAGGGAACTTTAAGAACCCAGGTCATATAAACCCTACTTAATCCCTTTATATTAAGCAGGGGAACTTGTTGGCTTATAAAAATTGGTTCGCAGACCTAACGGATGTCACAAATCTTCTAGTTCATTTAATCGAGCTGCATCATCAAGCAGTGTGTCTATTCTTCGGGATAGATACACGGTTTGTGGTGTGGTGCTCGTTTATATAGACTATTTGGGATGTGAGATCGATTTGATTTCATATCTTAAAATTTTCAAACTTAAAATTATTTTCAAAATCAAATACTACTTTTCAAATTATATATATTTAAATTAAATTTAAAATCTAAAAATTCACCGACAATTTCTGTCGGTGACCTTTCAAAATACAACACTCAACCAAAAAATATGCCGACAACTTCTGGCGACTCCGCTGGGGACTGGTTCCTCTCTCCATTTTGATCAGATGGTTTTTCTTTCATAAATCGGTAGTGTATCTATGTCCCTAGCGAAGCAAACTATCATTCTTTCCGTTGGCATACCATGTTCATTTCTATCTTGAATGGGTATAGCCAACTTCTCTCGGATTTAGGAGCCACTGTTTAGACACCCCTAAACAGAGAGGATCCGAAATTCTTTTACCTCTTTTCTTAGGTGGGCTGGACCCCCAATAGGTGTTAGCTTAGGAGCGACCCCTCGGGTTGAGAAGTTTTGCGAGACTTTCTCTACCTTTCAAATTCTAAATTGGGTCCTTTACATTTTCTATAACCTTCCTCCTTTAATTGTTTTGTTCCTAACAAATAAATCCCCTAACAAACGACTCTTTTAATAAATGAATTCTCTTAGAAATCATAAAAACACTAAGATAAACGAAAATGTGTTAGGACTCTTTCTTTTTCGTCCTAAATTTTGCGACAAAGGGAAGCATAATTCGGGACCGACGTTCGAAATCTGCCATGCAGAAAATGACTGCCCCAAAGTTAATCTTCTCCTTCACCAACGGACTAGACTTGGCTGTCTACAAGGATGAGCTGCCTGACAATAGGATCATCCGTTTCGGATAAGGATTCGGTAATACAGATATCAAGTTCGCTGACGTCATTCTCTTCACATTAATGGACAAAGTGCCAGAAACTGAGAAACCCCTAATTGAGTTCAACCTGAAGTCGACTCAAGAATTCCCTCCCCTGCAAAGGGTTCCAGCTGAAAGAAGTACTGCTATTCGTAGAAGGACTGTTGTCTCTACCCCCACCGGTCTAGTCATCTCTCCACCTACCCCAACTTCTGCCAAACTGAAGGGGAAGGAAATTCAAGTCTGTGATGAGCTTGTCACTGTGGAGGGTACAGATTTTGCTACAATACCATATGTTTTTGAGATTGGGTCCAGTTCAAGAGTTGCACCCCTAACTCGGACCCAAAGGAGAAATAGAAGCAGAAAGATAGCCAGGATTGGGAAAGCCAAGGCCGCTGAAGTTGCTTTCCTGGAAGAGATCCCTGAACTGCCTGAGTATACACCTCTATTGGAAGGAAGTAGGTTTCACCCCCTCTCTGCTGCATCAGATGAAGAAGACGCCCGAAGGATTGCCGCCACATTACCCCGACCTGTATACTATAGTAACTACAAAAGAAAAAGGGTTAAGACTACGCCATTTGCTCGGCTACAAGCTGTGATAGAAAAATTAGCAATGAAAGAAAGATGCCCCGTGTCAGAAATCCTAAGAAGAATGGGACGAGTGCCAGCTAGATCCCGTCTCGGACCGCGAGTAGAGCCTGTCACTGTCGTAGAGGAACCAAGGAAGAAAATGAGAGCTAGTTCACCTGTTGTTGTATCGGGCCATCATATCAGGGAGGACACCACCTACCAGCATATAGCCGACAGACCGTCGGTCCTAGGCCTTCTGCTGCAAGAAGGATCGAGTGGAGACCTATTATTACCGAGCCGAGACCAAAACAACGTCCTGAGAAGAAAAGCCTCGTCAAAGAGCCTGAATCAGAAGAAAGTGCTACTGCAAAAAAAGAAACTCCCGAAAAAGAAGTTCAACAACCATCACACGACAACCGCGAGACCGTCTGAAAGAGACCCCTCGAGGATGCTATAGGAAAGCTAAGGACGGATATCTGAAGGTTGGCGAAAGAAAGAGGAGAAAAGTTGGAAAATGAAGTTGATTCATCAGAGTTCATGGATGAGGAGTATGTCGAGATCAATATGGTCTAGACACGAGCATCATCAGCTTCGCAAGGTGATTCGCCAGCTGCGAAAAGAAATGAACCGGAAGTGATGAGAGCACAGCTTCGGGAAAGAGATGACACAATTTCCCAGATGGCAAAGAGGATGGAAGAGATGGCTGCTGCTTTAGCCACTCTCCAGAGTCAGGTACAACCTCAGAAAGAAACACCCCCAGAGATCATCCATATTGCAGATGGAGGAAAAGAGATCACATCCATCAACGGAGATGAGCCACCAAAGAAGGATTCTACACAGAATATGATTCCTAAAAAGGACATTAAAAACATGGTAGAACAGCAAGTGCGAGAAGCCTCAGTACAATCTAAGAGCGGAGCATCTATTCATACGGGTAGACCTTACCCTGAAGAGTTCGATGCAGTCCAATACCCAAAAGGCTTCGTACCACCTCTGTTTAAGACTTTTGATGGAATGGGAAACCCACGGCAGTATGTCGGACATTTTCATGCTAGATGCTGCATTGCCGGTGGGAGTGACGCTTTACTCTTCTGTCAGTTCGTCAGCAGTTTGTCAGGGATCGCCTTCGACTGGTACACAGAATTGTCAAATGGTTCAATTAAGACCTTTGCAGAATTGGAAAACCTTTTCGTTAAGCAGTTTGCCTGGGCTCGGCACCACATCACCATCGGTGATCTAGTGGTGGAGCACCAGAAACCGAACGAGACTTTAGTGAATTACATACTTCGATGGAGGAACTTAAGCATGAAGTGTGAACACAGCTTGAAGAACAGCATGCAGTTGGCATCTTGCTTAAGAGTATCCATGGCTCGATAGCACTTCTCCTTAAAGGATTTACAATCAAGACTTTCGAGAAGTTGCTTAGTAAGGTGGGAGCTTGCAAGAAGAGGAAAAGCAGTTAAGTTTCATGGACAAGAACGATAAGCAGAAGCCCGTAAAAGCATTTGAAAAGAAATCCAGAATCGTCGCGGCAGTAGATAAGGGCAAGCAGCCGGTTCAGATACAGCTAGAGCGGCCACAGCCTAGTTATCAACCACCGCAACAGACATACCAACAACCACAACAGATCTATCAGCAACCTCAGTAGGGTTATCAACAGCCTCGACGGAGCTATCAGTCGCCTCAGCATTATGAATAACCGCCTAGTCCACAACGTACTCTGAAAGATTTTCTGAATAAGGAATATCCATTCAAAACTGAAGCAGTAGCGAAGATGTTCCGCAATTTAATGAAGACACCAGATTTTTAGCTATCGGAGCCCAAGAGGCCGGAAGAAGTCAACAAGAAAGATCATCCGAACTATTGCCCTTAACACCGAATGCTCGGACACAAGATAGAGGATTGCATCACTTTCAAGGGTTAGCTTGATGACAATCTCCGGAAAGGGAACATAATGATCCCGAAGGAATACATGAAGGAACCCCAAAAAGGAGGTTCCGTCAATGTTATCTCGACGGATCCTATTGTTTCGATAAACCCGTATAAGACCGATGATGGATGGAGTACCGTCTGGATAAAGTCTTCAAAGAAAATTTTGGATCACATCCAGACCGCTTCGGTACGCGCTTCAACTCAGAGTTTGAAATCTGCTGAGCCGGCACTATCGCTTGTGATCGAAGAACAGCCTCAGAAGGAGGAGAAGATCATAGAAGAGAAGAAGATCGAGGCTCCGAAGGGTAGACTAGGGGCTGCTTATCCTAGGATGGTTGTTTCCGATTCGGGGGAGAAATCTCTCGAACATCTGACTTTGTATGATTATTTCCTCGCCCCGGCGGGATCTTATAATGATAAGAGTTATGGCATTGGCTACGTTTTGACTGTTTCTAACGATTACGTAAATAGAGACAACCGACTTAATCTGGATCTCGATTCCAATATAAATAATGATTCTCAAATCATACACAACCTCGATGAGCACGACGAAGAAGATGTTCACAAAGGAGGCTATGAAAGCTCAACAAGCAACGAGTTCATTTGTGAATTTTAAGGAGCTCCAATCGCAATAGAATTAGAGTTATCGGATTCTGAAGCTACTTCAGAAGAGCCAGTCGTTCCAATTTAAGGGGAAACATCGGTATATTCAGCACCAGACTCAGAACAAGTAACTGAAGTCAACCTAAGAAGCGGAAAAGTTCTACCTCTGAGAATGGGTCCAAAGGATAAAGGAAAGCAGGTGGTTGCTCAGGAGGAGCCAACCCCAGCAAAGGAATTGCCCATTCGGGAAGAAACCAAGGAACATGGTAATAAAGTGGACTATAATGTGCTAGCCCATTTTAGGAAGCTACCAGCAAAACTGAGCATATACGACGCTCTGATCCTATCAAAGGAGATGAGGGAAGCTCTGATCAAGGCTCTACTTGATCCAAAGATTTTTTTCGCTCAAATGGCCGGTAATTCCTTCGATGAGGTTTGCTCGTTAAAAGAACAGCGAGGTGTTACCTTCACGGACAATGATCTATTACTGGGAACAGCTGATCACAACCGACCATTGTACATTTTAGTCACTATTGGAAAGTTTACGCTCTCTAGAGTGTTGGTTGATCCGGGAGCATCAATCAACATAATAAATCTTCGGACGCTAGCATATTTGGAAATTGATGCTCGTGAGCTTGAAGCAGACAAGATGTTATTGAGAGGCTTCAATCAGAAAGGAGAGAGAGCTCTCAAATCGATTACGCTGTTAATGAAAACAGGTGACTTAGCAATGACAACCGCAAAATTCCATATAATTGATTTTGAGACATCGTTCAATGCTCTACTGGGTAGGCCATGGATCCATGAAAACTGGATGGAACCGCCGTCTCTGCACCAGTGCATAAAGTATTACAAAGGAGGAGAACAATGTATCAAAGGTGACTTGCAACCATTCTCCGTACACGAGATTGGAATTCATGAAGATGCAGCCTATTACGCGCCTCTGAAGAAAACAATCTTCTCCAGAAATGTCATACCAAATGAAGCAAAAGAAGTTCGAGACGATGAAGAACCCGAAGTTCTTGTCCAGCAGTTACTCATCACTTTCCAAAACTGAAAATGATGTATAATTTGAAGATGTTGCTTCATCTGAACTAATGGAACTGCCTTTTGAGTGGTACTCTCCCTGTGTTCAAAATTTAATTCAACGCGGTGTCTTACCTCGACGATGGACAAAAGGTCAATCACAACATTTTGAAAAATTATGGAATAATGCCAACCGGCCTCCCAATTCAAAACATGGTCTCAGATTCGGTAGGGTAGGATCAGTTGACGATACAGGATTTTGCTTGGTTGTCACTTGCGAGCCTAATGAAGACTGCTTGGAAGCTTCAGAAGATCTAGTAAGATCTACGAATCGGAGATGCTCCACCAGAATTCGAAGAAGAAATTAAATCTACAATAGACGAGTTAATAGAAGTTAACTTAGGTACTAGCCTTTGTTAGCTCCTTACTCAATAAAGAAGACTCCGAAAACATAATCAACCTATTAATGGAGTTCAAAGAATGTTTTTCTTGGAGTTACGATGAAATGCCAGGATTACCTCCAGAGGTTGCAGTTCATAGGCTAGGAGTGGATAACACTGCGGTTCCAGTCAGACAAGCTTCGAGAAGAATGTGTTTAGAGATTGAACAACAAGTAATAGCTGAAGTTAAGAAGCTAATAGATGCTAAATTTGTCCGTGAAGAGCAATACCCGACTTGGTTAGCCAATGTGGTACCAGTCAGAAAGAAGAATGGTCAGATCAGAATCTGCGTGGATTTTAGAGATTTGAATAAAGCATGTCCAAAGGATGAATTCCCGCTACCAATTCCAGAATTGATGATCAACATCGCTTCAACACATGAAATCTTTTCTTTCATGGATGGATCTTCGGGATACAACCAGATAAAGATGGCACCGGAAGATGAAAAGCTCACAGCCTTCGAACGCCGATTGGAGTGTACTTCGCTACACGGTGAAGCCATTTGGATTGAAGAACGCAGGAGCAACCTACCAAAGAGCAATGACGAGGATTTTTTATGATCTCATTCACAACCAAGTCGAGTGTTACGTGGATGATGTGGTCATCAAGAGCAAATTAAAGGAAGATCACTTATATGATTTGAGAATTGTTTCGAGCGATTAAGACAATTTAAGCTTAAGATGAATCCCTTGAAATTCGTCTTCGGCTTCACCCCTAGGAAATTCTTAGGATTTGTCGTCCGACACCGTGGAATTGAAATCGATCCGGAGAATATTAAAGCTATCTTAAAAATGCCACCTCCTAAAACCTTAAAACAACTACGGTCCTTTCAAGGGAAATTGGCATATCTTCGACGCTTTATCTCGAATTTGTCAGGAAGGTGTCAGCCGTTTTCTGCTTTAGTTAAGAAGGATGCCAAGTTTACTTGGGACTCCAAATGTCGACATGCCTTCGATGACATCAAACAATACCTAACGACGGTCAATTACCTAAGCCATCGTCTAATTCTGACAGAAGTAAAGTATCCTCCTATTGAGAAGCACTGTTTGGCCCTGATCTTTGCCACACAGAAGCTCAGACACTACATGCTTTCTCATAAGGTCAACCTTATTTCGAAGTTTAATCCGTTGCAATATTTGATGAGCCGTCAGACACTTTCCAGGCGGACTTGCTAGGTGGTCGATGATCTTATTGCAATTCAATATAACTTTCGTTCCTCTTTGTGCAGTAAAGGGACAAGTCCTGGCAGACTTCCTTGCAGCACACCCTTTACCGGCAGAATCGCCACTCAACAACGACTTGCCAGACGAGCAGATAATGAGCCGAGAAGACCACAATGATCAGTGTTGGGAACTATACTTCAACGGAGCATCTTCAGCACAGAAAGATAAAGAATCGCAAACGATAGTGCCCAGTAAGGCAGGAATCGGACTAATCTTTATAACACCAGAGCGGGGATGTTAAGGTATTCCTATCACTTAACAGAACCGTGTACAAATAATGAGGTAGAATACAAAGCCCTCATAACAGGATTAGAATTAACCATTCAGATGGGAATAACAAATATCAATATCTACAGAGATTCACAGTTGATCATTCAGCAAGTTGCGGGACAATACAGAATTCTGAAGCCAAGACTCGAGCAGTACTTTCAGTACGCCACGAAACTGTTGGAGCAAATTCCAAATGTAACAATCTACAAGATTCCCAGGAGAGAAAATACTCTTGCAGATGCGTTAGCCTGCCTTGCAAAAGAATTTGTCTTCTTATAGGATGAGTTAGTTGAAATGCCAGTTCAGGGACGGTAGGTTGTCTCACAGCTCGACATGGATACAATACACAAATCAGAAAAAACAGAAGAAAAAATTGCAGCAGTGACAGAAAATACAGAAGATTGGTGGCGGCCACTAATAGACTACTTGCAAACAGGAAACCTACCAGACGATAAGTCGATAGCCCATCAAATCAAGAAAAGAACTCTGTCTTACGCATTAATAAACAACACGTTATACAGAAGGTCTTTTGATCAGATGTTGCTAAGATGCCTAAGCGGGTCCGAGGCTCGTGAAATTGTCAAAGAAGTACACTCAGAACTTTGTGGTGCTCATCAATCGGGTCTAAAGATGAAAATGAAGATTAAAAGACTAGGGTATTACTGGCCCTCGATGATAACTGACCGCATGAAGGTTGCCAAAAGTTGTCACCGGTGCCAAGTACATGGAGTGGTTCTACATCGACCTCCAAATGTGTTACATCCGACAATTGCGTCGTGGCCATTTGAATGTTGGGGCACGGATATTGTGGGTCCGATAGAACCGCCTTCTTCGAGGGACATCGCTTTATCCTTGCGACTACAGATTACTTTTTCAAATGGCCAGAAGCTATACCACTCAGAGAAGTGAAAGCGCACCATGTGTTGCAGTTTTTCAAGAATCAGGTCGTCTACCATTTTGGGGTACCACGTAGAATCATTTCGGATAATGGGTCCGCGTTCAGAAGTACGAAGATCAACAATTTTGTCAGAAGACATGGGATTGATTGGCGTTATTCGACGATCTATTACCCAAGAGCAAACGGCTTGGCTGAGGCTTTTAATAAAACTCTCGTCCAAATACTAAAGAAAACCTTGGACGACAACAAAAGAAATTGGCACGAGAAGTTGTTAGAAGCTTTATGGGCCTACAGAACGACCTTCAGAACACCTACTCAGTCTACGCCTTACGCTTTAATGTACGGGTCCGAGGCCGTCTTACCCTTGGAAGTACAGCTTCCGTCACTCAGAATTGCAGTTGCAGAAAAGATCACTACGGAAGAAAATGCCAAATTACGATTGGAAGAATTGGAAAGCTTGGAATGAAAAAGACTTTCCGCACAGCAGAGTTTGAAACTGTATCAAGCCAAGATGATCCAGGCCCACGATAAACTAGTCCGTCCAAGGATATTTAAAGTTGGTGACTTGGTTCTAGTTCTCAGAAGACATATTCTTGCACACCGTAAGATAGGAGGTAAATTTGAACCAACATGGGAAGGACCATTCGTGATCGAGACAGTCTACTCAGGAGGTTTCTACCAACTGGTGAATTGCCGTGGAGAACGACCTATGCTTCCAATCAATGGACGATATTTGAAGAAGTATTACGCAACCTTATGTTTCGAAGGATGAAATTTAAAAATGAGGTCTCATTCCTAGAAGCACGAGTAGAGTAATCATTTGCGACTGGGTCCGAACCCAAAACATAAAAAAAATGGATGATAAAAAAGAAAATCATTAACAAAAAATGTGTTAAAAAGAAAAAAAATGTGTGAAATTGTAATAATAAAATGCCAATATTTCCTTTTAAATCAATTCATTCCTGATCTTTCCCTCATCTCTTCCTACTTTCTTTAAAAATTAAAAGAGATAAATAAGAATTTTTCATTAATAAATGTTTTTCTTATTATTCTTGTTCTTAGTACAGCCCCTGATCCTTTCCTTGTTTTTTCGCAGGGAAATGTCGAACGGGCGGTTGGTTCTGAACTTTAGAAATGGTGTGACTCTAGCACTTAATGAAAAGAAGGTGAGGGATGGAGCCGTGATAAAGATTGACTCTGACTTCACACCAGCCGGGATACAATATGAAGAAAATGATTGGACCCCGATTGATCGGGAAGAGTTCCATAGCCGAGACGAGTGATGAAAGTGGGTGGCCCGAGTCGACGATCCGCCGACAAGAAGAGAAAGAAAACGCCGCTCATGCAACCAGGAGAAGATAAGAAAGTTAAGTCCGTTGTTGCTACAGCAGAGGGCAGGCTTGTCACCGCCATGCCCGCAGAAGTCCAAGGGGTAAGGAGAGCTACTCTCACTGCCACCCAGCGGAAGAACAAGAATTGCCGTGTTCGCAAGATGTTAACCAAGTTAGCGACGGATCAACTCCGAAGAGACGATTCGCTACCATCAATACAAATATTCCGAAGAAATTGGTTCGTCGGGAACCGGGAAGGAGGAGATCGACTCCGAGGAAAGCGAACGGATAAAGGAAATTCCAAGAAGAGCAGAAATAGAATCAGCGCCTCGACGCTAAGCAGATGCACCAGTTCTAAAGCGTCTTGTTGTGAAAGCAACCCCGGAGGATGTCCCGATAGAGACTATCCCCGAGGAGCCAAGACATGCAGGAGAGCGTGCCGGGGTTGAACCATACATTCCCCAGTACGTCACCAGGCCTCGCCGATTGCAGATAATTCCGGAATATGAGTTGGAAAGAATGCAGAATGTTGAAAAGAAAACTTTTGAATACTTTGAGAGAATTGGAGGCAAGTGGATCAATATCTTAGAAGGTCTCGAGCTGCATATAGATGTATTCTCAGATTACGAGCAGCAAAAAATTGTAGATTGCGTCGTTGAACTTCAGAAAATGGACGGAGCCGGCCGCCTGAGGGAAAATACCTATTCAGAATGCCGAATATGGATGCCAGGAAAAGGAAGAATTACAATCCAATGCGGTTGTTGCTACAACTTCGCGGTAGACAGAAAAGGGAATCCACTAGGAATACTCCGTCCCAGTGAGGTGGATCCGATGCCAAGAATTATCAAGAGAATGGTAAAAAGGATGATAACATGGAGGGTATTGCTCGCGGATTGCATACCCAACAGCTGCATCATTAACATCAACAAGGAGGGCGACCGCATACCTCCACACATAGACCATCATGACTTTGTCAGACCTTTCTGCACAGTGTCTTTTGTCAACCAATGTAACATCATGTTCGGATCTGACCTCCGGATTGCAGGCCCCGGTGAGTTCCGAGGGCCGGTGGAGATACCACTACCGGTAGGTTCCGTCCTAGTGTTGAAAGGAAACGGAGCAGACATCGCAAAACATTGCATTCCAGGAGTGCCTGTGGAACGAATCTCCATCACTTTCAGGAGAATGGATGACAGAAAAATGTCTTTCCACTTTCAGCCAAATTCAGAGTTAGAGAGTCTCCGACCCTATGAGCTATGATTTATATGGGAAATATCACACCTCCAATGCACATCCATACGACATTCCTGCCAAGGATGACTTGGAAGGTGATGTTATTGTCCATGTATCTCACTATTCAGACATGGATTTTGACAGCTACTTTTAAAAGAAACTTGGAGAATCTTACACAATCCGTGTTGGATTTATATGGATTGTATGAGATATTGAATTCTCAAGGAAAAAATCATCATATTTTGGAGCAAGATGTATGATGTATTTTCGACGAGATTGGAATGAAAACGACCATGTCATGTTTTTCCTTCAACTCTTTTTGTGAAAATTGACTGGGAAACGCCATTAAGTTGATTGAACTTCGAACAAAGAACAAAGGGAAAATAAAAATAAATGAGAACTCTTTTAAAATTCTGAATGTCAAAACGAACCCCAAAATAAATGTGAACCCTAAATTGAAAATCAAGCTAAAATTAAATCACAACAAGCGACTAAGTCAAATTCCTGAAGCTGAAATCTCAACCTTCGGCTATTCTCAAATCTCTTTATGACTCTCCATATTTCCTTCCCTCTTTTGAGAAGGTCGACTGAATCTACTGACACAGAACCACAAAAATTTTTGATTTGGTTCTGATGGCATGGATTCATATCCTTCTCCAAATAATCAGACTTTGATTGATCCTCGTGGGATGTGAAACACTTTCACGTCTCATTCCAAATCTTCCGCTAAACCCAAATCTCCACAGCAAATTTCAACCCATTTAAACCTTCGAGACAGGAACCAGATTCCAATTCTCTTTAAACCTTCGAGACTGGAACCAGATTCCAGTTCTCTTTAAACCTTCGAGACTGGTACCAGATTTCAGTTCTCTTTAAACCTTCAAGACTGGAACCAGATTCCAGTTCTCTTTAAACCTTTGAGACTGGTATCAGATTCCAGTTCTCTTCAAACCATCGAGACTGTAACAAAATTCCAGTTCTCTTTAAACCTTTGAGACTCGAACCAGATTCCAGTTCTCTTTAAACCTTCGAGATTGGAACCAAATTCCAGTTCTCTTTAAACCTTCGAGACTGGAACCAGATTCTAGTTCTCTTTAAACCTTCGAGACTCGAACCAGATTCCAGTTCTCTTTAAACCTTTGAGACTGGAACCAGATTCCAGTTCTCTTTAAACCTTTGAGACTCGAACCAGATTCTAGTTCTCTTTAAACCTTTGAGACTATTACTAAATTCCAGTTTTCTTTAAACCTTCAAGACTTGAACCAGATTTGGGCTCTCTTTAAACCTTCGAGACTGGAACCAGGTTACAGTTCTCTTTAAACCTTCGAGACTGGAACCAGGTTCCAGTTCTCTTTAAACCTTCGAGACTGGAACCAGATTCCAGTTCTCTTTAAACCTTTGAGACTGGAACCAGATTCCAGTTCTCCTTAAACCTTTTAGACTGGTACCAAATTCTAGACCATATTTTGAGATCAGTACCTAAATTCTGATTCTCATCCTTTTCAATCGATACTTAAACTATGATTCTCACTTCGAGGCTGGAACCTAAATTCCAGTTCTCTTCGCATACCCGAGGTTGGAACGTAGGTTCTAATTCTCATTTCAAATCCAGATTTCTTTGAATTGATTTTAAATTAAACCTCAATCGAAATTGAAACTCAGAACAAATCGAAATCTAAACTCACACATTAAAAAACTCTCAATAGAAAATGAGATGAAATCTAAATGAAATTTCCCCAGATCTTATGATCTGGAATTCACCTCCTTTTCTATACTCGATACTCCAGTCTTGGAGATATACTCGATACTCCCCAGCGGAAATTTGTTTCTACTCTGTTCTAAGTGTGTCACTTAGACGTCTGTGTTGGTTTTGTTGATCTCTTCGGTCAACGCCAATACACGCGGTGTGCTTGGTTAGCACACCACACCTATTGGGGGTCCATTTGTTGACCTCATTTTTGATGTGGTCTTTTCTCTTCTCTCTCCTTAGTACTTAGGATCTAGCCTTAGGCTTTCCCTTTGACTATCTTAGAGGACTAGAAATGGAACCCACCACTTAGAAATTCAAACACCTCTTAACTCCATGCAAACCCCATAAGTTTGATTGTAAACCCCTTAGTCACTTGGAGGATTAAGAACAAATGTGGAGGTTTAGAGGATGAGTTCCCTATAGGACTCTTTGGCTTTAGGACTACCCCAGGTGGCCGGTCCGGTCGGGGTTGACACCGCACACATTACACTTTCACACACATTCCAAATCCTAAAACCATTCATACCTAGCTTGACTTCCTGACTCATGTAGGTAATTCATATGGATGGACCTTAACCCCTAGGCCCTTGGCTAAGAGGGTTAGGAACAACGTAGTGAATGCCTCAAATGAGTCCTCTCATGGCTCTTATGGGCTTGATATGGCTTCATGGCTCAACCAAAGAAATTCCATTCTACTCAAACTTGATCAATCTTTATTTTTCCAAAATTTCAATTTTTGACCTCCGGGAACCTACACCCACCAAACCTATCAAATGCCCTTGAAACTACCCAAAATTTACAAAATCACCTAAATTACCCAAAATTCCTCGAAACCAAACCTAAACATTTCCCACTGTTCAAATTGATCATCCTTAGCCAAATATACCAAAATTTCCAAAAATACCCCCCAATACCCTCCAAATACCCTTTTTAACCAAAAAAATCCAAAATTTCCAAAAATTCCCAAAAAATTCTAGAAAATCCCAAATATTTCCAATTTCATTTTGTTCAACTACACCATAAGAAAATGTTGTCCATTTAGCCAACTTTTACCAAAATTGCTAATTTGACCCATTTTTAACCCAAACGGACCCAATGTCAAACCAAATCAACCCAATTGGTCCTAATTTTGATCCAATTCAGTCTTAAACTTCAATTCAATATCCCCAATATCAATCTAGACCAAATCCATGTCCAATTTGATTGAGATTTGGATCCAATTTCAATTTGAAGCTTAAAACCCAATTTTGGCCCATAGCATAAACCTAGCCCAAACTAACACAATTCAACTCCAATTAGCCCCAAATCTTTTCCAAAACCTTCCTAACATCCCCAAAAACAAAACACTAACTTGATTTGCCCAAAATTTGAACCTAAACTCCACCCAAACCTAACCTAAACAAAAAAATCCCCAATTTTGGCCTAAACCCACCATGAACCCAAATGGGCCCAAATCCCAAAATCAAAGCCCTACCAAAGCTGAAAACTCTTTGTAACACTCCCATAAAGATTTCACAACATTAATTTTACATCAAATCTAACATTAGTCCAACCTTAGCGGCGCTGAGTCGGATGGCGGCTGTGAAAGGGAGCGCGTCGCGTGGAGCTTCGGAGACGCTAAGGTTGTCATGGCGCTGAGTCGGATAAGTAGGAAAATATGGAATTTATGATTTAATTAAATGCCTGAAACTTAGAAAATCCATATCTTTGTGTAGAAAAATCACAAAAATAAAATAAAAATACACACTTGCTCAATGAACAGAGAAGAATAATGTGGAAAAAGAATTGAGTTAATTTGATGAGTATTTTATTTTTAATTAATTATTTACTCATTTCAGTATTTTAATTCTCCATTTGCATAGACAATTCACCATGGCATGAGACCATAGGGCTTTTGAAGTTTCTGATCTTGGAAACATTCCTTGAATTTTTCAAGGTCAGAGGCTATTTCTATGGCAATTTATGTATTTTTCAAGTTTATGCCACTGTTTTTGGTATTTTAATTCCATAAATTAGCATATTGCTTAGAAAATTCTAGGAAAATTTGGGGAAGTTTCTTAGGACCAGAGGGCCCTAGGATAATTATTTTTTGAGTTAATTCATTAAGAATAACCCTAATTGGTCTAATTTCTCAAAACTAAACTTTAATTAATTAGGCTTAACCACACATCAAAAGAACTTGAAAACAATTCTACACTGATCTTTAGGATCAAAGGGACCTCACATAAAAATTTGAAATCAATTGGAAATGTTTAACCCCACTAAATGGATTAATTAGGTCACATGAGTAAAATTAAACTTTGAAAACTCATAACTCCAAAAAATACTTTTTAAAAATTCACCAAATTAGTTTTGGGACTTCTCTGGTAACAGAGGAGTCTAAGAAAATTAAAATTGGAATTTTTCAAAAAAATCTTCATTTTTCACCTTATTTTAATATTTTAATAATTAAAAAATAATAAAAATCACAAAAATATTAAAAATCATAAGAATGTCACATTTTAACTCCTAATCACTTAGGAACAAACTAAATATTTTTCCTAAGTCCCTAGGATAAGATATTGAATTTTAAAAGCCCTAAAACAATTTTTGAATTAAAAAATGAATTTCCCAACATTTTCACTAAATTAATTCTAATAAATCAAAGAAAAATCAGAAAATTATAAAATTTGTTTCTTTAGACTTCTTGAGGTCAGAGAGATTTATGAAAAATATAAAATCTATTCTTCAACTTTAATTTTCTTTTATAATTGACTAATACTCCAAAGCTCAAAATAATTATAATAAATAAAATATACTTCAAAAAATCATCAAAATTGGTTTAATTGGTCCTCTAGTCATTAGGAACATCTCATAATTTTCTTAAGGACAAAATCATTACAGTGGTCATGTTGTTGAATTTCCATTGAAAATCCCAATTTTCTAATAAAATAAAAATATAAATTAAATTAAAAACAGAAAAATCACATTTTCTCCTCTAATGTCTTAATTGAAATGTGGGTGAAGTGACATAAAAAATTTCAAGCTCATTTGAGCTCAATTTGATAAGTTATGAAATAATTAAGCTTAAAAGGGCATATTAATAATTAAGAATTTTAACCCCTAATTAAAACTTTAGGTTTAATCAAAATGGGGGGTAAAATATTTGATCTTAATTCTTTCTTAGATGATTGAAACATTGGAAAATAAAAGGGTAGGACCTCATTGATCACTTTTAATAAACCAAAAAAATGAAACCTTAATTAATTAAATAATTTGAATTTTGGAAGAATAATTAAAAAATTTGGATTATTAAAATGGGGATATAATTTAGAGAGACTATAATCACTTAAACTAAAATCCCCAAATGAATCACTTTAATTATATTTAACTCTTAATTAAACTTAAGATGATAATTGAAATTAATACATTAATAATATAGAAAAGGTTACCCTTAATTAAATTAAAACTTAAAACATTAAATAACTTGATAATTAAATTGAAATAAATTTAAAACATTAAAAAAAAATTAATTTTAAAAATCACTTAAAAGCAAATTTAAAACAAACTTGAAACATCAAAATCAATTTCAAAAAATAATTCTTAATTAAAAAAAATCAAACCAATTAAAACTTAATCTAGAATATTGCAATTAAATTAAAATTAAATCATTAAAGTCTAAATTAAATAATTTAAACTCCTCTTTCAATTCAAATAGTTTAAAACACTTAAGAATAAAACAACTTGAACACTATTCCAAACTTAAATTTATTAAAATTTTATAACTAAATTAAATCACCTTAAAACATTAATTATAATTTTAAATCGTTGAAATTCTTAATAAATTGATTTGCCCCTAAAGACTTTTATCATTATAACTCTTAAATGGAGCATCAAGTGAGGTGTCACTTCATTCATGGGATAATCAAATGTCCTAAGTTCATTAAATTTAATAGTGTTTTCTAAACTTTATTAATTGAAGTTTACTTAAGTTTGAATTATTAAATTATAATTAAGTATTATAAAATTTCATTCAAGTTTATATAAATTAAATAAATTTTGATAATTTTATTATGATTTATTCTTTATGGTTAAGGTAGATTATGGTTAATTTAATTTTGATAAAATTTAATTAATCTTTTTAATAATTAGTTGACTTTTATAATCTCTTTATCCATAGGAATTGAGCCAAGCAATTAAAATTCAGTGTTGTGGTATTAAGCTTTCATTTGAAATTCAGGTTCAAGATATAGATTTGGAATTGAACTGGTTTGAAACTGAAATTTAATTCAATTGAATATGTTTGAAATGGATTTAGTTTTATTTAAATTGGTATTGGAATTGAGTCTGAAATTGATTCGGGATAGATTGAGTTGAGTTTGAATTAAAGTGAGTCGGATTGGGTTTGAATTGATAATGAATTTGATTTGAATTGGGTTGATGTCATATCAAGTTAAATTGTATTTTAATATGACTTTGTTGAGTTGGTTTGGAATGGAACTTATCAAAAGAATGTAACATAGGCTCTGGCTTGAATTTAGTTGAAACCACAGAGGGAGGGCCGACTAGCCTCCTCCCTTATAGCATAGTTGATGTAGCTGGTGGTGGTCACCTATCAATGAATCACTAGCTCTGGATCCATTCGTGTCTCCAAAGACTCAACATTAGATCCCTACTGAGTTGAAGTTCTATAGGCATCTCGGTGTTGGATGCTCGAAGAAAATCCACCCTTCAAAGAAGTTTTCTCTCAAACAGAATTAACTCTCTAGTGCAAATCCATTGAATCACAACAGTAATATGAAAAACTGAATAGAGATGAATTGAATCTAGAACCTCACCAATGGCATGAATAGTTGCTACCTCCTCTCTAACATCTCTTTGAATTGTCTTCCTTTATAGGTCCTTCTAAGAAAGTTGGGTTACCATATCAATCTATTGTTTCTTTTTATCAATACCTGAATTAAACCATTACTCAGTGTTCATTGCACATAATTTTTATAAAATTATAACTTAGTTAGCCACCAACCTAACGATGCACTAATGAATGGATAGCAGCCTAACCTTGATTCCAAGGCCATGCCACAAATTTGAGGAAAGATGATCTTCTTCTTTGAGGGATAGCCAGTCTTTCACTGACCAGATTAGGAACTGTTTCTTCTAGTCCTTGACTTTTTTTCAAGTCCCAACTAATGGAATTTCCTAGTTTGACTTTGAATTAGAACATGTAGGAGAAGAGCTATTGTAACCAAAGGATGACTCTGTAAGGGCAACATATGTCGTGTGGCATGATAATAGTTATTGAATTGGGCTTGATTTCAATGGAACCACCCTGTAGTGGTTGAGGATCAATTGTAGCTCTTTGAAGAATGGCATTCAAGCCCCCACTAGAATTAATTTTGGTAGAAATATACAAAATTTTTCAAATTCATCTACTTTTTAATCATTTAGCCTTACGAACTCAAACTGGACTTCATCATCGAAACACAAGTGTCATGGAGCAAAGCTATATTGTCCAATATTATAGTAGTTCTCTCGGTCATGGGAAATGATCCAAAGATTTGAGGCCAATATTTGAAATCTGAGCGAAAATAAGAAAGACAAGCAAAAGAGAGTGACTGAAGGGAGAATCAGAAAGTGTAGAGGACTCCAACCCAGCTCTTATGCATAGGGTACAAAAGGGTCCATAACTGCTGTATATTATCATATAAGAGAAAAATGTTTGCAAATAAATAATTCTTTTTAGATAATAAAAATAGAATTTTATTCAAATATCCACTTCAGGCGAGACAATCCCTCATTGATGTAGCTTTAGATTCAAATTTCTCCCTCCAAACCCAAGCCTATCTACATTACTTGGATGAGCTTGGACTTAAAGAGTCAAGAGTCAAACAAGTTGCCCAAACATCTGTCATCTCCACCTCGAGAGATGCCAGCTCCAACAAATGCGCTTTTCTAAGGGCCTCAAATTATTCTTGAAGCTCCTTCATCTTGCCTCTAAATGTAGTCGATTGTCTGAGCTTAGGAGTTCTATATCTTTAAATCTTGGTGGAGGGTTAAAAATGCTTGTGAACTCCCTCATATGTTAGTCACCATCTTGAGGTGTCTATAAGGACCATCTTGGTAGTTAATCGCTTTCCCTCTGCTTTGTGTCGAAGCCAGAGTTCTTTCAGTAACTCAGATAGTGGGGTCTCAACCAACATTTGTGAGTAGAGAATCAACGACCAACATTGCCTCATCTAAAGCAACAAACAAACCACAGTAAAATGAAGAAAATTTTTTACAAACACAATTTTTCTCATACTAAGGAGTCGATCTATCCCACACCACCAGAATGATTTCACCAGGTTGTATTAGGATGCATGCACCCTTGATTATATTACCGATAAAAGAAACATGACCTCCTGATCCTCTAGTAGTGGAGCCTCTATGACTCCCTGAGTAGATTGCTCGGCTGGCTGATTGTGGTCCACAACAAGATATCGGGTAGACACACTAGTAATTAGGTTACCCAACATATTCTCCCCCTGCTTAAGTTGAATTTTTAGTGAGTTGAATAATAAAATATCATCCCTTGAATCCTCTGAGTATTTCATAGAATCAAGCCAATTTACTTGCCTTGCACCCTAAGGCTAGCTCCCTTCTCCCTACCTCTTTATTTCCTTAAGCTTCTTCTTTCTCTTAGGTCTACTCCCTCCCTCTGACCTCTTTGTTCTCATGGGAATTTTCTTACCCTTAAGCAATCTCCCTCTTTTCAGCCTCTTTATTTCTTTTTATTTCTTTGAGCCTCTTCTCATCTTCCTGCTGGCTCTCACCTTTGTGGCTCAATTTTCACTAACACTCTTTCTGAATGTGGAGTTGTGATGCTAATATCTCAAAGGATTTTATCATCATTTTCTCGGTAAGGACATCCTCCACTGGCTTCCTATCACTCACCATGAAAGCACTCCAGAAAATTACCAAACAGTCACACTTGTTAACCTCCACTTTGGGTCAACCAACTTACATTGGGCTCAATACCCCTACACTTGGACTTCGCGTCGTCACACCTGGTTTAGGTGTAGTCACGCCTGGAAGTCTCTAAGCGTGATCACACTCGATTTAAGCATAGTCAATCTCAAAGGTATTTGTGTCTGGCCACACCCAGATGTTTCTGGTTATGGTCACACCTAGTCCAAGTATAGCCATGCCTGAACATTCCTCTGCAAGGTCACACCCAATGTTGGGTGTCGGTCACCAAATTAGAAATTTTCATTCACCGAAATAAGAATCTCGCCGCCCGATTTAAAATAGATTTAATTTAATATACATATAATTCTGGAAAGTAATGTTTTATTTTTTGAAAATATGAGACCAAACTGATCCTTATCCTTAATACTTTTAATTAATGAATCATACACCGCAAGCCATGCACATATCCCAAAGGATAGATACATTACTTAACACTGAGGCTCAATTAATAAACTAATTGATTTATGACATTCATTTGGTCTGCGAACCAATTTTATGTTGACTGATAAGTTCCCCTATCCAATACAAGAGATTTAAGCAAGCTTTATATTACCTGGGTTCTAAAGTTCCCTATAATGGCAAGTCTTTATAGTTAATTACATCATAAATAACCAAAGTCACTCAAGAAAACTCCTGATAAAGATCAGTAGTTTTGCTTTAAAGATTTTCAAAAGTTCAAAGTTTTCAAGGATGGACTTAGAGAATATCAAACGGGAATGGATCAAATAGGAACAGTTATTCTGGAATCCAATGGAAAGAGAGGTATGGAATGTCAAGGATCTAGAGGAGAAACTTAGTGACTTTCCAAACTATCCTATTGTGTGGCTTTAATTTTGAAGAGATATTAGATGTTTCATCCCAATTTTAATAAGTAGGGCAACATTTGCATAATACTGATTATGCAAATAGCCTGGAAGATAGGAGGATTTATGTCGTATCAAATGACAACCTCGGAAACCTAACATGAGCTAGGGCTTATATTGCACGAGGTGCAAAGGCCTAAAGAGATAAAGTGAGGGTTTATATGGCACTAGGAAAACCACCTCGATGTCCGATGGATTTGTTGTTTATTTCTAAAGAAGGTTTATCATTAAAGAGTTGTTCACTTCCTCATTGTGTTGACCACTGTGTTAGCTCCATGCTCCTCGCTGCAGTAGGATTAGTTTTAGAAGTGTCAATTTGTAGAGATGAGAAAAGTTTCATGTTCTAGAGTTCAAGTTTTGTTTTGTTATTTAAATGTTTTATTATTTTGATGTCTTATTTAAGGGAAAATATTTAGGTTGATTAAGAGATACCAGTTAGGATCCCATGTTTCTCTCGTCCTAAAACCACTTTTTTTTCGGTTTCACTTAGTCCAGACGAACTTACTAAATTCAACTAAATAAATTTTGTACATTCATTCAAACCATGGAAAATCTTATTGCAGCCATAGGTTGCCTCCTCCATGGGATTTTCGATCAACCGATAGAGATGATTTAATTTAATTGCAATTGTTGTTTTGTTGTTTTGTTTGTGATTAAATTTTGAGTTTTTTTATATTTTGATTGTTGTGTTGGTGAATTTAATTTTTGTTTTCATTTTGGTTTATTTTGTGCCTATCTTAAAAGTTTCAGTTTTGACATGCAGGAAGAAGTAAAGCATTTAATTAATAAAGCAATGTAAATTGCAATAAATAAATGTGTACTTGATAATCTTCGAGTACATTCGCTAAAGTATTTTAAAGAAGGTATAGAAATGGTAATTGAAGTTCAGTGATTTAAATTCAGTGAGGGAAACCATTTCATAACTTGTTGGGTCCCTAAGGTATGTTAAGGATGATTATCTTGATCAAAGAACATTGAAACCCAATTGTTCTTCTAAAATATCCCATTATATTGAGAAAGTGCTCGGGGCGTAACCCCGAATATCTTTTCAAAACTTTTGGGACCACTTCGAGTTTATTCGGTTTCATTGTTTAGTTTAATTAACCACCCCTATTCAATTAGGGTTTATTAATAATGTTTTAATCATTGCTCAGTAAACTTAGATGTTTTTATTATCCCTTGAGTGAGGTAACATTCATTCTATGTTTCATTTAAGAGTTATGTGAGTGAAAGTCTTTAAAGTCAAATTCAATTATTAGGGGACATAGCCAATTTAATTAAGGTTAGGCTAGTACTGTTTTCATAGTATTTATAAATGATTATGTTCTCTTTCCTAAATTCATTATTTGAAATTAGGATTAGACCTAACTCACTACCTTGCCCTTAAGCTATTATGGGTAGATTTGTAATTTTAAGGAATATTAGTTAAATGATATTTAATCTTTATCAAAGATTGTATTATCATTCAATCATTCATTTGGGCTTTAATTTAGAGTGTTACAAACTTTCTAGATCAAACCCCTAACATTAAGTTCATATAATTTGATTAACTTCTAAACTTTAATAATTTAAGAAATTGCAACTTTACCTATAATAATAAAAAAATGGTTAATTGGTTTCTACCTCTTAACCCTTTCTTTTTCAATCATCCAAGAAGTTTATTTAAGATTTTTCATTACCCATTTACCCTTTTAGGCTTATCACTTCATAATTCTTTAAATATAACTCAAATGACTATGAAATTTTTATGTTAACCCACTCATGGGTCAATTAAATTATTATTCAAAATTGGGATTTTCCATGATAATTCAATAACTTAGCCAAGGTAAAAGATCTATACTTAAGAAAATTATTGGATGTTCACCTAGGTTAGAGGACCATTTAGAGCAAATTTCATAATCTTTTTGAGTTTGAATTGAATTATCATACTTATTTGTTGATTTTGAGTATTAATTAAACATAAAATTTTATTTATATTAAAAATTAAGTTTTATATTTTTCTTAAATCCCTCTGAGTTAGAAAATCTAGAGAAACAAATTTCATATTTTTGTGATATTTTTTTATTTATTTGAATTATTTTAATGCAAAATTAAGGAAAATCCATTTTAAGCCTTTTAAAATTAATTTTAAGTCTTTTAAAATTTATAACTTTATTCATAAATTTAATAAAAATATTTAAATTTTTCCTAAGTGATCATAAACAATTTCAAACATTTCAGTGCCTTTTAATATTTTTATGATTTTTAAAATTATTTTAATTGTTTAATAATTAAGAAATATGTTAAAATTGAATTATTTATTTTAATTTCAATTTTATTTTTCTTTAATTTCTTTGGTCATAAGGAACTCCCAAAACTATTTTTGTGATTTTTTAATATATTTTAATTATTATAATTATTTTAATATTAAAAATGTCATTTTATTTAAAATTCGATTTTAGTGACCAAATCAATTCCAATTGAGTTCAAATTTTTATGGGGAGTTCCTCTGACCATTTCCTTTAATGTAGATTCATTTCAATGATTTTTATGATTATATTTTATCTTTTTCTTATGTTTTAGTTATTTAATTAACATTAGTGATATTTTTGCTTAATAAAATCCATTTTATATTTTGCTTATGATCCTCTGACCACAGTGAACCTACCAAAAGAGGTTTTACATTGTTCTAATTTGTCCTTTAATTATTATTATTTCTTAAGCAAAATAAAGATGATTAGCTTGAATGTTAGGGTTCTTTGGCTAGGGATGCCCTCTGACCTTGGAAAAATCAGAAAAAATACCTAACAATAGGGAGTACAAAACCCCTAAAGTCTCAAGCCATGGTGAAGTGTGTGTGATGATTTATGGTTTAAATAAGATTTAATGTATTTAATTTATTGAAAAATAAACATAAGTCAAATGATTTTAATTTTATGTTCACTTTGTTCTCCTCTATTCACTGAGAAAGAGGGTATTTTTATTTTATTTTTATGAATTTTCTACACCAATTTATGAATTTTCTAAGTTTTTTGAATTAAATAAACCATAAAAATCCTAATTTCTAACTTAACTACGTCAACCTGCGGAGGCTCTGAAAGTACGCATGTCACCACTCCATTGGATACGGCCTTCCATGTCAGCACTGACTGGGCTCCACAGTTCTGTTCCGTCTCTTCATCCAGCGTAATCTGGATCATTCAGTAGATACACACGCGATCGGACGACGCTCCTTCATCATCCCCAACTGGTGTGATCAGTGAACTATCAGAATTCAAACCCTAATTTCTCCCTCGATACTTAACCAAATCACTCGAGGTTTGTTCCTACACATGCACCTAACCTGGAATAACACATCTATACGGCTAATGAAGTATGGAATCAAGTATATACGCATGGAGACTAAAACTAAGCTCGATTTGGGGGGGAGAGTTTTTCACCTGAGTCCAGGAGGTGTAGCCTTGATTGGAAGTGTTCTGGACTTTTGTGAGGACCTTGTGATAGGAAGTTCTGGACTTTTGTGATTGGAAGTGTCCATGCACCAATTTAAACTCTTATTGCATCTGCACCCAGACTTGATTAGGGGTGATTTTGAGTTTGAGAGAAGTCTGGATTGGAGAGATTTTGTGATAGGGCATCTGTGTGGGATCTTCTTCATTTGATGAGGGAATGGTAAATCAATTTGAGTATTGATTGTGTTTGGAAGAGTGTCTTGTTTTCGGCTAGAATTTGGGCTAGGAAATTGGGCTCAGGTAATGGGGGAGATGGCTGAGGATTAGTTGGGTTGAGCTTAGGAGGACTTGAGGTGTCTCTGGAATCAATTGGAAAGAGTTTCCTCAAGGAATTTGAACATCTCCCCCTTTGGCTGTAAGGGGTGATCTATTTGTAGAAATCTTGAGGTTGCCCAGTGGGTGTGCTCAACTATTAGGTAGATGGAAGAAGCGGGCAAAAATTCAATTAGAGAGAGCCATATTGGATGGGTAGAATTTTGGGTTTTAGCCATGGTGTCGTTTTAGGCCATGGGGTTTTCAAGTGGCTGGGGGGTTGACCGGCCAGGGTCAGGTCACCCTCATGGTCAGGCGAACCAGGGAGGTTGAGTGGTGGAGTTAAATTGGGTTTAGCATGGCTCCATGGTGAAAATCCAATGTGGATTAGAGGTTTGGCTAATTTGGCTAGGTTGGGTTTAACATTGATCATCTGACTAAATTAAGTCCCAAAATGGTTAGGGCTAGTTCTAAGACCCCAATGCAGGTTTTAGTGAGTTTAGATATCTTGTTTGGGCTTGGAAAAAGTGGTTTAAATGTTTCATGAAGGGTAATTTCAAGTGAAAGAGAGAAGGGAGAGTAGTCGCGTCCACATGCCATTATTAGCAAATTTTGCCTTGAGATAGCCATGAGAGGCTTCATGGGTCATGGCATAATGCATGATGCCATGGGAAGGCTTCATGCAAAAGGAATTTTTGATTTTATGAATTTTTAATAGAAAATGCCTACATGCCTAATTTTGGTAAAGTGTCATGTACGTGCATGGTATGACTCATTTGATGTCATGATGGGGTAATATAAATGCCATGGGATAAAGAGGGAAGGGATTTATGTTATGTGGGCTCAAATTCGGTATTTAAAATTGTGGCCATGGGCTTTTAAAAATACATGAGGGTATGGGCCATTTAACATGCTTGTGATGATTTAGATTTTTGAAATTCATCATGGAATGGCCAAACTGTATTAAGATTGATTGAAATTGAATTTTGGCATGTTGATATTTTATGTAAATTTGAAATTGGGGCATTTAGATTGGTCATGAGGGTTAATTTGGGGAATTTGGGATTTTGGGGCAAAGTTGGAGATTTTGGTTTAAAAGTGAAATTAGGGTTTGAGTTTGGTTCAATTGGGCTTCAAATTAGTTTCAATTGAGATTGGGCATGTTTAATTAGAGTTGATAAATGAAATGAAAATTGAAATTGGGGAAATTTGAGATCAATTTGGTTGGAATTTAGGGTTGATTTGGATATTTTTGGGCCTTTTCGGGCAATTTGGGGATTTTGGTCAAATTGAGTTAATTTGGCCAAATTGAGCTCAATGAAGTGATTTTGATTGATTTTTGGGACATTTGGGATGATTTTGAAGATTTTGAAAATTTTTGGAAGTTTTGGAATTTTTTTATCATGAGGGATATTTTGGGCATTTTGGCTAATTTTGGTAGGTTTTGGTGATTTTGGGTCAATTGTTGGTTTAAAATGATTTAGGTAAGGTTTTGGAATGAATTTGGAGGCCTTCATAAATTTTAGGAATTTTGGTTTGAAATTTAGGGTTTAAGGTGTTAGGGTTTAGGGGTATTTGACCATGGGTCTTAGCCATGCCTAACCATTTGGGACCAAGCTTAGCCAAATGGCAACCTCTTTATGAACCTTCACATATTGATCTAGCCATCTTGATCAAAGACCAGAGGCTTGGGACCACCCATGTGAGTTTCTTAAAGGGGTAGAAGAGAATTGGTTTAGGGTTTAAAAGGAGTGGGATGTTGACCTCATTTTTGATGAGGTCTTCTCTTCTTCTCTTTAGTACTTATGATCTAGCCTTAGGCTTTTCCTTTGACTATCTTAGAGGACTAGAATTGGGACCCACCTTTTAGAAATTCAAACCACTTCTTAACTCCCTGCAAACTCCACAAACTTGACTATAGACCCCTAATCACCTAGAGGGTTGAAATCAAATGTGGAAGTTTAAAGGATGAGTTCCTATAGGACTCTTTGGCCTTAGGACTGCCCTGGGTGGCCTGGTCTGGTAAAGGGCTGACTTACACATACACTACACCTATGCACTACACTCTCACACACCTCCTAAAAACACACCTATACCTGACTTGACCTCCTGACTCATGTAGGTGATTCACATGGATGGTCCTTAACCCCTAAGCCCTGGCTAAGAGGGTTAGGAACAACATAGATGAATGCCTCAAATGAGTCCCTTCATGGCTCATGTGGGCTTGATATGGCTTCATGGCTCAACAAAAATGATTTCATTTCACTTACATCCACCCAATCTTCAATTCTCCAAATTTTCAATTTTTGACCCCCCGGGACCCAACACCCGCCAACCTACCCAAAGCCCTGAATAGCCCAAATTTCTCAAAAATTTCCAAATTACCCAAAATTCTCCAAAATCAATCCCAAACATTCCCACATCACTCAAACTGATCATCCATATCCAAAAATATTAAAAATTCCAAAAATACCCCCCAATACCTTCCAAATACCCAAAATACCCCTTTTGACCCAAAAATCCAAAAATTCAGAAAATTCCCAGAAAATTCCAGAAAATCCCAAATATTCCCAATTTCATTTTGTTCAACTACACCATGGGCCAATTTTGTCAATTTACCCCACTTTTGTCAAAACCCCCAATTCGACCCATTTTAACCCAAAGTAAACCCAATGTCAAACCAAATCTACCCAATTGACCCCAATTTTGGTCCAATTCAATTCTAAACTTCAATTCAACATCCCCAACACCAATCTAGACCAAATACAAGCCCAATTTGATTGGCATTGGGATCCAATTTCACTTTTGGCCTTAAAGCCCAATTTGGACCTATGACCCAAACCTAACCCAAACTCACCCAATTCAACTCCAATTAACCCCAAATCTTTTCTAAACCTTCCTTGACATCCCCATAAACAAAACACTAACATGATTTGCCCAAAACTTTGATCCAAACCCCACTCAAATTCAACCCAAAATCAAAAAGCCCAATTTTGACCTAAACCTAAATCTAGCCCAAATGAGCCCAAACCCCAAAATCAAAACCCAACCAAAGGCAAAACCTCTTTGAAACACTCCCATAAACATTTCCCAACATTAATTTCACATCAACTTCAACTCTAGCCCAACTTTGGCCCATGGTAGCCCATTTTGGCCCACTTTAGCCTCTTTACCAAAAAAGCCCATATCCAACCCAATTCAAACCCAAATCACACCAAATTGACTCCAAACCACTCATGACACATCCTTAAACCAAACTCAACAATTTTTGGCCCAATATCTTTACAAAATTTCTATCCATAAATTCATTTTCAAACCTAAAAGCCCACTTCCCTAAACCTCCCTAAAAGCCCATTTCCACCAAATATAAAAGCCCAAATTTGGCCCTAAAGCCCACATGACACTTCCTTTCATCATCCATTTAATCAAAATCACCCCTAAGTTTCAAAATCATTATTTAAACCATTCCAAATCAAGCTTCATACAAATTTTCACCAAAATGTCCAAAATTCTTAAAACCCATTTTCATGAAATTGACTAAACTTTTCCCTAAGCCAAAGACAAGCCATGCAAGCCATGGACAAGCCACATGAAGCCATGGAGAGTTTGACATGTGATCAAGCCATTAATGGAAAAAGGAGGATCCCCTTTCCTAATCCTTCTTAAGCCTTTTTTTACCTTAAGCATGTCACACACTAAACCATGCTTTGCCACCTAATCCTTGATGGAGACTCCACCATTCTCTCTTGGCTGACCCAATCGATCCTCTCAGCCCAAAATCAGAGCCATGGGGAGGTGCACCCAACCCAAACCAATGGGTTGACCAAATTGAAGCCAAAATGACCTCTTCCCCATTCCATTTTAATTCAGCCACTTTACACATGGCAGCCCACCAATTGCCTTCACAAACATCAAGCCCCGACCCACCCGACCCCGAGGGTGACCCATGCCTCGCCGGCCACCCACCCCGGCCGCCGGAAAACACCATGGCCGAAAGCTCACATATGAGCCAACATTGGAATTCTCCATTGCTGACTTGTCCCAACCCAAATGGATAGCATGGCTGTTCTTCCCTTGACCTAAGCAGCTGATCCCAACCATTAAACCCCCCTGGGAGAGCCTCCAGCCATGCCTATTTAAACACCACCCCCTCACGGCCATGAGAAGAGAGTTGCACAAACCTTGCCAAAACTCTGCCAAAATTGTTCCAGACCTCTCCTCATACACAGAGCACTTGATCCCCAGTGAGATCCCCCTGCCATTTCTTCTCTGTGAGCTCAATTTCAGAGTTGAAATCCAAGCCCAAAACCAGGACACTTCCCCACGTGAACCAATCCCCAAATCGATTGGTCCTACACCTTCACCGCGACCGAGGGAAGGTGTCCACCAAGCAAAAGCCCCATCTCCGAGCCACCCGGCTTGCTCCGGACTCCAAGCTTTGTGATCACCGTGGTCGAAGTTCAACCTAGACAATTCACTGCGACCAGGAGACTTCATCCGGAGCTTGCCGAGATCCAATCGAAGGTGCAACAACTCTCGGATCGAAGCTTCACTTCTCTCGAGCAAAGGTATGAGCTAATTCTTCATCCCGAGCTTCGGAGATTCTCCATTTCAAATGCCTTAATTTCAATGCATGTTTACCGTATGGATGTGTTCGTCTCTTCAAGACGAATCCATAGAAGCATAAGAACACGAAAATCCATCGAGAATCGAGTGAGTTCTTGGGGTTAGAGTGTGGACGGTCACGGGATCACACCGGCCATGGACGATGAACGGATGCCGTCCATTTAATACACGCGCGGACGGACGGCTCGGATGGCGTCGGACCGAGAGACGGTACGAGAACCGCGGGGCCCGGCCGCCGACTCGGATGGCGGCGTCGAATGGGAGCGCGACGCGTGTGAGTTCGGAGATGCCGAGGATGCGCCGGCGCCGCGTCACTTAAGTAGATAAATAGGAATATTTTCTATTTATTTAATTCCCGTAACTTTAAAAATCCATATCTTTGTGTAGAAAAATCACAAAAATAAAATAAAAATACCCCCTCGCTCAGCTGAACGGAGGAGAATAATGTGGAAAAGAAATTAATTAATTTTGTCCAGTATTTTATTTTTAATTAATTATTTACTCCCTGCATTGTTTTAATTCTCCATGCATGTATACAATTCACCATGGCATGAGACTATAGAGCTTTTGAAGCCTCCGAACTTAGGGACATTCCCTGAATTTTCCAAGGTCGAGGCCATCTCTCGTGAAAAGTTATTGATTTTTCAAATGCATGTTGCTATTTTAAGTATTTTAATTTCCAAAAATTAGCATGTTGTGAAATAAATTCTAGGAAAATTTGGTGATGTTCCTTATAACCGGAGAACCCTAGGAAAAATAGGATTTGAGTTAATTCACTGAGATTAACCCTAATTGGCTTAAACACCCAAAATAGATCTCTAATTAATTAGAGTTAACTATAGGTCAAATTGACTTGAAATCAATTCTCCACTGACCTTTAGGATCAGAGGAACCCATCATAAAATTTGAGGTCAATTGGACTTGGTTAGCCCCACTAATTGGGTTGATTAAGCCACTTAGTCATTTTAAACTTTAAAAATTCATAACTTTCAAAATATCTTTCAAAAATTCACCAAATTGGTTTTGGAGTCTCTCTGATATCAGGGGAGTTTAAGAAAATTAAAATTTCAATTTTCTAAAAAAGTTGATTTTTAATATTATTTTAATATTTTTAATAATTAAAAAATAATAAAAATCACAAAAATAATAAAATCCACCAAAATGTCATATTTTGAATTTTAATCACTTAGGAACAAGTCCCATATTTTCCCTAGGTCTATTTAGTGAGATATTAATTTTTAAAGCTCTAGGGTAATTTTAAAATTAAAAAAAATATATTTTCTAGCATTTTCACCAAAATAATTATAATAAATCAAAGAAAAATCAGAAAATTGCAAAGTTTGGTTCTCTGGAATTCTTGATATCAGAGAGAATTTTAAAAATTATAAAATTTATTTTTCAACATTTATTTTATTTTTAAATTAATTAATACTCCAGAACTTAAAATAATTCTAATAAATAAAATATAATTCAAAAAATTACCAAATTTGGTCCAAGTGGTCCTCTGGTCATTAGGAATGTCCCCTAATTTTCTTAAGGACAGAAACTTTCCCTTGGTCATATTATTGAATTTTCCTTGAAAATCTCTATTTTCTACTAAAAATAATTATATAAATAAATTAAATGCAGAAAAATCATATTTTCTCCTCTCATGTCTTTGTTGACATATGAGTGAAGTCACATAAAAATTTCAAGTTCATTTGAGTTCAATTTAGTGAGTTATGGAATTATTAGGCTTAAAGGGCAAAATGGTAATTAAATTTTAACTCTTAATTAAAACTTTAGGTTTAATAAAAATTAACAAGTAAAATATTTTGATCTTAATCTGATTTGGATGATTGAAATTAAATAATTAAAGGATAGAAACCCATTAAGCAATTTAAAATGATTAAACTTTAATTAAATAATTAATTGAATTCGAAGGAATAATAAAATTGGAATTATTAAAACAGGGATATTATTAGGGAGAGATTTATTCTTTAATTTAAAAATCCCTAAATTAATCATCTCATCAATACTCAACTCTTAATTAAAATGATAACTCAAATTTAAAATATTAAAAGACTTAATCATTAAATAAAAATTAAATCATTAAACTCTTTCAAAAATTTTAAATTAAATTAAATTAAATTAAGATTAAAAGTTGAATTAAATTAAATTAAAATTAAATTAAATTAAATAAACAAATTAAATTAAATTAAATGAATTAAATACATTAAATTAAATAAATAAATAAAATTAAATTAAATAAAATAAAATTAAATTAAATTAAATTAAATCAAATCAAATTAAATTAAATTAAATTAAATTAAATTAAATTAAAATTAAATTAAATTAAATTAAATTAAATTAAGAAATTAAATCAAATAAATTAAATTGAATTAAATTAAATCAAATCAAATTAAATTAAATAAATTAAATTAAAATAAATTAAATTAAATTAAATTAAGTTAAATTAAATAACCTCACTTAAGACATGAAGAAATAAATCTAAAATAACTTGAACACTATTCCGAACTTAAATCATTAATTTGAACTTAAATTTGAATCACAAATCATTAAATATCATTTTGCCCTTAGGAGCCTTAGTTATCATAACTCCTAAATAGAACATTAAAATGAAATGTTACTTCACTTATAGGACATTCAAATATCCTAGTTCACTGAGCAAGTTAACAAAACTTGAAAACCTCGGACGATCGATTCATTTACACAATTAAATTCATTTGGACTTGAAACAATCCTAGAAATATTGAAAAGATGTTTAAGATTTTTTTCTTAAGCACTTCCTCAATATGATAGGATATTTATAAGAACAATTGAACTTAATTGTTCTTTGATGAAGAAAATCGTCTTCAAACTAAAAAACACAAAGAACCTAGACGTCATAGGAAATGACTAGCTATAGGATTAGGAACTTGGTAGAAAACCATAAACCTTTCCCTTAGCTTTACCTAGGAACTTGCTTAAATATTCTAACTGTATTTTAAGTGCAGCTTGGAATGACGGGAAGATCCTCCGTGTACGCTTTTATTTTATTGCAATTTATTTTATTGTAATTTATTTAATTGCATCGTACTTATTTTTCTTGCATGATAAACAACGATTGCATGAAAACCCACACCTTTAGGACAGTAAACCAAAACCGAAACCCATAACTAAATTAAAAGACACTACAAGATAAAATTCACCTCCACAACATTTCAAAATATAAAACGACTCAAAATTTAATCACAAACGTAACACAAAACTACAACTACAACTAAATTAAAACGTCTCGTTGAATGATCGGGAATACCTCGGATGATGTAACCCAGGTGTTGCTAACGGGACTTCCCACGGTCTAAATGAAAGTGCGGAACTCATTTAGTTGAGTTTAGCAAATTCATCCGGACTAAGTGAATTCGATGAAAATAACGGTGCCGGGATGACGGAACCGCGGGATCTTAATCGGTTCGTTTAATCAACTTTAAGATCCGTTTTAATTAAAACATAAAGAACACTTGGAAATTAAGACTTCTCTAAACCGAACACTTCTCTCTTGATTTATGATTTCTAAAACTAAAACCCCTGCAACAACAAGGAGCTCGGAGCATGGTGGGCAGCGACGGCCATCGTCGTCGGCAAAACTTGAACCTACTTCACAGAAACTTTCTTAGAATTAAATAACAAAGCCATAGGACTTCGAGGTAGTTTGCCTAGTGCAACATAAATCCTCAACTTTTCGTTAGGCATTTGCATTGCAAATTAAGCCCTAACCGGTCTTAGGATTCCGAGGTAGTCGTCCGTACGACATAAACCCTCATATCTTCTAGGCAATTTGTATGATTCTATCATATAAATATAAGTCCTAATTAATTAAAATTGGCAAGATTAAAACAGTAAATAAACATTAGGACTTTCCTAAATTCAAGCCAAACAATAGGATAGTCGGGAGATTACCGAAGTCCGCTTCGAATCCGTAATTTCTCCTACCTTTCTTCCTTTGAATTCCCAAAATAAAAATGTTCCAAATTTGATCCATTCCCTATTGAAATTCCAAAATTCAACCCCTTGAAAACTTAAACTTTGAAATTCTTGAGAGCAGTAATTATTGATTATTATCGAGAGTTTTCTTAGGTGATTCCCGTCACTTAAGATGTAATTAACTATAGGGGCTTGCCCTTATAGGGAACTTTAAGAACCTGAGTAATATAAACCCCGTTTAATAGTTTCATATTAAGCGTGGGAATTTGTCGGCTTATAAAATTGGTTCGCAGACCAAACGGATGTCACAAACCTTTCTAGTTTATTTAATCGAGCCCCATTACTAAGCAAAGTGTGTCTATTCTTCGGGATAGTACACACGGCTTGTGGTGCGGCGCTCGTTTATATAAACTATTCGGGATGTGAGATCAGTTTGATTTCATATCTTAAAATTTTCAAATTTAAAATTATTTTCAAAATCAAATACTACTTTTCAAACTATTTATTAAATTAAAATTCGCCGACAAATTTTTGTAGGCGACTCTCTTTTCAAAAATAAAACACACAACCTAAAAATATGCCGACAACTTCTGGCGACTCCGCTGGGGACAAGTTCCTCTCTCCATCTTAATCAAATAGTTCTGCTTTCAAAAATCGGTAGTGTATCCATGTCCCTAATGGATCAAACTACCCTTCTTTCCGTTGGAATACTGTGTTCATTTCTACCTCGAACAAGTATAACCAACATTCTCTCTGGATTTAGGAGCCACTGTTTAGACACCCATAAACAGAGAGGTTCCGAGATCCTTTTACCTCATTTCGAGGTGGGGTGGACCCCCAATAAGTGTTAGTTTAGGAGTGATCCTTCGAGTCGAGAAGTCTTCGCTTAAGACTCTTTTTCCTTTCCAACTCCGATTCGGGTTCCTTACCTTCTCTACACCTTTGAATACTCCGTTCTAAATAAACAAACCCTCTAATAAGTGATTCTTTTAATAAGTGATTCCTTTTTATAAATACATGAACATGAATGAGTTCGGACTCTTTTCAATTCCTTTCTTTTCGTCCTAAAGAAAAGAAGCATAATTTGGGACTGACAACCAGAATCTACCCTGCAGAAATGGAAGCCCCGAAACTGATTTTCTCCTTCACCAATGGATTGGACCTCGCTCGTCTATAAGGATGAGTTGCCCGACAATGGAATCATCCGATTTGGACAAGGATTTGAAAACACGAACGTCAAGGTCACCGACGTCTCCCTTTTCGCACTGATGAACAAGGTATCTGAAACTGAAGAGCCGCTGCTTGAATTCAACCTTAGGTCAACCCAAGAATTCCCTCCTCTCGCAAAGGATCCCGACTAAGAGGAACACCGCCGCCCACGAGAGGACCGTTCTTTCTACCCCCACCGGTCTAGTTGTTTCGCACCTACCCCGACTTTTGCCAAATCTAAGGGGAAAGAAATCCGTAGATTATGATGGACCCGTTACCGTGGAGGGTACAGATCTTCTCGTAAGACCTTCCGTTTTCGAGATCGGGTCCGGCTCAAGAATTCCGTCACTAACAAAGACCCGCAGAAGAAACAGAAATAGAAGGATCGCTAAAGAAGCCGTGGCCGCCGAAATTGCTTTCCTAGAAGAAATTCCGGAATCGCGAATATTCGCCGCCGCTCGAATACATACCACCGTTGGGAGGAAGCAGATTTCATCCCCTCTCCGCCGCGAAGATGAAGAAAACATTCGCAAGATTGCCGCCAAATTACCACGCCCCGCATATTACAACGATAGCCGTAAGAAAAGAACTAGAACTACGCCGTTTGCTCGACCGCAAACTTTGGTAGAAAAGTTAGCAAAGAAGGAAAACCGCCCGTATCGAAATTCTACGGAGGATAGGGCGGGTGCCGCCAAATCCCGTCTTGGGCCCCGAGTAGAACCCGCCATCATGACGTAAAAGCCAAGTAAAAGGATGAAGGCTAGTCCGCCCGTTGTCGTCTCGAGATTACGGATTAGGGAGGATACCACCTTCCAAGCATTTGGTCGACGGACCATCCGGTCCTAGACCTTCCGCCGCCGAAGGATGGTATGGCGTCCCACTACCTGGGCAACTGAGATTGAAACAGCAGCCCGAGAAAGAAAGTCTTGCCGAGAGACTTGAATCGAAGAAAGTGCTACCGCGATGAAGGGGACTCGCGAGAAAGGGACCCGGCAGCCTATCGCACGACAACAACGAAGACACACGTAAAGCCCCGCTAGAAGATGCCATGGAAAAGTTGAGAACCGATATCCGACGGTTGGCAAAAGAAAGAGAGGAAAAGTTCGGAGACGAGATTGATTCATCGAATTTATGGACGACGAATACGCGTAAATCAACATGGTTGAGACACGAGCTTCATCGCCTTCGCAAGGTGCTCCCGCAGCCGCAGAAGAGAAGAGCCGTAACCGATGAGAGGGCAACTTCGGGAGAAAGACGACACGATCGCTCAAATGGCGAAAAGGATGGAAGAGATGGCCGTAGCTCCGGCCACTCTCCGCAGTCAAGTACAACCACAAAGGGAAACACCCCCGCAGGTCATTCACATCGTAGACGGAGGAAAGGAGATTACGTCCGTCAACGGGGATGATCAGCTAAAAGGATACAACACAAAGTATGATTCCCGAAAAGGATATCAAGAACTTGGTAGAACAGCAGAGTGCGAGAAGCCTTAGCACAATCAAAGAGCGGGACATCCATTCGGACGGGCAGACCTTACCCCGAAGAATTCGACGCCGTCCAATACCCGAAAGGCTTCGTACCACCTCTCGTTTAAGACCTTCGATGGAACCGGAACCCTCGACAAGCATGTAGCACACTTTCGTGCCGGCTGTTGCAATGCCGGTGGGAGCGATGCATTACTCTTCCGACAGCTCGTCGCCAGTCCGTCGAGAATCGCCTTCGACCGGTATGCGTAATTACCAAACGGTTCGGTAAAGACATTCTCGTAGCTAGAGAACCTCTTCATCAAGCGATTCGCCGGAGCTCAACACCACATCACTATAGGTGATTTAGTGGTAGAGAAGCAGAAGCCGAATGAAACTTTGGTGGATTACATACTTCGATGGAGGAACCTAAGCATGAAGTGTGAACCACAACTGCAAGAACAGCATGCAGTCGGCATTTTACTTAAAAGCATTCACGGCCCGATAGCACTTCTCCTCAAGGGATTTACTATTAAGACTTTCGAGAAGTTGTTAAGCAAGGCCGGAAGCTTGCAAGAAGAGGCAAAGCAATTAAGTTTCACCGACAAGACAGATAAACAAAAGCCTGTAAAGACTTTTGAAAAGAAATCCGGGATCGTCGCGACGAGCTGACAAAGGCAAGCAACCGATGCAAATACCACCGTAACGGCCGCAACAACCACAACAGAATTACCAAGCAACCCCGGCCCAGCTTATCACTCATCTCCGCAATATGAACAACCACCTCGTCCGCAACGTACATTAAGAGAGCTTTTGAGCAGAGAATATCCGTTCAAGAATGAAGCAGTGCCGAAAATGTTCCGTAGTCTGATGAAGACTCCGGATTTCCAACTGCCTGAGCCTAAAAGACCGTAAGAGGTCAACAAGAAAGGTGATCCCAACTTTTGCCCTTACCACCGGATGCTTGGGCACAAAATAGAAGATTGCATTACCTTCAAAAGTTGGCTCAATGACAACCTTCGGAAAGGAATATAACGATCCCGAAGGAGTACATGAAGGAACCCCGTAAAGGAGGTTCCGTCAATGTTGTCTCGACCGATCCCATCATTCCGATAGATCCCTATACGACCGACGATGGATGGACTACCGCTTGGACGAGGTCTTCGAAAAGATTTTAGACAAGCATCCGTACCGCTTCGGTGCGAGCTTCAATTCAGAGTTTGAAACCTGTTAAGCCGGTACTATCACTTGCGATAGAAGAACCACCTCAACAAGAGACGATTGAAGAAAAGAAGAAAATTGACGAAGAAGAGAAGACCGAGGCACCTAAGGCTAGACTAGGGGCTGCTTATCCTAGGATAGTTGTTTCCGATTCGGGGGAAAATCCCTCGAACCCTCGACTCGTATGATTATCCGCTCACTTCGGTGGGATCATATAATGATAAGGGTGATGGCGTTGGCTACGTTTTGACCGTTTCTAACGATTACGTAACTAACGATAATCCGGATATCGATTTCGATACCAACGACAATTCTCAAATCATACACGATCTCGACAAGCAAAATAACGAAGAAGACATCCATCAAGGAGGCTACGAGAGTTCAACAAGCAACGAATCTATCTCGCGAGTTTCGAGGAGCTCCGATCACGATAGAGTTAGAGCCTTCGGATTCTGAAGCTAATCCGGAAGAGCCTCGTCATTCCGATTCAAGAAAAGACACCGGCAAGCTCAACAATAGATTCAGAGGAAATTACAGAAGTCAACTTAAGGAGTGGGAAAGTTCTACCTCCGAGAATGGGTCCAAAGGACAAAGGAAAGCAGGTGGTTGTTCAGGAAGAACCAACCCCGGCAGGAGAAACACCCATTCGAGAAGAAAACGAGACACATGAAAACAAAGTGGACTACAACGTGCTAGCCCATCTTAGGAAACTACCAGCCAAACTGAGCATTGTCGGCATTTTTTTTAGGTTGTGTGTTTTATTTTGAAAAGGGGTTCGCCTACAGAAATATGTCGGCGTATTTTAAATTTAATTTAAATATATATATGGTTTAGAAAGTACTATTTGATTTTGAAAATAATTTTAAATTTGAAAGTTTTAAGATATGAAATCAGACCGATCTCACATCCTGAATAGTTTACATGAACGAGCACCGCACCACAAACTGTGTATCTATCCCTAAGGATAGACACACCGCTTGATGGTGGGGCTCGGTTAAATAAACTAGAGGATTTGTGACATCCGTTTGGTCTGCGAACCAATTTTATAAGCCGACAAATTCCCCTCTTAATATGAAAACATTAAACAGTGGTTTATATTACTCGGGTTCTTAAAGTTCCCTATAAGGGCAAGCCCCTATAGTTAATTACATCTTAAGTGACGGGAATCACCTAAGAAAACTCTCGATAATAATCAATAATTCTCGCTCTCAAGAATTTCAAAGTTTAAGGTTTTCAAAGGATTGGATTTTGGAATTTCAATAGGGAATGGATCAAATTTGGAACATTTTATTTTGGGAATCCAAGGGGAGAAAAGTAGGAGTAATTACGGATTCGAAGCGAACTTCGGTAATTTCCCGACTATCCTATTGTTTGGCTTGGATTTAGGAAAGTCCTAATGTTTATTTAATGTTTTAATCTCGCCAATTTTAGTTGATTAGGGCTTATATTTATATGATCGAATCATACAAATTGCCTAGAAGATATGAGGGTTTATGTCGTATCGGACGACTACCTCGGAATCCTAAGACCGGTTAGGGCTTAATTTGCAATGCAAATGCCTAACGAAGAGTTGAGGATTTATGTTGCACTAGACAGACTACCTCGAAGTCCTATGGCTTGGTTATTTAATTCTAAGAAAGTTTTGTCGAAGTAGGTTCAAGTTTTGCCGACGACGATGGCCGTGCCGCCCACCATGCTCCGAGCTCCTTGTTGTTGCAGAGGTTTAGTTTTAGAAATCATAAATCAAGAGATGAGAGAAGTGTCTTGGTTTAGAGAAGTCTTAATTTCCACGTGTTTTTTGTGTTTTAATTAAAACGGATCTTAAAGTTGATTAAACGAACCGATTAAGATCCCACGGTTCCGTCATCCCAGCACCGTTATTTTCATCGAATTCACTTAGTCCGTATGAATTTGCTAAACTCAACTAAATGAGTTCCGCACTTTCATTTAGACCGTGGGAAATCCCGTTAGCAACACGTGGGTTACATCATCCGAGGTATTCCCGATCATTCAATGAGACGTTTTAATTTAGTTGTAGCTTGTAGTTTTGTTGTTCGTTTGTGATTAAATTTTGAGTTGTCTTATATTTTGGAATGTTGTGGAGGTGAATTTTATCTTGTAATGTCTTTTAATTTAGTTATGGGTTTCAGCTTTTGGTTTCTGTCCTAAAGGTGTCGGTTTTCATGCAATCGTTGTTTATCATGCAAGAAAAATAAAGTGCATTTGCAATAAAATAAACTGCAATAAAATAAAAGCGTACCCGGAGGGTCTTCCCGTCATCCCAAGCCGCACTTAAAACACGGTTAGAATATTTAAGCAAGTTCCTAGGTAAAGCTAAGGGAAAGGTTTTGGTTTTCTACCAAATTCCTAATCCTATAGCTAGTCATTTCCTATGACGTCTAGGTTCTCTCGTGTTTTTAGTTTGAAGACGATTTTCTTCATCAAAGAACAATTAAGTTCAATTGTTCTTGTAAATATCCTATCATATTGAGTAAGTGCTTAAGAAAAATCTTAAACATCTTTTCAATATTTCTAGGATTGTTTCAAGTCCAAATGAATTTAATTGTGTAAATGAATCAATCGTCCGAGGTTTTCAAGTTTTGTTAACTTGCTCAGTGAACTAGGACATTTGAATGTCCTATAAGTGAAGTAACATTTCATTTTAATGTTCTACTTAGGAGTTATGATAACTAAGGCTCCTAAGGGCAAATGATATTTAATGATTTCGTGATCCAAATTTAAGTTCAAATTAATGATTTAAGTTTGGAATAGTGTTCAAGTTATTTTAGATTTATTTCTTCATGTCTTAAGTGAGGTTATTTAATTCAATTTAATTTAATTTAATTTAATTTAATTTAATTCAATTTAATTCAATTTAGTTTGATTTGATTTAATTTAATTCAATTTAATTTATTTGATTTAATTTCTTAATTTAATTTAATTTAATTTTAATTTAATTTAATTTAATTTAATTTAATTTAATTTTAATTTAATTTAATTTAATTTAATTTAATTTAATTTAATTTAATTTAATTTAATTTAATTTAATTTAATTTAATTTTAATTTAATTTAATTTGTTTATTTAATTTTATTTAACTTAATTTAATTTAATTTATTTTATTTTAATTTAATTTATTTAATTTAATTTGATTTGATTTAATTTAATTCAATTTAATTTATTTGATTTAATTTCTTAATTTAATTTAATTTAATTTTAGTTTAATTTAATTTAATTTTAATTTAATTTAATTTGTTTATTTAATTTTATTTAACTTAATTTAATTTTATTTATTTATTTAATTTAATGTATTTAATTCATTTAATTTGATTTAATTTGTTTATTTAATTTAACTTAATTTAATTTTATTTAATTCAACTTTTAATCTTAATTTAATTTAATTTAGTTGAAAATTTTTAAAAAAAGTTTAATGATTTAATTTAATTTAATGATTAAGTCTTTTAATATTTTAAATTTGAGTTATCATTTTAATTAAGAGTTGAGTATTAATGAAATGATTAATTTAGGGATTTTTTAAATTAAAGGATAAATCTCTTCCTAATAATATCCCTATTTTAATAATTCCAAATTTATTATTCTTCCAAATTCAATTAATTATTTAATTAAAGTTTAATCATTTTAAATTGCTTAATGGGTTTCTACCCTTTAATTATTAAATTTCAATCATCCAAATCAGATTAGGATCAAATATTTTACTTGTTAATTTTTTTATTAAACCTAAAGTCTTAATTAAGGATTAAAATTTTAATCACCATTTTGCCCTTTAAGCCTAATAATTTCATAACTCACTAAATTGAACTCAAATGAACTTGAAATTTTTATGTGACTTCACTTATGTGTCAATGAAGACATGAGAGGAGAAAATGTGATTTTTCTGTATTTAATTTATTTATATAATTATTTTTTGTAGAAAAGAGAAATTTCCAAGGAAAATTCAATAACATGACCAAGGGAAAGTTTCTGTCCTTAAGAAAATTAGGGGACATTCCTAATGACCAGAGGACCACTTGGACCAAATTTTGTAATTTTTTGAATTATATTTTATTTATTAGAATTATTTTAAATTCTGGAGTATTAATTAATTTAAAAATAAAATAAATGTTGAAAAATAAGTTTTATAATTTTTAAAATTCTCTCTGATATCAAGGATTCCAGAGAACCAAACTTTGCAATTTTCTGATTTTTCTTTGATTTATTATAATTATTTTGGTGAAAATGCTAGAAAATACATTTTTTTAATTTTAAAATTACCCTAGAGCTTTAAAAATTAATATCTCACTAAATAGACCTAGGAAAAATATGGGACTTGTTCTTAAGTGATTAGAATTCAAAATATGACATTTTGGTGAATTTTATTATTTTTGTGATTTTTATTATTTTTTAATTATTAAAAATATTAAAATAATATTAAAAATCAACTTTTTTAGAAAATTGAAATTTTAATTTTCTTAAACTCCCCTGATATCAGAGAGACTCCAAAACCAATTTGGTGAATTTTTGAAAGATATTTTGAAAGTTATGAATTTTTAAAGTTTAAAATGGCTGAGTGGCTTAATCAACCCAATTAGTGGGGCTAACCAAGTCCAATTGACCTCAAATTTTTATGATGGATTCCTCTGATCCTAAAGGTCAGTGGAGAATTGATTTCAAGTCAATTTGATCTATGGTTAACTCTAATTAATTAGAAACCTATTTTGGGTATTTAAGCCAATTAGGGTTAATCTCAATGAATTAACTCAAATCCTATTTTTCCTAGGGTTCTCTGGTCATAAGGAACATCACCAAATTTTCCTAGAATTTATTTCACAACATGCTAATTTTTGAAATTAAAATACTTAAAACAGCAACATGCATTTGAAAAATCAATAACTTTTCACGAAATGGCCTCCGACCTTGGAAAATTCAGGGAATGTTCCCAAGTTCAGAGGCTTCAAAAGCCCTATGGTCTCATGCCATGGTGAATTGTATACATGCATGGAGAATTAAAACAATGCAGGGAGTAAATAATTAATTAAAAATAAAATACTGGACAAAATTAATTAATTTCTTTTCCACATTATTCTCCTCTCGTTCACTCGAGCAAGGGGGTATTTTTATTTTATTTTTGTGATTTTTCTACACAAAGATATGGATTTTTAAAGTTCGGGAATTAAAATAAATAGAAAATACCCTATTTATCTACTTATCCACGCGGCGCCGCGTCAACCTCGGCAGCCTCCGAAACGCCGCGTGGCGCGCTCCCATTCGACGCCGCCATCCGAGTCGCCAACCCGGGCCCCGCGGTTCTCGTACCGTCTCCCCGGTCCAACGCCATCCGAGCCGTCCGTCCGCGCGTGTATTAAATGGACGCGCATCCGTTCATCGTCCATGACCGGTGCGATCCCGTGACCGTCCACACTCTAACCCTAAGAACTCACTCGATTCTCAATGGATTTTCGTGTTCTTATGCTCTATGGATTCGTCTTCAAGAGACGAACACATCCATACTGTAAACATGCATTGAAATTAAGGCATTTGAAATGGAGAATCTCCGAAGCTCGGGATGAAGAACTAGTTCATACCTTTGCTCGGAGAAGTGAAGCTTCGATCCGAGAGTTGTTGCACCTTCGATTGGATCCTCGGCAAGCTCCGCATGAAGTCTCCCGGTCCAGTGAATTGTCCGGATTGAACTTCGACCACGACCGATCACAAAGCTTGGAGTCCGGAACAACCGGGTGGCTCCGGAGATGGGGCTTTTGCCGGTGGACACCTTCCTCGGTCCGGTGAAGGTGTAGGACCAATCAATTTGGGGATTGGTTCACCGTGGGGAAGTGTCCCGGTTTTGGGCTTGGATTTCAACTCGAAATTAAGCTCACAGAGAAGAAATGGCAGGGGATCTCACCTGGGATCAAGTGCTCGTGTATGAGGAGGGGTCCGGAACAATTTTGGCGAAGTTTTGGCAAGGTTTTTGCAACTCTCTTCTCATGGCCGAGAGGGGGTGGTGTTTAAATAGCATGGCCGGAGGCTCTCCCGGGGGTGGCCAAGGGTTGGGATCAGCTGCTCTGGTCATGGGAAGAACAGCCATGGTGGCCATCTGGGCATGGGGCAGCTCAGCAAGGTGGAATTCCAAAGTTGGCTCACTCCCAAGGTCTCGGGCATGGCGTTTTCCGGCGATCGGGTGGCCGGCCGCCAGTGCATGGGTCACCCTCAAGGTCGATGGGCCGTGGTCGGGTGTTTGTGCAAGCAATCTGGCAATGGCCAAGTGTAAAGGCTTTGATCCAAAGTAGAATGGGGCATGGCTAGTTTTGGGTCTAAATGGGTCAACTCACCCATTTGGGCTTGGTGCACCCTTCAAGGTGGCCTTGGGTGCCGTGGGGGATCAAATGGATCACTGGTTTGGCATGGAGAAGTCTCCATCCAAATATATTCGGATTAAATTTAGGTTTAGGTGAATCATGATTAAGGCTAATGAGCTTTAGGGATTAAGGAAAGGGGCCCTCCTTCCTACCCAATATGGCATGGTGGAGTGTCCAAGGCTCTCATGGCTCACATGTGGCTCATGCATGGCTTCATGGCTCACTTTTGGCTTCGGGAAAGCTTCGGTCAATTTCATGAAAATGGATTTTAGGAATTTTTTGGTAATTTGATGGAAATTTGTATGGAACTTGATTTGGAATGATTTGATGATGGATTTAGGACTTAGGTAATGGCTTTGATTAAGTGGATGGCAAATGGAAATGTCATGTGGGCTTTAGGGTAGATTTTGGGCTCATTGAAATGGTTTTAGATGTGCTTTTAAATGGTTTAGGAAAGTGGGCTTTTGAATTTTAAAATGGATTTTGGGATGAAATTTTGGTAAAGGCTTGGGCCAAATAATTGTTGAGTTTAGTTTAGGGATGTGTCATGAGTGGTTTGAAACAAATTTGAGGTGATTTGGGTTTGAATTGGATTGGATATGTGCTTTTTGGTAAAGAGGCTAAGGTGGGCCAAAATGGGCTAGCATGGGCCAATGTTGGGCTAGGGTTGAAATTGATGTAAAATTAATGTTGGGAAATGTTTATGGGAGTGTTTCAAAGAGGTTTTGGCTTTGGTTGGGTTTTGATTTTGGGATTTGGGCTCATTTGGGCTAGGTTTGGGTTTAGGTCAAAATTGGGCCTTTTAGCTTTGGGTTGAACTTGAGTAGGGTTTGGATCAAAGTTTTGGGCAAATCATGTTAGTGTTTTGTTTATGGGGATGTTAAGAAAGGTTTAGAAAAGATTTGGGGTTAATTGGAGTTGAATTGGGTGAATTTGGGTTAGGTTTGGGTCATAGGTCCAAATTGGGCTTTAAGGCCAAAAGTGAAATTGGACCCAAATTTCAATCAAATTAAGCTTGTCTTTGGTCTAGATTGGTGTTGGGGATGTTGAATTGAAGTTTAGAATTGAATTGGACCAGAATTGGGATCAATTGGGTAGATTTGGTTTGACATTGGGTTTACTTTGGGTTAAAATGGGTCAAATTGGGGGTTTTGACAAAAGTGGGGTAAATTGACAAAATTGGCCCATGGTGTAGTTGGACAAAATGAAATTGGGAATATTTGGGATTTTCTGGAATTTTCTGGGAATTTTCTGAATTTTTGGATTTTTGGGTCAAAAGGGGTATTTTGGGTATTTGGAAGGTATTGGGGGGTATTTTGGGATTTTTGATATTTTTGGATATGGATGATCAGTTTGAGTGATGTGGGAATGTTTGGGATTGATTTTGGAGAATTTTGGGTAATTTGGGAATTTTTGAGAAATTTGGGTAGTTTCGACGGCATTTGGTAGAGTTGGTGGGTGTAGGGTCCGGGGTCAAAAATTGAAAATTTGGAAAATTGAAGATTGGGTGGATGTAAGTGGAATGAAATCATTTTTGTTGAGCCATGAAGCCATATCAAGCCCACATGAGCCATGAAGGGACTCATTCGAGGCATTCACCATGTTGTTCCTAACCCTCTTAGCCAGCAGGCTTAGGGGTTAAGGACCATCCATGTGAATCACCTACATGAGTCGAGAAGTCAAGTTAGGTAAGGGTGTGTTTTAGGAGGTGTGTGAAAGTGTAGTGCATAGGTGTAGTGTATGTGTAAGTCAGCCCTTTCACCGCACCGGGCCACCTGGAGGCGTCCTAAGGCCAAAGAGTCCCATAGGAACTCATCCTTTAAACTTCCACATTTGATTTCAACCCTCTAGGTGATTAGGGGTCTATAGTCAAGTTTGTGGAGTTTGCGAGGAGTTAAGAAGTGGTTTGAATTTCTAAAAGGTGGATCCCAATTCTAGTCCTCTAAGATAGTCAAAGGAAAAGCCTAAGGCTAGATCCTAAGTACTAAAGAGAAGAAGAGAAGACCTCATCAAAAATGAGGTCAACAAATGGACCCCGATAGGTGTGGTGAGCTGACGGAGCACACCGCACGTATTGGTGTTGACCGAAGCGATCAACAAAACCAACACAGTATGTCCAAGTAACAAACTTAGGACGAAGTAGAAGAGTTTCCGCTGGGGAGTGTCAAGTATATCTCTAAGACTGGAGATTCCTGAACTCTCGCTGGGGAAAGGAAAAGGAGGTGAATCCCAAATCACATGATATGGGAGAAATTTCAATTTAGATTTTGTTTTGTTTCATGTTCAAGTTATGATGTGTGAGTTTAAATTTCAATTTGGAATTTTAATTTAGATCGAAGTTTGTCAAGATTAATTTGAAGGGATTTGATTTGGAATGAAAATTGGAATTTTGAAGTTTTAGATGCAACATCTTCAACCCCAAAAGAAGATCGAATCGATTAGATTGAGTCATTGCAATGAGGAAAGACCTCAGAATAATGCGGTATTGGATGTAAAATCCGTAACCTCAAGAGTTTGATTTGATGTATTTCGAGTGCAATAGGAAAAGAATCCTAAAGCGGTACGGTCTCGGATGTAAAATCCTCGACCCAAAAGTTTGAATTGATGTATTTCGGTGCAGTAGGAAGAGAATCCTAGCAAGGCGGTCTTGGATGTAAAATCCTCGACCCAAAGTTTGAATTGATGTATTTCAAGTGCAATAGGAAGAGAATCCTAGCAAGTGCGGTCTTGGATGTAAAATCCTCGACCCAAAATTTGAATTGATGTATTTCGAGTGCAATAGGAAGAGAATCCTAAAGCAAGTGCGGTCTTGGATGTAAAATCCTCGACCCAAAAGTTTGAATTTGATGTATTTCGAGTGCAATAGGAAGAGAATCCTAAGCAGAGTGCAGTCTTGGATGTAAAATCCTCGACCCAAAGGTTTGAATTTGATGTATTTCAGTGCAATAGGAAGAGAATCCTAAAGAAGTGCAGTCTTGGATGTAAAATCCTCGACCCAAAAGTTTGAATTTGATGTATTTCGAGTGCAATAGGAAGAGAATCCTAAAGCGATGCGGTCTTGGATGTAAAATCCTCGACCCAAAAGTTTGAATTTGATGTATTTCAGTGCAATAGGAAAAGAATCCTAGAAAGGCAGTCTTGGATGTAAAATCCTCGACCCAAGAGTTTGAATTTGATGTATTTCGAAGGCAATAGGAAGAGAATCCTAAAGCAATAGGTACTTGGATGTAAAATCCTCGACCCAAAAGTTTGAATTTGATGTATTTCGAAGTGCAATAGGAAAAGAATCCTAAGCAGAGGCAATCTTGGATGTAAAATCCTCGACCCAAAGGTTTGAATTTGATGTATTTCAGGTGCGGTAGGAAAAGAATCCTAAAGCAGATGCGATCTTGGATGTAAAATCCTCGACCCAAAGGTTTGAATTTGATGTATTTCAGTGCAATAGGAAGAGAATCCTAAAACAGTGCAGTCTTGGATGTAAAATCCTCGACCCAAAGGTTTGAATTTGATGTATTTCGGTCAATAGGAAGAGAATCCTAAGCGATACGGTCTTGGATGTAAAATCCTCGACCCAAAAGTTTGAATTTGATGTATTTCAAGTGCAATAGGAAAAGAATCCTAAAGCGTGCAGTCTTGGATGTAAAATCCTCGACCCAAAGGTTTGAATTTATGTATTTCGAGTGCAATAGGAAAAGAATCCTAGCAAAGTGCGAATCTTGGATGTAAAATCCTCGACCCAAAAGTTTGAATTTGATGTATTTCAGTGCAATAGGAAGAGAATCCTAAGCAGTGCAGTCTTGGATGTAAAATCCTCGACCCAAGAGTTTGAATTTGATGTATTTCAGTGCAGTAGGAAAAGAATCCTAAAGCAGTGCAGTCTTGGATGTAAAATCCTCGACCCAAGAGTTTGAATTTATGTATTTCAGTGCAGTAGGAAGAAAATCCTAAGCAAGGTGCAGTCTTGGATGTAAAATCCTCGACCCAAAAGTTTGAATTTGATGTATTTCAGTGCAATAGGAAGAGAATCCTAAAGCAGTGCAGTCTTGGATGTAAAATCCTCGACCCAAAGGTTTGAATTGATGTAAGGTTTGATGTGAGATCTGGAAAGATCGAATTCGAGATTCGAAATTCGACCGAGATTCGAAATTTGGAAAGATTGAATTTGAGATTTGAAATTTGACATGAAGAGTTTGAACTCGGTTGAAATTTGATTTAAGATTTGATTTGAAATTTGGAAGATGAAATTTGAAGTTTGATCGAGATTGGATTTAACATTCTTGTTGATTTTGTTTATCCTTTAACGATTCAAATTTTATTTTGTTGTTTATTTAATGTTCATGTGAATTTGGTGTTCGTCATTTTTAGATTTTTTTTTTTAGAAAGTTTTCTTTTATCTTTTTTTTTTATTTCTTTTCTGTTCTTTGTTCGAAGTTCATTTAACTTTAATGGCGTTTCCCAATCAATTTGCACAAAAGAGGTGAAGGCCAAAAATGTGACATGGTCACTTCTATTCCAATCATACTGAAGATACATCGTACAACTTGATCCGGAATATATTTCATACAATCCATGTAGACTCAAAACGGATCGTGTATGATCTTTGTCGATCCATCTAAAGAAGCATCCGTCAAAAGTCCATGTCCGAATAGTGAGATACATGGTCAATAACATCACCTTCCAAGCCATCCTTAGCAAGGATGCCGTATGGATGTACATCGGAGGTGTGATATTTTCCATGTAACTCACAGCTCGTAAGGCCGGAGGCTTTCTAGCTCCGGGTCTGGCTGGAAATGGTAAGGTATCTTTCCGTCGTCCATCCTTCCGAACGTAACCGAAATCCTCTTTACCGGTACTCCCGGTATGCAATGCTTGGCGATATCCGCTCCGTTACCCTTCAGCATCATGACGGAACCTACCGGTAGTGGTATCTTCACCGGCCCTCGGAACTCACCCGGGCCCGCTATCCGGAGGTCGGATCCGAACATGATGTTACACTCGCTCGGAAAGAGATCGTGCGTAAAGGCTCGACAAAGTCATGGTGATCAATGTGTGGGGGTATACAGTCACCCCGCTTGTAGATGTTGATGATGCAGCTATTGGGTATGCAGCCTGGCGCGACATCCTCCATGTTATCAATCTCTTTACCATTCTCTCGATGACCGATGGCATCGGGTCCACTTGCCCATGACGGAGTATTCCCGGCGGGTTTCCCTTCCCGTCCTCGGCAAAGTTGTAACAAGCATCCACATTGTATTGTGATTCTTCCTTTCCCCGGCATCCATCTCCGGGGTTCCGAGTATGTGTTTTCCTCTAGGCGGCCTCGCTCGGCCCAGTCTTTTCAAATCCCGGATGCAATCCACGATTTGTCGTCGCTCATACTCCGAGAATACGTCCGTATGTAATTCGAGGCCCTCCAAGTATATTGATTCTTCTCGCTCTAATCCTTTCAAAGTATTCAAAGGTTTTCTTTTCAACATTTTGCATTCTCTCCAAACTCGTATTCCGGAATGATCTCGCGATGGCGAGGCCTTGTGACATATTGTGGGATGTATGGTTCGATCCCTTCACGTTCTCCCCGCATACCTCGGCTCCTCGTGGATGATGGCTCGTCGGGACATCCCCCGGGTTGCTTCCGCAACAAGGTCATGCATCACCGGTGGTTCTATCCGGTGGCGTGGTAGCCTTCTTTCTTCCGGTTTTTGTGAGATTTCTCCGGTTCTTTCGTCATCCTAGGAGCTGGCCTCCTTTCTTCCGGTTCCCGGTGAACCGGTGTCCTCGAAGTGTATGCACCGACATTAGCAATCGCCTCGTCGTGCTGATCCGCGACTAGTTTTGTCAACATCTTACGGATACGGCGATTCTTATTTCTTCGTTGCGTTGCCGTGAGAGTAGCTCTCCGAACTTCTTGAATCTCTCGTGGGCGCGGCGCCGACAAGCTCGCCCTCCGCCGTAGCGACTACGGACTTCATTTTCTTATCTTCTTCAATATTTGTCTTTCTTTTCTTGTTGCTGGATTGGTGGCTTGGGCCACCCACTTTCATCACTCGTATGTCCGGCAGTTCTTCTCGATCAACCGGGACCCGGTCACTTTCCTCGTATCGTAGGCTCCGCCGGTGCGAAATCCGAGTCAATCTCGATTATCGCTCCATCTTTCACCCTCTTTTCATCAAGTGCAAGGCTTACGCCATTCTTAAAGTTCAAGACCAACCGCCCGCTCGACATTTCCCCGCGAAAAGACAAGGAAAAGGATCGGTGGGCTGTACTAAGAACAAGAACATCAAGAAAATGTTTATTAAAGACATCTTGTTTTATTATTATTTTTATATTTTCAAATTTAACAGGAATGAAGTGGGATAAGATCAGGTAAGAGATTTTGATTTGGAAAAGAAAACAAGGAAAATTTTATTATCGGATTTTATTTATTTTAGCACATTTTTGTTATTTTTGGGTTCGGACCCAATCATAAGTAATCACTTCACCCGTGCTTCTAGGGATGGAAAGTTCATTCCTTCGAAACATCAGGTAGCGTAGTACTTTTTCAAGTATCGTCCATTGATCGGAAGCATATGTCGTTCTCCTTGGCAATTCACTAGCTGGTAGGAACCTCCTGAGTATACCGCTTCAACCACAAACGGTCCTTCCCAAGTGGGTTCAAATTTTCCCCCTATCTTGCGGTGTGCAAGAATAGGTCTTTTGAGAACGAGAACTAGATCACCAACTTTAAAGGTTCTTGGGCGGACCGCTTTATCATGAGCCCGAATCATCTTAGCTTGGTATAATTCTAAATTCGTTGCGCCGCAAGTCTTTTCCTTCCGGTGCTCTCTAATTCTTCGAGTCGTAATTTGGCGTTCTCTTCTGTTGTGATTTTATTTGCAACTCGCGATTCCGAGTGAAGGGAGCCGAACCTCTAAAGGTAACATCGCCTCGGACCCATACACCGAGCGTAAGGTGTAGCTTGCGTAGGAGTTCGAAGGTTGTCCGGTAGGCCCATAAGGCTTCTAACAACTTCTCGTGCCAATTTCTCTTATTGTCGTCTAAAGTCTTCTTTAAAATTTGAACGAGAGTTTTATTAAAAGCCTCGGCTAGGCCGTTTGCTCTTGGGTAGTAAATTGTTGAATATCGCCGACCGATTCCGTGTCTCCCCGACAAAATTGTTGATTTGTGTGCTTCGAATGCCGACCCATTATCCGAGATGATCTCGCGCGGCACCCCGAAACGGTAGACAACTTGGTTCTTGAAAAATTGTAGCACGTGATGTGCTTTCACTTCTCTAAGTGGAACTCGCCTCGCCCACTCGGAAAAGTAATCCGTAGCCGCAAGAATGAAGCGATGTCCTTTTGACGACGGCGGTTCTATTGGACCCACTATATCCGTGCCCCAACATTCAAATGGCCACGATGCAATTGTCTGGATGTAGCACATTTGGAGGTTGGTGTAGAACCACTCCGTGCACTTGGCATCGGTGACAGCTCTTGGCGATTTTCATGCGGTCGGTCATCATCGAGGGCCGTAGTACCCTAGTCTTTTAATTTTCATTTTCATCTTTGGACCCGACCGGTGAGCGCCACGAGTCCCGAATGCACCTCCTTAACAATTTCACGGGCTTCGGACCCGCTTAGGCACCTTAGCCACATTCGATCAAAAGACCTTCCGTATAATGTGTTGTTTATTAATGCGTAGGACGAGTTCTTTTCTTGATCCGATGGGCTAATGACCTATCGTCCGGTAGTTTCCCCGTTTGCGGGTAATCCATTAATGGCCGTCGCCAATCTTCCGTGTTTTCTCGTCACTCGCCGCAATTGATTCTTCTTCCTTTTCTGATTTGTGTATCGTGTCTATGTCAAGCTGTGATAGGACCTGGCGTCCGTGAACTGACACTTCCACTGATTCATCTTGCAAACAGGCAAATTCCTTTGCGAGACGAGCTAGCGCATCCGCTAGAGCGTTTTCTTTCGGGAATTTTGTAGATTGTCACATTCGGAATCCGTTCCAACAACTCGTATGGCATACTCGGAAGTATTGCTCGAGTCTTGGTTTTAAAATTCCGTATTGTCCGACGATCCGTTGAATGATTAACTCGTGAATCTCCGTAGATGTTGATGTCCGTTATCCCCATTTGAATGGTTAATTCCAATCCCGTTATGAGGGCTTCGTATTCCGCTTCGTTGTTTGTACATGGTTCTGCTCAAGTGGTAGGAGTATCTTAACATCCCCCGCTCCGGTGTTATAAAGATTAGCCCGATTCCCGCCTTACCGGCACTATCACTTGCGATTCTTCGTCTTTATGTGCTGAAGATGCTCCGTCGAAATACAATTCCCAACGTCGATCATCAAGGTCTTCTAGGTTCATTATTTGTTCATCCGGCGTATCGTCATCGAGAGGAGATTCCGCCGCAAAGGGTGTGCTCGCGAGGAAGTCTGCTAAGGCTTGTCCCTTTAAGGCACGAAGAGGCACGAAAGTTATATCGAATTGCAATAATATCATCGACCATCCGGCAAGTCCGCCGAAAGCGTTGGACGAGTCATCAAGTATTGCAATGGATTAAACTTCGAGATCGGAGTCGACCTTATGAGAAAGCATGTAGTGCCCGAGCTTTTGAGCGGCGAAGATCGGGGCCAAACAATGCTTTTCAATTGCGGGATACCTTATTTCCGTCGGCGAAGAACGACGGCTTAAGTAATAAAGAGCATTTTCTTTACCCTCATCATCGACCCGGCTAACAGTGGCTCCGAGAGAGTCGTCTAAAGCCGCGGTATAAAGTATTAGCGGTCTACCCGAGACTCGGGGTCGCTAAGACAGGAGGTGTCATTAAATATTGTTTAATGTCCTCGAAGGCCCTTCGGCATTTCTCTTCCCAAATAAATTTGGCGTCCTTTTAACTAGTGCCGAGAAAGGCCGACACCTACTCGACGAGGTTCTGAGATAAAGCGTCGAAGATATGCCAGCTTCCCTTGAAAAGATCGTAGTTGTTTTAAGGTTTTGGGAGGCGGCATTTCTAAGATGGCTTTAATCTTCTCCGGGTCGATTTCAATTCCACGATGTCGGACAACGAATCCTAAGAATTTCCCGGAGGTGACGCCGAAGGCGCATTTTAAGGGATTCATCTTAAGGTTAAATTGTCTTAACCGTTCGAAAACAATTCTCAAATCATACAAGTGGTTGTCCTTTACTTTGCTTTTGATGACCACATCGTCCACGTAGCATTCGACTTGATTGTGGATGAGATCATCAAAAATTCTTGTCATTGCTCTTCGGTAGGTTGCTCCTGCGTTCTTCAATCCGAATGGCATCACCGTGTAGCAAAATACTCCGATCGGCGTTCCGAATGCTCGTAAGTTTTTCGTCTTCCGGAGCCATTTTTATCCGGTTGTATCCTCGAAGATCCATCCATGAATGAGAATATTTCATGTGTTGAAGCGATGTCGATCATTAATTCTCGGGATCGGTAGCGGGAATTCATCTTTCGGGCATGCCTCGTTTAAATCTCTCGAAATCCACACAAATTCCGATCTGACCATTCTTCTTCCCGACTGGTACCACGTTGGCTAACCAAGTCGGGTATTGTTCTTCACGGACAAATTTAGCGTCTATTAGCTTTTTAACTTCAGCTATGACTTGTTGTTCGATTTCTAGACGCATTCTTCTGGGACCTTGTCTGACTGGAACAGAAGTAGGGTCCACTCCTAGTTTATGGATTGCGACCTCTGGAGCTAAACCCGGCATCTCATCGTAGCTCCAAGCAAAATGAGTCTTTGAATTCCATTAATAACTTGATTATTTCTTTGGAGTCTTCTTTATCGAGTAAAGAGCTAACAAAGGTAGGTCTAGGCTCTTCGCTAGTACCTAAGTTAACTTCTATTAACTCATCTATCGTAGATTTGATTTCTTCTTCGAATTCGGTGGAGCGTCTCCAATTTGTAAATCTTCGAGTTCATCCGTAGTTTCCATGCGGCTTTCATTAGACCCGCAGGTGACAACCAAGCAAAATTCAGCATCGTCAACCGATCCTACCGTGCCGAATCCGAGACCATGTTTCGAGTTGGGTAAACGACCGGAGTTATTCCATAAATTTTCAAAACTTTGTGATTGACCTTTTGTCCACTGTCGAGGTAAGAAACCACGTTGAATTAAATTTTGAACACAGGGAGAGTACCACTCAAAAGGCAATTCCATTAATTCTGATGAAGTAGCATCTTCAAATTGTACATTATTTTCAATTTTGGAGGAAGAAGCACCACGGTAGAATTTGATTGGTTTTGCACCACCGCTATGTACCTCTTTGACCTCCATACCCTCGATCTTATTAGAACGGATCGGGGTCAGGGTCATAGTATGTACATAGTGGTTAATCTTCTCGTACATCGATTTATATTCTTCGTTTCTTTCATCTTCAATAGGGATTTTGAATTGCGGCTTCTTTCGACTTATTGTCGCTGCTTCTTGTTTGATTTCTCTTTCTTCTTCATAACTATATTCCCAATCGACATTGATGGTTGGTTTCCTCTGTCCAATTGTCCTAATGTCTCTACCACGACCTCGTCCCCGGCCTCGACCTCGGATGCGAGTTGTGGAGAAACCTTCACCATCTCGCCGTAAGGGAGTGGTGAGTGATCGTTGGACTAGAACTTCGGGTTCTTCGTTGTCCCGAACTTTCTTCGCTTCATTTGTTATGGTATCTCCGGAGAGGATCGTTTTCTTCGGTGGTGCATAATAAGCCGCATCCTCGTGGATTCCAATTTCATGTACGGAGAATGGTTGTAAGTCACCTTTGATGCACTCGTTCTCCTCCATCGTAGTACTTGATGCACTGATGTAGAGATGATGGTACCATCCTGTTTTCATGTATCCATGGTCGGCCCAGTAGAGCGTTGAACGACGTTTCTGAATCAATTATGTGAAATTTCGCGGTTGTCTTTGCTAAGTCACCGGTCTTCATTAGCAGTGTTATGGAGCCGAGGGCTCTTTCTCCTTTCTGGTTGAATCCTCTTAATAACATTTTGTTCGCCTCGAGCTCGCGAGCATCAATTTCCAAGTATGCTAGCGTTCGAAGATTCATTATATTGATTGATGCTCCCGGATCCACCAATACTCGGAGAGTGTAAATCTTCCGATTGTAACTGAAATGTACAACGGTCGGTTGTGATCTGTTGTTCCAAGTAGTAGGTCGTCGTCTCGTGAAGGTAACACCTCGCTGTTCCTTTAACGAGCAAACCTCATCTAAGGACTCTCCGGCCATTTGAGCTAAGCAAATTTCTGGATCAAGTAAGGCCTTGATCAGAGCTTCTCTCATCTCCTTTGATAAGATGAGAGCGTCGTAGATGCTCAGCTTGTCGGTAGTTTCCTAAGATGGGCTAAGCACGTTGTAGTCCACTTTGTTTTCATGTGTCTCCGTTTCTTCTCGAATGGGTATTTCTTCCGCTGGGGTTGGTTCTTCCCGAACAACCACCCGCTTCCTTTGTCTTTTGGACCCATTCTCGGAGGTAGAACTTTTCCACTCCTTAAGTTGACTTCGTAATTTCTTCCGAATCTATTGTCGAGCTTGCCGGTGTCTCTTCTTGAATCGGAATGACAGTGCTCTTCCGGATTAGCTTCGGAGTCCGAAGGCTCTAACTCTATCGTGATCGGAGCTCCTCGAAACTCGCGAGATAGATTCGTTGCTTGTTGAACTCTCGTAGCCTCCTCGATGGATGTCTTCTTCGTTATTTTGCTCGTCGAGATCGTGTATGATTTGAGAATTGTCGTTGGTATCGAAATCGATATCCGGATTATCGTTAGTTACGTAATCGTTAGACACAGTCAAAACGTAGCCAACGCCATCACCCTTATCATTATATGATCCCACCGAAGTGAGCAGATAATCATACAGAGTCAAGGGTTCGAGGGATTTCTCCCCCGAATCGGAAACAACTATCCTAGGATAAGCAGCCCCTAGTCTAGCCTTAGGTGCCTCGGTCTTCTCTTCTTCGTCAATTTTCTTCTTCTCTTCAATCGTCTCCTGTTGAGGTGGTTCTTCTATCGCAAGTGATAGTACCGGCTAACGTAGTTTCAAACTCCGAATTGAAGCTTGTGCCGAAGCGGTCCGGATGCTCGTCTAAAATCTTTTCGAAGACCTCGTCCAAGCGGTAGTCCATCCATCGTCGGCTTGTATAGGGATCTATCGGAATGATGGGATCGAGCCGAGATAACATTGACGGAACCTCCTTTCTGGGGTTCCTTCATGTACTCCTTCGGGATCGTTATATTCCCTTTCCGCAGGTTGTCATTGAGCCAACTTTTGAAGGTAATGCAATCTTCTATTTTGTGTCCAAGCATTTGGTGGTAAGGGCAAAAGTTGGGATCACCCTTCTTGTTGACTTCCTCTGGTCTTTTAGGCTCTGCACTGGAAATCCGGAGTCTTCATCGACTACGGAACATTTTTGGCACTCGCCTCATTCTTGAACGGATATTCTCTCGCTCAAAAGCTCTCTTAATGTACGTTGCGGACGAGGTGGTTGTTCATATTGCGGAGATGACCGATAGCCGGGCCGGGGTTGCCGGTAATCTCGTAGTGGTTGCTGCGGCCGTTCCGGTGGTATTTGCATCGGTTGCTTGCCTTTGTCAACCGCCGCGACGATCCCGGATTTCTTTTCAAAAGTCTTTACAGTGCTTTTGTTTATCCGTCTTGCTCGGTGAAACTTAATTGCTTTGCCTCCTCTTGCAAGCTTCCGGCCTTGCTTAACAACTTCTCGAAAGTCTTAATAGTAAATCCCTCGAGGAGAAGTGCTATCGGGCCGTGAATGCTTTTTAGCAAAATGCCGATCGCATGTTGTTCTTGCAGTTGTGGTTCACACTTCATACTTAAGTTCCTCCATCGGAGTATGTAATCCACCAAAGTTTCATTCGGCTTCGCTTCTCTACCACTAAATCACCTATAGTGATGTGGTGCCGAGCTCCGGCGAATCGCTTGATGAAGAGGTTCTCTAGCTTCGAGAATGTCTTTACCGAACCGTTTGGTAATCCCGCATACCGGTCGAAGGCGATTCCCGACGGACCGGCCGACGAACCGTCGGAAGAGTAATGCATCGCTCCCGCCGGCATTGCAACAACTCGGCACGAAAGTGTGCTACATGCTCGTCGAGGGTTCCCGGCTCCATCGAAGGTCTTGAACGAGAGGTGGTACGAAGCCTTTCGGGTATTGGACGGCGTCGAATTCTTCGGGTAAGGTCTACCCGTCCGAATGGATGTCCCGCTCTTTGATTGTGCTAAGGCTTCTCGCACTCGCCGTTCCACCAAGTTCTTGATATCCTTTTCGAGAATCATACTTTGTGTTGTATCCTTCTTCACCGATCATCCCCATTGACGGACGTAATCTCCTTTCCTCCGTCTACAATGTGAATGACCTCCGGGTGTGTTTCCCTTTGTGGTTGTACTTCGACTCCGGAGAGTGGCCGGAGCTACGGCCATCTCTTCCATCCTTTTCGCCATTCGAGCGATCGTGTCGTCTTTCTCTTGAAGTCGTCTTCTCATCGCTCCGGCTCCTCTCTTTCGCGGCTGCAGGAGCACCTTGCGAAGCCGATGAAGCTCGTGTCTCAACCATGTTGATTTCTCGCGTATTCGTCGTCCATAAATTCCGATGAATCAATCTCATCTCCGAACTTTTCTTCTCTTTCTTTTGCCAATCGTCGGATATCGGTTCTCAACTTTTCCATGGCATCTTCTAGCGGGGCTTTCGTGTGTCTTCGTGGTTGTCGTGCGATAGTTGCCGGGTCCCCTTCTCACGAGTCCCCTTCATCGCGGTAGCACTTTCTTCGCATTCAAGTCTCCCGGCGAGACTTTCTTTCTCGGGCCGTTGTTTCAATCTCAATCGCCCAGTAGTGGGACGCCATACCATCCTTCGGCAGCAGAAGGTCTAGGACCGGATGGTCTCGTCGGCCAAATGCCGGAAGGTGGTATCCTCCCTAATCCGTAATCCCGAGACGACAACGGGCGGACTAGCCTTCATTCTTTTACTTGGCTTTTCCGTCATGACGGCGGGTTCTACTCGGGGCCCAAGACGGGATTTGATTGGCACCCGCCCTATCCTCCGTAGAATTTCTGATATGGGGCAGTTTTCCTTCTTCGCTAACTTTTCTACCAAAGTTTGCAGTCGAGCAAACGGCGTAGTTCTAGTTCTTTTCTTGCGGCTATCGTTGTAATATGCGGGCTGTGGTAATGTGGCAGCAATTTTGCGAATGTTTTCTTCATCTTCTGCGGCGGAGAGGGGATGAAATCTGCTTCCTCCCAACAGTGGTATGTATTCAGGCAGCGGTGTATATTCTGGCAGTTCTGGAATTTCTTCTAGGAAAGCAATTTCAGCAGCCCTGGCTTCTTTAGCGATCCTTCTATTTCTCGTTTCTTCTCCGGGTCTTTGTTAGTGACGGAATTCTTGAACCGGACCCGATCTCGAAAACGTAAGGTCTTACAGGAAGATCCGTACCCTCCACGGTAACGGGTCCATCATAATCTTGGATTTCTTTCCCTTTGACTTGGCAAAAGTCGGGGCGAGTGCGGAAACAACTAGACCAGGTGGGGGTAGAAAGAACGGTCCTCTCGTGGACGTCGGTACTCCTCTTAGTCGGGATCCTTTGCAGAGGAGGGAATTCTTGGGTCGACCTAAGGTTGAACTCGCGCAGCGGCTCTTCGGCTTCGGATACCTTGTTCATCGGTGCAAAGAGGGAGACGTTGGTGACCTTGACGTTCGTGTTTTCAAATCCTTGTCCAAATCGGATGATTCCATTGTCGGGCAACTCATCCTTATAGCACGGCGAGGTCCGATCCATTGGTGAAGGAAAAATCGGCTTCGGGGCTTCCATTTCGCAGGTAGATTCACGGTTGTCAGTCCCAAGTTATGCTTCTTTTCTTTAGGACGAAAAGAAAGGAATCGAAAAGAGTCCGAACTCATTCATGTTCATGTATTTATAAGAAGGAATCACTTATTAAAAGGTTTGTTTATTTAGAACGGAGTGTTCAAAGGTGTAGAGAAGGTAAGGAATCGAATCGGAGTTGGAAAGGAAAAGAGAGTCTTAAGCAAGACTTCTCGACCCGAAGGATCACTCCTAAACTAACACCTATTGGGGTCCACCCCACCTCGAAATGAGGTAAAAGGATCTCGGAACCTCTCTGTTTAGGGGTGTCTAAACAGTGGCTCCTAAATCCGAGAGAATGTTGGTTATACTTGTTCAAGGTAGAAATGAACATAGTATTCCAACGGAAAGAAGGGTAGTTTGATCCATTAGGGACATGGATACACTACCGATTTTTGAAAGCAGAACTATTTGATTAAAATGGAGAGAGGAACTATTCCCCAGCGGAGTCGCCAGAAATATGTCGGCATTTTTTTTAGGTTGTGTGTTTTATTTTGAAAAGGGGTTCGCCTACAGAAATATGTCGGCGTATTTTAAATTTAATTTAAATATATATATGGTTTAGAAAGTACTATTTGATTTTGAAAATAATTTTAAATTTGAAAGTTTTAAGATATGAAATCGAACCGATCTCACATCCCGAATAGTTTACATGAACGAGCACCGCACCACAACCGTGTATCTATCCCTAAGGATAGACACACCGCTCGATGGTGGGGCTCGGTTAAATAAACTAGAGGATTTGTGACATCCGTTTGGTCCGCGAACCAATTTTATAAGCCGACAAATTCCCTCGCTTAATATGAAAACATTAAACAGGGGTTTATATTACTCGGGTTCTTAAAGTTCCCTATAAGGGCAAGCCCCTATAGTTAATTACATCTTAAGTGACGGGAATCACCTAAGAAAACTCTCGATAATAATCAATAATTCCGCTCTCAAGAATTTCAAAGTTTAAGGTTTTCAAAGGATTGGATTTTGGAATTTCAATAGGGAATGGATCAAATTTGGAACATTTTATTTTGGGAATCCAAGGGGAGAAAAGTAGGAGTAATTACGGATTCGAAGCGAACTTCGGTAATTTCCCGACTATCCTATTGTTTGGCTTGGATTTAGGAAAGTCCTAATGTTTATTTAATGTTTTAATCTTGCCAATTTTAGTTGATTAGGGCTTATATTTATATGATCGAATCATACAAATTGCCTAGAAGATATGAGGGTTTATGTCGTATCGGACGACTACCTCGGAATCCTAAGACCGGTTAGGGCTTAATTTGCAATGCAAATGCCTAACGAAGAGTTGAGGATTTATGTTGCACTAGGCGAACTACCTCGAAGTCCTATGGCTTTGTTATTTAATTCTAAGAAAGTTTTGTCGAAGTAGGTTCAAGTTTTGTCGACGACGATGGCCGTGCCGCCCACCATGCTCCGAGCTCCTTGTTGTTGCAGAGGTTTAGTTTTAGAAATCATAAATCAAGAGATGAGAGAAGTGTCTTGGTTTAGAGAAGTCTTAATTTCCACGTGTTTTTTGTGTTTTAATTAAAACGGATCTTAAAGTTGATTAAACGGAACCGATTAAGATCCCACGGTTCCGTCATCCCGGCACCGTTATTTTCATCGAATTCACTTAGTCCAGATGAATTTGCTAAACTCAACTAAATGAGTTCCGCACTTTCATTTAGACCGTGGGAAATCCCGTTAGCAACACGTGGGTTACATCATCCGAGGTATTCCCGATCATTCAATGAGACGTTTTAATTTAGTTGTAGTTGTAGTTTTGTTGTTCTGTTTGTGATTAAATTTTGAGTTGTCTTATATTTTGGAATGTTGTGGAGGTGAATTTTATCTTGTAATGTCTTTTAATTTAGTTATGGGTTTCGGCTTTGGTTTTCGTCCTAAAGGTGTCGGTTTTCATGCAACCGTTGTTTATCATGCAAGAAAAATAAAGTGCATTTGCAATAAAATAAACCGCAATAAAATAAAAGCGTACTCGGAGGGTCTTCCCGTCATCCTAAGCTGCACTTAAAACACGGTTAGAATATTTAAGCAAGTTCTCAGGTAAAGCTAAGGGAAAGGTTTTGGTTTTCTACCAAATTCCTAATCCTATAGCTAGTCATTTCCTATGACGTCTAGGTTCTCTCGTGTTTTTAGTTTGAAGACGATTTTCTTCATCAAAGAACAATTAAGTTCAATTGTTCTTGTAAATATCCTATCATATCGAGTAAGTGCTTAAGAAAAATCTTAAACATCTTTTCAATATTTCTAGGATCGTTTCAAGTCCAAATGAATTTAATTGTGTAAATGAATCAATCGTCCGAGGTTTTCAAGTTTTGTTAACTTGCTCAGTGAACTAGGACATTTGAATGTCCTATAAGTGAAGTAACATTTCATTTTAATGTTCTACTTAGGAGTTATGATAACTAAGGCTCCTAAGGGCAAATGATATTTAATGATTTGTGATCCAAATTTAAGTTCAAATTAATGATTTAAGTTTGGAATAGTGTTCAAGTTATTTTAGATTTATTTCTTCATGTCTTAAGTGAGGTTATTTAATTCAATTTAATTTAATTTAATTTAATTTAATTTAATTCAATTTAATTCAATTTAGTTTGATTTGATTTAATTTAATTCAATTTAATTTATTTGATTTAATTTCTTAATTTAATTTAATTTAATTTTAATTTAATTTAATTTAATTTAATTTAATTTAATTTTAATTTAATTTAATTTAATTTAATTTAATTTAATTTAATTTAATTTAATTTAATTTAATTTAATTTAATTTAATTTAATTTAATTTAATTTTAATTTAATTTAATTTGTTTATTTAATTTTATTTAACTTAATTTAATTTAATTTATTTTATTTTAATTTAATTTATTTAATTTAATTTGATTTGATTTAATTTAATTCAATTTAATTTATTTGATTTAATTTCTTAATTTAATTTAATTTAATTTTAGTTTAATTTAATTTAATTTTAATTTAATTTAATTTGTTTATTTAATTTTATTTAACTTAATTTAATTTTATTTATTTATTTAATTTAATGTATTTAATTCATTTAATTTGATTTAATTTGTTTATTTAATTTAACTTAATTTAATTTTATTTAATTCAACTTTTAATCTTAATTTAATTTAATTTAGTTGAAAATTTTTAAAAAAAAGTTTAATGATTTAATTTAATTTAATGATTAAGTCTTTTAATATTTTAAATTTGAGTTATCATTTTAATTAAGAGTTGAGTATTAATGAAATGATTAATTTAGGGATTTTTTAAATTAAAGGATAAATCTCTTCCTAATAATATCCCTATTTTAATAATTCCAAATTTATTATTCTTCCAAATTCAATTAATTATTTAATTAAAGTTTAATCATTTTAAATTGCTTAATGGGTTTCTACCCTTTAATTATTAAATTTCAATCATCCAAATCAGATTAGGATCAAATATTTTACTTGTTAATTTTTTTATTAAACCTAAAGTCTTAATTAAGGATTAAAATTTTAATCACCATTTTGCCCTTTAAGCCTAATAATTTCATAACTCACTAAATTGAACTCAAATGAACTTGAAATTTTTATGTGACTTCACTTATGTGTCAATGAAGACATGAGAGGAGAAAATGTGATTTTTCTGTATTTAATTTATTTATATAATTATTTTTTGTAGAAAAGAGAAATTTCCAAGGAAAATTCAATAACATGACCAAGGGAAAGTTTCTGTCCTTAAGAAAATTAGGGGACATTCCTAATGACCAGAGGACCACTTGGACCAAATTTTGTAATTTTTTGAATTATATTTTATTTATTAGAATTATTTTAAATTCTGGAGTATTAATTAATTTAAAAATAAAATAAATGTTGAAAAATAAGTTTTATAATTTTTAAAATTCTCTCTGATATCAAGGATTCCAGAGAACCAAACTTTGCAATTTTCTGATTTTTCTTTGATTTATTATAATTATTTTGGTGAAAATGCTAGAAAATACATTTTTTTAATTTTAAAATTACCCTAGAGCTTTAAAAATTAATATCTCACTAAATAGACCTAGGAAAAATATGGGACTTGTTCTTAAGTGATTAGAATTCAAAATATGACATTTTGGTGAATTTTATTATTTTTGTGATTTTTATTATTTTTTAATTATTAAAAATATTAAAATAATATTAAAAATCAACTTTTTTAGAAAATTGAAATTTTAATTTTCTTAAACTCCCCTGATATCAGAGAGACTCCAAAACCAATTTGGTGAATTTTTGAAAGATATTTTGAAAGTTATGAATTTTTAAAGTTTAAAATGGCTGAGTGGCTTAATCAACCCAATTAGTGGGGCTAACCAAGTCCAATTGACCTCAAATTTTTATGATGGATTCCTCTGATCCTAAAGGTCAGTGGAGAATTGATTTCAAGTCAATTTGATCTATGGTTAACTCTAATTAATTAGAAACCTATTTTGGGTATTTAAGCCAATTAGGGTTAATCTCAATGAATTAACTCAAATCCTATTTTTCCTAGGGTTCTCTGGTCATAAGGAACATCACCAAATTTTCCTAGAATTTATTTCACAACATGCTAATTTTTGAAATTAAAATACTTAAAACAGCAACATGCATTTGAAAAATCAATAACTTTTCATAGAAATGGCCTCCGACCTTGGAAAATTCAGGGAATGTTCCCAAGTTCGGAGGCTTCAAAAGCCCTATGGTCTCATGCCATGGTGAATTGTATACATGCATGGAGAATTAAAACAATGCAGGGAGTAAATAATTAATTAAAAATAAAATACTGGACAAAATTAATTAATTTCTTTTCCACATTATTCTCCTCTCGTTCACCGAGCAAGGGGGTATTTTTATTTTATTTTTGTGATTTTTCTACACAAAGATATGGATTTTTAAAGTTTGGGAATTAAAATAAATAGAAAATACCCTATTTATCTACTTATCCACGCGGCGCCGCGTCAACCTCGGCAGCTCCGAAACGCCGCGTGGCGCGCTCCCATTCGACGCCGCCATCTGAGTCAGCAACCCGGGCCCCGCGGTTCTCGTACCGTCTCCTGGTCCAACGCCATCTGAGCCGTCCGTCCGTGCGTGTATTAAATGGACGGCATCCGTTCATCGTCCATGACTGGTGCGATCCCGTGACCGTCCACACTCTAACCACTAAGAACTCACTCGATTCTCAATGGATTTTCGTGTTCTTATGCTCTCATGGATTCGTCTTGAAGAGACGAACACATCCATACGGTAAACATGCATTGAAATTAAGGCATTTGAAATGGAGAATCTCCGAAGCTCGGGATGAAGAACTAGTTCATACCTTTGCTCGGAGAAGTGAAGCTTCGATCCGAGAGTTGTTGCACCTTCGATTGGATCCTCGGCAAGCTCCGGATGAAGTCTCCCGGTCCGGTGAATTGTCCGGATTGAACTTCGACCACAGCTCGATCACAAAGCTTGGAGTCCGGAACAACCGGGTGGCCCGGAGATGGGGCTTTTGTCGGTGGACACCTTCCCTTGGTCCGGTGAAGGTATAGGACCAATCAATTTGGGGATTGGTTCACCGTGGGGAAGTGTCCCGGTTTTGGGCTTGGATTTCAACTCCGAAATTAAGCTCGCAGAGAAGAAATGGCAGGGGGATCTCACTTGGGGATCAAGTGCTCGTGTATGAGGAGGGGTCCGGAACAATTTTGGCGTAGTTTTGGCAAGGTTTTTGCAACTCTCTTCTCATGGCCGAGAGGGGGTGGTGTTTAAATAGGCATGGCCGGAGGCTCTCCCGGGGGTGGCCAAGGGTTGGGATCGACTGCTCGGTCATGGGAAGAACGGCCATGGTGGCCATCGGGCATGGGGCGGCTCGACAAGGTGGAATTCCAAAGTTGGCTCACTCCCGAGGTCTCGGGCATGGCGTTTTCCGGCGATCGGGTGGCCGGCCGGCCGAGCATGGGTCACCCTCGAGGTCGGTGGGTCGGGGTTGGGTGTTTGTGCAAGCAATCGGCAATGGCCAAGTGTAAAGGCTTTGATCCAAAGTAGAATGGGGCATGGCTAGTTTTGGGTCTAAATGGGTCAACTCACCCATTTGGGCTTGGTGCACCCTTCAAGGTGGCCTTGGGTGCTGTGGGGGATCAAATGGATCAGCTGGTTTGGCATGGAGAAGTCTCCATCCAAATATATTTGGATTAAATTTAGGTTTAGGTGAATCATGATTAAGGCTAATGAGCTTTAGGGATTAAGGAAAGGGGCCCTCCTTCCTACCCAATATGGCATGGTGGAGTGTCCAAGGCTCTCATGGCTCACATGTGGCTCATGCATGGCTTCATGGCTCACTTTTGGCTTGGGAAAGCTTGGTCAATTTCATGAAAATGGATTTTAGGAATTTTTTGGTAATTTGATGGAAATTTGTATGGAACTTGATTTGGAATGATTTGATGATGGATTTAGGACTTAGGTAATGGCTTTGATTAAGTGGATGGCAAATGGAAATGTCATGTGGGCTTTAGGGTAGATTTTGGGCTCATTGAAATGGTTTTAGATGGGCTTTTAAATGGTTTAGGAAAGTGGGCTTTTGAATTTTAAAATGGATTTTGGGATGAAATTTTGGTAAAGGCTTGGGCCAAATAATTGTTGAGTTTAGTTTAGGGATGTGTCATGAGTGGTTTGAAACAAATTTGAGGTGATTTGGGTTTGAATTGGATTGGATATGGGCTTTTTGGTAAAGAGGCTAAGGTGGGCCAAAATGGGCTAGCATGGGCCAATGTAGGGCTAGGGTTGAAATTGATGTAAAATTAATGTTGGGAAATGTTTATGGGAGTGTTTCAAAGAGGTTTTGGCTTTGGTTGGGTTTTGATTTTGGGATTTGGGCTCATTTGGGCTAGGTTTGGGTTTAGGTCAAAATTGGGCCTTTTAGCTTTGGGTTGAACTTGAGTAGGGTTTGGATCAAAGTTTTGGGCAAATCATGTTAGTGTTTTGTTTATGGGGATGTTAAGAAAGGTTTAGAAAAGATTTGGGGTTAATTGGAGTTGAATTGGGTGAATTTGGGTTAGGTTTGGGTCATAGGTCCAAATTGGGCTTTAAGGCCAAAAGTGAAATTGGACCCAAATTTCAATCAAATTAAGCTTGTCTTTGGTCTAGATTGGTGTTGGGGATGTTGAATTGAAGTTTAGAATTGAATTGGACCAGAATTGGGATCAATTGGGTAGATTTGGTTTGACATTGGGTTTACTTTGGGTTAAAATGGGTCAAATTGGGGGTTTTGACAAAAGTGGGGTAAATTGACAAAATTGGCCCATGGTGTAGTTGGACAAAATGAAATTGGGAATATTTGGGATTTTCTGGAATTTTCTGGGAATTTTCTGAATTTTTGGATTTTTGGGTCAAAAGGGGTATTTTGGGTATTTGGAAGGTATTGGGGGGTATTTTGGGATTTTTGATATTTTTGGATATGGATGATCAGTTTGAGTGATGTGGGAATGTTTGGGATTGATTTTGGAGAATTTTGGGTAATTTGGGAATTTTTGAGAAATTTGGGTAGTTTCGAGGCATTTGGTAGAGTTGGTGGGTGTAGGGTCCCGGGGTCAAAAATTGAAAATTTGGAAAATTGAAGATTGGGTGGATGTAAGTGGAATGAAATCATTTTTGTTGAGCCATGAAGCCATATCAAGCCCACATGAGCCATGAAGGGACTCATTTGAGGCATTCACCATGTTGTTCCTAACCCTCTTAGCCGGAGGCTTAGTGGTTAAGGACCATCCATGTGAATCACCTACATGAGTCGGAAGTCAAGTTAGGTAAGGGTGTGTTTTAGGAGGTGTGTGAAAGTGTAGTGCATAGGTGTAGTGTATGTGTAAGTCAGCCCTTTCACCGGACCAGAGCCACCCAGTGCGGTCCCAAGGCCAAAGAGTCCTATAGGAACTCATCCTTTAAACTTCCACATTCGATTTCAACCCTCTAGGTGATTAGGGGTCTATAGTCAAGTTTGTGGAGTTTGCAGGGAGTTAAGAAGTGGTTTGAATTTCTAAAAGGTGGATCCCAATTCTAGTCCTCTAAGATAGTCAAAGGAAAAGCCTAAGGCTAGATCCTAAGTACTAAAGAGAAGAAGAGAAGACCTCATCAAAAATGAGGTCAACAAGCATCTACGACGCTCTCATCTTATCAAAGGAGATGAGAGAAGCTCTGATCAAGGCCTTACTTGATCCAGAAATTTGCTTAGCTCAAATGGCCGGAGAGTCCTTAGATGAGGTTTGCTCGTTAAAGGAACAGCGAGGTGTTACCTTCACGGACGACGACCTACTACTTGGAACAGCAGACCACAACCGACCATTGTACATTTCAGTTACAATCGGAAAATTTACACTCTCCAGAGTATTGGTGGATCCAGGAGCATCAATCAATATAATGAATCTTCGAACGCTAGCATACTTGGAAATTGATGCCCGCGAGCTCGAAGCGGACAAAATGTTATTAAGAGGATTCAACCGTGAAAGGAGAAAGAGCCCTCGGGTCAATAACGCTACCGATGAAGACAGGTGACTTAGCAAAGACAACCGCGAAATTTCACATAATTGATTCGAAACGTCGTTCAACGCTCTACCGGGCCGACCATGGATACATGAAAACAGGATGGTACCATCATCTCTACATCAGTGCATCAAGTACTACGATGGAGGAGAACAGTGTATCAAAGGTGACTTACAACCATTCTCCGTACATGAAATTGGAATCCACGAGGATGCAGCTTATTATGCACCACCGAAGAAAACGATCTTCTCCAGAGATACTATAACAAATGAAGCAAAGAAAGTTCAGGACAACGAAGAACCTGAAGTTCTAGTCCAACGTCACTCGCCACTCCCTTACGGCGAGATGGTGAAGGTTTCTCCACAACTCGCATCCGAGGTCGAGGCCGGGGACGAGGTCGTGGTAGAGACGTTAGGACGATCGGACGGAGGAAACCAACCATCAATGTCGATTGGGAAGATAGTTATGAAGAAGAAAGAGAAATCAAACAAGAAGCAGCGACAATAAGTCGAAAGAAGCCGCAATTCAAAATCCCTATTGAAGATGAAAGAAACGAAGAATATAAATCGATGTACGAGAAGATTAACCACTATGTACATACTATGACCCTGACCCCGATCCATTCTAATAAGATTGAGGGTATGGAGGTCAAAGAGGTATGTAGCGGTGGTGCAAAACCAATCAAATTCTACCGTGGTGCTTCTTCCTCCAAAACCGAAAATAATGTACAATTTGAAGATGCTACTTCATCGAATTAATGGAATTGCCTTTTGAGTGGTACTCTCCCTGTGTTCAAAATTTAATTCAGCGTGGTTTCTTACCTCGACAGTGGACAAAAGGTCAATCACAACGTTTTGAAAATTTATGGAATAACTCCGGTCGTCCACCCAACTCAAAGCATGGTCTCGGATTCGGCACAGTAGGATCAGTTGATGATACTGAATTTTGCTTGGTTATCACTTGCGAATCTAATGAAAACTGCATGGAAACTACGGACGAACTCGAAGATTTGCAAATCGGAGACGCTCCACCGAATTCGAAGAAGAAATCAAATCTACGATAGATGAGTTAATAGAAGTTAACTTAGGTACTAGCGAAGAGCCTAGACCTACCTTTGTTAGCTCTTTACTCAATAAAGAAGACTCCGAAGAAATAACCAAGTTATTAATGGAATTCAAAGATCATTTTGCTTGGAGCTACGATGAGATGCCGTGTTTAGCTCCGGAGGTCGCAGTCCATAAACTAGGAGTGGACCCTACTGCCGTTCGGTCGGACAAGGTCCCGGAAGAATGCGTCTAGAAATCGAACAACAAGTCATAGTCGAAGTTAAAAAGCTAATAGACGCTAAATTTGTCCGTGAAGAACAATACCCGACTTGGTTAGCCAACGTGGTACCAGTCAGGAAGAAGAATGGTCAGATCAGAATTTGTGTGGATTTCAGAGATTTAAACAAGGCATGTCCAAAAGATGAATTTCCTCTACCGATCCCAGAATTAATGATCGACATCGCTTCAACGCACGAAATATTCTCGTTCATGGATGGATCTTCAGGATACAACCAAATAAAAATGGCTCCAGAAGATGAAAAGCTTACGACGATTCGAACGCCGATCGGAGTATTTTGCTACACGATGATGCCATTCGGATTGAAGAACGCGGGAGCAACCTACCAAAGAGCAATGACAAGAATTTTTGATGATCTCATCCACAATCAAGTCGAATGCTACGTGGACGATGTGGTCATCAAAAGCAAAGTAAAGGACAACCATTTGTATGATTTGAGAATTGTTTTCGAACGATTAAGACAATTTAACCTTAAGATGAATCCCTTAAAATGCGCCTTCGGCGTCACCTCCGGAAATTCTTAGGATTCGTTGTCCGACATCGTGGAATTGAAATCGATCCGGAAAAGATAAAAGCCATCTTAGAAATGCCGCCTCCCAAAACCTTAAAACAACTACGATCTTTTCAAGGGAAGCTGGCATATCTTCGACGCTTTATCTCGAACTTGTCAGGTAGGTGTCAGCCTTTCTCGGCACTAGTTAAAAAGGACGCCAAATTTATTTGGGAAGAGAAATGCCGAGAGGGCCTTCGAGGACATTAAACAATATTTAATGACACCTCCTCGTCTTAGCAGCCCCAGTCTCGAGTAGACCGCTAATACTTTATACCGCGGCTTTAGACGACTCTCTCGGAGCCCCGTTAGCCTGAGTCAATGATGAGGGTAAAGAAAATGCTCTTTATTACTTAAGTCGTCGTTTATCGCCGACGGAAATAAGGTATCCCGCAATTGAAAAGCATTGTTTGGCCCCGATTTTCGCCGCTCAAAAGCTCGGGCATTACATGCTTTCTCATAAGGTCAACCTAATCTCGAAGTTTAATCCATTGCAATACTTGATGACTCGTCCAACGCTTTCGGCGGACTTGCCGGATGGTCAATGATATTATTGCAATTCGATATAACTTTCGTGCCTCTTCGTGCCGTAAAGGGACAAGTCCTAGCAGACTTCCTCGCGAGCACACCCTTTGCGGCGGAATCGCCTCTCAATGACGACTTGCCGGATGAACAAATAATGAATCTAGAAGACCTTGATGATCGACGTTGGGAATTATATTTCGACGGAGCATCTTCAGCGCACAAAGACGAAGAATCGCAAGTGATAGTGCCTGTAAGGCGGGAATCGGGCTAATCTTTATAACACGGAGCGGGGGATGTTAAGATACTCCTACCACTTGACGGAACCATGTACAAACAACGAAGCGGAATACGAAGCCCTCATAACGGGACTCGGAATTAACCATTCGAATGGGGATAACGGACATCGACATCTACGGGGATTCGCAGTTAATCATTCGACGGATCGCCGGACAATACGGAATTTTAAAACCAAGACTCGAGCAATACTTCCGAGTATGCCATACAGTTGTTGGAACAGATTCCGAATGTGACAATTTACAAAATTCCCGAAAGAAAACGCTCACAGCGGATGCGCTAGCTCGTCTCGCAAAAGAATTTGCTGTTTGCAAGATGAATCGGTGGAAGTGTCGGTTCACGGACGTCGGGTCCTATCACGGCTTGACATAGACACGATACACAAATCGGAAAAGGAAAAAGGATCGATTGCAACGGTGACGGAAAACACGGAAGATTGGCGACGGCCATTGATGGATTACCTACAAACGGGAAAACTACCGGAGGATAGGTCGTTAGCTCATCGGATCAAGAAAAGAACTCGTCCTACGCACTAATAAACAATACATTATACGAGAAGGTCTTTTGATCAAATGTGGCTAAGGTGCCTAAGCGGGTCCGAGGCCCGTGAAATTGTTAAGGAAGTGCATTCGGGACTCGTGGCGCTCACCGGTCGGGTCCAAAGATGAAAATGAAAATTAAAAGACTAGGGTACTACTGGCCCTCGATGATGACCGACTGCATGAAAATCGCCAAGAGCTGTCACCAATGCCAAGTGCACGGAGTGGTTCTACACCAACCTCCAAATGTGCTACATCCGACAATTGCATCGTGGCCATTTGAATGTTGGGGCACGGATATAGTGGGTCCAATAGAACCGCCGTCGTCAAAAGGACATCGCTTCATTCTTGCGGCTACGGATTACTTTTCCAAGTGGGCGGGCGGTTCCACTCGGAGAAGTGAAAGCACATCACGTACTACAATTTTTCAAGAACCAAGTTGTCTACCGTTTCGGAGTGCCGCGCGAGATAATCTCGGATAATGGGTCGGCATTCGAAGCACACAAATCAACAATTTTGTCGGGAGACACGAAATCGACTGGCGATATTCAACAATTTACTACCCAAGAGCAAACGGCTCAGCTGAGGCTTTTAATAAAACTCTCGTTCAAATTTTAAAGAAGACTTTAGACGACAATAAGAGAAATTGGCACGAGAAGTTGTTAGAAGCCTTATGGGCCTACCGGACAACCTTCGAACTCCTACGCAAGCTACACCTTACGCTCCGGTGTATGGGTCCGAGGCGATGTTACCTTTAGAGGTTCGGCTCCTTCACTCGAATTGCGAGTTGCAAATAAAATCACAACGAAGAGAACGCCAAATTACGACTCGAAGAATTAGAAAGCCTAGAAGGGAAAAGACTTGCGGCGCAACGGAATTTAGAATTATACCAAGCTAAGATGATTCGGGCTCATGATAAACCGGTCCGCCCAAGAACCTTCAAAGTTGGTGATTTAGTTCTCGTTCTCGAAAGACCTATTCTTGCACACCGCAAGATAGGAGGAAAATTTGAACCCACTCGGGAAGGACCATTTGTAGTTGAGGCGGTCTACTCGGGAGGCTCCTACCGCGCTAGTGAATTGCCGGGGAGAACGACATATGCTTCCGATCAATGGACGATACTTGAAAAAGTATTACGCTACCCGATGTTTCGAAGGAATGAACTTTACATCCCTAGAAGCACGGGTGAAGTGATTACTTATGACTCGGGTCCGAACCCAAAAATAATAAAATGTGCTAAAATAAATAAAATCCCGACAATAAAATTTTCCTTGTTTTCTTTTCCAAATCAAAATCTCTTACCCGGTCTTATCCCACTTCATTCCCGTTAAGTTTGAAAATATAAAAATAATAATAAAACAAGATGTCTTTAATAAACATTTTCTTGATGTTCTTGTTCTTAGTACGACCCTCGATCCTTTTCCTTGTCTCTTCGCGTGGAAATGTCGAGCGGGCGGTTGGTCTTGAACTTTAAGAATGGCGTAAGCCTTGCACTTGATGAAAAGAGGGTGAAAGATGGAGCGATAATCGAGATTGACTCGGATTTCGCACCGGCGGGCCTACGCGTACGAGGAAAGTGACCGGGTCCCGGTTAACCGAGAAGAATTGCTCGGACATACGATGAATGAAAGTGGGTGGCCCAAGTCACCAATCCAAAGCAGCAAGAGAAGAAAGACAAACCTTGAAGAAGATAAGAAAATGAAGTCCGTAGTCGCTACGGCAGAGGGCGAGCTTGTCGCCGCCGCGCCCACGAGAGATTCAAGAAGTTCGGAGAGCTACTCTCACGACAACGCAACGAAGAAATAAGAATCGCCGTATCCGTAAGATGTTAACAAAACTAGCCGCGGATCGAGCACGACGAGGCGATTGCTAATGTCGGTGCATACACTTCAAGGACATCGGTTCACCGAGAACCGGAAGAAAGGAGGCCGGCTCCTAGGATGACGAAAGAACCGGGGAAATCTTCGGAAAATCGAAGAAAGAAGGCTACCACGCCACCTGGATAGAACCACCAATGATGCATGACCTTGTTGCGAAGCAACCCCGGGGATGTCCCGACAGGCATCATCCCCGAGGAGCCGAGGTATACGGGAGAACGTGAAGGGATTGAACCGTATATTCCACGATACGTCACGAGGCCTCGCCATCCGCAGATCATTCCGGAATACGAGCTGGAGAGAATGCGAAATGTTGAAAAGAAGACCTTTGAATACTTCGAGAGAATTAGAGTGCGGAAGAATCAATATACCGGAGGGCCTCGAGCTACATACGGACGTATTCTCGGAGTATGAACGACGAGCAAATCGTGGATTGCATCCGGGATTTGAAAAGACCGGGCCGAGCGAGCCGCCTAAGGGAAAACACATACTCGGAGCCCCGGAAATGGATGCCGGGGAAAGGAAGAATCACAATACAATGTGGATGCTCGTTACAACTTTGCGGAAGACAAAGGGAAACCCACCGGGAATACTCCGTCATGGGCAAGTGGATCCGATGCCATTAGTCATCAAGAGAATGGTAAAGAGATTGATAACATGGAGGGTACTGCCAGCAGACTGCATACCCAATAGCTGCATCATCAACATCTACAAACAGGGTGACTGTATACCCCCACACATTGATCACCATGATTTTGTCAGGCCTTTCGCACGATCTTTTCCCGAGCGAGTGCAACATCATGTTCGGATCCGACCTCCGGATAGCGGGCCCGGGTGAGTTCCGAGGGCCGGTGAAGATACCACTACCGGTAGGTTCCGTCATGATACTGAAGGGTAACGGAGCAGATAACGCCAAGCATTGCATACCAGGAGTACCAGTGAAACGGATCTCGGTTACGTTCAGGAGGATGGACGACAGAAAGATACCTTACCATTTCCAGCCAGACCCGGAGCTAGAAAGCCTCCGACCTTACGAGCTGTGAGTTACATGGAAAATATCACACCTCCAATGTACATCCATACGGCATCCTTGCCAAGGATGGCTTGGAAGGTGATGTTATTGACCATGTATCTCACTATTCAAACATGGACCTTTGACGAGATGCTTCTTTAGATGGATCGACAAAGATCATACACGATCCGTTTTGAGTCTACATGGATTGTATGAAATATATTCCGGATCAAGTTGTACGATGTATCTTCAGTATGATTGGAATAAAAGTGACCATGTCACATTTTTGGCCTTCACCTCTTTTGTGCAAATTGATTGGGAAACGCCGTTAAAGTTAAATGAACTTCGAACAAAGAACAGAAAAGAAAAAAAAAAGAATAGAAGAAAACTTTCTTTAAAAAAAAAAAATCTAAAGAAAAATGACAAACACCAAATTCACATGAATATTAAACAAACAACAAAATAAAATTTGAATCGTTAAAGGATAAACAAAATCAACAAGAATGTTAAATCAAATTCTCAATCAAATTTCGAATCCAATCTCGATCAAACTTCAAATTTCATCCTCCAAATTTCAAATCAAATCTTAAACCAAATTTCAACCGAGTTCAAACTCATCATGTCAAATTTCAAATCTCAAATTCAATCTTTCCAGATTCCAAATCTCTATCAAATCTCAAATTCAATCTTTCCAGATTCCAAATCTCTATCAAATCTCAAATTCAATCTTTCCAAATTCCAAATCTCTATCAAATCTCAAATTCGATCTTTCCAGATCTCACATCAAACATCAAATCAAATTCAAACCTTTGGGTCGAGGATTTTACATCCAAGACTGCACTGCTTTAGGATTCTTTTCCTACTGCACTGAAGTACATCAAATTCAAACCTTTGGGTCGAGGATTTTACATCCAAGATCGCATCGCTTTAGGATTCTCTTCCTATCGCACCTGAAATACATCAAATTCAAACTTTTGGGTCGAGGATTTTACATCCAAGACCGTATCGCTTTAGGATTCTCTTCCTATCGCACTCGAAATACATCAAATTCAAACCTTTGGGTCGAGGATTTTACATCCAAGACCGCACTTGCTTAGGATTCTTTTCCTACTGCACCTGAAATACATCAAATTCAAACTCTTGGGTCGAGGATTTTACATCCAAGACTGCACTTGCTCTAGGATTCTCTTCCTATTGCACTGAAATACATCAAATTCAAACCTTTGGGTCGAGGATTTTACATCCGAGACTGCACTGCTTTAGGATTCTTTTCCTATCGCACTGAAATACATCAAATTCAAACTCTTGGGTCGAGGATTTTACATCCAAGACTGCACTGCTTTAGGATTCTCTTCCTACTGCACTGAAATACATCAATTCAAACCTTTGGGTCGAGGATTTTACATCCAAGACTGCACTTGCTTAGGATTCTCTTCCTACTGCATTCGAAATACATCAAATTCAAACCTTTGGGTCGAGGATTTTACATCCAAGATCGCACCGCTTTAGGATTCTCTTCCTACTGCATCGAAATACATCAAATTCAAACCTTTGGGTCGAGGATTTTACATCCAAGACTGCACCGCTTTAGGATTCTCTTCCTACTTGCACTTGAAATACATCAAATTCAAACCTTTGGGTCGAGGATTTTACATCCAAGTACCGCACTGCTTTAGGATTCTCTTCCTACTGCACTGAAATACATCAATTCAAACTCTTGGGTCGAGGATTTTACATCCAAGACTGCACTGCTTTAGGATTCTCTTCCTACTGCACTGAAAAACATCAAATTCAAATTCCTTGGGTCAAGGATTTTACATCCAAGACTGCACTGCTTTAGGATTCTTTTCCTATTGCACTGAAATACATCAAATCAAACTCTTGAGGTTACGGATTTTACATCCAATACCGAATTATTCTGAGGTCTTTCCTCATTGCAATGACTCAATCCAATCGATTCGATCTTCTTTTGGGGTTGAAGATGTTACATCTAAAACTTCGAAAATTCCAATTTTCATTTCAAATCAAATTCCTTCAAATTAATCTTGACAAACTTCAATCTAAATTGAAACTCCAAATTGAAATCTAAACTCACGCATCGTGACTTGAACATGAAATAAAATAAAATCTAAATCGAAATTCTCCCGGATCATGTGATTTGGGATTCACCTCCTTTTCCTTTCCCAGGCGAGAGTTCGAGAATCTCTCGTCCAGGAGATATACTCGACACTCCCCAGGTTGAAGCTCTTCTACTTCGTCCTAAGTTTGTTACTTGGACATCCGTGTTGGTTTTGTTGATCGCTTCGGTCAACACCAATACGTGCGGTGTGCTCCGTCAGCTCACCACACCTATTGAGGGTCCATTTGTTGACCTCATTTTTGATGAGGTCTTCTCTTCTTCTCTTTAGTACTTAGGATCTAGCCTTAGGCTTTTCCTTTGACTATCTTAGAGGACTAGAATTGGGACCCACCTTCTAGAAATTCAAACCACTTCTTAACTCCTCGCAAACTCCACAAACTTGACTATAGACCCCTAATCACCTAGAGGGTTGAAATCAAATGTGGAAGTTTAAAGGATGAGTTCCTATAGGACTCTTTGGCCTTAGGACCGCTTACGGGTGGCTCGGTGCGGTAAAGGGCTGACTTACACATACACTACACCTATGCACTACACTCTCACACACCTCCTAAAAACACACCTATACCTGACTTGACCTCCTGACTCATGTAGGTGATTCACATGGATGGTCCTTAACCCCTAAGCCCTGGCTAAGAGGGTTAGGAACAACATAGTGAATGCCTCAAATGAGTCCCTTCATGGCTCATGTGGGCTTGATATGGCTTCATGGCTCAACAAAAATGATTTCATTTCACTTACATCCACCCAATCTTCAATTCTCCAAATTTTCAATTTTTGACCCCGGGACCCAACACCCGCCAACCTACCCAAAGCCTGAATAGCCAAATTTCTCAAAAATTTCCAAATTACCCAAAATTCTCCAAAATCAATCCCAAACATTCCCACATCACTCAAACTGATCATCCATATCCAAAAATATTAAAAATTCCAAAAATACCCCCCAATACCTTCCAAATACCCAAAATACCCCTTTTGACCCAAAAATCCAAAAATTCAGAAAATTCCCAGAAAATTCCAAAAAATCCCAAATATTCCCAATTTCATTTTGTTCAACTACACCATGGGCCAATTTTGTCAATTTACCCCACTTTTGTCAAAACCCCCAATTTGACCCATTTTAACCCAAAGTAAACCCAATGTCAAACCAAATCTACCCAATTGACCCCAATTTTGGTCCAATTCAATTCTAAACTTCAATTCAACATCCCCAACACCAATCTAGACCAAATACAAGCCCAATTTGATTGGCATTGGGATCCAATTTCACTTTTGGCCTTAAAGCCCAATTTGGACCTATGACCCAAACCTAACCCAAACTCACCCAATTCAACTCCAATTAACCCCAAATCTTTTCTAAACCTTCCTTGACATCCCCATAAACAAAACACTAACATGATTTGCCCAAAACTTTGATCCAAACCCCACTCAAATTCAACCCAAAATCAAAAAAGCCCAATTTTGACCTAAACCTAAATCTAGCCCAAATGAGCCCAAACCCCAAAATCAAAACCCAACCAAAGCCAAAACCTCTTTGAAACACTCCCATAAACATTTCCCAACATTAATTTCACATCAACTTCAACTCTAGCCCAACTTTGGCCCATGGTAGCCCATTTTGGCCCACTTTAGCCTCTTTACCAAAAAAGCCCATATCCAACCCAATTCAAACCCAAATCACACCAAATTGACTCCAAACCACTCATGACACATCCTTAAACCAAACTCAACAATTTTTGGCCCAATATCTTTACAAAATTTCTATCCATAAATTCATTTTCAAACCTAAAAGCCCACTTCCCTAAACCTCCCTAAAAGCCCATTTCCACCAAATATAAAAGCCCAAATTTGGCCCTAAAGCCCACATGACACTTCCTTTCATCATCCATTTAATCAAAATCACCCCTAAGTTTCAAAATCATTATTTAAACCATTCCAAATCAAGCTTCATACAAATTTTCACCAAAATGTCCAAAATTCTTAAAACCCATTTTCATGAAATTGACTAAACTTTTCCACTAAGCCAAAGACAAGCCATGCAAGCCATGGACAAGCCACATGAAGCCATGGAGAGTTTGACATGTAATCAAGCCATTAATGGAAAAAGGAGGATCCCCTTTCCTAATCCTTCTTAAGCCTTTTTTACCTTAAGCATGTCGCACACTAAACCATGCTTTGCCACCTAATCCTTGATGGAGACTCCACCATTCTCTCTTGGTCGACCCAACCGATCCTCTCGGCCCAAAATCGAGGCCATGGGGAGGTGCACCCAACCCAAACCAATGGGTTGACCAAATTGAAGCCAAAATGACCTCTTCCCCATTCCATTTTAATTCAGCCACTTTACACATGGCAGCCACCAGTGCCTTCACAAACATCAAGCCACGACCCACTCTGACCCTGAGGGTGACCCATGCCTGTCGGCCAGCCACCCCAGTCGTCGGAAAACACCATGGCCGAAAGCTCACATATGAGCCAACATTGGAATTCTCCATTGCTGACTTTTCCCAACCCAAATGGATAGCATGGCTGTTCTTCCCTTGACCTAAGCAGTGATCCCAACCATTAAACCCCACGGGAGAGCCTCCGAGCCATGCTTATTTAAACACCACCCCCTCACGGCCATGAGAAGAGAGTTGCACAAACCTTGCCAAAACTCCGCCAAAATTGTTCCGGACCTCTCCTCATACACGAGCACTTGATCCCAGGTGAGATCCCCTGCCATTTCTTCTCCGCGAGCTCGATTTCGGAGTTGAAATCCGAGCCCAAAACCGGGACACTTCCCACGGTGAACCAATCCCCAAATTGATTGGTCCTACACCTTCACCGGACCGAGGGAAGGTGTCCACCAACAAAAGCCCCATCTCCAGGGCCACCCGGTTGCTCCGGACTCCAAGCTTTGTGATCGAGTCGTGGTCGAAGTTCAACTAGACAATTCACCGAGACCGGGAGACTTCATCCGGAGCTTGCCGAGGATCCGATCGAAGGTGCAACAACTCTCGGATCGAAGCTTCACTTCTGCGAGCAAAGGTATGAGCTAATTCTTCATCCCGAGCTTCGGAGATTCTCCATTTCAAATGCCTTAATTTCGATGCATGTTTACCGTATGGATGTGTTCGTCTCTTGAAGACGAATCCATAGAGCATAAGAACACGAAAATCCATTGAGAATCGAGTGAGTTCTTAGGGTTAGAGTGTGGACGGTCACGGGATCACACCGGTCATGGACGATGAACGGATGCCGTCCATTTAATACACGCGCGGACGGACGGCTCGGATGGCGTCGGACCGGGGAGACGGTACGAGAACCGCGGGGCCCGGGCTGCCGACTCGGATGGCGGCGTCGAATGGGAGCGCGACGCGTGTGAGTTCGGAGATGCCGAGGATGCGGCGGCGCCGCGTCACTTAAGTAGATAAATAGGAATATTTTCTATTTATTTAATTCCCAGAACTTTAAAAATCCATATCTTTGTGTAGAAAAATCACAAAAATAAAATAAAAATACCCCCTTGCTCAGTGAATAGAGGAGAATAATGTGGAAAAGAAATTAATTAATTTTGTCCAGTATTTTATTTTTAATTAATTATTTACTCCCTGCATTGTTTTAATTCTCCATGCATGTATACAATTCACCATGGCATGAGACTATAGGAGCTTTTGAAGCCTCCGAACTTAGGGACATTCCCTGAATTTTCCAAGGTCAGAGGCCATCTCTGTGAAAAGTTATTGATTTTTCAAATGCATGTTGCTATTTTAAGTATTTTAATTCCAAAAATTAGCATGTTGTGAAATAAATTCTAGGAAAATTTGGTGATGTTCCTTATAACCAGAGAACCCTAGGAAAAATAGGATTTGAGTTAATTCACTGAGATTAACCCTAATTGGCTTAAACACCCAAAATAGATCTCTAATTAATTAGAGTTAACTATAGATCAAATTGACTTGAAATCAATTCTCCACTGACCTTTAGGATCAGAGGAACCCATCATAAAATTTGAGGTCAATTGGACTTGGTTAGCCCCACTAATTGGGTTGATTAAGCCACTTAGTCATTTTAAACTTTAAAAATTCATAACTTTCAAAATATCTTTCAAAAATTCACCAAATTGGTTTTGGAGTCTCTCTGATATCAGGGGAGTTTAAGAAAATTAAAATTTCAATTTTCTAAAAAGTTGATTTTTAATATTATTTTAATATTTTTAATAATTAAAAAATAATAAAAATCACAAAAATAATAAAATCCACCAAAATGTCATATTTTGAATTTTAATCACTTAGGAACAAGTCCCATATTTTTCCTAGGTCTATTTAGTGAGATATTAATTTTTAAAGCTCTAGGGTAATTTTAAAATTAAAAAAAATATATTTTCTAGCATTTTCACAAAAATAATTATAATAAATCAAAGAAAAATCAGAAAATTGCAAAGTTTGGTTCTCTGGAATTCTTGATATCAGAGAGAATTTTAAAAATTATAAAATTTATTTTTCAACATTTATTTTATTTTTAAATTAATTAATACTCCAGAACTTAAAATAATTCTAATAAATAAAATATAATTCAAAAAATTACCAAATTTGGTCCAAGTGGTCCTCTGGTCATTAGGAATGTCCCCTAATTTTCTTAAGGACAGAAACTTTCCCTTGGTCATATTATTGAATTTTCCTTGAAAATCTCTATTTTCTACTAAAAATAATTATATAAATAAATTAAATGCAGAAAAATCATATTTTCTCCTCTCATGTCTTTGTTGACATATGAGTGAAGTCACATAAAAATTTCAAGTTCATTTGAGTTCAATTTAGTGAGTTATGGAATTATTAGGCTTAAAGGGCAAAATGGTAATTAAATTTTAACTCTTAATTAAAACTTTAGGTTTAATAAAAATTAACAAGTAAAATATTTTGATCTTAATCTGATTTGGATGATTGAAATTAAATAATTAAAGGATAGAAACCCATTAAGCAATTTAAAATGATTAAACTTTAATTAAATAATTAATTGAATTCGAAGGAATAATAAAATTGGAATTATTAAAACGAGGGATATTATTAGGGAGAGATTTATTCTTTAATTTAAAAATCCCTAAATTAATCATCTCATCAATACTCAACTCTTAATTAAAATGATAACTCAAATTTAAAATATTAAAAGACTTAATCATTAAATAAAAATTAAATCATTAAACTCTTTCAAAAATTTTAAATTAAATTAAATTAAATTAAGATTAAAAGTTGAATTAAATTAAATTAAAATTAAATTAAATTAAATAAACAAATTAAATTAAATTAAATGAATTAAATACATTAAATTAAATAAATAAATAAAATTAAATTAAATAAAATAAAATTAAATTAAATTAAATTAAATCAAATCAAATTAAATTAAATTAAATTAAATTAAATTAAATTAAAATTAAATTAAATTAAATTAAATTAAATTAAGAAATTAAATCAAATAAATTAAATTGAATTAAATTAAATCAAATCAAATTAAATTAAATAAATTAAATTAAAATAAATTAAATTAAATTAAATTAAGTTAAATTAAATAACCTCACTTAAGACATGAAGAAATAAATCTAAAATAACTTGAACAACTATTACGAACTTAAATCATTAATTTGAACTTAAATTTGAATCACAAATCATTAAATATCATTTTGCCCTTAGGAGCCTTAGTTATCATAACTCCTAAATAGAACATTAAAATGAAATGTTACTTCACTTATAGGACATTCAAATATCCTAGTTCATTCGAGCAAGTTAACAAAACTTGAAAACCTCGGACGATCGATTCATTTACACAATTAAATTCATTTGGACTTGAAACGATCCTAGAAATATTGAAAAGATGTTTAAGATTTTTTTCTTAAGCACTTCCTCGATATGATAGGATATTTATAAGAACAATTGAACTTAATTGTTCTTTGATGAAGAAAATCGTCTTCAAACTAAAAAACACAAAGAACCTAGACGTCATAGGAAATGACTAGCTATAGGATTAGGAACTTGGTAGAAAACCATAAACCTTTCCCTTAGCTTTACCTAGGAACTTGCTTAAATATTCTAACTCGTATTTTAAGTGCAGCTTGGAATGACGGGAAGATCCTCCGGGTACGCTTTTATTTTATTGCAATTTATTTTATTGTAATTTATTTAATTGCATCGTACTTATTTTTCTTGCATGATAAACAACAGTTGCATGAAAACCCACACCTTTAGGACAGAAACCAAAACTAAAACCCATAACTAAATTAAAAGACACTACAAGATAAAATTCACCTCCATGACATTTCAAAATATAAAACGACTCAAAATTTAATCACAAACAGAACACAAAACTACAACTACAACTAAATTAAAACGTCTCGTTGAATGATCGGGAATACCTCGGATGATGTAACCCACGTGTTGCTAACGGGATTTCCCACGGTCTAAATGAAAGTGCGGAACTCATTTAGTTGAGTTTAGCAAATTCATACTGGACTAAGTGAATTCGATGAAAATAACGGTGCGGGATGACGGAACCGTGGGATCTTAATCGGTTCGTTTAATCAACTTTAAGATCTGTTTTAATTAAAACATAAAGAACACTTGGAAATTAAGACTTCTCTAAACCGAACACTTCTCTCTTGATTTATGATTTCTAAAACTAAAACCCCTGCAACAACAAGGAGCTCGGAGCATGGTGGGCAGCACGGCCATCGTCGTCGACAAAACTTGAACCTACTTCGACAAAACTTTCTTAGAATTAAATAACAAAGCCATAGGACTTCGAGGTAGTTTGCACTAGTGCGACATAAATCCTCAACTTTTCGTTAGGCATTTGCATTGCAAATTAAGCCCTAACCGGTCTTAGGATTCCGAGGTAGTCGTCGGTACGACATAAACCCTCATATCTTCTAGGCAATTTGTATGATTCTATCATATAAATATAAGTCCTAATTAATTAAAATTGGCAAGATTAAAACGAGTAAATAAACATTAGGACTTTCCTAAATTCAAGCCGAAACAATAGGATAGTCGGGAGATTACGAAGTCCGCTTCGAATCCGTAATTTCTCCTACCTTTCTTCCTTTGAATTCCCAAAATAAAAATGTTCCAAATTTGATCCATTCCCTATTGAAATTCCAAAATTCAACCCCTTGAAAACTTAAACTTTGAAATTCTTGAGAGCGAGATTATTGATTATTATCGAGAGTTTTCTTAGGTGATTCCCGTCACTTAAGATGTAATTAACTATAGGGGCTTGCCCTTATAGGGAACTTTAAGAACCCGAGTAATATAAACCCTGTTTAATAGTTTCATATTAAGCGGGGAATTTGTCGGCTTATAAAATTGGTTCGCGGACCAAACGGATGTCACAAACCTTTCTAGTTTATTTAATCGAGCCCCATTACCAAGCGAGTGTGTCTATTCTTCGGGATAGACACACGGTTTGTGGTGCGGCGCTCGTTTATATAAACTATTCGGGATGTGAGATCGGTTTGATTTCATATCTTAAAATTTTCAAATTTAAAATTATTTTCAAAATCAAATACTACTTTTCAAACTATTTATTAAATTAAAATTCGCCGACAAATTTTTGTAGGCGACTCTCTTTTCAAAAATAAAACACACAACCTAAAAATATGCCGACATGGGAGACTCAAGGGATTAGGGGTGTGTGTGCAGGACCAATCCCTAGTCACCCAGGGTTGCCCTAAGCTCAATAATACCTATGGGAACTCTTCTCTGAAGTTCCACATATTGGTTTTCAACCTTCCAATTGGTTTAGAGGTTTGTAACCATCCATGTGGGGTTCTAAAGAAAGCTAGGAAGTGGTTTAAATTTCTAGGTGGTGAGCTCCATCTCTAATCCTCTAAGATAGTCAAGGGGAAACCCTATGTTTAGATCCTAAGTACTAAGAGGAAGTTTAGACCTTACCAAAAATGAGGTCAACATTGGGGTTGTTGTGTTCTGTGTCACATCAGCAATCTACAGCATTCATCCACAGATTTAATGATGAATTGTTGCATCAATTTGTTGGAGGCGATCCATGTGCTCTCCAATCTCTGGAATATTTTGTACCATCAATCCGCCACTACCTTTGGAAAACTTGAACACTAACTCATTGAATTACTACACACTTCATTGATGCTCTTCTACATTCCACGTAGAGGAAGAAGAAGAAGACCTTGAGCTTCCTCCTCCTGCGGTGAACCACCACAGACTGCCTTTTCTCTGATAATTCCACTACTTATTTATTTTTTTAAGTATTTCATTTAAATTAATTTAAGTTTAGGTTAACACAAATCAAAAGACTTGGATTAGGCTTGAGTTTGGGTCCAGCCTGAATCGACCTAAACCAAGCCTAACCCTAACTCAAACTATAGTCAAACCCTGATCTGTCGGAACCTTAAGCCTGACCTAAACCAAACCTAACCTTACTTGACCCAACCATAAACTTGAATTTACCCAGATCTAACCCAGGCTAGCAATTTCCAACACAAGTCCAAACCAGGTCAACCTAAGGCCAACTAAGGTTAACTCAATTAAACCCAGATAAAATTAAGTTCAACCCAGGTCAGCCCATGTCTAACCCAGGTCAAACTCGATTCGAACCAAGTTAACCTAGTTTGAACCCAAATCCAACCAAAGTCAACCTAAGTTTTATCGAGCTCAAACTAGCTCCGACGCAGAACAACTCATGTCCAACCCAGGTCAACATAGGTCTGACTCCCGTCAACCTAAGTCTAATCCCAGTCTAGCCCAATTCAACTCAGGATCAATTGATATCAAATTGTAGGTATATTATCTAAAAAATAAATTCAAATTTTTTTGAGTATAAAAAAGTAACTACTACCTAAAAATTTTATTTCCAAACTTAAAGAAAATGCTAAATATTTATAAACTAGTTATATAAAGAAGAATTCAAATTGCATGGAAAAATATCCATCTCCTTGCACTGAGATTATAATCAATGCAGGAATCAAATGTTTATAAATTTAAATGTAGATTTGTGACAAATAGGAGCACATCTATTCTTTGCCCTCTTCCAAGTGCATAAAGAACATTGGCTAAACTAGAGTTAAGTTTATAAATCCTTGGTTATGTTGGGTGGATTCTAGCCTGTCACTCTAGAGTACCCATGTAAGCCCTCAATTAGAATAACCTAGCTTGAATTTCCAAAAAAATAGATCAAATTGGTTAAATTTCTATCATATCACCATAGAATCACCAATTTACACCCATAAAAACTTATCTTCCTGTCTTTTTGTACTAACCTATGAACTACATTTTCATCCACTAGATTAATGTGATTCTTTCTAGTTGAGGAATCCATAGCACACCCAGGTCATTATAGTTCACAACAGGTTTTAACTTAACAAATGACCAGATTGTGTAAGTAAATTAAGTTGGAAGTAAAGATCATCACAATTATGAATGAAAGAAATGCTAAACAAGTCTAATCTTACAAATGATTATTTCTCATTACATGGAGAAATATAAAGAAGACTACTCATATTTCATGGGGACAAAACAACAACACATGATTGATATATATAAAAGGAGGTTTACACAAAAAAACTTAACAAAACACAAAAAAAATACAAAACACATATCTCAAACTCCTCTCCAAGCAAATCTTCTGAAATTCCTTTTACACTCTTTCACACACACACACACACACACACACACACCATGAGACACCACAAAAATGGATACACACACACACCACAAACTCTTCTCCAAGCCCTCTTACACATAGAGAGAGAGAGAGTGAGTGAGACTTAGCCCTACTTTAGGCATCAAGAGACTCTCTTAAAATAATTCTCCAAAATCCCCCAACAGTAACTGATACACCTAAAATATATAGTATTTTATGCATATTTTTATACCTATTTTTTATGATATTGCACTTTAATGGAAGTTATTTTTATGTTTTTCTTGTAGGTATGATTAAAATGAGTGATTGTAATGAAAGGAGCAAAAAATGATAAATTTTGGAGCCAAAATGAAAGGTGTGCAAATTTAGCCTCTAGCGTCTAAGCGCAGATGGCTAGCGCATAGGCACCACAGTTAAAAGTGACGAATTAAATCAAATTTGGCACCATTTTCAAGGGGGCGTTTAAAGCAAATTTTGGTTAAACCTCCTTAACTTCTTTTGGACAACAAATTTGAATGAAGAGATGCATCCTTTGGTAGACACATTGAATCAGGACATGATTAAAGGAGACACCAAAGCACCTTTTGAAGAATTATTAAAATAAAGACTTAAAGATTAGAAAAGAAGAAGTGTTTTGAAAGGAATATTTGGCAGGAAAAGTTGGAGAAAAGTTTGAAGTGGTTGAAGGGAAAGAGGAAGAAAGAGAGTCTTCTTCTTTCCATACTTTCTTTACTTTTCCACTTTACTTTATCATAGTTTGTATTAGAATTTAAGAGAGTGAATCCTTAGAGTTGGGCGCCACCCCGTAAGGAGTTATTTAGTGGAAAGAAAAAGTTTTAGAGAAACTTCAAGACTCTTGTGGAGAGGATTTTTCAGATAAGTTTTTATCTTTGTTTTTACATTTGGTTTTAAAGTAAGTCTTATTGTGTTTTCACTATGATTTCTACTTTCAAATCAAATTGTGTTTGTGTTTTATCCATGAGTTCTGAGTAGTTTTCTTTATCTTTTTCTTTTCAAATGATGAAGTAATTAAATTATGGAAGGAATTTGTGTGAAGTATAGATGTTTAATGTTGGAAGAAGTTGTTATGTTTATACTACCTTGCACTTCATTTACCTCTTAATTTGGACAATTAAGATGTTAAAATTCGTTGTGAGAACATGTAAGAACCAATGCGGTATTGTCTCAATCAATAATTAGAGAGAATCACATGAAATTATATGGGTGAAGAATTGTAGTCCATATAGTTAAGTGCAAATAATAAGGGAGATATGTTTTTGATTGGGTGTAGAATCAGAGGACTTTAGAGTGACAGGCTAAATCCCCCAATTTGGTTTGATGTTATAAGTTTTGTTATGAGATGTTAGCCCCCCAGGTGGTGGGAAAAGAGGGAACTCTAGAGTGAGAGCTATTATCTTTCCTGCCTAACCCATCTACAAAATTTCAAAACATCAAATTAACTTATGTTCTTTATAGAACCAAGTAAGGGTAAAGAATATAACTGCTCCTATTTGGCACAACACATATAGATACTTCCACAACGAAATTCCATAATTATTACTGATTCATTGAAAGAGGAAAAATATATTTTATTCTAATTTTCTTTCAAAACATTTAATAGTCTTGTTAATTTTAGTTGCTCACTTTAGTTTTTCTTAAAAATAGAAAAAAGAATTTAAACTTTTTAATTATAAAACATAACCTACAAAATCATTTTGAAAAGTAAAAAGTTATTTTTCTGCTTTCTTTAAATTTTTAGACATTTCCCTGTGAGTTCGATATCTTGTGGCTTAATCAGAAAGTTCTATATTATTTGATAAACAATATGTATACTTGTGTAGAATCTCATATTAAAAATAATTAAAGTTGATTTCTTAGTTGCTTCGGAATCTAGTTTTTGGTACCATTGCAAAGAATGGATATTATCATTGAGAAGAAATATAAAGTGTAAAATGTAATCATAAATATTCGGGGATTAAGTTTTTGGCACCGTTGCTAGAGAAATTAATCAAAATATTTTCTAAAAAAATTTAAAGAAAAACCAAATTTTTACTTTTTTCTTGCTATTGTTAGTATGTTTTATTTTATTTTGTTTTATAATTGTGTATGCGTAGTTCAGGTTTTGAAGGACTTGTGCCTTATGATTCTGAATTAGAAAGAACTATAAGAAAAATCAGATAATTTAAAATACAGAAAAAGACAAAAATATTCAAGAAATGGGGAATCAAAATGTTGAAATCCATCAAGAATTCAGACCTTTAAGAGATTATGCTAACCCTACAGTAGATGAACTCCATGGTAGTATTCAACATCCTGCTGTAGTGGCTAACGCATTTGAACTTAAACCTGCTATTATCCAAATGGTATATATTAATCAGTTTGCCGGAGCACAAACTGAAGATCCTAATTTACATCTTGCCGATTTTTTAGATTTGTGTGCTACTTTTAAATACGATGGTGTTTCGAATGATGCTATTGGACTTAGAATTTTTCTTTTTTCACTGATAGATAAGGCTAAGATATGGTTAAATTTGGTAGCAGCTAGATCTATCAGAACTTAGGGTTATATAGCGCAAAAATTCCTTGCTAAATAATTTTCACCATCAAAGACTGCAAAGGTTAGAAATGATACTACATCTTTTTATCAGTTTAAAGGGGAATCTATTCATGAAGCATGCGAATGTTTTAAAGATCTCCTAAGAAAGTGTCCACATTATTCGATACAATATTAGTTAATAATTCAAATCTTTTACAATGGATTAGTTGGATCTCTTAGATCTATTATCGATGCCACTGCTGGTGATTCATTGATGTCTAAACAGTTTCCTGACGCTCATGCTTTAATTGAAGAAATGGCTACTAATATATTTCAATGGTCTTCTGAAAGTTTAAATCCTAAATAGGTAGCTAATATTAATGAAAATGATGGTTTTGGAATGCTAGCAAATTATGTTGCTGCAATTTCAAGAAAGATAGACCTGTTTGGAATGACTTTTTCTCAGTCAATTTCCACGATTGAAGAAAATTCATTAGGCTAAATGGTTGATTCTCAAACATCATTAGAAACTTTGAATGCCATAAATAAACCTAATAACCCATACTTGAATTATTATAACCCAGGTTGGAATAACCATTAAAACTTTAACTGGAACAACAGTAATCAGAGTGGTAGTAATTAACAGTGGGGGAAAAGTTAAGTAAAACCATTAGGGAACTAAAACAGCCAAGGGAATAATAATTATAGATCAACCTATCCTCCGGGTTTTAACAATGCTTGACAATTTAAGGAGAAAAAGTTGTCTGTAGAAAAAGTGGTGTTACAAATGGGAAATCAATTGCAAAGTCAAGGAGCTACAATCAAAAATATTGAGAATCAATTAAGACGGATTGTCAATTCATTGGGTAATATATCCCAAGGAACACTTCCTAGTAATACATAAGTAAATCTAAGAGACAACAATAAAGAGCAAGTAAAAGCTATTCAGTTGAGAATTGGAAGAGAGTTGGAAGGTAGAGTTCAAAAAGAGATTAAAGCAGAGAAATAAGAGACTGAAGAACCAAAAGAGGACGCTCTAAAGGTTTGGAAAGACCTATTTCTCCACCTAAGATTGATTTAGAAAGGCCACCACCTCCATTCTTCATAGACTTAGACAACAAAAATTGGATAAGCAATTTTCAAATTTATTGGAAATATTTAAGAAGCTTATAATCAACATTCCATTTGTTGAAGCCTTAGAAAAAATGCCAAGCTATGTGAAATTTATGAAGGATATTCTCAATGAAAAAAAGAAGTTTGAGGATAATGAAACTGTTGCGCTTAGTGAGGAGTGCAGTGCAATAATTCAGAAAAAGCTTTCTAAAAAGCTTAAAAATCCTGGTAGATTCATAATTCCATGTGTGATCGGAGACAGATTTAATTGAAAAGCTTTATAAGATTTAGGTGCAAGCATTAACCTTATGTCATTATCTATATTCAAAAGACTGGTATTAGGACAAATAACCCTGACTACTTTAACTCTGCAATTAGCGGATCGTTTGATCACATATCCTAAATGAGTATAGTAGATGTTGTAGTGAAGGTGGATCAATTTATCTTTCTTGTTGATTTCATTGTGCTAGATATGGAGGAAAGTAAAGAGATACTCATAAGTTTAGGGAGACCTTTCCTAGCCACAGGCAGAGCAATGATAGACGTGCAAAAAGGGTAATTAACTATGTGAGTTAATGATCAAAATGTTACATTCAATATCTCATAATTAAAGAAATATCCTGCAAGTGGTAAAGATGATGAATGCTATAGAATGGATGTTATCAGATATTTATGTGCATGCCACTTCAAATCAACTTATGAAGAGAAATCTGAAAGTGAAAAATTGGAACATGAGCAAGAAGAGGAATTAAAACATTTTGAAGATTTTCATGAGGAAGATTTAAATTTTGTTCATGAAAATTTTGAATTGTTGGACATGACTAAAAATAATGAATCTTTTAGTACATCATTTGAAAAACCTCCTGAACTTGAAATGATGATGCTTCTTACTCATTTAAAGTATGCCTTATTAGGTGATTCCTCAACATTACCAATTATAATTTCCTCTCAATTGACTAGAAAAGAAGAAGAGAGTTTGCTTGAAGTTTTAAAGAAAATAAAAAAACCTTTGGATGGACAATAGCTGATATTAAAGGAATCAGTCCTTCAATTTGTATGCATAGAATCCTTTTGGAAGAGAATTGCAAACCTCGAGCAGATCCTTAAAGAAGATTAAATCCTATCATGAAAGATGTTATTAAGAAAGAAATTTTAAAGCGGTTGGATGTTGGAATTTTCTACGCTATTTTTGGTAGTGCATGAGTTTGTCATATTCACTGTGTTCCTAAGAAAGGAGAAGTTACTGTGACTGCTATTAAAAAGAATAAATTAATACCAACAAGATAAGTTACAGGATGGTGAATATGCATTGATTATAGAAAATTAAACCTTGTCACAAAGAAAGACCATTTTCCACTACCCTTTCTAGATCAGATGTTGGATAAACTGGGTGGGCATAAATACTTTCATTTTCTGGATGGATATATTGGTTAGCACCAAATACAAATTGCTCCTAAGGATCAAGAGAGAACAATGTTTACCAGTCCTTATGGTACATTTACTTTTAGAATAATGCCATTTGGTTTATGTAATGCCCCTACTACATTTCAAAGATATGTGATGGCACTTTTCTGTGATTTAATTGAAAAAGGAATTAAAGTTTTTATGGATGAATTTTCAGTGTTTTGAATTTCATTTGAATCATGTCCGGAACATCTATCAAAAGTTCTTAAGTGTTGTGAAGAATCTAATTTAGTCCTTAACTGCGAAAAATGCCAATTTATGGTAGCAGGAGGAATTGTATTGGGACATCATATATCAAAAAAAAGGTATGGAGGTAAATCCTGCAAAAATTCAAGTGATCACTAATTTACATTGCCCAACTAATGTAAGGGAAATTAGAAGTTATTTGGGACATGCTGGATTCTACATGTGTTAAATTAAAGTCATTTCAAAGATTTCAAATCCTTTATGTTGTTTACTGGAAAAAGATGTGATTTTTTATTTTGATGAAGAATGCCTAAAAGCTTTTGAATCATTAAAAGAAAAAATAATCACTGCACCTGTTATAGTTTCACCAAACTAGGAAAAACCTTATGAATTAATGTGTGATGCAAGTGACTATGCTATTGGAGCTATTTTAGGTCAGAGATATGTTAAAATTTTTAAAGTGATCTACTATGCTAGTAGAACTCTTAATGAAGCTCAAATTAATTATACCACAACTGAGAAAGACTTACTAGCAATAGTATTTGCCTTTGATAAATTCAGATCATATGTAATTAGAACAAAATGTGTGGTGCATACTGACCATTCTGCTATTAAGTATTTAATGAAAAAGAAGGATGCAAAACAAACAATGAAAAGATGAATTATTCTTTTGTAAGTATTTGACTTTGAAATAGTAGATAGGAAGGGTGCTGATAATCAAATCGCTGATCATCTATCCAGGCTTCATAATAAAAAATCTCTCTACTTTGAAAAGGAAATTAATGAGAATTTTCCTGATGACAAATTGTTCACTATCAATGAGGGGCGTGTTCCTTGGTATGCTGATATTGTAAACTTTATTGTTAAAGATATTTTACCCTATGGTTTGACATACCAAGAGAGGAAGAAATTTTTATCTAAAGCTAAGACTTATTTTTGGGATAACCTGTTTTTATATAAACAAGGAAAGCATCTGATTGTTTGAAGATGTGTGCCTTTAAAAGAAACTTATGAAATTATTCAAAAATGTCATAATTCTGATTATGGAGGACATTTTAGTGTTGATAAAACTAAATAAAAAATCTTACAATCAGGATTTTATTGGCTTTCAATTTTTAAGGATGTTAATGCTTATATTAAAAATTGTGATCAATGTCAACATGTGGGCAATATTTCTATAAGAAATGAGATGCTCCTCAATTATATGTTGAAAGTTGAAATATTTGACTTTTGGGGATTAGATTTCATTGGACCATTTATACCATCTTTTGGAAATATATACATTTTGATACCAGTAGACAATGTATCCAAATGGATAGAAACTGTTTCTTTACCTCAATGTGATGCCCAAATTGTTGCAAAATTTTTAAGAAAGAATATAATTTGCAAATTTGGAATACTAAGAGTTACCATAACTGATGGGGGAAGTCATTTTAGAAATGCAATTATGGAAGCTAGTAAAGAAATATCATATTAGTCATCGCATTGCTACTGCTTATCATCCGCAAACTAATGGTTTGGTTGAATTATCCAATCATGAAATTAAAATAATATTGGAAAGACTGTTAATCCAAACAAGAAGGATTGGTCAATCAAAATGGATTATGCTTCGTGGGTATATAGGACTGCATATAGAACTCATATAGGAATGTCCCCATATAGGCTAATTTTTAGGAAAGCTTGTCATTTACCAGTTGAACTTGAGCATAAAGCATATTAGGTTATTATAAAGTTCAATTATAATTTGAAAGATGCTAGTAAAAAGAGATTGTTGCAATTAAATGAGTTTGAAGTAATAAGGAATGAATCTTATGAAAATGCTAAGATTTATAAAGAAAAGATGAAGTCATGGCATGATCGGAAGGCTCTTACTAAAAATCATGAGCCAGGACAACAAGTTCTGTTATATAATGCTAGATTGAAAATATTTGCTGGAAAACTTAAGTCCAGATGGATGGGTCCATTTATAGTAATGAAAATTTATTCCTATGGAGTAGTGGATATTAAAGATCCTAAGACTAGAAAAATATTTAAAGTCAACGGTCATAGATTAAAACCCTATTTTCAGTCAATCAATCTAAATTTAATGATAATCTTATGTTGGACCATTCAGAATAAGCTCTAACTATGTTAGGCTGAAGATGTTAAACCAAGCACTTTGTGGGAGGCAACCCATATTTATCAGTGTGCTTTGCTTTATGTTTGCTTTGAGTGCTTTAGTTTGGTTCGATTTGAGAAAATGTGGTAGTATTTTGAAATTTTTATGATATAGTGGTGTTTATTAGACCTTAATTGATGACTTAGAGGAGTCGGAATGAAGATTTGCACATTTATCAGACATGTGCTAAACAAACGTTGGTGCATAGGTGTCATAGTTAAAAATTATGATAAATGTGGTTCTATAAGCATAAATTGTGGGTAAGTGGTTTTAGTAGTTACTTGGAAGTTTAAACACGTATAGGGTCGATTTTTGAGACTCTCCAAGTCTATAAAAAGTCTCAGAATTAAGAGATACTTGCCCCAGTTCTTATTTTCACTTTTGAGTCTTAAGGAAGAGTATTTTGAGAGCAAAAATGTCTTCTTGGGAGAGCGAAGTTAAGAAGAAAGAAGAAGCCAATGCGTAAGAGTTATATAATGGGTTCCTAGTTATTAGTATTCAAGGAATCGCATAAAGGATTACAAAGATCGAGGCCGACGTGGCTTCAATCAAAGCAAAGGTAAATGAAACTAATGCACATTTAGCACACATTGGATGGCAACTCAAAATGTAATTCAATCAAACAAGTCATATAAAAGAAGTGGATAAAGCGATGTATTTGAAGAACAAATGGTTAGAAGAAGAAGATGTAAGAGTTTTCAACCGTCGCCCATTTTATCAAATTTACATTCCAGATGGTTCAAATGAAACTAATGGTGGTTTAGGACATATTCTGCCTAATGGAGATGGAATTAAATTCAAGTGTAGTCTTGTGATTTAGTTATCTATGTTTAGTGTTTAATGTTTGTGATTGTTGTAATGTATGTTTAGTGTTTGAGTTTTAAGTGTGTTGCATCTTAATTATGTGGTTTTGTGTTTAGTTATATGTGTAATGAGTATGTGTTTTGGAAAATTTCTTCCAAGGATTTTGGATCAAAATTTTTAGTTGTATTAAGTGCTTTGATTTTACTGAAAATTTGTTTGTGTCTGAAATTTGTGTGAAAGTGAAATTTTTTGGAGTATTTAAGTGTGTATAGGGTAAAAATAATTATTTAAATTGTTTAAGGGTGATTAACTAGGCATATTAGTGTAATTTAATTAATTAACAAAATCTGTGCACCGGCGAAGCACCGAATTTTCTCGCATAGTGCCGGTTCGCGAAAAACGGTATACATGCGTTAAAATCCCAAAAATTGACATTTATTACCCCACTGTCACCTTCAAACCTCCCAAAGTTGCGATATGCTTCCTAGGGCTTCACTTAATTTGATCAATTTAGAGTCGATATTGACAAAATTTGTTAGATCTCAACTCCATAAGGTATGAGCACTCCTCCTAAGCAAAATTTTTTATTTTCACCATGTATTTTGAGTACATTTATGAGAAATCTGAAAATCATTATTCATGGTGAAAATTTGAGAAAAAGTTTGAGAATAGCTTGGATTTAGTAAATTGTGCCTTTAGAAGTTAAGTTTAACAAGTTTTGTTAATTTTGGAAATTATGGTGGAAAGTTTTGCAATTTTTTAGAAATGGCTCCAAAATTGAAGTGTTTGAAGGGGAAAGATAGATTTGATTCAGACAAGTTCATCGGTTCTAGAGCTCAGGATCGTTACGTTAATGCGTTGTCGTCACGCAAGTTGATGCCTGAGCTAGTTTTTAGAAAACTAGGAGCTGATATTAATGAAATGATTGCTCAAAGAAATTAAAGAAATTTTTGCTGCTTCTCCGTTGTTGCTGTTGTTTTTGTGGTAAAATAGTTCTATGCTAACTTGCCAGCAGTAGAGGAATTTAGTGATACTTCGAGGACAACAAGTTGATTTTTCTCGTGCGGTAATCAATACGTTTTACATACTGCCTCCTGAAATATTTTGTTATTATACAAATTATCATCCTACAGAAGGAGAAGAGATTAGTCTTTTCTTACTGATGAAAGAGGTCTCTGGAAAATCACAAATGACAAGAGAGTGAATTTCCATGCCTCAAAGTTAAATGCCACCTCCAAGGCTTGGCATTATTTTATCTCATTTAAGTTCCTACCGTCGAATCATGTTAGCGATGTTACGAGAGAAAGAGTTTTTTCTAAATTATTGTATTTAGCAGGGAAAGCCTATAAACATTGGAGCTATTATTTTTTATTATATCATCAACTGTGTTAGAGCCGTTACTGCTGCAGATATGGGATTTTCTTCCCTGATCCATTCACTTTGTGAGCAGTCTGGTGTTAAGTTTGAAACTTGGGAAGAGGTTCTTCAGCCACTTAGAACTATTTTCAATGTAAATGTGAACACTTACACTGTGCATTCAAAATTTAGCTGGAAAGGAGGATCTATTAGAGCTCCTAGTTCTGCTGCTTCTACTTCTTGTGCTTCTACTTGCAAGCATCATCATTTAGAGGTGAGTTTTCTGGTTCACAGACTGGATTGTTACAGAAGATTTTGGAGAAATTAAGTCTAACCAGAGAACATGTTAAAGATATAAATGGGAAGGTGGAAAATATTGAGAGATACATTCAGAAACATAATGAATATGAGGAGAATTATCACCAATATATGGACAAACTAGTTAGAGGAGATCATAGTGCTGAGATGTCTCCTCATCCTTATTATTCCATATGTGCCTTCCAGAGATTGGAATGAAGATGATGATGATGCGGATGATGAGTAGGATTGATATTTGTTAAGTCGTGATGTTTTTATTTGTGTTTTATAATGTTTAGACTTTTTATTGTTTAATGTATTTTGTTATGATCTCTGATATGTGTAGTTTATAGTTGAACTATTTTTGTTATGCATATTCAGATTTATTTGTGTTGGAGTGATGTTTTGTGATAGTTATAATTTATGTGATGTATTGTTGTAATATGTTTGTGGTAGTAAATGTTTTAATGTAGTTATACTGTATTGTGTTTTTACTAGTGTATAATTTAATTCCAAAAACCGTAGCAAAATTTAGAACACTGTTAGAATCCACTATTTAAATTGCATGTTTAAACTTTTCCAAATTTGTTACCATACATTTTCTAGTATTGTTGTGATTTTTGTTATGTTATGTTGGTGTGTATTTGCTTTGGAAACCTCCACTACTTTAGAAGGCCTTTAAAATTTCTACTTTATGAAAAACAAAAAAACTGAATTTAGTTTCATTCTATTCTATTTTTAAATTTTTATACTTGCATATTTAGGTTATGAAGATTCTTGTAAGCATGTTATTTTAGTTTTTAATTCTTACCCATGTATCATTTGTTATGCTTAAATGTTTTATCTTAACTAAAATTTTAAAGTTTTGGGGTAATTTAAAAACAATTTTCAAAAACTAAAATTTTATTTGTTCTCAAGAATAATATAAATAAAATTTGATTTTTTATACAAAATAATTATGTATATGAAGTTATATTAGGGGAGCAAAATTTTGAATATAGAAATGAGTAAGAGAATTTAGTTAAAATTTATAGTAATGATGAAAAATTTTAAGTTAAAATTTTCGTAGTAAAGAAATGTTAAATATAAATCAACTATCTTCAGTAGGAAATATTGTATTTTTGGAAAAAATAGAATTTTTAACTTTTTTTTTTCAAAACTTAAATTTGTTTTATGGAAAAATAATTTTCAACATTATTATTATAATTTTTAAGTGAAGGATATATATCAAACCTTTGATTAAATTGAAGGGTCGAATACAAAATTATTAAAGGTCTACCCAGATACAGTAATCCTTACCTTATAAAAAAAAGAAAAGAAAAAGAAAAAGAAAAAGTGAAAAAGTATAGTATCTAAAAATTAAGGAAGGAGAAGCTTGAGAATTTAAGGGTCTAATCAAAAATTGGTTTCACACCAAAATTTTTAAAGTATAAGTTTTAAGAAAATCTAATGCCTAATACTATAATATATTAATTAAAATTATTTTCTAATAAAAATTTTGAAGTGAGGAAAATAAAATGTTTAAATCCTATATTTTGAAAAATCTACGAGTATTTCTGAATTAGATAGGAACTCCTATTATTCATGATCCTTTACTTAAGAACTTTCTAAACTTTAGGTTGGTCTCATTTACTAAAATTTTTTCTAAATTATACTATTTCATTTCTAGAACAAAATTTTGAAACATTACTAAAGAAACTCATTTACATAATTTGCATGTTTGATTTTTTTATGATTAAGTGTCACTTGAGGATAAGTAACATTTTAAGTTTGGGGAATTTTGATACACCTAAAATATATAGTGTTATAGGCACATTTTTATACCTATTTTGGATGATATTGCACTTTAATGGAAGGTATTTTCATGTTTTTCTTGCAGGTATGATTAAAATGAGTGATTGTGATGAAAGGAGCAAAAAAGGATCAAATTTGGAGCAAAAATGAAAGGTGTGCAAAATTAGCCTCTGGAGCTTAAGCGCTGATGCATGGCGCATAGGCTCCATTGTTAAAAGTGACAAATTAAATCAAATTTGGCATCATTTTCATGGGGTGTTTGAAGCAAATTTTGGTTTAAACTTCCTTAACTTCTTTTGGGCGGTAAATTCGAATGCAGAGATGCATCCTTTGGTAGACACATTGAATTAGGACATGATTTGAAGAGACACCAAAGCACCTTTTGAAGAATTATTAAAATAAAGACTTAAAGATCAGAAAAGTAGAAGTGTTTCAAAAGGTATATTTGGCAGGAGACGTCGGAGAAAAGCTTGAAGTGGTTGAAGGGCAAGAGGAAAAAAAGAGAGTCTTCTTCTTGTCATACTTTCTTTACTTTTCCACTTAACTTTATAATAGTTTGTATTAGAATTTAGCAGAGTTAAGCCTTAGAGTTGGGTGCCACCCCCTAAGAACTCATTTAGTGGAAAGCAAAAGTTTCAGAGGAACTTCAAGAGCCTTGTGGAGAGGATTATCAGATAAGTTTTTATCTTTGTTTTTACATTTTGTTTTAAAGTAAGACTTATTATGTTTTCAATATGATTTCTACTTTCAAATCAAATTGTTCTTGTGTTTACTCCATGAGTTCTGAGTAGTTTTCTTTATCTTTTTCCTTTCAAATGATGAAATAATTAAATTATGGAAGGAAGTCGTGTGAAGTATAAATGTTTAATGTTGGAAGAAGTTGTGATGATTCCACTAACTTGCACTTAATTTACCTCTCGATTTGGCCAATTAAGATGTTAAAAATTTGTTGTGAGAACATGTAAGAACCAATGTGGTATTATCTCAATCAACAATTGGAGAGAATCACATGAAATTGTATGGGTGAGAATTGTAGTCCATATAGTTGAGTGCAAATAAATAGGGAGATATGTTTTTGATTGTGTGTAGAATTAGAGGACTTTAGAGTGACAGGCTAAAGCCCCAATTTGGTTTGATGTTTTATGTTTTGTTATGAGATGTTAGCCCCGAGGTGGAGGGAAAAGAGGGAACTCTAGACTGAGAGCTAGTATCTTTCCTGCCTAAGCCATCTACAAGATTTCAAAACTTCAAATTAACTTATGTTCTTTATAGAACCAAGAAAGGGTAAGGAATATAACTGCTTCTATTTGGCACAAAATATTTAGATACTTCCACAATGAAATTCTATAATTATTGCTGATTTATTGAAAGAGAAAAAAGATATTTTATTCTAATTTTTTGTCATATCATTTAATAGTCTTGTTAATTTTAGTTGCTTACTTTACTTTTTTTTTTAAATTAGCAAAAAGAATTTAAACTTTTTAATTATAAAACATAACTTGCAAAATCATTTTGAAATGTAAAAAGTTGTTTTTCTGCTTTCTTTAAATTTTTAGACATTTCCCTGTGTGTTTGATATCACGGGGCTTAATCAGAAAGTTTTATATTACTTGATAAACGATATGTATATTTGTGTAGAATCTCATATTAAAAATAATTAAAGTTGATTTTTTATTTGCTTCAGAATCAATTTTTTGTACTGTTGTAAGGAAAGAGATATTGTCAATAAGAAGAAATATAAAGTGTAAAACCTAAGCATAAATATTTGGGAATCAGTTACCTCAGATGCCCCTTCAAAATTTATCCAAATTCAATGTATATTAAAAAAACCTAATTATAGCTCCTAGGCGCCAGCTTAAGTGTCGGTCTTCTACAAGCTTGAAATAACTGTTTGGCGCCTAGTTGCCAGATCTTAGTGTCGTGGCGTCGGGCTTTCTGTCTCCACATACAGGGTCTGACGCTTAGGCACCAAAGTCTGGCGCCTAGGAGCTAGTTCAATTTGTGCCCTTTTGCTCTATTTGACCTCATTTTGCTCTGTTTTCACTGCTTTTTCTGCAAACTCCATCTCTTGTACCTGTAATAAAAAACATGTAAAATACACTCCATTAAATTGAAATATCATTAAAAATAAGCATAAATTGTATATAAAATTAGCACATTTTTAGGCATGTCAATATCCCCCAAACTTGACTGTTACTTGTCCTCAAGTAACTCTCCTATTTTATAAAACAAATGGCTTTAACTCATGGTAGTGGTTTTCATTAAAGATTCCTATATTTTTACCCCCATAAATTTGTAAGTGTAATTTTAAAAAAAGTTTCAATAACTCGGGTTAGAAATAGGGTATAAAAATATCTAGTAATTAAGTTAGGAATTATGATTTTTTATTCATTTCAAAAATAATTATAATTTGTCAGACTTAGGAATCCTAGAATAATTAAAAGATATAATTATATGGGAACTCAATTAGTAAAGATCTGACTAATACATTTACAATTAAGAATAAGTTCAGAAGTTTAAATAAATTTCTACCCTTAAGATGATTCAAGTGAAGACAATTTTTAATTAGGCATCTCCTCAAGCTTCTCCCCACATATTTTCATTCTCTTTGGTTCTTATTTTCTTTTCTATTCTTTCAGTATCTTTTTAATCATTACTTTTTATGTAAGGAATAATATGTCTGGATAGCCTTCAAAGATTTTAAACTTCACTATCCTCCCTCTATAGCTAATAACTTCTCATATTTCTTTACTTGATAATGTGTATTAGTCTAAAAATGATTTTTCATAGTCTCAATTTTAAAAACTGTAAATCCAAGATTCCTAATGTTTTAAATATACAACTTTTCCTACTATAAATAGTAAAAGCACATTCTTATTCTTTTAAACTAAATATCTTAACTCTAGAACTACCTCTTATCACCAAATATTTTACTTAAGATTACTATAACATTCATAGAATAAAAAATATAGTATTTTAAAGAAAACACCACATACCATAAGTTATTTTAAAATAATTTTTAACTGTAGTCTTTTGAGAGAAAAAAAAAACTTAGTTTTTAAAAGCTTTTTTCCCTTACCCATACTTAAATTTTTAAATTATTTAGAACATTTAATTCATAATTGTAGGTATGAAGAAAAATTTCTAAATTATTGTATATCAAAGGTTCTAAACATGAAAAGTGCACAAGAATAAATAGTTAATAGCAGGTGTGTAGCGAAAAGTAAATCTCAATTAATCATGTTATAACATGAAGATTTGCTAAGTAATGATTTTTTCTAACACACTATTGACCTCACTTTTGTTGAAGTCTAGTCTTTCTTTAGAATAGCATAGGTTCGAGATATAGGACTTTCCTGGTAACTATCTTAGAAGACTAGCAATGGAACCCTTTCCCCTTTAGAAATTTAAAACTCTTCTTTGCTTCACTTGGAGTTTCTAAATGCTTAAAATCTAACCTCTAAATACTTAGAGGATGAGACCAAGCAATAGAAAACTCAAGAGAAGTTTCTTGTAGGATGGTCAAGCCTTAGACTCACCCTGGGAGGCCTAGTCTGGGTGAGGCTCACACACACACTCACACCCACTTTACACTTACACTCACTACCTTACAAGCCCATACCAAACTTCTTTACACTTGATCCCCTGCTCTTTTGGAAACTCATGTTGGTGGTTCCCCAGGCTCTTAGGCCCAGGCTAGGGTTTGACTAGTACCAGCACATGGAGGATCCAAATGGGGAATTCCCTTCATCTATGGTTCAAATGAGCTATCAATCTCACTCAACCCCAATTTTACCATCTCAACCTTAACACCTTTACCCCTTAACTCTACTAGATGACCAAATTACCCCTAAAATCCTAATTTTGCCCAAAATTCCCAAAATCAACAATAATTATCAAAATCCCACAAGAATCATCCCAAAACTTTCCTCACCACATAAAATGCCCAAAACACTTCAAATTTACCAAAATTCAAAAAATACCCCCAAAATAGCCAAAATGACCAAAAATGCCCCTCCTAGCCCAAAAATTCCAAAAATTTTAAAAAACCTTCAAATATTCCCAATTTCAATTTTGAACCACCGCATTGACCCAATTTGACCAAATTAGCCCAATTTTACCAAAAGCCCTAAATTTGCCCTTTAAATCCAAAATGACCTAATCATTCCTAATCTCTACCAAATTGATTACAATTTTCTACAATTTCAATTCTAGACTCAAATTCACAATGCCCAATCTCATCCCAAACTAAATCCAAGACCAATTTGACCCAATTGCAAGCCCAATTTGAACCCAAAGCAAAAATCCCCAATTTGACCATATGACCAAATCTCCTCAACTTAAACTTAATGTAAATCAATTTCCCCCAATTTTGAATTCTAAATTATTCATGACATTCCCCTAAACTAAATTGAACCATCAGTTGCCCCCAATTTAAGCCCAAACTTCACCCAAGTCCAGCTAAATCCAAATTTCCCAATTTTACCCCAAATTGATCACATGTCCAAAATCCATCAAATTGAATGCCCTCATCCCAGAATTGACACTCAATTTATGTTCAAAACTCTTCATAGAAATCATATATATCTTTTGGAACCATCAATTGAGCCATAACTCCACTATAGCCTAACCCAAACTCAAGCTAACCCAAATAACCCCAAATTGAATAAATGACCAAATCTTACCAAATCCACTTCCTAATTCAACACAAAACCACCCCAATCCTTTTTTAAAAGCTTCATAACAATTAAACTTTTCTAAAACTGTTGGACATAAAGTGTGTGGTGACCTAGAGGGCGGCATCAAATGGGAGTGCACCGCGTGTATCTTCGGAACTGCTGTAGGATGAGTTGGCACCGTGTCACTTAAGTGAGAAAATAAAGATTAAATTAATTAATTAAATCAGTGGACCTTTAAAAATTCATAACTTGGTGTTGAAAAGTCATAAAAATAAAAGAAAAATACCCTCTTGCACAGTGAACATAGGAGAACAATTTAGAAATGATTTCATGTTTGTTTGATGCATGTGTGATTTTTAATTAATTAAATATTGTATTTCTTATTTCAATTCTTCATTTGAAAGTATATTTCACTGTAGATTGAAGTTTAGGAATTTTGTTCCTTTTGTTATGAGGGATCTTCCTTGATTTTGCCAAGATCAGGGGGCATCTCTATGTAGAGATCCATAATTTTCAAGATAATCACCCCTGTCTTGGTATAAAAATTATAATAATTAAAATATTGATCATAAAAATGCAAAATAAATTTTGTTAGGTTCACTGTGACGAGAGGACCATATGAAATTTATAATTTGACTTAACTCATTAGGTATAACCCTAATGGTAATCAAATCCTAAAACTAAAAAAAAGTAAATTTGATTAAATTAAATGTAAATGGCTTAAAAACAATTCTCCACTATGGTGTAGGGTCAGAGGAACTCCCATAAAAAATTTGAAGTTCTTTGGAGTTAATTTGACCTCTTAAATGGATTTTTCAAGATAAATGACATTTTTGGTTTTAAAATAATTTTGATAATTAAAATATAAGTTGGAAAAATATGAAATTTTTTTTTGGGAGTTTCTTATGATCAGAGCAACACAAGAAAAATAAAATTTGAATTAAAATAAAATTTTCATTTTTAAGGCTATTTCAAATACTTTAATAATTAGAAATTCATAAAAATCATGAAAATAATAAAATTTGTGAAAATGTTCTAAATTGTCTCACGACCACTTAGGAGTAATTTAAATAATTTTCCTAATTTTCTAAGTAATGATATCAAAATTTAAAGGGATAAAAATATTTTCTTAAGCTTAAAAATGGATTTTTCTTATTTTCCCACTAAAATAATTTTAATAATTAAAATATAAATCATAAAAATGTGAACTTTATTTCCCTAGGTTCTCTGACCTCATAGGGATTTAAAAAATATATATAAAACTTAATTTTCAACTTAAATTATATTTTATATTTAATTAATACTCCAAAAAATAAAGTAATTTTAATAATTATATTAAAAATCATAAAATCATGAAACTTGGTCCAACTGGTCCACAGGTCTAGGTGAACCTCTGATAATTTTGCTAAGAATAAATAATTTATTTTGATGAAGTTATTAAATTATCTTTGAAAATCCTTAATTTTGTATTAAAATAATTATGTGAATTAAATTATATTTAGAAAAATCTCTTTTTCTCCTCTGATGTTTTAATTGACCCATAAGTGGGGTAACATAAAAATTTTAAAGTCATTTGAGTCAAATTTGATTAATTATGAAGTATTAAGGTCTTAGGGGCAAAGTAGTAATTTTGAAGAATTTAGCCTTAATTAACATTTAGGTCTAATTAAAGGGGTAAATGGGTAATGAATGATTTTAATAAACATGTTAAAATGATTGACGCATGGAGGGATAAGTGGTAAAAACCCATCTCACTTTTGTCATATTAAAGGATGAACTTGTAATTTCCTTAATTATATTAATATAGAATATAATCAAAATTAAATGATCCTAAGTTAGGGGTTTCATTCCAGGAAATGATACCTAATGATTCAAAACCTCTAATCAGTGGTCCAATGATAATTTAATGTTTTGATAAGAATCATAACAATAAAAGTCAAATTAACATTTTAAATATATATATATATATATATATATATATATATATATATATATATATATATATATATATATATATATATATATATATACCCACTAAAGTCTTAAGGGCTTAGTAGTGAGACTAGGCTTAATCAAATTTGATTAATGAGGTTTAGAAAAGAAAGCTTAACTAATATCGAACTTTTTTTTAAACACTACAAGCTCAATTTTAAAATTAAATTAGCAGAAATTCTTAATAAATCAAATTTGCCCCTAAGGGACTTTACCAACATAATTCATGAATAAGATATCAAGTGATAATTACCTTATTCTTAGGGATAATTGAAAAATCAATATACATTGAGTGTAAGGGTATGAAATGGATGAATCATTTAATGAGTATGATAAGTTCAAATGAACTCAAGAAAGTTCAAAACGGTTGTGAAATATCTAAGCATTCTCTGAATCTTTTCACAAGTCTTCTGGACATTTTGGAGGACAATTTAACCAATTATACTTATTAAAGGAAAAAGCATCTCAAAATGAATAAATAGGACTCACCAAGTTATAAGACTTAGCAGACCCGTGACTAACCCATCTATAGGCTTTACTTTCATGAAAATTATAAGTGTTTACTAAAAAATATACTAAAGTTTCAGGTGGAGCGAGGAGACTCGACAGGTACGCTTTTATAAGTTTGTAGTTCCTTCTTTCCTGTACTTCATTTACTTTTCTTGCTTAGAAGTTTGCATACTAAATAACAATGTCACCCTGCATGAAGATCAAAATTTTTAGGATAGCCATAAAACCAAAACAAAAACAAAAATTAAAATTAAAATAAAGCAAAGATAAAATTCACCACCACAACACTCAAAATATAAAACAACTCAAAATTTAATCACAAATAGAAAAAAAAATCACAATTGCAACTAAATTAAAACATTTATTTAGATGATCAGGAATCCCATGGAGGATGCAACCTATGGCTGCTAACCATATTTTCCACGTTCTGAATGAAATTGTTGAATTCATTTAGTTTAATTTGGTCAATTCATTCGGACTAAGTGAATCCAAAGAAAATAGTGGTGCCGGAACGAGGGAACCGTGGGATCCTAACCGGTGTCTCTATAATAAACTTAAATATTCTCCAACATAAGACTTTAAGACACCTTAATTTAAATATTTCTAAAACATGCTACTTCTCTCATCTCTTTCAATTTGATACTTCCAAAACTAAACCTGCTATGACGATGAGCTTAGAGCATGCATAGTGAGCAACATGGCCATCTTCAACAGCAAAAGTTCTTAGAATAAACAACAAGTCATAAGACTTCAAGGTAGTTTGCCTAGTGTAGCATAAATCCTTACCTTATCTCTTTAGGCCTTTGAGCCTAGTGTAATAGAAGCCCTAACTCGTCTTAGGTTCCAAGGTCATCATCCGATATGACATAAATCCTCATATCTTCCAGACTATTCACATGATCAATATCAAGTGAATGTAAGCCCTAGATAATGAATTTGGAAAGATGAAACACTAAAGAACTATCTCAAATGGAAGCCAAACCATATGATAGTTTGGAAAAACACTAAGATTTTTCTCAGATCTATATCTTTCCCCTAGTCTTCCTTTCCTTTGACTCCTACAATAACTGTTCTGAAACTTGAGCCACTCACCTATCAGATTTCCTATTACCACATTTTTTTGAAGATCATACCTTTCGGAATCATGAAAACAATATTTCCTGATCTATATCAAGAGTTTTTTTAGGTGATTTTGATTATCTAAGATGTAATAACTTATAGGGGCTTGCCCTTATAGAAAACTTAAAGACCCCCAGATTAATATAAACCCTATCTAATTCTTTTTGTATTAGATAGGGGAAGTTGTCGGTCAACATAAATGGTTCGCAGACCAAATGGATGTCATGAATTCTTTGGTTTATTTGATCAGGCCTCACCACCAAGTAATTTATCCATTATTCGGGATAGAGACATTGCTTGTGGTACAATGCTTGATTACTTAAAATATTACATATATGAGATCGGTCTTATTTCATATTTTCAAATTAAAATGATATTTTACAAACTTTTATCTATATTTATATAAATTAAATATAAACCAACTCTTTGCATCGAAAATTTTCTGGTGACTCCATTGGGGATTAGTTTCTCTCTTTATTAACATCAGGAAATGTTATTCATACATCAGTAATGTGTTCATGTCCTTCATGAACAAGATTACCATTCTTCCGTTGACATACTTTGCCCATTTCTTTCTTGGCAAAGTACGATCAACTCTCCTCGATTTCAGGACCATCTGTTTAACCATCCTTAAACAGGAATCTTTAGGATTCTTCTTAATCTTGTGGGGTCGGATCCCTGATAGATGTGTTGATGAACAAGTTTCACCAGGGCAATGTACATTGTGAAGCGGGACAGGGTCACCATACTTCACTCTCCTTTTGTGCTCCCGGGGCTCGATTTTGCCACTGACAGATCGAACCATCTTTCCTTAAATTTTAAAGAATCCTTTTAACAAACAAACATAAAATCAAAGGTAAAATAAAATATTAAAAATAAATTATACCCAGTCCACAGAGCAACCTTTTTCTTAGTGTTTACACTATGATTATAAAGGGTTTAAGCCTTCGCTAACTTTCAGAATCTTTCTTTCAACAGCCACGATGTCGACCCTGACGCTTACCTTCTCCTACAACTTGCCCACTTCCCGTGAGGCTCTTCTTGTCACTCATATAATCCAGTTTGGGACCAACTTTAAAGAGTTCAAAGTCATGCTTGGAAAAGCCCCGTTCATTGCCATGAAAATTGCTACCCCTGAAGTTTAGGAACCGTCTGTCGAGTTCGACCTGAACTCTCACCAAGATTTCCTTTTTTCTAAGAAGGTGAAGGTTTCTAGTCAAGTCAGTCGTCTCCGGGCCTAAGAGAGTTGTTACCACTACTGCTATCAGTTTTTTCGTTACCGCATCTACTTTCCCGTTTGCTAAAGGAAAGGAAATTCTGTATGAAGAAGATTCTGATAACGCCTTTATTGCCATGCTATCACTTTTTGAGGTTGTCTCCAACTCTAGAGTTCCCCCACTGACTAGCTCTCAAAGGATAAATCGTAGTCGTAAGATTTTCTAAGCCTCCAGGGCACACACTACTAGTATGCCAGTGATCGATGAGATTCCTTAATCGGAGGAACTCGGTTGATCAGAGACCTATCCTCTACTTTGAGGGAGTAGGTTCCACCCGTTGGTTGATACTATCGGCCCTCTACATGATTGCTGATACTTTGTAATCACCACATGGTCGTGATGAGGTGAGGAGAGGCCCACACCCGTAACCCAAGTCCACACAGTTCTTCAGAGATTGGCTGAGAAAGAAGGATGTTCCATTGCTAAGCTCCTTAAGAGGATGTGATGTGCAATATCCCCAGAAATGAAAAGAAAAATTCTGAATATAGAAAGACTCATCCAAGTTTTTGTTAGAAAATGTTTGGGAAGATGAGCATAAGTTGCTACCACTACTACAGATGCTACTACCGCCGTCCCAACACCTGCAGTGCACAGATCGGTCAAGTCTAGGCTAGGTCCGAGAGTACCATCTACCGATAATCATAAGGAATCCTAGAAGAGGAAGAATAAGAGAGGATTGTCCTCCTCTATAAATGTTTTACACCCTAGAGAGCATGGTTCTCCTCACCACTCTGATGTCCCTGCCGAGACACCCTATCTTAAGGCGTCGGCCCTTAAGAGAAAAGTATGGTTATCGAGGATTATTGTACCAGTACACTCCGAGAATTCTATGGATCACAAAATGGATCATGAGTCTGATGTTCCCGTTATGACTACCGCCGTTGCTTCTGAGTCAGTTGCAGAAATGAGTGATAGTTGAGGGAGACCTACAGATTTGAAGGTAATCAAACAGAAAGTAGTTGATGATAAAGTTGGAAAGCTTCGAGCTGAAATTTCAAAATTAGCAAGAGAACGAGGACTAAATGTTGAAAATGAATATTAACACCTGTCAGATTACATGGAGGAAGAGTGCATGGAGTTAATGTCATTGAAACTAGGTCGACGTCATCTGCGTGCGATGCTCCTATTGAGGAGAACGCTGTGGAGGAGCTTCAGAGGGCCATTTTGACACGAGATGAACAGATTGTTTGTCAAGAAAAGAAGATGGAAGGATGACCACCACCATGACCACAGTACATGGATAGTCACAGTCACGACCAATAGCATCTCCGAAAGTTAACCAACCCAAAGTTATAAACATTACAAATGAAAGAAGAGAAGTCGCTTCTACTAATGAAGACAAACTGCCAAAGAAGGATTCAGTTCAAATTCTACCGGAGAAATACATCAAACAAATGATCAAACAGCAAGTTTGGGTGGTGTTGTCTTAGTCCAAAGGTGGAGCATCAGTTTCAAATGGTAGAACCTACCCGAAGAAATTCGATGTCGTACCTTACCCCAAAGGCTTTATACCCCCGACATTCAAGACATTCGACGGGACGGGAAATCCTCGTCAGAACATAGCACACTTCAGAGCTAGTTGTTGTAGCATTAGAGGAAGTGAAGCTCTATTATTTTGACAGCTCACTTTTGATTGGTATGCAAAAATATCCAATGGATCTGTTAAGACCTTTGTAGAAATGGAAAATAAATATTTTCCTAAAAAGATTCATCGGCACGCAACACCATTTCACTATAGAAGACCTCATAGTGGAGTGACAGAAGCCCGATGACACTCTAGTCGACTACATTGTGATATGGAGACACTTAAGCATGAAGTGTGACCTCAGTTACAGGAACAACACAAGATCGAGAGACTGCTCAAGAGTATCCACGGTCCGGTGGCTTTCATTCTTAAGGGTCTTACTATTAAATCCTTCGGGAAGCTACTAAGCAAAGCAAGCAGTTTCCAAGAAGAAGTCAAGCATATTGAGCCTACAGAGAAAGCAGAAAAAACAAGATCAGTCAAAGCGTATGAAAAGAAATCTGGCTTAGTGGCAATAGTCAACAAAGGGAAATAGTCGATGAGGATTCAGGCTGAGCAGTCACCTCAACAACACACTTAGCCTCCACAGTACAGTAAGCCTCAGCAGTATGGTCACCCCTGTCCACAACAAAATAATCAGTCTGGTAAGCAGCAGAGGTCGTACAGGACAGATGTACAATAGGGTCTGAGAACTTCAAAACGGCTACACAGGAATTACTCCTTCAAATTTGACGACGTTGCAAAGATGTTCAGAAATATGATGAGGAAGCCCGTTCAGATTGCCCGAGCCAAAGAAACCAGAAGAAATGAACAAGAAGGTTCAACCCAACTTTTGTCCATACAACAGGTTGCTCAGACACACGATAGAGGGATGTTTCAGTTTTAAGGATTGGCTCAAGAAGAATTACAATGAAGGAAATATAACGACACTGAAAGAATATTTGCATGAATCTGAAAGAGGTTCTGTAAATGTGATTTCGGCCGAGTCAATTTCTCCAATTGACCCGTATGCTGGCGAAGGTGGATGGAGTATGATTTGGAACAAGCTCAAGTGGGTCCTAGATTAGATCCAGTCTGCTTCAAGGCAAGCTACTGCCCAGAGTCTATTACCAACCAAGTCTAAGATGGAGATTTTACCAAGAAGACCATCGTAGCGGGAAAGAAAGAAGAAGGAGATAACAAATGAAATTAAGGATGATAGCACGAAGGATAAGATAGGGGTTGCCCCTGTTAGATTTGTTGTCTCAGATTCGGGGGTGAAAATCCCTCGAACCCATGACTTTGTACAATTATCTTTATGCCCCTCCAGGGTCTCTTAAGATAATAAAAATGATTTTGGTTACATTCTTACTGTCTCTAGTGATGACATAATTAATCAAAACCTTTATAACCCCAATTATGATTCCCAAAATGATCCTCAAATCATACTACTTCCTAAAGAGAACGTGGATGAAAATAAAGAAGATATCAACAACACTGGTTATGACACTACGGGAAGCGAGGAGCCAGTTCTCGAATGCAAAGAAACTCTGTTCGCAATCAACTATAGAAATGATACCAGAAGAGTCAATTACAACATCAGAAGAATCTATGGGTCTAGAGGAGCAAGAGATAATGGAAGTGAATCTCAAAAGTGGAAAGATACTACATCCAAAGACAGCTCTAGTGGAGAAAGGAAAACAAATAGTTACTCAAGAAGAACTGTCTCCAGCAACAGAAGAAGTACATATTCAAAATGAGATTGAGAATTCAAATAAAGTGGATTACAATGTACTGTCTCATCTTAGGAACTCTAATCCTGTCAAAGGAGATGAGAGAAAATCTGGTAAAGGTTCTACTTGATCCGGACATTTGCTTAGCACAGTTGGCTAGCACATGCTCAGATGGAGTTTGTACTTTGAAAGGGCAACCTGGTTTAATTTTCACCGACGAAGAATTGCCATTCAGTATTGCCGACCAGAACAGTTCGCTCTACATTTCCATCATTGTTGACCTCATTTTTGATGAGGTCTCTTCTTTTCTCAATCCTTAGTACTTAGGATCTAGCCATAGGCTTTTCCTTTGACTAATCTTAGAGGACTAGAAGTGGAACTCATCCTTTAGAAATTCAAACACCTCTTGACTCCTTGCAAACCCCACAAGCTTGATTGTAGACCCCTAATCACCTAAAGGGTTGAAATCAAATGTGGAGGTTTAAAGGATGAGTTCCCTATAAAACTTTTTGGCCTTAGGAATACCCCAGGTGGCCCGGTCGCAGTGAGGGTTGACTTGCACATACACCACACTCTCACACACATTACAAGTCCTAAAACCACACTCTCACCCAACTTGACTTCCTGACTCATGTAGGTAATTCATATGGATGGTCCTTAACCCCTAAGCCCCTAGCTAAGAGGGTTAGGAACAACATAGTGAATGCCTCAAATGAGTCCTCTCATGGCTTATATGAGCTTAATATGGCCTCATGGCTCAACCAAAGTGATTCCATTCTACTCAAATTTGATCAATCTTCATTTTCCCAAAATTTCAATTTTTGACCCCCAGGGCCCCGGACCCACCAAACCTACCAAATGCCCTTGGAGCTACCCAAAATTTGCAAAATTACCTATATTACCCAAAGTTCCTCAAAATTAGTCCTAAACATTTCCCCCCACTCAAATTGTTCATCCACAGCCAAAAATACTAACGATTCCAAAAGTACCCCCCAATACCCTCCAAATACCCAAAATACCCTTTTTACCCCAAAAATCCAAAAATTCAGAAAATTCCCAAAAAATTCCAAAAAATCCCAAATATTCCCAATTTCATTTTGTTCAACTACACTATGGGCCAATTTTGCCAATTTACCCCCACTTTTACCAAAACCCCCAATTTGGCCCATTTTAAACCCAAGTGAACCCAATGTCAAACCAAACCACCCCAATTGACCTCAATTTTGGTCCAATTCAATTCTAAACTTCAAATAAACATCCCCAATATCAATTTAGACCAAATCCAAGTCTAATTTGATTGACATTTGAGCCCAATTTTAATTTGAAGCGTAAGGCCCAATTTTGGCCCATGACCTAAACTCCACTCAAACCCAACCCAAAACCAAAATCCCTTAAATTGACCTAAGCCCAAACCTAATCCAAATGGGCCCAAATCCCAAAATTAGAGCCCAACCAAAGTTGAAGACTCTTGGTGACACTCCCATGAACATTTCTCAAGATTAATTTTACATCAAATCCAACTTTAGCCCAACCTTAACCCAAGTTAGCCTAATTTGGCCCACCTTCGCCCCATTAACTAAAAAGCCCAAATTCAACCCAATTCTACTCCAAATCACACCAAATTGATTCCAAACCATTCATGAAACATCCCTAAACCAATTTCAACATTTATTTGACATGGTCCTTCACAAAATTTTCATCCAAAAGCCCACTTCCCTAAATCACTTTAAAAGCCCACCCAAGACCATTTCAAAAGCCCAAGTTTTCAATCCAAAGCCCACATGACATTTCTCTACATCATTCATTTAATCAAAATCACCCCTAAGTTTCAAAATCTTCATTAAACCATTCCAAATAAAGCTTCATCCAAATTTCCACCAAAATATCCAAAATCCTTAAAATTCATTTTTATGAAATTGACCAAACTTTTTCCAAGCCAAATGTGAGACATTGAGCCATGTACAAGCCACATGGAAGCCAGGGAAGCCACTTTCCACCTCACCAAGCCATTAATGGCAAGAAGAGGGGACCCTTTCCTAATCTTTCATTAAGCCCTTTTAACCATATTCATGTCACACTCTAAACCATGCTTAGCCACCTCACCATGGATGGAGACTTCACCACTCCAATTCAGCTGACCCAAATGATACCCTAAGCCCAAAACCAGGTCATGGGAGGGTGCACCAAACCCAAATCCATGCCTTTGACCAAACTAAGCCCAAAATAGCCTTCCCCCCATTCCATTTAAATCAAGTCCTTTACACATGTCCAAAGCCAATTGAACTCACCAAACCCCAGCCCTGACCTCACTGGTCAAGATGGTGACCAATGCCTGGCCGGTCAGCCACCTGGGTTGCCAGAAAACACCATGGCCGAGAGCTCCATGTGAGCCAAAATTTCAAATTCCCCCTTGCTGAGCTGTCCCAACCCTAGTGGACACTAGAGCTCTTCTTCTCCTCCCTTGAGCAGCTGATCCCAGCCTCTAATTGCCCCTAGGAAGCCCTCAAGCCATGCCTATTTAAACACCACCACCTCTCGGCCAAAGGAGGAGATGAACCAGACCTTAAAGAAACTCTGCCAAAATTGCTCCAGGACCTTCTCCTAACCCAGAGCAGTTGATCCCCAGTGTTCCTTTGCCCTAATCCTCATCAATAGAGCTCAATTTCTGAGTTGAAAATCCACCCAAAAAATAGGACACTTCACTAGAGTGAGCCAATCTCCAAATTGATTGGTCCTACACCTTCACCAGACCAAGAGGAGAAGTTCCCCAGCAAAAGCCCCCTCACCAGGCCAGCCATTGCTTCTAGCCTCCAAGCTTTGTGATCGGGCTTGGTCACTTTCACACCTAGACAATTCTCTAGAGCCAGAGACTTCATCTGGAGCTTGCCTGGACTTAATCGAAGGTGATACAACTCTCAGATCGAAGCTTCAGATCGAAGCTTCACTTCTCTGAGCAAAGGTATGAACTCACTCTTCCTCCCGAGCTTCCAGCGATTCTCCATTTTATTTAAGTCAATTTCATAGCCTATAAACCATATGGATGTGTTCATCTCTTCAAGACGAATCCATAGAGCATAAGAACACAAAAATCCATTAAGAATCGAGTGAGATCTTAGGGTTTTAGTGTGTACGGTCACGGGTGCACACCTGTCGTAGACGATGAACAGGAGCCATTGGATCGCGCGTGTATAGAGCGGATTGTTCAGATTGCACCGGACCAGGGAATGTTACGTGAACCGAGGGCCCCTGGAGCACTGAGTCAGATGGCGGTGTCGAATGGGAATGCGCCACATAGGCTTTCGATGTTGCGCTGGCGCCGAGTCGGATAAGTAGATAAATAGGGTATTTTTGAATTATTTAAATGCCCAGAACTTCAAAATTCCATATCTTTGCATAGAAAGATCACAAAAAAAAATAAAAATACCCTCTTGCTCAGTGAACAGAGGAGAATAATGTGGAAAAGAAATCAAGTTAATTGGATGAGTATTTTGTTTTTAATAATTTATTTTATATTTTTAGTTTTTTGATTCTTCATTTGCATAGATAATTCACCATGGCATTGTCGGCATTATTTTTGGTTGAGTGTTTTGTATTTTGAAAAAAAAGGTCGCTTACAGAAATTGTGCGGCTTATTTTAGGTTTAATTTAAATAAATAATTTGAAAAGTAATATTTTATTTTGAAAATAATTTTAAATTTGAAAATTTTAAGATATGAAATCAAACTGATCTCACATCCCGAATAGTTTATATAAACGAGCACCGCACCACAAACCATGTATCTATCCCGAAGGATAGACACATTGCTTGATGATGGGGCTCGATTAAATAAACTAGAAGATTTGTGACATCCGTTTGGTCCGCGAACCAATTTTATAAGCCGACAAGTTCCCCTGTCTAATATGAAAACATTAAACAGGTTTTATATTACCTGGGTTCTTAAAATTCCCTATAAGGGCAAGCCCCTATAGTTAATTACATCTTAAGTGACGGGAATCACCTAAGAAAACTCTCGATAATTGTCAGTAGTTCTGCTCTCAAGAATTTCAAATTTTAAGTTTTCAAGGGATTGAATTTTGGAATTTCAATAGGGAATGGATCAAGTTTAGAACATTTTGTTTTGGGAATTCAAAGGAAGAAAGGTAGGAGAAATCACAGATTCGAAGCGAACTTCGGTAATTTCTTGACTATCCTATTGTTTGGTTTGAATTTAGGAAAGTCCTAATGTTTATTTAATATTTTGATCTTGCCAATTTTAATTAGTTAGGACTTATATTTGTATGATAAAATCATACAAATAGCCTTGAAGATGTGAGGGTTTATGTCGTATCGGATGACTACCTCGGAGTCCTAAGACCGATTAGGGCTTAATTTACATGACATGATTATGCAAATGCCTAACGAAGAGTTGAGGATTTATGTTGCACTAGGCAAACTACCCCGAAGTTCTATGGCTTAGTTATTTAGTTCTAAGGAAAGTTTTGTTGAAGTAGACTCAGATTTTGCTGATGACGATGGTCGTGCTGCCCACCATGCTCCGAGCTCCTTGTTGTTGTAGAGGTTTAGTTTTAGAAGTCATAAATCAGGAGATGAGAAAAGTGTTTTGGTTTGGAGAAGGTCTTAATTTCCAGGTGTTTTTAATATTTTAATTAAACAAATCTTAAAGTTGATTATAACAACACCGGTTAAGATCCCACGGTTCCATCCTTCCGGCATCGTTATTTTTATCGGATTCACTTAGTCCGGATGAATTTGCTAAACTCAACTGAATGAGTTCCACACTTTCACTTAGACCAGTGGGAAATCCCGTTAGCAACACGTAGGTTACATCATCCGAGGTATTCCCGATCATCCAACAAGACATTTTAATTTAGTTGTAGTTGTAGTTTTGTGTTATGTTTGTGATTAAATTTTGAGTTATTTTATATTTTGAAATGTTGTGGCGGTGAATTTTATCTTGTAATGACTTTTAATTTAGTTTTGGTTTCAGTTTTAGGGACTATCCTAAAGGTGTAGGTTTTCATGCAACAATTGTTTATCATGCAAGAAAAGTAAGTGCGATGCGATTAAATAAATTGCAATAGAGTATATTGCAATAAAATAAAAGCGTACCTGGAGGGTCTTCCCGTCATCCCAAGCTGAACTTAAAACACAGTTAGAATATTTAAGCATTTAAAGTAAGTTCCTAGGTAAAGCTAAGGGAAGGGTTATGGTTTTCTACCAAGTTCCTAATCCTATAGCTTAGTCATCTCCTATGACGTCTAGGTTCTTGTATTTTGGTTTGAGGACGATTTTCTTCATCAAAGAACAATTAAGTTCAATTGTTCTTATAAATATCCTATCATATCGAGGAAGTGCTTAAGACGAATCTTAAACATCTTTTCAACATTTCTAGGATTATTCTAAGTCCAAGTGAATTTAATTATACAAATGAATTAATCGTCCGGGAATTTAAGTTTTGTTATCTTGCTCAGTGAACTAGGACATTTGAATATCCTATAAGTGAAGTAACACTTCTTTTAACACTCCTTTTAAGAGTTATGACATCACGAGCTTTCGAGGGCAAATGGATGTTCAAGTGGTTCATGATTTAATTTTAGTTAATGGATTTAAGTTTGGAATAGTGTTCAAGTTGTTTTAGATTTATTTTGAATTTCTTTATGTCTTAAGTGATGTTATATTTAATTCAATTTAATTTAATTTAATTTAATTTGACTTAATTTTAATTTAATGTGGTTTAATTTAATTTAATTTAATTTAAGTTAATTTAATATAATATGCTTTAGCTTAATTTAATTCAATTTGATTTAATTTAATTTGATTTAGTTTTAATTTAATTTAGTTTAATCTAATTTTATTTAATTTAATTTAATTTAATTTAATTTAATTTAATTTAATTTAATTTAATTTAATTTAATTTAATTTAATTTAATTTAATATTTTATTTTAAAAGGGTTTGCTTTAAATAATTTAACTTTAACTTAATTTAATGATTAAGTCTTTTAGCATTTTAAATCTTAAACTTGGATTATCATTTTAGTTAGGAATTAAATATTATTGGGATGATTAATTTAGGGATTCTTAAATTAAAGAACAAATCTCTTCCTAATAATATCCCTATTTTAATAATTCAAAATTTATTATTCTTCCCAAATTTAATTAATTATTTTATTAAGGTTCATTTTAATTATTTTTGAATTGTTTAATAGGTTTCTACCCTTTAATTATTTAAATTTCAATCATCCAAATCAGATAAAGATCAAATATTTTACTCTTTCATTTTATTAAGCCTAAAGTTTTAATTAAGGGTTAAAATTTTAATTACCATTTTGCCCTTCAAGCTTAATAATTTCATAACTCATTAAATTGAGCTTAAATTAACTTGAAATTTTTATGTGACTTCACTCATATGTCAATAAAGACATTAGAGGAGAAAATGTGATTTTTCTGTATTTAATTTATTTATGTAATTATTTTTGGTGGAAAATAAGGATTTCCAAGGAAAATTTAATAATATGACCAAGGGAAAGTTTCTGTCCTTAAGAAAATTATGGGACATTCCTAATGACCGAGAGGACCACTTGGACCAAGTTTGGTGATTTTTTTAATTATATTATTTTTATTATAATTATTTTGAGTTTTGGAGTATTAATTAATTTAAAAATAGAATAAAGTTTGAAAAATGAATTTTATATTTTTAAAAAATCTCTGTGATATCAAGGAAATCAGAGAACCAATTTTTACAATTTTTTGATTTTTTTGTGATTTATTATAATTATTTTAGTGGAAATGCTAGAAAATACATTTTTTTTATTTTAAAATTACCCTAGGGCTTTAAAATTTAATAACTCATCATAGAGACCTAGGAAAAATATGGGGTTTGTTCCTAAGTGACTAAAATTCAAAATATGACATTTTGGTGAATTTTATTATTTTTATGATTTTTATTATTTTATTAATTATTAAAATATTAAAATAATACAAAAAATCAACTTTTTTAGAAAATTGAAATTTTAATTTTCCTAAATTCCCCTAATATCAGAGAGGCTCCAAAACCAATTTGGTGAATTTTTAAAAAGTATTTTGAAAGTTTTGAATTTTTAAAGTTTAAATTGGCTAAATGGCTTAATCAACCCATTTGATAGGGCTAACCAAACCCAATTGACTTCAAACTTTTATGGTGGGTTCCTCTAATCCTAAAGGTCAGTGGAGAATTGATTTCAAGTAATTTAATGCATGATTAGCTCTAATTAATTAAAGACCTATTTAGGGTGTTTAAGCCAATTAGGTTTATTCCAAGTGAATTAATTCAAAACCTATTTTCCCTAGGGTCCTCTGGTCATAAGAAACATCACCAAATTTTCCTAGAATTTATTTCACAACATTCTAATTATTGAATTTAAAATACTCAAAACAGTAACATGAACTTGAAAAATCAATAACTTCTCATAGGAATGGCCTCTAACTTTGGAAAATTCAGGGAATGTTCCCAAATTCAGAGGCTTCAAAAGCACTATGGTCTCATGCCATGGTGAATTTCCTATATGCATGGAGAATTAAAACAATGCGAGAGGGTAAATAAATCATTAAAAATAAAATACTAGATGAAATTAAATGATTTCTTTTCCACATTATTCTCCTCCGTTCACCGAGCAAGAGGGTATTTTTATTTTATTTTTCTGATTTTTCTACACAAAGTTATGCATTTTTGAAGTTTAGGGAATTAAATAAATCGGAAAATACCTATTTTTCTACTTATCCGAGTCGGCGCCGCGTCAACCTTAGCATCTCCGAAGCGCCGCGTGTCGTCTTCCGATTCGGCGCCGCCATCCGACTCGGCCCGTCCCGGGACCCGCCTTTCACGTAACATCTTCCGGTCCGACGCGATCCGAGCCGTCCATCCGATACACGCGCGATCCAACGGTTCCCGGTCATCGTCTACGACCGGGTGCGAACCCGTGACCGTCGACCTTCTAACCCTAATTTCTCACTCGATTCTCAACGGATTTTCGTGTTCTTATGCTCTATGGATTCGTCTTGAAGAGACGAATACATCCATACGGTAAACATGCATTGAAATTGATTCAAATTAAATGGAGAATCTCTGTAAGCTCGGGAAGAAGAGTGAGTTCGTACCTTTGCTCAGAGAAGTGAAGCTTCGATCTGAGAGTTGTGTCACCTTCGATTGGGTCCAAGTAAGCTCCGAATGAAGTCCCTTGGCCTGGTGAATTGTCTAGCTATGAAAGTGACCACAGCCGATCACAAAGCTTGGAGACCGGAACAACTCGGGTGGCCCGGGGATGGGGCTTTCGGTGGGAAACTTCTCCTCTTGGTCCGGTGAAGGTGTAGGACCGATCGATTTGAAGATTGATCCACCGTGAAGAAGTGTCCTGGTTTTTGGGCTAAAGTTTGAGCTCAAAATTGAGCTCAGCTGGAGGGAATTGGGGCTGGAATTCAGTGGGGATCAAGTGCTCTATGTGTGGAGAGTGATCTGGAATGATTTTGGTAGAGTTTCCTTAAGGTTTGGTTCAGTACCCCTCATGGCCGAGAGGGGGTGGTGTTTAAATAGGCATGGCTGGAGGCTCTCCCAGGGGTGGCCAAGGGTTGGGATCAGCTGCTCTTGGCATGTGAAGAACGACCATGGTGGCCATCGGGCATGGGGCGCCTCAGCAAGGGAGAATTCCAAAGTTTGGCTTCTCCCCATGTCTCGGCCATGGAGTTTTCCGGCGACCCAGGCGGCTGGCCGGCAGGAAAGGGTCACCATCTTGACCAGGGAGGTCAGGGCTTGGCAATGGTGAAGTCAATTGGCATTAGCCATGTGTAAAGGTGTTGGATTAGAATGGAATAGGGATAAGGTCACTTTGGCTTGGTTTGGGTCAACCCACCATTTTGGGCTTGGTGCACCCTCCAAGCTCGATTTTGGGCTGGGAGGATCGGTTGGGTCAGCCGAGAAGGAGTGGTGAAGTCTCCATCCATGGTGAGGTGGCTAAGCATGGTTTAGTGTGTGACATGATTAAGGTAAAAAGGGTTTAAAAGGGTTTAAGAAAGAGATCCCCTCTCTTGCCATTAATGGTTTGGTGAGGTGGAAAGTAGATTCCATGGCTCTCATGGCTCCCATGGGGCTCATGCATGGCTTCATGGCTCACCTTTGGCTTGGGGAAAAGCCAAGTCGATTTCATGGAAATGGGTTTAAGGAAATTTTGGCATGTTGATGGGAATTTGGCATATGGCTTGATTTGGAACCATTTGATGATTGATTTGAACTTAGGGATGATTTTAATTGAAGTCATGATGAAGAGAATTTGTCATATGGGCCTTGGATTGATTTTGCCCCTTTGGATTTTGGTGGAGATGGGCTTTAGGAAGGTTTAAGAAAGTGGGCTTTTGGTTTGGAAATAAATTTATGGATGGGAAATTTGTGAAGGATTGGGCCAAACAAATGTTGGTTTTAGCTCATGGATGGGTCATGAGTGATTTGGAGCAAATTTGGGGTGGTTTGGGTTTGAATTGGGTTGGATTTGGGCTTTTTTTGTGAATGGGCCAATATAGGTCAAATTGGGCTAACTTGGGCCAATGTTGGGCTAGGGTTGAAATTGATGTAAAATAAATGTTGGGAAATGTTTATGGGAGTGTTTCAAAGAGGTTTTGGCTTTGGTTGGGTTTTGATTTTGAGGTTTGGGTTCATTTGGGTTAGGTTTGGGTTTAGGTTAAAATTGGGCCTTTTGATTTTAGGTTGAATTTGAGTGGGGTTTGGGTCTAAATTTTGGGCAAATAATGTTAGTTTTTTGTTTATGGGGATGTTAAGGAAGGTTTAGAAAAGATTTGGGGTTAATTGGAGTTGAATTGGATGAGTTTGGGCTAAGTTTGGGTCATGGGTCCAAATTGAGCTTTAAGGCCAAAAGTGAAATTGGATCCAAATGTCAATCAAATTGGACTTGGATTTGGTTTAGATTGGTGTTGAGGATGTTTAATGGAAGTTTAGAATTGAATTGGACCAGAATTTGGGTCAATTGGATAGGTTTGGTTTGACAATGGGTTCACTTTGGGTTAAAATGGGTCAAATTGGGGATTTTGACAAAAGTGGGGTAAATTGACAAAATTGGCCCATGATGTAGTTGAACAAAATGAAATTGGGAATATTTGGGATTTTTTGGAATTTTCTGGGAATTTTCTGAATTTTTGGATTTTTTGGCTAAGAGGGGCATTTTGGGTATTTGGAGGGTATTGGGAGGTACTTTTGGAATTTTTGGTATTTTTGGGTATGGATGATCAATTTGATTGGTGAGGCAATGTTTAGGATTGGTCTTGAGGATTTTTGGGTGATTTAGGTGATTTTGCAAATTTTGGGTGGTTTCAAGGGTTTTAGGTAGGCTAGGCGGGTGTAGGGTCCCGGGGGTCAAAAATTGAAAAGTTGGAAAATTGAAGCTTGGGTGAATGTAAGTGGAATGAAATCATTTTGGTTGAGCCATGAAGCCATATCAAGCCCACATGAGCCATGAAGGGGCTCATTTGAGGCATCCACTATGTTGTTCCTAACCCTCTTGCCAAGGGCTTAGGGGTTAAGGACCATCCATGTGAATCACCTTCATGAGTCAGGAGGTCAAATTGGGTATGGGTGTGTTTTTAGGAGGTGTGTGAAAGTGTAGTGTATAGGTGTAGTGTGTGTGTAAGTCAGCCCCTTCACCAGACCAGGCCACCTAGGGCAGTCCTAAGGCCAAAGAGTCCTATGGGAACTCATCCTTTAAACTTCCACGTTTAATTTCAACCCTCTAGGTGATTAGGGGTCTACAATCAAGTTTGTGGAGTTTGCAGGGAGTTAGGAAGTGGTTTGAATTTCTAAGTGGTGGGTCCCAATTCTAATCCTCTAGGATAGTCAAAGGAAAAGCCTAAGGCTAGATCCTAAGTACTAAAGAGAAGAAGAGAAGACCTCACCAAAAATGAGGTCAACAGGCATGAGACCATAGGGTTTTTGAAGCCTCTGATCTTGGGAACATTCTCTAAATTTTTCAAGGTTAAAGGCCATCTCTGCGAAAAGTTATTGAATTTTCAAGTTCATGTCACTGTTTTAGGTATTTTAATTTCACTAATTAGCATGTTGTAAAATAAATTCTAGGAAAATTTGGTGATGTTTCTTAGTACCAAAGGAGCCTATGAAAAATATATTTTGAGTTAATCCATTCATAATAACCTTAATTGGCCTAAACCCCTAAAATTGAATTTGAATTAATTAGAGTTAACCACAAATCAAATTGACTTGAAAATAATTCTCCACTGATCTTTAGGGTCAGAGGAACCTTACATAAAATTTTGAAATCAATTGGACTTGATTTACCCCACTAAATGGATTAATTAAGTCACATAACTAGAATTAAACTTCGAAAATTCATAACTCCAAAAATACTTTTCAAAAATTCACAAAAATGGTTTTGGAGCTTCTCTGATATTAGGGGAGTTTAGGAAAATTAAAATTGGAATTTTCTAAAAAAAAGTTGATTTTTCAAAATATTTTAATATTTTAATAATTAAAAAATAATAAAAATCACAAAAATATTAAAAATCATAAAAATGTCACATTTTGACTCCTAATCACTTAGGAATAAACCAAATTTTTTTCGAAGTCCCTAGGATAAGATATTGAATTTTAAAAGCTTAATGTGATTTTTAATATTAAAAAATGAATTTTCAACCTTTTTCACTAAAATAATTCTAATAAATCAAAGAAAAATCAGAAAATTATAAAACTTATTTCTCTGGACTTCTTCAGAGAAATTTAAGAAAAATATAAAATCTATTTTTTAACTTTTATTTTATTTTATAATTAATTAATACTCCAAAACTCAAAATAATTAAAATAAATAAAATATAATTCAAAAAATCACAAAAATTGGTTCAAGTGGTCCTCTGGTCATTAGGAACATCCCATAATTTTCTTAAGGATAGAAACCTTTCCTTGGTCATGTTGTTGAACTTTCTTTGAAAACCCCTATTTTCTACTAAAAATAATTACATAAATATATTAAATTTAGAAAAATAACATTTTCTCCTCTAATGTCTTCATTGACATGTGAGTGAGGTGACATAAAAATTTCAAATTCATTTGAGCTCAATTTAGTGAGTTATAAAATAAATAAGCTTAAAAGGGCATAAAGGTAATTATAAATTTTAACCCTTAATTAAAACTTTAAGTTTAATCAAAATGGAGGGTAAAATATTTGATTTTATTTTTCTCTTGGATGATTGAAACTTAGGGAAATTAAGGTGTAGAAATCCATTAAACACTTTGAAAATATCAAAATGAAACTTTAAATAATTAAATAATTTAAATTTTGGAAATAATATATTTAAAATTTGGATTATTAAAGTAGGGATATTATTAAGAGGATATTTATTCTTTAATTTAAAAACCCCTAAATAAGTCACTTTAACAATATTTAATTCTTGATTAAAATAATAATCCAAATTAACAATTAAAATTAACAATTAAAATTAAGAATTAAAATGAAAATTAAAACTAAATTAAAATTGAAATTAAAACTAAAAATTAAATTAAAATTAAATTAAAAATTAAAATTAAAATTAAAATCAAAATTAAAACTAAAATTAAATTAAATTAAATGAAAACTAAGATTAAATTAAATTAAATTTAAATTTAATTAAAACTAAAATTAAATTAAATTAAATTAAAATCAAATAAAATTAAATAAAATTAAATTAAAATTAAACTCAAATTAAATTAAATTAAATTAAAATCAAATAAAATTAAATAAAATTAAATTAAAATTAAATTAAAATTAAATTAAAATTAAATTAAATTAAACTAAAATCAAATTGAATTAAATTAAATTAAAATTATTTAACAACAAACCTAAATGAAATCATTAAGAATTAAATCTAAAATAATTTGAACACTATTCCAAACTTAAAATTATTAATTAAAACCTCATAATCAAACTAAAACACTTTAAATCATTAACTCAATTTTGATTAAAATTCTCAATAAACCAATTTGCCCTTAAAGGCTTTAGTTATTATAACTCTTAAATAGAGTATTAAGTGAAATGTCACTTCATTCATCAGGTAATCAAATACCTAAGTTCATTGAGCAAGAAATAAAGTTTAACTAAACTCCTGGATGATTAATTCACCTATGCAACTAAATTTACTTGAACTCAAAACAATCCCAAAAATATTGAAAAGATGTTTAGGACTCGTCCTAAGCACTTCCTCAATATGACGGGATGTTTTAGAAGAACAATCGAATTTAATTGTTCTTTGATGAAGAAAATCATCCTTAAACCAAACCAAGAACCTAGACGTCATAGGAAATGACTAGTTATAGGATTAGGACTTTGGTAGACAACCAAGACCCTTTCCCTTAGCTTTACATAGGTATTTCTTGTAAAATATGTTTGAATGCTCTAACATGTATTTTAAGTGCAGCTTGGGATGACGGGGAGACCCTTCAGGTACACTTTTATTTAATTGCAATTTACTTTACTGCAATTTATTTACATGCACTGTACTTTACTTTTTCTTGCATGATAAATAAAACTGTTGCATGAAAACCAAAACCTTTAGGATAGTCTTTAAATTGAAACCAAAACTAAATTAAAAGTCATTGTAAGATAAAATTCACCGCCATAATATTCCAAAATAAAAAACAACTCAAAATTTAATCACAAACAGAACAACAAAACTACAATTGCAACAAAGTTAAAACGTCTAGTCTAATGATCGGGAATACCTCGGATGATGTAACCCACGTGTTGCTAACGGGATTTCCCACGGTCTAAAAGAAAGTGTGAAACTCATTCAGTTGATTTTAGCAAATTCATCTGGACTAAGTGAATTCGATGAAAATAACGGTGCCGGGATGACGGAACCGTGGGATCTTAATCGGTTCTGTTTAAACAAGTTTAACATTTGTTTTAATTAAAATATTAAAAACACTTGGATTTTAAGATTTCTAAACCAAAACACTTCTCTCACCTCTTGATTGTTACCTTCTAAAACTAAACCTCTGCAACAACAAGGAGCTTGGAGCACGGTGGGCAGCACGGCCATCTTCGTCAGCAAAACAATTCTACATCAGTTAAACATTCCTAGAATTAAACAACCAAACCGTAGGATTTCGAGGTAGTTTGCCTAGTGCAACGTAAATCCTCAACCCTTTTGTTAGGCATTTGCATAATCATGTTATGTAAATTATGCCCTAACCGGTCTTAGGACTCCGAGGTAGTCGTTTGGTACGACATAAACTCTCACATCTTCGAGGCTATTTGCATGACTGCGTCATACAAATATAAGTCCTAATTAATTAAAATTGGCAGGATCGAAACATTAAATAAACTCTCAAATTGAAGCCAAACAATAGGATAGTTTGGGAAGTTGCCAAGATTCTTCTTGGATCCTCAGCTTCTCCTACTTCTCTTCCTTTGGATTCTTAAAATAAACTGTTCCAAATTTGATCCATTCCCTATTGAAATCTCCAAAATTCAATCCTTTGAAAACCTTAAACTTTGAAATTCTTGAGAGCAAAATCACTGATCATTATCGAGAGTTTTCTTAAATGATTCCTGTCATTTAAGATGTAATTAACTATAGGGGCATGCCCTTATAGGGAACTTTAAAAACCCAGGTAATAAAAACCCTGCTTAATTCCTTTATATTAAGTAGGGGAACTTGTCGGCTTATAAAATTGGTTCGCAGACCAAACGGATGTCACAAATCTCCTAGTTTATTTAACCGAGCCCCATCATCAAGTAGTGTGTCTCTTCTTCGGGATAGATACACGGTTTGTGATGCGGTGCTCGTTTATATAAACTATTTGGGATGTGAGATCAGTTTGATTTCATATCTTAAAATTTTCAAATTTAAAATTATTTTCAAAATCAAATACTACTTTCTAAGTTATATATATTTAAATTAAATTTAAAATCTAAAATTCACCGACAATTTCTGTAGGCGACCCCTTTTTTGAAATACAACACACAACCTAAAAATATGCCGACAACTTCTGGCGACTCTGCTGGGGAATAGTTCCTCTCTCCATTTTTGATTAGATGGTTTTGCTTTCATAAATCGGTAGTGTATCCATGTCCCTAGTGGACCAAAACTACCATTCTTCCGTTGGAATACCCCGTTCATTTCTGTCTTGAACGAGTATAGCCAACTCCTCTCAGATTTAGTAGCCACTATTTAGACACCCCTAAACAGAGAGGTTCCGAGATCCTTTTACCTCTTTTCTGAGGTGGGGTGGACCCCCAATAGGTGTTAGCTTAGGAGCGGTCCTTCTAGTCGAGAAGTCTTGCATAAGACTTTCTCTTCCTTTCCAATTCTAAATCGTGTCCTTTACCTTTTTTTATAACCTTTTTCCTTCAATAAATTTTTTTCTAACAAATGAACCTTCTAATAAACAATCTCTTTTAAAAAATCACGAATACACTAAGATAAATGAAAATGTGTTCGGACTCTTTCTTTTTCGTCCTAAACTTTACGATGAAAAGAAGCATAATTCGGGACTGACATTCGAAATCTGCCCTGCAGAAAATGACTGTCCTAAAGTTAATCTTCTCCTTCACCAATGGAATGAACTTCGCCGTTTACAAGGATGAGCTGCCCGACAATGGAATCATCCGTTTCGGACAAGGATTTGGCAACACAGACATCAAGTTTACTGATGTCACTCTCTTCACATTAATGGACAAAGTGTCAGAAATCGAAGAGCCCGTGATTGAGTTCAACCCGAAATCAACTCAAGAATTCCCTCCCCGCAAAGGATTCCACTCGAAAGGAATACAACCGTTCGTAGGAGGACCGTTGTCTCTACCCCCACCGGTCTAGTCATCTCTCGCACCTACCCCGACTTCGCCAAGCCGAAGGGGAAGGAAATCCAAGTCTGTGATGAGCCTGTCACCGTGGAGGGTACAGATTTTGATACAATACCATCTGTTTTTTAGATTGGGTCCAGTTCAAGAATTGCACCCCTAACTCGGACTCAAAGGAGAAATAGAAGTAGAAAGATCGCCAAGAAAGCCAGAGCTGCTGAAGTTACTTTTCTAGAAGAAATTTCTGAGGAAAGAGAAGAACTGCCTGAGTATATACCTCTATTGGAAGGGAGCAGGTTTCACCCTCTCTCCGCATTACCCCGTAGGATCGCCACCGCATTACCCCGACCTCGCGTACTACAGACAATTACAAAAGAAAAAGGGATAAGACTACGCCATTTGCCCGACTGCAAGCTGTTATAGAAAGATTGGCAAAGAAAGAAAGATGCTCTGTATCAGAAATCTTAAGAAGGATAGGACGGGCGACAGCTAAATCCCGCCTCGGACCGCGAATAGAGCAATTTGCTGCCACAGAGAAACCAAAGAAGAAGATAAAAGCCAGTTCACTCGTTGTTGTATCGGGTCTACAAATTAGGGAGGATACCACCTTCCGACGATATAGCCGACGGATCATCCGGTCCTAGGCTTCCAGCATGTGAGAAGGATGGTATGGCGACCTACTACTGGCGAGCTAAGACCAAAATAATGTCCTAAGAAGAAACGTCTCATCAGGAGACTTGAATCAGAAGAAAGTGCTACTGCAATGAAGCGGACTCCCGGAAAAGAAGTTCAACAACCGTCACGAGACAACTGCGATACAGTGCGGAAAAGGCCACTAGAGGATGCCATGGACAAATTAAGGACCGATATCCGACAGTTATCCAAAGAAAGAGAAGAAAAACTAGGAGATGAAGTTGACTCATCAGAGTTCATGGATGAGGAGTATGCCGAGATCAACATGGTTGAAACGCGAGCATCATCCGCTTCACAAGGTGCTCCGGCAGCTGCAGAAAGATATGAACCGGAAGTGTTGAGAGCAGAGCTTCGGGAAAGAGATGATACAATTTCCCAGATGGCAAAGAGGATGGAAGAGATGGCTGCTGCCCTAGCCACTCTCCAGAGTCAGGTACAACCTCAGAAAGAGACACCCCGTAAATTATCCATATTGTCGATGGAGAAAAAGAGATCACATCTGTCAACAGAGACGAACAACCAAAGAAAGATCCTACACAAAGCATGATTCCAGAAAAGGACATTAAAAGCATGGTAGAACAACAGGTGCGAGAAGCCCTAGCACAATCCAAGAGTGGAGCATCTATTCAGACGGGTAGACCTTACCCCGAAGAGTTCGATGCAGTCCAATACCCGAAAGGCTTCGTACCACCTCTGTTTAAGACTTTTGATGGAAGGAAACCCTCAGCAGCATGTCGCACATTTTCGTGCCAGTTGCTGCAATGCCGGTGGGAGCGACGCTTTACTCTTCCGCCAGTTCATCAGCAGTTTGTCAGGGATTGCCTTCGATTAGTACGCAGAATTACCGAATGGTTCGGTAAAGACCTTTTCAGAACTGGAGAATCTCTTCGTTAAGCGATTTGCCGGGGCTCAGCACCACATCACTATCAGTGATCTAGTGGTGGAGCAACAGAAGCCGAACGAGACTTTAGTGGATTACATACTTCGATGGAGAAACTTAAGCATGAAGTGTGAACCACAGCTTCAAGAACAGTCGGTATCCTACTTAAAAGTATCCATGGCCCGATAGCACTTCTCCTTAAAGGATTTACAATTAAGACTTTCGAGAAGTTGCTTAACAAGGCAGGGAGCTTGCAAGAAGAGGCAAAGCAGTTAAGTTTCGCGGACAACAACGATAAGCAGAAGAAAACATTCGAAAATAAATTTGGAATCGTCGCGGCAGTAGATAAGGGCAAATGCAGATACCGCCAGAGCGGCCACGGCCTAGTTACCAACCACCGCAGCGAACATACCAACAACCTCAGCAGGGCTATCAGCAACCTCAACAGGGTTATCAGCAACCTCGTCCGAGCTATCAGTCGCCTCAACATTATGAACAACTGCCTCGTTCATCGCGTACTTTAAGAGAACTTTTAAATAGAGAATACCCATTTAAAACTGAAGCAGTAGAGAAGATGTTCTGCAGCTTAATGAAGACACCGGATTTTCAGCTGCCAGAGCCCAAAAAGCCAGAGGAAGTCAATAAGAAAGATCATCCGAACTATTGCCCTTACCACCAGATGCTTGGACACAAGATAGAGGATTGCATCACTTTCAAGAGTTGGCTTGATGACAATCTCCGGAAAGGGAACATAACGATCCCAAAGGAATACATGAAGGAACCTCAGAAAGGAGGTTCCGTCAATGTTATTTCAACGGATCCCATTGTTCCGATAGACTTGTACACGACTGATGATGGATTAAGTACTTTCTGGACAAAATCATCGAAGAAAATTTTGGATCACATCCAGACCGCTTCGGTACGCACTTCAACTCAGAGTTTGAAACCTGTCGAGCCGGCACTATCACTTGCGATTAAAGAACCACCCCAGAAGGAGGAGAAGATCGTGGAAGAAAATAAAACCGAGGCTCCGAAGGATATACTAGGGGCTACTTATCCTAGGATGGTTGTTTCCGATTCGGAGGAGAAATCCCTCGAACTCCTGACTCTGTATGATTATTTGCTCGCTCCGGCGAGATCTTATAATGATAAGGGTTATGGCGTTGGCTATGTTTTGACTGTTGCTAACGATTAAGTAACTAACGACAATCGGCCTAATCTGGATCTTGATTCCAATACAAATAACGATTCTCAAATCATACACAACCTCGACGACCACGACGAAGAAGATGTTCACAAAGGGGATACAAAAGCTCGACAGGAAACGAGTCCATTTATGAATTCCGAGGGGCTCCGATCACAATAGAATTAGAACCATCAGACACCGAAGCAACTTCAAAAGAGCCCGTTGTTTCAATTCAAGAGGATACATCAGCAGATTCAACACCAGATTCAGAAGAAATAACTGAAGTAAATTTAAGAAGTGGAAAAGTTTTACCTCCGAGAATGGGTCCAAAGGATAAAGGAAAGCAGGTGGTTGCTCAGGAAGAGCCAACCCTAGTAGAGGAATTGCCCATTCGGTAAGAAACCGAGGAACACGGTAATAAAGTGGACTACAACGTGCTAGCCCATCTTAGGAAGCTACCAGCCAAAATAAGCATATATGACGCTCTGATCATGTCAAAGGAGATGAGGGAGGCTCTGATCAAGGCTTTACTTGATCAAGAGATTTGTTTAGCCCAAATGGCCGGTGATTCCTTCGACGAGGTTTGCTTGTTAAGAGAACAGCGAGGTGTTACCTTCATGGACAATGATCTATTACTAGGAACAGCTGATCACAACCGACCATTATACATTTCAGTCACTATCGTAAAGTTTACGCTCTCTAGAGTGTTGGTTGATCCAGGAGCATCAATCAACATAATGAATCTTCGGACGCTAGCATATTTGGAAATTGATGCTCGCGAGCTTGAAGCAGACAAGATGCTATTAAGAGGCTTCAATCAAAAAGGAGAAAGAGCTCTTGGATCGATAACACTACTAATGAAGACCAGTGATTTAGCAAAGAGAACCGCAAAATTCCACATAATTGATTCTGAGACATCGTTCAACGCTCTACTAGGTCGGCCATGGATCCATGAAAACCGGATGGTACCGTCGTCTCTGCACCAGTGCATAAAGTATTACGAAGGAGGGGAACAGTGCAACAAAGGTGATTTGCAACAGTTCTCCGTGCACGAAATTGGAATTCATGAAGATGCGGCCTACTACGCGCCTCCGAAGAAAACAATCTTTTCCAGAAATAACATACCATATGAAGCAAAAGAAATTTGAGACGATGAAGAACCTGAAGTTCTAGTCCAACAGTTACTCACCACTCCCTTACGGTGAGATGGTGAAGATTTCTCCAGAACTCGCACCCGAGGTCAAGGCCGGGGACGAGGACGTGGAAGAAATGTTGGAACAGTTGGACAGAAGAAACCGGTCATCGACGTTGATTGGGAGACCAGTTCCGAAGAAGAGGAAATCAAGAAAGAAGCAGCGACAATAAGTCAAAAGAAACCCCAGTTCAAGATCTCCCTCGAAGATGAAAAGAATGAAGAATATAAATCAATGTACGAGAAGATTAACCATCATGTACATACTATGACACTGACCCCGATCCATAAGTGCATGGTGGTGGTATTAAACCAATCAAGTTTTACCGTGGTGCTTCTTCTTCCAATACTGAAAAAGATGTATGATTTGAAGATGTTACTTCATCTGAATTAATGGAATTACCTTTTGAGTTGTACTCTCCCTGTGTTCAAAATTTAATTCAACGTGGTGTCTTACCTCGACAATGGACAAAAGGTCAATCACAACATTTTGAAAAATTATGGAATGATGCCGGACGACCTCCCAATTCAAAACATGGTCTCGGATTCGGCACAGTAGGATCAGTTGATCATACAGGATTTTGCTTGGTTGTCACTTGCGAACCTAATAAAGACTGCTTGGAAGCTTCAGAAGATCTTGAGGATCTACCAATTGGCGACGCTCCACCAGAATTCGAAGAAGAAATCAAATCTACAATAGATGATTTAATGGAAGTTAACTTAGGTACTAACGAAGAGCTTAGGCTGACCTTTGTTAGCTCCATACTCAATAAAGAATACTCCGAAGACATAATCAAGCTATTAATGGAATTCAAGGACTGTTTTGCTTGGAGTTACGATGAAATGACAGGATTAGCTCCAGAAGTCGCAGTTCATAGGCTAGGAGTAGATCCTACTTCCATTCCAGTCAGACAAGCTCCCAGAAGAATGCGTCTAGAAATTGAGCAACAAGTAATAGCCGAAGTTAAGAAGCTAATAGAAGCTAAATTTGTCCGTGAAGAACAATACCCAGCTTGGTTAGCCAACCTGGTACCAGTCAGAAAGAAGAATGGTCAGATCCGAATCTGCTTGGATTTCAGAGATTTGAATAAAGCATGTTCGAAGGATGAATTTCCACTACCAATCCCAGAACTGATGATCGACATTGCTTCAACACATGAAATCTTCTCTTTCATGGATGGATCATCGGGATACAACCGGATAAAGATGGCACCGGAAGACGAAAGCTCACGGCATTCAGAACGCCGATCGGAGTGTATTACTACACAGTAATTCCATTCGGACTAAAGAATGCAGGAGTAACATACCAAAGAGCGATGACGAAGATTTTTGATGATCTCATTCACAACTAAGTTGAGTGCTACGTGGATGATGTGGTCATCAAAAGCAAACTGAAAGAAGATCACCTGTATGATTTGAGAATTGTTTTCGAGCGACTAAGACGATACAACCTTAAGATGAATCCCTTGAAATGCGCTTTCGGCGTCACCTCAAGGAAATTCTTAGGATTTGTTGTTCGACATCGCGGGATTGAAATCGATCCGGAGAAGATTAAAGATATTTTAGAAATGCCTTCTCCCAAAACTTTGAAACAACTACGATCCTTTCAAGGGAAGTTGGCATATCTTCGACGCTTTATCTCGAACTTGTCAGGTAGGTGTCAGCTCTTCTCGGCATTAGTTAAAAAGGACGCCAAATTTGTTTGGGATGAGAAATGCCAGCGGGCTTTCAAGGACGTTAAGCAATATTTAATGAAACCTCCTGTCTTAGCAGCCCTAGTCTCAGGTAGACCGTTGATACTTTATACCGCGGCTTTAGACAACTCCCTTGGAGCTCTGCTAGCCCAGGTCAATGACGAGGGGAAAGAAAACGCTCTCTACTACTTAAGTCGTCGTCTAATTCCGACGGAAGTAAAGTATCCTCCTATTGAGAAGCACTGCTTGGCCCTGATCTTCACCGCTCAAAAGCTCAGGCATTACATGCTTTACATAAAGTCAACCTTATTTCGAGAGTTAATCCGTTGCAATACTTGATGACTCGACTGACGCTTTCTGGCAGACTTGCCAGGTAGTCGATGATACTATTGCAATTTAACATAACTTTCGTTCCTCTTCGCGCCGTAAAGGGACAAGTCCTAGCAGACTTCCTGGTAGCACACCCTTTACCGGCAGATTCGCCTCTCGACGACGATTTGCCTGATGAGCAGATAATGAGCCTAGAGGACCCTGATGATCAATGTTGGGAACTGTACTTCGACGGTGCATCCTCAGCACAGAAGAACAAAGAATTGCAAACGATAGTGCCCGGTAAGGCAGGAATCGGACTAATCTTTATAACACCGAAGCGGGGGATGTTAAAATACTCCTACCACTTAACAGAACCGTGTACAAACAACGAGGCAGAATACGAAGCCCTTATAACCGGATTAGAATTAACCATCCAGATGGGAATAACGGACATCAACATCTACGGAGATTCTAAGTTGATCATTCAATAGGTCGCCGGACAGTACCGAATTTTAAAGCCAAGACTCGAGCAGTACTTTCAGTACGCCGTGAAATTGTTGGAACAAATTCCAAACGTAACGATCTACAAGATTCCCAGAAAAGAAAATGCTCTCGCCGATGCGCTAGCCCACCTTGCAAAGGAATTTGCTCGCTGCGTAGATGAGTCGATTAAAGTGTCGGTTCAAGGACGACGAGTCCTATCACGACTCGACATGGATACAATACACAAATCAAAAAAGCGGAAGAAACAATTGCGACGAGTGACGAGAAAATACGTAAGATTGGAGGCAACCATTCATAGACTACTTGCAGACAGGAAACCTGCCTGACGATAAGTCGATAGCCCATCAAATCAAGAAAAGAACTCTGTATTATGCATTAATAAACAATACGTTATACAGAAGGTCTTTTGATCAGATGTGGCTAAGATGCCTGAAAGGGTCCGAGGCTCGTGAAATTGTCAAAGAAGTGCATTCAGGACTTTGTAGCGCTCATTAATCGGGTCCGAAAATGAAAATGAAGAATAAAAGACTAGGGTACTACTGGCCCTCAATGATGACCGACTGTATGAAAGTTGCCAAAAGTTGTCACCAATGCCAAGTGCACGGAGTGGTTCTACACCAACCTCCAAATGTGCTACATCCGACAATCGCATCGTGGTCGTTTGAGTGTTGGGGCACAGATATAGCAGGTCCGATAAAACCGCCTTCTTCAAGAGGACATCGCTTCATTCTTGCAGCTACAAACTACTTTTCTAAATGGGCAGAAGCTATACCACTCAAAGAAGTGAAGGCACACCACGTGCTACAGTTTTTCAAGAACCAAGTTGTCTACCATTTTGGGGTACCACGCATGATCATTTCAGATAATGGGTCTGCATTCAAAAGTACAAAGATCAACAATTTTGCCAGAAGACACAGGATCGATTGGCGATACTCAAAGATCTACTACCCAAGAGCAAACGGCTTGGCCGAGGCTTTTAATAAAACTCTCGTTCAAATTTTAAAGAAAACTTTGGACGACAACAAGAGAAATTGGCACGAGAAGTTGTTAGAAGCCTTATGGGCCTACAGGACGACTTTAGAACTAGTACTCAGTATACGCCTTACGCTTTAATGTACGGGCCCGAGGCCGTCTTGCCCCTGAAAGTTCAGTTTCCGTCACTCCGAATTGCATTTGCAGAAAAGATCACTACAGAAGAAAATGCCAGACTACGACTGGAAGAATTGGAAAGCTTGGAAGGGAAAAGACTTTCCGCACAGCAGAATTTGGAACTGTATCAAGCCAAAATGATCCAAACCCATGATAAACTGGTCCACCCAAGAACTTTCAAAGTCGGTGACTTAGTTCTTGTTCTCAGAAGACCTATTCTTGCACATCGCAAGATAGGAGGTAAATTTGAACAAACATGGGAAGGGCCATTCATCGTCGAGACAGTCTACACGGGAGGTTCCTACCAACTGGTGGATTGCCATGGATAACGACCCATGCTTCCAATCAATGGACGGTATTTAAAGAAGTATTATGCAACCTGATGTTTTGAAGGGTGGCCTCTAAAGTAGAATCTTATCCCTAGAAACACGGGTGAAGTAATCACTTTGTGACTGGGTCCGAACCCAAAACTAAATAAAATGGATAATAAAAAAAATCTCATCAACCAAAATGTTAAAAAGAAAACATGGGAAATCATAATAATAAAATGTCAATCTTTCCTTTTAAATCCATTCTTTCCTGATATTTTCTCATCTCTTCCTTCTTCCTTTAAATTTAAAAGAAGTGAATAAGAATTTTTAAGTGTTTTTTTCTTATTTTTCTTGTTCTTGGTACAGCCCCTGATCCTTTGCTTATTTTTTCACAGGGAAATGTCGAACGGGCGGTTGGTTCTAAACTTTAGAAATGGCGTGAGTCTAGCACTCAATGAAAAGAGGGTGAGGGATGGAGCAGTGATAGAGATTAACTCAGACTTCACACCAGCCGGCTTACAATATTAAGAAAATGATTGGATCCCAGTTGATCGAGAAGAACTTCACAGCCAGACAGTGATGAAAATGGGTGGCCCGAGCCACCAATCCAGCAACAAGAAAAAAAAGCAAACGCCGCCCATGCAACCGGAGAAGATAAGAAAGTTAAGCCCGTGGTCGCCACAGCAAACGGTAGGCTTGTCAGTGCTGCGCCCGCAGAAATTCAAGGGGTAAGGAGAGCTACTCTCACTGCTACCCAGCAAAGAAATAAGAATCGTTGCATTCGCAAAATGCTGACCTAGTTAACAGAAGATCAACATGAACAGACAGTGGATACCGTCAGTGCAAATGCTCCAAGGAGACCGGTTCGTCAGGAACCAGAAAGAAGAAAGTCAACTCCAAGAAGGTCGAAACAAATAAAAGAAATACCAAGAAAAACAGAAATAAAGTCAGTACCTCGACGCTGAGCATACGTACCGGATTTGAAGAGTCTTGTTGCGAAAGCAACCTCGGAGGATGTCCCTACGGAGACTATCCCCGAGGAGCCAAGACATGCAGAAGAATGTGTTGGGGTTGAGCCATACATCCCGCAGTATGATACTAGACACTGAGGACTTCAAATAATCCCGGAATACGAGCTGGAGAAAATGCAACTAGTTGAGAAGAAAACCTTTGAATACTTTGAAAGAATTGGAAACAAGAGGGTCAACATCTTGGAAGGCCTCGAGCTGCATACGGATGTTTTCTCGGACTATGAGCAACAACAAATTGTGGACTGCATCCTTGAATTGCAGAAAATGGGTCGCGCTGGCCGCCTGAGAGAAAAGACATATTCAGAACCCCGAAGATGGATGCCAGGAAAGGGAAGAGTTACAATCCAATGCGGATGTTGCTACAATTTTGCCATAGATAGAAAAGAAAATCAACCAGGGATACTCCGTCGCAGTGAGGTGGATCCAATGCCAAGAGTCATCAAGAGAATGGTGAAAAGGATGATAACATGGAGGTTACTGCCTGCAGATTGCATACTCAACAGCTGCATTATCGACATCTACAAGAAAGGCGACTGCATACCGTCGCATATAGACCATCATGACTTTGTTAGACCACTCTGCACAGTGTCTTTCCTCAGCCAGTGCAACATCATGTTCGGATCTGACCTCCGGATTGCAGGCCCCGGTCAGTTCCGAAGGCCGGTGGAGATACCACTACCGGTAGGTTCCGTCCTGGTGTTAAAAGGAAACGGAGGAGACGTTGCGAAGCATTGCATTCCAGGAGTGCCTGTGGAGCGGATCTCAGTTACTTTTAGAAGAATGGATGACAGAAAATTGCCTTACCACTTTCAACCAGACCCAGAATTGGAGAGTCTCCGGCCCTACGAGCTGTGAGTTACATGGGAAATAGCACACCTCCAATGCACATCCATGCGGCATTCCTGTCAAGGGTGGCTTGGAAGGTGATGTTATTGCCCATGTTTCTTACTATTCAGACATGGATTTTTGACAGACGCTTTTGGATGGATCAACAAGAATCTTACACGATCCATTTTGGATTTACATGTATTGTATGAGACATTAAATTTCTGAGGAAAATATCATCGTGACTAGATCAAGTTGTATGATGTACTTTCAGCAAATTGGAATGAGAATGACTACGTCATATTTTGCCTTCACCTCTTTTTGTGCAAATTGATCGGGAAACGCCATTAGAGTTAAATGAACTTTGAACGAAGAACAGAAAAGAAAAGAAAATAAATGAGAATTTTTCCTAAAAATCTGAATATTAAAATGAACTTCAAAATTCACATGAACACTAAATAAACAACACAAAAAAAATAGAAAAAATGGGATCGTTAAAGGACAAACAAAATGAATCTAAATCTCAAATTGAATTACGATCTGAATCCTCTGGTTCGAACCTTACAGTTCTTTCCTCAATTGAAATCTGTTTGAAACTCTTTTGAAATTTGAATATTTTCCTCGACTTATTGCTAAGTCAAGTCTTTTCAGCTTGGTACACTTACCGGCTCCTTTCGATTGTCTTTCTTTTGTGTCTTAGAGGATCGACTAGTTCTATTGACTCGAAGCCACGAATTTTTTTTGATTTGGTTCTGATGGCATGAGACTGGGTCCCTCTTCATACAGATAAATCTTTGAGACCGGAGCCTAACTTCCAGTTCTCTTCGAGGCTAGAGCCTAACTTCTAGTCCTCTTTCAAATTTTCGAGACTGGTATCTAAATTCCAGTTCTCTCCGTTTGAGGTCGGTACCTAAATTCTAACTCTCTCTTTCGAGGTTGATACCTAAATTTCAATCCTCTAAATTTCCAAGACTGGTACCTAACTTCCAGTTCTCTCCTTCTGAGATCGATACCTAAATTTCGATTCTCTTTCGAGGTTGATACCTAAATTTCAATTCTCATTTTCGAGACTGGTACCTAAATTCCACTTCTCATTCCGAGATCAGTAAGTAAATTATGATTCTCATCCATTTCGAGGTCGATACCTAAATTTCAACTCTCTTCCGAGATTGATACCTAAATTTCAATTCTCATTTTCGAGACTGGTACCTAAATTTTAGTTCTCATTCCGAGATCAGTACCTAAATTCTGATTCTCATCCCTTTCGAGGTCGATACCTAAATTTCGACTCTCTTCCGAGATGATACCTAAATTTCAATTCTCATTTTCGAGACTAGTACATAAATTCTAGTTCTCATTCTGAGAATAGTACCTAAATTCTGATTCTCATCCCTTTCGAGGTCGATACCTAAATTTTGACTCTCTTCCGAGATTGATACCTAAATTTCAATTCTCATTTTCGAGACTGGTACCTAAATTCCAGTTCTCATTCCGAGATCAGTACCTAAATTCTGATTCTCATCCCTTTCGAGGTCGAACCTAAATTTTGACTCTCTTCCGAGATTGATACCTAAATTTCAATTCTCATTTTCGAGACTAGTACCTAAATTCTAGTTCTCATTCCGAAATCAGTACCTAAATTCTGATTCTCATCCTTTTCGAGGTCGATACCTAAATTTCGACTCTCTTTCGAGATTGATACTTAAATTTCAATACTCATCCCTTTCGAGATCAGTACCTAAATTCTGATTCTCATCCTTTTTCCATCGATACTCAAAACTCCGATTAACACTCCGAGGCTGGTACCTAAATTCCAGTTCTCTTCGCAATCCCGAGGTTGAAACCTAGGTTTCAATTCTCATTTCAAATCCAAATTTCAAATTCAAAATTTCCTTAAATCGATTTCAAATTAAACTTCAATCGAAATCCAAACTCACACTTTGAAACTAGAAATTTAAAAGTAAACTGAAATCTAAATCGAATTCCCCAGATCTTGTGATTTGGAGCTCACCACCTTTTCCATTCCCCAGCGAGAGTTCAGGAATCTTCAGTCTTGGAAATATAACTGATACTCCCTAGCGGAAATTTTTCTACTCTGTTCTAAGTGTGTCACTTAGACATCTGTGTTGGTTTTGTTGATCTCTTCAGTCAACGCTAATACGCGAGGTGTGCTCCGTCAGCACACCACACCTATTAGGGGTCCATTTGTTGACCTCATTTTTGATGAGGTCTCTTCTTTTCTCACTCCTTAGTACTTAGGATCTCACCATAGAATTTTCTTTGACTAATCTTAGAGGACTAGAAGTTTCCATCCTTTAGAAATTCAAACACCTCTTGACTACCTACAAACCCCACAAGCTTGATTGTAGACCCCTAATCACCTATAGGGTTGAAATCAAATGTGGAGGTTTAAAGGATGAGTTCCCTATAGGACTTTTTGGCCTTAGGAATACCCTGAGTGGCCTGGTCTGGTGAGGGTTGACTTGCACATACACCACACTCTCACACACATTCCAAGTCCTAAAACCACACTCTCACCCAACTTGACTTCCTGACTCATGTAGGTAATTCATATGGATGGTCCTTAACCCCTAAGCCTCTGGCTAAGAGGGTTAGGAACAACATAGTGAATGCCTCAAATGAGTCCTCTCATGGCTTATATGAGCTTAATATGGCTTCATGGCTCAACCAAAGGGATTCCATCCTACTCAAATTTGATCAATCTTCATTTTCCCAAAATTTCAATTTTTGACCTCGGGGCCCCGGACCCACCAAACCTACCAAATGCTCTTGGAGCTACCCAAAATTTGCAAAATTACCTAAATTACCCAAAATTCCTCAAAAATACCATAGATTCCAAAAGTACCCCCTAATACCCTCCAAATACCCAAAATACCCTTTTACCCCAAAAATCCAAAAATTCAGAAAATTCCCAAAAAATTCCAGAAAATCCCAAATATTCCCAATTGCATTTTGTTCAACTACACTATGGGCCAATTTTGCCAAATTACCCCACTTTTACCAAAACTACCAATTTGGCCCATTTTAAACCTAAGTTTACCCAATGTCAAACCAAACCACCCCAATTGACCTCAATTTTGGTCCAATTCAATTCTAAACTTCAAATCAACATCCCCAATATCAATTTAGACCAAATCCAAGTCCAATTTGATTGACATTTGAGCCCAATTTCAATTTGAAGCCTAAGGCCCAATTTTGGCCCATGACCTAAACTCCACTCAAACCCAACCCAAAACCAAAATCCCTTAAATTGACCTAAGCCCAAACCTAACCCAAATGGGCCCAAATCCCAAAATTAGAGCCCAAAAAAAGTTGAAGACTCTTTGTGACACTCCCATGAACATTTCTCAACATTAATTTTACATCAAATCCAACTTTAGCCCAACCTTAACCCAAGTTAGCCCAATTTGGCCCACCTTGGCCCCTTTAACTAAAAGCCCAAATTCAACCCAATTTTACTCCAAATTACACCAAATTGATTCCAAACCATTCATGAAACATCCCTAAACCAATTGCAACATTTATTTGACATGGTCCTTCACAAAATTTTCATTCAAAAGCCCAAAAGCCCACCCAAGACCATTTCAAAAGGCCAAGTTTTCAATCCAAATCCCACAAGACATTTCTCTACATCATCCATTTAATAAAAATCACCCCTAAGTTTCAAAATATTCATTTAACCATTCCAAATAAAGCTTCATCCAAATTTCCAACAAAATATCCAAAATCCTTAAAATCCATTTTTATGAAATTGGCCAAACTTTTTCCAAGCCAAATGTGAGCCATTGAGCCATGTACAAGCCACATGGAAGCCATGGAAGCCACTTTCCACCTCACCAAGCCATTAATGGCTAGAAGAGGGGACCCTTTCCTAATCTTTCACTAAGCCCTTTTAACCATATTCATGTCACACTCTAAACCATGCTTAGCCACCTCACCATGGATGGAGACTTCACCACTCCAATTCAGCTGACCCAAATGATACCCTAAGCCCAAAACCAGGTCATGGGAGGGTGCACCAAATCCAAATCCATGCCTTTGAGCAAACTAAGCCCAAAATTGCCCTCCCCCATTCCATTTAAATCAAGTCCTTTACACATGTCCAAAGCTAATTGAACTCACCAAACCCCAGCCCTGACCTCACTGGTCAAGATGGTGACCAATGCCTGGCCGGCCAGCCACCTGGGTTGCCGGAAAACACCATGGCCGAGACCTCCATGTGATCCAAAATTTCAAATTCTCCCTTGCTGAGCTATCCCAACCCAAGTGGACACCAGAGCTCTTCTTCTCCTCCCCTGAGCAGCTGATCACAGCCTCTAATTGCCCCTGGGAAGCCCTCCAGCCATGTCTATTTAAACATCACCACCTCTCGGCCAAAGTAGGAGATGAACCAGACCTTAAGGAAACTCTGCCAAAATTGCTCCAGAACCTTCTCCTAACCTGCAGCAGCTTGATCCCCAATGTTCCTTTCGCCACTAATCCCCATTAACGGAGCTCAATTTCGAGTTGCAAATCTACCCAAAAATAGGACACTTCACCACAGTGAGCCAATCTCAAAATTGATTGGTCCTACACCTTCACCAGACCAAGAGGAGAAGTTCCCCAGTAAAAGCCCCCTCACTAGGCCAGCCATTGCTTCTAGCCTCCAAGCTTTGTGATCGGGCTTGGTCACTTTCACACCTAGACAATTCCCCGCAGCCGAGACTTCATCCGGAGGTTGCTCGGACTCAATCGAAGGTGACACAACTCTCGCATCGAAGCTTCACTTCTCCGAGCAAAGGTATGAACTCACTCTTCCTCCCGAGCTTCCAGCGATTCTCCATTTTGTTTAAGTTAATTTCATAGCCTATAAACCGTATGGATCTGTTCGTCTCTTCAAGACGAATCCATAGAGCATAAGAACACAAAAATCCATTGAGAATCGAGTGAGAGCTTAGGGTTTTAGTGTGGACGGTCACGAGTGCACACCAGTTGTAGACGATGACCGGGAGCCATTGGATCGCGCGTGTATCGAGCGGACGGTTCAGATTGCGCCGGACCAGGGAATGTTACGTGAACCGCGGGCCCCCGGAGCGCTGAGTCGGATGGCGGCGTCGAATAGGAATGCGCCGCGTGGGCTTTCGGAGCTGCCGATGTTGCGCTGGCACCGAGTCGGATAAGTAGATAAATAGGGTATTTTTGAATTATTTAAATGCCCTGAACTTCAAAAATTCATATCTTTACATAGAAAAAATCACAAAAATAAAATAAAAATACCCTCTTGCTCAGTGAACAGAGGAGAATAATGTGGAAAAGAAATCAAGTTAATTGGATGAGTATTTTATTTTTAATAATTTATTTACTGTTTTCAGTATTTTGATTTTTTATTTGCATAGATAATTCACCATGGCATGAGACCATACGGCTTTTGAAGCCTCTGATCTTGGGAACATTCCCTGAATTTTTCAAGGTCAGAGGCCATCTCTGTGGAAAGTTATTGAATTTTCAAGTTCATGTCACTATTTTAGGTATTTTAATTCCAATAATTAGCATGTTGTAAAATAAATTCTAGGAAAATTTGGTGATGTTTCTTAGGACAAGAGGACCCTATGAAAAATATATTTTGAGTTAATCCATTCATAATAACCTTAATTGGTCTAAACACCTAAAATTGAATTTGAATTAATTAGGGTTAACCACACATCAAATTGACTTGAAAATAATTCTCCACTGATCTTTAGGGTCAGAGGAACCTTACATAAAATTTTGAAATCAATTGGACTTGATTAACCCCACTAAATGGATTAATTAAGTCACATAACTAAAATTAAACTTTGAAAATTCATAACTCCAAAAATACTTTTTAAAATTCACAAAATTGGTTTTGGAGATTCTCTGATATCAGGGGAGTTTAGGATAATTAAAATTGGAATTTTCTAAAAAAGTTGATTTTTCACAATATTTTAATATTTTAATAATTAAAAAATAATAAAAATCAAAAAAATATAAAAAATCATAAAAATGTCACATTTTGACTCCTAATCACTTAGGAACAATCCAATTTTTTTTTTTCTAAGTCCCTAGGATAAGATATTGAATTTTAAAAGCTTAATGTGATTTTTAATATTAAAAAATGAATTTTCAACCTTTTTCACTAAAATAATTCTAATAAATCAAAGAAAAATCAAAAAATTATAAAATTTATTTCTCTGGACTCCTTGAGGTTATAGAAATTTAAGAAAAATATAAAATCTATTTTTTAACTTTATTTTATTTTATAATTAATTAATACTCTAAAACTCAAAATAATTGTAATAAATAAAATATAATTCAAAAAATCACAAAAATTGGTCCAAGTGGTCCTCTGGTTATTAGGAACATCCCATAATTTTCTTAAGGACAGAAACCTTTCCTTGGTCATATTGTTGAATTTTCTTTGAAAACGCCTATTTTCTACTAAAAATAATTACATAAATAAATTAAATTCAGAAAATTCACATTTTCTCCTCTAATGTCTTCATTGACATGTGAGTGAGGTGACATAAAATTTCAAATTCATTTGAGCTCAATTTAGTGAGTTATGAAATAAATAAGCTTAAAAGGGCATAAAGATAATTAAAAATTTTAACCCTTAATTAAAACTTTAAGTTTAATCAAAATGGACGGTAAAATATATTATTTTAATTTTCTCTTGGATGATTGAAACTTAGAGAAATTAAGGGGTAGAAACCCATTAAACAATTTAAAAATATCAAAATGAAACTTTAATTAATTAAATAATTTAAATTTGGAAAGAATACATTTAAAATTTGGATTATTAAAGTAGGGATATTATTAAGAGGATATTTATTCTTTAATTTAAAAATCCCTTAATAAGTCACTTTAACAATATTTAATTCTTGATTAAAATAATTATCCAAATTAACAATTAAAATTAACAATTAAAATTAAAAGTAAAACTAAATTAAAATTAAAATTAAAACTAAAAATTAAATTAAAATTAAATTAAAAATTAAAATTAAAATTAAAATCAAAATTAAAACTAAAATTAAATTAAATTAAATTAAAACTAAGATTAAATTAAATTAAATTTAAATTAAATTAAAACTAAAATTAAATTAAATTAAATTAAAATCAAATAAAATTAAATAAAATTAAATTAAAATTAAACTAAAATTAAATTAAATTAAATTAAAATCAAATAAAATTAAATAAAATTAAATTAAAATTAAATTAAAATTAAATTAAAATTAAATTGAATTAAATTAAATTAAAATTATTTAACAACAAACCTAAATGAAATCATTAAGAATTAAATCTAAAATAATTTGAACACTATTCCAAACTTAAAATTATTAATTAAAACCTCATAATCAAACTAAAACACTTTAAATCATTAACTCAAATTTGATTAAAATTCTCAATAAACCAACTTGCCCTTAAAGGCTTTAATTATTATAACTCTAAAATAGGGTATTAAGTGAAATGTCACTTCATTCATCAGGTAATCAAATACCTAAGTTCACTGAGCAAGAAACAAAGTTTAACTAAACTCTTGGATGATTAATTCACCTGTGCAACTAAATTTACTTGGACTCAAAACAATCCCAGAAATATTGAAAAGATGTTTAGGACTCGTCCTAAGCACTTCCTCAATATGACGGGATGTTTTAGAAGAACAACTGAATTTAATTGTTCTTTGATGAAGAAAATCATCCTTAAACTAAACCAAGAACCTAGACGTCATAGGAAATGACTAGTTATAGGATTAGGAATTTGGTAGACAACCAAGACCCTTTCCCTTAGCTTTACCTAGGTATTTTTTGCAAAATATGTTTGAATGATCCAACATGTATTTTAAGTGCAGCTTGGGATGACGGGGAGACCCTCCAGGTACGCTTTTATTTAATTGCAATTTACTTTATTGCAATTTATTTACATGCACTGTACTTTACTTTTTCTTGCATGATAAATAAAACTGTTGCATGAAAACCAAAACCTTCAGGATAGTCCCTAAATTGAAACCAAAACTAAATTAAAAGTCATTGCAAGATAAAATTCACCGCCATAATATTCTAAAATATAAAACAACTCAAAATTTAATCACAAACAGAACAACAAAACTACAATTGCAACTAAATTAAAACGTCTCGTCGAATGATCCGGAATACCTCGGATGATGTAACTCACGTGTTACTAACGGGATTTCCCACTATCTAAATGAAAGTGTGGAACTCATTCAGTTGAGTTTAGCAAATTCATCTGGACTAAGTGAATTCGATGAAAGTAACGGTGCCGGGATGACGGAACCGTGGGATCTTAATCGGTTCTATTTCGACAACTTTAAGATTTGTTTTAATTAAAATATTAAAAACACTTGGATTTTAAGATTTCTAATCCAAAACACTTCTCTCACCTCTTGATTGTTACCTTCTAAAACTAAACCTCTGCAACAACACGGAGCTTGGAGCACGGTGGGCAAGCACGACCATCTTCGTCAGCAAAACAATTCTACATCGCTTAAACATTCCTAGAATTAAACAACCAAACCGTAGGATTTCGAGGTAGTTTGCCTAGTGCAACGTAAATCCTCAACCCTTTTGTTAGGCATTTGCATAATCATGTTATGTAAATTAAGCCCTAACCGGTCTTAGGACTCCGAGGTAGTCGTTTGGTATGACATAAACCCTCACATCTTCGAGGCTATTTGCATGACTGCGTCATACAAATATAAGTCCTAATTAATTAAAATTGGCATTATCGAAACATTAAATAAACTCCCAAATTGAAGCCAAACAATAGGATAGTTTGGGAAGTTGCCAAGATTCTTCTTGGATCCTCAGCTTCTCCTACTTCTCTTCCTTTGGATTCTTAAAATAAACTGTTCCAAATTTGATCCATTCCCTATTGAAATCTCCAAAATTCAATCCTTTGAAAACCTTAAACTTTAAAATTCTTGAGAGCAAAACCACTGATCATTAGCGAGAGTTTTCTTAAATGATTCCTGTCATTTAAGATGTAATTAACTATAGGGACTTTCCCTTATAGAGAACTTTAAGAATGCAGGTAATATAAACCCTGCTTAATTCCTTTATATTAAGCAGGGGAACTTGTCGGGTTATAAAATTGGTTCGCAGACTAAATGGATGTCACAAATCTCCTAGTTTATTTAACCGAGCCCATCATCAAGCAGTGAGTCTATTCTTCGGGATAGATACACGGTTTGTGATGCGGTGCTCGTTTATATAAACTATTTGGGATGTGAGATCGGTTTCATTTCATATCTTAAAATTTTCAAATTTAAAATTATTTTCAAGATCAAATACTACTTTCTAAGTTATATATATTTAAATTAAATTTAAAATCTAAAATTCACCGACAATTTCTGTAGGCGACCCCTTTTTTGAAATACAACACACAACCTAAAAATATGTCGACAATCATCATCGACAGGTTTGTGCTCGCCAGAGTGTTAGTAGATCATGGAGTGTCTCTTAACATAATGATTATATGGATGTTAGCTTACCTCGACATCAATGCACGAGAGCTCATTGTAGATAAGATGATGCTAAGAGGATTCAATCATACTGGAGAAAGAGCCCTTGAATCTATAACACCGTCAATGAAAGCTGGAAATCTAGTAAAAACCGCAAAATTACATATCATCGATGCAGATACTTCGTTCAACACTCAATTTGGTCGACCGTGGCTTCATGAGTACAATATGGTCCCGTCGTCACTTCACTAATCTATCAAGTACTACAAAGATGGACAAGAAAATTGCATTAAGGGAGATCTACAGTCATTTTCAATACATGAAGGAGCATCCACGAAGATGTCGTCTATTACGATCCCCCAAAAAATAGTATTTTCAAGAGAAAGTGTTCCAAATGAGACAGATGATTCAAAAACATCAAAAGAATGGGACCATTCACTTCCATTCTGATGATCTCCCACCACTCCTTCATAATGAGTTGGTGGAGGTTCTTATAGCCCATGCATCTGAGGTCGAGGTTGGGGATGCGGGTGAGGGAGAACTCACCAGATTATTGAATGGACGAAGTCGATGATCAGCATCGACATAGAAGGAAGCTTCAAAGAAGAAAAATCTGATGAAGAAACAATGATGATAAGTTAGAAGAAGCCTCAGTTCAAAATCTCTTTTGAAGACATAGAAAAGAATGAATATGAGATAATATATGATCAGATTAACCATTATGTTCAAGCCATGACCCTAACTCTGATCCATCCTCAAAATATCAGGAGTGTGAGGTCAAGGAAGTCCATAATGGTGGTTTTAAACCGATCAAGTTTTACCGAGCATCCCCTTCTACTTCTGAACCTTGTGTAATTCTTGAAGAAAATGACTCTAATGAATTAATGAAATTATCTTTTGGCTACAATTTGCCAAGTGTGCAAAATTAATTCAACAAGGATATATGCCAAAGAAAATGACAAAAGTTAAGTTATAATCATTTGAAAATTTATGGAATACAAAAGGAAAGAAACTCAATTCAAATGAAGGTCTTGGGTTTGGTACGATTGGACCGGTCGATCACTCAGAATTTTACATGGTTGTTACTAGCCAGTCAAAAGAAGAATGCTTATACATTCAAAAGGAATTCGAAGATCAACCGATAGATGATGCTCCGCCAAAGTTTGAAGAAGAAATCAAATCAATAGTCGATGAATTAAATGAAATCAACCTCGGGACTATGTAGCAGCCCCGACCAACTTTCATAAGTTTGTTACACAGTGAAAAAGAGTCTACGAATTTAATTAAGTTATTGTCAGAATTCAGAGATTGCTTTGCCTGGAGCTACAACGAAACGCCTGGATACAATTCATCGACTCGGAGTGGATCGAAGTACAATGCCAGTAAAACAAGCTCCCAGAAGAATGTGACTCGATATAGAACAACAAGTTACAGCAGAGATAAGTAAGTTAATAGATGCTAAATTTGTGTAGAAGAACATTATCCGACATGGTTAGCTAATGTTGTACCAGTGAAGAAGAAAAATGGACAGATAAGAGTGTGTGTCGACTTCAGAGATTTAAACAAGGCATGTCCAAATGATGACTTTTCGTTACCGATACCATAATTAATGGTGGACATTGCATCGACATGTGAAATCTTCTCTTTCATGGATGGATCTTCAGGTTAGAACCAAATCAAGATGGCTCCAAAAGATACAATGCTCACAACATTCAAAACTTCAATTGGGATTTACTACTACACCCTGATGTCGTTTGGACAAAAGAACGTCAGAGCTACATATCAAAGAGAGATGACCAAGATCTTCGATGATCTCATTCAAAACCAAGCGGAATGCTACGTGGACAACTTGGTTATCAAGAGCAAAGTGAAGGAAAACCACCTATATTATTTGAGGATTGTATTTGAACGATTATGACAAGACAATCTCAAGATGAATCCCTTGAATTGATCCATCAGTGTTACCTTAGGAAAATTCCTAAGATTTGTTGTCTGTCATCAGGGAATCGAAATTGACCCAGAGAAGATTAAAGCCATCTTGGAAATGACTCCTCCTAAGGCCTTGAAACAATTATGTTCTTTTCAAGGCAAATTGGCACACCTAAAATGCTTTATATCCAATCTGTCAGGAAGGTGTCTACCCTTCTCGAATTTACTTTGAAAGGATATCAAATTCATTTGGGGAGAGTTATGCCCAAAATCTTTCAAAGATATTAAATGATATCTAACGACACCTCTCGTTTTAGCAGCCCTTATCCCAGATAGGCCGTTCATACTTTATACCACGGCCTTAGACGAGTCCCTCAGAGACTTACTCGCCCAAGTCAATGATGAGGGTAAGGAGAACGCACTATACTACTTGAGCCGACGTCAAATACTGGCAGACGTAAAGTATCTTCATATTGAGAAACATTATCTAGCTTTAGTTTTCGCTGCTTCAAAAGCTTAGGCATTACATGCTTTCTCATAAGGTCAACCAGATTTCAAAAGGTAATCTGTTGCAATATTTGATGACCCGACCAACACTTTCTAGACATTTAGTGAGGTGGTCGATGATATTATTGCAATTTGACATAACTTTTGTGCCCCTTTGAGAAATCAAAGGACAAATTTTTGCAGACTTTCTTAAAGCAGACTGATCCCCGAATATTTATGCTTACGATTTAGATATGAAATTATACTTTAAGTATTTATAATATGGGACACAATGCAAGTGTACGTATCGTTTATCAAGTAATATAGGACTTTTATATTAAGCCCCGAGATATCGAACCCACAGGGAATTGTCTAAAATTTTGAAGAAAGAAGAAAGATAACATTTTTACTTTTTAAAATGATTTTGTAAAGTATGTTTTAAGATATAAAGTTTTAAGATATATATTTTCTGAATAAAAAGTAAAGCAAACAACTAAAGTTAACACATCTATAAAATAGTATGAATGCAAATGAGAACAAAATATCTTTTTCCTCTTTCAATGAATCAGTAATAATTATGGAATTTCATTGTGGAAGTATCTAAAATGTGTTGTGCCAAATAGAAGTAATTAAATTCTTTACCCTTACTTGGTTCTATAAAGAACGTTAGTTAGTTTGTGGTTTTGAAATCATGTTGATGGGTTAGGAAGGGAAGATTCTTGATCACACTCTAGAGTTCCCTCGATTCCCACCACCTGGGGGCTAACATCACATAACAAAACTTAAAACATCAAATCAAATTAGTGGGCTTTAGCCTGTCACTCTAAAGTCCTCTAATTTTACTCCCCATTAAAAACATATCTTCCTATTTATTTGCACCCAACCATATGGACTACAATTCTCACCCATACAATTGCATGTGATTCTTTCCAATTGTTGATTGAGATAATACCGCATTGGTTCTTACATGTTCTCACAAAGAATTTTAACATCTTATTTAGCCAAATCTAGAGGTAAATGAAGTGAAAGGAAGTGAATCATCACAACTTCTTCCAACGTTAAAATCCTATACTTCACACAACTTCCTTCCATAATTTAATTACTTCATCATTTAAAAGGAAAAATATAAAGAAAACTACTCAGAATCCATGGAGAAAACACAATCACAACTTGATTTGAAAGTAGAAATCAGTAAAAACACAACAAGTCTTACTTTAAAACCAAATGTAAACCAAAGTTAAAAACTTATGTGAAAATCTTCTCCACATGACTCTTGAATTTCCTTTTAAACTTTGTTTTCCCTTTACAAGATACAATAGAGGTCGGCGCCCAACTCCGTTGACTCTGAATTTCTATTCTACTCTTAATAAAAACTAGATATAATTGATAATAAAATTGGTGAAGTGAAAAGTTGTGCCTCAATAACTCTCTAACATAAACTTTACTCTTAACACTAATCACACCCCCCAAAAACAACCATTTTTCTGATCTTCAAGCTTTATTTTTTAAATTTTTCAAAAGGTTTCTTGGTGTCTCTTCAAAATATGTCCAGATTCAATATATCCACCAAGAATGCATCCATCCATTCAATTTATAAACGAATTTTGGCACTGATGGGAAGTTAGTGAAGTTTAAACCAAAAGATGCTTTAAAAATCCCTTCAAATTTGCGTCAAAATTAAATAAAAATTATCACTCTAACTTTGGTGCCGATGCGCCATGGGTCCGGCGCTCAGCCGCCTGAGGCCAATTTTGCACATCTTTCAATTCTTGCTCCAAATATCATCCTTTATTGCTCCTATCATCACAGTCAGTCATTTTAATCATACCTGCAAAAAAAACACAAAAATACCTTCCATTAAAGTGCAATATCATCAAAAATAGGTATAAAAATGTATTTAAAAACACTATATATTTTAGGTATATCAAAATCCTCTAAACTTAAAATGTTACTTGTCCTCAAGTGACAATTAATCACATAGAAAATCTTAACATTAAAATTATGTAAATAAGTTTCTTTAGTAAGGTTTCAAAATTTTTTTCTAAAAATGAAATAGTCCAATTTAGAAAAAATTTTAGTAAATGAGACCAACTTAAAGTTTTGAAGGTTCTTAAGTAAAGGATAATGAAAAATATTAGTTCCTATCTAATTCCGAAATACTTGTAGATTCTTCAAAATATAGGATTCAAACATTTCATCTTCCTTACTTAAAAATTTCATTTGGAAATAATTTTATTTACTGTATTATAACCTTAAGCTTTATATTTTCTCAAAACATATGTTTTAAATTTTAGGTATGGAACCAATTTTTGATTAGGCCCTTAAATTTTCAAGCTTTTCCTTCCTTTTTACAAACTATTTTTCCTCTGTTTTACTTTTTCTTTTTCTTTTTTCTTTTTCTTTTTTTTTTCTTTTTTCTTTTTTTTTTATAAGGCAAGGATTATTGTATCTAGATAGGCCTTTAATGATTTTGTATTCCACCCTTTCATTTAAAATAAAGTTCGGGTATATATCTTTCACTTAAAAGCCATAACAACAATGTTGAAAATTATTTTTCAATAAAAGAAATTTAAGATTTCAAAAATAAAAAGTCAAATCTTCTATTTGTCCAAAAATACAACACTTTTTATATTTAACATTTCTTTAAAGAAAATTTTAACTTTAAATTTTTCATCATTATTATAAATTTTAACTAAATTCTCTTACTCATTTCTATAGTCAAAATTTTGCTTCCCTAATACAACTTCATATATATAATTATTTTCAATCAAAAATCAAATTTTATTTAAGTATTCTTGAGAACAAATAAAATTTTAGTTTTTTGAAATTTTGTTTTTAAATTCCTCCCAAACTTTAACTTTTAATTAGGATAAAACAATTAAGCATAAAAATAATACATGGGTAAGAATTAAAAAAACTAGAATAAGATGCGTGCAGAAATTTTAATATTCGAAATATGCAAGTATAATAGTTTAAAAATTAGGAGTAAAAAGAACTCAAATTCAGTTTTTTATAAAATAGAAATTTCAAAATTTCAAAGGACTTCTACAATAGTGGAGGTTTTCAAAGCAAATCCACACCAACGTAAATCACAATAGACTAGAAAATAAATGGTAGTAAATTTTGAAAAGTTTAAACATGCTATATAAATAATTGTCTCTATTAGTGTTCTAAATTTTTCTAATATTAATAGGAATTAAATTAGACACTACTAAAAACTTATACACTAGAAACACATAAAAACATTTACTGCCACAAACACATCACATATTATATCATAAAACATCAATCCAACACACAAACATCTAAATGTGCATAATAGAAATAGTCCAACTATAATCTAAACAAAATCAGATTCCCTAGCAAAATACATCAAATCACATATGAGAACATTAAATAAAAATATCACAACACATAAGAAAATCACATCACAACATTACAATCTCAACACAACAATCTTAATCATCATCCTCATCATCATCATCTTCATTCCAGTCTCTAGATGGCACATAAGGTATATAAAAAGGATGAGGGGGCATCTCAGCACTATGATCTACTCTAATCACTCTGTTTATGTGCTGCTGATAATTCTCCTCATATTAATCATGTTTTATAATATACCTTTCAATATTTTCAATCTTACAATCCATATCTCTAATATGCTCTCGGGTAAGACTCTCCTTCTTCAAAATCTTCTGTGATAATCCAATTTGTGAATCTCTGAAGGATTATGCATGTTCATTAGAAACACGAGAAGTAGAAGCAGTAGAAGCAGAACCACTGGAAGCTCTAACAGATTCTCCTTTCTAGCCAAATACTGAATGTACAGTGTAAGTGTTCTTATTTACACCGGTAATAGGTCTAAGTGGCTGAAGAACCTCTTCCCATGTTTCAGACTTAACACCAAACTGCTCACAAAATTAATAAATCAGAGATTGAAATCTTATACCTGCAGTAGTAGTAGCTCTGACACAGTTCAAAATATAAATAAAAATAATATCCTCAATATCTAAAGGCTTTCCCTGCTGAATACAATGGTTCAGAACAGCTCTCTCCCTTGTAGCTTCACTGACATGACTTAAAGGCAGAAGCTTAGATAAGATAAAGTAATGCCATGCCTTTGAAGTGGCATTCAATTTAGAGGCTTGAAAATTCACTCTCCATTCATTTGTAATCTTCCACAAACCTCTTCCATCAGTAAGAAAGGCCATAATCTCATCAAACTCTCCCTGAGTAAGGATGATAATTACATAAAAATAAAACATCACAGGAGGTAATCGGTAAAGAGTATTAATTACCACAGGTGAAAAATCTACTTGTTGCCCCCTAACCATCACCAAATTTTCATCTACTGCTGGCAAGTTAACAAAGAAATCTCTCACCGCATAATCAACTGCAACAACGGAGAAGCAGCAGTATCTTTCTCAATTCCTTATAGCAATCATATGCACAATATCTCCTCCTGACATACTAAAAACTCGTTCTGGAATCAATTTCCATGATGCAAGTGCATCGACGTCACGATTCTCTACTCTAGAACTGACAAATTTGTAGGAATCAAATTTTGCTTTCTCTTTCGAGCGTTTTGACTTTGGAGCCATCTATAAAAATTCACAAAAAATTCAACGAAAATTCTAAATTTAAACTAAACCTGTTATCTCAACTTCCAAAGGCAAACTACTAAATCCAAGCAATTTCTCATTGCTTTTCTCAAATTTTCACAATGAATAGTGATTTTCTTATTTTCCAATAATGTACTCAAAATAGATGGTAAAAATAAAAAATTTTTATTTAAGAGTAGTGATCATACCTTAAGAAATTCAAATCCAACAAATTTTGATGAAATTGGCTCTAAAATGATCCAAATAGTGATGCCCTAGGCTCCTATTTCGCGAAACCGAGAGGTTGAAGGTGATAAGGGTGTTAAAAATGGCAAATTTCAGGTTTTTAACTACAGAAAATCGATTTTCGCAAACCGGCGCCTATGTACAAGGCATACGACATTTAGCCGCGAAATCTGGCGCTTATGCGCAGTCAATTTGGCGGTTAGGCGCCAGTGCCTAAATTTTGACAATTAAGTTAATTCCATCAAAAATCCGAGTTAATCACCTTTAATCCCTTCAAATAATTATTTCTCCCCATAAACTCTTCTAATACTCCAAAATTACTTTTTAATTTCCAATGATTCCACACAAATTTCACACAAACAAAAACTTATATTACTTAAATATCAGAACCACTTAATACAAACTACAAATTTCTATCCAAACACTTTGGACGACGTTCCCCAATACATAAGTTCAAACATATGTAATTTAAACACAAATTTACATCATTCAGATGTAACAAACATATGTAAAGTGCAACAAACACAAACATTAATCACAAACACACACTTAAAACATTAAACACACATAACTAAACCACAAGACCACGCATAATTTAATACCAATCTACATTACGTGGATTATATCTAGAACCACCATTAGTTCCATTTGAACCATCTATAATGTAAATTTAATAAAACGGGAGATGATTAAAAGCTCTTACATCTTCTTCTTCTATCCATTTGTTCTTCAAATACATCGCTCTATTCTCTTCTTCTACATTACTTATATGACTGAATTGCATTTTGAGTTACCATCCAATGTGTGTTAAATGTGCATTAATTTCATTTACCTTTGCATCAATAGACTCCACATCAACCTCGATCTTCATAATCCTTTATGCTATTCCTTGAATACTCACAACTAGAAATCCATTATATAACTCTTGCGCACTATCACAAATAAACTTCTTCTTGTTGGCATCCTCTTTCTTCTTAATTTTGCTCTCCCAAGAAGACATTTTTGCACTCAAAATACTCTTTTTAAGACTCAGGAATGAAAATAAGAACTGGGGCAAGTAACTCATAAATTTAGGGCCTTTTTATAGGCTTGGGAATGCACAAAAATGACTCTAGACATGTTAAAGCTCTTTAATAACTCCAAAAACTACTCACCCACTATTTAGGCTTCTAACACCTCATTTTGCACGTTTTTTATAACTGTGGTGCCTATGCGCCAACCAACTGTGCATAGCTGGTGTGACTTTTTAAATTTGCCAAAATTTATGAACTCGCATTTATATATATATATATATATATATATATATATATATATATATATATATTGATTTAGTTTCTAATGAGTCACACAATTAAATGCAAGTATACATATCGCTCAAGTAATACAGGGCTCTAATGGAGTTCTGGATATCAATCCCACAGGGAGGAAATTAATTTTGTGGTGTAGCACAGAAATCACTTCTCGAATCACAGCACAATTGCAAGTAAGTTCAATTCTTAAAATATGACAAACAGTTGTAGTTACTACTTCTACTAAAGTACGTTCTAACATTCTAGCAAGTTAAACTAACACAAGACTAAAGTTATAACAAAGTTTAGTTGTAAGAAAGAATCTTCCTCCTCTTCAAATATAATATGATTTTTGTGACATAAATCAGTGATGCAAATGTATTGTGTCAAATAGGAGCATTCCTATTCCTTACCCTTTTCCAAGTGCATAAAGAACATTGGTTAATCATAAGTTTAGTCACCAAATCCGTGGTTAGGCTGGGAGGATACTGGCTCTCACTTCAGAGATCCCACTTCCCTTCCCCTGAAGGCTAACTCTCGCTTTGGTTTCCAAAACCTAGGACCAATTTGAGGATTTCAGCCTGTCACTCTGAAATCTCCAATTCTATGCCCATCAAAGTATATTTCCCTATTTATTTGCACTCAAGCCCCATGAACTATGTCACTCATTCATGGAAATTGAATGTGACCTTCACTTTTATTGTGGAACTCATAATTCTTTCGGAACATATGTTTCCCAACAAGTTTTGTCAATTTAATTGGCCAGATCAAAAAGTAGATGAAGTTCGAAGTGAAAAGGTCATCATAAATTCTCCATAATAAATTGGCACATCATTTCCATTTCACAACATCAACACATCACATGAAAATGAGGAAGATAAAGAAATCTACTCAAGGATCATGAGGAAAAGATGACAAAACATAGATTTTATCTATAAAAGAAATGTCATACAAACAGAGGAAAGAAAAAACAACTTATCTCAAACGCTTCCCCAAGCAAATCTCAAGGAAATCCCTTGACTCCTCTTCTTTCTTCACAACAACACACAATTCTCATTTTAGATAAGTAAGGAAGAAGAAATCTCTCACTTTCCCTCTCCTCCTACAATCCTTAGAAGAGAAAACACAAAACAAAGAAAACTAAACTAAAATAAAAAGACACTCTCTCCTCACTCTCTCTACACTCTAAACTCTCTCCCCCTCTCTAAATTTGGCTCCAAAGTAGTTTAAATCCGGCCATAACGGATTTCCCAAGGGTTTCTTCAAGCAACCCTCCAAAATCCGGCCAAATACATTGAATCTAGTTTGAATTCGGGATAGGGTACGGTCCGGCGCAGGATAGGCCATCGTCCAGCGCTTTTTTCCACCTTTAGCATCCAAAGTCTCTATAAATTGGCGCGGTCTAGCGCTGGAGACAGCGTCGTTCAGTGCTAGTTCAATAAAATGCACTTTTACCCCTTTTTGCTCCAAATTGCTCCTTTACGCTTCATTTTGCTCCAAAGGCCTAAAATCATTGTACCTGCATGAAATCATGAAAAATACCTTTCTTTAAAATGCAATATCATCAAAAATAGGTATGAAATGGATAGTAAAAAGCTATCAAATTTTCAGTAGATCAAGATCCCCTAAACTTAACTATTACCTGTCCTCAGTAATTTTAGTTAATACATAAAATAATGATCCACTGCAATGAACTTTCTTTCTAGAATGTCATAATTTTGACTTAGATAAGTACAATAGTAAAATTTTCAGAAAGATCTTTGAATAATTCAAGTAAGTTTTGTAGCTGTAAGACTATCTAGTAATCAAGTTTAAGAGTTCTAGCATTCTATTCATTTCAAAAATGATTGTAGATTGTCCTATTAAGGCACTTAAAAGAATTACATGAAAAGAAGTTTACGAGAACACTACTACTAAAGATAATTATCCACACATATAAGTTCAGGAAAGTTCTTCCCTTTAGGTAAGTCCAAGTGAAGCCAATTCTTGATTAGGCATCTCCTCAAGCTTCTCCTCATTTTTCTTTCTTTTCTTTTCTTCTTTTCTTCTTTCTTTCTCTTCTTTTCGTTTATTTTTTTGCTTTTTGCTTTTTTCAAGCGAGAATTATTGTATCTGAATAGCCTTTAATAATTTTGAACTTCACCATTTTCACCCTAAATTTGAAAGTTACCACAATCCTTTACCTTATAGGCATTTCTTTAGCTTATTAATGATTCATCATAGAGTCTCAATCCTTTCCTATCACACAAAGTTTTAATATTCTTAATATTTCAAACATATAGTGTTTCTTACTTTGAATAGTTGACTATAGTCCTATTCTTTTATACCAAATATCTTAGCCTACAAAATTACTTCTCATTACCAAATACTTTATTCAATTTCACAAAATACTTAAATAAAACAAAAATATAGTCATCTGAAATTGAGTTTTATCACATGAAATCATGTTAATAATTTTGAAAATACTTTTAAATGAGAACAATTAACAATTAATTCTTTCCCTCCCCCAAACTTAAATTTTTGAATATCAGTATAATTAACATGGGAAGAAAGAAAAGATATAAACATATAACTCATACCTCAGTATGTTGAGCTTTTCATACCTTTGAGTTTAGGTAGGTTCTCCTTCATAAATTAGAACAATATGCCTGAAATAATTAAGGGCATTTCTATACACAAATATGGGTTAGAAATTTGCAAGGAGACAAGTTTAAAAGCATAAAATATAAACTATGCACAGAACATTATTGTTACTGTCATAGATTATTAAACCACAAGCAAACTCTACTATCACATCACATACATCACAATTTAACATAAAGTCTGCTACAAACACAACCAAATACAAATGAGATCACAGATACCAATCAGAGAGAGTCTCAGGTACATCACAAATACAAAATAAAAATATAATATAAAATGAAAACAAAACTACATAAACTACCAATCATCATCTGCAGGAGCTCCACCATCATCAAGTTCTTTAGGCTGGTATGGAGTGTACTCAGGGTAAGTAGGAAATACAGCACTAGTGTCTCCCCAGAAAAATCTCATCTGTGTTTCATGATAAACTATCTCAAATTCTCGCCACCGCACTTAATAATCATCATTTATTTTATTCCTTGTTTCTAGCCCTTCTACTCTGGTGTTCAACCTTTCCAACTGATCCATAACATCATGCAGAGTTGGTTCCCTAGATGTAGACGGTCTCTCATGGCTAGAAGAAGGTTCATCAGCTTTCTTACTCCATTTCCATCCTACATGGGCTTCATGGGTTTTCAGATTAAGTTTAGTAATGGGCTTCAGGGGATGGACTACCTCATCATTATCTTCAGTTGCTACACCTGATTGAATACACAAGGCATGAATCAAGCTGGGGTGCCCTAGTCCATCTGTAGTCTCCCCTTTTGAGCTTGTCAAAAAACTCTTATGAATAATAGCCCAAATGTTAATATTCTTCATGTTCTGAATACAGTAATTCAGAACAACTCTATCTACAGTAACCTCGCTGTGATGGTTGGTAGGCAAAAGTCTTGCAGAAATGAAATAGTGTCAGGCTTTTGATACAGGATTCAAAGTAAAAGGGAGAAATTAACTTTTTGTTTCTGTTTAATCTTCCATTCCCCTTCTCTTTTAGTCAAAAAGTTCATAGTCGTATCCAATGCTTCGTTTGTAATAGGAAAAGTTTCGTATTCACATAAAAAGGTTATCTCAACTGATAAAATGAATTGATGCGGGCGGGGGTAAATTCAACAATTTGTCCTCTAACCAAGATATACTCACTTTCAGAATAGTACAAATTAGCATAAAACTCCCTCAAAATCCCTAGCAGCGCTTTAGTAATGAAATAACAGAAAATTTCCCATTGACGATTCGTAATCAGCTCTTCAATCATACTTCCAAGATTTTCAAAGGCTTTCTCTTGAATACACTTCTTATTGCTAAGAAATGTGTTGAAGCATGAATAAGCCTTGAAATTCAAAAATTTATTCTCATCGTAATCAAATTTTCTCTCCCCCTTAGCCATTCTTGGAGCCATTTGTCTAAAAATATCAAATTTATCCAAGTCAATTTCAAAATTGCAATGCAATGGACTCCAAGGAAAATTTAAATAGATAAGAACTCAAATACCATGAAAAATCTCCACATTTTCTCTGAAAAACTCAAAATTCAAATCTTCCTAATGTAGGAGATTTTTATGGAAAAAATAAAAAAAATTTAGGTTGAAGTGTAGCTCTTACCAAGAGAAAATCAAATTTGAACTTTTCTGGCCACAAACTTGCTTCAAATCCAAATGCTAGTGAGCTCTAGGTGTGAAAATCAGCCTTGGCTGGAGGTAGAAGATGATGGTTTGGGCAAAAATGTCGCAAAAATCTGGAGTTTAGGGCCTTTTTCTGGTCCAGCGCAGTCTGGCGCTTGTGATAGTGTCGTTCGGCACTATTTTCTGCTCTTATGGTCAAACTCTCTGTCTTTTGGCCTGGTCCAACGAAGGTGACAGCACTGTTCGACACCAGTTCAAACACTGGGCTTCCAACTTTCTTTTGCAATTTTGATCTTTTCATGCCCGCTCTAACGTCTAATTAGTCTAATTAAGCATTGAATAACATTCTAAAGCCATGGCAAATGATTTTTCTAAACACAAATAACGCAAAACATCACTTTCATATATAAAATCCAAGTTACAAACACATACAAATAACACTAAACACTACAAATCATCAAGCCATAAAATTCGAAAATTCAGCGTCAATCACAACCACAACACAATAACATTGAAAACTAAACAAGAAAACAAGTCCAAATATAACACCCAAGCAAAACAAAGCAATCAGTTCAAATACACAAAAATAGAAATACAATAATTAAGTCTTCATTCTTTCTCAGAACTATCATCAAATCTTAAATCTCCAATTGATTGAGTGTGAATGAACAGATTATAGAATGGACAAAATGGGAATTCTTTGGTAGAATCCTCCTCAATCCAACCTTTCCCTTTCATCAACCGTGTCAAACTTCCTTCAAGATACCTAGAATGATCAAAGTGCTCCTTCATTCTCCAATCAAGATGATCAAAGAAGTCAGATAGATTGTTGATTGCATTCATCAGGTGTTGTACTTCCTTCTCCAATTCATTAATTTTCTTCAAGATGATCTGTGAACATTCAGGAAAGTAAGGAAGGATAGGTGTCGACCTCTGAGATGGTTGATCTTCAATGATGCTCATGTCATTCATATCACCAACTACCTGGTTACTATATTCATCTGCGGGTCTATAGGCTTCCAAGGTAGAAGTACTCTTTCCCAATTCTCATATGGCACTTGTAAGTGACTGCGTAGGATAAATATGGTGGAAGGATGTCCAAGCCCCTACTTTGATCCATGAACGATAAATCCAAAAAACAGCTTTAACAATTATCGAACCAACATCAATAGGCATCCCCATTTGAATAAAATAGTTCAGGGTAGTACACTCCTTAGTTACTTTACTGATTTTCATAGTTGGGAGGAATTTTGCACATATGAAATAATGTAAGTGCTTCGACATAGGATTTAACAGTGTGGTCAAAAAACTTACATACCTGTTATCTCTTATCTCCCAATCATCACTTTCATCCGTCAGATATCTGTATATATCATTCATTTTATCCTTCATTGGGGCAAAGTTAGAATAGTGGCAGAGTGGCACATTCTTAATCATGTATAAATCATTAATCTTTGCAGGAGTAAATGAGACAAACCTACCTTGAACGTAGACTGATCCTTGTTGATTCCATGAAGATTTGCATAAAACTCCTTCACAACTGGGACAACTATGTCGGTAGTAGTATAAAATAGCACTGCCCAATGTATCTGAATAATGATTTCATCAATTCTAGTAGTAGGAGAATTTGTACCTCGATTCACAAAGCCTCAATCTTTAATCAACCTCATATTTGAGATATTTTTGTTGAATAGACGTTGCACTTCGAAACTGATGAACTTTCTATGGTTGAAAACTTGAAATCTTGAAGTTTTTATCAAGTCGGAATCCATTTGGACAAGATTTGGGATCTTCCTTTTCGTTCCTCTGGTAGCTCCTACATCTAGGGGTGGTTTTTGGGAGTTTAAGTGGAAGAATTGCCGCCTAGAACAGCTAAAACTCGAATTTAAATACGAGAAACTGTTTTCTGAACAGCGGCGCGGTGTTCGGCGGTAGTTCAAATTTTGCCAAACTTTGTTTTGTCCAAATTCTTTCTAAACTTTGATTTGTCTCATTTCTTTAATGTTGTTAATGATATTTAATGAAAGGTAGGACTTAATTAAGTAACAAACAAACACAAATAACACATCAAACAAAACAAATACTCAATAATTGTGGGTTGCCTCCCACAAAGTGCTTGATTTAACGTCGTCAGCCCGACATAACTTCAAGTTATTAAGGTTGATCCAACATTAAAACCTCTTTAAAATTAGGTCTATTGCCTTCAAAATATGGTTTTAATATTTGTTCATTAACTTTGAATATTCTTTCAGATTTAAGGTCTTCGATAATCACAGCTTCAAATTGATAGATTATTATGACAATGAAAGGTCCTCTCCATCTAGATTTCAGTTTCCCAAGAAATAATTTCAATCTTGTATTGTATAGTAAAACTTTTTTTCCTGGTTCAAATTCCTTTTTAACAATCTTTCGATCATGCCATATTTTTCTTCTCTCCTTGTATATTCTATCATTATCATATGATTCATTTCTGATTTCTTCCAATTCATTCAATTGCAACAATCTTTTCTCACCAGCATCTTTCAAATTAAAATTCAATTTCTTTATCACCAAATATGCTTTATATTCTAATTCAAATAAAACGTGACAAGTCTTTCCAAAGATTAATCTGTAAGGGGACATTCATATAGGAGTTTTATAAGCAGTTTTGTATGCCCATAAAGCAGTGTCTAATCTAGCAGACCAATCTAATTTCTCAGGATTAATGACTTTCTCCAAAATTCATTTAATTTCATGATTAGATACCTCTGCTAAGCCATTAGTTTGGGGATGATAAGCTGTAGAGATTCTATGCATAATATTATATTTTTCTGCCAATCTCTGAATCAGATTATTCTTAAAATGAGATCCTTCATTAGTGATGATTACTCTAAGCATTCCATATCTTGTGAAAATATTTTTCATTAAAAACATCGAAACACTTCTAGCATCACACCTAGGTAAAGTTATTGCCTCAATCCATTTTGATACATACAACAACAATCAATATATATATATTTCCAAATGAAGGTATAAATGGTCTGATAAAATCTAATCCCCAAGTATCAATAATTTCAACTTCCAAAGTAAAATTAAGAGGCATTTCATTTCTTCTAGAAATATTGCATATTCTCTGACATTGATCACAAGTTTTGAAAAATCTATAAAAATCTCTGAAAATAGTAGGCCAATAAAATCTAGATTGCAAAATCTTATGCGCAGTTCTATCAATTTTAAAATGTCCACCAAATTCAGAATCGTCCCAAAAATAAAATTTAGCATCATGCTTAAATTTTTTCGTTGTTGCAATGTTAATTCAGGCAAAAAAAATATTACTAATGATGTTGTTTACAATATCAGCATACCACGGTAAATTTCCTTAAGTAATATTATATAATTGCTCATCAAGAAAAGTTTCAGTGATTTCCCTTTCAAATTCATCCAAATTAGGTTATTCAAGTATAGATAAATGATCAACTATTTGATTATCGACTTTTTTTTCTATTAACGATCTCAAAATCGAATTCTAGAATTAAAAGTATCTATTGAATCAGTCTTGGTTTTGCATCCTTCTTTTGCATTAAATATTTAATAGCAGAATGATCAGTATGCACTATACATTTAGCTCCAATTAAGTAAGATCTAAATTTTTCAAAGGCATAAACGATAGCTAATAACTCTCTTTCTGTAGTGGTGTAGTTAATTTGAGCATCAATAAGAGTCTTACTAGCGTAGTATATAACTTTAAAAATTTTGTTGTGCCTTTACCCTAAAATCAGTCCAATAGCATAATCTCTAATATCGCACATTAATTCAAATGGTTTCTCCCAGTCATGTGAAACTAATATAGGGGTAGTGATTAATTTTTCCTTTAATTGATCGAACCCTTTTAAGCTTTCATCATTAAAATCAAACTTCCTATCTTTTTCCAAAAGTTGGCATAGAGGCTTAGTAATTTTTGAAAATTCTTTAATATATCGCCTGTCGAATCCTACATGTCCAAAAAAAGCTTCTTAGCTCTCTCACAGTTGTTGGAGATGATAATTTTTCTATAATTTGAATTTTTGTAGGATCCAATTTCATGCCATATTCAGATATTTTATGCCCAAGCATAATCTCTCCTGCAACCATAAATTGACACTTTTCCTAGTTTAGGACTAAATTTGTTCTTCTGCATACCTCTAAAACTTTTTCTAAGTTGCATAAGCTTGCATCAAATGAATCTCCAGATAGTGAGAAATCATCCATAAACACTTTTATTCCATCATCTATTAATTTTTTAAATATGGACGTCATACAACTTTGAAATGTTACAGGCGCATTACATAATCCAAAGGGAATTCTCCTAAAATCAAAAGTTCCATAAAGGCTAGTAAATGTAGTCTTCTCTTGATCCTTAAGAGCAATAGCTGTTTGGTGATAACCGGTATATCCATCCAAAAAGTAATCGTACTTGTGTTCAGCAAGTCTGTCTAGCATTTGCTCTAAAGAAGGTAAAGGAAAGTGGTTTTTTCTGGTGGTGGCATTTAATTTTCTATAATCAATACATATTCTCCAACAAGTGACTCATCTTATCGGCATAATTTCATTTCAATCATTTACGTCAGCAGTCACTCCTCCTTTCTTAGGAATACAATGAATTAGGCTTACCCAGACACTATCCAATATAGGATATATAATTCCAGCATCTAACCATTTTAAAATATCTTTCTTAACAACTTCTTTCATTATTAGGTTCAGTCCCTTTTGTAGATCAACTCTAGGTTTCTGTTGTTCATTCAACAAAATTCTTTCCATATAGATCGATGGACTGATTCCTTTAATATCAACTATGGACCAACCAAAAGTCTTTTTGTATCTTTTTAAGGTGTCCAATAATTTTTGTATTTGATATTCATTTAAATCTGAAGATACAATGACTGGTAAAGTAGATGATTCTTCTAAAAACATATACTTCAAATGATTAGGGAGAATTTTCAGCTCAAGTTCAGGGGTTTTAACGATAGATAGAATTAAACTTTTTTCTCCATTCTCCATAGTATCCAATCTTTCAAATTTTTCCTAAACAAATTCTAACTTTTCATTCTTCATATCATCCAAATCATCTTCACTTTCACTTTCATTTTCATCCTCACATTCCAAATTTTCTTTAAATACTTCTTTAAAATGATCTTCTCTCAAACAATCACACATTTCCATTTGAAAGCACTCATCACCTTTTTCAGTTGAAGGGTATTTCATAGATTTTGGAATATTGAAAGTTACCTCTTAATCATTAACTCTCATAGTTAATTCTTCTTTCTGAACATTGACCATAGCTCTCCCAGTAGCAAGGAATGGTCTTCCTAGAATAATTGAAATTTCTTTATCTTCCTCCATATCTAATACAATAAAGTCCACAGGAAAGATAAATTTATCCTTATTCACTAATACATCTTCCACAACTCCTTTAGGATATGTGATAGAACAATCGGCCAACTGAAGAGTCATAGATGTAGGTGAAATTTCTCCTATTCCCAATCTTTTAAAAGTTGATAAAGGCATAAGATTAATACTAGCTCTAAGATCACATAAAGCTCTTCCGAAAATTTTCTCACCTATAGCACACGGGATAGTGAAACTACCTGGGTCTTAAAGTTTTTTAGGAAGCTTCTTCTAAATAATTGCACTACACTCACCGCTAAGTGCAACAGTCTTGTGGTCTTTGAAATTTCTTTTCTTTTTAAGAATATCCTTCATAAACTTTGCATAATCAGGCATCTACTCTAATGCTTCAACAAAGGGAATATTAATCGTTAATTTCTTAAGAATTTCTAAAAACTTTACAAATTTATTATCCCTATTCTGTTTCTTTAGTCTTTGAGGAAAAAGAGGAGGCCGTTTTTCAATAGTTATCTTCATTGGTTCAAGCGGATATTCGTCTGGATATATCCTATTAGAACATTTCTCAATGTTCACTTCCTCTCTTTCAACATCGACTTCTTTTTGAACTCTTGGTTCCAATTCTTTTCCACTCCTTAATTGAATAGCCTTAATTTGCTCCTTGTTTTGATCTTTTGGGTTGATCTCAACATTGCTAGGGAGATTTCCAGAAGGTCTATTATTAAGCACAATAAAGATATGTCCCAATTGATTCTCAATTTTCTTTATCACAACATTTTGAGCTTGAATTATCATATTCAGAATCATTTCTTCAGTAGACAATTTATTTTCCTTAAATTGGTGGTTACTATTAAAACCAGGAGAATAAGAAGGTATAAAATTGGTATTTCCTTGGTTGTTTTGATTTCCAACTGGATTCATAGGATTGTTTCCCCATTGCGGGTTAACAACAGAGTTGGTGTTATTCCAATTGAAGTTTGGGTGATTCCTCCAACAAGGATTATAATAATTTGAATAAGAATTATTGACTTTGCTATTTATGGCATTCAAGGTTTCATAATGTATTTGAGAGTCTATCATCTATCCTGATGAATTTTCCTCTAACACTGGGGGTGTTGGAGAATATTTCTTAGAAAGTAGAGTAATTTGAGAGACTATCATAGTTATCACATCAGAATCATGAATACTAGCTACTCTCTTAGGATTTACTCGCTCAGAGGGCTATTGAAAATTATTTGTAGTCATCTCTTCAATTAACAAATATGCTTCATTAAAAGGTTTAAATATTAATGATCCAACAGCAGCAACATCGATAATCGATCTCAAAGATCCCACTAATCCATTATAAAAGGTCTGAATTATTAACTAGTCTCGTAACGCGTGATGTGGACACTTTCTCAAAAGATCTTTGAATCTTTCTCAAGCTTCATATATGGATTCTCTATCAAACTGACTAAAAGATGTGATATCATTCATCAGCTTAGCAGTTTTGGAAGGAGGGAAATATTTTGATAAAAACTTTTGTGAAAGTTCTCCCCAAGTTCTGATAGATCTAGGTGCTAACAAATTTAACCATGTCTTAGCCTTATCCCTTAATGAAAAAGGAAAAATTCTAAGCCTAATAGCATCGTTTGACACTCCATCGTATTTAATGGTAGCACACTATTATAGAGAACTAGTGAGATGTAAGTTAGGATATTCATTAGGTGTTCCTCCAAATTGATTATTCTGTACCATTTGAATAATAACAGGTTTAAGCTCAAATGAATTAGCAGCAACATCAGGGTTTTGGATAGTTAATGAGTTTCATCTGCTGTTGGATTAGCATAATCTCTTAAAGGTCTTAGTATATTTTCTTTTTAATTGTTTAAGTTATTCGCCATTTTGTGAGGATTTTCATATTGTTTTTTATTGTTTTCAAATTTTTCTAATACTACACTCTAATTTAGAATCGTAAGACACTAAACTTATAGATTCGATACTACGCATACAAACACAATAAGCACACTAACAATAAGTAAACACACAATTATGACTTCCAATTCAAATATAGGATTTCAAATACTACAAAATTAATTTTAACAGTTACCTTTCCTCCCTGGCAACGGAGCTAAAAACTTCGTTCGACTATTTTAATTTGCTAAAATTTATGAACTCGAATATATATATATATATATATATATATATATATATATATATATATATATATATATATATATATATATATATATATATATATATATATATATATATATATATACATATATATATATAGGAAGAAAGAGAAGCTCCTGATTTTTAGGAGAATTCTTGAGGCGATTTTCAAATCCTCTCAGGCTTTGAAAATCTTTCTGCTGTTCTTTCTTTTTTGCTTGATTTACTATTGTTTTGAAGACTTTGCTGTGGTTTTCTTCTTCCCGGGCATTTGTTATTCAAATCCTGGATTTGATTTTCGATTTACATTCAATCTTTTGCTGTGTTGCTGAGTTCTTGATTCCTGGTTTTCTGGTTTTCTGTCTTTGTTCTTGGTGGGTTTCCTGATTTCCTGATGGCTGATTTGATTAATGGCAAGGCTTCTTTTCTTGAAATTGCTGGTAAAGGAATTTCTGGCCAGCAAGATAAACTTACTTCCAACTGCTGTTTTCACTTCCAATAAGTCTGACATATTGATTGAAAATTCTATTATTAATTCTAATATATGTTCTCATGGGACTTCTTCATCTATTTTGCTCGTCGCTATTTCTTCGATTTACTCGTTGATTTGACAATGGCTTCGGTAGAGATGTTAATTCGATATTGGTTTAGTAAATAAGGGTTCTACTTCTCTTTCGATAATAATTTGATTACCGATGCTCGTGGTTTGGAATCAAATTTAGGCAATGAAATTTATGTTGATGATGATAGAAATAGTTACTTATCTAAAGAAGTGATACCTCCAAGCAATGCTTTATCCAAGCTTTTAATATTAAACCAAAAGAGATTCCTGATATTCCCGCTAATATGGCTATTGTCAATAATGAACTAAATGAGGATTGGGTAGTGAAAAGAAGCAAGAAGAAAAAATCGTTGATCATATTTCGCTGAGAATATTATTCCTTCCAGATTCTATCGCATCTTCCTTCTCTAGATTGACTAGGGAGGTAGATCTACCAATCATGCTTAATTTTCTCTCGCTGGAATATTAGGGGAGTGGCAAACCCCGGCTCCCTTAATAGATTGTTAAGAATAAACAGTGGTTAATAAGTGTTGGATGGTGGTTCTTCTTGAGCCAATGGTTAAGTCTAATTATGACAGATTTACTAAAAGGTTCCCTGGATACAACTTTGTTTACAATTCTTCCAATAAAATTTGGATTTTTTATAGGAAAGAATTAAAAATTGATATTCTGGTAGATCATTCTCAGTTTTTGCATGTTCATTTTGAGATTGATTCTTTTAAAGGTTATGCTTCTTTTGTCTATGTCGCCTCAACTAAAGTGGATAGAGAAGATCTCCGGTCCCATTTGCATATGATTGGTCAAACTATCAATGAGGGCTGGATGGTTGGAGGTGATTTCAACTCGTATTGCTCATCCCAAATGAGAAGAAGGGAGGCGAAATCCTAATCGAATGACTTGCTATTTTTTCTCGACTCTATTAAAAATGTCTGGTCGTTTCGACATTGGTTTTGAAGGTTCTTCTTTTACTTGGAGGAGGGGTAATATTTATGAAAGATTGGATAGAGTTCTTATTAATAAGCCATGGTTTGATTTATTTCCTATCTCTAAAGTTCAAGCACCTTGTTAGGACCGGGTTCCGATCATTCTCCTCTCCTTATTAAGCTTCATCGTTGCAAATATTGTTCATAAAACCTGCTTCGTATATTCGAATGTATGGTCTTCTCATCCTAATTGCAGTGCAGATTATTGAATCTAACCGGAATATTCCTATGGGTTTCTTAAATGCTAATCCTCTCATTCAGCTTTGCGTACTCGTAAAAAGCTTTCTAAGGCTTTAACTAACTCGGAATTGGAGTGATTTTGGCAATATTAATTCCAATATAAAAGCCGCTGAAGAATTAGTTTCCAAAACTGAACAAGCTGTTGAAAATGGCTTCTGTCCTGATCATGACTTATTCATTGCCAATGGAAAATTAAAGACTGCCATTCTTCAGGAGGAACTGTTTCTCCAACAAAAAGCTTCAGCCAATCACTTTCTTCATGGAGATAGAAACTCTAGATTTTTTCATGCTGTTATTAAATATAGAAGATCTATTAATTCTATTTTAAAGATTAATTCTTCTACTAAAGGATGGATTTATGATTCACAAGTCATTGCTGAAGATGCTGTTCTCTATTTCCAGAAACTGTTTTCTGCTCACCCAGTTACATCTTCATCTATTTCTGTTCAGTTATTGCAATGTAACATGTTTAAAGGAGATGCTGCTCAATTAACAAATCCTCCTACGTAAAATGAAGTTTTATCTCGTTATTAATTCTCCGGATAGCAACAAAACCTGCAGGGCTCGATGGATATTCTTCCGATTTCTATAAAAAGTTTTGGAGTATTATTAAGCATATGGTGATGGTCGCTATCATCGCTTTCTTCCGTGGTTCCGATTTGCCTAAATATTTTGCTTCCTCTACTATCATCCTTATCCCTAAAGATAAATTGAAAAATAGCCGGAAGGACTTTAGGCCCATATGTATTACTTCCACCTTTTCTAAGATTATTAGTAAGGTTCTAGTGGACTGTGCCGCAACCTTATCTATTGGATTTAATCTCTCGAAAACCAATCCGCCTTCATTAAAGGGAGATGTATTAGTGACAATATTCTTCTTGCTCAGAGATGCTTGTCGATATTGATAAGCCATGTAGGGGTTCCAATATTATTCTTAAGCTAGACCTCTCCAAGGCTTTTGATTCAATCAATCGGTCTTTTATCACCGATGTACTAGCCGCTAGAGGTTTTAACTCGATTTTTGCTCTTTAATCTCTAGATGGCCGGAGAACAACTATTATAGTGTTCTGATCAATGGATGTACTCATGGTTTCTTTCAAGCCGGCAGTGGGAATTAAACAAGGAGATCCATTATCTCCTTATATTTTCATCTTGGCTTTTGACTACCTCTCTAAATTATTAAATCAGGTTCATATGGCTAATCCTTATGTTCAATATCAGCATAGATCTAACATTTTGGTTAGTCACCTGGCTTATGCAGATGATGTAATTGTCTTTTGCAATGGGAGTAAACAATCTATTAAATGCATTATGAGAACTCTTTCCAGCTTTGAATCTGTTTCGGAATGGAATTCAATAAAGCCAAATGTTCTTTTCTAGCTAGTTCTTTGATGAAGACACATATAAAAAATTGGATAATGGATTATACTCGGTTATAAAGAGGTTGTTTATCCTCTTGTTTATTTGGGATTTCCTTTGTCCAAAGGAAGAAGAAGATTATCTCATTTCGATGATGTGATTACCAAAATTTGTTCTAAAATTCAATGCTCGGTCAAATTCTTTTCTTTCTAATGGTGGAAGAATTACTCTTCCGAAGAGTATATTAACTTCTTTCCCCTTGTATATTCTCCAAATGGTTAATATGAAGAGAAGCTCTCAAAAACTACTATCAGCTTATTTTCAACAAATTCTTATGGGAAGGCCAAGCATAAACAAATGCATCGACAAACCGGGATAAACTATGTAAACCATTTGCTCGTGGTGGTCTTGGATTTAAAAGCTTTAAACATCTTAGTTTCTCTTTCTTTTGTAAACAATGGATTCACTTCGCATCAAAGTCTTCACTCCGGTCTCTATTTCTTCATGGGAAATATTGCGGAACATCCCATCCCTCTCGTGTTCAAGCTAAGTTGGGAGACTCCAAAACTCGGAAAAGACTTTTAAAAGTTAGAGAATTTGCTCGAATGTACTCTTTATTCGGGATATTGGTGATGGTCAAGTGGACTTTTGGCTTGATAATTGGTTATTTAATGACCACTCGAATAAGCAAGGAGATACTTCTTCTAATCGAAAGTTTCGATTTCTGGTCTAATTCCAATCGGGATGAAGCTAAACCGAATGTCGTTGTTAATAGTGATTTGGTGAATAAAATTAAGTCTATACCTTTACAACCTAATGTTAAGGACAGATCGATTACTAAGAATCCACCTACTCAAAGTCTCTCCAAGTTCATTTATCTTACTAGTAATAATTGGACTTCTAATGATTGGGGCAAGAAAATATGGAATAAATACATAACTCCTTCTATGTCATTTTTCCGTTGGAAGCTTTTCAGAATTTTTTGCCAACCGATGATATTTTGAAGTTAAAGGGTATTCCGGGGCCTTCTATGTGTCCTTTTTGTCTCTCTAGTGAAGAATCCATTTCTCATTTATTTATCGCTTGCAATGCTATACAGGAGGTATGGAAGACTCGTTCTTAATCTAAGGGGATTGTCTCATAGATATTGTTGTTGGACCAACCTTGTTAATTGCTGGCAAGATTGGAAGATGACAGCTGAATTCTATATCCCCCTAATTATATTTTGGTTCACTTGGATGATTAGAAATGAGATTATGCATAATAATATGGTTTTTTAAGCCAAAGTTATCATAAAAAACTGCTTGAATTTTCTTCTTAAGATGACAGATTCTTTGAATTTAATGAATAAGCCTTCGCAATCAAATTCCAATTGATCTTTCGGAGAACTCCTAAATACCCTTGGGTTAAAATCAATACTCGATGGAAGTTATATACACTCCACAACTCGTTAATAGTTCCAATGCTGGAATTGGGGCCTTATGCGAAACTACAAGGGGTCTTGCTTATGGTTTATCTCTCGCTCCAATTTCTGCCATTAATGCATTAGAATCCGAAGCTATAGCTGTTTTCTCGGAGTCTAAAGATAACTATTCCGAATCATAAAGGCCCAATTCATGTGGAGATGGATTCTTTAGTTTTACCGAATATTCTTCTCGCATAAATCAGCTTCTCCTTGGTATCTTCAAATTTGGATCAATAAAATTTCTTTATTGGTATCTAATTTATCTATTGTTTGGAGTCACATTCATAGAGAGGGAAATCACCGACTAATCGGCTTGCTACTAGAGGCGCTTCTTCTAAGGACATTTTATGCTTTTCTTCTTTGGATCTTAAATCTTCTATTTTTAGGGAGTTTAGAATTCTATTACATGGGGATCCGCTTTCCTTTCCTCATATCGTGTGTACTAGATTTTCTTGATTAATATATTTTTCTTTTTCTCGCAAAAAAAAAAAAAAATACATATATATATATATATATATATATATATATATATATATATATATATATATATATATATATATATATATATATATATATTGATTTAGTTTTCTAATGAGTCACACAATTAAACGCAAGTATACGTATAGCTCAAGTAATACAGGGCTCTAGTAGAGTTATGGATATCGATCCCATAGGGAGGCAATTAATTTTATGATGTAGCACAGAAATCACTTCTCAATTCACAGCACAATTGCAAGTAAGTTTAATTCTTAAAATAAAGACAAACAGTTGTAGTTACTACTTCTACTAAAGTATGTTCTAACCTTCTAGCAAGTTAAACTGACACAAGACTAAAGTTATAACAAAGTTCAGTTGTAAGAAAGAATCTTCCTCCTCTCTAAATATAATATGATGATTTTTGTGACATAGATCAGTGATGCAAATGTATTGTACCAAATAGGAGTATATCTATTCTTTACCCTTTTCCAAGTGCATAAAGAACATTGGCTAATCCTAAGTTTAGTCCCCAAATCTATGGTTAGGCTGGGAGGATACTGGCTCTCACTCCAGAGCTCCCACTTCCCTTCCCCTGAAGGCTAACTCTCGCTTTGGTTTCCAAAACCTAGGACCAAATGTAGGATTTCAGCCTGTCACTTTGAAATCTCCAATTCTACGCCCATCAAAGTTTATGTCCCTATTTATTTGCACTCAACCCCCATGAACTACATCATTCATTCATGATCATTGAATGTGACCTTCACTTTTGTTGTGAAACTCATAATTCTTTCGGAACATATGTTTCCCAACAAGTTTTAACAATTTAATTGGCCAGATCAAAAAGTAAATGAAGTCCGAAGTGAAAAGGTCATCACAAATTCTCTATAATAGATCGGTACATTATTTTTATATCACAATATCAACACATCTCATGAAAACAAGGAAGACAAAGAAATCTACTCAAGACTCATGAGGAAAAGATGACAAAATATGGATTTTATATATAAAAGCAACGTCATGAAAACAGAGTAAAGAAAAGACAACTTATCTCAAACTATTCTACAAGCGAATCTCAAGGAATTCCTTTGACTCCTCTTCTTTCTTCACAACAACACACAATTTTCTCTTTAGATAAGTAAGGAAAAAGAAATCTCTCACTTTCTCTCTCCTCCTACACTCGTTAGAAGAGAAAATACAAAACCTAGAAAACTAAACTAAAATGAAAAGAAACTCTCTCCTCGCTCTCTCTACACTTTAAACTCTCTCCCCCTCTCTAAATTTGGCTCCAAAGTTGTTTAAATCCGACCATAACTGATTTCCCAAGATTTTCTTCAAGCAACCCTCCAAAATCCAACCAAATACATTTAATCTAGTTTGAATTCGGGATAGGGCGCGATCCGGTGTAGGATAGGGCACTGTCTGGCACTATTTTCTGCCTTTAGCATCCAAAGTCTCTGTAAATTGGCGCGGTCCGGTTCTGGTGACAGCGCCATTCAGTGCTAGTTCAATAAAATGCACTTTGACCCCATTTTGCTCCAAATTTGCTCCTTTTCGCTTCCTTTTGCTCTAAAAGGCCTAAAATCATTATACCTCCATGAAATCATGAAAAATACATTTCTTTAAAGTGCAATATAATCAAAAACAGGTATGAAATGGATAGTAATAAGCTATCCAATTTTCAGTGGATCAATAGCCGCTAGTGTAGATTTTTGCACAGTTTTGCCAAACATCAAAATCTTCATTCTGACTCCTCTAAGTCATCAAATAAGGTCAAATAAATACCACTATAACATAAAAACTCTATAATGATACCACATTTCTTAAATTAAACAAAATAAAAGCACAAAAAATAATCATAAAGTAAAACACACTGATAAATATGGGTTGCCTCCCACAAAGCACTTGGTTTAACGTCATCAGCCTGACATACCCAAAGCTTATTCTGAGTGACCCATCATCAGATTCTCATCAGGTTTAGTTTGATTTACAGAAAAGTAATGTTTAAGTCTATGACCGTTCACTTTAAATATTTTTCCAGTCTTAGAATATTTAATATCCACAGCTCCATATGAATAAACTTTCATCACCATAAATGGGCCTGTCCACCTGGACTTAAGTTTTCCAGAAAAAATTCTCAATCTAGCATTATATAGTAAAACTTTTTATCCTGGCTCAAGATTTTTAGTAAGAATCATCCAATCGTGCCACAACTTCATCTTTTCTTTATAAATCTTAGCATTTTCATAAGATTCATTCCCTATCTCTTCAAGCTCATTTAGTTACAATAATCTCTTTTCTCTAGCATCTTTCAAATTAAAATTGAACTCTTTAATAGCCCAATATAATTTATGCTCAAGTTAAACTAGTAAATGACAAGCTTTTCAAAAAAATTGCCTATATGGGGACATTCCTATAGAAGTTTTGTAGGCAGTCCTATAGGCTCATGATCCACTGAAAAATTGATAGCTTTTTACTGTCTATTTCATACCTATTTTTAATGATATTGCATTATAAAGGAAGTTATTTTATATGTTTTATGGTTTTTGGTACAAGAAATGGCTTTTGGAGAAAAATAAGCAAAAAAGGTGCAATTTGGAGAAAAAACGAGCAAAAATGCAAATTTTGGCCTGACACATTTTGATAAATCTTTCTTTGCTTAAACTCTTTTACACTTCTTGAATATTTTTGAATGAGATTACACTTTAAAGAAAGGTTATTTTTATGTTTATTTTGTAGGGCTACCTGTTATGAATGCAATGCAACTGAAATGGGGTGAAACGAGCTGAAACGGAGCTAAACGAAGCAAAACGGTGGAGCTGCGTAGAGTAAGACACCGAACGACGCCCTATCTAGCGCCGGACAGCGCCGTTATCCCGAGAGCATTAAAAATTAATGGAAAATAGAGCTGAATGGCACCCAAACAGTGCCAGACCGTGCTAGAAGCGGTTATGGGCCAAATACATCGAATCTAGACATTTTTTGGAAGGTTTCTTCAAGCACCTCTTGCAAAATTTGTTCCTACACTATTTTAAAGTGAATTTGATGCCACAAAAAGTGGTCGATGTTAGGGAAAATGTAGAAAATGCTTAGAGATCTTAGAATAAGAGTAGAAATGTAGATTTCTAACTTTTTGGAGAGATTGGTGAGGGGATTTTGAGAGAATTTGTAAGGGTTGGTACTAGCATTGCATGGATCAACGAGAGACTTTGTGGGAGAGATCTTCTTCTTTCTTTTAATGGGAAAAATCTAAGTATTGTGTTCTTCATTATTCTATGATTTTGTAAACACTTATTATGTGGATTTGCTTTGAAATGAAGTTTTTCTTTGTGTTTTCTTCGTTTTTTGTGATGTCTTTCTCTTAATCTTTCTTCTTCTTTGGATATAATGACATAAGAAGATTATTCCATTGTTTTCATTATATTTTTCTTTTGTAATGAGTAGGATTCATGTTTAGGATATTGGGATGCATGCAAAAGGATGTTTTAATTATATTTGTGATGGTTTTTACTTGCACTTCATTTACATTACAAATAGAGCTCGTTGTATTATTAAAATTCATAGTAATTATATTAATCCGAGAAGGCGGTGTAATTCTTAACAAAGTGAAATCACATTAAAATTCCATGGATGGTGAAGTTCATGGGGGTTGAATGCAAATAAATAGGGAAATATACTTTGATGGGCGTAGAATTGGAGATTTTAAGGTGACAGACTAAAATCCTCAATTTGGTCCCAGTGTTTGAAAATAAAGCGAGCGTTAGCCTTCAGGTGAAGAGAAGTGGGAGCTCTGGAGTGAGAGCCAGTATCCTCCCAACCTAACCACGGATTTGGGGACAAAACCTAGGATTAGCCAATGTTCTTTATACGCTGAGATATGGGTAAAGAATAGGATTGCTCGTATTTGGCACATACAATATTTAATGCATCTCATTCCTTTACATTATCCAATTCACTACATAAGAATAGTAGATTTTATTATCTCAAAATTCATCAAACCAACTCATCTAGAAAGGTTATCTTTAGAAGTAATATTTCCATTTTGGAATAGTTATTATCCTTAATAATAATTATCTGCATTTAGGAGTAGTTGCTAGATAAAACACCACTTATATCGACCCTCCAATCTAAACTCCGATAATAGAACACTAGAATTTGACTAAGAACCTCTTTCCTCGCTTCCCTGTAGGATTGATAAATGGGCCTCCACTAGAGCCATGTATTACTTGAGCGATACATATACTTGCATTTGAAATTGTGACTTTACAAAGTCATTATAGATATATAAATTTAGGTTCATAAATTCTTGCATATAAAAAGTCGCATCAAGTTTTTGGTGCCGTTACCGTGGAAGCTTCGGTAAGAATTTTAGGAGAATTTTAGTTGAAGTATTAGGCTTAGAATTAGAAAACTTTAATGTTGTAAAAATTTTTTTGTGTGAAAAGTGTTTTTGCATGAAAAAGTGTTGTGAAAAAATTGTTTGTGTTAAAAAAGAAGGTGTTTGTGAAAATATTTTGTTGTGTTGAATATATTTTTCATTTTATTTTTTTTGTTGTTAATGTATAGTTTTTTGTGTTATGTATGGATAATAAAGGATCTGTAGGACTTATGCCTTATGTTCCTGAGTCAGAAAAAGAGAAGAAAATCAAAAAACAGAAAGGACTTGAAAAACTAGAAATGGAAATGGAAAACATTCAAAATCATAACTTGGAAAATCATCATAAATCATTGAGGGATTATGTAAATCCTACGACAGATGAAATTCACTCAAGTATACAAAACCCTGTCATAGAAGCTGACTCGTTTGAACTAAATCCTACGATTATCCAAGTAGTACAGAACAACTAGTTTGGGGGAACTCCTTCAGAAGATCTCTGTTTACACTTATCTAGTTTTCAAGAACTTTGTGCTACATTTCGTTATAACGGAATGTCAAATGATACTGTTAGGCTAAGGCTTTTTCCTTTCTCACTAAGGGATAAGGCTAAAATGTGGTTATACTCATTAGCACCTGGTTCTATTAAAAATTGGGAGGTGTTAACTCAGAAATTCTTAGCTAAGTATTTTCCACCTTCAAGGACTACTAAACTTAGAAACGATATTATCTCATTTTGTCAATATGAAGGGAAATCAATATACAAAGCATGGGAATGATTTAAGTAACTCCTCAGAAAGTGTCCACATCATGCTCTACCAGATTGGTTAATCATTCAAACTTTTTATAATGGGTTATTAGGATCCCTTAGGTTCATTATTGATGCTGCTGCTGGTGGTTCATTAATATCAAAATCATTTGATGAAGCATATGCATTAATTGAAGAAACGGCTACAAATGAATTTCAATGTCCCTCTGTAAGGGTAAATTCTAAAAAGGTAGCCAGTGTTCATGATACATATTTGATTGCAATTCTTGCATCTCATATTGCTACAATATCAAGAAAATTGGACCAATTTGGAATGAACCAACCTCAATTTACTCATGTAAGTGAGGAAAGTTCATTAGGGTGTATGATTGATTCTAAATTATTATATGAGACTTTAGATACCATAAACAGCCCGTATTCTAACTTGTACAACCCATATTGGAAGAACCATCCTAATTTTAACTGGAATCACACTTTTGAGGTGGAAACCAAAAATGGGAAAATAATCGTGCAAATCCTAATGGAAGTTGGAATAATCAGGGGAACACAAGCTATAGACCTTTAAATCCACTGGACTTTAACAATGATCAACAATTTGAGGATGAGAATATGTGTATAGAAGAAGTGAAATTGCAAATAAGAAACCAGTTGCAAAGTCAAAATGTTGTTATTAATTGAGAATCAACCGGGATAAATTCCTAATTCACTTAGAAATAGACCCCAGGAAGCACTTCCTGGCAATACTGAGGTTAAACCTAAAGAGAACAAAAATGATCTAGTTGAGAGAAAAGATGATGATTATTTTTGGATGGATGAAATTGAGTATTTAAGTAAAATCCATTTCCAAAAAGGTTTTGAAATTAAGGTAACATATGAGGTTGGAATGAATTTTCATGATGAGTTGAAAACATTATCTAAAGAAGACTGTATGTATGTTCAGGAGAGGCGTGAAATGATGGTGCTACAAAAAATAGTAAACTTTTAATTCCATCTGTTGAAAAATCTCATGAACTTAAGATGGATGTAGCCCATACACTTTTAAAGCAGACCTATTTAGGAAATTCATCTATACCACAAGTCTTTATATCTTTAGATTTGACTCAATCACAAGAAAAACCTGAATAGAATGATGAACAGGATAAAGATATCGAAATAAGACTTGGAAGAGAATTTGAGGATACATATCAAAAGAAATTTGAGTTGAGAAAAGAGGACAAGGATATTGTAAGACCATTAGAGGATATTCTTAAGGAATTAGAAAAGCATATTTTCTCAACTAAGATAGATATAGAAAGACCACCTCCATCATTTACTAATTACCAAGGGAAAGAATTGGAAGATAACTTGAAACAAAAGAGTAACATAGAAGATTTTGATCCTGAATCTGAATTATCTAGAGAGAATTTCATTCAAAATTTGGGAGATCTTGAATTATCATATAAAGATTCTTTTCTTATAAATTTCAAGGATGATATTAATTTGTAAATTCAGAAAATCAATAGAAGAATATTGGATCTAGAAAGAAATATGAAGAACAATGATATAAATCAATTTGAAAAGGAAGACCTGAATGAAAAATAAAAATTTGAGGATTTTGTAGGAATCCCTGGATCTGAAAAGGATTGAACGATTGATCAAGGATTACTTAATTAGATTTTTGATCCAGGAGGAATCATTTGTCGGGCTCACGATGTTAAATCAAGCGCTTTATGGGAGGCAACCCATAGTTATCAATGTGCTTTGATTTATTATGCTTGAGAGTCATGATTGTTAGTGTTGTATTATATTTGCTTTAGAGTGGATTGACTTGATTTTTAAGTGTTATTATGGATTGATCGGTTTGATTGTTGATTAGTAGATGCTTGTATTTTTAGTGGTTTGATTTGATCTTTGTGTGTCATGAGGGAGGTGATTCCTTAAATTCTTATTGTGGTTAGACTTGTATGTTCTCTTATAGTAGTTGAATTGACCAGTCCACTACAACTCGAGTCTTACTCAGACTTGAGTTTTACAAGAGATATCATGAATTTGAACAACGACAATATCATCTCAATTTTGTTACTTCCTTTCTCTAACTTTGCTTTTATTTGATAGGAGTCGCGAACCTATCTTATGAATAACATTAGGATGATCTTACACTACGATTTATAATTGTTGGAGGTGCATACTTAGTAGGATTAGATGATACCTGAGATTGGTGCCTAAGAGCCAATATATCAGGGATAATCTTATCTCTCAGATTATAATCTATAAAATGATTTAAAAGTATGTAATTTATTAGTGTAGTGATTTCATTAGAAATTGGAGGTAATTAGTGAGATGTGATGAGTTAAAGGATAAATTGACCTCATTTATTATGTGTGTTTATGTTTGTGTTACAAAGTTATAAGACATGAAGAACATTTTTATATTCCTTTGCTGATACTTTCTATGCTAATTAAACTTTTATTTAGTGAATATCGTTCTGATATGCTTAGTTTAGATTTACTTTCTGCTGCATATTATTCTGTCCTAATTTATACTTATAGATATTTTTGATAGACATTTGTAGTAGATAGAATTTCTAAATTGTTTTTATTCCTGCTTATATTTCTGTACTAAATGCTATATATGTTAAAAATTAAGTTTGGGGGTAGGAAAAAAATATATTTTAAAGTGAGAATACTTACTTTTAGTGTAATTTTATTGCAAGCATATTTTAGGCTAGATTTCCTTTCTTCTGCAGTCATTTTATCCTGATTATACATGTATATGAATTTGATAGAATGTTGTAGTAGCTAGTAAATTCAATTATGTTTTCTTCCTGCTACATTTTATGGATTAATTGCAAAATATTTTAAGATTTAAGTTTGGGGGAGAGAAAGAATTAACTCTTAGTTGTTCTCAATTAAAAGTATTTTCAAAATTATTAACTTGATTTCCTGTGATAGAGCTCAATTTCATATAACTGTATTTTGATTTTATTTAAGTACTTTAGTGGACTTGAATGAAAGTTTTTAGTAATGAAAAGTAATTTTGTAGGCTAAAATATTTGGTATAAAAGAATAGGACTATAGTCAACTATTCAAAATAAGAAAAACTGTATGTTTGAAATATTAAGAATCTTAAAACTTTATGTGAAAGGAAAGGATTAGGACTTAATGATGAATCAATAATAAGCTAAAGAAATGCCTAGAAGTTAAAGGTTTGTGGTAAGTTCCAAATTTAGGGTGAGAAGGGTGAAGTTCAAAATTATTAAAGGCTATCCAGATATAGTAATCCTCACATTAAAAAAAAGAAAAGAAAAAAAAGTGAAAAAAGGGGATTGAAAATGATCCATAAGAAAAAAGAAAAGAGAAAATTAAAAAAAAAGGAAAAAAAAAGTGAGGAGAAGCTTGAAGAGATTCCTAATCAAAAAATGGCTTCAATTGGATCTACTTAAAGGGGAGAACTCATTACTTTCCTGAACTTATATGTATGGATTAACATCTTTACTAGTAGTGTTCTCATAAACTTCTTTTCATGTAATCTTTTAAGTGCCTTATTGGAACAATCTACAGTCATTTTTGAAATGAATAGAAGGCTAGAACTCTTAGACTTGATGACTAGATAGCCTTACACCTGCAGAATTTACTTGAATTATTCAATGATCTTTCTGAAAATTTTACTACTGTATTTATCTAAGTAAAAATCATGGTATTATAGAAATATATTTCATTGCATTGGATCATTATTTTATGTATTAACTATATTACTTGAGTAAAAGTAATAGTTATGTTTGGGGGATCTTGATCCACTGAAAATTTGATAGTTTTTTACTGTTTATTTTATACCTATTGTGATTATATTGCACTATAAAGGAAGTTATTTTGTATGTTTTATGTTTTTTGGAACAAGAAATGGCTTTTGGAGAAAAATAAGCAAAAAATTTGCAATTTGGAGCAAAAACAAGCAAAAATGCAAATTTTGGCCTGACAGATTTTGATAAGTATTTATTTGCTTAAACTCTTTTACAGTTCTTGCATATTTTTGAATGAGATTACACTTTAAAGAAAGGTTGAATTTATGTTTATTTTTAGGGCTATCTATTATGAATGCAACGCAACTGAAATGGGGCAAAACGGAGCTAAAATGGAGCCAAACAAAGCAAAACGGTGGAGCTGCGCATAGTAGGGTGAGGAACGGTGCCCTATCCAGCGCCGGACAGCGCGGTGTCCGAAGAGCACGAAAATAAGTCATGGAAAAATGCGCCAAACAGCGCCCAAACAATGTCGGACCGCGCCAGAAGCGGTTATGGGCCAAATACATCGAATCTGGACGCTTTTTGGAAGGTTTCTTTAAGCACCTCTTGGGAAATTTGTTCCTACACTATTTCAAAGTGAATTTGAAGCCAAAAAAGTGGTAGATGTTAGGAAAAATGTGGAGAATACTTATAGATCTTAGAATAGGAGTAGAAATGTAGATTTATACCTTTTTAGAGAGATTAGTGAGGGGATTTTAAGAGAATTTGTAAGGGTTGGTACTAGCATTGCATGGATCAACGGGAGACTTTATGGGAGAGATCTTCTTCTTTCTTTCAATAGGAAAAAGCTAAGTATTGTGTTCTTCATTATCTTATGATTTTCTAAACACTTTTTATGTGGATTTGCTTTAAAATGAAGTTTTTCGTTGTGTTTTCTACGTGCCTTTTGATGTCTTTCTCTTACCCTTCTTCTTCTTTGGAAATAATGGCATATGATGATTATTCCATTGTTTTCATTCAGCTTTTCTTTTGAAATGAGTAGGATTCATGTTTAGGATATTGGGATGTATGCAAGAAGATGTTTTAATTATAAATGTGATGGTTTTTACTTGCACTTTGTTTACATTTTAATTAGGGTATGTTGTATTATTAAAATTCATTCTAATTGCATTAATCCGAAAGGGCGGTGTAATTCTCAACAAAGTGGAATCACGTTCAAATTTCATGGATGGTGAAGTTCATGGAGGTTGAATGCAAATAGATAGGGAAATATACTTTGATGGGCGTAGAATTGGAGATTTTAGGGTGACAAACTAAAATCCCCAATTTGGTCCTAGTGTTTGGAAACTAAAGCGAGAGTTAGCCTTCAGACGAAGGGAAGTGGGAGCTCTAGAGTTAGAGCCAGTATTCTCCCAGCCTAACCTTGGATTTGGGGACTAAACTAGGATTAGCCAATGTTCTTTATACACTGAGATATGAGTAAAGAATAGGATTGCTCCTATTTGGCACATACAATATTTAGTGCATCTCATTCCTTTACATTATCCAATTCACTACATAAGAATAGTAGATTTTATTATTTCAAAATTCACCAAACCAACTCATCCATAAAGGTTATCTTTAGAAGTAATATTTGCATTTAGGAATAGTTATTATCCTTACTTATAATCATCTGCATTTAGGAGTAGTTGCTAGATAAAACACCACTTATATTGACTCTCCAATCTAAAGTCTGATAATGGTAAACTAGAATTTGACTCAGAACCTCTTTCCTCGCTTCCGTGTGGGATCAATAAATGGGACTCCACTAGAGCCCTGTGTTACTTAAGCGATACGTATACTTGCGTTTGAAATTGACAAAATCATTAGGTTCATAAATTATTGCATAAAAAAAAGTTGCATCAGCCTACAAAGCATAATACAATTTGATTGACCAATCCTTTCTATTTGGATTAACAGTCTTTTCCATTATTCTTTTAATTTCATGATTGGATAATTTATCCAAACCACTTGTCTACGAATGATAAGCAATAGTAATAAGATGGTTAATATGATATTTCTTTACTAACTTTTCCATAATCGCATTTCTTGAATGACATCTCCTGTCAGTTATGATTACTCTTGGTATCCCAAATCTGTAAAATATATTCTTATTTAAAAACTTTGCAACACTTTGAGCTTCACATCGAGGAAAGGCAACAGCTTCTATTCATTTAGATACATAGTCTACTGCTATCAAAATTTATGTATTTCCAAAAGATAGTGTAAATGGTCCCATGAAATCTAATTCCTAAACGTCAAATATTTCAACTTCCAACATATAATTGAGGGGCATCTCATTTCTTCTAGAAATATTGCCTACACGTTGACATTGATCACAATTTTTAATATAAACATTAAAATCCTTAAAAATTGTAGACCAATAAAATCCATATTGTAAGATTTTATATGCAGTTTTATCAACTCCAAAATGTAACCAATAATCAAAATTATGAACATTTTTGAATAATTTCATAAGTTTCTTCTAAAGGCACACATCTTCGAATAATTATATCTTTTCCTTGTTTATATAAAAACAGGTAATCCCAAAAATAAGTCTTAACTTCAGATAGAAACTGTTTCTTCTCCTAGTAACTCAAACCTGTCCGCGTATTTTTTAGGTTTTGGTGTTTTGTTTTGGAAAGAGGTCGCCTACAGAGACTGTGCGGCTTATTTTAGGTTTAATTTAAATAAATAATTTGAAAAGTAATATTTGATTTTGAAAATAATTTTAAATTTGAAAATTTTAAGATATGAAATCAAGCCGATCTCACATCCCGAATAGTTTATATAAACGAGCGCCGCACCACAAACCGTGTATCTATCCCGAAGAATAGACACACTACTTGATAATGGGGCTCGATTAAATAAACTAGAAAGGTTTGTGACATCCGTTTGGTCTGCGAACCAATTTTATAAGCCGACAAGTTCCCCTGCTTAATACAAAGAAATTAAGCAGGGTTTATATTACCTGGGTTCTTAAAGTTCCTTATAAGGGCAAGCTATAGTTAATTACATCTTAAGTGACGGGAATCACCTAAGAAAACTCTCGATAATAATCAATAGTTCTGCTCTCAGGAATTTCAAAGTTTAAGTTTGCAATGGATTGAATTTTGGAATTTCAATAGGGAATGGATCAAATTTGGAACATTTTGTTTTGGGAATTCAAGGGAAGAAAGGTAGGAGAAATCACAGATTCGAAGCGAACTTCGGTAATTTCCCGACTATCCTATTATTTGGCTTGAATTTAGGAAAGTCCTAATATTTATTTAATGTTTTGATCTTGCCAATTTTAATTAATTAGGACTTATGTTTGTATGGTAAAATCATACAAATAGCCTCAGAGATGTGAGGGTTTATGTCATATCGGACTACTACCTCGGAGTCCTAAGACCGATTAGGGCTTAATTTACATGACATAATCATGCAGATGCCTAACGAAGAGTTGAGGATTTATGTTGCACTAGGCAAGCTACCTCGAAGTCCTATGGCTTGGTTATTTAGTTCTAAGGAAAGTTTTGTTGAAGTAGATTCGAGTTTTGTCGATGATGATGGCCGTCTCTGCCCACCATGCTCAGAGCTCCTTGTTGTTGCGGAGGTTTAGTTTTAGAAATCATAAATTAGGAGATGAGAGAAGTGTTTGGTTTTAGAAGCAAGTCTTAATTTCCATGTGTCTTTAATATTTTAGTTAAGACAAATCTTAAAGTTGATTATAACAACACTAGGTTAAGATCCCGCGGATCCATCCTTCGGCATCGTTATTTTTATCGGATTCACTTAGTCCGAGATGAATTTGCTAAACTCAACTGAATGAGTTCCACACTTTCATTTAGACCGTGGGAAATCCCGTTAGCAACACGTAGGTTACATCATCCGAGGTATTTCCGATCATCCAACAAGACGTTTTAATTTAGTTGTAGTTGTAGTTTTGAAACTGGTTCCAATCTCAAAGGTTTAAAGAGAAATGGAAACTGGTTCCAATCTCAAAGGTCTAAAGAGAAATGGAAACTAGTTCCAATCTCAAAGGTTTAAGGAGAAATGGAAACTAGTTCCAATCTCAAAGGTTTAATGAGAATTGGAAATGGATTCCAATCTCGGAAGTTTATTTGTGTGAAGAGGGATCCAATCCCATGTCATCAGAACCAAATCGAACAAAGTTCGTGGCTCCGTGTCAATAGACCTAGTCGATCTCCATACAGGAAGAAAAGGTAGGCCGCAAAAGTCGAAATGATTTTGATGTGACGAAAAAGGTTTAGGGTTCTGAAATTGAAGTGTGGGTCTCCTGTGAGGAAGAGTTGTTCCGACAGAGAATTTCCAAGCTTCTTGAGATAAATCTCGATTTGGAGTTGATTTGAAAATGCTTGAAAAGATGAATTTAGAGTGGGATCCGATTTGAGATTCATTTTCATTTTGTTTGTCCTTCAACTTTCAAAATTTTTTAGCCGTGTAGTTAATGTTCATGTGAATTTTATTTAGCGTTCACGTGGATTTTGAAGTTATTTTTTATGTTTGGATTTTTTTTTTAAGGAAAAATAATTCTCATTTATTATTTATATTTTTATTTTCTCTTCTTTTTTTTTATATCTTATTTTATTTTATTATTATTATTTTTTTCTTCGTTCTTTGTTCGAAGTTCGTTTAACTTTAATGGCGTTCCCAGGTCAATTTGCGCAAAAGAGGTGAAGGCCAAAATTGTGACATGGTCACTTTCATTCCAATCATGTTGAGGATACATCATACAACTCGATGCGGAATACATCTCATACAATCCATGTAGACTCAAAACGGACTATGTATGATCTTTGTCGATCCATCCAAAAAGGTATCCGTCAAAAATCCATGTCCGAATAGCGAGGTACATGGTCGATAACATCACCTTCCAAGCCATCCTTGGCAAGGATGCCGTATGGATGTACGTTGGAGGTGTGATATTTTCCATGCAACTCACAGCTCGTAAGGTCGGAGGCTCTCTAGCTCCGGGTCTGGCTGGAAGTGGTAAGGTGCTTTCCTGTCGTCCATTCTTCTGAAAGTAACCGAGATTCGCTTCATCGGTACTCCCGGTATGCAATGTTTAGTGACGTACGCTCCGTTGCCCTTCGGTATCATGACGGAACCTACCGGTAATGGTATCTTTACTTGGTCCTCGGAACTCACACGGGCTCGCTATCCGGAGGTCGGATCCGAACATGATATTACACTCATTCGAAAAGATACGTGCGAAAGGTCTAACAAAGTCGTGATGATCTATGTGCGGGGAATGCAATCACCCTTCTTGTAAATGTTAATGATGCAAGCTGTTGGGTATGCAATCTGCTGGCGATACCCTCAATGTTATCATTCTTTTTACCATCCTTTTAATGACTAATGGCATTGGATCCACTCGGCCATGACGGAGTATCCACGGTGGGTTTCCCTTCCGTCTTCCGCGAAGTTGTAGCAGCATCCACATTGTATTGTAATTCTCCCCTTCCACGGCATCCATCTCCGGGGTTCGAGTAAGTGTTTTCTCTTAAGCGACCTGCTCGGCCCATCTTTTCAAATCCCGGATGCGGTCCACGATTTGTTGTTGCTCGTATTCGAGAACACGTACGTATGTAGCTCGAGGCCTTCTAGTATATTGATCCTCCTGCCTCGATTCTCTCGAAGTATTCAAAAGTTTTCTTACGGACATTCCGTATCCTTTCTAACTCGTATTACGGAATAATTTGCAAATGACGAGGCTACAGTGACGTCTTGTGGGATATATGGCTCAATCCCTTCACGTTCTCCCGCATACCTTGGCTCCTCGGGGATGATGTCCGTCGGGACATCCTCCGGGGTTGCTTCGCAACAAGGTCATGCATTATCGGTGACTTTATCCGATGGCGTAGTAGCCTTCTTTCTTCCGTTCTTCTTGAGATTTCTCCGGTTTCTTCGTCATCCGAGAGCTGGTCTCCTTTCTTCGGGTTCTCGGCGAATCGGTATCCTCGAAGTATATGCACCGGCGAGTAGCAATCGTCTCGTCGTCGCTGGTCCGCTGCTAATTTAGTTAACATCTTGCGGATACGACGATTTTTATTTCTTCGTTGAGTTCTTCGTGAGAGTAGCTCTTCGTATTTCCTGAGTTTCTGTGGGCGCGGCGCTGACAAGCCTGCCCTCTGCTGTAGCGACTACAGATTTGATTCTCTTGTCTTCTTCAGTGTTTGTTTTTCTTTTCTTGTTGTTGGATTGGTGGCTTGGGTCACCCACTTTCATTACTGTCTGACTGGGCAGTTCCTCTCGGTCAATCGGGACCCAGTCACTTTCCTCGTATTGCAGGCCTGCCGGTGCGAAGTCCGAGTCAATCTCTATTATCGCTCCATCTTTCACCCTCTTTTCGTCGAGTGCGAGGCTTACGCCATTTCTAAAGTTCAGGACCAACCGCCCGCTCGACATTTCCCTGCGAAAAGACAAGGAAAAGGATCAGGGGCTGTACTAAGAACAAGAACATTAAGAAAATGTTTATTAAAGACAGTTTTTTTTTAATTCCTTTTATATTTTTTCAATTTAATAGGAATGAAGTGGGAAAAGATCAGGAAAGAGATTTTGATTTGGAAGAGAGAAAAACAAGGAAAACTTTATTATCATTATTTTATTTTAGCACATTTTTTATTATTCTTTGGTTCGGACCCAGTCATAAGTAATTACTTCACCCGTGCTTCTAGGGATGGAAAATTCATTCCTTCGAAACATCAGGTAGCGTAATACTTTTTCAATTATCGTCCATTGATCGGAAGCATATGTCGTTCTCCATGGCAGTTCACTAGCTGGTAGGAGCCTCCTGAGTAGACTGCCTCAACCACAAACGGTCCCTCCCAAGTAGGTTCAAATTTTCCTCCTATCTTGCGGTGTGCAAGAATAGGTCTTTTGAGAACGAGAACTAAGTCACCAACTTTAAAGGTTCTTGGGCGGACCAGTCTGTCATGGGCTTGAACCATCTTAGCTTGGTATAGTTCTAAATTCTCGTCGTGCTGCAAGTCTTTTCCTTCCGGGCTTTCCAATTCTTCTAGTCGTAATTTGGCATTCTCTTCGTCGTGATTTTGTTTGCAACTCGCAATCTCGAGTGAAGGAAGCTTGGACCTCTAAAGATAACACTCGCCTCGGACCCATACACTAGAGCATAAGGTGTAGCTTGAGTAGGAGTTCTGAAGGTTGTCCGGTAGGCCCATAAAGCTTCTAACAACTTCTCGTGCCAATTTCTCTTATTATCGTCTAAGGTTTTATTTAAAATTTGAACGAGAGTTTTGTTAAAAGCCTCAGCAAGGCCGTTTGCTCTTGGGTAGTAAATTGTTGAATATCGCCGATCGATTCCGTGTCTCCCGACAAAATTGTTGATTTGCGTGCTTCGAATGCTGACCCATTATCCGAGATGATCTCGCGCGGCACCCCGAAACGGTAGACAACTTGGTTCTTGAAAAATTGTAGCACGTGATGTGCTTTCACTTCTCCGAGTGGACCGCTATCGCCCACTTGGAAAAGTAATCTGTAGTCGCAAGAATGAAGCGATGTCCTTTTGACGACGGTGGTTCTATTGGACCCACTATATCCGTGCCCCAACATTCAAATGGCCACGACGCAATTGTCGGATGTAGCACATTTGGAGGTTGGTGTAGAACCACTCCGTGCACTTGGCATTGGTGACGGCTCTTGGCGATTTTCATGCGGTCGGTCATCATCGAGGGCCGGTAGTACCCTAGTCTTTTAATTTTCATTTTCATCTTCGGACTCGGCGGTGAGCGCCACAGAGTCCTGAATGTATCTCTTTAACAATTTCACGAGCCTCGGACCCGCTTAGGCACCTTAGCCACATTTGATCAAAAGACCTTCTGTATAATGTACCGTTTATTAATGCATAGGACAGAGTTCTTTTCTTGATCTGATGGGCTAACGACCTATCGTCTGGTAGTTTTCCTGTTTGCAGGTAGTCTATTAATGGCTGTCGCCAATCTTCTGTGTTTTACGTCACTCTGCCGCAATTGATCCTTTTTCCTTTTCGATTTGTGTATTGTGTCTATGTCGAGTCGTGACGGACTCGACGTCCGTGAACTGACACTTCCACTGATTCATCTTGCAAACAGGAAAATTCTTTTGTGAGACGGGCTAGCGCATCCGCTAAAACGTTTTCTTTTCTGGGAATTTTGTAGATTGTCACATTCGGAATCTGTTCCAACAGCTGTATGGCATACTGGAAGTATTGCTCGAGTCTTGGTTTTAAAATTTTGTATTGTCCGGCGATCTGTTGAATGATTAATTGCGAATCCCCGTAGATGTTGATGTCTGTTATCCCCATTTGAATAGTTAATTCCGAGTCTCGTTATGAGGGCTTCGTATTCGCTTCGTTATTTGTACACGGCTCTGTCAAGTGGTAGGAGTATCTTAACATCCCCCGCTCCGGTGTTATAAAGATTAGTCCGATCCCTGCCTTACCGGGCACTATCACTTGCGATTCTTCGTCTTTATGTGCTGAAGATGCTCCGTCGAAATACAATTCCCAACGTCGATCATCAGGGTCTTCTAGGTTCATTATTTGTTCATCTGGCAAATCGTCATTGAGAGGAGATTCTGTCGGCAAAGGGTGTGCTGCGAGGAAGTCTGCTAGGACTTGTCCCTTTACGGCACGAAGAGGCACGAAAGTTATATCGAATTGCAATAATATCATTGACCATCTGGCAAGTCTGCCGGAAAGTGTTGGACGGGTCATCAAGTATTGCAATGGATTAAATTTCGAAATCAGGTTGACCTTGTGAGAAAGCTTGTAATGCCTGAGCTTTTGAGCGGCGAAGATCAGGGCTAAACAGTGCTTTTCAATTGCGGGATACCTTATTTCCGTCGGCGATAAACGACGGCTTAGGTAGTAAAGAGCATTTTCTTTACCCTCATCATTGACCTGGGCTAACAGGGCTCCGAGAGAGTCGTCTAAAGCCGCGGTATAAAGTATTAGCGGTCTACCTGAGACTGGGGCTGCTAAGACAGGAGGTGTCATTAGATATTGTTTAATGTCCTCGAAGGCCCTCTGGCATTTCTCTTCCCAAATAAATTTGGCGTCCTTTTTAACTAGTGCCGAGAAAGGCTGACACCTACCTGACAAGTTTGAGATAAAGCGTCGAAGATATGCCAGCTTCCCTTGAAAAGATCGTAGTTGTTTTAAGGTTCTGGGAGGTGGCATTTCTAAGATAGCTTTAATCTTTTCCGGGTCGATTTCAATTCCGCGATGTCGGACAACGAATCCTAAGAATTTCCCGGAGGTGACGCTGAAGGCGCATTTTAAGGGATTCATCTTAAGGTTAAATTGTCTTAATCGTTCGAAAACAATTCTCAAATCATACAGGTGGTTTTCCTTTACTTTGCTTTTGATGACCACATCGTCCACGTAGCATTCGACTTGATTGTGGATGAGATCATCAAAAATTCTTGTCATCGCTCTCCGGTAGGTTGCTCTGCGTTCTTCGGTCCGAATGGCATCATCGTGTAAGCAGTATACTCCGATCGGCGTTCTGAATGTTGTAAGCTTTTCATCTTCTGGAGCCATTTTTATCTGGTTATATCTTGAAGATCCATCCATGAATGAGAATATTTCATGTGTTGAAGCAATGTCGATCATTAATTCTGGGATCGGTAGAGGAAATTCATCTTTCGGACATGCTTTGTTTAAATCTCTGAAATCCACACAAATTCTGATCTGACCATTCTTCTTCCTGATTGGTACCACATTGGCTAACCAAGTCGGGTATTGTTCTTCACGGACAAATTTAGCTTCTATTAGCTTTTTAACTTCAGCTATGACTTGTTGTTCGATTTCTAGACGCATTCTTCCGGGACCTTGTCCGACCGAACGTAGCGGGATCCACCCCTAGCTTATGGATCGCGACCTCCGGAGCTAAACTCGGCATCTCATCGTAGCTCCAAGCAATACAGTCTTTAAATTCCATTAATAACTTAATTATTTCTTCGGAGTCTTCTTTATTGAGTAAGGAGCTAATAAAGGTAGGTCTAGGTTCTTCGCTAGTACCTAAGTTAACTTCCGTTAACTCATCTATTGTAGATTTGATCTCCTCTTCGAACTCTGGTGGAGCAACTCCAATTTGTAAATCTTCGAGTCCTTCTGTAGTTTCCATGCAGTTTTCATTAGACTCGCAGGTGACAACCAAGCAAAATTCAGTATCGTCAACTGATCCTACTGTGCCGAATCCGAGACCATGTTTCGCATTGGGAGGACCACCGGAGTTATTCCATAAATTTTCAAAATGTTGTTATTGACCTTTTGTCCATTGTCGAGGTAAGAAACCACGCTGAATTAAATTTTGAACACAGGGAGAGTACCATTTAAAAGGCAATTCCATTAATTCTGATGAAGTAGCATCTTCAAATTGTACATTGTTTTCAGTTTTGGAGGAAGGAGCACCATGGTAGAATTTGATGGGCTTTGCACCACCGCTACGTACCTCTTTGACCTCCATACCCTCGATCTTATTAGAATGGATCGGGGTCAGGGTCATAGTATGTACATAGTGGTTAATCTTCTCGTACATCGATTTATATTCTTCGTTTCTTTCATCTTCGAGAGGGATTCTGAATTGCGGCTTCTTCCGACTTATCATCGCTGCTTCTTGTTTGATTTCTTTTTCTTCTTCAGAACTATCTTCCCAATCAACATTGATGGCTGGTTTCCTCTGTCCAACTGTCCTAATGTCTCTGCCACGACCTCGTCCCCGGCCTCGACCTCGGATGCGAGTTGTGGAGAAACCTTCACCATCTCGCCGTAAGGGAGTGGTGAGTGACTGTTGGACTAGAACTTCAGGTTCTTCGTTGTCCCAAATTTCATTTGCTTCATTTGTTATGGTATCTCTGGAGAAGATTGTTTTCTTCGGAGGTGCATAATAAGTCGCATCTTCATGGATTCCGATTTCATGTACGGAGAACGGTTGTAAGTCACCTTTGATGCACTCGTTCCCCTCCATCGTAGTACTTGATGCATTGATGTAGAGATGATGGTACCATCCTCGTTTTCATGTATCCATGGTCGGCCCAAGTAGAGCGTTGAACGATGTTTCGAATCAATTATGTGAAATTTTGCGGTTGTCTTTGCTAAGTCGCCGGTCTTCATTAGCGAGTGTTATTGATCCGAGGGCTCTTTCTCCTTTACGGTTGAATCCTCTTAATAACATTTTGTCCGCCTCGAGCTCGCGAGCATCAATTTCCAAGTATGCTTAGCGTTCGAAGATTCATTATATTGATTGATGCTCCCGGATCCACCAATACTCCGGAGAGTGTAAACTTCCCAATTGTAATCGAAATGTACAACGGTCGGTTGTGGTCCTGGCATCCCAAGTAGTAGGTCATTGTCCGTGAAGGTAACACCTCGTCGTTCCTTTAACGAGTAAACCTCATCTAAGGAATCTCCGGCCATTTGAGCTAAGCAAATTTCGGATCAAGTAAGGCCTTGATCGAGCTTCTCTCATCTCCTTTGATAAGATGAGAGTGTCGTAGATGCTCGGTTGGTCGGTAATTTCCTAAGATGGGCTAGCACGTTGTAGTCCACTTTGTTTTCATGTGCCTCGTTTTCTTCTCGAATGGGTATTTCTTCTGCCGGGGTTGGTTCTTCCGGAACAACCACACGCTTTCCTTTGTCTTTTGGACCCATTCTCGGAGGTAGAACTCTTCCACTTCTTAAGTTGACTTCGTGATTTCTTCTAAGTTTAGCATTGAGTTCTGTTGGTGTCTCCTTCGAATTGGAACGACGGAGTTCTTCGAGATTAGCTTCGGAGTCCGAAGGCTCTAACTCTATTGTGATCGGAGCTCCTCGAAACTCGCAAATAGATTCGTTGCTTGTTGAACTCTCGTAGCCTCCCTGGTGGATGTCTTCTTCGTCATTGTGATCGTCGAGATTGTGTATGATTTGAGAATTGTTATTTGTATCGGAATCGACGTCCGGATTAGGTTGATTGTCACTAGTTACGTAATCGTTAGAAACGATCAAAACGTAGCCAACGCCATAACCCTCATCATTATAAGATCCCACCGGAGTGGGCAGATAATCATACAGAGTCAGGGGTTCGAGGGATTTCTCCCCCGAATCGGAAACAACTATCCTAGGATAAGCAGCCCCTAGTCTAGCCTTAGGTGCCCCGGTCTTCTCTTCTTCATCAATTTTCTTCTTCTCTTCAGCCGTCTCTTGTTGAGGTGGTTCTTCTATCGCAAGTGATAGCGCCGGCTTGGCGGTTTTCGAACTCTGAATTGAGGCTCGTACCGAAGCGGTTTGGATGTGATCCAAAATCTTCTTCGAAGACTTTGTCCAAGCGGTAGCCCATCCATCATCAGTTGCATAGGGATCTATCGGAACAATGGAATCCGTCGAGATAACATTGACGGAACCTCCTTTCGGGGTTCCTTCATGTATTCTTTCGGGATCGTTATATTCCTTTCCGAAGATTGTCGTTGAGCCAACTTTTGAAGGTAATACAATCTTCTATCTTGTGCCCAAGCATCCGGTGGTAAGGGCAAAAGTTGGGATCACCTTTCTTGTCGACTTCTTCGGTCTTTTAGGCTCTGGCGGTTGGAAATCCGGAGTCTTCATCGAGTCGCGGAACATTTTCGGCATCGCCTCATTCTTGAAAGGATACTCCTCGCTCAGGAACTCCCTAAACGTACGTTGTGGACAAGGCGGTTGTTCATACTTGTTGAGATGACCGATAGCCGGGTCGGGGTTCGTCGGTAATTCGTCGAGGTTCTTCGTTGCCGTTCGACGATATTTGTATCAGTTGCTTGCCTTTATCGACTGTCGCGACGATCCCGGACTTCTTTTCAAAAATTTTCACGGGCTTCTGTTTGTCTGTTTTATCGGTGAAACTTAATTGCTTCGCCTCCTCTTGCAAGCTTCCGACCTTGCTTAACAACTTCTCGAAAGTCTTAATAGTAAATCCCTTGAGGAGAAGTGCTATCGAGCCATGGATGCTTTTTAGTAAAATGCCGACTGCATGCTGTTCTTGTAACTGTGGCTCACATTTCATACTTAGATTCCTCCATCGAAGTATGTAGTCCACCAAGGTTTCGTTCGGCTTCTGCTTCTCTACCACTAAATCACCTATAGTGATGTGGTGCTGAGCTCCGGCAAATCGCTTGATGAAGAGGTTCTCTAATTCTGAAAATGTCTTCACCGAACCGTTTGGTAATTCCGCATACCAATCAAAGGCGATCCCTGACAGGCTGCTGACAAATTGTCGGAAGAGTAAAGCATCACTTCCGCCGACATTGCAACAACTGGCACGAAAATGTGCAACATGCTGCCGAGGATTTCCGGTTCCATCAAAGGTCTTGAACAGAGGTGGTACAAAGCCTTTCGGATATTGGACAGCGTCAAATTCTTCAGGGTAAGGTCTACCCGTCCGAATGGATTTCCCGCTCTTTGATTTTGCCAAGGCTTCTCGCACCTGCTGTTCCACCAAGCTTTTGATATCCTTTTCCAGAATCATACTTTGTGTTGTATCCTTCTTTAATTGATCATCCCCGTTGACGGATGTAATCTCCTTTCCTCCATCTATAATGTGAATGACTTCCGGGGGTGTTTCTCTTTGGGGTTGAACCTGACTCTGGAGAGTGGCTAGGGCTACAGCCATCTCTTCCATTCTTTTCGCCATTTGGGTGATCGTATCATCTTTCTCTTGAAGCTGCCTCCTCATTACTTCCGGCTCCTCTCTTTCTGCGGCTGCAGGAGCACCTTGTGAAGCTGACGAAGCTCGTGTATCTACCATGTTAATTTCTGCATACTCATCATCCATGAACTCTGACGAGTCAACTTCATCTTCGAACTTCTCTTCTCTTTCCCTTGCTAGTCGACGAATATCAGTTCTTAACTTTTCCATAGCGTCTTCTAATGGCCTTTCTCGTATATCCTCGCGGGTGTCATGTGATAACTGTCGAGTTTCTTTCTCATGGGTTCCCTTCATCGCGGTAGCACTTTCTTCGGACTCAAGTCTCCCGACGAGACTTTGCTTTTCTAGTCATTGTTTCGGTCTTAATTGGTCGGTAGTGGGACGCCATACCATCCTTCTAGCAGTAGAAGGCCTAGGACCGGATGGTCTGTCGGTTGAATGCTGGAAGGTGGTATCCTCCCTGATCTGTAAACCTGAAACAACAACAGGTGGACTAGCCTTCATCTTCTTATTAGGCTCTTCTGCAGCGATAGCAGATTCTACTCGCGGCCCAAGACGGGATTTGGCCGGCACCCGCCCTATCTTTCTTAAAATTTCCGATACAGGGCATCTTTCTTTCTTTGCTAACCTTTCAATCATAGTCTGTAGTCGGGCAAGTGGTGTAACCCTGGCTTTCTTTCTTCTGTTGTCGTTATAGTATGCGGGCTGAGGTAATGTAAAGGCAATCCTGCGGACATTTTCCTCGTCAGCTGCGGCGGAAAGGGGATGGAATCTACTTCCTTCCAAAAGGGGTGTATACTCAGACAATGGTATGTATTCGGGTAGTGGTGTGTACTCGGGAATTTCTTCTAGGAAAGCGACTTCGGCAGCTCCGGCCTTCCCGGCAATCTTCCCGCTCTCGTTTCTCCTCCGAGTCCGTGTTAGGGGTGGAACCCTCGAGCTGGACCCAATTTCAAAACGAAGGTCTTGCACGGAAATCCGTACCCTCCACGGTAACATGTTCGTTGAAAATTTGAACTTCCTTCCCCTTCGCTTGGCGGGAGCCGGGGTAGGTGCGAGAGACGACTAGACCAGGTGGGGGTAGAGATAACGAGTCCTCCATGGACGAGTGGTATTCCTTTCACTGGAACCCTTTACGAGAGGAGGAAATTCTTGAGTTGATTTAAGGTTGAATTCAATCATGGGTTTCTCAGTTTCTGGCACTTTGTCCATCAGTGCGAAAAGGGTAACATCAGCGATCTTGACATTTGTGTTCTCAAATCCTTGTCCAAACCGGATGATCCCATTCTCGGGCAGCTCATCCTTGTAAACGGCGAAGTCCAATCCATTGGTGAAGGAGAAAATCGGCTTTGGGGCTTCCATTTCGCAAAGTAGATTCGATTGTCGGTCCCAAGTTATGCTTCTTCTCATCGGGACGAAAGGAATCTAAAAGAGTCCGAACACATTCTTGTTCATGTATGTTTATTAAAAGAGTCATTCATTAGAGGGTTTGTTTATTTAGAACGTAATGTTTAAAGGTGTAGAGAAGGTAATGAATCCGATTCGGAATTAGAGAGGAAAAGAAAGTCTTATGCAAGACTTCTCGACTCGAAGGATCACTCCTAAACTAACACCTATCGGGGTCCACCCCACCTCGTAAATGAGGTAAAAGGATCTCGGAACCTCTCGTTTAGGGGTGTCTAAACGAGTGGCTCCTAAATCCGAGAGAATGTTGGCCATACTCGTTCAAGGTAGAAATGAACATAATATTCCAACGGAAAGAAGGGTAGTTTGATCCATTAGGGACATGGATACACTACCGATTTTTGAAAGCGTAACTATTTGATTAAAAATGGAGAGAGGAATTATTCCCCAGCAAAGTCGCCAGAAATTGTCGACGTATTTTTTAGGTTTTGGTGTTTTGTTTTGGAAAGAGGTCGCCTACAGAGACTGTGTGGCTTATTTTAGGTTTAATTTAAATAAATAATTCGAAAAGTAATATTTGATTTTGAAAATAATTTTAAATTTGAAAATTTTAAGATATGAAATCAAACTGATCTCACATCCCGAATAGTTTATATAACGAGCGCCACACCACAAACCTTGTATCTATCCCGAAGAATAGACACACTACTTCGATAATGGGGCTCGATTAAATAAACTAGAAAGGTTTGTGACATCCGTTTGGTCTCGCGAACCAATTTTATAAGCCGACAAGTTCCCCGCTTAATACAAAGAAATTAAGCAGAGTTTATATTACTCGGGTTCTTAAAGTTCCCTATAAGGGCAAGCCCCTATAGTTAATTACATCTTAAGTGACGGGAATCACCTAAGAAAACTCTCGATAATAATCAATAGTTCCGCTCTCGTGAATTTCAAAGTTTAAGTTTTCAATGGATTGAATTTTGGAATTTCAATAGGGAATGGATCAAATTTGGAACATTTTGTTTTGGGAATTCAAGGGAAGAAAGGTAGGAGAAATCACAGATTCGAAGCGAACTTCGGTAATTTCCCGACTATCCTATTATTTGGCTTAAATTTAGGAAAGTCCTAATATTTATTTAATGTTTTGATCTTGCCAATTTTAATTAATTAGGACTTATGTTTGTATGGTAAAATGATACAAATAGCCTCGGAGATGTGAGGGTTTATGTCATATCGGACGACTACCTCGGAGTCGTAAGACCGATTAGGGCTTAATTTACATGACATAATCATGCAGATGCCTAACGAAGAGTTGAGGATTTATGTTGTACTAGGCAAGCTACCTCGAAGTCCTATGGCTTGGTTATTTAGTTCTAAGGAAAGTTTTGTTGAAGTAGATTCAGGTTTTGCTGATGATGATGGCCGTGCTGCCCACCATGCTCCGAGCTCCTTGTTGTTGCAGAGGTTTAGTTTTAGAAGTCATAAATCAGGAGATGAGAGAAGTGTTTGGTTTTAGAGCAAGTCTTAATTTCCATGTGTCTTTAATATTTTAGTTAAGACAAATCTTAAAGTTGATTATAACAACACCGGTTAAGATCCCACGGTTCCATCCTTCCGGCATCGTTATTTTTATCGGATTCACTTAGTCCAGTATGAATTTGCTAAACTCAACCGAATGAGTTCCACACTTTCATTTAGACCGTGGGAAATCCCGTTAGCAACACGTAGGTTACATCATCCGAGGTATTCCCGATCATCCAACAAGACGTTTTAATTTAGTTGTAGTTGTAGTTTTGTTGTTACGTTTGTGATTAAATTTTGAGTTGTTTTATATTTTGAATGTTGTGGCGGTGAATTTTATCTTGTAGTGTCTTTTAATTTAGTTATGGGTTTCAGTTTTGGTTTCTGTCCTAAAGGTGTAGGTTTTCATGCAACTGTTGTTTATCATGCAAAAAAGAGTAAAGTGCAACACGAGTAAATGAATTGCAGTAAGATAAATTGCAAATAAAATAAAAGCGTACCTGGAGGGTCTTCCCGTCATCCCAAGCCGCACTTAAAATACAATTTAGAGCATTTAAGCATTTATAGCAATTTCTAGGTAAAGCTAAGGGAAGGGTTATGGTTTTCTACCAAAATCCTAATCCTATAGCTAGTCATTTCCTATGACGTCTAGGTTCTCGTATTTTAGTTCGAGGACGATTTTCTTAATCAAAGAACAACTAAGTTCAATTGTTCTTATAAATATCCTATCATATTGAGGAAGTGCTTAAGACGAATCTTAAACATCTTTTCAATATTTCTAGGATTGTTTTAAGTCCAAATGAATTTAATTACACAAATGAATTAATCGTCCGAGAGTTTAAGTTTTGTTGTCTCGCTCGAGTGAACTTAGGACATTTGAATATCCTTATGAGTGAAATGACATTTCATTTGATACTCCATTTAGGAGTTATAATAGTAAAAGCTCTTAAGGGCAAAATGATATTTAATGATTTGTGATTCAAATTTAAGTTCAAATTGATGATTTAAGTTTGGAATAATGTTCAAGTTATTTTAGATTTATTTTTGAGTTCTTCATGTCTTAGGTGATATTATTTTTAATTCAATTTAATTTAACTTTAATTTAATTTAATTTGGTTTAGTTTCAATTTTAATTTAATTTGATATATTTAATTTAATTTAATTTTAATTTTAACTTGGTTTTAATTTAATTTAATTTAATTTAATTTAATTTAATATGTTTTAATTTAATTTAATTTAATTTAATATGATTTAATTTAATTTAATTTAATTTAATTTCATTTAATTTAATTTAATTTGATTTAATTTGATTTAATTTAATATGTTTTAATTTAATTTAATTTAATTTAATTTAATTTAAATTTAAATTTAATTTTATTTTTAATTTTAATTTAATATTTTATTATTTTTTTTATGTTTTAAAGATGATTTAATTTTAATTGTTAAAGTATTAATTTAATTGAAATTTTAAAAGGATTTAATTTAAATAATTTAACTTTAATTTAATTTAATGATTAAGTCTTTTAGAATTTTAAATCTTAAATTTGGATTATCATTTTAATTAGGACTTAAATATTATTGAGATGATTAATTTAGGGATTCTTAAATCAAAGAACAAATCTCTTCCTAATAATATCCCTATTTTAATAATTCCAATTTTTCATTCTTCCAAATTTAATTAATTACTTAATTAAGGTTTATTTTAATTATTTTTAAATTGCTTAGTAGGTTTTTACCCTTTAATTATTTAAATTTCAATCATCCAAATCAGATTAAGATCAAATATTTTACCTTTTCATTTTATTAAGCCTAAAGTTTTAATTAAGGGTTAAAATTTTAATTACCATTTTGCTCCTTCAAGCTTAAAAATTTCATAACTCATTAAATTGAGCTTAAATGAACTTGAAATTTTTATGTGACTTCACTCATATATCAATGAAGACATTAAAGGAGAAAATGTGATTTTTCTGTATTTAATTTATTTATATAATTATTTTTGGTGGAAAATAAGGATTTCCAAGGAAAATTTAATAATATGACCAAGGGAAAGTTTCTGTCCTTAAGAAAATTATGAGACATTCCTAATAACTAGAGGACCACTTGGACCAATTTTTGTGATTTTTTGAATTATATTTTATTTATTAGAATTATTTTAAGTTCTGGAGTATTAATTAATTTAAAAATAGAATATAAGTTGAGAAATGAAATTTATAATTTTTAAAATTCTCTTTGATATCAAGGATTCCAAAGAACCAAATTTTACAATTTTCTGATTTATCTTTGATTTATTAGAATTATTTTGATGGAAATGCTAGAAAATACATTTTTTTTAATTTTAAAATTACCCTAGGGCTTTAAAATTTAATAACTCATCATAGAGACCTAGGAAAAATATGGGATTTGTTCCTAAGTGATTAGAATTCAAAATGTGACATTTTGGTGAATTTTATTATTTTTGTGATTTTTATTATTTTATTAATTATTAAAATATTAAAATAATACAAAAAATCAACTTTTTTAGAAAATTGAAATTTTAATCTTCTTAAATTCCCCTGATATCAGAGAGGCTCCAAAACCAATTTGGTGAATTTTTGAAAGGTATTTTGAAAGTTATGAATTTTTTAAAGTTTAAAATGACTAAATGGTTTAATCAACCCATTTAGTAAGGCTAACCAAGTCCAATTGACTTCAAACTTTTGTGGTGGTTTCCTCTGATCCTAAAGGTCAGTGGAGAATTGATTTCAAGTCAATTTGATGTATAGTTAGCTCTAATTAATTAGGGGTCTATTTTGGGTGTTTAAGCCAAATAGTGGTTGTTTTGAGTGAATTAACTCAATTCCTATTTTTCCTAGGGTTCTCTGGTCATAAGAAACATCACCAAATTTTCCTAGAATTTGTTTCACAACATGCTAATTTTTGAAATTAAAATACTCAAAACAGCCACATGCATTTGAAAAATCAATAACGTTTCACAGAGATGGCCTCTGACCTTGGAAAATTCGGGAATGTTCCCAAGTTCGGAGGCTTCAAAAGCCCTATGGTCTCATGCCATGGTGAATTGTATGAATGCATGGAGAATTAAAACAATGCAGTACAATAAATAAATTATTAAAAATAAAATACTTGATGAAATTAAATGATTTCTTTTTCACATTATTCTCCTCTCGTTCGCTGAGCAAGAGGGTATTTTTATTTTATTTTTGTGATTTTTCTACACAAAGATATGGATTTTTGAAGTTCGGTATTTAAATAAATCGAAAAATCCCTAATTTTCTACTTATCCACGCGGCGCCCTGTCATCCTCGGCCTCTCCGAACGACCACGCGACGCGCTCCCATTCGACGCCGCCATCTAACTCGGCTGCCCGGGGCCCCGCGGTTCACGTACCATTTGCTGATCCGACGCAATCCAAGCCGTCCATCCGATACACGCGCTATCCGACAGTTCCTGGTCATCGTCTACGACTGGTGCGATCCCGTGACCGTCCACGCTCTAACCCTAAGAACTCACTCGATTCTCAACGGATTTTCGTGTTCTTATGCTCTATGGATTCGTCTTGAAGAGACGAACACATCCATATGGTAAACATGCATTGAAATTCATTCAAATGAAATGGAGAATCTCTCGTAAGCTCGGGAAGAAGAATGAGTTCATACCTTTGCTCGCAGAAGTGAAGCTTCGATCCGAGAGTTTTGTCACCTTCGATTGGGTCCAAGTAAGCTCCGGATGAAGTCCCTCGGCCCAGTGAATTGTCTAGCTACGAAAGTGACCACGACTCGATCACAAAGCTTGGAGGCCGGAGCAACCGGGTGGCCTCGGAGATGGGGCTTTTGGTGGGAAACTTCTCCTCTTGGTCCAGTGAAGGTGTAGGACCAATCAATTTGGGGATTGCCTCACTGTAGTGAAGTGTCCTGTTTTTTAGGTGGAATTTCAACTCTGAAATTGAGCTCACAGAGAAGAAATGGCAGGGGAATTGCAGTGGGGATCAAGTGCACTAGGTGTAGGGGAGAGTCTGGGATGATTTTGGTAGAGTTTCTGTATGGTTGGTTCAGCACCTTCTTTGGCCGAGAGGGTGAGGGGTTTAAATAGGAGAGGCTCGGAGGGCCTCCCATGGGGTTTAAGGTCAGGGATCAGCTGCTCCGGTGAGGAGAAGAAGAGCTATGCTCGTCCATTTGGGTCGAGACAAGTCGCGCAAGGGAGAATTGAATTTTTTTGCTCCTCCCAAGGTTTCGGCCATGGTGTTTTCCGGCGGCCTGGTGGCTGGCCGGCCAGGGACAGGTCACCCTCAAGCTCAGGGAGGTCAGGGGTTGAAGTTAGTAAATTCAATTGAAGCCTTACATGTGTAAAGTGGTTGGATCAAAATGGCATGGGGAGGTGGCTTCTTTTGCACTTGGTTTGGTCAACCCATTGAAAATGGGCTTGGTTCACCTCCCCATGGTTGATTTGGGCCGAGGGAGGATCGAGTGAATCGGTTAGAAAAGGGTGAAGAGGTCACCATCCATGAATATTTTGATTAATCATGGATTAAGGTGAAGCATTAAAAGGGTCAAAACCTTTTTAAGGGGGCTTTAAAAGAGACTCCTCCTTTTGCCATTAATGGCTTGATCACATGTCAAACCTTCCATGGCTTCATGTGGCTTGTTCATGGCTTGCATTTGGCTCCATTTGGCTTGGGAAAAGTTTAGTCAATTTCATGGAAATAGAATTTAGGAATTTTGGTATTTTAGGGGTGATTTGGCATGAGGCTTGATTTGGAATTATTTGATGATGTGATTAGAACTTAGGGAATGGCTTTGATTAAGTGGATGGCAAATGGAAATGTCATGTGGGCTTTAGGGTGGATTTTGGGCTCTTTGAAATGGTTTTAGATGGGCTTTTAAAATGGTTTAAGGAATGGGCCTTTTAAGTTTAAAAAATGAATTTATGAATGGAAATTTTGTAAAGAGGATGGGCCAAATAATTGTTGAATTTGGTTTAGAGATGTGTCATGAGTGGTTTGGAGTCAATTTGGTGTGATTTGGACTTGAATGGGTTTGAATTTGGGTTTATTTGGTAAGTGGACCAATGTAGGTCAAATTGGGCTAACTTGGGCCAATGTTGGGCTAGAGTTAAAATTGATGTAAAATAAATGTTGGGAAATGTTTATGGGAGTGTTTCAAAGAGGTTTTGGCTTTGGTTAGGTTTTGATTTTGGGGTTTGGGTCTATTTGGGTTAGGCTTGGGTTTAGGCAAAAATTGGGCTTTTTGATTTTGGGTTGAATTTGAGTGGGGTTTGGGTCAAAATCTTGGGCAAATCATGTTAGTGTTTTTTTATGGGGATGTTAAGGAAGGTTTAGAAAAGATTTGGGGTTAATTGAAGTTGAATTGGGTGAGTTTGGGCTAAGTTTGGGTCATGGGTCCAAATTGGGCTTTAAGGCCAAAAGTGAAATTGGATCCCAATGCCAATCAAATTGGGCTTGTATTTGGTCTAGATTGGTGTTGAGGATGTTGAATTGAAGTTTAGAATTGAATTGGACCAGAATTTGGGTCAATTGGGTAGGTTTAATTTGACATTGGGTTTACTTTGGGTTAAAATGGAGTCAAATTGGGGGTTTTGGTAAAGTGGGGTAAATTGACAAAATTGGCCCATGGTGTAGTTTGAAAAAATAAAATTGGGAATATTTGGGATATTTTGGAATTTTCTGGGAATTTTCTGATTTTTGGATTTTTTGGCTAAGAGGGGTATTTTGGGTATTTGGAGGGTATTGGGAGGTATTTTTGGAATTTTGGTATTTTTGGGTATGGATGACCAATTTGATTGGTGAGGACATGTTTAGGAATTATTTTGGAGAATTTTGGGTAATTTAAGTGATTTTGCAAGTTTTGGGGGGTTTCAAGGGTTTTGGTAGGCAGGCAGGTGTAGGGTCCCGGGGTCAAAAATTGAAAATTTGGAAAATTGAAGATTGGGTGAATGTAAGTGGAATGAAATCATTTTTGTTGAGCCATGAAGCCATATCAAGTCCACATGAGCCATGAAGGGACTCATTTGAGGCATCCACTATGTTGTTCCTAACCCCTTACGCGAGGGCTTAGGGGTTAAGGACCATCCATGTGAACCACCCGCATGAGTCGGGAGGTCAAATTGGGTATGGGTGTGTTTTTAGGAGGTGTGTGAAAGTGTAGTGTATAGGTGTAGTGTGTGTGTAGGTCAGCCTCCTCACCGCGACCAGGCCACCCAGGGCAGTCCTAAGGCCAAAGAGTCCCATAGGAACTCATCTTTTAAACTTCCACATTTGATCTCAACCCTCTAGGTGATTAGGGGTCTACAATCAAGTTTGTGGAGTTTGCAGGGAGTTAAGAAGTGGTTTGAATTTCTAAGTGGTGGGTCCCAATTCTAATCCTCTAGGATAGTCAAAGGAAAAGCCTAAGGCTAGATCCTAAGTACTAAAGAGAAGAAGGGAAGACCTCATCAAAAATGAGGTCAACAAAACCATAAGGTAAAATATCACTAACAATAAAGTTTCTAATGTCAGCATACCACGGAACACACCACTCATTAACAGCGAAATATTTTTCATCAAGAAAATTTTCATTAATTTCTTCAGCTTCACAGAGAGATTTTTTAGTTTCAAGCTTGGACAGATGATCAGCAATTTGATTATCATTACCTTCCTATCTACTATCTCAAAATCAAATTCATGCAAAAGAAGAATCCATCTAATCAATCTTGGTTTTGCATTCTTCTTATTCATTAAATACTTAATAGTAGAATGGTCAGTATGCACCACACATTTAGTTACAATCAAATATGATTTGAATTTATCAAAGGTAGATACTATAGCTAATAACTCTTTCTCGGTAGTGGTATAATTAATTTGAGCTTCATTAAGAGTTTTACTAGCATAGTAAATCACTTTGAAAATCTTATCATATTTCTGGCCTAAAAAGGCTCCAAGAGCATAATCACTAGCATCACACATTAATTTAAAAGGTTTTTCCCAGTTAGGTGAAACTATAACAGGCACAGTGATTAATTTTTTTTTAAAGTTTCAAAAGCTTTTAAGCAATCATCATCAAAATTAAACATCACATCTTTTCTAGTAAACGACATAAAGGATTCAAAATTTTTGAAAGTCTTTAATATAATGTCCGTAAAATCCAACATATACCGAGAAAACCTCTAATTAATCTTACATTAGTTAAGTGATGCACCAAAAATATATACTGTTTTTGCTATATAATTTTACCCATTTTTGGTGATATTGCACTTTAAATAAAGGTATTTTTTAAGATTTGTCGAAGGTATGATGATTTTAGGTGATTGGAGCGAAAAGAAGCGAAAAGGAGCAAAAAGAAGGAAAACGAGCATCTGCGCCGCCGTATCGTTTTCTAGAGAGCTCGGCAATATTTGGATGATAGAGCGCCGCCAGCACCCAATGTCGGTGGACTTCAAATTTGAAGAGTTTTGGCGACTTTTGGAAGGGATTCCTATGGAAACTCTTGGGATTTCATTTCTATCTTATAAGTAACTATTTTTGGACAAACATAAGTGGTTTTGGTGTGTCTTGTGCGTTTTAGAGAGTCTAGTGTATTTTGAGTGTTAGGGCTTAGGAGAGAATAGTGTATAAGTGAGAATTTGAGAGAAATTCTTCTCTAAGGAGTGAAGGAGAAGAATTAAAGTGAGAGATTGCTTCTTTCTTTCCATTCTAAAGAGGGAATTAAGTGTCGCAATGAAGAGAGAATATGAATCAAAGGAACTTCAAGGGAATTGCATTTGGAAAGAGAAAGAGATAAGTTGTATTTTCTTTTGTGGTTTTTATGACTTTTCTTTTATATATAAAATCCATATTTCATTGTATCTTCTTCATGAATTTTGAGTAGTCTCCTTTGTATTTCTTCTTGCATAGAGATGTGATGATGTGTTTATCTCGATTTGAAGTGCTTTTAATGTATTGAAGAAACTGTGATGGTTTTACATTTTGAACTTCCTTCCCCTTCAGTTTGGCGGGAGCCGGGGTAGGTGCAGAGACGACTAGACCAGTGGGGGTAGAGATAACAGTCCTTCTATGGACAGTGGTATTCCTTTCAGCTGGAACCCTTTGCGGAGGAGGAAATTCTTGAGTTGATTTAAGGTTGAATTCAATCATGGGTTTCTCAGTTTCTGGCACTTTGTCCATCAGTGCGAAAAGGGTAACATCAGCGATCTTGACATTTGTGTTCTCAAATCCTTGTCCAAACCGGATGATCCCATTCTCGGGCAGCTCATCCTTGTAAACAGCGAAGTCCAGTCCATTGGTGAAGGAGAAAATCAGCTTTGGGGCTTCCATTTCTGCAAAGTAGATTCTGATTGTCGATCCCAAGTTATGCTTCTTCTCATCAGGACGAAAGGAATCTAAAAGAGTCCGAACACATTCTTGTTCATGTATGTTTATTAAAAGAGTCATTCATTAGAGGGTTTGTTTATTTAGAACAGAATGTTTAAAGGTGTAGAGAAGGTAATGAATCTGATTTAGAATTAGAGAGGAAAAGAAAGTCTTATGCAAGACTTCTCGACTCGAAGGATCACTCCTAAACTAACACCTATTGGGGGTCCACCCCACCTCGTAAATGAGGTAAAAGGATCTCGGAACCTCTCTCGTTTAGGGGTGTCTAAACAGATGGCTCCTAAATCCGAGAGAATGTTGGCCATACTCGTTCAAGGTAGAAATGAACATAATATTCCAACGGAAAGAAGGGTAGTTTGATCCATTAGGGACATGGATACACTACCGATTTTTGAAAGCGGAACTATTTGATTAAAAATGGAGAGAGGAATTATTCCCCAGCAAAGTCGCCAGAAATTGTCGACGTATTTTTTAGGTTTTGGTGTTTTGTTTTGGAAAGAGGTCGCCTACAGAGACTGTGTGGCTTATTTTAGGTTTAATTTAAATAAATAATTCGAAAAGTAATATTTGATTTTGAAAATAATTTTAAATTTGAAAATTTTAAGATATGAAATCAAACTGATCTCACATCCCGAATAGTTTATATAACGAGCGCCACACCACAAACCTTGTATCTATCCCGAAGAATAGACACACTACTTGATAATGGGGCTCGATTAAATAAACTAGAAAGGTTTGTGACATCCGTTTGGTCTGCGAACCAATTTTATAAGCCGACAAGTTCCCCTGCTTAATACAAAGAAATTAAGCAGGGTTTATATTACTCGGGTTCTTAAAGTTCCCTATAAGGGCAAGCCCCTATAGTTAATTACATCTTAAGTGACGGGAATCACCTAAGAAAACTCTCGATAATAATCAATAGTTTCGCTCTCGGGAATTTCAAAGTTTAAGTTTTCAATGGATTGAATTTTGGAATTTCGATAGGGAATGGATCAAATTTGGAACATTTTGTTTTGGGAATTCGAAGGAAGAAAGGTAGGAGAAATCACAGATTCGAAGCGAACTTCGGTAATTTCCCGACTATCCTATTATTTGGCTTAAATTTAGGAAAGTCCTAATATTTATTTAATGTTTTGATCTTGCCAATTTTAATTAATTAGGACTTATGTTTGTATGGTAAAATGATACAAATAGCCTCGGAGATGTGAGGGTTTATGTCATATCGGACGACTACCTCGGAGTCGTAAGACCGATTAGGGCTTAATTTACATGACATAATCATGCAGATGCCTAACGAAGAGTTGAGGATTTATGTTGTACTAGGCAAGCTACCTCGAAGTCCTATGGCTTGGTTATTTAGTTCTAAGGAAAGTTTTGTTGAAGTAGATTCAGGTTTCTGCGATGATGATGGCCGTGCTTGCCCACCATGCTCCGAGCTCCTTGTTGTTGCAGAGGTTTAGTTTTAGAAGTCATAAATCGGGAGATGAGAGAAGTGTTTGGTTTTAGAGCAAGTCTTAATTTCCATGTGTCTTTAATATTTTAGTTAAGACAAATCTTAAAGTTGATTATAACAACACCTAGGTTAAGATCCCACGGTTCCATCCTTCCAGGCATCGTTATTTTTATCGGATTCACTTAGTCCGGATGAATTTGCTAAACTCAACTGAATGAGTTCCACACTTTCATTTAGACCGTGGGAAATCCCGTTAGCAACACGTAGGTTACATCATCCGAGGTATTCCCGATCATCCAACAAGACGTTTTAATTTAGTTGTAGTTGTAGTTTTGTTGTTCTGTTTGTGATTAAATTTTGAGTTGTTTTATATTTTGAATGTTGTGGCGGTGAATTTTATCTTGTAGTGTCTTTTAATTTAGTTATGGGTTTCAGTTTTGGTTTCTGTCCTAAAGGTGTAGGTTTTCATGCAACTGTTGTTTATCATGCAAAAAGAGTAAAGTGCAACACGAGTAAATGAATTGCAGTAAGATAAATTGCAAATAAAATAAAAGCGTACACGGAGGGTCTTCCCGTCATCCCAAGCTGCACTTAAAATACAATTTAGAGCATTTAAGCATTTATAGCAATTTCCTAGGTAAAGCTAAGGGAAGGGTTATGGTTTTCTACCAAAATCCTAATCCTATAGCTAGTCATTTCTATGACGTCTAGGTTCTTGTATTTTAGTTTGAGGACGATTTTCTTAATCAAAGAACAACTAAGTTCAATTGTTCTTATAAATATCCTATCATATTGAGGAAGTGCTTAAGACGAATCTTAAACATCTTTTCAATATTTCTAGGATTGTTTTAAGTCCAAATGAATTTAATTACACAAATGAATTAATCGTCCGAGAGTTTAAGTTTTGTTGTCTCGCTCGGTGAACTTAGGACATTTGAATATCCTTATGAGTGAAATGACATTTCATTTGATACTCCATTTAGGAGTTATAATAGTAAAAGCTCTTAAGGGCAAAATGATATTTAATGATTTGTGATTCAAATTTAAGTTCAAATTGATGATTTAAGTTTGGAATAATGTTCAAGTTATTTTAGATTTATTTTTGAGTTCTTCATGTCTTAGGTGATATTATTTTTAATTCAATTTAATTTAACTTTAATTTAATTTAATTTGGTTTAGTTTCAATTTTAATTTAATTTGATATATTTAATTTAATTTAATTTAATTTTAACTTGGTTTTAATTTAATTTAATTTAATTTAATTTAATTTAATATGTTTTAATTTAATTTAATTTAATTTAATATGATTTAATTTAATTTAATTTAATTTAATTTCATTTAATTTAATTTAATTTGATTTAATTTGATTTAATTTAATATGTTTTAATTTAATTTAATTTAATTTAATTTAATTTAAATTTTAATTTAATTTTATTTTTAATTTTAATTTAATATTTTATTATTTTTTTTATGTTTTAAAGATGATTTAATTTTAATTGTTAAAGTATTAATTTAATTGAAATTTTAAAAGGATTTAATTTAAATAATTTAACTTTAATTTAATTTAATGATTAAGTCTTTTAGAATTTTAAATCTTAAATTTGGATTATCATTTTAATTAGGACTTAAATATTATTGAGATGATTAATTTAGGGATTCTTAAATCAAAGAACAAATCTCTTCCTAATAATATCCCTATTTTAATAATTCCAATTTTTCATTCTTCCAAATTTAATTAATTACTTAATTAAGGTTTATTTTAATTATTTTTAAATTGCTTAGTAGGTTTTTACCCTTTAATTATTTAAATTTCAATCATCCAAATCAGATTAAGATCAAATATTTTACCTTTTCATTTTATTAAGCCTAAAGTTTTAATTAAGGGTTAAAATTTTAATTACCATTTTGCCCTTCAAGCTTAAAAATTTCATAACTCATTAAATTGAGCTTAAATGAACTTGAAATTTTTATGTGACTTCACTCATATATCAATGAAGACATTAAAGGAGAAAATGTGATTTTTCTGTATTTAATTTATTTATATAATTATTTTTGGTGGAAAATAAGGATTTCCAAGGAAAATTTAATAATATGACCAAGGGAAAGTTTCTGTCCTTAAGAAAATTATGAGACATTCCTAATAACTAGAGGACCACTTGGACCAATTTTTGTGATTTTTTGAATTATATTTTATTTATTAGAATTATTTTAAGTTCTGGAGTATTAATTAATTTAAAAATAGAATATAAGTTGAGAAATGAAATTTATAATTTTTAAAATTCTCTTTGATATCAAGGATTCCAAAGAACCAAATTTTACAATTTTCTGATTTATCTTTGATTTATTAGAATTATTTTGATGGAAATGCTAGAAAATACATTTTTTTTAATTTTAAAATTACCCTAGGGCTTTAAAATTTAATAACTCATCATAGAGACCTAGGAAAAATATGGGATTTGTTCCTAAGTGATTAGAATTCAAAATGTGACATTTTGGTGAATTTTATTATTTTTGTGATTTTTATTATTTTATTAATTATTAAAATATTAAAATAATACAAAAAATCAACTTTTTTAGAAAATTGAAATTTTAATCTTCTTAAATTCCCCTGATATCAGAGAGGCTCCAAAACCAATTTGGTGAATTTTTGAAAGGTATTTTGAAAGTTATGAATTTTTTAAAGTTTAAAATGACTAAATGGTTTAATCAACCCATTTAGTAAGGCTAACCAAGTCCAATTGACTTCAAACTTTTGTGGTGGTTTCCTCTGATCCTAAAGGTCAGTGGAGAATTGATTTCAAGTCAATTTGATGTATAGTTAGCTCTAATTAATTAGGGGTCTATTTTGGGTGTTTAAGCCAAATAGGGTTGTTTTGAGTGAATTAACTCAATTCCTATTTTTCCTAGGGTTCTCTGGTCATAAGAAACATCACCAAATTTTCCTAGAATTTGTTTCACAACATGCTAATTTTTGAAATTAAAATACTCAAAACAGCCACATGCATTTGAAAAATCAATAACGTTTCACAGAGATGGCCTCTGACCTTGGAAAATTCAGGGAATGTTCCCAAGTTCAGAGGCTTCAAAAGCCCTATGGTCTCATGCCATGGTGAATTGTATGAATGCATGGAGAATTAAAACAATGCAGACAATAAATAAATTATTAAAAATAAAATACTTGATGAAATTAAATGATTTCTTTTTCACATTATTCTCCTCTGTTCGCTGAGCAAGAGGGTATTTTTATTTTATTTTTGTGATTTTTCTACACAAAGATATGGATTTTTGAAGTTCTGGTATTTAAATAAATCAGAAAAATCCCTAATTTTCTACTTATCCACGCGGCGCCCTGTCATCCTCGGCCTCTCCGAACGACCACGCGACGCGCTCCCATTCGACGCCGCCATCTAACTCGGCTGCCCGGGGCCCCGCGGTTCACGTACCATTTGCTGATCCGACGCAATCCAAGCCGTCCATCCGATACACGCGCGATCCGACCGGTTCTCGGTCATCGTCTACGACCGGGTGCGATCCCGTGACCGTCCACGCTCTAACCCTAAGAACTCACTCGATTCTCAACGGATTTTCGTGTTCTTATGCTCTATGGATTCGTCTTGAAGAGACGAACACATCCATACGGTAAACATGCATTGAAATTCATTCAAATGAAATGGAGAATCTCCGTAAGCTCGGGAAGAAGAATGAGTTCATACCTTTGCTCGGAGAAGTGAAGCTTCGATGCGAGAGTTTTGTCACCTTCGATTGGGTCCAAGTAAGCTCCGGATGAAGTCCCTTGGCACAGTGAATTGTCTCAGCTACGAAAGTGACCACAGCCGATCACAAAGCTTGGAGGCTGGAGCAACTGGGTGGCCTGGAGATGGGGCTTTTGGTGGGAAACTTCTCCTCTTGGTCCAGTGAAGGTGTAGGACCAATCAATTTGGGGATTGCCTCACTGTAGTGAAGTGTCCTGTTTTTTAGGTGGAATTTCAACTCTGAAATTGAGCTCACAGAGAAGAAATGGCAGGGGAATTGCAGTGGGGATCAAGTGCACTAGGTGTAGGGGAGAGTCTGGGATGATTTTGGCAGAGTTTCTGTATGGTTGGATCAGCACCTTCTTTGGCCGAGAGGGTGAGGGGTTTAAATAGGAGAGGCTGGAGGGCCTCCCAGGGGGGTTTAAGGTCGGGGATCGACTGCTTCGAGTGAGGAGAAGAAGAGCTATGCTCGTCCATTTGGGTTGAGACAAGTCAGCAAGGGAGAATTGAATTTTTTGCTCCTCCCAAGGTTTCGGCCATGGTGTTTTCCGGCGGCTCGGTGGTCGGCCGGCCGTGGACGAGTCACCCTCGAAGCTCGGGGAGGTCAGGGGTTGAAGTTAGTAAATTCAATTGAAGCCTTACATGTGTAAAGTGGTTGGATCAAAATGGCATGGGGAGGTGGCTTCTTTTGCACTTGGTTTGGTCAACCCATTGAAAATGGGCTTGGTTCACCTCCCCATGGTTGATTTGGGCTGAGGGAGGATCAGGTGAATCAGCTAGAAAAGGGTGAAGAGGTCACCATCCATGAATATTTTGATTAATCATGGATTAAGGTGAAGCATTAAAAGGGTCAAAACCTTTTTAAGGGGGCTTTAAAAGAGACTCCTCCTTTTGCCATTAATGGCTTGATCACATGTCAAACCTTCCATGGCTTCATGTGGCTTGTTCATGGCTTGCATTTGGCTCCATTTGGCTTGGGAAAAGTTTAGTCAATTTCATGGAAATAGAATTTAGGAATTTTGGTATTTTAGGGGTGATTTGGCATGAGGCTTGATTTGGAATTATTTGATGATGTGATTAGAACTTAGGGAATGGCTTTGATTAAGTGGATGGCAAATGGAAATGTCATGTGGGCTTTAGGGTGGATTTTGGGCTCTTTGAAATGGTTTTAGATGGGCTTTTAAAATGGTTTAAGGAATGGGCCTTTTAAGTTTAAAAAATGAATTTATGAATGGAAATTTTGTAAAGAGGATGGGCCAAATAATTGTTGAATTTGGTTTAGAGATGTGTCATGAGTGGTTTGGAGTCAATTTGGTGTGATTTGGACTTGAATGGGTTTGAATTTGGGTTTATTTGGTAAGTGGACCAATGTAGGTCAAATTGGGCTAACTTGGGCCAATGTTGGGCTAGAGTTAAAATTGATGTAAAATAAATGTTGGGAAATGTTTATGGGAGTGTTTCAAAGAGGTTTTGGCTTTGGTTGGGTTTTGATTTTGGGGTTTGGGTCTATTTGGGTTAGGCTTGGGTTTAGGCAAAAATTGGGCTTTTTGATTTTGGGTTGAATTTGAGTGGGGTTTGGGTCAAAATCTTGGGCAAATCATGTTAGTGTTTTTTTATGGGGATGTTAAGGAAGGTTTAGAAAAGATTTGGGGTTAATTGAAGTTGAATTGGGTGAGTTTGGGCTAAGTTTGGGTCATGGGTCCAAATTGGGCTTTAAGGCCAAAAGTGAAATTGGATCCCAATGCCAATCAAATTGGGCTTGTATTTGGTCTAGATTGGTGTTGAGGATGTTGAATTGAAGTTTAGAATTGAATTGGACCAGAATTTGGGTCAATTGGGTAGGTTTAATTTGACATTGGGTTTACTTTGGGTTAAAATGGGTCAAATTGGGGGTTTTGATAAAAGTGGGGTAAATTGACAAAATTGGCCCATGGTGTAGTTGGACAAAATGAAATTGGGAATATTTGGGATTTTCTGGAATTTTCTGGGAATTTTCTGATTTTTTGGATTTTTTGGCTAAGAGGGGTATTTTGGGTATTTGGAGGGTATTGGGAGGTATTTTTGGAATTTTGGTATTTTTGGGTATGGATGACCAATTTGATTGGTGAGGACATGTTTAGGAATTATTTTGGAGAATTTTGGGTAATTTAAGTGATTTTGCGAGTTTTGGGGGTTTCGAGGTTTTGGGTAGGCGAAGCGGGTGTAGGGTCCCGGGGGTCAAAAATTGAAAATTTGGAAAATTGAAGATTGGGTGAATGTAAGTGGAATGAAATCATTTTTGTTGAGCCATGAAGCCATATCAAGTCCACATGAGCCATGAAGGGACTCATTTGAGGCATCCACTATGTTGTTCCTAACCCTCTTGCGCAAGGGCTTAGGGGTTAAGGACCATCCATGTGAACCACCTGCATGAGTCAGGAGGTCAAATTGGGTATGGGTGTGTTTTTAGGAGGTGTGTGAAAGTGTAGTGTATAGGTGTAGTGTGTGTGTAGGTCAGCCTCCTCACCAGACCAGGCCACCTAGGGCAGTCCTAAGGCCAAAGAGTCCTATAGGAACTCATCTTTTAAACTTCCACATTTGATCTCAACCCTCTAGGTGATTAGGGGTCTACAATCAAGTTTGTGGAGTTTGCAGGGAGTTAAGAAGTGGTTTGAATTTCTAAGTGGTGGGTCCCAATTCTAATCCTCTAGGATAGTCAAAGGAAAAGCCTAAGGCTAGATCCTAAGTACTAAAGAGAAGGGAAGACCTCATCAAAAATGAGGTCAACAAAACCATAAGGTAAAATATCACTAACAATAAAGTTTCTAATGTCAGCATACCACGGAACACACCACTCATTAACAGCGAAATATTTTTCATCAAGAAAATTTTCATTAATTTCTTCAGCTTCACAGAGAGATTTTTTAGTTTCAAGCTTGGACAGATGATCGACAATTTGATCATCAGTACCTTTTCTATCTACTATCTCAAAATCAAATTCATGCAAAAGAAGAATCCATCTAATCAATCTTGGTTTTGCATTCTTCTTATTCATTAAATACTTAATAGTAGAATGGTCAGTATGCACCACACATTTAGTTACAATCAAATATGATTTGAATTTATCAAATGTAGATACTATAGCTAATAACTCTTTCTCAGTAGTGGTATAATTAATTTGAGCTTCATTAAGAGTTTTACTAGCATAGTAAATCACTTTGAAAATCTTATCATATTTCTGGCCTAAAAAGGCTCCAAGAGCATAATCACTAGCATCACACATTAATTTAAAAGGTTTTTCCCGATTAGGTGAAACTATAACAGGCACAGTGATTAATTTTTTTTTAAAGTTTCAAAAGCTTTTAAGCAATCATCATCAAAATTAAACATCACATCTTTTCTAGTAAACGACATAAAGGATTCAAAATTTTTGAAAGTCTTTAATATAATGTCTGTAAAATCCAACATATACCAGAAAACCTCTAATTAATCTTACATTAGTTAAGTGATGCACCAAAAATATATACTGTTTTTGCTATATAATTTTACCCATTTTTGGTGATATTGCACTTTAAATAAAGGTATTTTTTAAGATTTGTTGAAGGTATGATGATTTTAGGTGATTGGAGCGAAAAGAAGCGAAAAGGAGCAAAAAGAAGGAAAACAGCATCTGGCGCTGCCGGTATCGTTTTCTAGAGAGCTCGGCAATATTTGGATGATAGAGCGCCGCAGGCACCCAATGTCGGTGGACTTCAAATTTGAAGAGTTTTGGCGACTTTTGGAAGGGATTCCTATGGAAACTCTTGGGATTTCATTTCTATCTTATAAGTAACTATTTTTGGACAAACATAAGTGGTTTTGGTGTGTCTTGTGCGTTTTAGAGAGTCTAGTGTATTTTGAGTGTTAGGGCTTAGGAGAGAATAGTGTATAAGTGAGAATTTGAGAGAAATTCTTCTCTAAGGAGTGAAGGAGAAGAATTAAAGTGAGAGATTGCTTCTTTCTTTCCATTCTAAAGAGGGAATTAAGTGTCGCAATGAAGAGAGAATATGAATCAAAGGAACTTCAAGGGAATTGCATTTGGAAAGAGAAAGAGATAAGTTGTATTTTCTTTTGTGGTTTTTATGACTTTTCTTTTATATATAAAATCCATATTTCATTGTATCTTCTTCATGAATTTTGAGTAGTCTCCTTTGTATTTCTTCTTGCATAGAGATGTGATGATGTGTTTATCTCGATTTGAAGTGCTTTTAATGTATTGAAGAAACTGTGATGGTTTTACATTTTGAACTTAATTTACTTTTTGATCTGACCAATTGAATTGTTAAAATATGTTGTTGAACATTAATTCTGAAAGGATTTAGTGTCCTGCAACAATATGAAGAATCCATTCAATTTCCATGGATGAATTGCGTAGTTCATGGGAATTGAGTGCAAATAAATAGGGAAATGTGTTTTGATGGACTTCAAATTGGAATTTCAGGCTGACAGGCTGAGATCCCCAATTTGGTCATAAGATTAGTAACTGAACTCGAAGGTTAGCCTTCAGGTGAAGGGTGAGTGGGAGCTCCGTAGTGAAAGCCGGTATCCTCCCAGCCTAGCCTTAGATTTAGTGACTAAACTTAGGATATGTCAATATTCTTTTCATGCTTGGAAGAGGGGGTACTCTTTTAAGGGTAAAGAAACATTTATGCTCCATTTTGGCACAATACCATAGATAATCATTCCATATCATCCACACATCATATTCTCGTTGCAAGAGGAAAGATACATTTCTTATACATTAAAAACCTTTTAAATATATAGCTTAGTGTGTGTCTGTTGATTAATTCTGTTTTAAAAGATATTAGAAGTAATTGTAGTTTGTTTAATTCTTACTATTTTCTGCATCTTGGTAGTAGAAGTAATCATTAAACTTTAATTGCAATTTGAGTATCGGATTTCAGTACTACATTATCTACTGTGAAACTCTCTCTTTATTTTTACTTCGTCACTTCCCTGTGGGATCGATAACCAAGACTCCATTAGAGTCTTGTATTACTTGATACGATATGTATACTTGTTTTGAATGCTTGGACTTTACATAATCATTATAAATATATATAAATTTGAGTTCATAAATTCTTGCAAAATAAAAGTCCGAACTGCATCAAGTTTTTGGCGCTGTTGTTGGGGAAGGTAACGAAGTAACTAAGTAACTAAGTAACTAAGGAAGGAAGTATAAACAGTATTTATTGATAATATAGTAACTGAAAACCTTTACTTTGTAGCGTGTAATTATGTGTGTTTGTTTACTTTTTAAAGTATTTGTGTGATTGTACATGCGTCGTAGTGGATCTATAGGTTTAGTGCCTTACAATTTGGAGTTAGAGCGTACTCGTTAGAAAAATTAGAAACAACAAAAATAAATTGAAAATCCTTGTGAAATAGCGAATAATCAAGATAATCAGAGAAATGATATTAGAAATTTTTCAAGACCTTTAAGAGATTATGCTAACCCAACAGCAAATGAAATTCACATAACTATTCAAAATCCTGATGTTGCTGCTAATTCATTTGAACTTAAACCTGCTATTATCCAAATGGTACAAAATAATCAATTTGGAGGAACACCTAATGAGGATCCAAATTTACATCTCGCTAGTTTTCTAGAACTGTGTGCTACTTTTAAATATGACGGAGCGTCGAGTGATGCTGTCAGACTTGGACTTCTTCCTTTTTCATTAAGGGATAAAGCTAAGGTGTGGTTTAATTCGTTAGCACTTGGATCTATTAGAACTTGGGGAGAATTATCTTAAAAGTTTCTATCAAAATATTTCCTCCATCAAAGACTGCTAAGTTAAGAAATGATATTACATCTTTTGGTCAGTTTGAAGGAGAATCAATATATGAAGCTTGGGAGAGATTTAAAGATCTTCTTAGGAAGTTCCCACATCATGCTTTACTAGATTAGTTAATAATTCAAACATTTTATAATGGATTAGTGGGATCATTGAGATCAATTATAGATGCTGCTGTTGGGGGATCGTTAATGTCAAAACCTTTTGATGAAGCATACGCATTAATTGAAGAAATGGATACTAATATTTTTCAATGGCCCTCTAAACAGGTAAATCCTAAGAGAGTAGCTAGTGTTCATGATTCTGATATGATGACTATGATAGTTTCTCAAATTGCAGCCCTTTCTGAGAAAATAGATCAATATGAAATGAATTATTCTCAACCACCTCAAGTGTTAGAGGAAAATTCATTTGGACAGATAACAAAATCTCAAACACCTTATGAGAACTTTGAATGTTATTAATAGACCTAACAATCCTTATTCAAATTATTATAATTCTGGTTGGAAGAATCACCTACATTTCAATTAGAATAATAGCAATGCCAATGTTAACCCACATTGGGGAAACAATTCTATAAATATAATTGGAAATTCGAACAATCAAGGAAATACCAATTTTAGACCATCTTATCCTCCTAGATTCAATAGTAAACCACAATTTAAGGATAAGAAGTTGTCTACTGATGATTCTGAATATGAGAAATCAATTAAAAGCTCAAGGTGTTGATATGAAAAATATTGAAAATCAATTGGGGCATATTTTCACTGTACTTAGTAATAGACCTTTTGGAATGCTTCCAAGCAATGTTGAGATCAATCCAAAAGATCAAAACAAGGAACAACTTAAGGCTATTCAATTAATGAGTGCAAAATAATTGGAAATGAGAGTGCAAAAAGAAGTTGAAATAGAAAAGGAGAAGGTGGAAATCAAAAAAGGTTTAAACAATATTTATCCAGACTTGGATTATCCTCTTATGCCAATGAAGACAACTATTGAAAAACCACCACCTTCATTTCCTCAAAGATTGAAGAAACAAAACAGGGATAACAGATTTGGAAAATTTTTGGAGATCCTTAAGAAATTAACGATAAATATTCCCTTTGTTGAAGCATTAGAACAAATGTCTGACTATGCCAAGTTTATGAAGGATATTCTGTAAAAGAAAAGAAAGTTTACATATCATGAAACTGTTGCACGTAGCAGAGAGTGTAGTACAATTATTCAGAAGAAGCTTCCGGAAAAACTTAAAGATCCTGGTAGTTTCACTATTCCGTGTGCTATATGTGAAAATTTTTTTGAAAGAGCCTTATATGACCTGGGAGCTAGTATTAATCTTATGCCTTTATCAACTTTCAAAAGGTTGGGAATATGAGAAATTTCTCCTACATCTGTGACTCTTCAGTTGGTCGATCGTTCCATTACTTACCCTAAAGGAGTGGTGGAAGATGTGTTAGTGAAAGTGAATAAATTTATCTTTCTTGTGGATTTTATTGTACTTGATATGGAGGAAGATAAGGAAATTCCAATCATTTTGGGAAGACCATTCCTTGCTACTGGAAGAGTAGTGATTGAAGTTCAAACACGAGGATTAACTATGAGAGTTAATGATCAAGAGGTGACCTTTAATATTTTGAAATCTATGAAGTATTACTCAATGGAAAAAGATAATGAATGTTTTAGGATGGAGGTCTGTGAATATTTGAGAAATGATCATTCTGAAAATATATTTGAAAAAGAAGTAGAGTATGAAAATATGTTTGACGAAGAAATTGAAAATGAAGAAAATTCAGATAGTAAGAAGAATGATGATTTGAAGTATGTTCAGGAGAGATTCGAAGTATTAGACACTATGGAAGGTGGAAATAAAAGCTTAATTCTATCTATAATAAAACCTCCTGAACTTGAGATGAAAATTCTCCTTAATTATTTGAAGTATATGTTTTTAGGAGAATGATCTACTCTACCCGTTATTGTATCTTTGGAATTAAACGATTATCAAGAACAGAAGTTGTTGGAAATTTTAAAAAGATATAAGAAAACTTTTGGATGGACTTAAGCATATATTAAAGGAGTCAGTCCTTCGATTTGTATGAACAGATTTTTATTAGATGAAGAACATAAACTGAGAGTTGATCCACATAGGAGACTGAATCCAATAATGAAAGAAGTAGTTAAGAAGGAGATTTTAAAATGGTTGGATGCTGGAATTATTTATCCTATTTTGGATAGTACTTGGGTGAGTCCAATACATTGTGTACCAAAAGAGGGAAGAGTGACTGTTGAAGTGAATGAATGTAATGAAATTATACCCACAAGATAAATTAATGGATGGTAAATTTATATTGACTATAGGAAATTAAATGCCGCCACCAAAAAAGATCACTTTCCTCTTCCATTTCTTGATCAAATGCTGGATAGAATTGCTGGACACAAGTACTACTGCTTTCTAGATGGATATACTGGTTACCATCAAATACCTATTGCTCCCGAGGATCAAGAAAAGACAACATTTACTAGCCCTTATGGAACCTTTGCTTTTCGAAGAACTTAGAGAATATGAACTAATTTTTAGCAGATGAAATTACTATCTAGTATACGGAAATAAAGAACACTTATACTAAGCTCTATTTTTGAATGGAAGATTGCAATTTAGAAAAGTATCTTTCCCCTTGTTTAAGAGAATTAAGTGAAAGGATAGTCAAACTAGTTAGAATTATATTGTGCCAAATAGGAGCATTCATATTATTTACCCTTTGGTCCAGGCATAAAGAATATTGACTAATCCTATGCTTGGTTACTAAATCTGCGGCTAGGCTGGGAGGATACCGACTCTCACTTCGGAGCTCCCACGTTCCCCTCGCCAGAGGGCTAACATCTACACTTCAGCAACAAAACGATAGGACAGAATTGAATATTTTAGTATGTCGCTCTAAAATATCCAATTCTACGCTCGATAATAATATTTCCTTATTTATTTTCACCCTCTTTTCAAGGCCTTTACTTTCCCTGAATTTTGGATGCAATCTTTACTTTAGTTGTAAAATCAACATATTTTAACAGTTCAATTGGCCAAATTGAAAGTAAATTAAGATTTAATTAAAAGATTATCACAATTTTTATTTAATATTTTAGGCACAACTAATTCAATTTTCCATTTCACAAAATCTTATAAACTAGGAGAAAGACATAGAAGACTACTCAGAATGCATAGGAAGAATAACACAAATCTTGGATTTCATATAAAATTAAAGTTATAAAACAATAAAAAAAACTTATCTCGAATTTTCTCCCCAAGCAGACTCCTTGAAGTTCCTCTGACTTTTCTTCTTGTACAACACACTCAATTAAACTATCTAATATACTCTCTAGAACACACTCACACACTAAATACACTAATTAATGACACACCAAGGACACAAAGAAGACACCTAGGAGACACACCTTTGGCCTGAAATCATTTCTATTTAAAGAGGAAGAAAGATTTCCAATAGTTTCTTAAGCACCCCTTCACAAAGCGTCCAGATTCAATGTATTTTGCTTGAACTGACCTTCTCACCGTGGGCGGGCTCGATCTCGCCGTCGGTGGGCTTCTAGAACGTAGGCTAACTGCTCAGGCTCACTGTCGGCGGGTTCGATCTCGCCGTCGGCGGGCTCCTTTATAATATATTCAGATGCTCTCGGGAAAAACGCACTGTCGGCGGCCTATTCGTCACTGTCGGCGGGCTAGTTCAATTTTCATCTCTTTTTGTCTTTTCCGTTCCAGATTTGCTCCTTTTTCCATCTTTTGCTCCATTTTCTATAAATCTTCATACCTGCAATAAAACTTAGAAAATACCTTTCTTTAAAGTGCAATTTCATCAAAAGTTAATATAATATTGGTATGAATTTCTCAATACATTTTTCTCTGGTCAAAATCCCCCAAATTTAACTATTACTTGTCCTCAAGTAATCTTGATACTACATAAAAGTAATGATTATTTGTAATAAAGATTTAATTCAGAAAGACTATGAATTTGATTTAAATAAATATTATAGGAAAGTTTATTAGAAAGATTTTTAGATAATTAAATTAATTCTATAAATGTAAGGTTATTTAGTCATCAAGTATAAGATTTCTAGTCTTCTATTCATTTCAAGAATGACCATATACTACAATATTAAATTACTTAGTAAAATACTTATCCATATATATAAGTTCAGAAATGTAACTAAGTTTTACCCTTTAGGTTGATTCAAATGAAGCCAATTTTTGATAAGGCATCTCCTCAAGCTTCTCCTCACTTACTTTTTCTTTTCATTTGTATTGTATTTCAATCCTATATATATATATATATATATATATATATATATATATATATATATATATATATATATATATATATATATATATATATATATATATATATATATATATATATATATATATATATATATATATTTTAAAAAAAAAAATTTATTTAAATAAGGTGGTTTTATTACATCTAACATGAGGAATGGCTAATACATCCCCATGTAAAAGAGCTCTAAAAACGAAAAGGAAGAGGATAAAAATTCAAAAGAAGAGCTTGAGCTACAAATTATTCCCTTCTTAGAAGAAGCTCTCTTGGCCAACCAATTTGCAGGTTGATTCCCCTCTCTATGTACATGACTCCATATAATAGTTAACTTTGAGGATAACTTGAGGATCATATTAACCCAAATAAGAATGTTCCAAGGAGCAACAACTTCATTCAACAGTATTTGCACTAAAAGCAATGAATCCATCTCCATATGAATGAAATTTTGCTTATTAAGGTAGGCAGCTTTAAGACCCCAGTAAGTAGCAATTATTTCAGTTTCCAAGCTATTTGTGGCCATAATTGGAGCAGATAGAAACCAAATACAATTACCTTGATGATTCCTGCAAAGAGCCCCAATTCCAGCACCAATTGAAGAAAAACTACCATCAGTATTTATTTTAACCCAAGGAGCCATAGGGAGTCTCCAAATAACAAGCTTGACCTTGTTAATAATAGGAGTCTGTTGGGAATTCAGTATTTGTCTAGCCTTGTGAATATAAGTTAGACATTTCCTGGAAATATGCTGAACAGAACATTCCTTGCTTTTAAAAAGGACATCATTTCTCTCCATCCAGAGAAACCAAAAAATGATAAAAGGGATATAATAATCAATTGAATTTTTCCAATCTTGCCAACAAGATTCAATGCTAACCCATGAAAAGAATTTAGAAGATAGCCCAAGATAACCCAAAACCGATTTCCATACATCTTGAACCACAAAGCATCTTATAAAAATGTGTGAAATGGATTCTTCATCAGAATGGCAGAAATGACAAATAGAAGGCCCACGAATTCCCTTGAGTTTTAAAATATCATTTGTTGGAAGAAACTTTCTAAAAAGTCTCCAACAGAAAAAAGATATGGTAGGTGTTAACATTTTATTCCAAAGCTTCTTCCCCCAATCATTAGTAGGACAGGTATCCCTAAATAGGAATTTAGACAAACTTTGATTTGGGGAATCTTTGAGACCAATCTGTCTCTTTTGGTTGAGTGGATAGGAATATTCAGAATCTTCTTTTGAGTTGCTGAATCAACACAGCTGCTAAGCTTATTGATATCCCATTCAGAATTGGTCCAACAATCTGCAACTTTCTGGATGGAATGATGAGCATTATGTTCCATCAATGAATCATTAAAGAACCATTTATCCTTCCAAAAATGAATTTGCCCATCCCCAAGCTCCCATACAAAAAGTTGTTCAGCTTCATCTCTAACTTTCAGCAAATGCTTCCAGTTATTTGAATCTCCAATCTTCAACTGAACTTGAGAGGGATGAATATTATGGCAGTATTTCCCATGCAAAAACTTAGACCATAAGGAATTCTTTGCTCTAAAGTTAATCCAATGTTTGCAGTAAAAGGAAAAACTGATTTGTTGAAAACTTTTAAAACCCAATCCACCATTGGCAATAGGCTTGCAAACTTTATCCCAATTGGTCCAATGCATTTGTCTATGATGGCCTTCCCAAAGAAATTTATTAAAGATAATTGAGAGTAATTTGTGTACTTTTCTTCATCTTGATCATTTGGAGGATATAGAGAGGATAAGTTGTTAAAATACTCTTAAGAAGAGTAATTCGACCACCATTTGACAAAAAAGAATTTGTCCAACATTGAATTTGGGCAGAAATTTTAGATACCACATCATCATAGTGGGATTGTTTAAGTCTACCTTTGATTAAAGGAAATCCCAAATACTTCGGAGGATATTTGGCTTCCTTAAAACCAAGTGAAATCAACTATCCACTTCTTAGCATTAACATTAAAGTTAGAACTGAGTAGAAAGTGACATTTGGATTTGTTAAAAGTCATACCAGAGACCTCTTCAAATTCAGCCAAAGTCTTCATTAAGCATCTTATAGAGTTCTTACTACCATTCCAGAACACTATGACATCATCAGCAAAAGCAAGATGGGTAATCAGTTGAGTAGATCTGTGCTGAAACTGGGTATAAGGATGTATGAGCTGAACATTATTAATGAGCTTAGAGAGGTAGTCGAATGCCAATATGAAGATATAAGGAGAAAGGGGTCTCCTTGTTTAATGCCTCTACCATCTTGAAAAAACCCTTTGCTCTCACCATTAATGAGAATACTATAATGATTATTACTTAACCACCTTGAAATAAGTTCACAAGCAATCGAACCGAACCCTTTGGCGTAAAGCACTTTGAGAATAAAAGACCAACTTATTGTATCAAAAGCTTTAGAAAGATCCAATTTAAAGATCAGATTAGACCCCCTACAAGGCTTATCAATATCGCTGAGCAATTCCCGAGCCAATAAGATATTTTCACTAATACTTCTTCCTTTAACAAAGGCGGATTGATTATCTCGAAATCAATCTATCCAGGAAAGGCTGAATTCGGACACAAGAAGCTTGTCGATAATTTTTGAAAAAGTTGAAGTGATGCTAATAGGCCCGAAATCATGCCAACACTCCTTCTTTTTATCCTTTGGTATGAGAATAATAGAAGAGGATACAAAATACTTAGGAAGGTCCATTCCCTGAAAAAATACTTAACAGCCTCAATAACATCCAATCTAATAATTTGCCAAAATTTCTTGTAAAAATCAGGAGTAAATCCATCTGGTCCAGCTGTCTTGTTGCTATCCAAGGAATTGATAGCAGATAACATTTCATCTTCATTAGGTAATTTGGATAATTGGCACTCCCTAGCCAATTGTAAATCAGTTTGTATAAGGTTATTAGAGAAGACATCAGAACTGATATCTTGATAAGAGAAAAGAGTCTAAAAATAATTAACTGCATCATCCCCAATTTCCCGAGAAGTAGAAAGCCGAGAACCATTAATGGATTTAATTCTCGAATAGTGTTAAGGGCTCTTCTATGTTTAATTATTGCATGGAAAAATTTTGAATTCCTATCTCCATGAAGTAAATGATTAGCCGATGCTTTCTCGTTGAAGGAAGAGCTCTTCTTGTAATAAGGCCGAATGCGGAAAATCATTAGCTTCCAAGCAGATCTTTATCTGTTTTCCTTCCATTTTCCACTTCAAGTTCAACCCGGGCCACCATAGTTTCAGCTTTTTGAATATTATAAGTAAGGTTCCCAAATTCGAGTCCAATTCCAACTAATTAAAGCCTTAGCCACCGATTTATGAAGTCGCCATAACTTCAATAAAGGATTAGTAGCAGAATAATGAGTAGGGAGAATCCAATTATTCTTGACAACTTGATAACAAGTAGGATGAGAAGACCATACATTTAAATATCTGAAAGAATTTTGTTTTGTATTAGAAAAATGAGAGAATTGAACTAACAAGGGAGCATGATCAGAACCAAATCTAGCTAAATGCTTAACTTTAGAAAAGTTAAACATATCTAGCCAGAGTTGATTAGTAAAAATTCTGTCCAATCTTTCATAGATAGAGCCTCTTCTCCAAGTAAATGGAGAACCTTCAAAACCAATATCAAATAGGTTAGCAGCACTAACTTGATTAGTAAAATTTAGCATATCTTGAAGATTAGGGTTTCTTCCTCCTTTCTTCTCACTAGGATGTAAAATAGAATTAAAATCTCCTCCCACTATCCAACTCTCATCCATTTGTTGTCCAATAATCTTCAGCTGAGACCAAAGTTGAGATCTTCCAGCAATAGTAGAGGAAGCATAAACAAAAGTAGCAAAGCCTTTTAAATGATCAAGCTCAAAGTGCAAATGTAAGAATTGAGGATGATCAATAAGAATATCAATTCTCAATTCCTTTCTACTAAGAATCCAGATCTTATTAGTAGAATTAGAAACAAAAGAAAATCCAGGAAACTTCCTTAAAAATCATCAAAGTTCTTTTTCACCAAAGGTTCAAGAAGAACAATTACCCAAAATTTATGAACCCTGTTAAGACTAAGAATTCTGTTAAGGGAGCCAGGGTTAGCCACTCCCCTTACATTCCAGCATAAAAAGTTAATCATGGGTAGATTTACTTCCTCTAGTAAGCCTAGAAAAAGTAGCAGTAGTAGAAGGTATAATATTAGTCAAGGATAACTGCTTTAATTCTTTCTTCTTCTTAGATTTTTGCACCATCCAATCATCCTTCAATTCAGTATTAACAGCATTCAACAGATCTGAAGAAATAGTATTCATGTCTTGTGAAGAGTTTTGGAATATAGGGTAGTTGATGATAGTAGGTGAAACTTCCCTTGCCTGATAAAGAGATAAATCTGTTCTAATAACAGCATCATCCTCCTTCACTACTTCATTGAAAGAACCTTCTGAATTTAAATTACCACCTTCTTCTGGAATAGCTATAATTTGAGTATCCTCAACAATAATTCCAGGAACAACTGAATCCTGTTCTTTGGCTAACTCAATGTTAGCATTTGTAATAGTTAAATGAGAATCAGAATTGGGTGTACAATCAATAAGAGGGTTTTCAACAGAAGTAATAGGATCAGAAACAACAGCAGAAACTGGATCAATAGGGTTATGTAAGGTTGCACAGTTATTCTGGGAAGATACATTAACCAATGTTTCAGCAGATTCCATAACAACAGTGAAATCTTTAGATACATTTGGATTTGTTTTAACCACAGCAGGAATTTCATTTACTATATCAGGAATAAGAGTGACAGATGTTAGATTCTTCCCTCTTTTTACATCAGCTGCAGCCCCAGTCTTGAATTTAGATGGCATAAGATTTGGATGAACTCTATAACAAACTTCCTTAGTATGACCAAACATTTTACAATGATTGCAATAAAATGGTCTTTGTTCCATTATAATAGATTGCCAATAACCATTATGTGGTGATCCCAACCAAATTTCATCAACATCTTGAAGAGTAATATCCCTTTCAACAAGGATTCTTGCCAAGGAAGGTCTTGACAGATTAAAGGTAGGCAGATCTAATTTAAGTGGCTTACCCAAAGCAGTACCAATTGCATAAAGAACTTGGTGATTAAAGAACTGCAATTTGAGATTAGGAATTTTAAACCAAACAGGAATAATAGGTGCTTCCTGATTAGAATCAAAATCAGGAGACCATTTCAAGATTTTCATGTAAATACCCTCCATCACAAGAAACTTCTTGGAAAATAGGTTAGCATAATCTTCCTCATTAGAAAGTTTAATCATAATATGCCTACCATCAAAAAGACCAACTTTCCAATTACCAATAAGCTTCAGATCTTCAAAACTTTTCCTAATTCTCTCCATTTTGGGATGTCCATATTGAAACTTTCCAACAAGTGTAAACTTATGCACATCAGCCAAGGAAGCCAATTCAGCATCAGAAAAAATCAAAGCAGGTTTCCCACCTTTCTTGATAATTGGTTTGATGAAGGAACATCCACCTTTACCTTGAACTGCATCATGATAGAGTTGAGGGAAGACAAGTTTATCAGTATTGTCAATTAAATTCGTGCCCACTACATCCACAAAGGTAGCCTTCCCAGGAAAATTTTGAACAGCCATCCGGAACAAACAAGAATCCAGAACCAAAACAGGAGAGAATGCCAAAAAACCAAGGAATTCAAAGGGATCGAATTCACCGGGAAGAACAAGAAATCAAAGATGAACTTCAAGAACCCACCATAAATTCCGGAGCTTCTCTCTCATCCTTTCCTGTTATATATATATATCATATATATATATATATATATATATATATATATATATATATATATATATATATATATTCTTTTTCTTTTCGTGGATTGCTTTTCAATCCTTTTTTTCTTTTTTAAGTGAGGATTACTGTATCTGGATAGCCTGTTAATAATTTTGAACTTCATTTTCTTCTTCCTAAATTTGAAACTTGAAACATTTCTTTATCTTATATGTATTTCATAGTTTTCACTTCATTGAGTTTCAATCTTTTCTTTCTCTACTAAATACATAAAAATTTAATATCTTAAAATATAATTTTCCTTACTTTAAATAGTTAACTATATTCTTAACCTTTTATTCGAAATATCTTAATCTATAAAATTAGTTTAATCACTAAAAATATTTCTTTTAACCTTTTATAATAGTTAAATAAATCAATTCTAGTTTATTGAATTAAATTTACTACGTAAAATCATTTTATAATAAATTTTGAAAATATAATATTGAGAATAATTTATTAGTTAAATTTTTGTTTTTCCCTCCCCCAAACTTAAATTTTTCTATCTAATCATAAAGGGTGAAAAGAAAACATACTGTAAAATTAAATCATACATTCGTGCTTTAGGTATTTCTCTTCTTGAAGTTCTGCAGGTTCTTTTCATCACTTAATTAACCTGTACTGTTAATAATTTTCTACACACATATAAAATTAAGGAATTTGTTGGGTAAAAAAATTTTGAAATAAGTACAAAATACTAGCACAATTTCCTACTATATTTAATTATTTTACCACTTAAAGTACTAAGCACAATTAACACAACTTCCACATACAATTCACTAATCCAGTTACAGAGTTACAATCATAGTCTGAAATATAAATATTTAAAGCTACACCAATTTAACTTACACAACAAAATTTAAATGTCTTACACAATATAATAATCCGAATACATAAACTAAACAACAATACTAAATTGAAGAAAATAAACAAACACATAACATAAATATCTAATAACAGAATCTAATCTTCAGCATCAAAATCCCAAACTATATCCTCATCTCCTTGTTTAGCAGGTGGATTAAGCTGGTAATGAGTATAACGAGGGCACTCAGGAAATATAACATCAAGCTCTCCTCTACTATAATAATTTTCAGCATCATAGTAGGCTATCTCAAATTCAGAATGCCTCTAGAGATAGTCACTGTCATAATCGTGCCTCCACTCTAATCCTCCAATCCTTTAATCTATTAGCTCCAAAATTTGATTCATTTTCTCAAAAATTTTCCGTTGCAGAGTAAGTTCATTCATTAAATCATAAAGTGTAGGAGAACTATAGGTAGGAGGGTCATAACTAGTAAAGGGAATATCCCTACTAGTTGAAGGTGCAGAGCTCCTATTCCCATATCTCCATCCTTCGTGGGATTCATAGGTCTTTATAATAGCCTGGGTAATGGGTTTCATAGGTTTAACCCATTCCTCATCATCTCCTACCTCTACTCCAGATAGCTGGCAGAGTGCATAAATCAGACCAGGATGTCCTAGTCCTCCTCCACTTTCACTTTTTGAAATGGCTAATATAAATTTTTATAAATAATACTTCCCACATTTATACTTCTATGGTTCTGAATACAAAAATTCAGAACTGCTCTATCTCTTGAAAATTCACTATGATGATAAGTGGGTAGAAAAGTAGAGCAAATAAAATAATGTCAAGCCTTAGACGTTGCATTTAGCATGGAAAGAGGGAAGTTTACCCGTTCACGCTGCTTTATTTTCCAAGTCCCTTTCCCATCAGTGAGAAAGTTAATCACCTCCTCCAGTGGTCCTTCCATTGTTCCAAAAGTATCGTATTCGCTGGTATGAAGATCTTGTACTTAGTAGAAAGAATTAATACGTGAAGCATTAAAATCAACTAAAAATCCTCTAACCTTTATAGGTTTATCCTCTATTTGAGTCAAATTGGCATAAAACCCTTTTACAACTTCAACTGCTGCTTTGTTCATCGTAGAACAGAAATTTTCCCATCTTCGTTCTTTGATCGTCTGTTCTACTTCTCCTCCCGGATTCTTGAAAACTTTATCTTGGATGCATTTTCTCGCCTTGATACTAAAATTGTATCTTGACTAAACCTTAGAATTCACAAATCTTGTCTCATCAAAATCTAGTCGCCTCTTTTGTCATGGTGCCATTTCTCGATCTATCAAATTTACAAAAATCTCAACTAAATCCCAAAATAATACTAGAATGACTTCCAAAGGTGACTTAAAGTAATCAAAAATGAATTCCATGAATTTCTTCCAACTATTTTCTCCATATTTATATTTTTTCCAAAATTCCCAAATGTGGAAGAAATACATGGTGAAAATAAAAAAAAAATTGCATTGGAGTGAAGCTCATACCAATGGAAGATGAAATCCGGTGTCAAAATGTGTTGAAACTGCTCCACATCTAAGATCTCTCAAGCTCTAGGTTGGTTTTTTCGAAGTTTTGAGGAAGGGGACGATGAATAGTGACGGTTGACCAGTCAAATAAAAATGTTTTTTGAGACCTTTCTGTCAGCGGGAAAAATCTCGCCGTCGGTGAGCTAATTAATTTAAATGAGTTTAAAGTCTCTAGAAAAAGTCACCGTCGGCAGCGTCGATCTCGCTGTCGGCGGGATTTTTCGGAAATTAATATTTTTAATATTTAATAATGTTTTCAATTCATTTTAAACCTCGTTATTATCCGATCAATCAATTAAATATATTTTAGTGTGATTAGATACTATTTTGACTCAATTAAATTCACACAACACAAAAACATCACAAATTTTATATAAAATACAAGTTTTTACATTATTCGTACACCACATTACTAACAATGTATTTTCTCAACCTTAATACATTAAATTCAGCGTCGCAATCCAAACCACAATACTCAAAACGCTGAAAAAAACAAACAAACAATGCATAATCTCATATATACTGAGATCATATATCAAAATTTAAAAATATCAAAAGTTCAGATTACATAAAATTAAATTCAAACTAACACAACACATAAACAAATACGAACGTCTTCTACTCGTCAGGATCACTGCTAAACTCATCTCTGATATCACCGATATAACATAAATGAACGAATAAATTGTAGAAGGGTCTGTAAGGAAATTCTTCAGTAGAATCTTCTTCTATCCATCCTTTCTTTCTCATAAACCGTATGAAACTAGCTTCTAGATGTCCAGAATGATCGAAGTGTTCCTTCATCCTCCAGTCAATATGATCAAATAAATCAGAGATGTTATTAATTGAAGTCATCACGTTTTGTACCTCTTTTCCAGTCCTTTGAGTTTCCGTAAGATCAGATCAGTTTTATCAGTAAAGGGTCTGATTGAAAAAGAACTTTGAGATGTTTGATCCACAATAATGGCTCCATCGTCATCATTATCCAATGTTGGAAACATATCAGTTGGATCTAAAGGTTTCCAAGGAAGAAGTACCTTCTCCCATGCTTCATATGAAACTTGGTACTGACTGCATAGTGCAAAGATTGTAGAAGGATGTCCAAGCCCATAAATTGATCCATGAACAATCAGGCCTAAAGCAAACTTCACAATAATCGAACCAACATCAATAGGTAGTCCCACTTGAATACAATAATTCAGAATTGCACATTCCTTAGAAACTTTATTGACCCTCATAGTGGGTAATAGTTTTAAAGAAATAAAGAAGTGCCAGTGTTTAGAAACGGGGTTTAGAAGTGATGCAGAAAAACTAACATAGCCGTCTCCTCTTGTTTCCCAATCTTCCGCTTCATCAGTTAAATAATGATAGATCTCATTCATATTATTCCTTGTAGAGACAAAGTTGGAGTATTGGCAAACTGGTGTATTCTCAATTGAATATAACTCATTAATCCTAGAAGGAGCGAAAGTTGCCCATCTGCCTCATACATAGACGACTCCATTGTTGATTCCGTGTAGATTGGAATAAAATTCTTTTACCACAGGGGTGACTACTACAGAAGTGGTATAGCACAATACTTCCCAACGTCATCGCACAAGCATCTCCTCGATAGGCGTTTTTAAATTCTCCACTCCTCTATTCACGAATCCTCGTTCCTTGATCAATCTCTTTTTCATCATCACTTTATTGAAGATTCGCTGGGCCTCGTAACTGATAAATTTTCGTCGATTGAACACTCGAGATCTAGGGATTTCAAGGTGATTGGATGCCATAACGATGAGTTTTGGTGGAGTTTCAATTCATTTTTAGGAAGTAGATAGTTTAGAATTCGAGTTCTAGGAGTTTTTAAAGAGTTAAAACACTTAGAATCGCCAGAAACCATCAAAATAACGCCCTAAATAGCTCATTCACCGATCTCACCGTCGGCGGCAACGATCTCGCAGTCAGCGGGATTCTTAAAAAATATAAACTGAATTTGGAGGGCAGAAATCACCATTGGCAAGATCGATCTCACCGTTTGCGGCCAAGGCAAAAATTGCACAGTTTCGCTCTGGTCCGAATGCGTTCCAAATTTTTTTATGAATACAATTATCGTGATGATCATGAGGGTAAATACGAGTAGTAGAATTCAATCTTACCACAAACTAACAACAAAATCAAACAAATACATAATCATTGCAAATAAATAAAGATAACTATGGGTTGCCTCCCTTAAAGCGCTTGATTTAACGTCGTCAGCCTGACCTAATCAGGGTGTTAATCAGGTTGACTGAGCATTAAAACTTCTTTTAAAATTTGGTCTTTTACCCTCAAAATATGGTTTTAATCTGTGTCCATTTACTTTAAATCTATTTCCAGTCTTTAGATCTTCAATTTCAATAGCTCCGTATGTAAATATTTAAGTTATAGTGAAAGGTCCTAACCATCGAGATTTCAATTTCCCAGGAAACAATTTTAGCCTTGTATTGTACAACAATACATCTTGTACTAGTTCAAAATTCTTTTGGTTAATCTTCCGATCATGCCATATTTTCATTTTCTCTTTATAGATTCTACCATTATTATAGGATTCATTCCTTAATTCATCTAATTCATTCATCTGCAACAATCTGTTCTCACCAACATCTTTCAAATTATAATTAAATTCTTTAATCGCCCAATACACTTTATGCTCTAATTTAACTGGTAAGTGGCAAGTCTTTCCATAAATAAGTCTGTAAGGAGTCATTCCAATCGGGGTTTTATAAGCAGTCGTGTATGCCCATAATGCAGTGTCTAGTCTTGTAGACCAATCTAATCTACTAGGGTTTACAGTCTTTTCTAAAATTCGTTTAATTACTTGATTAGAAACTTCAGCTAATCCACTGGTCTGTGGATGATAAGCAGTCGATATTTTATGAATAATATTAAATTTTTCTGCTAATTTATGAATATATTTATTCCTAAAATGGGATCCTCCGTCAGAGATAATCACTCTCGGCATTCTGAATCTTGTGAAAATATTTTTCATTAAAAATTTTGAAACACTCTTAGCATCACAACGAGGTAAGGTTTGTACTTCAATCAATTTAGAAACATAATCAACAGCAACTAATATATATGAGTTTACAAATGAAGGAATAAATGGTCCTATGAAATCTAATCCCCAAACATCAAAAATTTCAACTTCTAATATAAAATTCAGAGGCATTTCATTTCTTCTAGATATATTACCTACTCTTTGGCATTTATCACAAGTTTTGATATATCTATAAACATCTCTAAATAGAGTAGGCCAATAAAATCCAGATTGTAAAATTTTATAAACAATTTTATTAGTCCCGAAATGTCCTCCAAATTCAGAATCATGACATTTTTGAATAATCTGTTCAGTTTCTTCATAAGGCACACATCATCTAATAATTAGATCCTTACATTGCTTATATAAATATGGTTCATCCCAAAAATATGTTTTAGCATCATAAATGAATTTTTTCTGTTATTGCAGAGTTAGAATGGTTGGTAAAATATCACTTACAATATAATTAACTACATCAGCATACCAAGGTATTTTCCACTCATTTATATTATAAAGTTGTTTGTCAGGGAAACTGTTTGTAATTTCAGTGTCAGTATCAGATAATTCACAATATTCTAATCTTGACAAATGATCTGCAATTTGATTATCAGTTCCCTTTTCTATTAATTACTTCAAAATCAAATTCTTGCATCAGTAAGATCCATCTGATTAATCTTGGTTTGGAATCCTTTTTTTTTTGCATCAAATATTTAATAGCAGAGTGATCAGTATGCACAATACATTTAGTTCTAATTAAATAAGATCTAAATTTATCAAAAGCATATACAATTGCTAATAATTCTTTTTCTGTAACTGTATAGTTAATTTCAACATTATTAAGAGTTTTACTAGCATAGTATATGACTTTAAAAATTTTATCGTATCTTTGTCCAAGAACAGTTCCTATAGCATAATCACTAGCATCACACATAAGTTCAAATGGTTTCTCCCAATCAGGTGAAACTATTATAGGTGCTGTGATTAATTTATCTTTTAATAATTCAAAAGCATTTAAACATTCTTTAGTGAATTCAAATTTCTTGTCCTTTTATAAAAGTTGGCGTAGAGGTTTGGTAATTTTTGAAAAATCTTATATGTAGCGTCTATAAAATCTAGCATGTCCAAGAAAACTTCTTACCCCTCTCACTATAGTAGGAGGTGGTAATTTAGCTATAACTTGAATTTTTGCAGGGTCTACTTCCATGTCATTTTCCAAAATTTTATGTCCTAATACAATTCCTCCTGCAACCATAAATTGACATTTCTCCCAATTTAGAACCAAATTAGTTTTTTCACATAGCTCCAAAACTTTTTTAAGATGATCCAAGCATGCGTTAAATGATGTTCCAAATACAAAGAAATCATCAATAAATACTTCTATTTCATCATCAATTAATTTACTAAATATAGACATCATACATTTCTAGAATGTTGCAGGTGCATTACATAGTCCAAAGGGCATCCTTCGAAAAGCAAGTATTCCATAAGGAATAGTAAATGTAGTTTTCTCTTGATCCTCAAGAGCAATAGAAATTTGATGGTAGCCAGTATATCCGTCTAAAAAATAAAAGTATTTGTGCCCAGCAAGTCTATCTAAAATTTGGTCTAGGAATGGTAAAGGGAAGTCATCTTTCCTGGTGGTTGCATTTAATTTTCTATAATCAATACATATATGCCATCCAGTAACTTGTCTGATAGGTATTAAATCTTTATTTTCATTAGCTTCAACAGTCACTCCTCCTTTCTTAGGAACACAATGAATTGGGCTTACCCAAGCACTGTCCGAAATAGGATATATAATACCATTGTCTAACCATTTTAATATTTCTTTCTTGACAACATCTTTCATCATCGGGTTTAATCTCCTTTGGGGATCAACTCTTGGTTTATCTAAATTATCCAAAATAATTCTGTGCATACAGATTGAAGGACTAATTCCTTTAATATCTACTAAGGTCCAACCAAAAGCTTTCTTATACTTTTTTAGTGTATCCAGAAGTTTTTGCTCTTGTAATTCATTTAACTCTGCCGATATAATGACCAATAAAGTTAAAGAACTTCCCAAAAATGCATACTTCAAATGAGTAGGTAACACTTTTAACTCAAGTTCAGGTGGTTTCATAATCGACGGAACTATATTCTTTTCAGCATTTTTCGTAATATCCAACATCTCAAATCTTTCTTGTATATAATCTAATTCTTCATTTTCTGCTTCTTCAAATAATTCTGTTTTTTCTATTTCTTGTTTATCTTCAAAGTGTTCTTTAAAATGCTTATTTCATAGATGTTCAAGAATTTCCATTCGAAAACATTCATCATCTTTTTCAGTAGCAGGATATTTCATTGATTTAGCTATGTTGAAAGTTACTTTTTGATCGTTTACTCTCATAGTTAATTCTCCTTTTTGAACATCAATCATAGCTCTTCCAGTAGATAAGAATGGTCTTCCTAAAATTATGGGTATTTCTTTATCTTCCTCCATATCTAAAATAATAAAATCCACAGGAAAGATAAATTTATCCACTTTTACTAACACATCTTCAATAACTCCTTTAGGATAAGTCACTGAACAATCAGCTAACTGAAGAGTTACTGAAGTAGGTGAGACTTCTCCCAATCCTAATCTTTTAAAAATTGATAGAGGCATAAGATTAATGCTGGCTCCCAAATCACATAAAGCTTTTCCATAAAATTTTTCTCCAATAGCACAAGGTATAGTGAAACTACAAGGATCTTTTAATTTCTCAGTAAGCTTTTTCTGAATAATTGCAACAGTTTCATTGTCTGTGAATTTTCTCTTCTTGTTTAAAATATCTTTCATAAATTTCACATAATTGGGCATTTGTTCTAATGCTTCTACAAAGCGAATGTTCACCGTTAATTTCTTCAGGATTTCAAGGAATTTAGAAAATTGTTTATCCTTATTATGTTGCTTTAATCGCTGAGGAAATGGTGGTGGAGGTTTTTCTACAGAAATTTTCATAGGTATTAGTGGATATTCTAAATCTTGATCGTGTTGATCCTTTTCTTTTTCAGTTTCCACTTTCTCTTTTTCAATTTCTATTTCTTTTTGTACTCTTCTTTCTAACTCTTTTCCACTTCATAACTGTATCACTTTGATTTGTTCTTTTCCTTGGTCTTTAGGATTTATTTCCACATTACAAGGAAAAGTTCTAGGAATTCTATTATTAAGAGCAGTAGCGATATGCCCAAGTTGAGTTTCAATATTTTTAATTGCAGTTCCTTGATTTTGTAATTGGTTCCCTTGAATTTGTAGTTGATTTCCTTGATTCTACAAATGCTGACCCATATTTAATATCAATTCTTCCATAGATAACTTCTTTTCCTCAAATTAAGAGTTATTATTAAATCCAGGTGGATAAGAAGGTTTATAATTAGAATTTCCTGGGTTAGATGAATTTCCTAATGGGTTTACTGAGTTGTTCATCCATTGTTGATTAGTAGAATTGTTATTCCAATTAGATTTGGATGATTTTTCCAACCAGGGTTGTAATAACTTGCATAAGGATTATTGGGTCTATTATTAATAGCATTTAAAGTTTCATAAGAAGGTTATCCCGATGAATTTTCTTCTATTATAGTAGGAGAGTAATTCATTCTGAAATGATCTAATTTCTTAGATATAGCAGCAATCTGAGAAGCTAACATAGATATTGCATTAGAATCATGGATACTAGCTATTTTTTTAGGATTTAACCTTTTAGAAGGGCATTGAAAATTGTTGGTAGCCATTTCTTCAATTAATGAATAAGCCTCATCAAATGGTTTTAACATTAATGAACCACCAGCGGCAGCATCAATGATAGATCTAAGAGATCCTACTAATCCATTATAAAAAGTTTGAATGATTAACCAATCCGGTAACGCATGATGTGGGCATTTCTTAAGAAGATCTTTAAATCACTCCCAAGCTTCATATATTGATTCTCCATCAAACTGACTAAAAGAGATTATATCATTTCTAAGCTTTGCAGTTTTTGAAGGACGAAAGTATTTAGATAGAAATTTTTGTGATAGTTCTCCCCAAGTTCTAATAGATCCAGGTGCTAACGAGTTTAACCACATCTTAGCCTTATCCCTTAAAGAAAAAGGAAAAAGCCTAAGTCTAACAGCATCATTAGTACTCCATCATATTTAAAAGTAGCACAAAGTTCTAAAAAACTAGCGAGATGTAAAATAGGATCTTCGTTTGGTGAACCACTAAATTGATTATTCTGTACCATTTGGATAATTGCAGGTTTAAGCTCAAATGAATTAGCCACTACATCAGGGTTTTGAATAGTTAAGTGAATTTCATTTAATGTAGGGTTTGCGCAATCTCTTAAAGGTCTTGGTTGATTTGTATTTTCAATTGCTGGATTATTTGCCATTAAATTTATAATTTCTCTTTTCTGTTTTCTAATTTTTTAATAGTGCGTTCTAATTCTGAATTGTAAGGTATTAAATTTTCGGTTCCAAATTTACGCATACAAAATTTAAGTAAATTTAAATAGTCCGTTACTCTAGTAATTATTTTAATAATTATTTATTAATTACCTTAATAATTACTCTACTTCCCCGGCAACGGCGCCAAAAACTTGACCGGGGGGGTGGTGGCGAAAGCGTATAACTATATAAATGTTTAACCAGTATAAAAATAATATTCAACAATAACAAACCTACCCCTTTTATCAACACAACTATACGTATCGTTCAAGTAATACAGGGCTCTAATGAAGTCCTGGATACTGATCCCACAGAGAAGTTAGAGATTATGAACTAACTTTTAGCAGATGCAATTACTATCAAGTATACAGAAATAAAGAACACTTATACTAAGCTCTATTTTTGAATGGAAGATTGCAATTTAGAAAAGTATATTTCCGCTTGTTTAAGAGAATTAAGTGAAAGGATAGTCAAATTAGTTAGAATTATATTGTGCCAAATAGGAGCATTCCTATTCTTTACCATTTGGTCCAGGCATAAAGAATACTGACTAATCCTATGCTTGGTTACTGAATCTGCGGCTAGGCTGGGAGGATACCGGCTCTCACTTCAGAGCTCCCACGTTCTCCTCGCCTGAGGGCTAACATCTACACTTCAGCACCCAAATGATAGGACTGAATTGATGATTTTACTCTGTCACTCTAAAATATCCAATTCTATGCCTGATAATAATATTTCCCTATTTATTTGCACCCTCTTTTCAAGGCCTTTGCTTTCCCTGAATTTTGGATGTAATCTTTACTTTAGTAGTAAAATCAACATATTTTAACAGTTCAATTGGCCAAATTGAAAGTAAATTAAGAATTAAATAAAAGATTATCACAATTTTTATTTAATATTTTAGGCACAACTAATTCAATTTTCCATTTCACAAAATCTCAAAAACTAAGAGAAAGACAGAGAAGACTACTCAGAATACATAGGAAGAATAACACAAATCTTGGATTTCATATAAAATTAAATTTATAAAACAATAAATAAAACTTATCTCGAATTTTCTCCCCAAGCAGATTCCTTGAAGTTCCTCTGACTTTTCCTTCTTGTACAACACACTCAACTAAACTCACTAATATACTCTCTAGAACACACTCACACACTAAATACACTAATTAATGACACACCAAGGACACAAAGAAGACACCTAGGAGACACACATTTGGCCTAAAATCATTTCTATATAAAGAGGAAGAAATATTTCCAATGGTTGCATAAGCACCTCTTCAAAAAGCGTCCAGATTCAATGTATTTTGCTTGAACCGACCTTCTCTCCATCAGCAGGCTCGATCTCGCCGTCGGCGGGCTTCTAGAACGTAGGTTAACTGCTCAGGCTCACTGTCGGCGGGCTCGATGTCACCGTCGGCGGGCTCCTTTATAATATATTCAAATGCTCTCGGGAAAAACACGCCGTCGGCGGCCTATTCCTCGCCGTCGGCGGGCTAGTTCAATTTTCATCTCTTTTAGTCTTTTTCGTTCCAGATTCGCTTCTTTTTCCATCATTTTGCTTCATTTCCTATAAATCTTCATAACTATAATAAAACTTAGAAAATAAATTTCTTTAAAGTGTAATTTCATCAAAAGTTAATATAATATTGGTATGAATTTCTCAAAACATTTTTCTCTGGTCACCGCCACCTACTACCGTGAGAGAGGTGAGGCGTTTCTTAGGACACGCTGGATTTTACAGGCGATATATTAAAGGTTTTTCTAAAATTACTAAACCTTTATGCCGACTTCTAGAAAATGATAGAAAGTTTGATTTTAATGATGAATGTTTGAGTGTTTTCGAATTATTGAAAGAGAAATTAATCACTTCACCTATAATTGTTTCACCAGATTGGGAGAAACCATTTAAACTAATGTGTGATGCTAGTGATTATGTGATCGGAGTAGCATTGGGGCAAAGGCATGATAAAGTTTTTAAAGTCATTTAGTATGCTAGTAAAACTCTTAATGAGACTCAAATTAACTATATCACTACCGAAAGAGAGTTATTAGCTATAGTATTTGCTTTTGAAAAGTTTAGAACTTATTTAATTAGAGCTAAAAGTATTGTGCATACAGACCATTCGGCTATCAAATATTTAATGCAAAAGAAGGATGTGAAACCTAGACTAATTAGATGGATACTTCTTCTACAAGAATTTAATTTTATGATAGTTGATAGGAAGGGATCTGATAACCAAATAGCTGATCATTTGTCAAGATTAGAGTATGATAAACTACTTGAATTTGAGAAGGAAGTTACAGAAGCATTCCCTCATGAACAAATTTATACTACTATGGGAAGAAATTTACCTTAGTATGCTGATATTGTGAATTATATTGTGAGTGATATTGTACCATCTGATATAACAAGGCAACAACAAAAGAAGTTTAAATATGATGCACTATTTTATTTTTGGGATGAGCCCTTTCTATATAAACAGTGTAATGATCTGATTATTAGGAGATGTGTGCCACAAGAAGAAACGAATTTGATTATTCAACAATGTCATGATTCTGAATTTGGAGGTCATTTTAGTGTTCATAAAACTGCTTTTGAGATTTTACAATATGGATTTTATTGGCCCACTCTTTTTAAGGATGTTTATAAATATATTAAAAAAATGTGATCGATGTCAGAGAGTAGGTAATATCTCTAGAAGAAATGAAATGCCTCTAAATTATAATTTGGAAGTTGAAATTTTTTATGTATGGAGATTAGATTTTTTTGGACCATTTACTCCTTCATTTGGGAATTTATATACACTGGTTGTCGTTAATTATGTCTCGAAATGGATTGAAGTTATTGCTTTAGCTAAATGTGATGCTCGGAGTGTTTCAAAATTTTTAAAGAAAAATATATTTACATGATATGCAATGCCGAGAGTGATTATAACTGATGGTGGAACCCATTTCAGGAATAATCAAATTAAGAGATTGATTGAGAAATATAATATTATTCATAGAATTTCTACTGTTTATCATCCCTAGACTAGTGGTTTAGCAGAAGTGTCTAATCATGAGATTAAAAGAATTTTGGAAAAAACTATGGATAATCATAAATTAGATTAGTCTGCTCGATTAGATACTGCTTTTTGGGCTTATAAGACTGCTTTTAAAACCCCTATTGGAATGTATCCTTATAGACTAGTGCTTGGTAAGACTTACCATTTACCAGTTGAATTAAATTATAAAGCATATTGGGCGATAAAAGAGTTTAATTTTAATTTGAAAAATGCTGGAGAAAAGAGATTTATGCAATTGAATGAATTGGAAGAGATTAGAAATGCATCTTATCACAATGACAAGATCTATAAAGAGAGAATGAAATTGTGGCATGATCGGAAGATATTGGAAAAGAAATTGGAATTTGTACAAAAAGTTTTGTTATACAACACAAGATTGAATTTATTTCCTGGAAAGCTCAATTCTAGATGGTTAGGACCTTTTACAGTTGTAAAAGTTCATTCTTTTTGAGCTATTGATATTAAAGATCTTGATACTGGAAAGATTTTTAAAGTTAATGGGCATCGATTAAAGCCTTACTTTAGCGGGTTTCAACCTGACTTCAAAGAGGTTTAATGTTGAGTCATCTCGATTAACTGAATGGTTTGTCGGGCTAATGACGTTAATGTTGACCTCACTTTTGGTTGATGTCTAGTCTCTCTTTAGAATAACCTAGGGTCTAGCCATAGGACTCTCCTGGTGACTTTCTTAGAGGACTAGTCATGGAACCCTTCCCATAGAAATTCAAAACTCTTCTTGCTTCACTAGGGGGTTTTCATATGCTTAAGGCCTAACCTCCACCTTTTGGTAGGAAAAAGGCAAGCATAAGGAATCCAAAGGGAAATCTCCTATAGGTGGTCAGACCTTAGGATTTTCCCTGAGGGAGGTCTGGAGATCACCACTCATACACTTCACATTCACAACATACACACACTGCACATCCCAATTTCAACCCTAAACAACCCAAAATACCCAAAATTTCCAAAATTACCCAATTTCACCAAAATCCCCAAAAAATCATTCCAAGATATTCCTTGCCACTCAAATTGACCATTCATGACCAAAAATTCCAAAATTTCCAAAAATACCCCCCAATTCCCTCAAAATACCCAAAATACCCTTTTTGCCACAAAATCCAAAAATTCCAAAAAATTCTCAAAAAATTCTAGAAAATCCAAAACATCTCAATTTTCATTTTGTTCAACTACACTATGGGCCAATTTTTCCAAATTAATACACTTTCAATCCAAAATCCCAACTTGGCCCATTTAACCTAAAGGTGCCTAAGCCAAACCCAATCTTGATCCAATTGACCCCAATTTTCATCAAATTCAATTCTAAACCAAAATTCAACATCCTCAATATCAAATTAGATAAAATTCAAGTCCAATGTGACCCACATTTGAATCCAATTCCACTTGAAATCCAAAATCCTCAATTCTACCTAAATAACCCAAAACTCCTAAAGTGACACAATGTCAATCAATTCCTCCAAAATTTCAATTCCAAACTCTTTATAACACCTCCTTAAACTGAATTTGATCATCAATTGCCCATAATTTGAGCTCAGGTCTTACCCAAATCCATTTTGGACCAAAGAAACCCCAATTTTGACCCAAGCTAAACACATATTTTAAATCCACCAAATTGACCCTCTAAACCTTGTCAAAACCATTTTATGTCTTCATAAACATTCTTCTTGAAAACCCTATCTACATTATTGTTGAAGACCTCTAAACCCCATTCCCACTCAAACTCAAGATAACTTGACCCAAACCCAACATGGTCCAAAATAATCAAAAATCCAATCCATGCCAAAATTTAACCTTCATATGAGCTCAAAATCATTTCATATCTTCATGAAAAATCTTCATTACAATTATATGAACAATATTGGTCAAGGAACCTAGAGCTCATTCTTACTCAAACCCAAGTTAAGTTAGCCCAAACCCAAATGAACCTAATTAAACAAATAATTCAAATCAAATCAAATTAAACCAAAAATTAATTAAATTAACTTTATGACATTCCTAAAATAAATACATATATAATAAAATATAAATATTAAATAAATAAAATTAAATTAAATAAAAATAAAATTTCTCCCTCACCTCCCCCTCATCCCTCCCTCACCCTACACGCCACCAACACCCCTCTCCATCACTCCCATCACTACTCTCCTCACCTCCACCACAATTTCACCACACCTCCTCCTCACCTCCACCACACCTTCTCACTCCGCCATTCACTCTTAGCCGTGAGCCTCTCTTCATAAATCCTCGCATAATCTCACTTACACATCCCTTACACACTCTTACACACTTACTTCACCATTTCACCCCCAAATTTCCCTCTTAGCCGTGAGCTTCAACAAGGGACTTTTCAAAAGTTCTTCCATCACCTCCTCCAAGCAAGGTGAGTTTCTTCCCCCTCCCTTTTATTTTTGTGAATACTTAAGCTTATAAAATTTTTTTCTTCATCCTTCTCATGCTTAACCTAAGACCTCATACTTACATGCATGCTTGGTGTTTAATGTTCCTCTTCCTTTACAAAGATTTTTAAATTTCCATACAAGTAATTTAATTTTTCTTTAAATCTTCATGTATGCTTTTTAAATGTTTCCATGCTTAGCCTTAAGGTTATATTTCATGCAAGCTATTTAGTTTTTAAAATTTTTCCTTGTTTAGGCTTAGGAATTCTTCTTTTATGCAAAGTTATTTAGCTATTTAATTTTTCTAGTTTAAATATTTACAAATCTACCACCTAATTTTTACTAATTTGAAAAATAAATTTTAAAATTTAAAAGAGATAATTTAACATAAAGGAAATAAAAATAAAATAGAAAAGAGGAATAAACATAAGGATAAAATAAATAAAAGGGAATGAAATAAATTTTTTAATAACCTATAATAACAAAATAACATATAACATACAAATAAAATAACTACATAAATTACATGTATGTAAGTAATATAAATGTAAATAATATATAAGCTAATGTTAAATAAAGTAAATAAATAATAAATAACCAATATAAAAAAATAAGTGATAAAATAATTGTAAATTTAAATAAAATAACTTTACTAAATTTCAATAAAATAACTATATTAAAATTTTAAGTACCTAAAAACATTAAAACTTAAAATATAACCATACTAAATTTTAAATGAAAATAACTACACTAAGTTTAAAATAATATAACTATACTATATTAAATTTAAATGAATACTACTAAAATATAAATAACTAAATGAATAATAACATATATATATATATATATATATATATATATATATATGTATATATATATATATGTATGTATATATATATATATGTATGTATATATATATATATATGTATGTATATATATATATATGTATGTATATATATATATATATATATATATATATATATATATATATATATATATATATATATATATATATATATATGTAAATTAATATAAATAATAAAAGAATAGTGTGATAAAATAGATAATAAAATAAATGATTATAAACCTAAATGAATAATGAAAATAAAGTAAATAAATAAAAATGCCCTTTTAAAATGTAAACATATATATGTAAATAATAATTTTTAATAAATAATAACTTAATATAAATGATCATAGCTTTAAATAATGAAAAGAATATTTTAAGAGAGAGAAAATGAAAAGTCTTATAAATAAATAAATAATAAAAAAAATGATAACAATATTTAATGTAAAATAATAAAATAAATTAATAATAAAAAATCAATAATATTTAAGCAATAAAAATGTACATATAATTAATTAAAATAAAATAACTTATAAGGGATAATAAAAATAAATAATACATATATATATATAAATTGAAAATAATTTAAATAATATAAATGAATAATGAATTAAATTTAAAAAAATAAATAGTAATTAAATTAAATAAATTAAATTAAATAATTACATTAAATAATAATTAATTAAGTAAACAAAAAAAACAAAAAAAACAATTAAATAAATAATAGTTTCAATTAAATTAAATAAATTAATTAAATTATATAAATCAAAATTATATTAAATTAAATGATAATGTAAATAAATAAATTATTTAAAATTAAATTAAATTAATTAAATAAAGTAAATTAAGTTAAATAAATTAATGAAAACTGAATATTAAATTAAAATTAAATGATAATGTAAATAATAAATTAAATTAAATTAAACAAATCAATTCATATTAAATTAACTTAAATTAAATAATAATATAAATAAAATTTAAATTAAATAAATGAAATAAACAAATTAAATAAATTAAATTGATAATGTAAATAAATAATAAATTGAATTAAACTAAATAAATTAAATAAATTAAATTAAATTAAATTAAATAATAATGTAAATAAATACTAATTTAAATTAAATTAAATAAAATAAAACAAACTAAATTAAATTTTATTAAATTAAAAATAATACTTTACATTAAATTAAATAAATAAATTAAATTAAATTAATAATAATTGTAAATAATAAATAATTAAATTAAATTAAAATTAAATTAAATAACAAAATAAATTAAAATAAAATTAAAGATAATAATTTAAATAAATAAATATTAAGTTAAAGTAAAAGAAAATAAATAAATTAAATAAATAACAATTAATTAAATAAAACAAATAAATAACAACCAATTAGTTAAATAAAACAAAAAAAACAAATAAATGATGATAAAGTAAATAAATCATAATGAATTAAATAAAGATAATAAATTAAATAAATAATAAAAATAACAATAATAAATCACATAAGATAATAAATAATAAATTAAATAAACCATAAAGATAATAATAATTTTAATTACACATAAAAGATAATATTTTTAAATAACATAACAACACATAAATAATAAACAATAACAAAGAATAATAACACATAACAACATAAACAATAATAACATAATAAAATGATAATATATAAATAACACAACCATCACAAATCACAACAACAACAATAATCCCAACACAAACAATAATCACCACACACAACAACAGTTCTGGTCATAATACGATACTAACACGATAACAATCAAACCTAGGATAGGCCTCCTGAGGCATGACCTATTTTCCCCCTTATAAAGTCCCCTAGGAAATCACAACTTGGTGTAGAAAATATAACAAGAATACCCTTATGCTTAGTGAATGCATGGAGTAACCCAAATTTTTACTCGATGTCCACATAACCTTCCCAATTCATATTCCAAACTCAAAATCCCTAGTTTCAAATCCCAACACAAACCCAAACCAAAATCAAACTCAAACCAAACCAAAACTCAAACCAAACCAAACCAAAACCAAAACACAAACCAAAACCAAAACCAAATCTAAAACAAAAACTCAAACAAATCTTCACAGCACTACCATAAGTCTAAATCAAACTACCTGTTACCACCAAATACAAACCCAAACCACACCTAAACCCAACTGCCCCAACCTACCCCGAACAACTGTGTTCATTAAGCATAAGGGTATAGGTAGGGTGAATTGTTAAGCAACATAATAAGTCTACATGAGCCTGAGACTTATCATCAGGATATGAGAGGGAAGCATGGACCTGCATCCTTCTTTAACTGTTTGGATACCTCTGAGGTCTATTAAACTCAACATGTCTGCTTAACGAAACCATCCTCAATTAAATTAAAAAAAGTTTATTGAAACACAAGATAAGAATTCACATAGACATCATAGGACTTGTTAGTCAACCGGGATCTCAACATAAACATCATAGGATTGAGTAGTTACTTCTTGTTAGTTTTACTTCTTCCTTTTTTCTGGCATGCTTTAATTTCTGCAAAATTATAAACACATATATGCAATGCAATATTAAAGTCTCAGCAGGGAATGACGAGAAGGACCTCCAGGTACGCTTTTACTTTATTGCAATTTACCTTATTACAATTTATTTACCTGCACTGCGTTTTACTTTTTTGCATGATAAATAAGATTGCTGCATGAAAACTGAAACCTTTAGGAAAGCCACAAAACTGAAAACCCAAAACTAAATTAAAAGTCATAAAAGATAAAATTCACCGCAACAACATTCAAAATATAAGACAACTCAAAATTTAATCTCAAATAGAACAACAAAAATTACAATTTTAACAAAATTAAAACGTCTTGTTGGATGATCGGGAATACCTCGGATGATGTAACCTAAGTGTTGCTAACGGGATTTCCCACAGTCTAAATGAAAGTGTGGAACTCATTCACTTGAGTTTAGCAAATTCATCTTGACTAAGTGAATCTGATAAAAATAACGATGCCGGAAGGATGGAACCGTGGGATCTTAACCGGTGTTGTTATAATCAACTTTAAGAATTGTTTTACTTAAAACATTAAAAAACACTTCGATTTTAAGATTTCTCTAAATCAAAACACTTCTCTCATCTCCTGATTTTCACTTACTAAAACTAAACCTCTGCAACAATAAGGGGCTCGAGGCAATACACCGAAAGGCAACACGATCAAGGATACGGAAGGACATGTTCAAAAGTGCAAACAGCGGATCTTCAACAGCAACTCTCTTTTCTTATAAATAAACAACTAGCCATAGGATTTCGAGGTAGTTTTCCTAGTGCAACATAAATCCTCAACATTTTGTTAGGCATTTGCATAATTGTCTTATGCAAATTAAGCCCTAACCGGTCTTAGGACTCCGAGGTAGTCGTTTGGTACAACATAAGCCCTCACATCTTCAAGGCTGTTTGTATGATTGTGTCATACAATAATAAGTCCTAATTAATTAAAACAAGCAAGATGAAACATTAAATGAACTCCCAAATTGAAGCCAAACAATAGGATAGTTTGGAAAGTTGCCAAGATTCTTCTTGGATCCTCAGCTTCTCCTACTTCTCTTCTATTTGACTCTTAAAATAAACTGTTCCAAATTCGATCCATTCCCTATTGAAATTCCAAAATTCAATCCTTTAAAAACCTTAAACTTTGAAATTCTTGAGAGCAAAAACCACTGATCATTATCAAGAGTTTTTTTAAATGATTCCCGTCATTTAGGATGTAATTAACTATAGGGGCTTGCCCTTATAGGGAACTTTAAGAACCCAGGTAATATAAACCCTGCTTAATTCCTTTATATTAAGCAGGGGAACCTGTCGGCTTATAAAATTGGTTCGTAGACTAAACGGATGTCACAAATCTTTTAGTTTATTTAATCGAGCCCCATCGTCAAGTAGTGTGACTATTCCTCGGGATAGATACATAGTTTGTGGTGCGGTGCTCGTTTATATAAACTACTTGGGATGTGAGATCAGTTTGATTTCATGTCTTAAAATTTTCAAACTTAAAATTATTTTCAAAAATCAAATGCTACTTTCGAAATTATATATATATACTTAAATTAAATTTTAAAATCTAAATATATGCCGACAGCTTCTGGCGACTCCACTGGGGAATAGTTCCTCTCTCCATTTTGATCAGATGGTTTGGCTTTCATAAATCGGTAGTAAATCCATGCTTCTAGTGGATCAAACTACCATTCTTCCGTTGACATATCTTGTTCATTCCTATCTTGAGCAGGTATGATCAACTTTCCTTGGATTTTGGAGCCACTGTTTTGACACCCCTAAATAGAGAGGTTCCGAAATCCTCCTTTTATTACCTCTCTAAAGAGGTGGGGTCGGACCCCCAAAAGGTGTGTTGGTGGATTGATTCCACTTGGGCAATGTGCGTTGTGAATTTAGCCCAGGACTGGGTCCTGAATTTCACTTTTGTTCCATGTCTCTCGGGTTTGATTTGCTATCGGCAAGTTAAACCAAACCTCTACTCTTGTACCTTCCGTTTAAATTTTGAAATTAAATGAACAATGTTAACAGATATAAAAGCCAAAAAACAAAAATAAAATAAGGTGAAAACACCAAGCAAAATAAGAGAATTGCCCAGTTTGCAGTACAAGTGCGGTAGCTTGAGTACTTCCGTTGAAACTACAAGGCAAGGACGTTACTGACTTCCAGAAATTCTTAAATGCCAGGAACGATGTCTTCGCCAAAGATGATCTTTTCTTTCTCCTCCAGAGTAGAGTTCGCCATCAATAGGGACGAGCTGCCTGAGCTGGCAGTCATTAAGTTTGGATAAGGATTTAATGATGTTGAAGCTAAGTTCGGGGACGTGGCTATTGAAATGATAAAGCCTGAAATGAGCAAGTCCGTTAAGCCTATTGTAACGTTCAACATGAAGTCTGTTGAGGAACTCCCCATATCAAAGAAGGAATGGATTGAAAAGAACTTTGTTGTCATTACAAGCGTTGGGACGTCTCCTAAGGCTATTTCTGCTCCTACTGTCGGATTCACTACCGCTGTACCAGTCGCTCCGCTAACTAAAGGAAAGGATATTCTACATGAGAAAGAGTCAGTCGAGGCTTGTGTTTTGCTATCTTCTAAATTCAAGATTGAGTCTGATTCAAAGTCCGTACAAATGACAAAGGCACGGGAAAGGAAGCGCAATCAGGGAATTCTGAAAGTCAAGCAACCGCAACGGTCTGAAGAACAATCGTTCCAGTTGAGACCACACCAGATAGGTGGGAGAGAGGGTCCAACAATTAATCAACGATTAAACAAGTTATACCCGTTTAAAGAGTAGTCAGTGTCGCAGATATTCTGTTACTTGATAAAGAGGCCAGAATTCAGACTACCGGAGCCAAAGAAGCCAGAGGAGGCCGGCAAGAAAGATCATCCCCAGTACTGTCCATACCACCGGTTGCTCGGTCACACCATAGAAAACTGCTTCAGCTTCAAGGATTGGCTTGAGAAGAATTTCAGAAGCGGAAACTTAACGATCCCGAATGAGTATTTAAAAGAACCTGAAAAAGGTTCTTTAAATATGATTTCGTGTGATTCGATTAGCTTCTGCACGACGACACCGCTGCTCGAGAAAATTAGTGATGTTTCTCAAGAACCTCCAATTGACCTTAAAGTTCTCAATGGAAAGTCAATTGAGTCTGCTGTGGAAAAGCTTCGAGCTGACATTGCACAACTGTCTAAAGGTCAAAAAGAAGACTTTGAAGAGGAAGATTACAACTTAACAGATTACACGGAAGGCGAATTCACCGAAATCAATGTCATCGAGACCCAAGTCATGTTAGCTGCGAGCGACACTCCTCTTTGTGAGGAGAACGCCGTGGATGAGTGGCAGAGGGTCGTTCAACAAAGAGATGAACATATCAGCCGTCTCGAGAAGAAAATTGAAGAAATGACGACTGCTATGGCTATAATGCAAGGACGAGCCGCACTCACAGCAGGTGGCATCCCCGAAGATGAACCAGCCGGAGATTGTCCATATTACCGACGAAAGAAGGGAGGTTGCTTCTGCAAACCGAGATGAGCCGCCAAAGAAAGATTCAACTCAGAATATGGTGCCAGAAAAAGACATTAAGCGAAAGGTTGAAAATGGGTGAGAGAAACCCTGGATCAATCAAAAAGAGGGACATCAATTCCGAAAGGTAGGCCCTACCCGGAGGAGTTTGATACCATCCAATACCCCAAGGGTTTCTTACCACCTTTGTTCAGGACTTTCGACGGGACTGGAAACCCTCGGCAACACGTTGCACACTTTCGAGAAAGTTGCTGCAACGCGGGTGGTAGTGATGCACTGCTGCTCTGACAGTTTGTGAGCAACCTTTTAGGAATCGCCTTCGACTGGTACGCAGACTTATCGAACGGTTCAGTGAAGACTTTCGCAGAAATGGAGAATCTTTTTGTCAAGCATTTTGTCGGGGTTCAACACCACGTCACTATGAGCGATCTTGTGGAAGAGAAACGAAGCCGGATGAAACTTTGGTGGAGTACATTCTACGGTGGAGAAACTTAAGCATGAAGTGCGAGCCCCGATTGCGGGAGCAACATGCGATTGAGGTCTTAATCAAGAACATCCATGGACCGATAGCTTTCATGCGTACAGGACTCACCAACAAGTCATTTGAGAAACTACTTAGTAAAGCCGCAAGCCTGCAAGAGGAGGTCAAACAAACTGAATTCATCAAGAAAGATGACAGGGTGGAGCCAGCAAAGTTATCCGAAAGGAGATCGGAGACGAGTGGCAGCGATCGGCAAGGAAAAGCAGCTCGATACGAGACCGAGCGAGTTACCTCGATACACACAAGGACACCGACCGCCTCGATACGGTCGGTTTCACGGCGATAGCAGTTAGTCGCTTCCTCAGTTCAGTCAGCCGCCTCAGTGGTATGTTCCACACCCACAGTAGTATGTTCAGCCCCCAGAGCAGTATGTTCCACACCCATCGCAGTATATTCAACATGTCCAACAGTACGGTCAGCGGTACAATCAGCAACACAATCAACAGTCATCCCAGCAGAGGCCACTCCGGACGGATGGAAGGCAGGGTCGGTCTATGACCGATTTGTTGAACAAAGTATATCCCTTCAATGATGAAGCAGTAGCACAAATGTTCCAAAATTTGATTAAGAAGCCCGAGTTCAGATTGCCTGAGGCAAAGAAGCCAGCGGAGGTTAACAAGAAGAATCATCCCAACTATTGCCCATATCACAGAATGCTTGGGCACACCATTGAAGGTTGTATCAGTTTCAAAGAATGGTTGGAGAAGAACTTTAATAATGGAAGCGTAACAATCCCCGATGAATATTTGAAAAGAACTTGAAGAGGTTCTATCAATATGATTTCGGTGATTTGTTTGCTTCAATTCATTCCTACGGAGCTGACAACGGACGGGACACTTTTTTATTACTATTGTACTACTTTTTTTGCTCAGCATGATCAGTATTAAGCTATACCATCTCTTCTATCGCAATGAAAGAAAAGGAGTTTATTTTTGTCTAGAATTGCTCAATATTTGGAAAAAACTCAAATGGGGATATTTTGCTAAGACTTCGACTTCAGGAAAGAATGAAATTAATGCCCTAATGACTAGGTCCTTCACTTTAAGGAATTTGGACTAGGTCCTAAGTTGATTTCAAAATGAAGTAGTGTGATTGAAATACGAGTAATTGACTCGGGATATCACGAGCCTTTTAATTTCCCGCCATGTGGCTGGGTTCGGACTTTCGGAAAAGTTATACTATCCCAGGATTCACGTTAAGGAACATTTCAGAATTATTAATTAGGGGAGTTTCGACATTCAAAATCTTTAACAGAAATATGCCTTACCAGATACAGTAATTCTCAGAAAACAAAAGTAGCAAAAAAAAAATATCGGAGGAGAAGCTTGAGGTGAGCACAAAATCAAAAATTGGTGCCCCAATTCAGGCATTCAAAATCTTTAACACGTGCTCCACCAGATATAGTAATCCTCAATAAAAAAATGGATGAAAAAAAGGAAACAAAAAGACTCCCTGAGAAGAAGCTTGAGGCAAGCATATAATCAAAAATTGGTGTCTTAATCCTCCCCTGATTAATAAAACTTGAAAGACTACCTTAAGAAGTTTCCTCTGATATTATGCTTTAAAAAGAGTCAAGTGATTTCATGCCTTTAAATCCTCAATTTGGAAGTCGTAATGTTTGGAAACCGAAGCGAGAGTTAGCCTTCAGGTGAAGGGAAGTGGGAGCTCTGGGTAGAAAGCCAGTATCTCCCAGCCTAACCACAGATTTGGGGACTAAAGTTAGATTAACCAATATTGTTATACAACATGATATGGGTAAAGAATAGGAATGCTCCTGCTTGGCACAATACATTTGCATCTTGATCTATGTCACCATAGTCAACACAATATGATTGGAAAGGATGAAAAATCTTTTTCTTACAATTGTACTTTGTTATAAATTTAGTCTTGTGTTAGTTTAACTTTACTTTGGTAGAAATAGTAATTAAAACGGTTTGTCTCTTATTTTAAGAAATTAAACTTACTTACAATTATCTTTGTGAATTCGATAAGATATTTATGTGCTACGTCATTAAATTAAAACCTCCCTGTAGGATAGATATCCAGGACTCCGCTAGAGCCCTGTATTATTTGAGTGATACATATACTTGCGTTTAATTGTGTGACTCATTATAAAACTAAATCATTATATATATATATATATATATATCTAAATACGAGTTCATAAATTTTGGCAAATAAAAAAGTCACACCAAGTTTTGGCGCTTTTACCGAGGAGGCAATGTAGAAAAGGTAATTGCTAAAATTTAATTTGTGGTATTTGAAATCTTATGCATATGAATTACAAGTCATAATTGTGTGTGTTTGTTATTGTTAGTGTGTTTATGTGTTTGTATGTGTAGTATCGGATCTATAGGTTTAGTGCCTTATGATTCTAAATTAGAGCGTACTATTAAAAAAAATTGAAAACAACAAAACAATATGCAAATCCTCACAAAATAATAAACAACCCAAACAATCAAAACAAAATTATACCAAGACCTTTATGAGAATATGCTAATCCAACGAGATGAAATTCTTAACTATCAAAACCGATGTTGCTACTAATTCACTTGAGCTTAAGCTTGTTATTATCCAAATGGTATAGAATAATCAATTTGGAGAAACACCTAATGAAGATCCTAACTTACATCCTAGCTAGTTTTCTAGAACTGTGTACTACTTTAAAATATGATGGAGTGTCAAATGATGATGTTAAGTTTAGATTTTTCTTTTGATTAAGGGATAAGGCTAAGGCGTGGTTAAATTCGTTAGCACCTAGATCTATTAGAACTTAGGGAGAGCTTTCTAAGTTTATGTCAAAATATTTCCTCAACCCAAAACTGCTAAGCTGAGGAATGATATCACAACTTTTAGTGAGTTTGATGGAGAATCTATATGAAGCTTAGGAAAGATTTAAAGATTTTCTGAGGTGTCCACACCATGCTTCTGGAAATGGTTAATAAGTCAAACCTTTTATAATGGATTAGGGTATCTTTGAGATCGATTATCGATGTTGCTGCTGGTGGATCATTAATGTCTAAACCTTTTGATAAATCATATTAGTTAATTGATAAGATGACTACTAATAATTTTCGGTGGCCTTCTAAGCGGGTAAATTCTAAGAGAGTAGCTTGTATTCATGATTCGTGCGGCCTTTATGATAACAAATTGCTGCACTTTCTAAGAAAATAGATCAATATGGAATGAATTATTCTGTACCGGTGTTAGAAGAAATTTCGTCGGGGCAAAATGATAGACTCTTAAATGTCTTATGAAACCTTGAATGCCATAAACAACAAATTCAATAATCCTTATTCAAATTGTTATAATCCTAGTTGGATGAATCACCCGAACTTCAACTCGAATAATACCAATGTTGTTGTTAACCACGCAATGAAACAATCCTATGAATCCGGTTGGAAATGCAAACAACTAAGGAAATACCAATTATAGACCTTCTTATCCTCTTGGTTTTAATATTAATCAACAATTTAAGGAAAATAAGTTGTCTACTGAAGAAATGATTCTGAATATGGGTAATCAAATTCAAGCTCGAAATGTTGCGATGAAGAACATGTGAGAATCAGTGGGACATACTGTACGCTTAATAATAGACATTCTAGGAATCTTCCTAGCAATGTTGAGATCAACCAAAAGATCAAAACAAAGGGCAAATTAAGGCTATTCAATTAAGGAGTGGAAAAGAATTGGAACCAATAGTTCAAGAAAGGCAGGAAGTTGAAAGAGAGGAAGTGAATATTGAGAAAAGGTTATAATAAGATATATCCGGATGAATATCCGCTAGAACCGATGAAGATAAATGTTGAAAGACCGCCTCCTCCTTTTCCTCAAAAACTAAAGAAATAGAACAAGGATAAAAGATTTGCAAAGTTTTTGGAAATTCTTAAAGAATTAACGATTAATATTCCCACTCTGTTGAAGCATTCGTGAGATGCTGATTATGCAAAGTTTATGAAGGATATTCTTAAAAAAGAAAAGAAAGTTCAAGATGACCCAATGCTATATATATGCGTACTAAAATTCAATCCACGGCCAAGGGCGCAAAAGCTTCCAGCCCGCAATCCGGCGATGAAAAATATAATAATTAATGCTTTCAAATATATGTAATAGATAATAATAGCAACTAGTGTATACAAATATAATTTTTATTGAAAATATTTTACACACTAGGGTACTACGCATAACTATCGTATCGTATCAAGTAATATAGGGCTTTGAAACAAAGACCCCGGTATCGATCCCACGGTGAGTTATGGATTTTTAAATATTTTAATTTATTTTATGTATTTCTTTTATAGTTTAAAATTTTGATATTTTTCGTTACTAGATGCAATAATAAAAGTAGTAATGAAAGATGGAATAATAAAGAAGTAATGAAATGTTTGGTGTAAATAGCAATAAGAACACAACTTTCTTCCTTTCAATTAATCTAAGATTTTCTAAGATAATGATAATATTTGTGGAGAATATAAATTTATGGAATTGTGCTAAATAGAAGCATTCATATTCTTTACCCTTTATTCAGTGTAACAAACATTGGCTAGCCTATAGATCGGTGCGAATGTATTGTTAGTAGAATGAGTTAATCTAGGCTCACGCTACTAGATGTCAAGTGGCTATGGTCGGCCTCTTGTTGACCCTTTCCTTCTCATCACACAAGAATTTAGTACGTCACTCTAAAAACTTAGTAATTCTACGCCGACATAATATCTTCCTATTTATTTGCACTTCACCTTCGTTAACCCGCACGGAGCCTTCGACTACCCAAGGATTCTGTGATATCTACTGGTAAAATTCATCTACTTCTAGGTATCAAAACTCTTCATGATTTTAACAATACAAGTGATCAATTTGTAAAGTAAATGAAGATGCGATATTAATATCATCACGGATTTAAAATATAATTAGTTTTATTTTTCCATCAAATTTTATATTATCTTATTTATCTTTTCATGGTGAGAGAAAGTAAAACTAACTACCTAGAACACATTGAATTTAAACAACAAAACATGATAATAAAACTTTGAATAAAATTACAAATACTTATCTGGTATTTCTCTATTTGAACCTAAATTCTTCTAACTCCAAAGCAAATAAACTTCAAAAGCACCAACTCTGCCTTTAAGCTCTCAATACACACTCTAAATAGACTCTCTAATTAATAAAGTGACTCTAAAGTATTTCTCTAATCCTCCCTCTTTGGAATGGGGCTCTGAATGGGGGGATGTATGGGGGGAGTTTTTCTCCGAAGATACCTTCCTGTTATGAAGCCAAGGCTTGCCTTGAGGCACCTCTTCAAAATGTGTCCACATTCAATGAATCTTCTAGAAGGTGTGTCTGGCGCCTAGTTCTTCGCACCTCTTCACTTTGGATCGCACCTCTTCGTGATTAAAACTGTTTCTAAGCGTCCAAATACATTGTATGTATCTATAAACCGGGAGACTACGCCGGTCAACGAAGAGTCCGATAAAACGCTAACACCATCAAAATAACCGTACAAAAGTCATCAAAAATGTGACGGATCCATATCGACACGGCGCTTAAGCGTCGGACCAATAATTTTGACAATTTTGCATTTTTGGCTCCATTTTTGCTTCTTTTTACTCATTTTTCCTCATTTTTCACTTTTTTCTTGTGAACATTTTTCCATCACCTATATCCAAGAAACACAAAAATACCTTTCATTAAAGCATAATATCCTTAAAAATTTGATAAAAATCAAGGCATAAAAATAGGTATTTTTTTCTTGGTCAAAAATCCCCAAACTTAAATGTTACTTGTCCTCCAGTAACCCTTTTTATATATAAAATGTATAACATTTGGAATAGAAGATAAATATTTAAGACTCCTTGTAATTTTTGATCTTATAAAGGCTTTAGTAAATCATTAACCAAATTTCACTAACTAAGTTTAATTTTAAGAATTTAAAGAATATTCAACTTTAAAATCATAAGACTTCAAAATTTTTCATTCATTTTCGAAATAATAGAAGTTTATTATATTAAGATCACATAGATTATTTACAAAGAAAAGATTTTCATGAAAAGTCTTTCTTAAATAAAGATTCATGCATGAAAATTAAGTAAAGTATGTAACTAGTTTTCTTCATATAAGATAATTGATGAAGCTAATTTTTGATTAGGCATATCCTCGAAGCTTCTCCTCTTTTTCTCACTTTTTTTTTTCACGGTGAGGATTTTTGTATACGGATAACATTAATGATTTTGAACTTCACTATCCTTAACTTATATTTTCAAATTTTTACATTTTCACTTAATTATTATAACATGAATAGAATTTCAAAAAGATTTTCAATCTTTTCTTTTTCAAGTTATAATTTTTTATTTCTTAATATTTCCAAAATTCAATTATTTTTATTATGAATAGAAAAATTTCTTAATCTTATTCTTCTTTAAGTTAAATAATTATATTCTTAAAATCAATCAAAGTTATTAAAATTTTGGTTAAGTTCACTAAATTATTTATAATTTCAAAGATTTAAGTGATCTTAAATAGATTCCTCATTCCTTATGTTATGTTAAGATTTTTTTTTTTTAGAAAATATTAGTTTATTAAGGACAAGTAAAATTTAAATTTGCATGTATTTTCTCTTCCCCCAAACTTAAGTTTTGGTATATCATGAAAATAATAAAGTATGAGAGAAAGAAAACTATAATTTAAAAAGGAATTTTATAAGCATGTAAAAAAAATTATAGAAAGAAATATAATTTACTTCTACACATGCTTTTTATGAATATTACAGAAATAATGGAGCATATAAAAGTAAGCGGGCTCAAAAATTTTATATAGCAGTAGTTGAATTAAATAACTATATTACTAACAGAAATAAAATAACATTACTAACTACCTTATTCTAAAATACTAAGCGAGTAGGCAAGAGCAAAAATAAACACAAATTCATTCAAATTTCAGTACGCAACTAAATATCTAAAACGATCTCAACATCAAATAATGCATACAAAGTCTTATAAACAAATCTAAACTAGTAAACAACAAACAACAATCGGTACTAGCAAACAAAAACTAAACTAAAAACGAGACTCATCCATCTCGGAGGTAAATCGGGCTACTAATCACTTGTACGTAGCCTCGTCATGATCATCACCAAAAGAAAACTCCACATCCTTAGGATCACGAACATTTTTCCATCACCTATATCCAAAAACACAAAAATACCTTTCATTAAAGCATAATATCCTTAAAAATTTGATTAAAATTAAGGCATAAAAATGGGTATTTTTTTCATGGATCAAAATCCCCCAAACTTAAATGTTACTTGTCCTTAAGTAACCCTTTTTACTATATAAAATGTATAGCATTTGGAATGAAAGATAAATATTTAAGACTCCTTGTAATTTTTGATCTTATAAAGGCTTTAGTAAATCATTAACCAAATTTCACTAAGTTTAATTTTTAGAATTTGGTTGTAGATCTCTTCCCACGAAGACGATCATAGATACTAACACTCTCCTGCCCAATTGGCTTGGTAGTCTTCAGCTTCTCCTCAGAAATATCAGCAGTGACTCCATTATTCACACATAAAGAATAAATCAGAGATGGGAATCCTAGTCCTACAGAAGTACTGGATCTAGCAGTAGACTCCACAGAATCATAAATAATACTACCGACATCTATCGGCTTCCTCTTCTGAATGCAGTAGTTTAAGATAGCTTGATCTCTAGTCACTTCGCTCAGGTGGTTGGAAGGTATAAGTCATGCAGAAATAAAGTAATGCCATGCCTTTGAAATACCATTTAACTTAAAAGATTTGAAATTTACCCGTTTATCGTTCCGGATCTTCCAATCTCCAGTACCGTCAGTCAAATAAGCAATAATCATCTCAAGATCTCCTTCAGATGGAGATAATCCAGAATAATGACACTCTATGGTAGGTGGCAGTCCATAAAAACATTGATCCTTTCTAGAGTAAATTCTACTCTAACACCTCTGACGAAGACTTCGTAGTCTTCCGCATCCAAAAAGTTAGCATAAAATTCACGCAAGACTGGAATAACAGCAATAGCGGTGAAATAACAGAATCATTTACAGTTGTGCGCAACGATCATGTTCTCGATCATTTCACCGGGATTGTAAAAGCTTCGCTCTGAGATAAATTTTCTGGACGTCGCAAATTCGTGATATTGAAAATGCGCTACCGCAGTCACAAATTTGCTACTGTCAAAATTTTCTCGTGCTTTTCCTCGCTTAGATTTCGGTGCTATCTAAACGTGAAAGAAAACACAAATAAATTAAGGAATCAAAGATTTAAACTCTTTTTAAGCTTAAGAAACTTAAAATGAGTTTATAAATTCATGGAGAAACACTAAAAATCAAAATTTTTCTCAAAATTTTAGTTTTTAGTCAAAAATAGGAAAAACTATGGTGAAAATAAAAAATAAATGGATTAGAGTGTAGATCTGACCTTGAGATGAAGAAATCAAGTGATTTCGGGCTCAAAATCTTGATGTTTTGACCTCAAAATGGATTTAGGAGGTGGGTTTTCGTGAAAAAGAGGAAGAAGATGAAGCTTAGGCATCAAAAATGGATAATGGGGGTTTAAATGGTGATTTTCGAGTAAGTAGGCCGAACTGGCGCCTAGGCGCCGAATTCTGATGCCTAGGCCCCAGACTCGCCTTTCCAAAAAAATCTCTTAAAAATTTTATTTTCCACCAAAATTCATAAATTAAACTTTTAATAACTCATATAAGAGTATTGCTTCAGTTTCCATCTTCCAAAATATTTTCCAAAAATTTTAAAAATTAAAAATTAAATCCACCAATTAAACACAAGTTTAAATCAAGCTCTTCTAATTCCATTCATGATTTTCAATTTCGGGCTCAATACAATTCAGATAAGTATCATAACATGATTCAAGTTCTAACAACAATCAAACAACACAAATTTGAAAGCAAATACAACACACATTGAACAAGAAAGCAAACACGCAAACAAACACAATCGATTCACTAAATCGATACAACGACACACTAGATAAATCACAATCTCACCACATCACTATCTAATTCCCATTATCTTCACAATGAAGATTGCTTAGCCTACTGGGGAAGAATACTAACGCTCTCGGAAAATCCGTAGCCGTTTTCTTGTCGATTCAATTGTTCTTCACATACATCTCCACTTGAGCATCTTGATAAGCTGCTAGATGATCAAATTGAAGTTTCGCCTGCCATTCCAGATGTTCAATCTGATGATACATCTCATGGAGGCGATCTCCAATGCTTTTAAACTCTGCTTCAAACTTATTTAAACGACTAGAAATTTTCTCCAAATTACAGTGATGAAACCATTGAAGTAGGGTTGAGGATCCTTTGAAACCTTGTCTCTAGCCTCTTCTCCAAGATTTCTCCTCTCCATTTCTTCAAAAATCCTCTCTAATCTCTCAAGAATGGAGTGTATGGGTCGAAATAATGATTACATAAGGATTAGGGATGAAGATAGGGTCATTTATAAGAGAAAATCGGATGAAAAACTGAATATTTTTGGGTTTGACACGATCCAGTAACTGTGGCGCTTAGGCGCTAAATCTGGCACCTAGGCGCCGGACCCATCGACACATATTTTTACTCTGGTGCTTAGGCGACAAATCTGGCGCCTAGGCGCTAGAACCATGTTCGACTCCGTTTCGCCTAACATCAAATTTCAAAGTTTCGTTCTCCAAAACAGGTAGTTTAGAATGGTAAGATCAATATAGACTCAGTAACACAAATTATAAGCAATCCTAATGAAGGTTAACTTGATCTCCTTTTTACTCATATATGAAATAGAGTGATCCAATGTCTAAGTTTTATATAATTCGAGATAATTTTCAGCTTAAGTCAATAAAGACTTGTTAGCATTCAAATTTTCTAAAATAATATAAAATTAAACAAGACCGAGGCATAACCTTACATTACAAATGTAAAAACACACAAAACAACAAATAACTATGGGTTGCCTCCCACAAAGCGCTTGGTTTAATGTCGTCAGCCCGACCTAATTAAGTCTTTTAATCAGGTAGACTCAACTCATAAGCCTCTTTATAAATCTTTTCAAAATCTCCCAAATAAGACTTCAGTCTTAATCCATTAAATTTAAAAATTTTTCTCGTTTTAGGATCTTTAACATCCACAGCTCCATTATGATATACTTTTTAATTATATATGGTCCTATCCATTTTGATCTTAATTTTCCAAGAAAAAGCCTTAAACGAGTATTAAATAATAATACTTCTTGTTCAGGCTCAAATATTTTTCCTGAAATCTTTTTATCATGTAATATTTTCATTTTCTGATTATAAATCCTTGCATTTTCATATGATTCATTTCTTATTTCATCCATCTCATTCAATTGCAATAATCGTTTTTCTCCTGCAGTATTAAAATCAAAATTAAACTCCTTTATTGCCCAATAAGCTTTAAGTTCAAGTTCAACAGGTAAGTGACAATGTTTACCATAAACTAACCGGTAAGGTGACATTCCGATTGGTGTCTTATAAGCTGTTCTATAAGCTCATAATGCAGAATCAAGTCTATCAACCCAATCAGTTCTTTTAGGATTAACAGTCTTTTCTAAAATTCTTTTAATTTCTCTGTTTGATACTTTAGCCATTCCACTTGTTTGTGGGTGATATGCAGTTGCAATTCTGTGTTTGATTCCAAATTTTTCCAATAATGATTGAATTCTTATATTTCTAAAATGACTTCCACCATGTGCGATAATTACCATAGGCATTCCAAATCTTGAAAAAATCATTTTCTTTAAAAAATTTGAAACACTTTTGGAATCACAGCTAGGTAAAGCTACAGCTTCAATCCACTTTGAAACGTAATCAACCGCTAATAAAATATAAATCTTTCCAAATGATGGTACAAATGGTCCCATAAAGTCTAAACCCCATATATCGAAAACTTCAACTTCCAATATATAATTTAAAGACATTTCATCTTTCTTGGATATATTTCCCATCCTTTGACATCGATCACATGTTTTCACATAATGTCTCACATCTTTAAATAAGGTAGGCCAATAAAATCCTGAATTTAAAATTTTAAATGCAGTTTTATCTACTCCAAAGTGTCCTCCAAATTCGTAATCAAGACATTTTTGAATAATAGCATAAGTTTCTTCATAAGGTAGCATCTACGAATTACAGAATCTCTTCCTAATTTAAATAAATGAGGATCTTCCCAAATATAAGATTTAGCATCATTTTTAAATTTCTTAATAAATTTTTTATCCAATCCATAAGGTAAAATATTGCTAACTAAACAGTTAACTATATCTGCATACCAAGGTGTTTGATATCCTTGAATAACATACAAATGTTCAGCAGGAAATTTCTCATTTATATTTTCTTCAGTAATAACATTGTTGTTAATTCTAGATAAATGATCAGCAATTTGGTTGTCCGTTCCTTTTCTATCCACTATTTGAAAATCAAATTCTTGTAGAAGTTAAACCCATCTAATCAATCTAGGTTTAGCATCTTTTTTCGTCATTAAATATTTAATAGCAAAATGATCAGTATGAACTATGCATTTGGTACCAAGAAGATAAGGTCTAAATTTATCAAAGGCATATACTATAGCTAAAAGCTCTTTCTCAGTAGTAGTGTAATTTCTTTGAGTTTCATTAAGAGTTTTACTAGCATAATATATAACTTTGAAAATTTTCTCATAATTTTGTCCCAATACAGTTCCAATTGCAAAATCACTTGCATCGCACATTAATTCAAAAGGTTTATTCTAATTAGGTGCAATAATTATAGGTGCAGTTATTAATTTGTCTTTTAAAATATTGAAAGCATTAACGTAGTCTTCATTAAATTCAAATTTAGCTTCTTTTTTCCAATAAATGACAAAGAGGTTTAGTAATTTTAGAAAATTCCTTTATATATCTTCTATAAAATCCGAGCATGACCTAGAAAACTTCTCACATCGATAATGATAGCGTAGGGTTGCAGTTCAGCAATAATTTTTACTTTTGCTTGATCAACTTCCATCCCTTTTTGTGAAACTTTATGAGCAAGTACAATGCCTTCTGTAACCATAAATTGACATTTTTCCAGTTAAGAACTAAAATTGTTTCTTCACATCTTTTTAGAACTTTGGAAATATTTTCCAAACAAGACTCAAAAGAAGTTCCAAAAACTGAAAAATCGTCCATGAATACTTCAATTCCTTTATCAATCAAACTACAAAATATTGACATCATACATCTTTGAAAAGTTGCAGGTGCATTACATAAACCAAAAGACATTCTTCTAAAGGCAAATGTTCCATAAGGACTTGTAAATGTTGTTTTCTCTTGGTCCTCTAGAGCAATAAGTAATTGATGATAACCAGAATATCCATCTAAAAAACAGAAATATGAGTGTCCAGCTAATTTGTCAAGCATTTGATCCAAGAAAGGTAAAGGAAAATGATCCTTTCTAGTGGCGTCATTTAACTTCCGATAATCAATGCAAATTCACCATCCAGTAACTTGTCTTGTAGGAATTAGTTCATTTTTATCATTGACGATGATGAGTTACTCCTCCTTTCTTTGGAACACAATGAATAGGACTTACCCATCAGCTATCCGAAATAGGATAAATAATTCCAACATCTAACCATTTTAAAATTTCTTTTTTAACAACCTCTTTCATGATAGGATTTAATCTTCTTTGCGGTTCAATAGTAGGTTCAAAACTTTCTTCCATTAAAATTCTATGCATACAAATGGAAGGGCTTATTCCTCTTATATCAGTAATAGTCCAACCAAAAGCTTTTTTATAATTCTTTAACACTCCTATTAATTTTTCTTCTTGATCTAAACTTAGCTCAGAAGAAATAATAACAGGTAAAGTTAATGAATTTCCAAGAAATGCATACTTTAATTATGAATGTAACATTTTTAATTCCAGTTCAGGGGCTTTTTTAATTGAGAGTAAAAGTATATCATTTTGAGTTATGTCTAAAGTTTCCCAGTTATCTTTAATATAATGAGTTTCTTTAAGTAATTCATCTTCTTTTAGTTCTTCATTTTCATCGGTTAAAAATTTAATTTCTTCTTCAGAATGATTTTACATTTTTCTCGATAGTGTTTTTCAATTATAAAATCAAAAATATCCGTTCGATAACATTTTTCTTTGTCAGGGTACTTCATCGATTTAAGAACATTGAATTTAATCTCTTGATCATTAACTCTCATAGTTAATTCTCCTTCTTGCACATCAATCATAGCTCGTCCAGTAGCTAGAAAAGGTCTCCCTAAAATAATTGGCATTTCTTTATCTTCTTCCATATCAAGCACAATGAAATCCACAGGGAAGATAAATTTATCTACTTTAACAAGTACATCCTCTATAACTCCTTTAGGTTAAGTGATAGATCTATCGACTAATCGAAGGGTTACAATGGTGGGAGTAATCTCTCCTAAATTCAACCTTCGATAAATATAAAATGGCATGAGATTAATACTTGCTCCTAAATCACACAAAGCTTTTCCACAAAATTTTTCTCTAATATGACAAGGTATAGTAAAACTTCTAGGATCTTTAAGTTTCTGAGGTAATTTCTTTTGAATTATTGCACTACATTCTTCACTTAGTGCAACAGTTTCAAAAGCTTCAAATTTTCGTTTCTTACTTAATATATCCTTCATGAATTTTGCATAAGTTAGCATCTGGTCCAACGCTTCAGCAAAGGGTATATTTATAGTAAGTTTCTTAAAATTTTCAAAGAACTTAGAAAATTGATGATCAAGCTTCTGCTGTTTTAATCTTTGAGGAAAAGGTGGTGGTGGTTTTTCAACTTCCACATTAATCCAATAATTAGTTTGATCTTGATTAGGAGAAGGAGTTTCTTTAGGTTTTTCAATCTCTTCAACCTCAATCTCTTTTTCAATTTCATTTTGCATTCTTTCTTTTAATTCCTTTCCACTTCTAAGTTGTACAGCTTTAACATGTTCATATTCTTTTCCAGTTTCTTTTGGATTAATTTCAACATTACTAGGAAGTGTTCCTGGAGGTCTGTAATTAATTAAATTAGCGATTTGTCCCATTTGATTCTCAATATTACGAATATCAGTATTTTGATTTTGTAATTGATTTCTCATTTATAAAATTAATTCTTCTATTGATAACTTTTTCTGTTGATTATTAAATCCAGGTGGTTTATAATTTGAATTTACTTGATTATTCCAATTTCCAGTTGGATGGGATTGATTATTACCCCATTGTTGTTGTTGATTATTCCAGTTAAAATTAGGGTGATTTTTCCATCCAAGATTATAATAGTTTGAATACGGATTATTTTTACTAGCAATAGCTTGTAAAGTTTCAATAGTTTGAGAATCTTCAATATTAGATGAGTTGTTATGTGATATGTTGATGGCAAAATTATCTAATTTCTTAGATATTGCAGCTACTTGTGAAGCTAAGATAGAAAATGCTTCGTTATCTTGAATACTTGACATTCTTTTAGGATCAATCCTTTCAGAAGGCCATTGAAAATTATTATTATCCATTTCTTCAATTAAAGTATAAGCTTCTTCAAATGATTTAGACATTAAAGAACCTCTAGCAGCAACATCAATAATTGATTTTAGTGATCAAATTAAACCATTATAAAATGTTTGAATAATTAACCAATCAGGTAAAGCATGATGAAGATATTTTCTTAATAGTTCTTTAAATCTTTCCCAAGTTTCATAAATTGTCTCCCCATCAAATTGACTAAATGAAGTAATATCATTTCTTAATTTAGCAGTTTTAGAAGGAGGAAAATATTTAGCAAGGAATTTTTGTGCCATTTCAGCTCATGTTTTAATAGAACCTATTGCTAATGAGTTCAACCACATCTTTGCTTTATCTCTTAAAGAAAAAAGGAAAGAGTCTAAGTCTAATAGCATCATCAGAAACATTGTTATATTTAAAGGTAGCATAAAGTTCTAAAAAACTAGCAAGGTGTAAATTTGGATCCTCATTTGGTGTTCCTCCAAATTGATTATTTTGAACCATTTGAATGATAGATGGTTTAAGCTCAAAAGAATTAGCATCTACAGTAGGTATTTGAATACTACTATGAAGTTCATCAACTGTATGGTTAGCATAATCCCTTAATGGTTTGTAAACATTTTGTTCATTAATTTCAATTGGATTTTGTAAATTGTTATGTAAATTAGCCATCTCTTGAATTTTTTTAGTTTGTTTTCCTTTTTAATTCTTTTAATAGTTCTTTCTAATTCAGAATCTAAAGGTAATAATCCTTCGTATCCAAGCACTACGCATAAAAAGTAAATTAACAAGAAATAAAATCTCTACTTATAAAAAAAAATATTTTATTTTATATATATATATATTTTTTGGTATTTTATATTTTTGACAATAAAAGAAAATGAATAAAATAAAAATTTTTAAAATCTACTCTGCTCCTCCCCGGGTAACATCTCCAAAAACTTGACCCAATGTTATATATATGCGTACTAAAAATTCAATCCCCGGCAACGACGCCAAAAACTTTACCCGCAATCCGCTGATGACAAATATAATAATTAATTCTTTCAAATATATGTAATAGATAATAATAGCAAGTAGTGTATACAAATATAATTTTATTGAAAATATTTTATACACTAGGGGTACTACGCAAGTATACGTATCGTATCAAGTAATATAGGGCTTTGAAACAAAGACCCCAGTATCAATCCCACGAGGAGTGAGTTATGGATTTTTAAATATTTTAATTTTATTTTTATGTATTTCTTTTATAGTTTATAAATTTGATATTTTTAATTTACTAGATGCAATAATAAAGCAGTAATGAAAGATGCAATAATAAAGCAATAATGAAATGATTGGTGTAAATAACAATAAGAACACAACATTCTTCCTTTCAATTAATCCAAGATTTTTTAAGTTAATGATAATAATCGTGGAGAATATAAATTTATGGTATTGTGCCAAATAGAAGCATTCATATTCTTTACCCTTTGATCCAGGTGTAACGAACATTAGCTAGCCTATAGATCAGGTCCGGATGTATTGTTAGTAGAATGGGTTAATCTAGGCTCACACTACTAGATGTCCAAGGGTGGCTATGGTCAGCCCTTCTAGTGACCCTTTCCTTCTCTATAAACCAAATCACAAGAATTTAGTCTGTCACTCTAAAAAATTATTAATTCTAAGCCCATTATATAATATCTTCCTATTTATTTGCAATTCTAGGTATCAAAACTCTTCAACAGATTTTAACAATACAAGTGATCAATTTGTAAAGTAAATGAAGATCCAGTATTAATATCATCACAATGTTTTAAAATATAAATAGTTTTTAATTCTCCATTGAATTTTATATTATCTTATTTATCTTTTCATAATTGAAAGGAGAAAGTAAACTAACTACTCGTAACACATTGAATTTAAACAACAAAACATGATAAGAAAACTTTGAATAAAATTACAAATACTTATCTCAAGTGTTTCTCTTACTGAACCTCTAAATTCTTCTGACTCCAAAGCAAATAAACTTCAAAAGCACCAACTCTTTAAACTCTCAATACACACTCTAAATAAACTCACTAATTAATAAAAGTGGCCCTAAAGTATTTCTCTAATTCTCCCTCTAGATGGGGCTCTAGATAGGGGGATGTATGGGGGCCTTATGTGGGCATTTTTCTCTGAAGAAGTACCCACCCTCCTATTTATTGGCTTCAAGGGTTGCCTTGAGGCACCTCTTCAAAATGTGTCCACATTCAATGAATCTTCTAGAAGGTGTGTCTGGAGCCTAGGCGCCGGACTCTGCGTCCATTTCTTCGCACCTCTTCACTTTGGATCACACCTCTTCGCTATTAAAACCGTTTCCAAGCATCCAAATACATTGTATCACATGTCCTATAAACCGAGAACAACCGCGTCTTCAGAAGGTCTAATAACCGCTAACACCGTCAAAATAACCGTCCAAAAGTCGTCAAAAATCTTGACAGATCCCGTATCGACCTGATGCTTAGGCGCCGGATTCTGGCGCCTAGGCTCCAGACCAATAATTTTGACAATTTTGCATTTTGGCTCCATTTTTGCTCCTTTTTGCTCCTTTTTCACTTTTTTTTCTTCTTGAACATTTTTCCACACCTATATCCAAAAACACAAAAATTCCTTTCATTAAAGCATAATATCCTTAAAAATTTGATAAAAATCAAGGCATAAAAATGGGTATTTTTTCATGGATCACTGGCCAGTCTAGGGGAGGTGGCCAGTGGGTCAGGTGCACCAGTGGGCATGCCATGAGTGCAATGGGTTTTAATGGTTAAGGCATTATGGCAAACATCTCTTGGATTTAACCATTTAAGGTTGAGCCATGGACTAAGGGTCACCCTAATTTGGTCCTCTATGTGTTGATACTAGCCGAACCCTAGCATGAGGCTAAAGGCTTAGGAAAACCACTTACCGTGACTTTCCAAAGAGTTAGGGGATCAAAAGGTGGTGTGCTTTATTTAGGGTTGTGAGTGTGTAGTGTGAGTGTGGTGTAAGCTCCAGACTACCCAGGGTAGATCCTATGGCCTGACCACCTATAGGTGACTTCCCCTGGGTTTCCTTATGCTTGGTCTCTTCCGCCCATAAACTGGAGGTTAGGCCTTAAGCATATGAAAAATCCCATTGAAGTGAGAAAAGTTTGAATTTCTTTGGTGAGGGTACCATGAATAGTCTTCTAAGAAAGTTACCAGGAGAGTCCTATGGCTAGACCCTAGGCTATTCTAAAGAGAGACTAGACCTCAACAAAAAGTGAGATCAATAAATGGACCCCCAATAGGTGTGGTGTGCTGGGCAAGCACACTACACGTATTGTTGCTGACCAACGAGATCAATAAAACTAACACAATTTTCTGAGTCAAAACTCAGAACAAACACAGAATTTAGTAAAGAAATTTCCGCTGGGGATTAGGAGATGAATCTTCAAGTTTTGATTACTTTCGGTAGGGAGGGAAAATGGAATACCTTCATGAGAGAAACTATGGATTTCAAGCTTTCAAACTTTGAAGGAGTCCGATCCGAATCGATTTGGAGTTGGAATTTGGATTTAGAATTAGGATTTGGAATTAGGATTTGATTTCAGTTTAAATTTTGAGTTTGAATTTTAATTTAGTTTTAAGTTTCAAAATTTGGTTTTAAGTTTTATGGAATTCATGGAAGTTTCAGAATTTGAAGAATTTTAAATTTGAAGATTTTAATTTTGTGGGAAATTTTGAATGTAGAGGGGAAATCCGAATTTCAGTAATGATTCTGGAAGGAAGAGAGCTGGAGTTTAGGTATCAATCTCAGAAATAAGAATCGGGAGTTCAGTACCGACCTCAAAATTTTCGGGGATGTGGAAAAATTTCTCGAAAGGGAAATGGAAAATTAGGGAATGTCGGGGGAATCATACAACTAAGTTCCGTTCCTGGAATTTCATGGAAGGCGGAAAATCTCTTGGAAGGATGTGAAAAATTAGGGAATTTTGAGGGAATCAGACGACTAAGCTCTGTTCCCGGAATTTCATGAAAGGCAGAAAAATTTCTCGGAAGGGTAATGGAAAATTAGGGAATTTTGAGGAATCGGAAGATTAAGCTCAGTTTCCGGAATTTCATGGAAGGCGGAAAATTTCTCGAAAGGGTGATGAAAAATTAGGGAATTTTGAGAAATTGGACGACTAAGCTCCATTCCCGGCATTTCATGAAGGGCAGAAAATTTCTCGGAAGGATGTCGAAAATTAGGGATTTTTTTGGGAATCGGACGACTAAGCTCCGTTCCCAGAATTTCATGGAAGGCAAAAAAATTTCTCAGAAGGGTGATGGAAATTAGGAAATTTTGAGGGAATTAGATGACTAAGCTCCATTTCCGGAATTTTATGGAGGGCGAAAAGATTTCTCGGAAGGATGATGGAAAATTAGGGAATTTTGGGAAATCAGAAGACTAAGCTCCGTACCCGGAATTTCATGGAAGGCAGAAAAATTTCTCAGAAGGGTGATGAAAAATTAGGGAATTTTTAGGGAATCAGACGACTAAGCTCCATTCCTGGAATATCATGGAGGGTGGAAAATTTTCTCAGAAGGATGATGGAAAATTAAGGAATTTTGGGAAATCAGACGACTAAGCTCTGTTCCCGGAATTTCATGGAAGGCGAAAAAATTTCTCAGAAGGGAGATGGAATATTAGGGAATTTTGAGGGAGATTTTGGAGAGGAAAGCTCAAGGACTCACATCCGGCCCAAGGTCACATCAGGATGGAAAGCTCAAGGACTCACATCCAACCTAAGAGGTGACAGAAGAGAATCAGAATTCAGTTGTGTTGCGTTCCTAACAGATAGCCCTAAAAAATAAGCATAAAAATAACATTTCTTTAAAGTGTAATCTCATTCAAAAATATGCAAGAAGTTTAAAAGAGATTAAGCATATAAAGACTTATCGAAAGGTGTCAAGGTAAAATTTCATTTCTTGGTCGTTTTTGCTCCAAATTGCACCGTTTTTGCTTCTTTTCGCTCCAATCACCATTTCTTGTACCTAAAACCAAAAAACATACAAAATATCTTCCTTTTAAAGTGTAATATCTTGAAAAATGAGTAAAATCATATAGCAAAAATCGTATATATTTTTGGTGCGTCAAAATCCCCCAAACTTAACTGTTACTTGTCCTCAAGTAACACTATAACTTTAAAAATATAATATATTGACTTGTTGTTGTGGGTTTCAATAGAGTTTCCTATAATTTAATCTCTGAAATATTATAGTATAACATAGGAGAAATTCTAGCAAATCAACCTAGGACTAGAGTGTAAGAATATCTCATATTCAACTTAGGAATCCTGATTTTCTATTTACTTCAAAAGTTGTAAATTGTCAAACTATAGATTCATAGAAAGTATAAAAACAGAATTTAAGCATTTTATCTATACCAATTTAACCAATACCTTTTAAAATAAGAATAAGCTTAGGATTGTTTTTATGTCTTTTCATTTAAAATGATTTAAGTGAAACAAATTTTTGATTAGGCTTCCCCTCAAGCTTCTCCTCACTTACTTTCTTTTCTTTTTTTTTTCTTTTCTTTCGGGATCATTTTCAATCCCTTTTTTCACTCTTTTTTTTTTCTTTCTTTCGGGATCATTTTTAATCCCTTTTTTTTACTTTTTTTTTATGCGAGGATTACTATATCTGGATAGGCCTTTAATACTTTTGAATTTCACTATCCTCTCTCTAAAATCCAAAACTCAAAATTTTCTCTCACTTATTATAAGTGTAAGTATTAGTTCGAAAAATGTTTTCAATAAAGGCTCAATTCTCATTAAGTATAAATCTAAGACTTTTAGCTTTTAAAAAATTCAACTCCTTTCTACCATAAATAGAAAATTCATTTTTCTAATGTTTCCTACAAAATATCTTAACTCTAGAACAGTTTCTTCACATAGGATTTCAACTAAGTTATTTTTCTAATATTCCTAAAATTGAAATTATAGTAACCTAAAGGTAACACCACATACCACAAGTCATTTTAAAAGTGATATAAAGTTAAATACAGGCTACTGAGGACAAATAAAGTTAAATTTTAAAAATTTTTCTTCCCCCCAAACTTAAATTTTAACATGTTTTGCAATTAATTCCATATAATGTTGCAGGAAGAAAAAATAAAGGTTGAATCTACTTTTTACTACAACATCCTATCAAATTCATATACATACATAATCAGGATAGAATGACTGTAGGAGAAAGTAAATCTAACCTAAAACATGCTTGTAATAAAATTACACTAAAAGGAAGTATTTTCACATTAAAATTTTTATTTTTCTTCCTACCACCAAACTTAATTTTTAACATATATAGTATTCAGTACAGAAAATATAAGTAGGAAAAAAAACAATTTAGAAATTCTATCTACCACAAATATCTATCAAAACCACTTACAAGTATTCATTAGGACAGAACAATGTGCAGCAGAAAGTAAATCTAAACTAATCATGCTAGAATGAATTTCACTAAATAAAAGTTTAACTAACATTGCAGGCATCAACAAGGGAATATAAAAATGTTCTTCAAGTCTTATATAAAATTGTAACACTAGCACAAACACACAATTCAAATACAAACACACATGATAAATGAGGTCAATTCTTCCATAAACTCATAACATCTCACTAACTTACTTCCAATTTCTATCGAAATCACTACACAGATAAATAAGGTGCATTTTAAATGGTTTCATAGATTACAATCCCAAAGATAAGATTATCCCTGATAAATTGGTTTCTGGACACCAATCTCAGTTATCATCTAATCCTTATAATTAGCACCTCTAACAGTTATAAAGATAGTGTAAGATCATCCACATGGTATTCATCAAATAGGTTCGTAACTTCTACCAAATAAAAATAAAGTTCCAGAAAGGAAGTAAGATATTAAGATGGAACTATCAATGTTCAAAATTCATGTTTTCTCTTGTAAAACTCAAGTCTGGGTGAGACCCAAGTCATAGTGGACTCGTTAATCCAACTACTACAAGAGATCAAGTCTAGCCATAATAAGAAGTTAAGGAATCACCTCCCTCAAGACACAGACAGAGATCAGATCAAAGCACTAATAATCCAAACATCTACCAATCATAAATCAAACTGATCAATCCACTATAAAGCAAATACAAAACAACACTAACAATCATGACTCTCAAGCACACTAAATCAAAGCACAATGATAATTATGGGTTGCCTCCCATAAAGCGCTTGGTTTAACATCGTTAGCCCGACAAATGATTCCACCTGGATCAAAATTCCAATTATGTAATCCTCGATCAATCGCTCAATCATTTCCAGATCTAGGGATTCCTATAAAATCTTCAAATTTTAATTTTTCATTCAGTTCTTCATTTTCAGTTGATTTATATCATAATTCCTCACACGTCTTTCTATATGCAATATTATTTTATTGATTTTTTGAAATTGCATATTTATATCATCATTGAAATTTATAAGAAAAGGATTTTTATAAGATACTTCAATATCTCTCCAATTTTGGATCAGATTCTCTTTAGATAATTTGGATTCTGGATCAATATCTTCTATGTTACTTTTCTGTTTCAAATTACATGTGGCCTTTCTATATCTATCTTAGTCGAGGAAATATGTTTTTCTGATTCCATAAGAATTTCTTGCATTGGTCTTTCAATATCCTTATCCTCTTTTCTCAACTCAAAGTTCTTTTGAAATATATCCTTAAATTCTCTTCCAAGTCTTAGTTCAATAATTTTATCTTGTTCATCATTCAATTCAGATTTTTCTTGTGATTGAGTCACATCTAAAGATAAAAAGACTGGTTGTGTAGATGAATTCTGATGCACTGAAAATATATACGGTTTTAGCTATCTAATTTTACCCATTTTTGGTGATATTGCACTTTAAGAAAGGTATTTTTCATGATTTGGTGCAGGTATGATGATTTTAGGTGATTGGAGTGAAAAGAAGCAAAAAGGAATGAATCCAAAGTAAGAAGGAGCAAAAATGAGCAAAATGGTGAAAAAGTGTTCTGGCGTCACTGGTGCCAGAATGGGCCCCGCCGGCGCCCAAATCCAGAGAGCACAACAATTAAATGGCAGGATAGAGTGCCGCCGGAACCCTATTAAGCACCGCCAGCGCTCGAAGTCGGTGGAGTTCAAATTTGAAGAGTTTTGTCGACTTTTTGAAGGGATGCTTATGGAAACTCTTGGGATTTCCTTCCTATCTTATAAGTAACTACTTTTGGATGAAAAGTGGTGTGGAAAAAGTGTCTAGAGAGTGTCTTGTGTCTTCTAGAGTGTTAGGGTTTAGGAGTAGAGAGTGTAAAGTGAAGATTTGAGAGGGATTCTTGTCTAAAGAGGTTAGGAGAAGAGGTAAAGTGAGAGATTGCTTCTTCCTTTCCATTCTAAGGAGAGAATCAAGTGTTATAAAGAAGAGAGAAGAGGATTCAAAGGAACTTCAAGGGAATTGCATTGGGGAAGAGAAAGAGATAAGTTGTATTTTCTTTTGTGGTTTGTATGACTTTTATTTTATATATAAAATCCATGTTTTATTGTATCTTCTCCATGAATTCTGAGTAGTCTCCCTTGTCTTTCTTCTTGCATAGGGATGTGATGATGGATTGTGACGGTTATTCATTTAGAACTTAATTTACTTTTGATTTGGCCAATTGAAATGTTAAAATATGTTATTGAACATTAAGTTTGAAAGGATTTAATGTCCTACAACAATAATGAAAGATTCATTCAATTTCTATGGATGAATTGCGTAGCACATGGGAATTGAGTGCAAATGAATAGAAAAATGTGTTTTGATGGACTTCAATGTGGAGATGTTAGGGTGACAGTCTGAAATCCCCAAATTAGTTCTAAGATTAGTAATTAATATCAAAGGTTAGCCTTCGGGTGAAGGGTGAGTGGGAGCTCCGAAGTGAGAGCCGGTATCCTCCCAGCCTAGCCTTAGAGTTAGTAACTAAACTTAGAATATGTCAATGTTCTTTTCTTACTTAGAAGAGGGGGTACTCTTTTAAGGGTAAAGAATCATCTATGCTCCTATTTGTCACAATAAATAGATAATTATTCCATATCAATCCACACATCATATTCTCATTGCAAGAGGAAAGATACTTTTCTCATATATAAAAAAACCTTTCAAATACTTAATTTAGTGTGTCTGCTAGTTAATCTTGTTCTTAAAGTTGTTAGAAGTAATCATAGTTAGTTAATTGTAATTGTTTCGTTGTTCTTACTGTTTCCTGCATAGTAGTAGTAAGTAGTAAACTTTAACTTCAGTGCTTATTACACATTGTGTAACACTTTCTTAAAACTTCGTATTTCCCTATGGGATTGATAACCAGGACTCCATTAGAGCAATGTATTACTTGATACGATATTTATAATTGTGTTGAATGCTTGGACTTAACAAAATTATTATAAATCTATAAATCTGAGTTCATAAATTCTTACAAATTATAAAGTCGAGCATCAAGTTTTTGGCGCCGTTGCCGGGGAAGGTATCGGAGTTAAGAAAGAAAGTTAGGAAAGTAACGGAGTTAAGAAAGCAAAAGTTAAGTAACAAAGTAAGTTTATTTTGTAGTGTGTAATTGTGTTTGTTTATTTTTATTAAAGTATTTGTGTTTGTATATGCATAGTAGCAGATCTATAGGTTTAGTGCCTTACGATTCGAAGTTAGAGCATACTATCAGAAAAATTAGAAAACAACAAAAACAAATTGAAAATCCTTGCAAAATGACAAATATTCAAGATAACCAAAGAAATGAAATGAGAAATTTGCCAAGTCCTTTAAGATAATATGCTAACCCAACAGCAGATGAAATTCATATAACTATTCAAAATCCTGATGTTGCTGCTAATTCATTTGAACATAAACCTGCTATTATCCAAATGGTACAAAATAATCAATTTGTTGGAACACCTAATGAGGATCCAAATTTACATCTCGCTAGTTTTATAGAACTGTGTGCTACTTTTAAATATTATGGAGTGTCTAGTGACGATGTCAGACTTAGACTTTTTTTCCTTTTTCATTAAGGGATAAGGTTAAGGCGTGGTTAAATTCATTAGCACCTGGATCTATTAGAACTTGAGGAGAATTATCTCAAAAGTTTCTATCAAAATATTTTCCTCCATCAAAGACTGCTAAACTAAGAAATGATATTACATCTTTTTGTCAGTTTGAAGGAGAGTCAATATATGAAGCTTGGGAGAGATTTAAAGATCTTCTTAAGAAGTGCCCACATCATACTTTACCAGATTGGTTAATAATTCAAACATTTTATATTGTATTAGTGGGATCATTGAGATCTATTATAGATGTTGCTACTGGTGGATCATTAATGTCAAAACCTTTTGATGAAGCATACGCATTAATTGAAGAAATGGCTACTAATAATTTTCAATGGCCCTCTGAACGGTAAATCCTAAGAGAGTAGCTAGTGTTCATGATTCAGATATATGACTACGGTAGTTTCTCAAATTGCAGCCCTTTCAAAGAAAATAAATCTATATTGAATAAATTATTCTCAACCACCTCCAGTGTTAGAGGAAAATTCATTTAGACAAATAACAGAATCTCAAACACCTTACGAGACCTTAAATAAACCTAATAATCCTTATTCGAATTATTATAATCTAGTTGGAAGAATCGCCCAAACTTCAATTAGAATAATAATAATGCTAATGTTAACCCGCATTGGGCTAACAATTATATGAATCCAATTGGAAACTCGAACAATCAAGGAAATTCTAATTGTAGACCGTCTTATCCCCCTGGATTTAATAGTAACCCACAATTTAAGGATAAGAAGTTGTCTACTGAAGAAATGATTCTGAATATGAGGAATCAATTACAAGCTCAAGGTGTTGCTATGAAGAATATAAAAAATCAATTAGGACATATTTTCACTGTACTTAATAATAGACCTTCGGGAATACTTCTAAGTAATGTGGAGATCAATCTGAAAGATCAAAACAAGGAACAACTTAAGGCTATTCAATTAAGGAGTGGAAAAGAATTGGAAACTAGAGTTCAAAAAGAAATTGAAATAGAAAAGGAGAAGGTGGAAATTGAAAAAGGTTCACACAAGATTTATCCAGATTTGGATTATCCTCTTGAACCATTAATGAAAGTTTACAAGATTTAACGAAAGTTTATCCAGATTTGTCTTAAGAAAGTTTACAAACCATTAAACTGTTGCACTTAGCAGAGAGTGTAGTGCAATTATTCAGAAGAAGCTTCCAGAAAAACTTAAAGATCCTAGTAGTTTCACTATTCCGTGTGCTATAGGTGAAAATTTTTTTGGAAAAGCTTTATGTGATCTTACATCTGTGACTCTTCAGTTGGTCGATCGTTCCATTACTTATCCTAAAGGAGTGGTGGAAGTTGTGTTAGTGAAAGTGGATAAATTTATCTTTCCAGTGGATTTTATTGTACTTGATATGGAGGAAGATAAAGAAATTCCAATCATTTTGGGAAGACCATTCCTTGCTACTGGAAGAGCGGTAATTGATGTTCAAAAATGAGAATTAACTATGAGAGTTAATGATCAAGAGGTGACCTTTAATATTTTAAAATCTATGAAGTATCCCTCTATGGAAAAAGATAATGAATGTTTTAGAATGGAGGTCTGTGATTACTTGAGAAACGATCATTTTGAAAATATATTTGAAAAGGAAGAAGAATATAAAAATATGTTTGAAGAATAAAGTGAAGATGAAGAAAATTCAGATAATGAGAAGAATGAAGATTTGGAGTAGGTTCAGGAGAGATTTGAAATAATAAACACTATGGAAGGTGGAGATAAAAGCTTAATTCCATATATCATAAAACCTCCTGAACTTGAAATGAAAATTCTCCCTAATCATTTAAAGTATATGTTTTTAGGAGAATCATCTACTTTGCCTGTTATTGTATCTTCGAAGCTAAATGAATACCAAGAACAGAAGTTGTTGGAAACTTTAAAAAGATACAAGAAAGCTTTTGGATGGACTTTGGCAGATATTAAAGGAGTTAGTCCTTCAATTTGTATGCACAGAATTATATTAAATGAAGAATATAAGCCGAGAGTTTATCCGCAAAGGAGACTGAATCCTATAATGAAAAAAGTAGTTAAGAAAGATTTTAAAATGGCTGGATGCTGGAATTATTTATCCTATTTCAGATAGTGCTTGGTTAAGTCCAATACATTGTGTACTGAAAAAGGTAGGAGTGACTGTTGAAGTGAATGAATGAAATGAAATTATACCCACGAGACAAATTAATGGATGGCGAATTTTTATTGACTATAGGAAATTAAATGCCGCCACCAGAAAAAATCATTTTCCTCTTCCTTTTCTCAATCAAATGCTAGATAGACTTGCTGGACACAAGTACTACTATTTTCTAGATGGATATACTAGTTACCATCAAATACCTATTGCTCCTGAGGATTAAGAAAAGACAACATTTACTAGCCCTTATGGAACCTTTGCTTTTCGAAGAATGCCTTTTGGACTGTGTAATGTGATCCACTATAAAAATTACCTATTTTTAGTGTAGATTTCATGCTAACTTTATACACATTTCTAAAGATATTACACATTAAAGGAAGAAATTTTACATATTTTTGTCTTCAAGTATAAAAATATGATTTTAGAAAAAACCAAGCAAAAACTATGCAATTTTGAGCCAAAATAAGCAAGGAAGAAAATTCTAACTTAGCACATATTGATATGTCTTTCTATGCTTAATATATTTTATATTTCTCACATGTTTTTGAATGAAATTATACTTTTGAGAAAGGTTGTTTTTATGTCTATCTTGTAGGTGAAGATGTTAGGAACGCAACGCAACTGAAATGGGTTGAAACGGAGCCAAACGGAGCCAAACGAAGCAAAAAAGTGGAGCTACGCACAAGGTGGTGCCTAGGTGCCAAACCCGGTGCCTAGGCACCAGTGACGACAAGAAAATGGCGCCTAGGCACCAGAATCAAGGCCTAGGCGCCAGAATCATGCAAAAACGGTTATTGGACGGACTTTTGACAACTTTGGGAGTTATTTTGACGGTGTTAAGTAGTTTCTAGACCTTATAGAAGACTGGAAGTTACTAATAATATATAGGACATGTGATACAATGTATCTAGACACATTGGAATGGTTTTAATCGCGAAGAGGTGCGACATAAAGTGAAGGGGTGTGAAGAATTGGTCGCAGGAGTCTGGCGCCTAGGCGCCAGAGTCGGTTTCAAGAAGATTCAATGAATATGGACTACTTTTGAAGAGGTGCCTTAAGCAACCCTTGGCCATTTTCAGAGCTCTATAAATAAGAGATATTTCTACAGGAAAAAGTGCCTCTCTCTTGTCTCTCTCTCTCTCTCTCTTTCTCTCCCTCTCTTTCTTTGCCCTTAGTCATTTTAGTCATTTTAGAGTCATGAAGATGTAGATTTCTACATCTTATGAAGAGATTGGTGAGGGATTTTGAGATATTTATGTAAAGAATGTACGAGCGGCGCATGGATCGGTGGGAGACTTTGGTGGAGAGATCTTCTTCTTTCCTTCAGAGGGAAAAAGCTATGTATTGTGTTCTTCATTCTCTTGTAATTGTTTTCTATCTTGGTTTATCCATGCTTTGTAAGTGATTTTCTTTACTCTTTCTTTTAATATGAAGTAGTGGCATGTGTAGGAAAATTATTTTTATGATAAAATTATCTATTAGATGCTTCTAAGTGACAGATAGTTGCATAAATATAATAGAATACCAATGAAATAAGTTCCTTGTTGGCACTTAATTTATTACACAATTCTTTCAAGTCATTTACTTCTTATGCCATTATTTTCATTTACTTTTATTTTGTAATGAAATAGATGCATGTTTAGTAATTAAGATTTTCTTAGATATTCTCTTATTAAATTATGGTGACAATATTCATACCGGATCTTTATTTACTTTACAAATTGATCATTTGTATTGTTAAAACCTGTTGAAGAATTCTGAGACCTATCCGAAGATGAGTTCTTAACTAGTAGATATCACATGAATCCTTGGGTAATCGAAGGCTATATGCAGTTATTCATGGTGAAGTGCAAATAAATAGGGAGATATTGTTTATTAGGCGCAGAATTGATTAGTTTTTAGAGTGACAGACTAAATTCTAATAAATTGGTCTATAGAAAGGGAATAGGTCACTGGTAGGGCCGACCATAGCCACCCTTGGACATTTAATAGTGTGAGCCTAGATTAACTCATTCTACTAATAAAATATCTTGAACCGATCTATAGATTAGCCAATGTTCTTTACACCTGGACCAAAGGGTAAACAATAAGATTGCTTCTATTTGGCACTACTGCATAGAATTCTAAGCATTTCTTTCCTACACATTATCTATGTAATTGCAAGAGAAAGGTAGTCTTTAACATCTCAAAATTCTCCAAACTAATTTATCCATAAGTTATCTTTTTATTTAAGAACTTTATTTAGGATTAGTTATTAAAAAAACCATTTTAATTGAAATTCCAAATTTAAGCCTTATTGACTGGAATTAGCCTAAAGGATTGCTTACCTCACTTCTCTATGGGATCGATACTGGGGTTATAAAAGAAAACCCTATATTACTTGAAACGATACGTATACTTGCGTAGTACCCCTAGTGTGTAAAAATTTTTCTAAAATTTTACAACATTTTGATTTTATACACTAGCCACTATTTAAAAATTGGGTCAAGTTTTTGGCCATCTTTTTGAAGCAAAAATTACTACGTTATTGCGGGTCGGGTCAAGTTTTTGGCGTCGTTGTCGGGGAAGCTTCGGTTAGAACTTTAGGAGAATTTTAGTTGAAATAATTAGGTTTAGACTTGGAAAACTATAGTGTCGTAAAAACTATTTTTTTGTGAAAAGTGTTTTGTTATATGAAAAAGTCTTGTAAAAAAAGAAAAAAAAAATTTTGTGTGAAAAATAAGTGTTCGTGAAAATATTTTATTGTGTTGAATATATTTCATCTATTATTTGTTTAATTGTTATTGTATTGTTTGTTGCGCTATGTATGCGAAACAAAGGATCTGCAAGACTTGTGCCTTATGATCCCGAGTTTGAAAAAAAATAAAAAAATAAAAATATAGAAAGGACTCAAAAAACTAGAAATGGAAATGGAAAACTTTCAAGATAAGAACTTGGAAAATCATCATACTTCATTGAGGATTACGTAAATTCTACGACAGATGAAATTCACTCAAGTATACAAAACTCTGTCATAGAAGCTGACTCGTTTGAAATAAATCTTGAGATTATCCAACTGGTGCAGAACAATCAGTTTAGGGGAACTCCTTTGTAGGATCCCTATTTACACTTATCTAGTTTTCTAGAACTTTGTGCTACATTTTGTTATGACGGTATGTTAGACGATAATGTTAGGCTAAGGCTTTTTCCTTTCTCACTAAGGGATAAGGCTAAAATATGGTTATACTCATTAGCACCTGGCACTATTAAAAATTGGGAGGAGTTAACTCTGAAATTCCTAGCTAAGTATTTTCCACCTTCAAGGACTACTAAACTTAGAAATGATATTATCTCATTTTGTCAATATAAAGGAGAATCAATATATGAAGCCTGGGAAAGATTTAAGGAACTCCTAAGAAAGTATCCACGTCATGCTCTGCCCGATTGGTTAATCATTCAAACTTTTTATAATGGGTTAGTAGGATCCCTTAGGTCTATAATTGATGCTATTGCTGGTGGTTCATTAATGTCAAAATCAATTAATGAAGTGTATGAATTAATTGAAAAAATGGCTACAAATGAATTTCAATGGCCGTCTGCATGGGTAAATCATAAAAATATAGCTAGTGTTCATGATACAGATGTGATTACAATTCTTACATCTCAGGTTGCCACAATATCAAGGAAGTTGGACGAATTTGGAATGAACCAGCCTCAATTTACTTCTGTAAGTAAGGAAAGTTTATTAGGGCATATAAATGATTCTAACATATCATATGATGCTTTAAATACCATAAACAACCCATATTCTAACTTTTACAAACCGTGTTGGGAGAACCATCCTAAATTTAACTGGAATCATACTACTAATGGTGGAAACCAAAAATGGGAAAATAATCATGAGAATCCTTATGAAAGTTGGAATAATCAGAGGAAAACAAACTATAGACCTTCATATCTACCAGGCTCTAACAATGATCAATAATTTGAGGATAAGAAGATGTCTATGGAAGAAGTGGTATTGAAAATGGGAAACCAGTTGCAAAGTGAAAATGTTGCGATTAAAAATATAGAGAATCAACTGGGACAAATTGCTAATTCCCTTAATAATAGACCCCAAGGAACACTTCCTAGCAACATTGAGATCAACCCTAAAGAGAACACTAATGAACAAGTAGAAGTTGTCCAATTAAAAAATGGAAGAGAGATAGAGGATGTGGTTGGAAAAGAGATAGATGTTGTGAGAGAAACAAAGGAAACTAAAAGACCTGAAAAACATGTTTCTAAGGATCTGGAAAAATTAATTTCTCTAACTAAAATCAGTTTGGAAAGACCACCACCTCCATTTTCTCAAAGACTTAGACAACATGAGTTGGATAAAAAATTTCCAAAGTTCATGAAAGTACTTAAGAAGTTAACGAAAAAAATTCCTTTCACTGAAGCTTTGGAACAGATGTCAAGTTATGCAAAGTTTATGAAGGAGATATTAAACAAGAAAAGGAAATTTGGGGATTACAAGACAGTTGTACTAAGTGAGGAGTACAGCGCTATACTTCAGAAAAATTTTCCTTGGAAATTTAAAAATCCTTGTAGCTTTACAATTCCTTGAGCTATTGGAAAAAGATTATGTGGAAAAGCTTTATGTGATTTGGGAGTGAGCATTAATGTGATGCCTCTATCTATATTTAGAAGGTTAGGTTTAGTCGATATTTCTCCCACTACTATAACTCTTATGTTAGTTGATCGATCTATCATTTATCCAAAAGGAGTTATAGAAGACGTGCTTATTAAAGTTGATAAATTTATCTTTCCTTTGGACTTTATTGTATTAGATATGGAGGAAGATAAAGAAATTCCAATTATTTTAGGGAGACCTTTCCTTATTCTTGGACAAGCTATGATAGATGTACAAAAAGGAGAGTTGATTATGAATATTAATGACTAGAAAGTCACTTTTGATGTATTAAAGACTATAAAATATCCAGCTAAGAGAAAAGATGATGATTGTTTTTGGATAGATGAAATTGATTATCTAAGTAAAGACCATTTCCAAGAAAGTTTTAAGAGTAAGTTAACAGATGAGATTGAAATGGATTTTCATGATGATTCAAAAATGTTATTTAAAGAAGACTGTATGTATGTTCAGGAGAGGTGTGAAATGATGGACTCTACCAAAAATTGTAAACTTTTAATTCCACTTGTTGAAAAATCTCATGAACATAAGATGGATGCACCCCATACAATTTTAAAGCCTACCTATTTAGGGAATTCATCTACACAACCAGTCTTTATATCTTTAGATGTGACTCAATCACAAGGAAAACCTGAATTGAATGATGAACATGATAAAGTTATTGAACTAGGACTTGGAAGAGAATTTGAGGATATATTTGAAAAGAACTTTGAGTTGAGAAAAGAGGATAAGGATTTTGGAAGACCATTGGAATAAATTCCTAAGGAATGAGAAAAACCTATTTCCTCAACTATGATAGAACCTCCATAATTTAATAATTATAAAGGGGAAGAATTGGAAGATAATTTGAAACAGAAGAGTAACATAGAAGATACTGATCCAAAATCTAAATTATCTAAAGAGAATCTGATCCAAAATTTGGGAGATATTGAAGTATCTTATAAAGATACATTTCTTATAAATTTCAAGGATGATATTAACATGAAAATTCAGACAATCAATAGAAGAATATTGGATCTAGAAAGAAATACGAGGATTAATAATATAAATCAAACTGAAAATGAAGAGCTGAATGAAAAATTAAAATTTGAAGATTTTATAGGAATCCCTGGATCTGGAAATGATTGGGCGATTGATCGAGGATTACTTAATTGCAATTTTGATCCAGGAGGAATCATTTGTCGGGCCCGCGACGTTAAAACCAAGCACTTTATAGGAGGCAACCCATAGTTATCAGTGTGCTTTGATTTAGTGTGCTTTCAAGTCATGATTGTTTGTATTATTTTGTGTTTGCTTTAGTGCGGATTAGATTAATGTTGTGAGGTCATGCCTTGGAAATTTGTATATGACTTCTGGTAGTAGCAGGTTGACGAGTCTGTTATAACTCAGTTATCAACCGGAGCTGAGCACTACCTTGAAGCATGTAGAGTTTGGACTTGGACCACTCCATGTCAACTCTATTAATTCCTTTATCTGACTTTCTTTTCACTAATTAAATTCATGAAATTGCTTAATGAACAACATATGAATGAACTGCACTATTTTTATTTACCAGATTATCATTATTAATGTAGTTTCTTCCGTTAGAAATTGAAAGTAAGGAGGGAAAATGTGAGTAGAAAGGAGATCAAATTAACCTCATTTGATATTTGTTTATGAATCTGCGAGTCTAGGTATTTTAGTTTGTGTGTTTGTGTTTGTGTTTGTGTTTGTGTTACAATAATTAAGAGATTTGAATAACACTTAAATATATATTCCTATGCCGATACATGTCATGCTTATTTAACCGTTCTTTAGTTTAATTTTATTCTAGCATGTTAGTTTAGATTTACATTCTATTGCAAATTGTTATGTCCTGATGAATATTTATAGATGTTTTTGACAAACATTTGTGGTAGATAGAATTTCTGAACTATTTTTCTTCCTGCTTATATTTTCTGTGCTGAATGCTATACATGTTCAAATTCAAGTTTGAAGGTAGAAAGAAAAATATATTTTAAAGCTAATATACTTCCTTTAAGTTTAATATTATAACAAGCATGTTTTAGGCTAGATTTACTTTCTTCTGCAATCATTCTATCCTGATTATGCATGTATATAAATTTAATAGGATGTTGTAGTAGTTAGTAGATTTATCTTTTATTTTTCTTCCTCCTACATTTTATAGAATTAATTGCAAAATATTTTAAAATTCAAGTTTGGGGGGAATGAAAAACAATTTTCAAAAACTTAAATTTTATTTGTCCTAAAAAATGCTATAAATAAATTTGATTATTGATTGAAAAATAATTATGTGTATGAAGTTATATTAGGGAAATAAAATTTTGAATAAACAAATGAGTAAGAGAATTTAGTTAAAATTTATAGTAGTGATGAAAAATTTAAAGTTAAATTTTTCTTAGTAAAAAAATGATAAATATTATGTAACTATCTTTAGTAAGAAAAGTTGTATTTTTAGAAAAATAGAAGAATTAGGCGTTTGTTTTCAATATTTAAATTTCTTTTATTGAAAAATAATTTTCAAAACTGTTATTATATTTTTAAGTAAAAGAGATATATCTACCTTATGCTTTAGGAAAGGAAGAGTGGAATTCAAAATTATTAAAGGCCTATCCAGATATAGTAATCCTTGCATGAGAAAAGAAAAAGAAAAAAAAATGAGAAAAATAAAAAGGAAAAGAAAAGAAAAGAAAAGTATAGTATGTGAAAAAGGAAGGAGAAGCTTGAGGATTAAAGGGCTTAATCAAAAATTGGTTCCACACCTGAGCTTTTTAAAGTATAAGATTTGAGAAAATCTTAAGCTTAAAAATATAATATAGTTAGTATAATTATTTTTAATAAAGGTTTTTAAGTAAAGAAAACAAAATGCCTAACCCCTATATTTTGAAAAATTTACAAGCATTTCTGAATTAGATAGCAACACATATTTTCATACTCTTTCATCTAAGAGATTTCTAAACTTCAAATTGGTCTCATTTACTAAAAGTTTTTCTAAATTGGACTACTACATTTCTAGAACAAAATTTTAGAAACTCCTGAAGAAACTCATACACATGATTTGCTTATGTGGTTTTACATGATTATAGTGTTACTTGAGGACAAGTAACGTTTAAGTTTGGGGGAATTTGATCCACTATAAAAATTACCTATTTTTAGTGTAGATTTCATGCTAACTTTATGCACATTTTTAAAGATATTACACTTTAAAGGAAGGAATTTTGCATATTTTTGTCTTCAAGTATAAAAATATGATTTTAGAGAAAATCAAGCAAAAACTATGCAATTTTGAGCCAAAATAAGCAAGGAAGAAAATTCTAACTTAGCACATATTGATATGTCTTTCTATGCTTAATATCTTTTATATTTCTCACATGTTTTTGAATGAATTATACATTTGAGAAAGGTTATTTTTATGTCTATCTTGTAGGTGAAGATGTTAGGAACGCAACGCAACTGAAATGGGTCGAAACAAAGCCAAACGAAACAAAACAGTGGAGCTGCGCCTAGGCACCAGTGACGACGAGAAAACGGCGCCTAGGCGCCAGAATCAAGGCCTAGGCACCAGAATCATCCAAAAACGGTTATTAGATGGATTTTTGACAACTTTGGGAGTTATTTTGACGGTGTTAAGTAGTTTCTAGACCTTCTAGAAGACTAGAAGTTACTCCTAATATATAGGACATGTGATACAATGTATCTGGACACATTGGAACGGTTTTAATCATGAAGAGGTGTGACCCAAAGTGAACGGGTGCGAAGACTTGGTCAAAGAATCCCGGCGCCTAGGCGCCAGAGTCGGTTTCTATAAGATTCAATGAATATGGACTACTTTTGAAGAGGTGCCTTAAGCAACCCTTGGCCATTTTCAGAGCTCTATAAATAGGAGATATTTCTACAGGGAAAAGTGCCTCTCTCTTGTCTCTCTCTCTCTCTCCCCCTCTCTTTCTTCCCCCTTAGTCATTTTAGTTATTTTAGAGTCATGAAGATGTAGATTTCTACATCTTACGGAGAGATTGGTGAGGTATTGTGAGATATTTATGTAAGGAATGTATGAGCGGCACATGGATCGGTGGGAGACTTTGGTGGAGAGATCTTCTTCTTTCATTCAGAGGGAAAAAGCTAAGTATTGTGTTCTTCATTCCCTTATAATTGTTGAAAACACTTTCTAGTGGATTTTCTTTGTTTTAAATCGAGTTTTCTGTTGTGATTTATCCATGCTTCGTAAGTGATTTTCTTTACTCTTTCTTTTAATATGAAGTAGTGACATGTGCAGGAAAATTATTTTTATGATAGAATTATCTATTAGATGCTTCTAGGTGACAAATAGTTACATAAATATAATAGAATACTAATGAAATAAGTTTCTTGTTGGCACTTAATTTATTACAAAATTCTTTCAATTCATTTACTTCTTATGCCATTATTTTCATTTACTTTTATTTTGTAATGAAATAGATGCATGTTTAGGAATTAAGATTTGCTTAGATATTCGCTTATTAAATTATGGTGATGATATTCATACCAGAACTTCATTTACTTTACAAATTAATCACTTGTATTGTTAAAACCTGTTGAAGAATTCTAAGACCTATCCGGAGATGAGTTCTTAACTAGTAGATATCACATGAATCCTTGGGTAATCGAAGGCTATATGCGGGTTAATCATAGTGAAGTGCAAATAAATAGGGAGATATTTTTTATTGGGTGCAGAATTGATTAGTTTTTAGAGTGACAGACTAAATTCTAATAATTTGGTCTATAGAAAGGGAACAGGTCACTGGTAGGGCCGAGCATAGCCACCCTTGGACATTAGTAGTGTGAGCCTAGATTAACCCATTCTACTAATAAAACATCTTGAACCGCTCTGTAGATTAGCCAATGTTCTTTACAACTGGACCAAAGGTTAAAGAATAGGATTGCTTCTATTTGGCACTACTAAATAAAATTCTAAGCATTTCTTTCCTACACATTATTTATGTAATTGCAAGAGAAAGGTAGTCTTTAACATCTCAAAATTCTCCAAACCAATTTATCCATAAGTTATATTTTTATTTAAGAACTTTATTTAGGATTATTTATAAAAAAAAATCATTTTAATCGAAATTCCAAATTTAGGCGTTATAGAAATAGACTGGAATTTGCCTAAAGGATTGCTTTCCTCGCTTCTTTGTGGGATCGATACTGGGGTTATAAAAGAAAACCTTATATTACTTGAAACGATACGTATACTTGCGTCGTACCCCTAGTGTGTAAAATATTTTCTAAAATTTTACAACATTTTGATTTTATACACTAGCTGCTATTTAAAAATTGGGTCAAGTTTTTGGCCATCTTTTAGAAGCAAAAATTACTGCGTAATTGCGGGTCGGGTCATAATGCACCTGCAACATTTCAGAGATGTCTATCATCAGTAGTATGATAGATAATGGAATAGAAGTTTTTATGGATGATTTCTCTATATTCGGGACTTCATTTGAAATTTGCCTGGAAAAATTAGCAAAAATTTTGGAGCTTTGTGAGAAAACAAATCTAGTTCTGAATTGGGAGAAATGTCAATTTATGGTTGCAGGAGGAATTGTGCTTGGGCATAAAATTTCTGAACATGGTATGGAGGTCGACCCTGCTAAAATTAGAGTGATTGAAGGATTACCGCCACCCACTACTGTGAGAGAGGTGAGGAGTTTCTTAAGATAAGCTGGATTTTTCCATGAGATACATTAAATAATTTTCTAAAATTACCAAACATTTGTGCCAACTTTTAGAAAATGATAGAAAGTTTGATTTTAATGATGAATGCTTAAGAGCTTTTGAATTATTAAAAGAAAAATTAATCACTGCACCTATAATTGTTTCACCCAATTGGGAAAAACTATTTGAACTTATGTGTGATGCTAGTGATTATCCAATCGAAGTAGCATTAGGGCAAAGGCATGATAAAGTATTCAAAGTCATTTACTATGCTAGTAAAACTCTTAATAAAGCTCAAATTAATTATACCACAACTAAAAGAGAAATATTAGCTATAGTGTTTGCTTTTGAAAAATTTAGACCTTATTTAATTGGAACTAAAAGTATTGTGCATACAGACCATTCAACTATTAAATATCTAATGCAAAAGAAGGATGTGAAACCTAGACTCACTAGATGGATACTTCTTCTGCAAGAATTTGATTTTATAATAGTTGATTGGAAGGGAGCTGATAATCGAATAGCTAATCATCTATCTAGAATAGACTATGATAAATTATCTGAATTTGAAAAAGAAATTACTGAAATTTTCCCTAATGAGCAACTCTATACTATTATGGGAAATAATTTGCCTTGGTATGCTGATATTGTAAATTATATTGTAAGTGATATTGTACCACCTGATTTAACAAGGCAACAACGAAAAAAGTTTAAATATGATGAAAAATTCTATTTTTGGGATGAGCCCTATCTATATAAATAGTGTAAGGATCAGATTATTAGGAAATGTGTGACGCAAGAAGAAACAAATTTGATTATTCAACGATGTCACAATTTTGAATTTGGAGGTCATTTTGGTGTTGATAAAACTACTTTTAAGATTTTATAATCTGGATTTTATTGGCCCACTCTTTTTAGAGATTTTTATAGATAGATTAAATCATGTGATCGGTGTCAGAGAGTAGGTAATATCTCTAGAAGAAATGAAATTTCTCTAAATTATAATTTAGAAGTTGAAATTTTTGATGTATGGGGATTAGATTTTATGGGACCATTTACTCCTTCATTTGGAAATCTATATATTTTGGTTGCTCTTAATTATGTCTCGAAATGGATTGAAGCTGTTGCTTTGCCCATATATGATGCTCGGAGCGTTTCAAAATTTTTAATGAAAAACATATTTACAAGATATAGAATGCCGAGACTAATCATAACTGATGGTGGATCCCATTTCAGGAATAATCAAATTAAGAGATTAATTGAGAAATATAATATCATTCATAAAATCTCTACTGCTTATCATCCCCAGACTAGTGGTTTAGCAGAAGTGTCTAATCGTGAAATTAAAAGAATTTTGGAGAAAACTGTGGATAATCAAAAATTGGATTGGTCTACTCGATTAGATACTTCTTTATGGGCTTATAGAACTGCTTTTAAAACCCCTATTGGAATGTCTCCTTATAGACTAGTATTTGGTAAGACTTGCCATTTACCAGTTGAATTGGAGCATAAAGCATATTGGGCGATAAAAGAGTTAAATTTTAATTTGAAAAATGCTGGAGAGAAAAGATTTATGCAATTGAATGAATTGGAAGAGATTAGAAATGCATCTTATCACAATGATAGGATATATAAAGATAAAAAGAAATTATGGCATGATCGGAAGATATTTAAAAAGAACTTGGAAAATGGACAAAAAGTTTTATTATACAACGCAAGATTGAATTTTTTTTCTGGAAAGCTCAAGTCTAGATGGTTAGGACCTTCTACAGTTGTAAAAGTTCATTCTTTTGGAGCTATTGATATTAAAGATCCTACTACTAGAAACATTTTCAAAGTTAATGGGCATTGATTAAAGCCTTACGTTGACGGGTTTCAATCTGACTTCAAAGAGGTTTTAATGTTGAGTCATCTCGATTAACTGAATGGTTTGTCGGGCTGACGATGTTAAACCAAGCGCTTTATGGGAGGCAACCCATATGTATCTTTGTGGTGTGTTTTCTTGTTTGTTGTAGTTGTGTATTTTAGATAGTTTTTTTTGAATTCTAATTACTCCTAAATACTTTGAAAATTGATAAATGATGGATCGAATTGAGATATCGAAATATTTTGGATCAAACGAAGTTTGGTGAGAATTTTTGACCACTGGTGCCGCCGGCGCCCTGTCATTTTCCTAGAACTGAACTTGACTGTTTGAGAGCCGTCGGGGCCCTATTGAGCGCCACCGGCGCCCAAAATCTGCTTGACGGTTTTTAAGTTTCAAATTATGAGTTTTGGCGGTTTTTAGCGGGATTTTTGTCCTTATAACTCCCTAAACTCCATTTTTGACTTCTTAACTCCAGAAAAATGAAAACCACCTATCCCAATTCTTATTCTATGGATTCCTTTCTCATTGAAACCCCTTGATTTCATGTTTTCAACCAAAGGAAATTCATAAGTTTTGAAGCACAACATTTGTTCAACAAAGTGATGATGAAAAGAAGGATTATCAAGGAAAGAGGCTTCATAAACCGAGGTATGGACAATCCTACTACTAGAATTGAAGAAATTATTAAAGAGAGACGTTGGGAAGTGCTTTGCTACACTATCGCTGCCGTTATTGTTCCTGTCGTGAAAGAGTTTTATGCAAATCTTCATGGGATCAACCAAGGGTTCCATTTGTGTGTGGTAGATTTGTGCAATTCACTCCTGCACAAATCAACGATCTCTTTATGATCGAGAACGTACCTATTTTCCATTATTCTAATTTCAATGCCACAAGGGATAATATGAATGATGTATATCGATATCTGACGGATGGCAATGAAGAATGGGAAGTTAGAGAGAATGGATACATGAGTTTCCCATCGGCATCTCTCAATCCAATATCGAAGCAGTGGCATTACTTTATTTCGGCAAAGTTATTTCTGACATTGATAATTAGCAAGGTAACTAAGGAAAGTGTCATTTTGAATTTCTGTATTCAAACTGGAAGGTCGGTTGATATTGGTAATATTATTGTGAAATCAGTACTTGGATTAATTGTGCATGGCTCTAAATATGGGCTTGGAAACCCGTCCACCATATTTCTGTTATGTAGTCGATCCGCGCTTCCTTATGAAAGTTGGGAAAAGGTTCTTCTTCCATGGAGGCCTATTGATCCAACTAATACCTACGACTACCAGATAGTTGGAGATGAAGATGACATGAATTTGCTTGCACATCAACCAACACAGCCGATTCAACCCTATTTTCCTGAAGGTTCCAGAATGATATTAAAGTGGATCAAACAATTGAAGAAAGAGGTACGGAATGTTATAAATGTGATCAATAACATTTCTGATTTATTCGATCATATAGATTGGAGAATGAAAGAGCAATTCGATCGGTCGAATTGAGATGGGCTCAATCAATCTTATGAAGAAGAACGCGGTGGTTGCTGAAGAATCATCTAACAAATTTCCATTTCGTCCATTCTATAACTTGTTTGTGCATCAGCAATCAATTGGAGACATTAAAGGAGTGGATAGTTCTGAAACAGATGCAGAGTAATTGATGGATTCTACTTATGTTTGTTGTGTGTTTAGTTTGCTTTGCCTAGTCATGTTTGGTTTGCGAAGTATTTGCTTTGAGATTTGAACTTGGATTTGGATGTGTTTACTTTCATTTTGTGCTTAGATCATAGTGCTTGCCTACCGTAGAGTACTTGATGCACTAAACATCTAAGAATAGTTTGTTTGAATGAACATATTTAGTGTCTATGATGTAACTTAAATTTTATATATAAGTTTGTTGTGTATTGTTTGTGTGAAAAATTATGTTAATTATTGCTTATGGGATGATGTAAATGCCTATTGAAGTGTTAAATATGATTGTGGATGTCGAAACGATCGAAATTACGAAAAAAATTTCGGACCCAGAAAACATTTTGGACTGGCGCCTCCTGCGCCCAAATTCAGAGAGTTGGCTAATATTTTTAAATAGAGCGCCGCCGGTGCCCTATCGAGTGATGTCGGTGCCCGAACCTAGAAAAAGCCTAAAACCCTCGATTTCAAGATTTTTGCCCTGGGACCCGCAAAATTTTTCCATTTCCTTCATCTTCCTCCTCCATTTTCGCGATTTTGAAGATCTAGAGCTTGCTAGATCTCAGATTTAAGGAGATTTCAAGGGTTTTCAACACCGGATTTGCACTTCTCTTGGTAAGAGCTTCACTTTAAGTTAAAATTTTTGGATTTTCACCATGGAAATCTCTCACATTGCCTATAGTGCAAATTTTTGGAGTGTTAAAGAAATTTTGAGATTTCCATGATGAAATTTGCTCTTACTTGTTTAGAATAGTGTTTGGAGTTTGCTACATTTTGAATTTAGGATTTATTGGAATTTTCTTACAAATTTTAGAAATTCACATGGGTCCAAGAGGGAAGAGGAAATTAGATTTTGGATGAGGAGAGGTTTGTTAACGTAAAAGCCCAATTTCGCTATAACTCTATCCTTCACAACAAGGAGTGTATCCAGGATCGAGCTTTTGATAGTCGTGGCAGATCTGTAGAACACTTAATTGCAGAGCGAAACTGGGAGCGATTCTGTTATTTCACTATGAATGTTGTTATGGGATTTGTTAGAGAATTCTACTCTAACATACCCTGGACTAAGACTGAGCATGTGCTTGTTAGAGGGAAGATGATTGAGTTTACTCCTCAGCGTATCAATGCTTTCTATCAGACTCGGGAACCATTCGTGTGTGAATACGAGAACTTTGACACTGGGAGGGAGAATATGAGAGAAGTTATTGCTTTTCTGACTGACGGGCGAGGAGAATGGAAAGTAAGTCAAAAACAGTTGATAGATTTCCCCGCCTCCACTTTGAATGTTGCTTCAAAAGTTTGGCATTATTTCATTTCTGCAAGACTATTTCCATCTTATAACCACAGCGAAGTTAGTAGAGATAGAGTGATTCTGAACTACTGTATTCAGAAGATGAAAAAGATTGATATTGGAGCTATTATTTACAAGAATATTCAGACGATTGCTAGAGGCGAAACCACCAGAGGATTAGGACATCTTGCTTTAGTTCATGCCCTCTGTGTTCAGTCTGGAGTGGAGTTTAGTAGTTTTAAGGAAGTGGCTATTCCATTGAAACTTATTACAAAGAATATTATCCGTACTTATGAATCTCATGTAGGAGCCAGAGCTGAGCGAAGGAGTACTGATATTCTTACTACTAGTTATGATGTTCCATCTACTTCCGAGCCGCCTACCTTATCTGATATTATGGAGCAGCTGAGACTATTGAGTTCTAGTATGGATAGACTCCATGGTTGGATGGATGTATTTGAGGCGAGGAGTGATGTGAATGAAGATTGTCTGCAGAGGAGAGTTGAGTTCGATATTGCTTATTATGATGCTTAGGTCAGATTTATGAGGGGGGAGTCCGATGTGGTATTTCCTACTTGCCCCAGCTATACACCATATAGACCTGACTCTGCTGATCCTGGTGATGGAGACTGGTAGATTGTTTATTTTATTTATGTTGTTCTTAGTCTGTTGTATTGCACTGAGGTGATGTAGTGGATATATACTTTTCAAGTGATATGTAACCCTGTGTTGTACTGTTGTGATGAAGTGTTATTTACTTTTTATGTTGTACTGTTGTGTTGTATTGAGACATTAAAACTGTTAGCTGGACTGTATAGTACTGTGATAGTTTGTTTCATGTTATAGTGTTTTATTGGATGTTTAGATGTTTAATGTTAATTTCTCTTTACCCATGAAAATATGTAAAATTATTATTTCACTGCTACTAATTGTCTCAAGCCTGCTAGTTCTAAATTTTAACTAATACCAAATTGTTGTTGAAGATTTCAAGATCCCAGCACAGAGAGGTTAGTTTTCTTCTACTCTGGACTGTTCCAATTTATTGAAAACTTTATGTTTGGGGGAGGGTAGAGAAATATTAACTTTTTTTGTTCTCAATTATTATATTTTCAAAAATTATTAGCATAACTTCTGCCAGTTGAACCTCATTATAAGATAACTAAAACTTATTTATTTCAATTGAATATTAAGGAAGGATAAGATGAGAAATTTTTAGTGATAAAGGTTGATTTTATAGAATTAAGATATTTGGTATGAAAGGATTTGATTATAGTCAACTATTTAAAGTAAAGAAAACTGTATTTTTGAAATATTAAGGGACTTAAAGAATTGTGTGTTAAGAAGAGATTGTAACTTTGTGATGAATAATAAAGCCTATACTTAACTATAAAGTAAGGAGATATTTCAGGTTTGAACTTTAGAAAGAGGAGAGTGAAGTTCAAAATCATTAAAGGGCTATCCAGATGTAGTAATCCTCAATAAAAAAAATAAAACAAAAGAAGGATTGAAAAACAATCCCTAAAAAAAAGGAGAAAGAAAGAAAGAAAAGAAAAGAAAAGAAAAGAAGGAAAAATGTTTATGAGGAGAGGCTTGAGGAGATGTCTAGTCAAAAATTGGCTTCACTTGAATCACCCTAAATGTAGAATTTGATTTTATTTCTAAAGTTATGTCTTAAGTACTGGCCTACATTCTAATGAAGTTTACATGAACTCCTTTCTCACATAATCTTTTGAGGCACTCTTAATGTGACAAATTATAGTTCATCTTGAAATAAATAGAAGACTAGAACTCTTTGACTTGACTCCTGAATATCCTTATACCTGTAGGGTTGACCTGAGTTACTAAATTTCTTTCTGAAAATCTAACCAAAATATTCTTTTGAATGAAAAATTTTAGTGTCTTACAATTGAAAAGTACATTGCCTAGAGTTATATTTTATGTAGTAAAAAGATTATTTGAGGAAAAGTAATAGTTAAAGTTCGGGGGATTCTGATGCACTGAAAATATATACATTTTTTGCTATCCAATTTTACCCATTTTTAGTGATATTGCACTTTAAAGAAATGTATTTTTCATAATTTGCTGCAGGTATGATGATTTTAGGTGATTGGAGTGAAAAGAAGCAAAAAGGAACGAATCTGGAGCAAAAAGGAGAAAAATGGTGAAAAAGTGTTTTGGCGCCGCCGGCGCCCAAATCCAAAGAGCACAACAATTAAATGGTATGATAGAGCGCCGCTGGCACCCTATCGGGTGCTGCCGGCGCCCTATCGGGCGCTGCTGGCGCCCTAAGTCGGTGGAGTTCACATTTGAAGAGTTTTGTCGATTTTTTGAAGGGATGCCTATGGAAATTCTTGGGATTTCGTCCCTATCTTATAAGTAACTACTTTTGGATGAAAAGTGGTGTGGAAAAAGTGTCTAGAGAGTGTCTTATGTCTTCTAGAGTGTTACGGTTTAGAAGTAGAGAGTGTAAAGTGAAGATTTAAGTGGGATTCTTCTCTAATGAGGGGAGGAGAAGAGGTAAGTGAGAGATTGCTTCTTCCTTTCCATTCTAAGGAGAGAACCAAGTTTTGTAAAGAAGAGAGAAGAGGATTTAAAGGAAATTCAAGTGAATTGCATTGGGGAAGAGAAAGAGATAAGTTGTATTTTCTTTTGTGGTTTGTATGAATTTTCTTTTATATATAAAATCTATGTTTTATTGTATTTTCTCGATGAATTCTGAGTAGTCTCCCTTGTCTTTCTTCTTGCATAGAGATGTGATGATGGATTGATGTGGATTTGATGTGCTTTTAATGTAATGAAGAAGTTGTGACGGTTTTTCATTTAGAACTTAATTTACTTTCGATTTGGCTGATTGAAATGTTAAAATATGTTGTTGAACATTAAGTTTGAAAGGATTTAATGTCCTACAATAATAATGAAAGATTCATTCAATTTCTATGGATGAATTATGTAGTTCATGGGAATTGAGTGCAAATGAATAGGGAAATGTGTTTTGATGGACTTCAATGTGGATATTTCAGGATGACAGGCTGAAATCCCCAAATTGGTTATAAGATTAGTAATTAATATCAAAGGTTAGCCTTCGGGTGAAGGGTGAGTGGGAGCTCCGAAGTGAGAGCCGGTATCCTCCCAGCCTAGCCTTAGAGTTAGTAACTAAACTTAGAATATGTCAATGTTCTTTTCTTACTTAGAAGAGGGGGTAATATTTTAAGGGTAAAGAATCATCTATGCTCGTATTTGTCACAATAAATAGATAATTAATCTATATCAATCCACACATCATATTCTCATTGCAAGAGGAAAGATACTTTTCTCATATATCAAAAAAAACCTTTCAAATACTTAATTTAGTGTGTCTGTTAGTTAATCCTGTTCTTAAAGTTGTTAGAAGTAATCATAGTTAGTTAATTGTAATTGTTTTGTTGTTATTATTGTTTCCTGCATAGTAGTAGTAAGTAGTAAACTTTAACTTCAGTGCTTATTACACATTATGTAACACTTTCTTAAAACTTCATATTTCCTTGTGGGATCGATAACCAGCACTTCATTAGAGCCCTGTATTACTTGATACGATACGTATACTTGCGTTGAATGCTTGGACTTAACAAAATTATTATAAATCTATAAATCTGAGTTCATAAATTCTTGCAAATTATAAAGTTGAGCATCAAATTCCTTAAATAGATAGGCTTTAAATTTGTATGGGTATCCATCTTAAGTCCATAAGATTTTTCAACAGATGAAATTAAAAGTTTACTATTTTTGGTATCGTCCATCATTTCACACCTCTCTTGAACAAACATATAGTCTTCTTTAAATAACGTTTTTGAATCATCATGAAAGTCTATTTCAATCTTATCTGTTAAATTACTCTCAAATCATTCTTGGAAATGGTCTTTACTTAGATAATCAATTTCATCTATCTAAAAACAATCATCATCTTTTCTCTCAGCTAGATATTTCATAGTCTTTATTACATCAAAAGTGACTTCATGGTCATTAATATTCATAGTCAACTCTCCTTTTTTCACATCTATCATATCTTGTCCAGTAACAAGGAAAGGTCTCCCTAAAATAATTGGAATTTCTTTATCTTCCTCCATATCTAATACAATAAAGTCCAAAGGAAAGATAAATTTATCCATTTTAATAAGTACGTCTTCTATAAGTCCTTTTGGATAAGGTTACAGTAGTAAGAGAAATATCGACTAAAAATAACCTTCTAAATATAGATAGAGACATCAGATTAATGCTCACTCCTAAGTCACATAAAGCTTTTCCACATAATCTTTTTCCAATTGCACAAGGAATTGTAAAGCTACAATGATCTTTAAGTTTTCGAGGAAAATTTTTTTGAAGTATAGCACTGCACTCCTCACTTAGTGCAATTGTCTCGTAATCCCCAAATTTCCTTTTCTTGTTTAATATCTCCTTCATAAACTTTGCATAACTTGACATCTGTTCCAAAACTTCAGTGAAAGAAATATTTATCGTTAACTTCTTAATTACTTTCATTAACTTTGAAAATTTTGTATCCAACTCATGCTGTCTAAGTCTTTGAGGAAATGGAGGTGGTGGTCTTTCCAAACTGATTTTAGTTGGAGATATTAATTTTTCCAGATCCTTAGAAACATGTTCTTCAGGTCTTTTAGTTTTCTTTGTTTCTCTCACAACATCTTTCTCTTTTCTAACCATATCCTCTATCTCTCTTCCACTTTTTAATTGGATAGCTTCTACTTGTTCATTAGTGTTCTCTTTAGAGTTGATCTCAATGTTGCTAGGAAGTGTTCTTGGGGTCTATTGCTAAGTGAATTAGAAATTTGTCTCAGTTGATTCTCTATGTTTCTAATCGCAACATTTTGACTTTGCGACTTGTTTCTCATTTGCAATACCACTTCTCCCATAGACATCTTCTTATCCTTAAATTGTTGATCATTGTTAGAATTCGGTGGATATGAAGGTCTATAGTTTGTGTTCCCCTGATTATTCCAACTTCCATTAGGATTTGCATGATTATTTTCCCATTTTTGGTTTCCACCATCAGTAGTATGATTCCAGATAAAGTTAGGATGGTTCTCCCAACCTGGGTTGTAAAAGTTAGAGTATGCGTTGTTTATGGTATTTAAAGCATCATTTGATAAGTTAGAATCAACTATATGCCCTAATAAACTTTCCTCACTTACTGGAGTGAGTTGAGGCTGGTTCATTCCAAATTGGTCCAACTTCCTTGATATTGCGGCAACTTGAGATGCAAGAATTGTAATCACATCAGTATCATGAATACTAGCTACATTTTTATGATTTACCCTTGCAGAGGGCCATTGAAATTCATTTTTAGCCATTTTTTAGATTAACTCAAACGCTTCATCAAATGGTTTTGACATGAATGATCCACCAGTGGCAGCATCAATTATAGACCTAAGGGATCCTACTAACCCATTATAAAAAGTTTGAATGATTAACCAATCGGGCAGAGCATGGTGTGGACACTTTCTCAGGAGTTCCTTAAATCTTTCCCAGGGTTCGTATATTGATTCTCCTTCATATTGACAAAATGAGATAATATTGTTTCTAAGTTTAGTAGTCCTTGAAGGTGGAAAATACATAGCTAGGAATTTCTGAGTTAACTCCTCCCAATTTTTAATAGAGTCAGGTGCTAATGAGTATAACCACATTTTAGCCTTATCCCTTACTGAGAAAAGAAAAAGCCTTAATCTAACATCATCGTCTGACATACCGTTATAACGAAATGTAGTACAAAGTTTTAGAAAATTTGATAAGTGTAAATAGGGATCCTCCAAAACAGTTCCCCCAAACTGATTTTTCTGCACCAGTTGGATAATCTCAGGATTTATTTCAAACGAATCAGTTTCTATGACAGGATTTTGTATACTTGAGTGAATTTCATCTATTGTAGGATTTAGGTAATCCCTCAATGAAGTATGATGATCTTTTAAGTTATTATCTTGAAAGTGTTCCATTTCCATTTCTAGTTTTTCGAGTCCTTTCTGTATTTTTATTTTCTTATTTTTTTGAAACTCAGGATCATATGGCACAAGTCCTGCAAATCCTTTATTTTGCATACATAACACAATAAACAATACATTAACAATTAAACAAATAATAGATGAAATATATTCAACACAACAAAATATTTTCACGAACACCTTATTTTTCACAAAAACAATTTTTTTCAATTTTTTCACAACACTTTTCATATAAAAATACTTTTCACGCAAAAATAGTTTTTACGACACTACAGTTTTCCAAGTCTAAGCCTAATTACATCAACTAAAATTCTCCTAAAGTTCTTACCGAGGCTTCCCCGGCAACGGTGCCAAAAACTTGACCGCGACTTTTTTCTATGCAAGAATTTATGACCTCAGATTTATATATTTATAATGATTTTTTAAAGTCACAATTTTAAACACAAGTATATGTATCGTATCCAGTAATACAGGGCTCTAATGGAGTCCCATTTATCGATACCACAGGGAAGCGAGATAAAAGGTCCTTGGTCAAATTCTAGTATACTACAATTACTCCTTAGTTGGGAATGTCGATTAAAATGATGTTTTATCTAGCAACTACTCCTAAATGCAAGTGATAATTCTAAAGACTACCCTTTTTGGATGAATTGGTTTGGAAAATTTTGAGATACTAAAAACTACTATTCTTATGTAATGAAATGGATAATGTATAGGATTGACATGCATTAAATATTATATGTGCCAAATAGGAGCAATCCTATTTTGACCCTTTGGTCCAGGCATAAAGAACATTGAGTAATCCTATACTTGTTTACTGAATCCGTGGCTATGCTGGGAGGATACTGGCTCTCACTTTTGAGCTTCCACATTCCCCTCGCATGAGGGTTACCATCTCCACTTCAGTACTCAAACAATAGGACCGAATCGGGGATTTTAGTCTTTCACTCTAAAATCTCCACTTCTACGTCCAATAATTATATTTATCTATTTATTTGCATTCAATCCCCATGAACTTCACCATCCATGGAATTTGAATGTGGTTTATACTTAGTTGTAGAAAGCATAACCCTCTCGGATCGTATGTTTTCACAACGAATTTTAACATTACAAGAGGCCTTAATTGCAAGGTAAATGAAGTGTAGATAAAAACAATCACTTTATATATAAAACTTCTTCTAGCATGTATATCACCATCCTACATATGAATTCTACTCATTACAAAAGAAAGTAAAAGGAAAAGAATGGCATAATCTTCTCATGCTACTATTTCTAAAGAAGAAGAAAGAGTAAGAGAGATACGTCACAAAACACGAATAAAACACAATGAAAACTTCATCTAACCAAAGCAAATCCACTAGGAAAGTGTTTACAAAATCATAAGATAATGAAGAACAAGACTTAACTTTTTTCCTTTCACAAAAAGATGAAAACCTCTCCCACAAAGTCTCTCATCGATCCATGCAATGCTAGTGCAATCCCTTACAAATTCTCTCAAAATCTCCTCTTCAATCTCTCCAAAAGGATAGAAATCTACATTTCTACTCATAATCTAAGAACCCTAAACATTCTCCAAGTTTTTCCAAACATTCCTCTTCTCTTTTATATCCTAAATTTGTTCTTTTAAAGTGTAGGGACGAAGTTTGAAGAGTTTCCACAAGAACCCTTTCAAAAAAGCATTAAAATACGTTGAATGTCAGCCCATAACCGCTAAAAGTCGGTTCATAGTCATTCTGGGCGCTGTCGGCAGGCTTAAGGACGCTGTAGGCGAGCTTTTCAGTCATTTTTCAGCCTTCTTGGGAAAATCTCACCGTTGGCGCCCTCGAGGGAACTTTCGGCGAGCAGACTGCGCAGCTCCACCGTTTGGCTCCGTTTGGCTCCGTTTTAGCTCCGATTCGTCCCATTTCAGTTGCATTACATTCCTAACAGAAAGCCCTACAAAATAAGTAGAAAAATAACCTTTCTTTAAAGTATAATCTCATTTAAAAATATGCAAGTAGTGTAAAAGAGATTAAGCATAGAAAGACTTATCGAAAGGTGTCAGGGCAAAATTTTATTTCTTGGTCGTTTTTGTTCCAAATTGCACTGTTTTTGCTTCTTTTTGCTCCAATGACCATTTCTTGTACCTAAAACCAAAAATCATACAAAATAACTTCCTTTTAAAGTGTAATATCACTAAAAATGAGTAAAATCATATAGCAAAAAACCATATATATTTTTGGTGCGTCATCCTATGACTGGTAGATTGAAGTCGGTGAACCTCATCCTCTGGAGTCGTCTCTGAAATGGCAGTACTCCCTTTAGTTCTAAACTTAGCATTAGAACTTCTCAGTTCAGGTCGTTTTACCAGTATTGGCTCCGTGACTTTAGGTCACCTCACCATCCTTTTTGAAATTGGGTGCTTAGAACCGGATGGTCCATCGGCGGTAGATTGAAAGGTGGTGTGCCTACTAAGATGCGGGCTAGATACCGTGGCAAGTAACTCCTTACTACTCAGTTTCCTTTTCTTTAGCGGAAGGTCTCTTTAAACGGCGGGGGGAAGCACCCTCGGTCCTAGACATTCCTTGGCAGGTATTCTTCCCATTCTTCTCTGAATCTCGAACACAGAATAATTACTTTTCTTGCCAACTTCTCAATTATTGTCTGTAATCGAGTGAGTGGCATACTTCTTGCCTTCCATTCTCTGTGAGTATCATAATACACCAGTTGGGGTAACACGACATCAATCTTTTGAACACTTTCTTCCTCAGGGGCGGCAAAAAGTGGGTAAAACTTGTTCCCTTCTAACAGGGGTGACAGTTCTGGCAGTTCTTCTTCCTCTTCCAAGATTCCTTCAGGAATGCCAACCTCAACGGTCTTGACTTTCTTGATCTTGGCCGCTCTTCTTTTCTTATTCCTCCTTTGGGATTTAGTCAAGGGCACAATCCTCAAGCTAGATCCTATCTCAAACACAGGCGGTATCGCAAAAGTCGTACCCTCTACAGTAGCAGGCTCATCACTTATCTGGACTTCCTTCCCTTTCCATTCGGTGGGGGTAGGTGCAGTGATGACCAGACCATTGGGGGTAGGAACAACAGTCCTGGGGGTAGTCTTATCAGCTTTGACAGCTAATCTCTTACGAGCAGTAGTGTCTCCTTCAGTTGGGACCCTCTTTAGGGGAGGAAACGTCTGAGCTGACTTCAAATTGAATTCAACTACAGGCTGCACAGACTCTGGTACTTTGGACTTCAGTATAGCAATAATAACTTCTCCAAACTTTATATCAATTTAATCGAACCCTTGTCCAAAATGGATGACTGCGTTGTTGGGCAGTTCATTCCTGTTGATTGCTAAGTCTAATCCAGCAGCGAATGAAAAGATCAACTTCGGTGCAAACATCTTCTGTAGAAAAGATTCAGAGTGTCAGAGCTACCTTACACTTCCTTTTTCATCGCAATGAAGTTTAGGACGAAACAAAGAACATTTGAGGCAAAGTCTGAACAAGTTTTTAAGAATTTCTTTTTGCTTTTGTTTATTTTGTAAAACTTTTTAGGTTGTGTTTAAGTTTTATTTTGCTTGTAGTTAATAGAGGAATTTAGGGAATATAAAATTGATAAGGATTTGGTTAAGAATGGAGTCAATCGTAATAAGAGAGAGAAAGTTACCGGACCCTTATCCCAAATTTAGGAAAGGTAAACCTCATAGGAATCTCGATTCGATAGATCGCTCCTAAACCAACATCTATTGGGGGTCTCACCTCGCTTCGGAAGGTGAAAAAGAGATTCCGGAACCTCTCTACTTAAGGGTCTTTAAGTAGTGGCTCCAGAATAAAAAAGAATTGATTGTACTCGCTCAAGACAGAAATGAACGAAGTATGTCAACGGAAGAATGGTAGTTTGGTCCACTAGGGACATGGATTTACTACCCATTTATGAGAGCAAAACCATTTGATCAAAATGGAGAGAGGAATTACTCCCCAGCGGAGTCGCCAGAAAATTTTTGGCCTTTATTTTTTAGATTTAGATTTTAGTGTATATATATATATATATATATATATATATATATATATATTTATAGGAAAGGAGCAACAAGATATATATATATATATATATATATATATATATATATATATATATAATGGCGGCTGGTTTGGAGAGAGGTGCTCGCTAGGGTTTCCATGGAGTTGAGCGGCCGTGTCTGGTGCGGGGTGGAGGAAGGTGGTTAGTAAGAAGCCGGAAGCCTTCTCATCTGGTTGTGGGTGAGGGGGATTATTTCTCCCTTCCCGGCTCATTACTTTTTGAATTTTTGCCGTGTTCATCGTTACATTGACAATGGCTCAAGATCTCACTCGGGCGGATCCACACTTTGTTGGGAGGGGTACTTTTGCTGAAGTCATAGTGAGGAAAGAAGGTGGAACCACTCTAGGAGACAAGCTAGTTTTCCCTCAATTATTTCATGATGCAATGGAGGGAAAAGCCGAGTGTGAGTTTATTAGAAAATGCACTAGGAAGGCCGGGAAACCGGCTCGATTTTCACCGAGGAGGAGATTCGAAACCGTCTGAGCCCTATAAATTTACATTGGTAGGGAAATTCCAGTTTGGACATCCTAAACTCGGACATTTTGAGAAAAGTCGTCGATGGTTTCAAGTCTGGTGGGCAGTTGGAAATTAGGGGTTTTTGACAGTAGACACATTATGTTGCAGCTTGCTAAGGAGGAGGATTATGCACAGGTATTTTCTAAAAAAGTTATTATGATTGATGGGAAACCAATGAAGCTACTCAAGTGGACAATGGACTTTGATCCAACTAAAGAACCACCTATAGTCCCTGTGTGGTTTAGTCTTCCTAATTTAAAACTTCCCTTTAACAATCATAGAATCATCTATGACATAGCCGATGCTATGGGGAGGCCACTTAAACTCGATATCCCCTCTCGCTAATGTCACCGAATTTCCAATGCAAGATTCCTAGTAGAAAGAGACATTACTCAACCTTATTTGGATGGGGTTTGGCTAGGTACTGCTAATAATGGTTATTGGCAACCAATTGTTATGGAATATCAACCATTGTATTGCAAACACTGTCACCTGTTTGGCCACACCATGGAACAGTGTTTTAAACTCCACCCTGAATTAAGACCTTATAATGTTAACAATAAAGTTACTAAGAAGACTGACAATTTACCTATATCTCCAGTGATTCCAGTTGGCAATGGTCCAGCTACTTCCCAGGAATTGAATAATGAACAACTTGCAATTCTAAATACAGATCTTAATGGGCCAGTTGATAAGGAGGGGGTGTGTAAAAATTATGCAGATCAAATTGAGCAGGCAACTATTGGGGAATATGCAGATCTACCAATAGAGATTAGAGATAATGTTATGAATAATGTATGTGTTACCTGCGAGTCGAGGATGTGAGTCCAGATTATTCCGATGTAGAAGGGGCCTCGCTCTCAGCATGGAAGCGGGAGGAGGAGGACAAAGAAATTACAAGCAAGATGATTTATCCAACACTTTTGTTAAGGAGCCCGCAGTCGCCACCACATCTAGGACCACAAGTGCTCGTACGGAGAATGGATGATACTATGGAAGTGATCCCCGATAACTCGATGCGAGTGCCACTTTCATAACCCCCTCAAGTCCTATAGTCTGGGAATCTGCCCATATCATCCTTGAGAATCTAGCAACCACTCGCCGATGGTGTTCGGTCTCAACGGAAAAGTAGAAGAAGGAGAAAAGATATTATGGAGCTGCAAAATCTCTCTAAGTCTAATATTATTGGTATGGATCGGTCTAATGCAACACCCCCTAGAATCACTAGGGTCGGTAAAGCATTACATCATGATTAATCCGATTTGTTGGAATGTTAGGGGTGTAGCAAGTCCTGGCACCCTTAATAGATTATTATACTTTAACAGGACCTTTAAACCTTGGATTATAGCATTACTTGAACCTATGGTACATATCAACATCTCTAAATTTACTAAAAGATTTCGAGGATTCCATTTTCACTCCAACTGCAACAATAAAATCTGGGTGTTTACCAGAAAGGAGCTTAACCGCAATGTTCAACTCGATAATTATCAATTTCTACATTTACGAATTGGATTGGATTCTTTCCGAGGCGGTGCTTACTATCATTTATGCGGGGTGTACTCCAATGGATAGAGATTCTCTTTGGAAAGAGCTGTGGCTGATCAGTACTAATAACCCTTCAAATTGGATTGTCAATGGGGACTTTAACTGCATAAGAGATCCTAGTGAGAAAAAGGGGGGAAGAACTCCTGACCTTAATACCATGTTACAATTCTCCCAGAATATCACTAATGCAGGATTATTTGATCTAGGCTACATTGGTTCCCCCTTCACATGGAAGAGAGGTAATCTGTTTGAGAGAATTGATAGAGTTTTAGCTAATGATCAATGGCTCAACACCTTTCCCATAACTCAAGTGCAGCATTTACACAGAGCAACATCTGATCACTCCCCATTATTGATACAGATATCTTTCGGTCCTTACAAAGGGCACTCTCGGTTTAGATTTCTCAATGTTTGGTGCACTCATAATAGTTTTTTAGCCGAAGTCCATAGAGCTCGGAATGTTTTGGATCACACTAGTTGCAACCCTCTTGTGAGATTGTGGAGATTGCAAAAGAATGTAGCTTTTAAACTAAGATTGTGGAATAAGAATCAGTTTGGTAATGTTTTTCAGCAAGTTAAAGAAGCAGAAGCCAAAGTTCATTTGTTAGAAGCTCGCTAATGATTTGGGAGGGGTTCGAGCACAAGAGCTTGAAATTGCTCAAAGATCTCGTTTTTTCAATCCCCGGAAAGGGAAGAGGCTTTTCTACAACAAAAAGCTGCTGTGAATAAATACCTCTATGGGGACAGGAACTCTAAGTATTTTCATGCAGTTATTAAACACGAAGAAAAATAAATACTATACTTAAAATCAAAGATGAGGTCAGTAATTAGGTTACCGATCAATCTTCTATTTCACAAAGTGCTGTATCACATTTTCAGAATTTGTTTGCTGAACAGCCTATATCCTCTACTTCATTTGTTGCTGAGATGTTTTCTGATCATCATGATTATGTGAATCAGCTGAATTTAACTTCCCTCCCTGATAAACAGGAGATAATGCAGGCATTGCACAGCATTGATGGTAATAAAACAGCTGGTCCAGATGGTTTCACTTCAACATTTTATACTAAAGCCCGGGACATTGTGGGTGCCGATCTTATTCGGGCGATCCATTCTTTCTTTCACGGGGTCGGATCTTCCTAAATATTTTCGTTGCAACCAGCATTGCTCTTATTCCCAAAGGCACTCAAAAAACTCGGTGGACTGATTTCGGACCTATCGACCTTACTACTACTTTTTCTAAAATAATTAGCAAAATTCTTGTGGGGAGATTACAACCCCATCTTAATCGATTGATCGACTCTAACCAATCTGCTTTTGTGCGGGGAAGAACTATTACCGATAATTGTCTTTTGGCTCGGGAATTGTTACTTGATATTGATAAGAAATGTAGGGGACATAATTTACTTCTCAAATTGGATCTTAAAAAGGCATATGATACTATCGATTGGAAATTTATTGATCCGGTACTTAAAGCTAGAGGTTTCCATCCTGCTTTTTGTGCTTTAATTCAAAGATGGCCGTCCAATGCCTATTACGATGTACTCGGTTAATGGCACGTAGCTGTGGATTCTTTAAAGCCGGGAGGGGCTGAAACAAGGAGACCCACTTTCTCCAACCATCTTCATTTTGGCTTTTGATTACTTCTCTAGAACTCCGAATTACGCTCAAACACTTTATCCTTATCTTCGGTTTAAGCATGGTTCTTCACGGATTATAAGTCACTTGGCATATGCTGATGATGTCATCATCTTCACCAATGGAAGTAAGCTTGCTGTAAAGAAGATTTTGCAAATGACTGATCACCTAGCCTTGGTTGCAGGTCTGGAATTAAACCAAAGGAAGTGTCAATTTTTGGCTGGAAAAGGGTTCAAATATCAACATTGGTTGAAAGAGTACACAGGATTTTCTACTGCTCGATCTCCCTTGAAATATCTAGGAGTGCGATTAAATAAAGGAAGGAGGAAGCAATCTCGGTATGATGAAGTTGTTAGGAAGATTACATCAACATTAAACTGCTCGGACTAATACCTTTCGTCTAATGGTGGAAGATTAACATTGCTTAAGAGTATACTCTCAACCTTTCCCCTTTATCGATTACAAATAGTTAGAATGAAAAAGAGCACTCGGAAAATGATAGAAACAATGTTTAATAAATTTCTCCGGGAAGGCCAAAACAAACAATATCATTGGGCTATATGGAACAAGGTTTGCAAACCAAACAAGGTCGGGGGCCTAGAGGTCGAGAAATTTCCAACAGATGAGCCATTTGTTCTATTGTAAGCGAGTGGATTAAATTCGAAGGAAAGATACCATGTGGGCAAAATTCTTGTTTGACAAATATTGTTGGAAAGCTCACCCAAATTCCGTAGTACCAAGACAAGGGGATTCTAAACACTTGGAGAAGTTTGCTGAAAGTAAGGGATCCGGCCAATCGGTATTTCGCTGGGAAGTGGGCAAGGGGGAGGTGAATTTCTATTATGACAACCTGGATAGGAGATGGCAATTTAAATTTTACTGTCGATTTCAATCACCAACTAACGATTACGAGATTTCGGATGGAGGATCAATGGAATGTCAACAAGCTGAATGAAATTTTGGATGAAGAGAGCATACGACAGATCATTCAAATCCCTATTAATCCAACTATACCTGATAGAATCATACCGAAGCAGATCTAATAAATTTTCTTTCAATCAAATGATTCATAGCTCTTTTCAACTTTGGCTCGATACTACTTGGGGAGAAAATCTGGACCAGGCTTTTATCCCCCTCTATGTCTTACTTCGCGGAGAATGTTTCATCATTACCTTCCACTAGATGATATTTTAAAACTCAAAGGTCTAAGACTTGCTTCTAGATGTTGGCTGTGTCAAGCTCAGGAAGAATCACTTTCCCACCTCTTTCTCCATTGTACTGTCACTAAACAGGTATGGATTACTGTTTTACAACAATTCCACCTTAACCACCTCAATTACAATTGGCTCAATTGGGAAGCTTGCTGGGAGGACTGGAAAAATGAAGAAAACTTCCATTTACCTTTAGTTATTTGCTGGTTTGTTTGGATGCATAGGAATCATGTGAAGTATGACAACAGAACTTGTAGTATAAATCATATGGTGGCCAACTGCTGCAGTTTTCTGAGTAAGAAGCCACTATTGGAACCCACAATTAAAAGAAAACCTACATTGCTGAAGTGGTCCCTTCCACCTCCACCATGGATAAAAATCAATATAGATGGGAGTTTCACTAACTCGCTCGCTTGGAATTAGGGCGGCTTGCGAAATTTTGAAGGTAAATTACTCGTGGTACTTTCAAGTTCCTATCATCTCACCGTCGGCTCTCCACTCCGAACTACAAGCCGCTTATTGGGCCACGATTACTCGCTAAAGCCTTGAACTACCAATTTGTCTGGATTGAATCGATTCTCGACAGTTGGTTAACATAATACAAGGATTATCTCCTCCTCCTTGGAATTTGGTTTACCCTTACGGAACATTGCTCTCTACATTTGGCTCCCTCAACCTCAAGTGGTCTCATATCTTTAGAGAAGGTAACCAACCTCGCAAACTGGTTGGCCAAACATGCCACCGCAACTCAAAGGATTATTTTTGTCGTTAAACCCGATGATCCTTTAAAGCTTTTACTTTTTGGGGATTTGATCGATATTCCCTTTATTAGATGTATGTAAACATTGTTACCTTTTGATGAATGAATTTTCTTCTTTTTTTTAAATATATATATATATATATATATATATATATATATAAATAGTTTGGAAAATAATGTTTGATTTTTAAAAATACGAGACCAAGCCGATCCCATATGTTTAATAGTTTAAATAATTGAACGCCACACCATGAACTACGTGTTTATCCTGGGGAATAAACACATTGCTTAATAATGGGGTTCGATTAAATAAACCAGTAAAATTATGACATCTGTTTGGTCTGCGAACCAATTTTTATATCGACCGATAAATTCCCTTATTTAATATAAAGAATTAAATAAGTTTTATATTAAGTTGGGTTCTAAAATTCCCTATAAGGGCAAGCCCCTATAATTAATTACATCTTAAATGAATGGAATCACTTAACAAAACTCTCGATAAAGATCAGTGGTTTTGCTCTCAAGAATTTCCAATTTTAGGCTTTCACAATTGGATATTTAGAGATTCAAAAGGGAATGGGTCGAATTAGGAACAATTATTTTGGGAATTCAAAAGAAGAATGAAAGGGGATGTTGTGGATTCAAAGCGAATTTCGATGACTTCCCAACCATCCTATTGTTTGGCTTCGATTTTGAGAGATATTATTTGATGTTTCAATCCTGCCAATTTTAATTGATTAGGACTTATATTCATATGACATAATCATACAAATAGCCTGGAAATTATGAGGGTTTATACTGTAACAAACGACGACCTCAGAGTCCTATGACAAGTTTAGGGCTTATATTGCACAATGTGCAAAAGCCTAAAGAAAAGTTGAGGATTTATGTCGCACTAGACGAACAACCTCGAAATCCTATAGATTGTTGTTTAGTTACCGAGGAATGGATCAGGCTGACGAAGACTACCGTGCTACCCACCGTGCTTGCTTCGAGCTCCTTGTTGTTGCAGAGGTTTAGTTTAAGAAGTGAAAATCAAGAGATGAGAGAAGTGTCATGGTTCAGAGTTGAGTTTTAAATTCAATGTCTTAAGTTTTATTAAGGGAAATCCTAAAGTTGATTAAGCAGAATCAGTTAAGATCCCAAGGTTCCATCATCTCGGCACTACTATTTTCATCAGATTCACTTAGTCCAAATGAATTTGCTAAACTCAACTGAATGAGTTCCGCACTTTCATTTAAACTGTGAGAGATCTCGTTAGCAACATGTGGGTTACATCATCCGAGGGATTCCCGATCATCCAATGAGACGATTAGTTTAGTTATGATTGTAGTTTTGTTGATTTGTTTGTGATTAAATTTTTAGTTGTTTTATATTTTGAATGTTGTGGCGGTGAGTTTTATCTTGTTTTGATTTTAATTTAGTTTTGGTTTCATGTTTGCGGCTATCCTATGGGTTTCAATTTTCATGCAGGATGACATTGTTGTTTAACATGAAAGCTTGCAAGGAAGGAAAGAAAGTACATCGCAGGTAAGTAAATTGCAATAAAATAAAAGCGTACCTGGAGGGTCTTCTCGTCATTTCCAACTTCACTTAAAAAACATGTTAAGGCATTTAAATATTTGAAAGAAAACACCTAGGCAAGGCTAAGGGAAGGTTCTGGTTGTCTACCAAAGTCCTAATCCTATCACTAGTCAATTCCTAAGGTGTGTTTGAGGATGATTTTCTTCATCAAAGAACAATGAAGTTCAATTGTTCTTCTAAAACATCCCATCAAATTAAGAAAGTGCTCCTGACGAGTTATGAACATCTTTTCAATGCCTTTGGAATTGTTTTGAGTCCAAATGAATTTCGTTATGTGGATGGATTGATTATCTGAGATTTAGTTAAGTTTTGATTCTTGCTCAGTGAACTAGAATGTTTGATTATCCCATGAGTGAGGTGATATTTCATTTGACATTCCATTTAAGGGTTATCATGATGAAAGCCTTAGGGGCAATTTAGTACGTTAAGGAACTTAACCATTCTTAATCGAAGTTTGAGTTGGTGATTTAAAGTGATTCAATTTAGTTATAAAGTTTTGGTTCAAATATTTTAAATTTGTTTTTAAGTTGGAAAAGGGTGTTCAGATCATTTAATTTATTTAATTTTAGTGTTTTAAGTTGCTTTAATTTAATATTTTAGATTAATTTTAATTGGTTTAATTTAATTATGATATTTTAATTATAAATTGCTTTGAATTAATCTTAATATTTCAAATTTATTTTAACTTTGGTTTTGAACAATTTCAAATTAGTCTTAATATTTTAAGTTATTTTTATTTGATTTTAAATCATTTCAAATTGATTTTAATATTTTAAGTTTTAGTTTAATTATAAGATTTCAAGATTATTTCCTCTTTTAATTATTAGTTTCAATTATCATTTTTTATGGTTCCATTAATTAAGGGTTAGATAATATTGAATCAATATATTAATTAGGGGTTTAATTTAAAGAATTAGAATCTTCTTATATCACATCCCCTAATCTTAACAATTCATGCTTTAATTAACTTCCAAAGTTTAATGACTTAATTAATTGAAATTCATTCTTTAATGTTAAAAGTGATTGATGGGTTTCTACCTCTTAGCTCCCTATGTTTCAATCATCCAAGAAGAAAATTAAGATCACATGTTTACCCTTCCCTTTGGTTGAGCCTAAATATTAATTAAGATTAAAGTTCTTTAATTAACTTTATGCCCCCTTTAGCTTGTTCATCTCATAACTCACTAAATTAAGCTCAAATAAATTTGAAATTTTTATCTCACCTCATTCACATGTCAATTAAGACATTAGAGGAGAAAATGTGATTTTTCTGTTTTTAATTTAATTTATGTAATTATTTTAGTGAAAATAAGGATTTTCAATGGAAATTCAACAACTTGACCAAGATAAAACTTCTATCTTTAGGAAAATTATAGAAAATTTCTACTGACTAGAGGACCACTTGGACCAATTTTGGTGATTTTTTGAATTTTATCTTATTTATTATAATTATTTTATGTTTTGGAGTATTAATTAATTATAAAATGAGATTAAAGTGGAAAAATAGGTTTTATATTTTTCTTAAATCTCTCTGATCTCAAGGAACTCATAAAAACAAATTTTATATTTTTTTATTTTTCTTTAAATTTTTAAAATTATTTTAGTGAAAAGGTTGGAAAATCCATTTTTAATATTAAAAATTACCTTAAGCCTTTAAAATTCAATATCTTTACTTAGAGACTTATGAAAAATATTTGGCTAGTTCTCAAGTGATTAGGAGACCAAATCTAACAATTTGGTGAGTTTTAATATTTTTATGATTTTTATAAATTTTTAATTATTAAAATATTAAAAATATGTGAAAAATAAAAATTTTATGAAAATTCCAATTTTAATTTTTTAGACTCCTCTGACCTCAGAAAATGCCCAAAATTGATTTGGTGAATTTTTGAGTTATATTTTGGGTTTTATGAATTTTTTAATTTCAAATATTATTATGTCACTTGTTTAATCCATTTAATGGGTTAAATTAACTTCAATATATTTGTAATTTTTATGTGGGGTTCCCTAATCCTAAAGGATATTGGAGAATTGATTTCATGTCATTTTGATTTGTGGTTGTTCCAAATTAATTTAATTTCAGTTTTGAGTATTTGGTCAAATTAAGGTCATTTTTAGTGAATTAGATCAAGCCATAATTTTCCTAGGGTCCATTGGTCCAGATATACTTCCCATAATTTTTCTAGATTTTTAAGAACAACATGCTAATTTTTATAATTAGTTTTCAAGAAAATAGTTCTGAATTTAAAAAATAGATAACTTCCTGTAGACATAGCCTCTGACCTTGGAAAATTCCAAGAATGTTCCCAAGATCAGAGGCTACAAAAGAACTATGGTCTCATGCCATGGTGAATTATGCATGCTAATGGAGAATTAAAATACTTAGGACAGTAAATAAATCATTAAAAATCAAATACTCAGCAAAATATTTTTTTTTTAATTCCACATTATTCCCCTCTATTCACCGAGCAAGGGGGTATTTTTAGTTTATTTTTAGGATTTTTTTATGCAAAGATATGCATTTTCAAAGTTTCTGGGATTTAAATAAATAGAAAATTTCCAATTTCCTACTTAAGTGACTCAGCGCTAACTGGATCCTATGGTGGATCGAAAGCATACGCGGCGCGGTTCTATTCAGCGTCGCCATCCGAGTCATCGTGCTCTTTACACACAGAGCTCCCGTGCGACTCGATCTCCGTCGTCCATCCAATACACGCTCCATCCGACGGTTCGTTGAGCATCATCCACCGTGCGGCTCGAACCAAGAGCCATCCATGTTAAAACCTTAATATCTCGAGCTATACTTCACCAAATTGAGTGCGGTTTGTTTCTACATGCTTGTCTAGAGGCTACAAAAGAACTATGGTCTCATGCCATGGTGGATTATGCATGCTAATGGAGAATTAAAATACTTAGGACAGTAAATAAATCATTAAAAATCAAATACTCAGCAAAATATTTTTTTTTTAATTCCACATTATTCCCCTCTATTCACTGAGCAAGGGGGGTATTTTTAGTTTATTTTTAGGATTTTTTTATGCAAAGATATGCATTTTCAAAGTTTCTGGGATTTAAATAAATAGAAAATTTCCAATTTCCTACTTAAGTGACTCAACGCTAACTCGATCCTATGGTGGATCGAAAGCATACGCGGCGCGGTTCTATTCAGCGTCGCCATCCAAGTCATCGTGCTCTTTACACACAGAGCTCCCGTGCGACTCGATCTCCGTCGTCCATCCAATACACGCTCCATCCGACGGTTGCTGAGCATCGTCCCTGTCTGGCTCAAACCAAGAGCCATCCATGTTAAAACCTTAATATCTCGAGCTATACTTCACCAAATTGAGTGCGGTTTGTTTCTACATGCTTGTCTAGCCTAAACGAAGCTATTCATACGGCTAACATGCATTGAAATCAATCTAAAATTTAATAGAGAATTGCTAGAAGCTCAGGAGGAAGGAAGGTTCAATACCTTAGCTCTGAGAGGTGAGGCCTCAATCAGAGATGCTCGACACGTTCGTTGGAGTTCCAGAAGCCTGCGGATTGAGCCCCTAGTCGTGTGAATTTCCTAGACACAAGTTTGTCCAAACCCAATTTGGAGCTCTGGCCGATAAAATATATGGGTGGCCTGGTGATGGGGCTTTCACTGGGGAGCTTCTTCTTTTAGTGTGGGGTTGGTGTGGGTGCAATTAATTTGATTTTGGTGGAGTTTCCAGGAGTGTCCTGTTTCTGGCTCAAATTTGGGCTGAGAAATTGGGCTCAGGTAAGGGGTTTGAGAGCTGGAGAATGGTGCGGATCATCTTTTCCTGACTGGGGCTTGGTCTAGGAGCAATTTGGGAAAGATTCGTGAAGAAATTTTCAGCACCTGAAACTTGGTCATGAGGGGGCGGGCATTTTATAGCCATGGCTGGAGAGGGGAGCTCATGGCCAGGCAATGAGTGCCCTGAGCCGCTTAGGGTGAGGGCTGAGCAGGTCAGGTGGCTGGTGAGGGGATTACTCACTGCCATGCCTCAATTTTAAGTTTTAAGCCCATGGGGGTGCTCGGGCGTGCCTGTTCCAGCTGTTAGGGCAACTGGCAAGGACTAGCAGGCGGCTGGCAGGGCTGAGGAGGAGTGGAGGAGGAGTTCAGTGCCATTAAACCTGGTAGGGAGGTTGCTTAAGGTGAGTTTAGGGTAGTGACTTAGCCTAAGCTAATTGTCTAGATCCATTGGTCCAAGGTGGTGGACCATTGGTCCATGGTTCATGGGGCTTGAGTTGGGTCAGGTCAAACCCACCCTAGGAGGTCTAGGGTTGGCTGTCATGGAGTTGGTTTGGTCCAATTTGGATCACATGTTCACATGGATTGAGCTAGCTTGATTTTGGGTTTGTTTGGGATCAAATTTATTGATCAACATGTTTTAAATGATTGTCATAAAGCTTATGGAAGGGGTTTGGAGTGAATTGGAATTGATTTGGGAAGTGGATTTGATGGATTTTGATGATTTGGTTTAATTTGGGTCACCATGGATTAAGTTTGATTTAGGTTTGGTTAGAGCTTAGCTAGGGCTCAATTGATGTTCAAATGGATGTGGTTGATTGTCATGAAAGGTTTTGGATAGAAATTGGGTGGAAATTTTGGGTTAGGGGATTCAATTTTGGGGAATTTGGGCCATGAGGCAATTTTAGGACAAATTTGGGGATTTTGGTTTCAAGTGATTTTGCATGGGTTTCAATTAAATTTTTGGCCAAATAATTGTTTTTTTTTTTTGGTAAAGGAATGTGTTATGAAGGTTTTAGAACAATTTTGGGAAGAATTTGAGTTGAATTGGATTGAATTTGGGCACACTTGGGTTCATGGGTAATTTAGTGCAAAAATTAGATATTTTAGATTCCAAGTGGGTTTGAATTCAAATGTGGATCCAATTGGTCTTGGATTTGGTTTAGATTGGTATTGGAGATGTTGCATTAAAGTTTGGAATTGGAATTGGGCAAGATTGGGGTCAGTCAAAATTGGGTTTAGTTTGGGCACTTTTAGGTTAAATGGGCCAAATTGGGGATTTTGATAAAATTGGGCTAAATTGGTAAAATTGGGGTATATGATAGTTGAAGAAAATGAAATTGGGAATATTTGGGAGATTCTGGATTTTTTGGGAATTTTTGGAATTTTTGGAATTTTGGGTTAAGAGGCGTATTTAAGTTACATGGAGGTTATTTGGAGTGTATTGGGGTATTTTGGTGGATTTAAGAGGTGGGAAATGTTTTGAAATGATTTTTAGGAATTTTGGGAATTTTGGGTAATTTTTGGGGAATTTTGGATGAGTTTTGGTTGATTTGGTGCTTATATGGGCAATTTAGGTAATTTTGGGTAAGTATAGGGACCCGGGGTCAAAATTGAGTAGAAGTGATTTGAGATGGAGTTAGGGTTTAGGAGCATGAGCCATGGACCTTGGCCAAGTCCAACCCACTTTGGACCAAGTTTAGCCAAATGGTAACCACTTTATGATCCTTCACATATTGACCCTAGCCATCTTAATCAAAGACTAGTGGCTTTGGTTCAATCATATGAGTTTCTTAAAGGGCAGAAGGAAGGGGTTTAAGTTTTGGGTCAAATGGCTTAGGGGTGTGTGTTTGTAAGAGAAGCTCAATTCACCCAAGGTTACCCTAAGTCCAAGCATTCCTATGGGAACTCATTATTGGTTTTTTATATGGTGGTTTTAACCTTTCAAGGTGATTTAGAGGTTTGCAACCATCCAAGTGAGGTCCCAAGAGGAGTCAAGAAGTGGATGAGAATTGCTAATGGTGGGCTCCAACTCTAGTCTTCTAGGATTGTCTAGGAGAATTCCTATGGCTAGATCCTAAGCACTAAGAGGAAGACCAAACCTCACCAAAAATGAGGTCAACATGCTCAAGGCTCTAACCCTTAGCCGACCCCTTTTTCTCCTCTTTCATTCAAGCTTTTGGAAGTAAAAATTTTTTTCCCATTTTCTCTTCATTTAGTTGATCTTTGGGTTTTCTATTGAATACTTTTATGTTCTATGTTTAATACAATGCTAATTTGTTTTCATGATTATGGTGATCTTTAGGGAGTTGTGAAAGGGGTTTTCCCTTCTTCTAACACTTGCAATGCTCTTTGAGGAGTTATGAAGGGATTACCCTAATGGATTTTTTAGATTTGTTGTATTTTAACATTCCTTTCATTTGCTAAACTTGATTTATGCATTTTTTTATGCATTTCATATTGTTGTTGACAAAGAAATCTTCATGATAAATTTGTTTATGATTAAGCTTTATTCATGTAAAGAAATATTTATCATCATTGAATTTATGTGTTTTCTTAATTTCATTTACAAACATAAATATTTGTTATCTTAATTAATATGCTTTGAAGGAGCTATAGCAAAATGAGTCTATTGAATGTGCTCATGTGGTTTAATCTTGATAATTTGAATGAACTATTGAGTTTTCTTTTGCGGAAAGTTGATTTCCTTGAACGCGTCTGCTATTTAGAGGTCATGTTGAAATTTCTTTGGTGCCCAATATATTTATTTGAATGTACCTATGAAATCAAGGTTTGGTTTTTTAATTTCTAAGATAAATTGGTGCATGAGTTTTTTTTCTAAAATAAATAGAATAAGCTGAAGGACTTTTGGGTTTTCATTTGTACTGAAACATATGTGTGTTTTTCTTGCCTTTTTTTTTATCATCGTGACACACAAGTTGCTATAAGTCTAGGTTATGGACATTTAGGCTTTCATTTATGCTGAAATACATGATTGTTTGCTTGCCTGATCCTTTATCTATAAACTAGGATTCATGTGCTAAATAAGGGGCGTGTATGAGGGGTTCTTATGCTTGAAATGAGAGCTTGAGTGCTTGATGTGTAAATTTGTAAAGTTTGTTTGATTGTATGTAGCTTGTCATTCATCTTTAATGTTTCAACTTCACACACTATATTTTTACCAAGGCTTCATATTTGCTACAACTAGCAAAAAATTTTAGGAGCTTTTATTGCGATGCCCCGCCTTTTTATTTCACTATTCTGTTGATATGTTGGTAAAGATTTATATTTGGTAGACATATAGGAGTGGGAAAAGATACTTTTTGGGAGGGTTATTTTGTTGAATTGGAGGAAAGGATACTTTGGTTGATCCATAGATTGTCGGACCGTCTGATTTGTTCGGTTTTGAGGGATGATCCTCCTTCGTTTTGTCGTTATTTTAGGAAGGATCGTTTCCTCCTATTTCTCTTCCTTGTCACGTGTCCTTTGTTTTCTTATTGCTTCTGGTCTAAATTACACACTTATATAAGACACATAAGCGTGCACGTATAGCCCCTTTGCTATATGTGGGTCCATCTAGCAAGGCTGTAAGTAGGATGGTCAACGGGGTGGTGATGACAGTGCATTAGAGAGATATGAGGGATGCCTTTAGAACAGTATCTCTTGATTCAGAGAGGGTAGATGAAGGAATTCATGATACTATTCACCTTTCCTTGGGGTTTTTGCCACCTACACTCTTAGAATGCCAGTAGTACTAGTTCGATTAGGGGGACTAACCTTTTGGATTATAATATTTTATATACATATTTTAAAATATGAAAAAAAATGAAATTTCCTATACAAAATATAAATTACTTTCCACATTTAATTTTTCTTGGAATGAAAATTGTAATGTATGAAAATTTAGAAAGGTCCAAGGTTGGTCCACTCGGGTCGAGGTAGGACTGCCTTCCATAGGGTGTCGGTCTGGTAGCTAGCACCTAAGGCCGGGATATGTATAGCATTGCTCTGAGACCTCCGTGTCATCGTTCTTACGGTCCTTCTGGACTTGTAGTCAGTCTTCGTGGCCTTCGTAAGCTTTTTCTCAGATTTCCTATGAGTTTTCTGAATAGATTTGCTTTACGGGATTTCCCACAAGACTATTTTGTTTTCTTTTTTGATTTCTTTGTTTTCTTTTTTGATTTATTTGTTTTCTTTCATCTTTATTTGGAGGCTTTCTTTCTTTCACTTTTCTTTTGGGTTTATCACCGGATTTCACACTTCACCTTTCCTACACACACTTCAACACACACCACAGGTTTAGACCTTCACCCTGGCACATTTTCTTGCTTTCTTTTCATCTCTAATCCCTTTGCAGAAAGCAATTAAAAAAATAATAATAGGTGGTGATGCATTGTGTGTAGCCAGCGATTACGGTACCTTTACAGTACCATTTCTTCTTTTGCCACACTGCTGATTTTACCTTTTATAGCACATATACTTGTTTAGTTTAGTCCTTTTGGCTTTAATCTTTACAGCAAATATACATGCTTAGCTTAGTCTTGCTTGCTTTACTTTTTCATAGCACCTACAAGCTTAGTATACCTTTCTTGCTTTACTTTTTCATAGCACATATACCTGCTCAGTTTAGTCTTTCATGTTTACCTTTTTACAGCACATATACATGCTCTCGATTGCTCTTGTTTACTGCTCATTTATTGCATATACACATGTGATTATTACTGCTGACTGCTAATTACACTTCGTAGCATGTTTTATTCTTCTATTATTAGGTTGTTTTTTAGAGACTTGCAGGGGACTTTAGGATAGAGGCCAGTAGGACACCTTGTTTAGGAGGTACCCTGCGACAGGCCTTGAGACCCAACAACAACTATGCATATAAATGTTGACCTCATTTTTGATGAGGTCTTTTGCTTCTCTCTTTAGTACTTAGGATCTAGCCTTAGGCTTTTCCTTTGACTAATCTTAGAGGACTAGAAAGGGAACCCACCCTTTAGAAATTCAAACTACTTCTTAACTCCCTACAAACCCCACAAGCTTGATTGTAGACCCCTAATCACCTAGAAGGTTGAAATCAAATGTGGAGGTTTAAAGGATGAGTTCCCTATAGGACTTTTTGGCCTTAGGAATACCCTGGGTGGCCTAGTCCAGTGAAGGTTGACTTGCTCATACACTACACTATCACACACATTCCAAGTCCTAAAACCACACTCTCACCCAACTTGACTTCCTGACTCATGTAGGTAATTCATATGGATGGTCCTTAACCCCTAAGCCCCTAGCTAAGAAGGTTAGGAACAACATAGTGAATGCCCCAAATGAGTCCTCTCATGGCTCATATGGGCTTAATATGGCTTCATGGCTCAACCAAAGTGATCCCATTTCACTCACATTTGATCAATCTTCCTTTTTTCAAAATTTCAATTTTTGACCCCCGGGGCCCCAGACCCACCAAACCTACCAAATACCCTTCAAATAACCCAAAATTTGCAAAATTGCCCAAATTACCCAAGATCCCTCAAAATCAATCCTAAACACTTCCCACCACTCAAATTGACCATCTTTGGCCAAAAACACCAAAATTTCCAAAAATACCCCTATACCCCCCAAAAATTACAAAAATACTCTTTTACCCCAAAAATCCAAAAATTTTAAAATTTCCCAGAAAATTCCAAAAAATCCCAAATATCTGCAATTTCATTTTTTTCAACTACACCATGGGCCAATTTTGCCAATTTATCCCACTTTTACCAAAACCCCCAATTTGACCGATTTTCAACCCAAGTGAACCCAATGTCAAACCAAACCACCCCAATTGACCTCAATTTTGGTCCAATTCAATTCTAAACTTCAATTCAATATCCCCAATATCAATTTATACCAAATCCAAGTCCAATTTGATTGACATTTGGGCCCAATTTCAATTTGAGTCCTAAGGCCCAATTTTGGCCCATGACCTAAACTTAGCCCAAACCAACCCAGTTCAACCCTAATTGGCCCCAAATCTTTTCTAAAGCCTTCCTAACATCCCCATAAACAAAACACTAACTAGATTTGCCCAAAATTTGAACCTAAACTCCACCCAAACCTAACCCAAAACCAAAATCCCTTAAATTGATCTAAGCCCAAACCAAACCCAAATGGGCCCAAATCCCAAAATTAGAGCCCAACCAAAACTGAAAACTTTTTGTAACACTCCCATAAACATTTTTCAACATTAATTTTACACCAAATTCAACCTTAGCCCAACCTTAGTCCAAGTTAGCCCAATTTGGCCCACCTTGGCCCCTTTAACAATGACCCACAATTTTATATTATGATATTTTTAATTTAATGGCAACGGCGCCAAAAACTTGACCCCGCTATATTATATGTATAGAATTGTAATTGTTTATGTTGTGGATGCTACGCAAGTATACGTATCGTATCAAGTAATACAGGGCTCTAGTGGAGTCCTGGTTATCGATCCCACAGGGAAATAGAAAATTAAATAACAACTAATTTTAAAATAATAATAATAATAATTTTAAAATAGTATACGAAAATTTGGAATTCTAAATTTAAGCGCAATAAAGTAAACTAAGTATTTTAATTAGGTAACTTAACTAAGTAGAAAATTAATACGTATTGAAAGTGCGGAAATTAAACTAATTGCTAAATAAGTCTTAACTATTCGAAAAAGTATCTTTCCCCTTGTTTAGAAATTTAAGTGATTGATGAATTTAAATAGATAATTTTAAGGTATTGTGACAAATAGGAGCATTCCTATTCTTTACCCTTTGGTCCAGGTGTAAAGAATATTGACTAATCCTATGTTTGATTGCGAATCGCGTGGCCAGTCGGGAGGATACCGACCGCCACTTCGAGCTCCCACGTTCCCCTCGCCCGAGGGCTAACATCTACACTTCGGCTCTCAAACAATAGGACCGAATTGAATATTTTAGTCCGTCACACTAAAATGCTCAATTCTACGCCCAGATGATATTATTTCCCTATTTATTTGCACCTTCCTTCCAAGGCTTTTGAATTCCCGAATATCGGATGTAATTTTTACTATAGTTGATATTCAACATATTTTAACAAATCAAATGGCCAGTTGAAAGTAAATTAAGTTTTAAGTAAAAATTATCACAATTTATTAATATATATAAAAGTACTTACGTTTTAAGTTCATTAAGTCACTTAATTTCATAACAGGGAGAAAGACTAATAAACTACTCAGAATGCATGGGAACTAAACTAAGCATGGATTTCATTTAAAGTTAAAAACAATAAATACAAATACTTATCTCGATTTATCCCAAGCAGACTCCTCGCAGTTCCTTTGACTCTTCCTTCCAGTACAGCAAGACTCACTAAAAACTCACTAACTCACTAAAGACTCACTAATTACACTAATTAAGACTCTAAAGACTGCTCACACACATAAATAAAAGACTCTTAAGACACAAATTGACACACATAACACAAAATAACACACACTTAGAAGCTGAATTTCGGCCTCTATATATAGAGGTGAGCAAAGGACCAAGAGGTGTGTAAGCATCCCTTCAAAAAGTGTCCAGGTTCAATGTATCCGCGCCATTCGAACTAGCTCGCCGTCGGCGACGAACTACCTCGCCGTCGGCGAGGCTTCTAGAAGGTCTTCGAACCGCGCTATCTCGGCTGTCGGCGGGCTCGGGCTCGCTGTCAGCGAGACAGTTATAAATCCTTCAGAATTTTCTTCCTCGTACCCTCGCTGTCGGCGGGCTCGATCTCGCCGTCGGCGACTCAGAACAAATTGCATTATTTTTTTCCTTTTTGCTCCAAATCCACTCCTTTTTATGATTTTTGCTTTTATCACCTAAATTCTACATTCCTGCAACAAAATAAAGAAAATATCTTTCTTTAAAGTGCAATTTCATCAAAAATAGGTATGAATTTCTTAATAAATTTTTCAGTGATCAACCAAAAAAGCCCAAATTCAACCTAATTCTACTCCAAATCACACCAAATTAATTCCAAACCATTCATGAAACATCCCTAAACTAAACCCAACATTTATTTGGCATGGTCTTTCACAAAAGTCTTCATCCAAAAGTCCATTTTGAAATATAAAGGCCCACCCATTTAAGCCTTTTAAAAAGCCCATCCAAAATGATTTCAAAAAACCCAAAATCCATTCCAAAGCCCACATGAGATTTCCTCTCATCATCCCTTTGATTTAAATCATTCCCTAAGTTTCAAACTCATCATCAAATTATACTAAATTAAGCCTCATGCTAATTTCACCTAAATTCATCAAAAATCCCAAAATCCATTTCCATGTAAATGAGTCAAGCCATCGCTAAGCCAAATGGAGTCCTTGGAGCCATACACAAGCCACATGAAAGCCATGAGAGCTTTGACTTATCACCACTCCCTAAATGGAAAAAGGAGGAAACCCTTTAATGATTCCCTTAGGAGTGATTAAACACTCCCATGTATCCCCTAACCCTGCTTAAGCCTAATTGTACTTGGATTGTGACTTGACCCCACTAATCAAGCTGACCCAAGTGACTTTCTCTTCAGCCCAAACCAACCTTGGGGAGGTGCACCTAGCCTAAACCATGACTTGACCAAATTGAATCATAAATGACCTCTCCCCCATACCATTTAGATCAAACCTCTTTACACATGGCCAATACCCATTGCTTGCACCAAACTCAGCCCCTGACCCCACTGAGTCAGATGGTGACCTGACCCTGGCCGGACCACCACCTGGGCCGCCGGAAAACACCACACCCTTGAGCACCTATTTGATTCAAATTTCAAATTCCTCCTTGTTGAGGTGTCCCAACTCAATTGAACTCTATGGTTGTTCTTCCCTTACCCTGAGCAGCTGATCCCAGCCTCCAATTGCCCCTGGGAAGCCCTCCAGCCACCTCTATTTAAACACCACCACCTCTTGGCCAAAGGAGGTGTTGAACCAAACCTTACCAAAACTCTGCCAAAATCACTCCATATCCCTCTCCAGACATAGAGAACTTGATCCCCACTGAAATCCAGCCCTAAAACCCTCTCGGTGAGTCCAATTTTGGAGTTGAAATTCAAGCCCAAAGCCAGGACACTTCACCACAGTGAGCCAATCTTCAAATTGATTGACCCTACACCTTCACCGGACCAAGAGGAGAAGTTCCCCGACAAAAGCCCCCTCACCGGAGCCGGCCATTGCTTCCGGCCTCCAAGCTTTGTGATCGGCCTTGGTCACTTTCATACTTAGACAATTCCCTAGAGCCAGAGATTTCATCTGGAGCTTGCTTGGACTCAATCGAAGGTGACACAACTCTCAGATCGAAGCTTCACTTCTCTGAGAAAAGGTATGAACTCATTCTTCCTCTCGAGCTTCCAGCAGTTCTCCATTTTGTTTGGGTTAATTTCATAGCCTATAAATCATATGGATGTGTTCGTCTCTTCAAGACGAATCGATGGAGTATAAGAACTCGAAAATCCATTGAGAATCGAGAGAGATATTAGGGTTTGAGTGTGGACGGTCACGGGTGCACATCAGACGTAGACGATGACCAGGAGCCGTTGGATCGCACGTGTATTGAGCAGACTGTCGAGATCAAGCCGGACAGCAGAATGTTACGTGAACCGCGGGCCCCTGGAGCGCTGAGTCAGATGGCGGCGCAAAATCACAGAGCGACGCGTGAGCTTTCGATCCGCCGTAGGATGACGCGGCGCCGAGTCGGATAAGTAGAAAATTAGGGTATTTTTGAATTATTTAAATACCAGAAATTCAAAAATTCATATCTTTGCATAGAAAAACACAAAAATAAAATAAAAATACCCACTTGCTCAGTGAATAGAGGAGAATAATGTTGAAAAGAAATCAAGTTAATTGGATGAGTATTTTATTTTTAATAATTTATTTACTGTTTCCAATGTTTTGATTCTCCATTTGCATAGACAATTCACCATGGCATGAGACCATAGAGTTTTTGAAGCCTCTGATCTTGGGAACATTCCCTGAATTTTTCAAGGTCAGAGGCCATCTCTGTGAAAAGTTATTGATTTTTCAAGTTCATGTCACTAATTTAGATATTTTAATTTCAATAATTAGCATGATGCAAAATAAATTCTAGGAAAATTTGCTGATATTTCTCAGGACCAGGGGACCCTATGAAAAATATATTTTGAGTTAATTCATTCATAATAACCTTAATTGGCCTAAACCCTTAAAATTGAATTTGAATTAATTAAGGTTAACCACACATCAAATTGATTTGAAACAATTCTCCATTACTCTTTAGGGTCAGAGGAACTTTACATAAAATTTTGAAATCAATTGGACTTGATTAACCCCACCAAATGGATTGATTAAGCTTCATAAGCAAAATGGAACTTTAAAAATTTATAACTCCAAAAATACTTTTCAAAAATTCACAAAAATGGTTTTGGAGTTTCTCGATATTAGGGAGTTCGAAAAATTAAAATTGGAATTTTCTAAAAAAGTTGATTTTTCACAATATTTTAATATTTTAATAATTAAAAAATAATAAAAATCACAAAAATATTCAAAATCATAAAAATGTCACATTTTGACTCCTAATCACTTAGGAATAAACCAAATATTTTTCCTAAGTCCCTAGGATAAGATATTGAATTTTAAAGGCTTAATGTAATTTTTAATATTAAAAAAATGAATTTTCAACCTTTTTCACTAAAATAATTCTAATAAATCAAAAAAAATCAAAAAATTATAAAATCTATTTTTCTGGACTCCTTGAGGTCAGAGAAATTTATGAAAAATATAAAATCTATTTTTCAACTTTTACTTTATTTTAAAATTAATTAATACTCTAAAACTCACAATAATTATAATAAATAAAATATAATTCAAAAAATTACAAATATTGGTCCAAGTGGTCCTCTGGTCATTAGGAACATCCCATAATTTTCTTAAGGACAGAAACTTTACCTTGGTCATGTTGTTGATTTTTCTTTGAAAACCCCTATTTTCTACTAAAAATAATTATATAAATAAATTAAATTCAGAAAAATCTCATTTTCTCCTTTAATATCTTAATTGACATGTGAGTCAGGTGACATAAAAATTTCAAATTCATTTGAGCTCAATTTAGTGAGTTATGAAATAAATAAGCTTAAAAGGGCATAAAGGTCATTAAAAATTTTAACCCTTAATTAAAACTTTAGGTTTAATCAAAATGGAGGGTAAAATATTTGATTTTAACTTTCTCTTAGATGATAAAAACTTAGGGAAATTAAAAGGGTAGAAATCCATTATATACTTTGAAAATATCAAAATGAAACTCTAATTAATTAAATAATTTAAATTTTGGAAAGAATATATTTAAAATTTGGATTATTAAAATAGGGATATTATTAAGAGGATGTTTATCCTTTAATTTTAAAAAAAATCCCTAAATAAGTCACTTTAACAATATTTAGTTCTTAATTAAAAATTAAAATAATAATCCAAATTAAATAAATGAAAAATTAAAAGAAGATAACATTTAAACGAATTAAAGCATAAAATGTTAAATGGTTTAATAATTAAAAATCAAATTTAAAATCTTGGAATTAAGTTAAATTAAATTAAATTAAGTTAAGTCAAAGTTTAAGTTAAATTAAATTAACACCTTAACAATTAAATTAAATTAAAATTAAATTAAATTAAAATTAAATTAAATTAAATTAAATTAAATTAAATTAAAATCAAATTGAATTAAATTAAATTAAAATCATTTAACAACAAACCTAAATGAAATCATTAAGAGTTAAATCAAAATATATCAATAATTTCAATACCTCTTCCTATCTAAGTAAATTTAAAACATGAACATCAATTTGAAATACTTAAGATAATTGAAAGTGTAAAGATTTAAATTAAATCTAAAATAATTTGAACACTATTCCAAACTTAAAATTATTAATTAAAACCTCATAATTAAATTAAAACACTTTAAACCATTAACTTAAACTTTAAATTAAGAATGATTAAAATTCTCGATAAACCAACTTGCCCTTAAAGGCTTTAATTATTATAACTCTTAAATAGAGTATTATGTGAAATGTCATTTCATTCATCAGGTAATCAAATACCCAAGTTCACTGGGCAAGAGACAAAGTTTAACTGAACTCCTGGATGATTAATTCATGTGTGCAACTAAATTTACTTGGACTCAAAATGATCCCAGAAGTCTTGAAAGATGTTTAGGACTCGTCCTAAACACTTCCTCAATATGACGGGATGTTTTAGAAGAACAATTGAATTTAATCGTTCTTTGATGAAGAAAATCATCCTTAAACCAAACCAAGAACCTAGACGTCATAGGAGATGACTAGTTATAGTATTAGGAATTTGATAGACAACCAAAACCCTTTCCCTTAGCTTTACCTATGTATTTCTTGCAAAATATGTTTAAATGCTCTAACATGTGTTTTAAGTGCAGCTTGGGATGATGGGAAGACCCTCCATGTACGCTTTTATTTTATTGCAACTCTTTATTTTTTCTTGCATGATAAATAAGACTATTGCATGAAAACCAAAACCTTTAAGATAGTCCCTGAACTGAAACCAAAACTAAATTAAAAGTCATTGCAAGATAAAATTCACCGCCACAACATTCCAAAATATAATACAACTCAAAATTTAATCACAAACAGAACAACAAAACTACAATTGCAACTAAATTAAAACGTCTCGTTGAATGATCGGGAATACCTCGGATGATGTAACCCACGTGTTGCTAACGGGATTTCCCACGGTCTAAATGAAAGTGTGGAACTCATTCGGTTGAGTTTAGCAAATTCATCCGGACTAAGTGAATTCGATGAAAATAATGGTGCTGGGATGACGGAACCGTGGAATCTTAATCGGTTCTGTTTAAATAACTTTAAGATTTGTCTTAATTAAAATATTAAAAACACTTGGATTTTAAGATTTTCTCTAAACCAAAACACTTCTCTCATCTCTTGATTTATCATTTTCTAAAACTAAACCTCTGCAACAACAAGGAGCTCGGAGCATGGTGGGCAGCTCGGCCATCGTCATCAGCAATACTCGGATCTACTTCAGCAAAACTTTCTTAGAATTAAATAACCAAGCCATAGGACTTCGAGGTAGTTTGCCTAGTGCAACATAAATCCTCAACTCCTCGTTAGACATTTGCATGATCATGTCATGTAAATTAAGCCCTAACTGGTCTTAGGACTCTGAGGTAGTCGTTCGGTACGACATAAACCCTCATATCTTCCAGGTTATTTGTATGATCATGTCATACAAATATAAATCCTAATTAATTAAAATTGGCAGGATTGCAATATTAAATAAATTCCTAAATTGAAGTCAAACAATAGGATAGTTTGGGAAGTTTCCAAGATTCTTCTTGGATCCTCAGCTTCTCCTACTTTTCTACCTTTGGACTCCGGAAATTAACTGTTCCAAATTTGATCCATTCCCTATTGAAATTCCCAAATTCAATCCTTTGAAACCTTAAACTTTGAAATTCTTGAGAGCAAAACCACTAATCATTATCGAGAGTTTTCTTAAATGATTCCCGTCATTTAAGATGTAATTAACTATAGGGGCTTTCCCTTATAGGGAACTTTAAGAACCCGGGTAATATAAACCTCGTTTAATTTCTTTATATTAAACGGGGGAACTTGTCGGCTTATAAAATTGGTTCGCGAGACCAAACGGATGTCACAAATCTTCTAGTTTATTTAACCGAGCCCCATCATCAAGCGAGTGTGTCTATTCTTCGGGATAGATACACGGTTTGTGATGCGGTGCTCGTTTATATAAACTATTTGGGATTTGAGATCAGTTTGATTTCATATCTTAAAATTTTCAAATTTAAAATTATTTTCAAAATCAAATACTACTTTCTAAATTATATATATATAGTTAAATTTAAAATTTAAAATTCACCGACAACTTCTGTAGGTGACCCCTTTTTTTAAATACAACACACAAACCTAAAAATATGCCGACAATAAATACAAAACATAAACCATATACCTATAATCGTTACAACGAGGAGTGTGGAACTTGGAGCAAAACTTTGAGGGCTTGGAGAAAATCTGACATAAAGGAATGAGGAAGTAGGGGATGTCATGCATCCGAGGGGAACCTCAGTGACTTCCCAGCAATCCTATTTGTTTGGATTTAATTTGAGAAGATGTTATTCAATGTTTCATCTTGCCTGTTTTATTATTTAGGGCTTATATTCGTATGATATCTGATTGTAAGAATATCCTAAGAAGACAGGAGGATTTAAGTAGTACCGCACGAAAACCTCGGAATCCTAAAAGTGTTAGGACTTATATTGCACAACAGAATTATACAAAATCCTAAAAGACAGAGTAGGATTTACGTCGTTCTAGGCGAACTAACTCGAAATCCTATGGGTTGTGTTATTTAAAACTATGAAAGAAAAGATGTAGTTGGAGTAGACTCTTTCTTTATTATATCAGTCGTGGTATTGCCTGTAGTGGACGAAGGAGGATGATCTATAGTAACAGAATGAGTCTACTCCAACTACATCTTTTCTTTCATAGTTTTAAATAACACAACCCATAGGATTTCTAGTTAGTTCGCCTAGAACGACGTAAATCCTACTCTGTCTTTTAGGATTTTGTATAATTCTATTGTGCAATATAAGTCCTAACACTTTTAGGATTCCAAGGTTTTCGTGCGGTACTACTTAAATCCTCCTGTCTTCTTAAGCTATTCGTACAATCGGATATCATACGAATATAAGCCCTAAATAATAAAACAGGCAGGATGAAACATTGAATAACATCTTCTCAAATTAAATCCAAACAAATAGGATAGCTGGGAAGTCACTGAGGTTCCCCTCGGATGCATGACATCCCTTACTTCCTCATTCCTTTAGACTCCTAAAATAAACTGTTCCTATTTTGAGCCATTCCCATTTGACTTTCTTATGTTCAATCTTGAAAACCTGAACTTTGAAATTCTTAAAAGCAGAATCACTGATCTTAATCAAGAGCTTTCTTAAGTGATTCCTGTCACTTAGGATGTAATTAACTATGGGGCTTGTCTCTATAGGGAACTTTAGAACCCATGTAATATAAACCCTATTTAATCATTTGTATTAAATAGGGGAACTTGTCGGCTTATAAAACTGGTTTCGCAGACTAAACGGATACCGTAGATTCTCTAGTTCATTTAGTTGAGTTTCATTATTCAAGTGATGTGTTTACTCTTCGGGATAAATGCATTACTTGTAGTGTTACACTCGACTAATCCAAACTATTGAATGTATGGTATCTCGTTTCATTTTTTCGAAATTATATTGTTATTTTCCAAAAGTTATATCATATCATTTTAAATTAAACCATTTTAAATCTTAACTATATTTTAAAATCACATCTTTTCAAATTTTAACGGTCGACAATCCCCAAACATCAAATATTTCAACTTCCAACATATAATTGAGGGGCATCTCGTTTCTTGTAGAAATATTACCTACACGCTGACATCGATCACAATTCTTTATATATGCATTAACATCTTTAAAAATTGTAGGCCAATAAAATTCAGATTGTAAAATTTCACAAGCAGTTCTATCAACTCCAAAATGTCCCCCATAATCAGAATTATGATATTTTTGAATAATTTCATAAGTTTCTTCTAAAGGCACACATCTTCGAATGATCAGATCCTTTCCTTCTTTATATAAAAATGGGTCATCCCAAAAAAAAGTTTTAGCATCAATTAAAAATTTTTTCCTCTCCTGGTATGTCAAACCATATGGTAAAATATCACTGACAATAAAGTTTACAATGTCGGCATACCACGGAATACGCCACTCATCAATAGTGAGCAATTTTTTATCAGGAAAATATTTATTAATTTCTTCAGTATCACTAAGAGATTTTTCAGTTTCAAGTCTGGACAAATGATCAGCAATTTGATTATCAGCACCCTTCTTATCTTCTATCTCAAAATTAAATTCTTGCAGAAGAAGAATCCATCTAATCAATCTCGGTTTTGCATCTTTCTTCTTCATTAAATATTTGATAGCAGAATGATCAGTATGCACTACACATTTAGTTCCAATTAAATATGATCAAAATTTATCAAAAGCAAATACTATAGCTAATAACACTTTCTCAATAGTGGTATAGTTAATTTGAGCTTCATTAAGAGTTTTACTAGCATAGTAAATTACTTTGAAAATTTTATCATAATTCTGACCCAAAATAGCACTAATAGCATAATCACTAGCATCACACATTAATTCAAAAGGTTTTTCCCAATTTGGTGAAATTATAATAGGTGTAGTGATTAATTTTTCTTTTAATGTTTCAAAAGCTTTTAGGAATTCATCATCAAAATTAAAATTACATCCTTTTCCAATAAACAACATAAGGGTTTTGAATTTTTGAAAAGTCTTTAATGTAACGCCTATTGAATCCAGCATATCCCAGAAAACTTCTAATTCCCTATACATTCGTTGGACAAGGTAAATTAGAGATAACTTGAATTTTTGCAGGATCAACCTCCAAACCTTTTTCTGATATTCTATGTCCTAAAACAACTCCTCATGCTACCATAAATTGACATTTTTCCCAATTAAGGACCAAATTAGTTTCTTCACAGCATTTTAGAACTTTAGATAAATGTTCTAAACATGATTCAAATGAACTTCCAAATACTGAAAAGTCATCCATAAAAACTTCAATCCCGTTTTCAATTAAATCACAAAAAATAGCCATCATACATCTCTGAAATGTAGCAGGGGCATTACATAAACCAAAAGGTATTCTGCTAAAAGCAAACGTACTACAAGGACTGGTAAATGTTGTTTTCTCTTGATCCTCAGGAGCAATTTGAATTTGGTGATACCCAGTATATCCATCCAGAAAACAAAAGTATTTATACCCAGCCAGTCTATCCAACATTTGATCTAGAAATGGGAGTGGAAAATGATCTTTCCTTGTAGCAAGATTTAATTTTCTATAATCAATGCATATTCGTCAACTTTTAACTTGTCTTGTTGGTATAATCTCATTCTTCTCATTAACAGTCACAGTTAATCCTCCTTTCTTAGGAACACAGTGAATAAGACTGACCCATGCACTATCTGAAATATGGTAGATAATCCCAGCATCCAACCACTTTAAAATTTCTTTCTTAACAACATCTTTCATAATAGGATTTAATCTCCTTTGAGGTTCAGCCCTAGGTTTGCAGTTATCTTCCATAAGGATTCTATGCATACAAATTGAATGACTGATTCCATTAATATCAGCTATCATCCATCCAAAGGCTTTCTTGTACTTCTTCAAAACATCAAACAAACTCTCTTCTTCTTTTTTAGTTAATTGGGAGGAAATTATCACTGTCAAGTTGAAGGCTCGCTTAAAAAATATACTTTAAATGATTAGGAAGCATCTTTAACTCAAGTTCAGGAGGTTTTTTAATTGATGGACCAAAATATTCATCTTTTTCAGCCATGTCCAATAGTTCAAAATTTCAATGAACATAATTTAGATTTTCCTCAAAAAAATCTTCAGATTGATGTAACTCCTCTTCTTGCTCATGTTCCAATTCTTCTCTTTCAGATTTCTCTTCATAAGTTGATTTAAAATGACATTCACTCAAATACTTGATAACATCCATCCTATAACATTCATCATCTTTACCTCTTGCAGGATTTTTCATTGATTTTGATATGTTGAGTGTAACAGTCTGATCATTAACTCTCATTGTTAATTCCCATTTTTGCACATCTATCATTGCTCTGCCTGTGGCTAGGAAAGGTCTTCCTAAAATTATAGTATCTAGTTATCTTCCTTTATATCCAGCACAATGAAATCAACGGGAAAGATAAATTGATCCACTTTTTCTAAAACATCTTCTATAACTCCTTTAGGATATGTGATTGAACGGTCTGTTAATTGCAGAGTTACAGTAGTTGGAGTTATTTCTCCTAATATCTATCTTTTAAATATTGATAGAGGCATAAGGTTAATGCTTGCACCCAAATCACATAAAGCTTTTCCATAAAATCTGTCTCCGATTGCACATGGAATTGTGAAACTACCAGGATCTTTAAGCTTTTCAGGAAGCTTCTTCTAAATTATTGCACTGCACTCCTCACTAAGTGCAACTGTCTCATTATCTTCAAACTTCCTTTTTTTTTAGAATATCCTTCATAAATTTCACATAGCTTGGCATCTATTCTAAGGCTTCAGCAAATGGAATGTTGATTGTAAGCTTCTTAAATATCTCTAAGAATTTTGAAAATTGCTTATCCAACTTTTGTTGTCGAAGTCTTTGAGGAAATGGAGGTGGTGGTTTTTCCAAATCTTCCTTAAGTGGAGAAATAGGTCTTTCCAAACCTTTCGGAGCATCCTCTTTTGGTTCTTCAATCTCTTCTTTCTCTACTTCAATTTCTTTTTGAACTCTACCTTCCAACTCTCTTCCACTTCTCAGTTGAATTGCTTTTACATGCTCTTTATTCTTATGTCTTGGATTTACTTCAGTATTACTTGGAAGCATACCTTGGGATCTATTACTTAATGTATAGGCAATTTGTCTCAATTGATTTATATTTTTAATTGTAGCTCCTTGACTTTGCAATTGATTTCCCATTTGTAACACCACTTCTTTTATAGACAACTTCTTCTCCTTAAATTGTGAAGCATTATTAATTCCTGGAGAATAGGTTGGTCTATAATTATTATTCCCTTGGTTGTTCCAGTTCCACAATGGGTTTACTTGGTTGTTCCCCCATTGTTGATTAATACCACCCTGATTATTGGTATTCCAATTAAAGTTTGGATGGTTCTTCCAACCTGGGTTATAATAAATAGAATAAGGGTTTTTAGGCTTACTTATAGCATTCAAAGTTTCTAGTGAAGTATGAGAATCAACCATTTGACTTAATGAATTTTCCTCAATCATGGCAATTGGCTGACAAAAATTCATCCCAAATTGGTCTATCTTCCTTGAAACTGCAGCAGCTTGATTTGCTAACATTGCAAAAGAATCATTTTCATGAATATTGGCTATCATTTTAGGATTTAACCTTTCAGAAGGCCATTGAAAATTATTAGTAGCCATTTGTTCTGTCAAAGCATAAGCATAAGTAAATTGTTAAGACATCAGTGATCCTAATGTAGCAGCATCGATAATAGATATAAAAGATCCAACTAATCCGTTATAAAAGATTTGAATTATTAACCAATCTGGTATCGAAGGATGTGGATAATTTCTAGGGAGATCTTTAAATCGTTCCCATGCTCATATATAGATTCACGTTCAAACTGACAAAAAGATGTGATATCATTTTTAAGCTTTGCAGTCTTTGATGGTGGAAAATACTTAGCAAGAAATTTTTGTGCTAAATCACCCTAAGTTCTGATAGATCCAGGTGCTAACGAATTTAACCATATCTTAGCTTTATTCCTTAGTGAGAAAAGAAAAAGTCTAAGTCTAATAGCATCATCCGAAACACCATCATTATTAAATGTAGCACACAACTCTAGAAAGCTGGTAAGATGTAAATAGGATCTTCAGTTGGTGCTTCCCCAAACTGATTATTAGACACCATTTGGATAATAGTAGGTTTAAGCTCAAAGGAATTAGCAGCTACAACAGGGTGTTGAATACTACATTGAAGTTCATCCACTGTAGGGTTAGCATATTCTCTTAAAGGTCTAATTCTTGATGGATGTCAACATTTTGATTTTGATGATTTGTCAGTACTTGAATATTTTTTATCTTTTTCACAATTTAATTTTTTTTATTTTTTTGATTGTTCTTTCTAATTCAGGATTGTAAGGCATAAGTCCCTCAGACCCTGAACTACGCATAATGATAAATAAAATAAAACAAAACACACTAACGAAAGCAAAGAAAAGTAAAAGATTTTTTAAATTTTTTTAATTTTCTTTAAATGAAATTTTAATTAATCTCCCCGACAACGGTGACAAAAACTTGATTGTCGAATATTTATGCTTACGATTTAGATAGTAAATTTATGATTTATAATATGGGATATTATGCAAGTATACGTATTGTTTATCAAGTAATATTAGACTCTCTGATTAAGCCCCGAGATATTGAACCCACGGGGAAATGTCTAAAACTTTAAAGAAATAAAAAAATAACTTTTTACTTTTTCAATTAATTTTGAAAAGTAGTTTTTGATATTTTTAATACAAAGTTTAGCAGGAAATTAAAATTTTCAATACTGTAAACACGATATAAAAGTTATAAGAATCAAATATATTTTTCCTTCTTCAATGAATCTGTAATAATTATGGATATTTATGTTGTGGAAGTATTTAAATGTATTGTGCAATTAGGAGCAATTATATTCTTTACCCTTACTTGGTTCTATAAATAAAATTGGTTAATTTGAAATTTTGAAATTTTGTAGATGGGTTAAGCAGGGAAGATATCAGCTCTCACTCTAGAGTTCCCTCTATTCCCTCCACCTGGGGGCTAACATCTCATAATAAAATTTAAAATAACAAACTAAATTAGGGGGCTTTAGCCTGTCACTCTAAAGTCCTCTAATTTTACTCCCCAATAAAGCATATCTCCCTATATATTTGCATTCAATCATATGGACTACAATTCTCACCAATATAATTTCATGTGATTCTTTCAAATTGTTGTTTGAGATAATACAGCATTGGATCTTACATAATCTCACAACAAATTTTAACATCTTAATTGGCCATATTAAGAAGTAAATTAAGTACAAGGAATTGAATCATCACAATTTCTTCTAGCATTAAACACTTATACTATCCACAACATACTTCCATAATTCAATTACTTCATCATCTAAGAAAGAAAAAGATAAAGTAAACTACTCAGATTTCATGAAGAAAACACAAACAGAACTTGATTTGAAAGCATAAACCATAATGAAAACACAACAAATCTTACTTAAAAATAAAGTTTAAAAACAAAGATAAATATTTATCTAAAAAGCCTCTCCATAAGACTCTGGAAGTTCCTTTGAAATTTTTCTTTCTACAATACAACTCTACAGAGGTTGGCGCCCAACTCTGATGACTCAAATAAAAATTGTAAACTTCAATAAAAACTAGATACAAGGATGAAAGAAAATTGGTGAGAAGAAGGCTTCACACAAACCCTTTTTCCTTTCTTACTCTCTTCTCTCTACTAACAACTATAGAGCTACACAAAGAAACTCTCTAAAAATAGAACTCTAAAACCCCTAACTCTTAACACACTTAAAACACACTTGCAAATTATGAGGCTTCATTTTTATATTTTTCTAAAAGGTGCCTTGGTGTCTCTTCAAATCATGTCCAGATTCAATGTATCCACCAAATGATGCATCCCTTCAATCACATTTACCACCCAAAGGAAGTTAATGAATTCACCACTAAAAGTTACTTCAAACACCCCTTGAAAATGGCGCTAAATTTAATTAAAATTTGATTTTTAATTGTGGCTCTTAAGCGCCAGAACTTTAGCACCATAGGCCAAATTTCTCAAACTTCATAATTTTGCTCTAAATTTGATCCTTTTTCGCTCCTTTCATCATAATTAATTATTTTCATCATAAATACAAGAAAAACACAAAATACCTTCCATTAAAGTGCAATATCATCAAAAATAGGTATAAAAAGTGCGTAGAAACACTATATATTTTAGGTGTATCATAGAACTTCAGGAACTTTCCCTAGTAACGTTCAAATTAATCCAGAGGATCAAAATAAAGAAGAACTTAAGGCTATACAATTAAGAAGTGGAAAAGAATTGAAGTGAAGGGTGCAAAAAGAAGTTGAACTTGAAAAGAAGAAGGTGAATTTGAAAAAGACATGATAACATATATCCAGATTTAGAATATCTGCTTAAACCGATGAAAATTACTATTGAAAGACCACCACCTCCATTTCCTTAAAGATTGAAACAATGAAAGAGTCAAAAATAATTTTTAAAATTCCTTGAAATCCTTAAAAAATTGTCAGTAAATATCCCTTTTGTTGAAGTGTTAGAACAAATTCCCAATTACGTGAAGTTTATGAACGATATATTAGATAAGAAAAGGAAGTTTACAGATAACAAGAATATTGCACTCAAGGAGGAGTGTAGTACAACTATTCAGAAAAAACTTCCTGAAAAATTCAAGGATCCTGGTAGCTTCACTATACCTTGTGCTATTGGAGAAAAAACTTTTTGAAGAGCCTTATGTGATCTGGGAGCCAACATTAATCTTATGCCCCTATCAACTTTCAAAAGGTTGGGAATAGGAGAAATTTCACCTACTTTGGTAACTCTTCAGTTAGCTAATCGATCTATTACTTATCTTAAAGGAGTTGTTGAAGATGTTTTATTAAAGGTTGATAAATTTATTTTCCCTGTGGATTTTATTATTTTAGATGTGGAGGAAGATAAAGAAATTCCTATAATTTTGGGAAGACCATTCCTTGCGAGTGGAAAAGCTATGGTCGATTCTAAAAAAGGTGAATTAAGTATGAGAGTTAATGATCATGAAGTGAAATTCAATATCTCAAAAGCTAAGATGTATCCAGCAACAGAAAATCATGACGAATGCTTTCGAATGAACATTTGTGATTATTTAGAAAATGAGCATTTTAAGAAGAAATATGAAGAGGAACATGAACAAGAAAATTTTAAAAGTGAGAAAAAAATGAAATGGAATAAAAATATGTTGAGAGAGATAATGAAGAACTAGATTATGTTCAGAAAAGATTTGAAACGTTAAATATTACAGAAAATGATAATAAAAGTTTAATTCCATCTATCATAACACCCACAGAACTTGAGATGAAGATACTTCTAAATCATTTGAAGTATGTGTTTTTAGGAGAATTATTTACTTTACCAGTTATTGTTTCATCTGATTTGACCGATATACACGAGCAAAAATTGCTAGAAATTTTAAAAAGATATAAATAAGCTTTTGGTTGGAAATTAGCTGATATTAAGAAATCCGTCCTTCGATCTGTATGCATAGAATCTTATTGGATGAATAACATAAACCTAGAGCTGGTCCGCAAATCAAATTAAATCCATTAATTAAGGAAGTAGAGAAGAAAGAAAATTTGAAATGGTTGGATGCTAGAATTATTAATCCTATTTCACACAGTGCATGGGTAAGTCTGATCCATTGTGTTCCTAAGAAAAAAGGAGTAACTGTTGAGGCTAACGAAAAAAATGAATTAATCACTATAAGACAGTCACTGGTTGGCAAATTTGTATTGATTATAGTAAATTAAATGCCACGACTATGAAAGAGCACTTTCTTTTACCTTTTCTAGATCAAATGTTGGATAGCCTTGTTGGGCACAAATATTTTTGTTTTTTAGACGGATATACTGGCTATCATCAGATACTAATTGCTCATAAGGATCAAGAAAAGACTACCTTTACTAGTCCTTATGGAACATTTACTTTTCAACGAATGCCCTTTGGATTATTGATGTGACTTTTTTATATGCAAGAATTTATGAACCCAGATTTATATATTTATAATGATTTTGTAATGTCACAATGTCAAACACAAGTATACGTTTTGCTCAAGTAATACAGGACTCTAGTGGAGTCTTTTTTATTAATCCCACAGGGAAGCGAGGTAAAAGGTTCTTAGTCAAATTCTAGTTTATTATTACTAGAATTTAGTTTGGAAGGTCGATATAAGTGGTTCTTTTAACAACTACACTTAAAAGTAAATCTTAATTTTAAAATAATTAATAACTAATCCTAAAGGAAAATACGAATACTAAAGACTACCCTTTCTGGATAAATTGGTTTGGAGAATTTTTAGATAATAAAAACTACTATTCTCAAGTAATGATTTGGATAATGTAAATGAATGAGGTGCATTAAATATTGCATGTGCCAAATAGGAACAATCATATTCTTTACCCTCTTCTGAGTGCATAAAGAACATTGGCTAATCCTAAGTTTAGTCCCTAAATCTGTGGTTAGGCTGGGAGGATACTGGCTCTCACTCCAGATCTCTCACTTCCCTTCGCCTGAAGGCTAACTCTCGCTTTAGTTTCCAAATACTAGGACCGAATTGAGAATTTTAGTTTGTCACCCTAAAATCTCCAATTCTACGTCCATCAAAGTATATTTTCCTATCTATTTGCACTCAACCCCCATGAACTTTACCATCCATGGAATTTGAATGTGGTTCCACTTTGTTGAGAATTACACCACCCTCTCGGGTCAATGCAATTACAATGAATTATAACAATACAACGGGCCATTATTGTAATGTAAATAAAGTGCAAGTAAAACCATCACATTTATAATTAAAACTTCTTCTAGAATGCATCCCAATATCCTAAACATGAATCCTACTCATTGCAAAAGAAAAGTAAAAGGAAAATAATGACATAATCTTCTCATGCCACTATTTCCTAAGAAGAAGAAAGAGTAAGAGAAAGACATCACAAAGCACGAAGAAAACACAACGGAAAACCTCATTTCAAAGCAAATCCATAAAATAAGTGTTTAAAAAATCATAAGATAATGAAGAACACAATACTAGATTTTTCCCCTTAAAAGAAAGATGAAATCTCTCCCATAAAGTCTTCCGCTGATTCATACAATGCTAGAACAAACCCTTACAAATTCTCTCAAAGTTCCCTCACCAATCTCTCCAAAAAGGTAGAAATCTACATTTCTACTCCTATTCTAAGATCTCTCAACATTCTCCACATTTTTCCTAACATTCCTCTCACACACACACACCTTTTCTAACCTAAAATTGCTAATTTAAAGTGTGGGGATGACTTTCTGAAGTGTTTCCACAAGAAACCTTTCAAAAAGCAACCAAATACGTTGAATATCGACCGTAACCACTTCTAGCGCGGTTCGACGCTATTCGGGCACTGTCTAGTGCTATTTCCAATGAATTTTTTGTGCTTTCTGGACTCTGGCACGGTCCGGCGTTGGATAAGGCGTCATCCGGTGCCCTACTCTGTGCAGCTCCATCGTTTTGCTTCGTTTGGCTCTGTTTCAGCTCCAATTTGCCCCATTTCTGTTGTGTTGCGTTCCTAATAGATAGCCTACAAAATAAGCATAAAAACAACATTTCTTTAAAGTGTAATCTCATTCAAAAATATGCAAGAAGTGTAAAAGATATTAAGCAAAGAAAGACTTATCAAACTGTTTCAGGCCAAAATTTGCTTTGTTTGCTCCAAATTGCACCATTTTTGCTTCTTTTTCTCCAAAAGTCATTTCTTGTACCTAAAACCAAAAAACATACAAAATACCTTACTTTATAGTGAAACATCATCAAAATTAGGTATTAAATAGACATTAAAAAGCTAACAAATTTTCAGTGGATCAAGATCCCCAAATTTAACTATTATTTTTCCTCAAGTAATTTGGTTAATACATAAAATAATGATCCAATGCAATGAACTTTCTTTCTAGAATACAATGATTTTAACTATGATAAATACAAAAGTAAAATTTTCAGAAAGATCTTTAAATAATTCAAGTAAATTCTGCAGGTATAAGGCTATCTAGTCATAAAGTCTAAGAGTTCTAGCTTTCTATTTATTTCAAAAATGACTGTAGATTGTCCTATTAAGGCACTTAAAAGGATTACAAGAAAAGATGTTTATGTGAACACTACTAGTAATGATGCTAATCCATACATATAAGTTCAGGAAAGTAATTAAGTTCTTCTCTTTAGATAGATCCAAGTGAAGCCAATTTTTGATTAGGCATCTCCTCAAGCTTCTCCTCACTTTTTATTTTCTTTTTCTTCTTTATCTCTTTTCTTTCTTTTTTTTCTTTTGCTTTTTGCTTTTTTAAGTGAGGATTACTATATCTGGATAGCTGTTAATAATTTTAAATTTCACCCTTCTCACCTTAAATTTGAAACTTACCACGATCATTTACCTTATAGGCATTTCGTTAGCTTATTATTTTTTTCATCATGGAGTCCCAATCCCTTCTTTTCACATAAAGTTTTAAGACTTTTAATATTTCAAACATACAGTTTTTCTTACTTTGAATAGCCGACTATAGTCCTATTCTCTTATACCAAATATCTTATCCTTCAAAATTACTTTTCATTACCAAAAACTTTCATTCAAGTCCACTAAAGTACTCAAATAAAATCAAAACACAGTAATCTGAAATTGAGCTCTATCACAGGAAATCATGTTAATAATTTTGAAAATACTTTTTAAATGAAACAACTAATAGTTAATTCTTTCTCTCCCCAAACTTAAATTTTTAAATATTTTGTAATTAATTCCATAAAATGTAGTAAGAAGAAAAAGTAAAGGTTGAATCTATTTACTACTGCAACATCCTATCAAATTAATATACATGCATAATTAGGATAGAATGACTGTAGCAGAAAATAAATCTAGCCTAAAACATACTTGCAATAAAATAACACTAAAAGGAATTATTCTCACTTTAAAATTTTATTTTTCTTCCTACCCCCAAACTTAATTTTTAACATATATAGCATTTAGTACAGAAAATATAAGCACGAAGAAAAATAGTTTATAAATTCTATCTACCACAAATGTCTATCAAAAAAATCTACAAGTATTAATCAGGACAGAACAGTATACAGCAGAAAGTAAATCTAAACTAAGCATGCCAAAATGAAATTCACTAAATAAAATTTTAATTAGCATAGCAGGTATCAACAAGGGAATATAAAAATATTCTTTCAATCTTATATAAAGTTGTAACACAAACACAAACACACATAATAAATGAGGTCAATTTATCCTTTAACTCATCGCATGTCACTAATTTACCTCCAATTTCTAACGAAATCACTACACTAATAAATTAGGTACTTTTAAAATGCTTTTATAGATTATAATCCCAAAGATAAGATTATCCCTAATATATTGGTTCACGTGCACCAACCTCAGGCATCATCCAATCCTCTTAATTAAGCAACTCTAACAGTTATAAATCGTAGTGTAAGATCATCCTAGTGTTATTCATCAAATAAGTTTGCGACTCCTACCAAATGAAAGCAAAGTTAGAGAAAAAGGAAATAACAAAATTGAGATGGATCTGTCATTATTCAAATTTTTGATGTCTCATGTAAAACTCAAGTCTTGGTAAGACTCGAGTCATAGTGAACTAGTCAATCCAACTATTACAAAGAGAACATACAAGTCTAACCATAATAAGAAGTTAAGGAATCACCTATCTCATGACATACAAAGATCAAATCAAACTACTAACAATCTAAACATCCACCAATAACAATCAAACTGGTCAATCCACACTAAAGTAAACAAAATACAACACTAACAATCATGACTCCCAAGCATACTAAATCAAAGCACGCTGATAACTATGGGTTGCCTCCCATAAAGCATTGCTTTTAACATCACGGGTCTGACAAATGATTCCTCTTGGGTCAAAATTCCAATTAATTAATCCTCGATCAATCGCCCAATCTTTTTCAGATCCAGGGTTTCCTTCAAAATCCTCAAATTTTAAGTTTTCATTCAGCTCTTCTTTTTCAGATTGATTTATATCATTGTTCCTCATATTTCTCTCTAGATCCAATATTATTCTATTAATTTTCTTAATTTTCATATTAATTTCATCCTTGAAATTTATAAGAAATGGATCTTTATATGATAATTCAAGATCTCCTAAATTTTGGATCAAATTCTCTCTAAATAATTCATATTTAGGATCAAAATCTTCTATGTTTCTCTTTTGTTTCAAGTTATCTTCCAATTCTTCCCCTTGATAATTATTAAATGATGGACGTGGTCTTTCTATATTTATCTTAGTTGAGGAAAAAGGTTTTTCTAATTCCTTAGGAATTTCTTCCAATGGGTTTTCAATATCCTTATCCTCTTTTCTCAACTCAAAGTTCTTTTGAAATATATCCTCAAATTCTCTTTCAAGTATTAGTTCAATAACTTTATTTTGTTCAACATTCAATTCATCTTTTTCTTGTGATTGAGTCGAATCTAAAGATATAAAGACTGGTGGTGTAGATGAATTCCCTAATTAAGTCGGCTTTAAAATTGTATGGGGCACATCCATCTTAAGTTCATTAGATTTTTCAACAGATGGAATTAAAAGTTTACTATTTTTTGTAGCGTCCATCATTTTACACCTCTCCTAAACATACATATAGTCTTTTTTAGACAACATTTTCAACTCATCATGAATGTCCATTTCTATTTCATTTGTTAAGTTACTTTTAAAACTTTTTTGGAAATGGTCTTTACTTAGATAATCAATTTCATCCATCCAAAAACAATCATCATCTTTTCTCTCAGCTGTATCAATATTGTTCTCTTTAGGTTTGATCTCAGTGTTGCCAGGAAGTGTTCCATGGGGTCTATTGCTAATTTAATTAGCAATTTGTCTCAGTGGATTCTCTATGTTTCTAATCGTAGTATTTTGACTTTGCAACTGATTTCCCATTTGTAATACCACCTCGTCTATAGACATCTTCATATTCTTAAATTCTTGATCATTGTTAGAGTCCAGTGGATATGAAGGTCTATATCTTGTGTTCCCCTGATTAATACAACTTCCATTAGGATTTGCATGATTGTTTTCCCATTATTGGTTTCCATCCTCAGTAGTATGATTCCGGTTAAAATTAGGATGGTTCTTCCAACCTGGGTTGTAAAAGTTATAATATGGGTTGTTTATGGTATTTAAAGTCTCATATAATAAGTTGGAATCAATCATATTCCCTAATGAACTTTCCTCAAATACAGGAGTAAATTGAGGCAGATTTATTCCAAATTTGTCCAACTTCCTTGATATTGTAGTAACCTGAGATGCAAGATTTGCAATCGCATCTGTATCATGAACACTAGCTACCTTTTTAGGATATACCCTTACAGAGGGCCATTGAAATTCATTTGCAGCCATTTCTTCAATTAATGCATATGCTTCATCAAATGATTTTGACATTAAAGAAACACCAGCAGCAGCATCAATAATGGACCTAAGAGATCCTACTAACCCATTATAAAAAGTTTGAATCATTAACAATTCTGGTAGAGTATGATGTGGACAAGAGTTCTTTAAATCTTTCCCAGGTTTCGTATATTGATTCCCCTTCATACTGACAAAATGAGATAATACTGTTTCTAAGTTTAGTAATCTTTGAATGTGGAAAATACTTAGTTAATAATTTCTGAGTTAACTCCTCTCAATTTTTAATGAAGCCAGGTGCTAATGAGAATAACTACATTTTAGCCTTATTCGTTAGTGAGAAAGGAAAAGGCCTTAGCCTAACAGCATCGTCTGACATGCCGTTATAACGAAATGTAACACAAAGTTCTAGAAAACTAGATAAGTGTAAATAGGGATCTTCCAAAAGATTTCCCCCAAACTGGTTGTTTTGCACTAGTTGGATAATCACTGGATTGAGCTCAAACGAGTCAGCTTCTATGATAGAGTTTTGCATACTTAAGTGAATTTTATTTGTCATAGGATTTACATAATCCCTCAATGATTTATGATGATTTTCTAAGTTATTATTTTGAATTTCTTCCATTTTTCAAACTCGGGACCATAAGGCACAAGTCCTACAGATTCTTTGTTTTGCATATGTAACACAACAAACAATACATTAACAATAAAACAAATAAAATGAATAATATATTCAACACAACAAAAAATTTTCACAAACACCTTATTTTTCACACAAACATTTTTCTCATAACACGTTTTCATACAAAAATACTTTTCACACAAAAACAATTTTACGACACTAAAGTTTTCTAATTCTAAGCCTAATTACTTCAACTAAAATTCTCCTAAAATTCTTACCGAAGCTTCCCCAGCAACGACACCAAAAACTTGATGCGAATTTTTTATATGCAAAAATTTATGAACCTAGATTTATATATTTATAATGATTTTGTAAAGCCACAATTTCAAATGCAAGGATACGTATCGCTCAAGTAATACAGGGCTCTAGTGAAGTCCCGTTTATCGATCCCATAGGGAATTGAGGTAAGAGGTTCTAAGTAAAATTATAGTTTACTATTACTAGACTTTAGTTTGGAAGGTCGATATAAGTGCTTTTTTTAACAACTACTCTTAAAGGTAAATCTTAATTTTAAAATGACTAATAACTACTCCTAAAGGAAAATACTAATACTAAAGATAACCCTTTCTGGATAAATTGGTTTAGAGAATTTTGAGATAATAAAAACTACTATTCTCAAGTAATGAATTGGATAATATAAAGGAATGAGATGCATTAAATATTGTATGTGCCAAATAAGAACAATCTTATTCTTTACCCTCTTCCGAGTGCATAAAGAACATTGGCTAATCCTAGGTTTAGTCCCTAAATCTGTAGTTAGGCTGGGAGGATACTGGCTCTCACTCCAGATCTCCCACTTCCCTTCGCCTGAAGGCTAACTCTCGCTTTAGTTTCCAAACACTAGGACCGAATTGGGGATTTTAGTTTATCACCCTAAAATCTCCAATTCTACGCCCATAAAAGTATATTTCCCTGTTTATTTGCACTCAACCCCCCCCCCCACTAACTTCACCATCCATGGAATTTGAATGTAGTTCCACTTTATTGAGAATTGCACCACCCTCTCGGTTCAATGTAATTACAATGAATTATAATAATACAACGGGCCCTTATTGTAATGTAAATGAAGTGCAAGTAAAACCATCACAATTATAATTAAAACTTCTTCTAGCATGTATCCCAATATCCTAAACATGAATCCTACTCATTGCAAAAGAAAAGTAAAAAAGAAAATAACGACATAATCTTCTCGTGCCACTATTTCCTAAGAAGAAGAAAGAGTAAGAAAAAGACATCATAAAGCACACAAAAAACACAACGGAAAACCTCATTTCAAAGCAAATCCACAAAATAAGTGTTTACAAAATCATAAGATAAAGAATAACACAATACTAGCTTTTTCCCCTTAAAAGAAATATGAAATCCTCTTCCATAAAGTCTTCTGCTAATCTATGCAATGCTAGAACAAACCCTTACAAATTCTCTCAAAGTCCTCACACCAATCTCTCCAAAAAGGTAGAAATCTATATTTCTACTTCTATTCTAAGATCTCTCAACATTCTCCACATTTTTCCTAACATTTCTCTCTCACACACACCTTTTTTGACCTAAAATTGCTAATTTAAAGTGTGGGGATGAATTTTTGAAGAGTTGCCACAAGAAACCTTTCAAAAAAGTCCAAATACATTGAATATCAGCCATAACCGCTTCTGGTGCGGTCTGACGCTATATGGACGCTGTCTGATGCTATTTCCAATGAATTTTTTTTGTTTTCTGGACTCTAGCGCAGTCCAATGCTGGATAGGGCGCCGTCCTGCGCCCTACTCTGCGCAACTCCACCGTTTCGCTTCGTTTGGCTCCGTTTCAGCTCTGATTCACCTTATTTCAGTTAGTTTACGTTCCTAACAGATAGCCATACAAAATAAGCATAAAAATAACATTTCTTTAAAGTTTAATCTCATTCAAAAATATGCAAGAAGTGTAGAAGAGATTAAGCAAAGATAGACTTATCAAAATGTGTCAGGCCAAAATTTACTTTTTTGGCTTGTTTTTGCTCTAAATTGCACCATTTTTGCTTCTTTTTCTAAGCCATTTCTTGTGCCTAAGACCAAAAAACATACAAAATACCTTCCTTTATATTGTAATATCATCAAAAATAGGTATGAAATAGACATTAAAAGCTATTAAATTTTCAGTGGATCAATTATATAATGTACCTGCAACATTTCAAAGATGTATGATCAAGAAAATACTACCTTCAATAATCTAAGTTTTTATTTTTTTTGTATTTAAATTTTCATTTAACATTTACTTAAATAATTTGGAAAAATTTTTGGAGTTATGTGAAAAGACAAATTTAGTTCTAAATTAGGAGAAATGTCAATTTATAGCTTCATGAGGAATTGTGCTTGGGGAAAAAATTCTGAATATGGCATGGAAGTAGACTCTTACAAAAATTCAAAGTATAACGAAACTACCACCTCCAACTACTGTGAGAGGGCTTAAAAGTTTTTACGGACATGTTGGGTTCTACAGGCGTTATATTAAAGATTTTCAAAAATTACTAAGCCTCTTGACTAACTATTAGAGAAATATAAGAAATTTGACTTTAATAAAGATTGTTTAAATGCTTTTGAACTTTTGAAAGAAAAATTAATCACTACCCCTATAATAGTTTCACCTGATTAGGAGAAACCGTTTGAACTTATGTGTGATGTCAGTGATTATGCAATTAGAGCTGTTTTAAGACAAATGTACACTAGAATTTTTAAAGTTATATACTATGTTAGTAAAACTCTTAAATGCTCAAACTAATTTTACCACTATTGAAAGAGAGTTATTAGTGATTGTATATACTTCTGAAAAATTTAGGCAGTACCTAATTGGGACTAAATGTGTAGCACATACACTCAATTCTACTATTAAGTACTTAATGCAAAAGAAGAATGCTAAACCTAGGTTAATCAGATGGGTGCTTCTAATGTAAGAATTTGATTTTATTATAGTGGATAGAAAAGGATCTGACAACCAAATAGTTGATCACTTATCTAGGTTGGAATAGCATGATCTATCTGGTTTTGAATATGAAATCATAAAAACTTTTCCTGATGAACAACTTTACAATATTAAGGAATGGAATTTATAGTGGTATGTTGGTATTGTGAACTATATTATTAGTGATATTTTTACCACTTGATTTACTGAAGCAACAACAAAAAATAATTTTTCTATGATGCTAAATTTTATTTTTGGTATGACTCTTATTTATATAAACAATGCAAGGACCTAGTTATTAGGAGATGCGTGCCTTATGAAGAAATTGAACAAATTATTCAGAGATGCCATGATTCTAAAATTGGGGGACATTTTGGAAATGACAAAACTACACATAAAATTATACAATATGGATTCTATTAGCCTAATCTTTTTAGGGATGTTAATAGATGTATTAAAATATGTGATCAATGTCAGCGAGTAGGTAATATTTCTAAAAGAAACAAAATGCCTCTAAATTTTACATTGGAAGTTGAAAATTTTAATGTTTGGGGACTAGATTTTATGGTACCATTTATTCCCTCATTTGAGAATATATATATTAGTTGTTGTTGATTATGTATCTAAATGGATTGAAACCATAGCTTTACCCAGATGTGACGTTTGAAGTGTTTCAAATTTTTTTAATTAAAAATATTTTTACAAGATATGGAATGCCGTGAGTTATCATTACTGATGGTGGATCCCATTTTACAAATAATACGATTCAGAGATTGACTGAAAAATATAATATCATACACATAATCACTATCGCTTATCATCTTCAGACAAGTGGTTTAACTGAAGTATCTAATCGCAAAATTAAGTGAATTTTGGAGAAATATGTAAATCTATATAAATTAGATTGGTCTGTAAGATTAGATACTGCATTATGGGCATATATGATTGCCTATAAAACTCTTATTAGAATGTCTTCTTATAGACTACTTTTTGAAAAAACCTGTCATTTACCAGTTGAGTCGGATAATTAAAGATTTCAATTTTAATTTAAAAGATGCTTGTGAGAAAAGATTATTGCAACTTAATGAATTGGAAGAAATGAGAAATGAATCCTACGATAATGGGAATTTATAAGGAGAAGATGAAGATATGGCATGATCGGAAGATTATCAAAATGAGATTTGAACTTGGACAAGAAGTTTTGTTATATAATACAAGATTAAGATTATTTCTTGGAAAACTTAAGTCTAGGAGTATAGGACCTTTCACTATTATAAAAGTCTACCGGTTTGGAGCTGTTGATATTGAGGATCCAAAAACTGAAAGAACATTTAAAGTTAATGGGCATCAATTAAAATCATATTTTGAAGGGTCAAGACTAAATTATATAGAGGTTTTAATGTTAAGTCATCCTGAGTGAAACTAATTTTTGTCAGGCTGATGATGTTAAACTAAGCACTTTATGAGAAGTAACCCATAGTTATTTATGTTTTTTAGTTTGCATTGATTAAGTTAAAGTTTATGTTATTATTAGATAGTTTATATTTGAGTCCTACTCGCTCATAATTATCCTATATTGTGCTAATTATTGGATTGAATCGATGATTTGGAGATTATTCGGATGAAAAAGATGTTGGAGCAAAGTTGTGAACTGGCACCGACGGTGCTCAATTCAGCTCCTATAGCGCCTGATTCAGCGTCAACAGCACCCAAACCAGTGCTAAAGATGGATGTTTTGAGAGAGAAACATATTTTTTTAGAGCTTGGGCGCCGGTAGCGCTGACGACCAGAGAACAATTTTTGGAGTTTCAAATGATGGGATTTAGCGATTTTGAGCATAAATTTCACCCTTATAACTCCCTCAACTCAGTTTTAAACCCACTAAATCCAGAAAAGAACAAAAAGGAAGTCCAAAATTTGCATTTCATGGCTTCCAACTTTTGAGAATCTCCATGATTTAGAAGTTTTTCAATACGAGGTAGTTCATCACTTTCGATGCGTAGTGACTTTGTGACAAAGTCCTTATAAAGAGGAGGCTTATCAAAGAATGAGTCTTTTTCCATCGAGGTATGAATGTTCCTATACTCTTGTTGAAGAAGTTATTATGCAGAGGCATTGGGAAGTGTTTTGTTACACCACTGCTGCAGTAGTCATTACTGTGGTGAAGGAATTTTATGCAAATCTTCATGGAATCAACCAAGGAGTCATCTATGTGCGAGGTAGGTGGATATCATTCACTCCTTCTAAGATTAATGAACTCTATATGATAGAGAATGTGCTAATTTTCCATTACACAAATTTTGTCCCTACAAGAGACAACATGAATGAAATCTATTGATATTTAATGGATGAAAGTGAAGATTGGGAAATAAGAGACGACGGGTATGTCAATTTCTCTACGACCTCATTGAATCCTATGTCAAAGCAATGGCATTTCTTTATATTTTCTAAATTACTCATGACTATGAAAATTAGTAAAGTGATGAAGGAAAGTATGATATTAAATTATTGCATTCAGACTGATAGACCTATTGATATTGGCACTATAATTGTGAAATCTGTTTTGGGATTGATTGTGCATGGATCAAACTATGGTTTAGGACATCCTTCTACAATATTTCTACTCTACAGTCAGTGAAAAGTACCGTATGAGAGTTGGGAAAATGTGCTTCTTCCCTGGAAGCCCATGGACCTAACTAATATTTATGATTTTCCAGCAACTGGGGATGAAACTGATCTGAGCATAATGGTAAACCAACCATCTCAGAGTTTATTACCTGTTCAACCTCATTTTTCTGAAAATACACTGTTGATTCTAAGGAAGATCAAGAAACTGGAGAAAGAAGTATGAAATCTAATGAATGTTATTAATAATATATCTGAATTATTTAATCATCTGGATTGGAGGATGAAGGAACAATTTGATCATACTGAGCGTATGTAAGAAGGATTGATATGATTGATGAAGAAGAAGGCTTAGATTGAAGAGGATTCAACTAATGAATTCCCGTATAGACCCTTCTATAATTTGTTTGTACACCACCAACTCATGGGAGATATCATAAATGATTGCACTGATGTGGATGAGGAGTAGTGATTCTCTATTTTTATCAACTTTATTAATTATTTTGACTTTATTTGTCTGAGTTTGATTTGTATTTGGTTTGTATATGGTGTGATTTGAGATATATTATTCTTGAGATTTGAATCTTTATTATGTTTTCGGTGTTAGAGTGTTGTGGTTTGATTGCAATGCTGAATTATTGATGTGGTAAACTGATTAATGTATGTAAGTTTGTAATTTTAGAATTTTATATATATAAGTGATGTTTTGTGTTGTTTGTGTAATATTAGTGTTAGTTAATCTCTTATTAGTGAATTTGGATGCTTAAAAAGGCTAATTAGATGTTGTTGTAACTTGGAAATAATTAAAATCGCAAAATTTTTGGAACACAAAATATGGGCACCAACAGTGCCAGGATAGGCACCGAAGAAGAGATTTTCCTGAGAGTTCCCTGTTTTTTAAAATTAGTCTAGCACCGTTGACGCTAGAATAGGCGTCGACGATGCCCAATAACCAAAATTTCCTAAAACCTCTTAAATTCATGATATGTGACCCTTTCACTCCATTTGACCATCGTCTACCTCCAGTCAAGGCTAAAATTCTCCATTAGAGTTTGCTTAAACTTGGATTTGAGGCAATTTTGGAGCTTTTTGAGGTTGGATCTTGTCTTCCCTAAGTAAGAGCTCTACTTTAAACTATAGATATTTTATTTTCACCATGGAAATATCTCACGTTGTAGAGATATAAGTATTTGGGGATTTTGAAGAAAATTTGAGAAAATCTATGGTCAAATGCTCTTACTTGTTAAATTTGACTTTGGAGCTTATTGCATTGTGATTTGGAATCTATTGCGATTTATTTTCAAATTTTCTAGAACTTTAAAATGGCTCCAAAGATGTTTAAAGGAAAAAGGATGGTTGATTTTGATGATAGACGATTTGTAAATGTAAAAGCACATTATTATTTTAAATCTACACTCTAAAGTAAGAAGTGTATTCAAAATCAAAGATTTAAAAATTCAGGCGGAGTTGTACAACAGGTGATTGCTGAGTGGAATTGGGAAACTTTTTGTGATTTTTCTACAAATGTTGTTGTCGATGTTATCTCAATGTTTTATGCCAACTTGCGGTATACTGAAGATGAATTTGTGCTAGTTTGATTGCAAATGGTGGAAACTCCTGAGCGGAACAATGCTTTCTACCTGTTACCAGATAATCCAATCTGACAGTATAAATCTTTTGGTACTATAGATGCTGACTTAAAAGAGGTAATTACTTTTCTTATTGATGAAAAAGGGGAGTGGAAAACTAAGCAAAGAAAAAAGATAAATTTTCATGCTTCCACTCTTAATGTTGCAAGCCTGGAATTACTTTATTTCTACGAGACTATTACCTACCTATCATCATAGTGAAGTTTCTAGGGAGAGAGCAATTTTGCATTTTTGTATTCAAAATATGAGAGTGATTGATATTGGAAGAGTTATTTACAATAGCATTCATACCATAGCTAAGGGAGAAACTACTGGAGGATTGGGACATCTTTCCCTGATTTATACCTTGTGTATACAATTAAAAGTTGAGGTTGATAGTAGTGAAGAGTTGGTCCATCCTTTAAACCCTATTAGTAAGGCCAACATTCGCACTTATGAGTCTCATGTAGGATGGAGATCTTGAGGTAAGAGTAGTGAGGTTCCCTCTGTTAGACATGACATACCTTCTACCTCTAAGACTCCTACTATTTCTGATGTTATGGAGCTGCTGATGATTCAACATGATGATATTACGAGGCTTCATAGCACAGTTGATGGTTTGGAAGCAAGAAACAGCATCAATGATGATTATCAATAGAGAAGAGTAGATATGATATTGCTTATCATGATGCTCAGATGAGATTTATGAGTGGAGAAATAGGTGTGATATTTCCTACTTGCCCCCGCTACTATCCATACCAGCTTGAGGAAGAATGAACAGAAGAAGGAAGAGATGATGATTGGTAGTCTAGTATTCTTTAGTTTGTTGTGTTGTGTTGATTTTTGTGTTTGTTATTTTCTTTAGTGTAGTAGTTATGTGTAGTAATTGTACTTTTAATTTGGTTATGTTGTATTAAAGCTTCTGTAATTTTTCACTGTTATAGTGAAAATGTAATGAATGTTGTTTATAGTGTTCTATGTAGTGTTTTAGATTTTCTTTACCCTGCAAATCTCTAATACATATATGTAAACAATGCTTCTAACCATTTTATACCTGTAGTTAAATTTTTAATCAATACCTGCATACTTCAGAAGAATTAAAAGCCTGACACAAAAAGGTTAGTATACTTTTTATTTTTCTCTCTCATTTGGTAATTTGTTATACACTAAAAAATTTATGTTTGAGGGAGGAAAAATTAACTTTTATTTATTCTCAATCAAAATATATTTTTAAAATTATTTTAAAATGACTTGAAGTAGTTGGGCTTAACATTAGATCACAAAATTTTTTATTTTATTTAAATATCATAGTAGATTTGAATGAAAGTATTTAGTAATGAAAGTTAACTTTATGGGTTAAGATATTTAGTATAAGAGGATTAGATTATAGTTAACTATTTAAAGTAAAGAAAACTGTATTTTTGAAATGTTAGAAGTCTTATAGGTTTATGTGAGGAGAAAGAATTGTTACTCTATGATGAATCATTAAAATGATAATATATCTATAAAGTAAAGAAATGTTTCAAGTTCCAACTTTAGGAAGAGGAGAGTGAAGTTCAAAATTATTAAAGGCTATCCAGATATAGTAATCCTCACATGAAAAAGAAAAAAAAAAGTAAAAAGAGGAGAGGATTGAAAAGTAATTCCAAAAAGAAAAAGAAAATAAAAAGAAAAATATATGTGAGGAGAAGCTTAAGGAAATGTCTAATCAAAAATTGGCTTCACTTGAATCAACTTAAGGGAAGAGCTCAATTTCATTTCTGAATTTATAGTAAATTATTAGCATCCTTACTCGTAGAGTTTTTATGAACTTCTTTTCATATGATACTTTAAAGCACCTTTAATATGACAAATTATGATAATTCTTGAAATAAATAAAAGATTAGTACTGTTAGACTTGATTACTAAATGTTCTTATACCTATAATTTTGACCTAAGTTATTGAAAATCTTTCTAAAAATTTTGTTATTATATTCATTTAAATCAAAAATCATAGTAATCAATAAGTGAAGTTCACTACTAACAACCATATTTTTATATAGTAAAAGGATTACTTGAAGCAAGTAATAGTTAAGTTTGGAGGATTTTGATGCACCAAAAATATGTTTAATTTTTCATATATCTTTCGTACCCATTGTTGGTGATATTACACTTTAATGGAAGGTATTTTTCATGTTTTGCTACAGGTATGATGATTTTAGGTAAATGGAGCAAAAAGAAGTGAAAAGGAACGAATTTGGAGCGAAAAGGCAAAAACCAGATTTTTGAAGTTCTGGCACCGACGGCGCCCAAACCAGCCCTGACAGTGCATTTTTCTAGTGAGTTCAGAACAAAAAGTCGGGATAGGGCACCGACGGTGCCCTATTGCCCGCCGATGGTGCCCAATTTTTGTTCAAGCCAGATTCAATGTATTTGGATGCTTTTTGAAGGGATTCATGAGAAAACTCTTGAGAAATTTGTTCCTATATGAATTTAACTTGTTTTGGGAGGCAAAAATGAGTGTGTGGAGTCAGTGAGTAGTGTGTGGTGTGTGTTCTTAAGTGTATGTGAGTGTAAAGGAAGTGTTTAGGTGTTTAGTGTTGTTTTGTGAGGGATTCTTCTTAAAAGAGTTGTAGGAGGAGAGGGAAAGTGAGAGATTGCTTCTTCCCTACTGTTCCAAGAGGGAATCCTGTGTTGTTGAAAAAGGAGAAGGAGATCCAAGGGAACTTCAAGGGATTTTCTTGGGGAAGAAATTCAGATAAGTTGTATTTACTTCTTATTGTTTGTATGATGTTGCTTATATATATAAAATCATTGCTTTTTTATATCATATCCATGAATTCTGAGTAGATTTCTTTGTC